>CM026556.1:0-2403987 GCA_015143295.1 Tetracentron sinense
AAAGGCAATGCCCAAAAGAAGCCGCCTTGTAGTTGAGATAATGCATCGCCAGTGTTGAAACACTTCTGTCGTATAGGAGTGTCGGCAATGCGGGTACACAAAACCCTTTAAATATAACTTCGGTAAGCATCGGGAGACGGAATGCAAACACCCTTTCGCTTCACGTATTTGAGGGCGCGGAAGGGGACTGCGCAGCAGTTGTTATCTGGGGGGACCTTGATAGCTTCCTTAGCAATGTGTCGTTGAAAATGTCGTCACCACCAACATTCGCCACCGCCCAAGGCAAGACTAACACGGCTGATTTGTGGTATGAGCGGAGAGGATGAAATCTACGTCTTCAGAGATCTGCCACACAAGGGCGTGAGTCAGAGTGGGTGTGATACCATTTCATTGGGTCATCAGATGCAAGATTCTTGCATTCTCTCCTCATCATTCCAATCCGTTTTGTGGACCCTTGAAGGAATTCTCTAGTCAGGAAATCGGGGATTGAATTTTCGCAGCCCGGTTTATGCTCAATATCGAAATCAAACAAGGAAAAGATTGCCTGCCACCTCCCGAATGTCTGACACTGAACAAGGGATTTTAGATCATTCTTCAGAGTTCCCCTTAGAGAGCTGCAATCTGTCCGGAGAAGGAATTTCTGGTTTAAGATATGAATTTGGAACTTTTTAATGCCATTGAAAGCCCCCAGAACTTCCCTTTTGACGACGGAGTAATTTGCCTGTGAGTTTGACCATGTTCCGGAGGCGAATTGGATGGGGTCCTCTCTTTTTCCATCCCTTTGTTTTAACACAGCTCCCCACCCGATATCTGAAGCATCAGACTCAATGATCTTTGGGAGGCTATCATCTGGTAGGGCAAGAATTGGCAGATGCCGAACGCGCGCCTTTATTTTTTGAACTGCTGCGGTATGGATGCTACTCCATATTTCCTGGTTATCCTTTTTGAGCAGATTGGAGAGGATTTTCCGATCCTTTGCTAGATCTTTGTAGTAATCGGATAAGTAATTGAGACATCCGAGAAACCGCTGTAGCTGTTTGCGATCACTGATCTTGTCTGGGAATTTTTCAGCAAAGGCAATCGAATGATCTTGGACTTGGATTCTTCCGTGGAGAATCTTTTGTCCAAGGAACTCGACCTCTTCTTGAAAGAGCTTCATCTTCTTGGTGGATAGGGCCATCCCATTTTTCTCAATTAGCTTTCGGAAAATCTCCAAATGTTTAGTATGTCCGTCTAGATCCTTGCTGAATATTAGGACATCATCGATATAGACGATGGCGAATTCTTCAATGGGCTTAATAATCTGATCCATAATGCGCTGGAATTCGGACGGTGCATTCTTGAGCCCAAAGGGCATGACATTCCATTCATAATGCCCCATTGGGACGACGAAGGCTGTCTTGTATTTATCTTCCTCTGCAATCTTGATTTGCCAGAAACCCGACTTCATGTCGAATTTGCTGAAGATACGAGATCCACTTATACGAGTTAGCAGCGTCTGTCGATTGGGAATTGGATACCGTATCCATTCGAGGGCTTCGTTAAGTGGCTTGTAGTTGATGACTAGCCGGGGCATTCCGCGCTCCTGCTCATTGCGGTTATTGACATAGAATCCCAGGCAAGACCAGGGGCTCCTGCTCTTCCGAATCAACCCTTTGTCAAGGAGATCCTTGATTTCGGCTTCATTCATTCTTCGCATTTTCTCTGGCATTTGGTTTGCTGTGGATCTTGTAGGAATTTTTCTTTCATCAAAATCCTTTCGGTATGGGAGTTTCACCTCCCAGGAGTATCGTTCCCAGAATGCCGTGGGGTTTAAGGAACAAACAGAGTCTTCAAATTTGCTGCGAATAGCCTCAACCCGTGCCTTGATTTTGTCGGTTCGAAGCTGTTCGGCGATTCGAAGAGTGGGGATCTCATTCTGCATGCTGGCAATGGTTTTCCGTGTCATGTCGCGTTCACGCTGGAAAACCTGGATCAGGGAAGATCGGGATGGTAGCGCAAACTTGAAGAAGATCGGCCTTCCATTTAGCACGACCCTAATGCCATCCTTCTGGACCGTGATAGGTTGGACAAATGATAGGAATGGATTCCCAAGGAGGACATCACTGTCAATACCTTTCATGACGATGAAGTCCATCTTCACGCATTCTCCGCCTTTACAAACATGAATGTCGCGAACCATCCACCGGGTTTCAAGCTGTGAACCGTCAACAGCTCGAGCTTTTTCGGCGCATTTCTTCCAAAAACGAGCGGGCACTAGGCTTGATCGGATACAGTTGAAGTCGGACCCAGAATCGAAATTTGCCAGAACATCTCGATGAGTGACCCCACGAACTTTGATTGTGAGCTGGGTTATCCATTTTTGTGCTTGATGAGTCATTGCTCCTACAAACAGTCCGCCTTCTGCGTCTTCCTCATTTTCTTTCTCCAAGAGATCATTCACCTCATTCGCGTAGCTAGGAGCCTTTTCCCGTTGTTCAATGGTGCTGATGCGTTGATCGAGGACTTTGACATGAGTTTTGAGTTCTCGGAGTTCCTTCTGAAATTCTTGAACTGACGGTTGAGAAGGGCTCGCCGTCGAGAGTTTGGATAGTTGGTTAACTACTTCCATGGAGACGAGCTTGGATTCGTCAATCTCTTTTGATTTGCTGGGTCTGTTTCGTCTTGAACTGTGACGTGAAGATGATCTTCTTGATGATTCGGCCGAAGGAGTGGATGCCATCATGCCGATGGTGGGGAGTGGAAGTGGGAGATCAGGTAGTGTTACTTGCGCGGCCGGCTCAGGATTCTTATCTCCTGTGTTGTCGTCGAACTCGTCTCCCCAACCGGAATAGGTTGGTGGTCCAGAGCTTTCTGGATAGGTTGGATAGCTGAATCGAATTTTGTGGGTCTTGCGTCCTCTATACCACATCTGGATGTCTTGATCAGGAGGGGGTAACGGTGGCAGTTGTAGTGGTAGCCACGTTTCTCGCCTCATGGCTGAAATTCGGCGAATAGTAGTATCGGTATCACTGGACGAAGAACTTCCGCGAGAAACATTCTCATTACAGCAGCAAGTATCGCAGCCGCATTCAGAATCAACGTAGTCGGAATCAGAGGAGTCGCGTTCCAGAGCACTAACTCTTTTTCCCTTGCAATCTCGAGCATAGTGACCAAACTTTTGGCATTTGTGGCATTTCACCTTCTTGAGATCCCGTCCCTTACTTTGCTCGTGACCTGTTTGGCCCTCTTCTTTTGGGGCAAAACGTTTCTGAACGTTTCGACGAAATGGTCGCCGCTGCTTTTGATTCTTGTGTTGCCGTCTCGGCCGTCCTTGCTCATACTTCGGTCGCTGCTTCTTTCTCTTGGCAGTCCTCTTATGCTCCAGATCAAGCCCAAACTGTTGGCAGATATCTCTCCCAATTTCGAAAGATTTCTTTTCGCCACGTTCAACCCTCTTTTGGGTGCACCTCTCGATAATCAGGTTGTCAACCATGGAAAAGAGTTTGCCATACGTAAGGACGTCCATATTGACATCCTTTAGCTTGATACGAACCAATTCCCCGAGCTTATGTGGTAATCCGGACAAGAACTTCTCCTTCCAAAAGGCTTTCTGGCTGTCGCTAATCTGAAACACACGCTCAAGAAAAGTTTTCTTATAGTAGTCGTAGTCACCTAGTTGTCGGATCCGGAATCCAATTAGAGCTGCTCGATGTTTTTTCTCGACATCTTCTAAGGGGCCACAAAAATGACTCCTTATAGTCGCCAATAGGCTCTCAACCGGATTTGGGGTTTCCCGTGCCTCATTATCGAAGCGCACAGAGGCTGCGATAGCATTTTTCGCACCCTTTGGAAACTGATCCCACCAACATCGCAAGGTTCCAGTAAATCCTTCGCAGATAAGAGTATAGGCCACTAGTTGTGTTTTTCCCCCAAGGATGTAGGAATTTGCTGCAGCTGCCATAAATCCGAGCATTTTGTTGATCTGTTCTTGATTTTGCCCGTCAATAGTCCACGGGTAAATGGTCTTGTCGTTAAATCCTCCTTGGAAGTGAATTGGATCATCGTAAGATAGGTCGATGGGGGCCCCTCGTCTTTTGAACTTGCGAGCGAACGCGCCAATTCGGAGTTCATCTTCTTCTGTTTCCGTTTCTTCTTCACTGCTACTTCCGAATTCTGAGTCCGAGAAGTGACTCACAGCATCAAGCGCCCCAATCCGTTTTGTCACGAAGGGGATTCCCGAGATGACTTCCACCCCGTCGATTATTTGAATACCTCCTGACACTGTCGGCCGTTGAGACGTTCCTTCTTCTGTTTTGATTCGAAAGTCCTCCGGGGCCTGATTAGTTGGGTGAGGTCCTCCGATTGCTGCATGGAGATTAAGGAGGTCATCGTGAAGGTCGGGCCCAATCTTCTGGTCAATCGCTCGGAGAGCACAGTTTGCCCAATTGAGTTGCTGGTGGATATATGAATGATCCTTCCCAACCCCAGGGATTCCTCTTTGTATGAGGGGCGCCCCAAGGGTTTCACTGTCGCCGTCGATTTGGACTGGTTCAAAAGGAGGGAAAGTAGAGATCTCCAAGGTTTCTCCTTCTGGTCCCGCCCATTGTGGTTTATCAACCATAGCAATTGTTCGCGGGCAACCATATACATAGTCAAGCAATGTTTCTTTTGACCCCGAAAGAGCTCGGGATTGTAGCCATTCATCTCGAATAGCTTTTCTTGTTGGTAGGGCAAAGTCACGGAGCCATGCCTTCCTTCGTGGATCCGTGAGGTACTCGTTGTGTTCTCTTTCCGTGGCCTCTGTAGTCGTCCGTCTCATCATTGCACAAGAGTTCCTTGGAGGGTCAGCATCGTCCGGTCTCTTAGTTCGAGGATAAGGTGCTGAGATAGAGGCCCGGGGCCTGTCCAAGATTTGTTCTTCGAACTGGAGGGTAGTGTTACCGTCCTTGTCTTGTGATGTCCTTGTGTTGCGAAGAGCTCTTCTTTGTTGTGCCAGGTCTGGACGCAAAGGGCCCAGCGTCCACGACTTAGGAATATTGATCTCTTTCGGCTTTAGTTGTAGAGGCATCATGATGCGACCGCGCTGGTCCCCTTGCATGAACAGTCCGCTGAATGTTGGACTTGACGGTAGGATAGGGGCAATAGTATTCAAGAGCTTGTAGCCCAACTTCCACGTGAAGCTGATGTTTACCGATCCAGGTAGCATGTTGAACCCCTTCGTCCTCATCTTGAAAGACAAGGCCTCCTGTAGGTTCTTTTCGGTGAGAGCCAAATGCAGATTTGGCTTCATGTAGAATGTTATTCTTCCTTTATCAAGGGGCGCATCTACCGCGCCAATCAGCATACTATCAAAGTCCTGATGCCTACAATCAAGAATGCAGACAAGAATAGAAACGTCTAGGTCTTGACGAACCAGAGGGGTAATGGTTACCTCAAGGTGTCCGACATGAATATACCGCATTCCCTTGTGTAGATACTTTTGCAATCTTTCTTTGTTCAGGATCGGAACAGATAAGGTGTTATCAGCATTCTGAGTGATCTCGGAAACGCCCTCCTCAACTTCAAGATGTTCGGATACTCTTTGTGTGAATACCTGTAGAAGGTTTTTCAGTTTGCTGGGCCTTGGTTGGAAAATCTTTTTTCCCGGGTCGTTGGAGACTCGCAAGGAGCCAGACCGAGAAAACAATGGTCTTTCTGAACTGCTAGATTCATCACTGTCGAACCCTTCATTATGGCTAACAGTGAAGTTTGAGAATGGAACATATTCTTCAGTTTCAGAACCCATGAGAATAAAAATCAAAGACGATTTTTTCGCTAAAATGAAAAACCTTACGCCTTTTTTAAGTACGCCTATATCCCCCCCGAAACTGGCTCTGATACCAGTTGATATTAGAACCCGAAAAGGATACCCCAAACCAGGGTAACCCTAAACCCTAAACCCTAAACCCTAAACCCTAAACCCTAAACCCTAAACCCTCAACCCTAAACCCTAAACCCTAAACCCTAAACCCTAAACCCTAAACCTTAAACCTTCAACCCTCAGCCCCCAAACCTCAACCCTCAACCCTGAACCCTAAACCCTAAACCTTAACCCCTAACCCCTCAACCCTCAACCCTCAACCCTGAACCCTAAACCCTAAACCTTAACCCCTAACCCCTCAACCCTCAACCCTCAACCCCGAACTCAAAACCCTAAAACCTAAACCCTAACCCCAATACCCTAAACCCTCAACCCTGAACCATCTACCTTCAAACCCACTAACCCCAAACCCCAAACCGTCAACCCCCAACCCTCAACCCTAAACCCTCAACCCTAAACCCAAACCCCTAACCCCTCAACCCTCAACCCTCAACCCTAAACCCTCAACCCTCAACCCTCAACCCTAAACCCTCAACCCTCAACCCTCAACCCTCAACCCTCAACCCTGAATCCTCAACCCTCAACCCCCAACCCTCAACCCTAAACCCTACAACCCTGAAACCCTAATCCTAAAACCCTAAACCCTTAAACCTTTAAACCCTAAACCCTATACGGTCCTTATTTTTAATTTATTCTGACCTCTGAAATTGAAAAGATTCCAGTTAGAGTGACAGCACATCCCCTCTCAACTGATCTAGAAAAGTTCAAGGGATCAAGCCCTAGGCATATCGTTTCTTCAGTGAACACGAATGATAGACACTAATCTATGGTTGTATAATCACTTGTCTTCCCTTAGCATAAAATAACTTAGGACTTGGTCTCTCAATATGTTAAAACTATTGTATAAAACCTATGTTTAAATTCTAACGAAACTTAACAGAAGTGATTTTAATTCCAATTTCAGAAAACCTAAGACAATGTTGGAATTCCATTGAAATCAAATATAGATAAACCCTAAACCTTCAACCCCGAACTCAAAACCCTAAACCCTAAACATTAACCCCAATACCCTAAACCCTCAACCCTCAACCCTCAACCCTAAACCCTAAACCCAAACCCCTAACCCCTGAACCCTCAACCCTCAACCCTAAACCCTGAACCCTCAACCCTCAACCCTCAACCCTCAAACCTCAACCCCCAACCCTAAACCCCTCAACCCTAGACCCTAAACCCTAAACCCTACAACCCTGAAACCCTAATCCCTAAACCCTAAAACCCTTAAACCCTGAACCCTAAACCCTAAACGGTCCTTATTTTGAATTTATTCTAACCTCTTAAATTGAAAAGATTCTAGTTAGAGTGACAGCACATCCCCTCTCAACTGATCTAGAAAAGTTCAAGGGATCAAGCCCTAGGCATATCGTATCTTCAGTGAACACGAATGATACACACTAATCTACGGTTGTGTAATCACTTGTCTTCCCTTAGCATAAAATAACTTAGGACTTGGTCTCTCGATATGTTAAAACTATTGCATAAAACCTATGTTTAAATTCTAACGGAAATTAACACAAGTGATTTTAATTCCAATTTCATAAAACCTAAGACAAGGTTGGAATTCCATTGAAATCAAATATAGATAAACCCTAAACCCTACAACCCTGAAACCCTCATCCCTAAACCCTTAAACCCTTAAACCCTAAACCCTAAACGGTCCTTATTTTGAATTTATTCTAACCTCTTAAATTGAAAAGATTCTAGTTAGAGTGACAGCACATCCCCTCTCAACTGATCTACAAAGTTCAAGGGATCAGGCCCTAGGCATATCGTATCTTCAGTGAACACGATTGATACACACTAATCTACGGTTGTGTAATCACTTGTCTTCCCTTAGCATAAAATAACTTAGGACTTGGTCTCTCGATATGTTAAAACTATTGCATAAAACCTATGTTCAAATTCTAACGAAAATTAACACAAGTGATTTTAATTCCAATTTCATAAAACCTAAGACAAGGTTGGAATTCCATTGAAATCAAATATAGATAAACCCTAAACCCTAAACCCTCAACCCCGAACTCAAAACCCTAAACCTTAAACCCTAACCCCAACACCCTAAACCCTCAACCCTCAACCCTAAACCCTAAACCCAAACCCCTAACCCCTCAACCCTGAACCCTCAACCCTAAACCCTGAACCCTCAACCCTAAACCCTCAACCCTCAACCCTCAAACCTCAACCCTCAACCCTAAACCCCTCAACCCTAGACCCTAGACCCTAAACCCTAAACCCTACAACCCTGAAACCCTAATCCCTAAACCCTAAACCCTAAACCCTAAACCCTAAACCCTAAACCCTAAACCCTAAACGGTCCTTATTTTGAATTTATTCTAACCTCTTAAATTGAAAAGATTCTAATTAGAGTGACAGCACATCCCCTCTCAACTGATCTAGAAAAGTTCAAGGGATCAAGCCCTAGGCATATCGTATCTTCAGTGAACACGAATGATACACACTAATCTACGGTTGTGTAATCACTTGTCTTCCCTTAGCATAAAATAACTTAGGACTTGGTCTCTCGATATGTTAAAACTATTGCATAAAACCTATGTTTAAATTCTAACGAAAATTAACACAAGTGATTTTAATTCCAATTTCATAAAACCTAAGACAAGGTTGGAATTCCATTGAAATCAAATATAGATAAACCCTCAACCCCTCAACCCTCAACCCTAACCCCTAACCCCTAACCCCTCAACCCTCAACCCTAAACCCTCAACCCTCAACCCTCAAACCCTCAACCCTCTACTCTCAAACCCTCAAACACTCAAACCCCAAACCCAAACCTTAAACCTTCAATCCTCAGCCCCCAAACCTCAACCCTCAACCCTAAACCCTAAACCTTTACCCCTAACCCCTCAACCCTCAACCCCGAACTCATAACCCTAAAACCTAAACCCTAACCCCAATACCCTAAACCCTCAACCCTCAACCCTCTACCCTCAACCCTCAAACCCTCTAACTCCAAACCCCAAACCCCAAACCCCAAACCCTCAACCCTCAACCCTCAACCCTCAACCCTCAACCCTCAACCCTAAACCCAAACCCCTAACCCCTCAACCCTGAACCCTCAACCCTAAACCCTAAACCCTCAACCCTCAACCCTCAACCCTAAACCCTACAACCCTGAAACCCTAATCCTTAAACCCTAAACCCTTAAACCTTTAAACCCTAAACGGTCCTTATTTTGAATTTATTCTAACCTCTTAAATTGAAAAGATTCTAGTTAGAGTGACAGCACATCCCCTCTCAACTGATCTAGAAAAGTTCAAGGGATCAAGCCCTAGGCATATCGTATCTTCAGTGAACACGAATGATACACACTAATCTACGGTTGTGTAATCACTTGTCTTCACTTAGCATAAAATAACTTAGGACTTGGTCTCTCGATATGTTAAAACTATTGCATAAAACCTATGTTTAAATTCTAACGAAAATTAACACAAGTGATTTTAATTCCAATTTCATAAAACCTAAGACAATGTTGGAATTCCATTGAAATCAAATATAGATAAAATAAATCCAGTTGTTTGAAAACAACCCTCTCATTATGCAATCAATATCTTACAACTAAGAAATCAAAAATAAAACAAAATAAAACGACACAGTTACTTGGCTAGGGTTTCATCGAAACCCTAGAGTGGAAATTAGTTCTTCGATATGGAGGAATGTAACATCTTCATAGACAAAGCTGTAACACTTCTCTTCATGGCTTCCTTCACCTCCAGAGCTTCTCTTCTTCAGATCCAAAAATCTCTACAAAACTCTCTAATAATGATAATAATAGAATCTATGCAAAGAATCTCTCCTTTTATAGGGAAAGAAAGAAAGATAGAGTCCTTATACAATATGGGCTTCTAATTTCTCTACAACTCTTCTTTTCTCTTTTCTCTATAAAGTTTGGGCCTTAAAGAATAGTCAAATTGGGCCCAAAATGAAACTTTTATGTAATTAAAATAAGCTCAAAATGCAGGAAGGGTGATTGATCATTTCTTCTTCACTTTTGCTCCTGAGATCCTTCTAAACCATCCATATAAGCTCTTTTTCTCGGATGAACCTGTAACAAATGTAAACAACCAAGTAGCATAAAATAATACAAATAATTACTCTAAAGGATTTAACAAGTTAAGTTTGAAGTGTTTTTATGTATAACATTTAGCATCGATCACAACCCCAAACTTAGACATTGCTAGTCCTCGAGCAATGAAAAATAAAATAAAACTAAACTTACATCCCCTTTCGTGGGATCCCCGGTTGCATTTTGCATATGCAACAAGCCTTTTAAACCCCTAGGTGGCCCTGGAGGACGAGTGAAGTCTCGTGAAGGTATACAGTGATGACACCTATAAACATCTGTACTACCCTGTCATTGTGCAATATATTCAAGTACAACATGCAAATCTCAAAAATGATTGAATTATATTCGAAATTTTTCAAACTCACAATACATACAAGATAATCCACAAATTATTTATAAGACTGAATTTTCAACTCTCCACATTCTCAATTTCACACCATTCTTAACTATTCTTGAAAGTTTTAGCTTTTAAAAGATTTGTCAGAATTTTCTTTGATATGTAATGTGACAAACAATTGAATGTGTGATATTAACCTTACTTTTCAACAGTTTTTCTGTCTTCTCATTTATCATTGCATTTTCTTTCAATATAAACTACCAACTTCAAGGCTTTCATTCAATACTTTTTTTTTTATAATTGTGACTGTGCAGAATCTGAGTCCATTAAGCATTCTACACAACCCATGTAGCAAGTGTTAGGCCGGTGACTCCCAAACCAGATGGTTTTAAGGCACCAGGTTTCAAGACACCTCTAAGGGCTTAGTACTCGAGTTAACTAGGCTACGAACTCAAACTAGTCACACTAGGTTATTTTATCCATTCCAAAAATCACACGGTTTGACGCAACTCTCTATGTTTAGTGAGGCAAGAGGCCCGGTTACTAAGTTAAAACCTGGTTAGGTAACCCATTCTTCTATCAATTTTTCTTTTTAGCCAAAGTTGATGTTCAATTTCTAGATTATCCAATTCTTATGAGTTAACAAAATTACTATCAATTAGTTTGGTTTTAAACCCCACTAGACAATATGTTAGTGTGCTCGTGCAAATGTCAAAGTCTATTCATGACTAAAAAAAATTCAGCTTTTGTAAGATTAAAAACAGTTACAAAGAGTGTGTATTTGAGATTATGTGTTCTCAAATTCAACCCTATCAATAAAATTTGGATTATCCGATATATATTACAATCTTTCAAATTTTAGAATAAAACAATCGAAAAAAATTTCAGTGTTTTTGCATGTTCTACCCTATTCATGGTTGCACACTCATCAAAAATAAAATAATAGTGTAGGTATTTTTTTCCTAACCCCAAACTTAAACTTTACATTGTCCTCAATGTAACAATTGAAATAAAGTATAGAAGGAATTAAAACAATAATACCTGACTCGTGAAAAGCAAACCATGATGAGAAAGGGGAAGGGGGTGAAAATAGATCAAAAATGAAGACAAACCACCCCAAACTTCGTCAAAACAATACCTACAAGGTTAGTACAAACCAAGGAATATCCACAAAAAAAAATAATAGATGCAAAGAAATATAACATAAAATAATAAGCATCTGAAGTTATAACAGTGGATAAAACTAGGGACGGACAAACTAAAAAATATATATATATATCAAAAAAGTAAAGTGAAACTCGATACACTGAATCAAGAAAATATAAAAAATAATCCTAACTAAAGACTGGAAGAACAACCTACTGAGGAGGAGGAGGTGGTGGTGGAAACTGAGCCTCTAGAGCAGCTCTCATCATCTGCTGAAAGTCGAAAATGCTCTGGGTCTGTTGCTGATAAAAGGTGTCGGCCTGATCTCATCGCTGCGCAGCCTGCTCCCTAAAAGCATGCAAATCAGCTTCATTCTGTTGGAGGAGTTGTCTACACTCCTGCTGAAACTATCGATCACTCTCCCAATGCTGCTGCTGGGCCTCCCATCTCTGATTCTGAATCGTCCATCTCCGCTCCTGAATCGCCCATCTATGATCCTGAACACTCTGATAGTCTAAAAACTCCTGACGAGTGAAGGATACAGGTGTCTCTGTCTGAGCACTAGGCTGAGGAGGTGGCCTTCTACGGCTAAGCTAGGGAGGTGGGGGAGGTATATGAATCTCATCAGGAATAAACTCATTCTCAAAAACATCATCTGGCATTTTTTTATCAGTTACTTTTTTTCAAAGCATTATAAGTCTTACTCCAAGAAGATTTCCCAAAATATACAGGAGGTATACTAGGCTCATTCTCATTCAGCACATACCCATGGTCAATTAATAATTGGGTAATTAAATTACCAAAATAAAGACCCCGTGTATTTGACCCAGAAGCAGGTACAACAATTGTCTTATCATAAAATTTCTTCATAGTGCGCCAAATATATTCAGCAACATCAATCCATTGGCCACTCCAAAACTCATATAAGGCTCTTAAAAGAAGATCCCTTCTCTCAGTTTTATGTCCTATAGGGAACAAATTCAGTTTAAAAATTGAGTCTATAAACCATAACTTTGGAGGAAGTAGAGCCCTTCTAGTACAATTTTTTTTTCCATTATCGTGATATTTACCATTAGACATCACTTCTATCATTTCATGAGTGTCAGGACTCTTAAGTGAGGAAGGTGTAAAATCTACCTCATCTGGAGAGGTAATAAGGCAACCCATCACCAAAGCAATATACTCTACTGTGACATCAAAACTGACCCCATCCACTGAAACGGAGAGCACTGGGCACCCACCTCGATTAGTCTTAACCATATTTTGATCAAATAATCACACTAAATAAGGACTGCGCTGGCTTCGTTGCCTTTTATTCAGATTAATTTTAAACTAATAAGATGGGTAATTGAATTTTGCTTGATTAAACTAAAATAATTAATTAACTAATTAAAAGAGATTTCTAAATTAAACTAAAAACAATTGGGTTTTTAAATCCTTTTGAAGAGAAAATCTAGGGTTTTCAAATCCACCACTAGCCTAATAACCGGTCCTTATTTTGAATTTATTCTAACCTCTTAAATTGAAAACATTCTAGTTAGAGTGACAGCACGTGCCCTCTCAACTGATCTAGAAAAGTTCAAGGGATCAAGCCCTAGGCATATCGTATCTTTGGTTAGCACGAATGATACGCACTAATCTACGGTTGTGTAGTTTTCCCTTAGCATAAAATATCTTAGGACTTGGTCTCTCAATATGTTAAAACCATTGCATAAAACTTATGTTTAAATTCTAACGAAAATTAACACAAGTGATTTTAATTCCAATTTCATAAAACCTAAGATAAGGTTGAGAATTCCATTGAAATCAAATATAGATAAAATAAATCCGGTTGTTTGAAAACAACACTCTCATTATGCAATCAATATCTTACAACTAAGAAATCAAAAATAAAACGACACAGTTACTTGGCTAGGGTTTCATCGAAACCCTAGAGTGAAAATTAATTCATCGTTAGGGAGGAATGCAACATCTTCATAGACAAAACTGCAGTACTTCTCTTCATGGCTTCCTTGATCTCCAGAGCTTCTCTTCTTCAGATCCAAAAATCTCTACAAAATTCTCTAATAATGACAATAATGGAATCTACAAGGAATCTCTCCTTTTATAAAGAAAGAGAGAAAGATAGAGTCCTTATACAATAAGGACTTCTAATTTCTCTACAACTCTTCTTTTCTCTTTTCTCTACAAAGTTTGGGCCTTAAAGAATAGTCAAATTGGGCCTAAAATGAAACTTTTATGTAATTAAAATAAGTCCAAAACGCAGGAAGGGTGATTGATCCTTTCTTCTTCACTTTTGCTCCTGAGATCCTTCTAAACCATCCATATAAGCTCTTTTTCTCGGATGAACCTGTAACAAATGTAAACAACCAAGTAGTATAAAATAATACAAATAATTACTATAAAGGATTTAACAAGTTAAGTTTGAGGTGCTTTTATGTCTAACATTTAGCACCGATCACATCCTATACCACCATGATAAATGATCTAAACAACAAGACCGTAAATTTAAGGCTTGTCTACCTGAAAATAAATCACACATACCTTACATCATAAATCATGGTTATCAACTCATAGTTATCAAATAGAAACATATAATACAATAACATGTTCATACATTCTCAAATCATATAAACAACATGTACATAATTAATTAAGCATTTATAGAACACATGGATAACGCATTCATAATTTGTAAAACATGTAAATAGCTCATTCATAAATTATCAGGCATCTAATTTATCCCTTCTTGATCACCAATTCATTATACATAATTATTTACATCCCAAGAATACATGAATCATATATCTAATAATTATTTACATCCTAATAATACAAGAATTATAAATCTAATATTTATTTACATACCGAAACCCTACTCCTTAAAACCTAAACCCCTCTAAGCCCAATTGGGTATCTTGGCAAAGGGTGGCCGTTGGATGTGTCTTCTTAGTTAAATGCTCAACTGCTAGTTTGATTGAGCCTTGAACCCTTATACCCTAAACCTATCCATATACAATCAGATTCATAAACTTAGGATTTAAAATGACATTTAAATTTATCCATTAAGTAATGTACTAAGTCACCCATCTAAATTAGCATAGAAGAGTCATACTGTACTCATTTACTAGCAAAGGGATGCAGGAGCGTAGAAGTGGGGCCTATGTAGGTCCATGTCAAACTTTCAAAGAAATCCGTTACCAATTTCTTTAAGGCAATAATAAAACATATCAAAAAAATTCTAAATCTTTAAACTTCTAAAACGTATGAATAAATGAATGTAAAGAAAGATTCGAATCAATGTCTAAGATGAGTTAAATATACCTACGTGTTCAGTTTTAGCTTACTCAAACACAACATGACCTCTATAATTCTATTCCTTTGGTGGGCCCTCATGGGCGGTAGTCCTTTCTCCTTACCCATCATCCATCTCCATTCCCTCCGATGATGATGTAATCTACTATTCTAAATTGGAAGAGTTTTGGACATGTGTTTACACCAAAATTTTACACACATGACAAAATTTTTATCAGCCAACAGATGACCGAAGTCATTATTGAAGAAATTCACTCTAAGTTCGGTCATGAATTTTGATCAATGATCAAAGAATGACCGAAACATTTCAGTCATAAATTTCGACCAACGACTGAAGAATGGTCGAAGTCAACTTCGGTCATGATTCATCAATCTCGGGACACGTGGCAGTCATTGAAGGTCAAGTACATGAGACACATGGCATTCATCGAAGGTCATGTACATGGGACACGTGATATTCATCGAAGGTAAAGTACGTGAGACACATGACAGTCATCAAGGGTTGAGGTCATGGTTATGTGAAAGTTATAACTGTCAAACATTAGACACATGGCAAAAGACAGATAACAAAATCAGTAAAGACGGTATCTTAATTGTCAATAGAGCTCACACATGACAAAAGATTATACAGAGGAAGTTTTTATCAAATGGCAATTACACTCGAAGACACTTAGCAAAATCAGATGGTATCAATACAGAAAATTGGTGAAAACAGTTACTGAAACTACCAATGAAGTCTATAAATAGCCCAAGGACAAAGAAGAAAAGATCCCTCGATCAACCTCACGCACACACACAACCTTGCTCATCAGCAACCTACTCGACAACCTTATCTCCTCCCCCGGGAGAAACCCTTAGCATAGTTTCCTCCTCCTAGAGAGATCCTTTACTTTTTCTATACTCCTTCGAGACAATACCTTAGCATAGTTTCCTCCTTCGGGAGAGTCCCCTTACTCACTTTTGTATCCAGCTCCTCTAAGAGAAATCTTAGTCACTTTATCTTCATAATCCACCTCGATGGGACTTTGTATTGCCTCTGCAACTCATTTCGATCGCATGATAGTTTGTAAGTTTTTTTTTACAATACTTTCAATTAAGTTCAATTATCATTTTCAATTTATCATTTCTGTTACTTCTATCAATCTCACATCCAACACACATCACATTATGACATTCAACTTTGCTTTTAAATTTGGAAAGTCCTTCAACCACCGGGACAATGAACTCACTTTAGAAGGACAAACTCTCCCGTCCTTAAATCGCCTGGCTGATTTATCTAGCAGTGGCCGACCAGATGGCCTAAGTGAACGCGCTCTCAATTGCGCCACGTGGCCAGGCATAAACCAAATTTCCAGCCAACAACATGTCTTCTTGATTTTCATTTGCAGGGTTTGGTGTGGTAAGAGTAACACTTCCTTATAGCCCCTTTATACATGGCAGTAGCAGAGTAGAACCAACACACGACTTTTGTAAATGGTTGAAGGTGTAGTAAAACAGCAACCAAAAATCTTTTTGCTCTAAGAATATCCAATCACAATTCAGACTTAAGCCAGGAACCTCATCTTGCAATCTAAAAACGAGAACAAAAAGAACAAAATAAATCAAAATGTCTAACCAAAGTTTAGACTTGAGTCAAGGTCTCAAGGACCTCATCTCCTTAGAAGTTATTACACTTTGGAAAAGATAACCATATAGCTGAGGCTCTGATTTTGTGGGCGAAAACGTTCTGAAGCAAAAAAAAAAAAACTCATTTTCCAGCATGCCAAAACATATGTAGCTTTTCCCCCCGTAAATAATTTCATGCACCCACTTTCCCTCCAAAGAAATGCAGTTTAAGTAAAACCAAGACAGGAGAAAATTTCCCTTGAGAATCTTTTTTCATTATTTTTGTACTAATTATTAGCTAAAAGAAAAATAGAAATGTGGATCTCTAATCTAAAACGAACTAGGATCGTCACTTTGCCTGCCCCAGGAAGCCTTTTGCTTTAAGGCTCTCCACAGTGTCCCTGACGGCATCTTCAACTGGTGTAAAGACCAGGCCCAGATCAATCAATCTCTTTGCCGCATCTTTGCATGCCATCAAGCCCGGTTGGGTTTCCCCAGGAAATCTGTTTAAGATTGAAGTCATGAGCTTGCATTCGTATGAAACCAGAGGAGTGCTAGCCCCAGACAGCAGAATTCAATTTTTTTACAAACTCTTACTATGGATGCATCAGAAGGCGTTGCTATCCTTCAACATGTTAAGAAAACAATTTTTTGGAGAGAGTTATGGTATGGTATATACAAGTTCTCAAGGTAACAAGGAAAAATAGTGACACTTATCTGTACCACATTGAGAATTTGGAAGTCCGCATCAGGGGTTAGCATTTCTCATGAAACCAAATGAAACATTTATTAAACAAGAAGCAAAAGGAAAAATGTAAAAGAAAAGATAAGTCGGAGTTGAGAGAATTCCAAAGGCAATTGAAGTGTAGGTCTTCCTTAGAAGGAGAGAGACTACATGTACACAACCGGGATGGTAAACAAAGTTTAAGGGAAGTAGAAAAGGCAATTAATGATGCACATCATCCCCGAAACACCGTAATATCATACTCAAACAATAACCTTTTAACTAGCATGGCCCTTTGAAAACTGTATTTATATGTGACCTTTAATTACCAAATGCAGTACGAACCAAGAGTGACAAGATTAAGATTAAGATTAGGACCAAAGAGACTGATGAACAATGCCAAAACCAGAACAACTGCTTAAGTAGAAGATTTGTGCAAAGTAGATTGTGATCAAGATTTCTTGCAAAACTCCTGATACTCTTATTTGATCCTTCAGGTTACAAGTTATGATATATATGTATATATATATATGTCCAACTGTCCAAGGAATGGTTAGTTATACAAGGTTATCAAGGTCATTTAATATAATTACCAATCAATGAGTTATAGATTTCCTTAGCTATAAATACTTCCCTGCCCATCACAGTTCCGTACATAAAAGACCGAATCTAATTATCAAGCTGCGAATAGACTAACAAATGAGATATATCAATATCATTAGTAGAGAACTTCAACATGATATAAAACATCAATTCGACTCCAAGAGAGTAACTAAATTGTGGTTTTTGAAGCTTCCACAAGACACAATAGAATGTCTAAATCAGAAGGCATGTTTCATCCAATAATATAAAATGACTAGGAAAGCTGAGAAGGATTCTGCAATCTTTAATTTCAGACTATAACTGACATAGTGGAGCTCATTGGGAGCAAGTTAAAGACAAGGGGTTGAGGAGAATTTATGGACTACAATTGAGTCTTGGGCTTCTTGGCGCTTGACAAACATGGACACATGTGAGAAATAGAGAAGGCCGGGTTCCTTCCATAACAAAAATTCAAGAACAATTACATCTGACTTATATCGTCCCCAAAACTCATTGAACAAAAGT
Source organism: Tetracentron sinense (assembly GCA_015143295.1). Classification (NCBI taxonomy): domain Eukaryota; kingdom Viridiplantae; phylum Streptophyta; class Magnoliopsida; order Trochodendrales; family Trochodendraceae; genus Tetracentron; species Tetracentron sinense. The sequence continues at coordinate 18,215 of CM026556.1, forward strand.
TATATTTGGAACTGCAATGAATGAAGCTCCCCATTTTGTGCAGGCCACGACCTAATACCTACGGACAATCACAAAACCAATGACAACATAAGAACAGATGGGCATAAGAATGTCTTCAGTTACTGAAGATATAAGCTAATTGCATGTCCCACTGTACCATATGGAGCATGACATCGTACTTATCTGGGGTGGGTCTTTGTTTTTCTACTGCTCTGTTTGAATTTCACAGTGTTGTCCTATGGTTCCCACCTGAGTAATGAGTACCGAGTTTCGGAATTCTCTCTCCAACTTTTCCCCCATTACCTTCATTTAACAACCCCAAATTTACGTGAGTCAAAGACCCTCTATCAGTTGAGTCGTCTAAGACGTCAAGGAAGGGATGTTAGACTTGATCTTATTAACTATGGATTCTATTATTGGTAGAGAAAGGACAAGGGCAAAGTAAAATCAGTGTGGATAGAGAAATTTGTTCTTCTCTCCCTGCAACACATTCATTTACAAGAAGGGTGCATTCATTTGGCAAGAAAGTGGGTGAAAGAAAAGAAAAGAAAGGAAATGAAAAATAAAAGAAACTTAAATTTTCTCTCAAAATAATCAAAAGATGGAGGAAGTTTTTGGGAGAAAGTTTGTCACTATTGAGAAAATGCAAGAAAATGAAAAAATGTGTTTCTTGCACACTGAACGGAAGAAAAGTGCAAGAAAACTCACTTCTCTTTTACTTTCTCGCCAAACGAACACACCCGAAATGTTAATACCTAAGACTAGAATGCAGCCTTTGTGAGTGTATCATTCTAGACTCAATGATACAGGGCAATTGATTGTGTTCTCTGATTGGCCCAACGTGATGGAGGGTCTCATCAACAAAATTGTTTGGCCATGGGAAGCTAGATTCAGACTAATGGAGATTGAAAGCGCCAAAAGTGAATTCTTCTTTTTTTGTATGAATGTGCTTCAAGTGAATTCTGACATGATCACTTTTATCATTCATATAAAAGAGTAAACAGAGCATTCGATTTTTTGCTAATAGTTATGTAAATGTGATATTTATGTTTCCGGTGAGTTTTCCCTATTAGAGTCACTGATAAAATAAAATTTTCCCTACTGGAGTCTCTGATAAACAAAGTAAAGCCTAAGAAGTCTTTATTTATCAGCTTCTAGTAACCTAAACTACATTGATGTCTCCTGCCCATTACTTCACATCACACCACTATCTATTTCGAGCCTAAGAAGTCTTTATTTATCAATGAGTAAATTGAAAAACATACTAAAGAAAAACACAATAGTATGTGAGAAAATATTATTCATATAAGCTTTATATTGCGTACCAACAATTTAAAGGAATGGAGTGGATAATACCAACCTGTGAACTGGGAAATCGGGGAAGAGTTTGGAGACGGTGTCAGCAAAATCGCGGAATTGATAGATACCATTGGTGCAGAGGTACCTCCCAGAAGCGGAAGGGGTCTCGAAGAGCAACACCTGTGCCTTTGCTACATCCCTAACATCCACTGCACCCAACCAGTGGTACTCCTGCGACTCATTTGATCCCTGCAGCAGCTGTTGCAATACGGCACAACTAGCATTCAGACTAGGCTGCAGGAGTGGGCCGAGACATGTGGCCGGATGGATCGCTACCACGTCCATCCCGTGGTTATCTGCATAGTCCCTTGCAGCTTTCTCCGCCAAAGTCTTGGACACTGGGTACCATTTCTGCCATCGAAAAGCAGAACCACCATTCCAACCTCATATATTAGGAATGTAAAAGAAGAAGAAGAAGAAGAAGAATATATATATATATATATATATATACAAAATCAAAAGGATGGGGAACTGGCATGGAGAGAAAGAGAGACCTGGCGAGATTTGCAGTATTCAAGGTCGGTCCAGGAAGTCTCGTCGAAGGGACGGTGGTTGGGCCAACCGGGGTTGGGGACAATGGCGGAGATGGAGGACGTGACCACCACTCGCCTCACCTTGAACTTCCTGGAAGCTTCGAGAACGTTGAGGGTGCCCTGCACAGCCGGCAGCACCAGATCCAACTCTGGATTCTTGGGCTCTTCCAAGGTGCAGGGGGACGCAACGTGGAACACTCCCGAGCACCCCTCGACGGCCCTGGAGACGGCGCTGGCGTCGAGGATGTCCGCCTCGAAGACAACAACGCGGACGTTAGTCGCCCCAGGGAGGGAGAGGAGGTGAGAGGCATCGGTGCCGGGGAAGATGGCGGCGCGGATGCTGTAGCCCTTGTCAAGTAGGGTCCTGACCAACCACGATCCGATGAACCCATTCGCCCCTGTCACGCACACCACCTCCTTTATTTCTTCGGCCATTCTGCTCTGCTCTGCTCTGCTAAATTAGGTTTGTTTCTCTTTTGGATCGAGTGGGGTTCGGTTGGGGTTTCGGAGGATTTAAATGCGAGAATGATTGGGATAAAGAGTTGATTTGTTGTTATCTCTTATCCACCCCTATCTTCTATGAGACCTAAGCTTCTACGGTTATAACCGGAGTCCGGGAGTCCGATTACACCCTAAGGTCGCCACGTGTCCCTTTTGATATCACAGTTTCTCAACTGTGGTTAAGATTTCACCCACCCTTAAGGTCTACTCACTTATCCTTGATTTTATATAAAAAAATATTAAAATTAATTTTTAACACAGATTAAAATTCACTAACTCCTAAGATTAAAAAAAATTTAATATTTTTTCTAAAAACTAAGGATAGTTGATTGAATGATAGGTGTAGGTGAATCTTAATCACAGTTAAATAGTGTCAAAAGGAACATGTGGCGACCTATGGGGTATAACCAAACTCTCCAAGTCCAGTTATAACAATAGGAATTACAAGTCATAATATATTGGATTTCGGTTAGGGTTGGAGGGAACCAAATCATATGGGTAAATGCGTTCGGTTGGGGTTTGGGAAGATTTAAAAGGCGGTAATCATGTTGATGATTTCACCCACTCAGCGTTTGCGTCTCTCGTGCTGGCACTCCTCTTTGGATCCAGTTATAACCGGATGTGGCACATCCGGTTATAACCCCTAGAGGTCGCCACGTGTCTCCTTTGACACCCCTTAACCGTGGGTAAGGTTCACCCACCCCTAGGGTTCAGCCACCTATTTTTGGTTTTTTTTTTTAAATATCAATTCTATTTTTAAAATTAAAAAATTGTTTTTAATATTAAAAAAACTTTAAAAACATATTTTTAATTTTAAAAATAGAATTAATATTTAAAAAAAAAAACCAAAAATAGGTGGATGAACCCTAGGGGTGGGTGAACCTTACCCATGGTTAAGAGGTGTCAAAGGAGACACGTGGCGACCTCTAGGGGTTATAACCGCCACCTAAAGAGTATCGATTTTTTTTATTTTTTTTATTTTACCTCGTAAGTGATTTTTTTTTTTTTTTTTTAGGTGAGGGCCCGCTGATGATAGGTTACGGCTACTTACCTATCTCGGTTGATAGTTCAAATGATGCGCGCTCCAGCGACTGGAACCCCTGATCGACAGAGTGGTCATGTGACACACTCACCAAGGGGAAAGCCTTAGCTTCCCGAAGCGATTTAAAACTATGGATAGTATCTACTAACGAGAGTTAATCTTTGGATTAAAAATCTAAGGGTGCAAGCACTAGGTGGGCCCCAGCGTTTAAAGTATGAATACATAGGTAACCATTGGATTTTTAATCCAACGGTCACACTATAGTAGATACTATTGGAGAATTTTTTTATCACTTTCCTCTTTTTTTTAGGGACCTGATTCTTTCCGTGCTGGCGTTGCCTTGGACGGAATGCACGCCTCTACACGTGCCCTATTTGGCCTCGGATTCTCTCATACTGATGCCAAAAAAGTGATCTCAAACAACCACACATTAAGCGACATGTGGCATAGAAAATGAGAAAAGTCATTTCATTTTCTCATATGATTTTGACTTTTCCCCATCTCTCCCCCTTTATCCCACCACTTTATCATCATGTCTCAAATAATGTATGGAATAGTCAAAATCATGAGGCCCATGAAATGACTTCTCCAACCACATGTAGTTTAATGTGTGGTAGCCGAGACCACTTTTTTGGCATCGACTAGAGAGAATCTGAGGTCATCCTATTCATCCCTCTTTCAACTCCTTTTAACTGTGGTGACTTGTAGAGTCTCTTTTAACTATGGTTAAAATTAACTAATCTAAGGTTAAAATTTTTTACTTTTTTATTCTAAAAACCAAGGTTAAATGAATGAACCTAGGGGTGAGTGAATCTTAACCACAGTTAGTGGGTATTAAAAGGGACATCTGGCAGCTTGTAGTGTCCTTTTAACTATGGTTAAATTTAACTACCTAAGGTTAATATTTTTTATTTTTTTATTCTAAAAACCAAGGTTAGATGGATGAACCCTAAGGGTGAGTGAATCTTAACCACAACCAGTGGGTGTTAAAAGAGACACGTGGCAGCTTGTTGAGACCTTTTAACTATGGTTAAACTTAACTACCAAAGGTAACTTTTTTTTTTTCCTAAAAACGAAAGTTAGATGGATGAACCCTAAGGTGAGTGAATCTTAACCATAGTTAGTGAGTGTTAAAAGAGACACATGGCGGCTTGTAGAGCCCCTTTAACTATGGTAAACTTTAACTAACTTAAGTTAATATCTTTTTTTTTTTAATCCTAAAAACTAAGGTTTGATGGATGAACCCTTTGGCTAAGTAAATCTTAACCAGAATTAGTGGGTATTAAAAGAGTGGGTATTAAAAGAGGCACAATTAGTAGATATTTAAAAAGGCACATGGCATCTCGTAAACGTTCAAATGGAAAACGGACCAGGGTCTGCTTAGAAGCTGACCACGGGATCTCATGGTTCCACGCCCCCTTTTTACTATCCATCAACCGTGGTTAGTATTTACTCACCCCCTAGGTTTAAGCAATCTAACCATATTTTTCAAAGGATACGGGGACACTGCATCAGCTTAGAAGAGAACACTGGAGTCCTCTTAGACTTTTTTTATAAGAGTAAATTACATTGACCTTCTGTCACGCCTCGAAATCTATACACAATAATATCAATATTTGTATAAATATCAAGGCGTGAACCGGAAACAAAATTCTAATATTAATGAAAATTAAAATAATTAAATACTTCATTAAACAGATTTAAAATAACCAGCATAACTAAAAGACTCAATAACATGAGTTCTCCCAAAAACTAAAGCATCCAAAGATTTCATATAGTTTACCTCACTACAGTTCTCTCACACTCTAACGAGGAAGAAAACTTTAAGTCTGGTCTCACTTGCTCAAACAAGAGCAATTCATATTCTTTTTAATCATCACCTGAAAAAGAAGAATCAACAAGGATGAGCTCACAGCTCAACAAGAGAATACACTATAATTTAGATGCATTAACAATTCATATGATAAGATGACAAATAAATTATGTATATTATACAGTTAAGCCTTTACTTATGGTTCAGTCCGGTCAATAGGGGTCTTACACAACTTGCTCTATTGATCAAGGAAATCCTTAGGGCCTCACACAGCTTACCATATCTCTTGGGTCTCACACAGTTCACTCATCTGAGAATTGAGTGTCTTACACAACTCAACTCAATCCTCTATTTCTGGGTAGGTACTCTAAACCATCCTGAAACCATCATTGGGTGGTACACAACATCACCCTATGATCAATTTAAGGAGGTCTTACACAAACTTACTCCTTGAATGACCCTTAACCAAGATTAAAACAATGTTTATTGAATCACCATTATTTTAGAAGATGAATTCCAACTATTATGAAAATATAGCAAAATATTAAATGACAGTTATAACAGCCAACATCATAATTCATAATTAAAATCTACAATGCTATAATTTACAATTAATATCTAGGCAAACATAACATACTTTATTTCAAAAAGGGTTTCAACTGTGTTCCTGCAACTGAAACTTTAGTTGTAAATATCACATATTTATAACCCTAGAAATTCTTAATCTCTCATGATAATGGGGTTCAAGGTTTCACAAACCCCCAAGGACTTAGAAAAACCCTTTTTTATACTAGTAAGTTTAGTAAAACCCTTATACTGGCATAAAAGAGCTCAGTTACTAACCAATTGGTTAGTAACTAATTAGTTAAGTTTGTTAGGAGTATCTTTCAATCATCCAACAAATTAACTAAAAAAATATAAGTCAAGTTACTATCAAATTATTTAGTAACTAATTATTTAAATTTGTTAGAGGTATTTTTCAACCATCTAACAAACTAACTAATTAGTTATAAAGGAATCTCAACAAAACAATGTTCCCATACTCAAATAATATATACATTTAATTAAAGTATCTTAGGAAAATTAATGTGAAAAATATCCATTTTTCCCGTTTTTTATTTTCAACTAAGGTTTTGACCCACAAAAATACTGATTTTGAAAAAACTTTCTTCACGAAAGTTGTAGATCTTTTCAATCTCTTCGAAACGATGTACTATCAGACCAAAATCGGACTCAATGTCATAAAGTTATGACCCATATACCGGGTAAATCTCATTTAAATTAACTAAATTCTGAAAATCACTAATTTTAATCTCTTAGATCTCTTATATTTTCTTCCCTAAAATCTAATATATATTATTCTATCATTTATTAAAATCATCTATAACATATTTAATAAATTAGAATAATACCTGTATAAAATATTTATCGATCTATCATATTTTCATACACACAATCATTAACACAAGAAGAAAAACACATTAAAATATTGTGTGATCACAACACACCCTACATCTAAATTATATAAATATTCACTTGCCTCTAAATCTGATTTTGAGAAGAATGCAAGAGGTTGATTGCTTAGGAGAGCTTCGAAGCTAACTTGGATGATCCAATTCCTATCACCGGGTTCTCCACGGGATCCAACAGAATTCCAAACTCTATAGCCGCTTTCCTCCTCTCCTCCCAAAACGATCGTATCTCACTTCTCCTAATTCAGGTTTAGCAAAAATATGGCTATTAGCTTAAACAATTCTATTTATACGAAACTCCATATAGAAAATTACTAATATATCCCCACTAAGGTTTGTTTGCTTATAACTTAGATTTAACCAATTTAACTCATTAAATTAAATCATTGGGTTAGCCCTACCCCACCAAGGTTAGCCATATGACCAAACACCATAATATCAATTACTAAATTATCCTCATGGTATAATTTACCAATTTACCCCTGAGTGTATTTAATTTAAATTAGGGTTACTACACCTTCCTTAGGTTTGGTGAAATTACACAACACACTAACTTCCCTTGGACCTGAGGTTTGGTGAAATTGTAGAAACCTCTCCTCTGATTTTGAAATTACATTGTCCTCCCCTACCAAACTCGTCAACTTGACACCATTAACGGAGGATGCTCTTTTACAATTTTATCATCATTAATTCACTTGAAGAAACGACATCGTATAACCAAGTTGACTGACTTCAAGACAGGCATGACATAATCAAAATGGAAAATGCTTAACGGACCACACACTCTGCTATATAGCAAAATGTTGGTACTCATTAGTCCACGGCCCCTCTTTTAACACCCTCCAATTATGGTTAAGATTCACTCACACCTAGTGTTCATCCATCCAACCTTAGTTTTTAGAAGAAAAAATATTAATTAATCACAATTTAATTAAGCTTAATAGTTAAAAGGGGTTAAAAGGGACACGTGGACACAGAGGTCCACTAGATAGTCGACTGCGGGGTTCTCTAATCACTACTCAATCAAAATTCATCTATCTCAGTAATGGCATACTAACGGAAAGGACCGACAACTGAAGTAGAGGGGAGAGCAGTGTAATTTCATAAACAAGATGAGAGGTTTTTGCAATTTCACCGATCCTCAGGAGAGGTCAATGTAATTTACCGCTCTTAAAATGGATGAAGATCAGTGATTAGCGTATCACTTGGTATAATATCTAGTGTATCGCCATGTCCTCATGTCCCTTTTAACACTCCTTTATTCCTCGTTAAGCTTAACTAAATTAAAGTTAAAATTTTTGTTTTTTGTTCAAAAAACCAATGTTTGATTGCTTAACCCTAGGGGTGAGTGTTAAAAAGTGGGGCATTGTAGAGACCCGAATTTAAATTTCTCGGCATTCGTGTCATTATATGAATTTTCTAGAAAAGTGTGTCCAATTTTAATGCATGTGTTCCTATGAGAATTAATGTGAGATGTTTGGATGTAGAAACTCAAATATTTTATTCGTTTTTAGCCATTTTTAAGACTTAATTGCATAAAACTGAAGCTAACAAAAAGTAGCAAAAAAATTTTTAAAAAAAAACACCAATAGCAATCGATCGCAGGCGTCAGCCGATTGATCAGATGAATAACAGAAAGTGGTTGAAAAAATGAAACCAGTACGATCGATCGTAGAGAAACTCGAAAGGTTCCCAGAAATTTGTATGAGCTACGATCGATTACAGTAAGTGGGTGATCGATCGTAGGTCACGTCCAAAAATGCGAAAAGTCGCGATTTTAGTAAATTTAAGAAAGTTAGAATTCTAAAACTTATATAAACTCTCTATTTTGTGAATTTTAGGTTAGAAAAGTTTTATAAGCTTTTGGGAAGAACAAAAAGGGGAAAAACCTAGGGTTTGCAAGGACTTTCAACTGGAGAAGAAGGAATGCCTAGTCATCCCCATTTTGTGTATCCTGCATGAGCAAAAATTTGTTGTAATGAAAATGGCTACCTACTAGGCTAGTGTGAAAGCTACTATTGGGTGCAAATAGTAGTAATGACTACCTATGCAAACAATAGTTATTTATTTGGGTTGCTAGTATGAAAGCTCCTATTGTCAATAAAGAAGGGCTACGTACTTAGATAGTGTGAAAGTCATCATTGCATAAAAAGATATGTTCAGAAAAAGAACATCAAAATAGTAAGGAGGTATTTAACCAAAAGTAAAAGAAAATATTGGGTCAAATCAAAATGTATAAAGGTGCACTATAATGTAAAAAATCAGCATAACTGGATCTAACTAGGTTTGACTTCTTAGATTTGAGTCTCCAGGAGTCCCCTTAGTGGTTAATGTCATATCCTTATAAATGGAAAAAAAAAACCTTGATTTAGTATCTAATCAGACCACCCACTTCACACAAAGCTTCACTTTTGAATTGTTCACTAAATGTGACTAAGTGAATTGGATATGTTTTAGCATTCCGTGAGATTTAGTTAAATGTTTATCCTCAATTGGACTAACTAATCTTGTTCTTTATTAGATTTCTAATTTTAAATTACTGTTGCTTGGAGTGCTTTTGATGCATGTTTGTGTGGCACATGATACTTTTTAGTTTTGTTATTATGTGTTTTTTAGTTTTAGTTGACATAGGCCTTTCTAGCATGAGTTGCCCTATCCTTTAGGTGGTGTCCTTGATCTTAGGAGGAGAAGATCAAGTTAAGATGTTGAGGGGAATTTTTTTCTTTTTATTGCTATATTTTGTTTTTCGCTCTATAGTCCCCGCATTATCTGCATTTGCTTGGTTGTATTGTGGCTGCTTTGATATTACATTTGTTAAATTGGTATATCTTTTGTGATATTGGCTTCCTGCCCTACTTTGGCTATTCGTGCCAAAAAGGGGGAGAATGTAAGGGTATTATTTTCATTATTTCCCTAGTTCACTACATTCCTTCCAATACCGGTTAATTTTAATTTTCATATTCCATACATACTTCACTGGGTGTTTTGTTTATAAGCATGTGCAGGTATAGGTTTGCAGCAGACAAATCTTGTATGCAGAAGCTTCAGTGTCTATAATTTAGGTTGTATGTCAATTGGTGTCATGTAACTTGTTTGGAGTCATGTATGACCTAATTCATCATTTGATGTGTTTGGGTGGGTTTGTGTCAAGTCATGTACTTCAGTTAGGTTTTTTCACGGAATTGCCAAAGGGGGAGATTGTAAGTTCATACATTAGGTATAGGCATATTCCGGTGTCAAAACATAGTATCTAGTAATGTCTTGTGTCATTACCTTCAAGCTTCAAAGTCCATGAAGATGAAGACCGTAGAAGTTCGATTGAAGATAATCAAAGTGTCACCTTCATCTCACTAATAGGATGGTAAGTGACCTAGATACCTTATACCCTAGGTGTAATTGACTTAGATAATGTTCTATAAACCCTAGGTGGCTAGATACAAGCTTTGAGTGGCATAAGAGAAGTTAGTAATGCAAAACAACTCTTGTTCGGTGTTCGGGGCATAAGTAATTGACCGTTGCTCCTATTTGAGTTCATAATATATGAAAATTTAAGCCGTCGAAAAGATATACAACTTTCATGAAGGAAGTATAGGCAAATTTTGAACACTGGTCGATCACTTTTCAAAACCGGTCAACTGGAGTGCAATAATTTTGTATGACAGATTTTTCCAAAGAGTGCATTATAAAGTGGCCGACCAATCCTCATGGATTTTGAATCCTACTTAGTTTCCAACTCCTTATTTTTTTCCTTCTATAAAGAGAGTTTGATCCCTATTCAAACCCAAGGAGTTTTGAGAGTTTAGAGAGAGTTTTAAAAGGAAATTTAAGGTTTTACAAACTCATTCTCCTCTCCTCTTCCACCCTAGAGTTTGCAAGACTTTGTTGATCATTCTTGCTTGTTATTCCATTGTTAGGAATGCAACTAGGGTTTGTTTTGTGAAACAACCATCAACCCATTCTGTTAAGAACTTGGCCAGTGTGAACTGGAGCCTTTGCAAAGGAAATCGATCCGAGGAGGATCGTGGTTATTTGGTCGGAGAAATCTGGAGCTGTCATTGACGGAGATCGATCTTTGGAGATCGTGGATGTGGAGACACAAAGAGAAGAACAGGCTACTGCGGTAGATTACGAGTCTTGCAAGATCATGATTGCTTTCTGAGGCGTGGAGGACTGAGTACTGAGGATCGTAGTGTCGAGTCCGGTTAAGTACAGTTCGAGTCTTGTAAGTATTTATTTTTTTATCTTAGTGATATCTCTTTGCTAAATTAGGTCCTGTGGTTTTTTCTGAAAGGGTTTCCACGTAAAAATACCTTGTGTTGTGCACAATCTTAAAAAGGGTAGACATATTCTAGGAAGACCTAGCCACCCCCTTGGGCTTGTGAGTTCTTAACTCAAACATAGATTTGGGATTCATCGATATTATTTTTTCATTAAGGAACCAGAAACCAACTACATCAAGGAGGTCGAGTCCTCCGATCGGAAAACAACCGTCTACAACCCCTTGGGTCTAAAACCACATATTGGAAGGAACCCCTCCGGTTCAGAATTAGGCCGTGGGATGCCAAACAGTGAGCAGAAGAATTAGAAGCCTTAGGGGAGTAGGACAAGCGGGAGTGTAACAAACAAGCAAGATCTTGCTTGATATCATTTAAAACAACCTGGATTTCCCAGTAAGGAGCACCAGATCCATCCTGAAGAGAGTTTATTAAAGACTTGCAGTCTGATGAAAATTCCATAGCCCTCCATGCTTTAGCCTTTCCAAGGGAAGTAGCACAACGCAAAGCCACCTGTCACGGCCTTAATTCTTCAACCCGATCACGACCGTGCGACATTCGATCTAGAGTCCATCATAAATGAGTCAGTCTTACCAGACTAGCTTCTCAAGAGCAAGGATGGAAGAACACACTTGGAGAATGCTTAAGAACTCACTTATATTACTCACTCTACAACTCTTGGATGGATTACAAATGAGGGGGTCCTCCCCTTTTATAGGCTCCTAGGGAGGATTCTAGACTTCTAGAATCCCCATTTCTCTAGAATCTTCTCCCACCTCCTCTTTAAGAGAATTCTAGAGAGTCTACTACTAGTCTTTACTTCTAGAATCTCTACTGGTATATACAAGCCTTCTACAGTATATGTACAAGCCTCCTATATTGTATATGCATACTAGATGATTGAGAAAATGCCTAAGTGAGTGGTCGTGACATTCTCCCCCACCCAATTCCGCAACGTCCTCGTTGCGTTTCCTCCGATGTCTTCTCCGTTTCCTTTGCGCTCCTTTCTTTAAGGGTTTATGTTCCCCTTCCTGTATAAGCTGCAGAGTTGACAATATCTCTATGCTTGATTTGGTCCCGCGCACCAGGGGGACCATGCATGGGGACTTCTCTTTCATGATCGCCAAGGAGTTAGCATATGGCATTGGGGATGCTTTCACTTGGCTTAAGAAATCCATCCCTAAAATAAGTTTGTGGTCGTCCAACTTGACCACAGAGAAGTCCGCCTTCCCTTTCTAATGACAACGTGCAGCTCCACTCCCCAGGCCACACCATGGATGGGTTTAGCCTCTGTGTTGACAGCTTTCAGCTTCCCTACCTCCTTAGCTGCCTTTAAGCCTAATCTTCTTACCTCCTCCACTGAGACAAATTTGTGCGTGGCTCCCGTGTCTACCGGTGCACATGTGGGCTTCCCATTGATATTTGTTTCAACATACAATAGCCTTTACCCTTGGGCCGAGACGTGTCTTCTTTTGCCATTGTGCTAAGACGTTGAAGGGACCCCATCCTCAGCTCCTCGCCTTCACTTTTTGCCACCTCTAGGCTCTCATCTATCTTATTCACCTTGGCGATAAGGGCGTTCAAGGACTCCTTTTTCAGACACTCTCTTGCCCGATGGTTACCATCATAGATGAAGCAGTTGAAGTCCCTTCCCTTGAATCTGTCCCTATCCGCCTTTTTTTCTTTGCCTTCCTCACGCCACCTTGGTTTGGAAGGTCCCTCCTTGTGGCTTGGACTCAGTTCTCCCCCACCATTTTCATGGTCATCCCTTCTTGGCTTGGAAGAATAGTCTCTCTTAAATTCCACGAGCTGTTCCGTAATAGCCATCGCGGTCGCAAAGTCCTGGACTCCACGACGTTGCAATTCAAGCTCAGCCCAGTTCTAGAGACCATCCATGAAGTTGAAGAAGAGTTCTTTCTCAGACATGTCTGGAATCTCTAGCATAAGTGTAGAGAACTCCTTCACGTATTCCCGGAGAGTTCTGGTGTGCTTGAGCCGCTTAAAATTCTTCCTCGCCAAGTACTCCACATTCTCGAGGTAGAATTGCCTCTTAATCTCTCTTTTGAAGTCTTCCCAAGTGTCGATGGTGCACAATCCTCGCTCTATGTCCGCATGAGGTTGGTGCCACCATAGAGTAACCGTATCAGCTAGATAGAGGGTTGCCGTGTGTACCTTCATCCTTTCATCCACGAGGGAAACTACATCAAAATACCGCTCCATTTGCCACAGGAAATTGTCTAGCTCCCTAACATCCCAGGTACCATTGAATGTCTTGAGCTCAGGCACCTTAACCTTTGGTGCCTCATGTGTAGCCAATCCCCCATTAGCCATCGCCCTTTTCCACACAGCAAACTTGCCACGCATCTCCTCTACTTGACCTTACAACAAAGCCAACATTTCTATCACCCTGGCCTCTAAGGAACTCGTCTTCTGCTGCTCGGAGTACATGACTTCATTGAGGGTTCCTTACATTTCTCCCCGAAGTTCATCAAGCTTGTCCTCAAAGTCCTCAGGGCGAGTACCCAGCTCTTCCAACTAAACTTCACCATTTTGGAAACCAAGCTCCACCCTTGAAAGCCTTGCCTTCATTGCAACACGATAGTCCTTGGACCTTCCCCGTCCTGGAATTGTGGTGGTGGGAACCTCATGTCGACTTACGTTGCCCACCAAGGCCATCCCTCTTTCGTCCACCGTCTCGCAGCTAGTGACCTTCTCCATCACTCACGTCACGTCCCTTCGTAACGTAGCTCTAATACCAACTGTCACAGCCTTAATTCTTCAACCTGATCACAACCGTGCGACACTCGATCTAGAGTCCGTCCTAGATGAGTTAATCTTACCAGACTAGCTTCTCAAGAGCAAGGATGGAAGAACACACTTGGAGAATGCTTAAGAACTCACTTGTATTACTCACAAGATTGCTCTACAACTCTTGGATGGATTACAAATGAGGGGGTCCTCCCCTTTTATAAGCTCCTAGGGAGATTCTAGACTTCTAGAATCCACATTTCTCTAGAATCTTCTCCCACCTCTTCTTTAGGAGAATTCTAGAGAATCTACTACTAGTCTTTACTTCTAGAATCTCTACTGGTATATACAAGCCTTCTACAGTAAATGTACAAGCCTCCTATACTGTATATGCCTACTAGATGATTGAGAAAATGCTTAACTAAGTGGGTCGTGACATACCGCCTCGGCAATGAGCAGAGAGCCCCCATGAATGGAATAGACAAAGCCTTCCAAAATACATCCTTGGTGATCCTGGACGATACCCCCTACACCACCAAAGCGCCCCTCATTTGAGGAAGCCCCATCTACATTAACCTTCAACCAACCAACAGAGGGGGGAGCCCACCAACCGAGGCTCGTCTCGGCATGGTGTGCAGATTGAGCTCTCTCAACCATAGGGTAAAAGCAACCCTCAGATTTCGATACCAGGCAGCTTGCTTGTTCAATGGACCGTCGTAGATCAATGGATTCTCCATTATAGAGCTTGTGGTTCCGAGCTTTCCAAATACTCCATGCAGTGGATACAAGGAGATTCAAGACACCCTTTTTTTAATCTATTTTGGAATTGAAGAGGATACCCAAAAAGACCACCAAGCGCTAAAGAGTCAAAGTGAGCCACCAACGAGTGAGCCCCATCATGTACATCATGCATGCTCACAACTGAACAACATGTTCATAATTGTCTCTTGATCGCCATTGCAAATGGGGCAATTCAAACACCCTGCCACTCCCTTCTTATGTAACTCCCTGAAAACCGCAATTGCACTATGCATACACCTCCATGCAAACCAAGATACTTTTGGGGGAGTTGAAGAGACCAAATCGCCTTCCAGCTTATAAACGAAACACCTGCAGAAGACTACGGATGAGAAGCAATTCCTGTAGGGACAAGATCTTTCATACAATGGTACCCCGATCGAACGGAATAGGACCCCTTCTTTTAAAAATGCCAGACCCACTGATTGAGCTCTCTTGATCGACTAAACTGAATTTGACTTATGTTATCCACCTCAGCCAAAGAAAATACTTGAGCCAAACGATCGATGTTCCAAGTCTTGGCCAGATCCAAGATAAAATCCGCCACCCTATTCCATTGGTAATTAGGTGGTTGGTGGGAGGCTATTCGAAACCCAAAGATGAGGGGATCCAAGCCTCTTGCCACGGATTAATATTCTTTCCATCCCCAACTTGCCATCGAAGCCCAGCCTCTAACTCTTCGACTTGCAAGAAGACTCCTCCATGCCCAAGAGGGCAATAACCAACCTTCACCTTCAAAAAGTTACATCGTGGGAAATAGATTCTCTTGACTAATTTGCTCCAGAGAGAACCAGGATTGTTCAAAATCAACCACCCCTGCTTAGCTAGAAGAGCAAGATTAAAAGTTGAGAGATCCCGGAAGCCCCCACCTCCAATATCCTTTTTGTTGCACATAGTATCCCAGCTTATCCAATGCAACTTTTTCTTAGTGTCCTCCCGACCCCACCAAAAGTTAACCATACTTGAGCCCACCTCCAATATCGTATTTAATGCTTGAACAAGGGGAATGAGAATTATTATGGAGTTTTGTGAATGTATGTGGAGGAAGTGATGTGTTTTTGGAGTTGAATTGGATGGATTGAATGTCTTGAGTTTGATATCTCCATATACCTATTCTGCCTATGCATTTATAAGAACTTCCAAACAAAACCCCTGAAAACAAACCCGAGATTCACAAATTTGAAACTTCAAAATCACTGTTATTCTAGGAATTTTATCTTAAATCAAAAACCTTAATCACTTCATAGATCATATTTCACTCAAATCTAAAAGCACTCACAGATTTAACTTGAATTACATAAATTTTCACAGAATTAAAGCAGTAAACACGATCAGAAAGAACACAAACAAAGGTAAACTCTCGTAGGGGTAGAGAGAGCTTGAGATATCTGCAACCATCGGAAGATCGTGTTCCAACCAATCCCTTTCATCCAAATTTTTTGGTATTGAATGTCGTGCTTTAGACGTAAGATTTTCTTATTCCGTCAAATGATTGTGAAGAAACTACAGATTGTGAACTCCTTGAATGTAAGCGAGAGAGGAGAACACTTTTTCGGAGAAGAATGGTTGGGGAGGAAACGTAACTGTATTTAGATGGGAGGACCAAAGAAATAACAACAACCAACAGGGAGATGAATAGGGGGAGAGAGGGACGTTTTAGCAAACCCTTTAATGAGGAGATGAATGGAGACATTTTGGTGAACCCTTAAGTGAGGAGATGAATGGGGGAGAGAGATGGGAAAATGACACGGGCATGACATGTGTCAATAACATGGGGTTCAAATGGAGGCTTTTGAGAGAGTCACGTGGAGATGAACTGGGCTATAGTAGTAGTATAAAATTGATGTCATTTTTGTAGAGTGAAGGTGTAGCGCCCCGGATTTTCTACAAGCCCTGTCCATATGCAAGCACTGTTCATGTGAGTGAATAATGCCGAGGGCACTAGTATTGGAAGGGCCAAAGGCCATTATTATAAGTTAGGTTGTAATCGGAAAGTGAGGTGAATAGTGCTAGTGCACGAGGCATAAAGAGGCTAGGGCCTCTCATGCTTATCGGTGTGAATTCAATGATCACCTAGGTGGGATGAAAACCTATGGAGAATGATTTATGAGGTGTGATTAGGGTGTTGGACACAAAGGAAAAGAGTGAAAACCCTCGAGGTATTCTAGGTGTCGAAAAGGTATGTTTCGGCAATTTCCCCAACTTTAAAGGGCTCTACTTTAGTCGTCATTATTCAGAATTGAGTGATAACTGAATTTTTGGAAAGGTATTAGAACCCTCTTCAAGGTTCATGTTGATCACTTTCCCTGATTTTGATTCGGGGTCGAGTCAAAAGTGGGATTTCCAAAATCGGGTCAGCTGCAAATCTGGGCTGTCGCAACCCATTACAGACCAGTCAGCTTTAGGGGCATTTTTGTCTATGAATAAAGAAGAATTAGAATTTTTTTAAAACATGAAAGTTGTTCCCCTTCAAAAGAAGAATCCAACGCAAGTTGAATCGTCAAAATCGGAGCACCGAGTCAAAAGTTATGGCTAAAATACTGAAGTGCATTTTGCAGCACCAGTCAATACCGAGAGCTCGGTCCAATACCGAGAGATCGGTCAAAACCACCGATCGATCGGTCCTACGCGATTTTCAGAATTTTTTTAAGGGGTTTTTTGGTCTTTTGGCCACTCCACCCTTATTTTTAAGGGTTGGCTCGAGCCAAGGGTGTTCATAAACACCCTTAGCCATATTTTGAGAGGGAGTGAGAGAGGAGAGAAGGGGTTTTCACCCTAGGGCATCAACTTGAGAAAATCAAGGGGTTTTGGAACCCACGACCATCTATAAAGCTTGGATCTCTCAAATCCAACCTCAAGCACGTGTGGAGTCCCATTCCAAGCTAGGGCAGCGTTCTTCACGGCATTTTTCAAGGGTTTTCTTCTCTTCTTCAAGGTTAGTACACCCTACTAACTACTTTAGTAATAACCTAGGTTGTTTTAAAAGCATGTTGTGGATTTCTTTAGTTTATTCTTTTCTTGTTTTACTTTATTAAATCCCTAAAACAAACAAGATAGAGAGGCAATCGTGGAGGGGAGATGTTGGATGTGGATGAGGCGATTGGATGCCATGTGTTGTGATGGATGTATGTTGGAAAATGGTGGAAGGGTATTGTACTCATAATGAACACACCATGTGTTTGATGAGATGTTAGAACAAGAAAAATATGCATAAATGAGTATAACAATGTTGAACACCACATGTTTGTTAAAATACTTGTATGAGAAGTAGTATGTTTAATTAAGTCTATAACGTGCATGATTTTGGTATTGTTCCCTAAGAGGTGAAATTGATCAAATGCTCTTTATATTGCTTACATACGCACATGACTATCAATAGAAAGTGGAAATGCTATATGAAGTCCCAATGGTGAAACGCTTGAATAGGAAAAACATGAATAAAAAGATCTACAATGATGTCAAATGCTAGGTGTTCGTTCAAATGCATGAATTAGAATTAGAACCAAGAATATGAAGCATGAATTAGGAAGATTTTTCTCAATGGTGTACTTTTGCTAGAACACTCAATATGTTGACTTTAAAACTCACATGCCTAGAGGAAATTATAAATCCCGTATGATGTCCCTTTAATTAGTTCATGTTATTATGCTCACAAATTGTCAAGCACAAGCACGCGCGCATGCACAAACCAGTTTTCTAAAATATAAGTATATGAAACAACAAGAACAAGAACAAGAACAGGAACAGTCAAGCGTGAGGGGTGCTAGTTTGCGACGGACTATGAACGGCAGCTAGACATACCCAATTTCAAGAGAATATGAACTAGTAAAGAACTCGTAAGAACTTGTAAGGACTTGAAGGACTCGTAAGAACTTGTAAATTAGTGGGACGGCCTGGGGAGCGCCACTAATCATCTGATATTCCCAAGCTACTTTGGGTGGGTGTTTAGTGGGATGGTACAAAAGGCGCCACTAAGGATGAACTTGTAAGAACTCGTAAGATAGTGGGATGGCCCGGGGAGCGCCACTAACCATCTGATATTCCCAAGCTACTTTGGGTGGGTGTTTAGTGGGATGGTACGAAGGGCGCCACTAGTGAATAACTCACAAGAACTTGTATGCTCACAAGAAAGTTATAAGAAGTCGAAAGCTCAGAAGAACTCGTAAGCTCATAAGAAAGGCTATAAGAACTCGCATAAGGAACCTACAAGACTTATAAGACATTGAAATATGTATGGTAAAGCATGAAGTTAGAATATGATTTAATTGATTTTGTTCAGGATTATGTAATTGTTACCTTGTTTCCTTCCGCACTCTGATCATGTAACTTTATGATGAACTGTGTCCTGTATGGCATGTTAATGTTATTACTATTGTTAGCTAGTAGCTTGTACTCGCTGAGTATTCCATGCTCAGCCGTACTTTTATGTCGGCAGGTACACTATATGAGATAGGGACTCTGGTCCCTTGGATCGAGGTAGCTCAGGGAGAGCAGGAGGTGATTCGGATGGTTACCCAGATATTAGGAGTCTCGGCATGTGGCCTACGGTTGGGTTGAGTGAGAGAGAGACATGTATTTTGGGTTTTTATTTCTGGGGATATTGCCTCACTTGAGTGGGTAACTCAGGTTAAGGATTTCTTGTATATGCTTTGGCTTATGTTCAGTTATTGTATACAGTTGTCCTTGGGATACTGTTAAGTTATTAAAGGAAATTTCAATTCACTATTTTGGCACGCCTTGTATACTCTTGCAGGATGGTTTTAAGTGTAAGTGACGTCGCCAAAGCCTCATCTCTCCTAGGTGGGATTTTGGGGCGTTACAGAAGGGTCATGATCGCTCAATTATATACCTTGCAGTTTGTATTAATCTCGTAGGATAGTAGTGCAAGGGTCGAACCATAGAGAATTGCGCTGGTCTAACTATTATCTTCTTTAAATTAAATTAAACTTGAAGATTTAGGAGTTGATTATTGATTGATCTCAATTAAAACTAAATTATTCTAAATTATCTAAACTAGAAAGTAGTTCAAAGAGTTTGTGAAAATATGGGAGAAGTTTAGGGTAGAGGAATCCACCTCTAGCCTAATATTGCATCGCATGTATTCATTTAAAGTCCTTAACTCATAAACATCAAGATTGAAAACGACTACAAGTCCCTACTCAACAGATCTAAAAAGATCTCAAGTAATTAGATTTAAGGCATGCTCTATCTGTGATCAGCACAAGTGATCTACATTAATCTAGGGTTATGGCATCACTTGTCTTCTCTAAGTAGGGAGCATCCGAAAAATCTAGTCACTTAATCATTAAGCACCATTGCACAACATCTATGATTAGGATCACAGAAACTAATCCTGGATTGATTTTAAACTCAATTTAGTTAAACCTAAGACAAGGAACAACACCATTGAGAATAAATATTTCCTTAAAATTGGTTGTCGAAGCAACCCTCTTTATTATGCAATCGAATGTTTACAAGAAATGAACTAAAAATAAAAACATAAATACAATACTCGGCTAGGGTTTCATTGAAACCCTAGAGGGTGAAGTTCGTTCATCCCGAAGGCGATGAACTCCGTGGTTGTTGAAGATGAACCTTCGACACTTGTTTGCATCTTTGATCTCCCTTTTTCAGCCACTTTCAGTTCTCCAAGTCAAAGAATTGATAACCTAGGGTTTTTCTCTCTCTTGTCTTTTATACCCCATCTCTCCAAAGTGGAATCATTAATCCCCCAGAGTAGGGCTGAGAGAAAAAGCTTTTAGAGGCACAAATCCCAAGACAAACATCGATCTATGACCATTCGTAGGTCGTAGGAAACCTACGAACGTTCGTAGCTTACAAACTCTACTAATCTTCTTCTTTTCCCTTTTTTAAGCTTTCAAGGTCTATTCACTGCCGTGTTAGCTATTTTTCTTTATTTGAACCTGAAATAGAGAAAGAAACCAAAGTACCATAAAACAGTTTCGTAATAAGCTCAAAGGAACTAACATGTATAATTTGAGGTGCTTAAATATGTATAATTATGCACCTATCAGGTCACATTAAGCCTCATTGTCTTTCTCTAAGGAGAATGCCCTATCAAGATTCTAGGAACCTAAAAGAAAAAACTCGAGGGAATCTCCAAATTCAGATTGAGGCACTAGCAGAGCAGTCTAGGGTTTTAAGTGAGGATGTGATGAAGATCGCTCATCTCTCCAACAAGGTATGGACACTCCTACATACACACCATATGGAGGAGGTAACAAGGCGCACAATAAGACCTTGAAGAATCCTAGGACAAAATCTAGGAAGAGGAGATTTAGGAGGAATAGGTAAAAGGTAAAGCCAAAAACCTCTCCTAAAAGGGTTAAGGATAGGGGTGGTTATTGAACAAAATGTTTGTGAATTACTCGGGCTCGGCTCGTTAAAAGCTCGAGTATCGTTCATTTATATAGTAAATGAACCGAGCTTGAACATCTTTTTCGAACTCGTTTAGTAAACGAGCCGAGCTTGAACACACCCCTGCTCGACTCGATAAAAGCTCGGTTCGATTATATATACATATTAACCTACTAAAATATTTAAAATATTCTTGTTTCATTTAAATATTAAAATTAAGTATATGTATTATAAACTAGTAAAGATTAATAGTATATAATGTATTTTATATGACAAGAATACCATTTCTATAATTATAATCTTATACTAAAATTTTAGTTAACACCATGATTTCTTTACCCAGGATAATAAAGTGAATTTTTTACCTAATATAAATAGCTATATCCAATAAAACAAGCTGCTCGTGAACTACTCAAGCTTGGCTCGAGTTCGGATAGTAAAGTTCGAGCTCGTTTATTTAATAAACAAGTCAAGCTTGAACATGATTTCCGAGCTTGTTTAATAAATGAACAAACTTGAACACACCGATACTCGACTCGGCTTGGCTCGGCTCGATATCACCCCTAGTTAAGGATCAAGCAAACTGTTTGAACCATTTAGATGAGGAATGAAGACCTCAAGGGCTTCATTTAGCCCATGCCTATCATATCTTAGGATGTGCCTCATTTATATCTATTACTAGTGTTATGCCTCTTTGTAGTTTAGAAGCTCATCTTTTTTTCTTTTCCTTTTTTTATAGGATTAGGATCTTTTGGTATGTCTTTCTATTTATAGTTAGGCTTTTTTCCCTTAAAAACTAAAAACTGAAGGAAAACTTTGAAAAACAAAAATTCCAAAAAAAGATAATTTTTTGTTTGTATTTGCCTTTACATGGTTTGCTTTCCTTGCATGATCTTAAATTTTATACTTGTCCAATGTGATAACATGGACTTGTTGTTGATTGAGGATATTGCACCTAGCTTATGCTTTTGGGTTGCTCTAAATTAGACTAGTTTACTTTTGATGGGGAAATAATGAAATCAGACGGAAAAGAATAAACCAAAACACACACACAAGAGATATACGTGGTTCGGCAACAACTTGCCTATATCCACAGGTCAAGATCCGATCATTTCTTTATTCACAAAAACCTTGAGGAACCAGTACAAAAGCACTCAACTCACCTTCTCTATGAAAACCCAAAGAAGAATCCTTATTTATCCTCCTTTAAACCTTTCCCAAGCCCTAGTATGCTTTAACCCTTTCTATTATCTCTCACTCTCAATACATAAGCATTAACCTTACAAAACCTATGTTGCGACCCAAAATACCCCCTAGGAGTTCGGGATACATTAGCTCGTGACCGCCGTGTCATATCGTCATGCATGACACATAAGGCATACTTATCACCTTGTCAGAGTACACAAGTTATAACATATAGTGGAACAAAGCAGAAACAATGAAATGCTCCTATCATTGGGTTCAAGTCTGAACCAACAGAATATTACAAAACATTAAGTATGGAGTGGACAGGTCCCACTCTCAATACTATCAAAATATAAGTATTCTCTCCCTCACTCTCTCAACAAAATTCTAGATCGGGCCATCTATCTGGTGCTCCATCATCCTGATGATGATCCATAGTAGGCTCCGGTTCGTAGTACTCTTCTTCTATCCAAGGCTCCGAACCACAGATGTTGAAGGGGACACATGCACTTGTCGGCATAACATGTACGGTTGAGCATGGAATACTCAGTGTCTACAAACTACTAGCTAACAATGAGATAATATCATGGAGCATACAAAGACATAGAGCCGTAGAGCATAGAAATATGTGAAAACCTGTACTAGTTCCAAAATCATTTCCTTATGAGTTTCTTATGAAATCCAAAACTGTATGAGTCTTATGAGCGTATGAGAATCAAATCTTATGAGTTCTTAGAGTACCTTAGAGTTCTTATGAGCTTAGAGCCTTTGAGATTCACTTATGTGCTTATGAGATCCTTATGATCATAACATAGAGCCAGACCTTAGCACCCATGAAAAGACTTAGAGCCAAGCATATAAATACCCTACATCAAATACATAGAAGTGGGCTACCAAGATCCTTGACCAACTTTTCTGTTGACTTTATCCAATTTCTTATGAGATTTCTTTGAGCCAAATATGACATATCCTTGGATATGCCCTATCCTTGACCAACCCTTAGTTTGGCTTTATCAATGCTTTTGAGCTCGGTAGCTTATGAGTTCTTAGAATTTCTTATTAATGCTTTGATAACTCGACTTATGAGAAAACCTTAAATCATGTGAGAGATGTAAGACATAGAGTGTATAGAGGGCTTGTGAACATCATACTATACTTAGGAAGCTTAAAAACATAGAAGAATAGTCATAGAATTTCAGCTTACTGATAGCTTACAAACCATGAGAATCCATCATTTCAATTCATCCAAGAACATACTGTAAAACGTGGTTTTATTTAAAGCATAGCCAAAGGTAGATAGTAGAGTGTATCTACCTTTCACAAGAACACCTTTGAAGCTAGAAAAGCTTTGAGAAAGCTTATGGAATCAATTCCAGCTTGAGAAAGCTCGAGGAATTGAAGATCGCACTTCAAGAAGCTAAACAAGCTTCACTCTAAGCCTTGACAAAAACGTTTAGCAAAACCCCCTTCAAAAACCCTAAATTCTCTCTCTATTCTCTCAAAACCTTCTCTAAAGGTTGTGTAAACCCTTACCCACGAAATGGGTTCATATATATAGGCAAAAGGTTGCCAAAAGACCCATATCATCTTCAAAAATATCCCCAAGGTCGGTTTCAGCACAAAATGGAAGGAGGGGTCGACCGGAGGTGTCCACCGGTCGACCGGTTGACCTTGGGGCTTTTGTAAATGAACCCCATACAAAAAAGTGTGAGTAGGGGTCAACTAGTAGTGGAGGGGTCGACCTGTGGTGGCTCGGTGGTTGACCGGGAGTTGAGGGGTCGACCCCTGGTCGCGCGGTCATGCTGCCCTGTTTGCTTGCCTCGGTGTTTTGACCATACCTTTTGACTCGGTGATTGGATTTTGATGATTAAAATTGGGTTGGATTTTTCATTCAAAGGGGAACAACTTTGTTGTTTTACACAAATCCCAATTTTGAGTTTTTTATGGTCCAAATGGGCCCACAAGTAAACTGGTCCAAACTAACTGCTGAATTTACAGCAGACCCATCCTCAGTAAATCCACCTTTCACCTAGCTTCGACTCATAATCGGGAAAATTGTTAACATGAATATCGAAGAGGGTTTTGATACCTTTCTAATGGTTCATGAATCACTTGATTCTGATAAGCGATGACGAAACTAGAGATCCCACAAGTTGAAGGTATGATAGGACATCCACCTTCTTTGACACTTAGAGTATTTCATACTCTCGTTTTGTGTCCAAAACACACACACCTCATTCCTTATGTTTCACACCAAATCAATACCATAAAACTCATTTTAAAATGAGATACCTCATTCCCATTTAAACCCACACCAAGGTTACACGAAAGACCCTGGCCTTTACATACATTGTTCATAGACACTATTCACACACTATGAAAGCGAGATCCGGGGTTCTACATCCCCCCCCCCCCCCCTTACAGAAATTTCGTCCTCGAAATTAAGACAATCCTACATACATGAAAAATAAAAAACAACCAACTTTACATACACAATCAAAGTACTACTCAAATAGGTGAGGGTATTTCTCCCTTACTTCAGCCTCGCGTTCCCAAGTAGCTTCCTCTGCAGAATGGTGTTGTCATTTCACGAGGACTAATGGAATCATCTTGGCGAGCAAGACTTGATCTCGATGATCCAAGATCTGAGCCGGTTGCTACACTAATGTAAGATCCTCTCGAATCTCCACAGGATCAAGATCAATGACATGCGAAGGTTTGGCACATATTTTCGAAACATGGAAACATGAAAGACATTGTGGACTACCGCCATGTGAGGAGGTAGGGCCACCCTGTAAGTGACCTCTATGACGTGTGTGATCACCTCAAAAGGTCCCACATACCTCGGGCTAAGCTTCCCATCTTGTCGAACCTCATGACTCCCCGACTCGAAGAAATCTTCACAAAGACTTGATCCTCGACTCAAAATTTCAAGTCTCTACGACGAGTGTCGGCATAACTCTTCTGTCGATCCTGGGCTATCTTCAATCTCTCCCGAATGATCTTGACCCTATCCGCGGTCTGCTCGATCAACTCAGGACCCAATACTTTTCTCTCTCCAACCTCATCCCAGTAGAGAGGAGACCTACAACTTCGACCATACAAGGCCTCGAAAGGTGTCATCTGGATACTCGCCTGGTAACTGTTGTTGTAGGTGAACTCAACAAACGGTAAATGATCTTCCCAACTATCCTAAAAGTCTAACATGCATGCTCTTAGCATATCCTCAATCACCTGGTTCACCCTCTCAGTCTACCCATCAGTCTGAGGATGAAAGGCGGTGCTGAAATCTAACCGAGAGCCCATAGCACTCTGAAAGCCCTTCCAGAACCTGAAAGTAAACCTCGGGTCCCTATCAGAAACAATGGTAACTGATACCCCGTGCAGCCGAAGCACCTCCTTGGTGTATAAAGCTACAAGCTGGCTCATGCTGTACGTAGTCCAATAGGGTAGGAAATGTGTAGACTTTGTCAACCGATCAACTACAACCCAGATGTCATCAGAGCCCTTTGCCATCCTTGGCAAGCCAACTATGAAGTTCATCGAGATATTCTCCTATTTCCATTCCGGAATAGGGAGGGACTGTAAAAGACTTGCTGCCCTCTGATGCTCTGCCTTCACCTGCTGGCACACCAAGCAATGAGCTACGTACTCTGCCACTTCTCTCTTCATGTTTCACCACCAATAGTGCCTCTTGAGATTTTGGTACATCTTAGTACCCCCAAGATGTACCGTGTACTTGGATCGATGAGCCTCGTCCAAGATCTCACTCCTCAACACCGCGTCGGCGGGAATATACAACCTGCCTTTGAATGTGATGACACCATCACCATTCAAAGCAAAACTCCTAACTGCCACTACTAACCGACTTGTCTCGGTAAGCAAGCTAAACTTTGCAACTCCTTAATCTGAACCTGGATATAAGGCCTGATCGTAAGATTAGCCATGACTAGTCTAGAGGTAGGAACGCTGAAGCTAGTATCGAGGTTCGCCATTACCTCCAACATCTTCCACTCGTGAACCATCATGTGAGCCAATTGTCCAGGAGGCTTCCTACTCAAAGCATCTGCCACCACGTTGGCTTTACCTGGCTGATATTGGATAGAGCACTCGTAATCCTTTATAAACTCCACCCATTGACGCTGCCTCAGATTTAGCTCCTTCTAGGAAAACAAATACTTTAAGCTCTTGTGATCCGTGAACACATCGAACTTCCCCATAAAGGTAGTGACGCCAAATTTTCAGTGCAAAGATAACTACAACAAGCTCTAGATCGTGTGTAGGATAGTTCTTCTCATGATCTTTCAACTATCGGGAAGCATAGGCAATGACTTTCCCACGCTGCATCAAAACACATCCTAGCCCGATGAGTGATGCATCACTGTAGACTACAAAACCGTTGGTCCCAGATGGCACTGTGAGAACAAGGGACGTAGTAAGCCTCTTCTTCAATTCCATGAAGCTTGCCTCACACTTCTCGCTCCAAGTAAACTTAGCATTCTTCCTCATAAGATAAGGAAGTGGAGCCGCTAAGCTGGAGAACCCCTCCACAAACCTCCTGTAGTACCCTACCAGGCCGAGAAAACTGCGAATCTCGGTAACACTCTTCGGCCTCTCCCAATTCATCACTGTCTCTATCTTTACAGAGTCAATTGAGATACTCGTGCGTGCTCGATTGAGTTGGTGGCGGATGGCAAGGATAATCTCTGATCCGGTGCCTATAGTCACCGCAATGTAAACAAGCATCCATGTGTGCTCGACACTCCCCAACTTTATGCTTCCTCGTACAATGTGCACAGGCCTCAAACGTAGGTGAAGAGGATTTTGTCTACCGAGTGACTTGCGTAGTAGTAGGGCGAGGAGCCTGGGGTGTAATAAGAGGAATCTGCACCTGCGTATGTCTAGAGGACTGGTATAGAGCCGTCCTAGCCCTCTATTCTGGCTATGTTGAGCCACTGGACTGGCCTCTCAACATTTCTCTCTTCTTACAGAATTTATCAAAATTTGTTTCAGCCAACTGAGCCTTGTCCACAACCTCTGCGTAGGTCTCATGCCAGAACATTGAGACCTTATCTTTGATGTGGGTCTGCAATCCCCTCTCGAATTTCCTAGCCTTCAATGATTCTGTGGCTATCAGGTATGGAGCAAACCTAGACAATTCAGAGAACTTGGCCTCGTACTCAGCCACTGTCATGTTCCCTTGTTCCAAGGTAATGAACTCCAGTTCTTTCTTTTCTCTTACTCCTACTGGGAAGTATTTCTTGTAGAAAACATCAAAAAACTCTTCCCAAGTCCATTCTTAACCCGCTCGAGTTAGTCTCTCGTTCTGACTGCGGATCTCCACCAGTGATCGGCTTCTCCCTCCATCATGAAGGTGACCCAAGTGACTCTCTCTGCCTCAGTCGGCAACGATACTGAATACAGCTTCTCCATCTGCCTGATCCATGCTTCAACAACCAATGGATCAATGCCACCATAAAATACTGGGGCCTCATCCTCCGAAATGCCTCAATTCCCGTGGCATGATGTGTATGAGTAGGTACAGGTGTCGCAGTAGGAGTGGGGGTAGAGGGCTGCCTAGCTGCAAGCATTGCTAGTGTCTCTGCTATGGATCCCAAGACCTGGGTGAGATCAGGCTGCTCATCCCCTCATAGAGGAGGAGATGCTCCACCTCTCCTAGTGTGGTATCCACGACCCCGATTGCCATGTCTTATGATTGAATCCTAAGAACAATAGCAAGGAATGAGTCTTACTTGGAAACCAACTTGTCTCGACCCTAATTTCAACAATCACCCAATGTCTATAGGTACATAATAATACATGGCAGCATACAATAAAGTAATACAGGTATACCAATACTGTTTCCTAGCGTACAACACCAAGTTCGGTTGAAATTTCAACCAGTTTTGACTAACACTAACCTGTTAGTCTACACTTGAGAGCAATAACATAACCTATATAAGCGTATTATATATATCCAAGTACACACATCATAGTATAATCATACAACTGGTTTTCCTAGCGAAGCTAAGTTCTCACGCTCGTTGGAAGGTATTTGGTTTATTCATTTGAGTTAATTAAGTAAATCCTCTTAATCTTGGTGACATGTATGATGCTTCTAAGATCTACATAATGCATGTAGAATATGTATGATGATTATGAAATGTATGAAGTGAATGATATGTATGATGCTCATGAGACACGAGATGTTATGCCATGCCTGATGCTTATGCTATGTATGATATGTATGATGTTTATGAGATGCATGATGATTATGCTATGTATGAAGTCATGCTATCCTTGGAGTTTATAATTTATTTTTCCTTTTGGACTGGGCACAGGGTCTAGAACGTGCTGCAGAATTAACGCGCACCTGTATCTAAAACGGTTAGACTGAGCACTGAGTCTAGAACATGCTGCAGAATTAACGCGTATCTATATCTAGAAGCGTGCATCAAACATCCCTGAGCTGGTTAAAAATATATTGATATCTATATATGTTTCTACTAGTCGTGGGGTTACATAAACTTACATTGACTTATCGTCATACCGTGATGTGCGACTTATACTTACTTGTGATGTAAGACACATTAAGTGTAGTTTAACAAATCAAATTACACCGGATACGCATAATAGTATATATCAAAACCTATGTCCCTATTTTCACAATAACTCTAAATCTACTAGACTTGTAAGATGAAGGAGAATCCTATAGTCTCACTCGGAAGGCTATTCCCTACAGAGACCCCATAGCACAATGTATGACAAAGGACCTACCCCTCCCTTGTCAACTAACACCCAGGCTAGACTCTAACCTGAGTATTTCAACAAATCATGAGCCTAACTGGGAAACCCACTTTTCACTTAGCATATACATATAGTATGCACGCAACACGCAGTATATAATACCACATAACATCATAACACATGGTAGTATAAGTATCTAAGATTTTTGGTTTTTCTAGCGAAATAAACACTAACTTTGGTTGAAATCAACCTGTTATAGACAAAGACTAAGTGCTTAGTCTATACTTGGAATACGACTCTTTCCTTAGACTTATTGCCTTGTATAAATCGTGGTATCGAACTCTAATTTATCCTAGAGACCTAATACCTAGGCTCTGATACCACTTCTGTCGCGCCCCAAAATACCCCCTAAGAGTTAGGATACTTTGACGACGTGACTTATCCTTCAAACCATCCTGCAAGAGTATACAAGGAAAGCTAAATAGTGAACTAAAAATTCTTTGATGACTCAACTGTATTCCAAGTGCAATTGATTACAATACCAGAAGATAAACTAAGACATGTACATAAAATCCTTAACTCGAGTTACCAACTCAAGGGATACACATATCCCCAAAATAAAACCCAAAATATATGTCTCTCTCACTCAACCCAACCATTGGCCACATGCCAAGACTGCTAACATCCGGATGACAATCCCGAGCAAGCTCCTACTCTCCATGAACCGCCTTGATCCAAGGACCCAGAGCGTATGTAACGAATTGTGAACCTACCAACATCAATATGTACGGCTGAGTATGGAATACTCGGCAAGTACAAGCTACTAGCTAACAATAGTAATAACAATAATAACTCATGCATGGTACAGTTCATCATCATATCAACATAATCAGAGTGTGGAAGCTAAGACAAAACAACGAATGTAAAATCTTGGATATCATATGTTAGACATGTATGCCCACAAAGCCATTCCGGAATTGTATTTATCTATTTTTTAAATCAATAAATGCATATTTTACATTCACACATTGTCTTCTACATTGGGTAATATATCAAAGTATCTCATTAGATGAGATTACTTTGTCCCTTAGGTAACATTGTAGGAAAATCATCCAATTAGTTGATAATTGATTGCTAAGGAGATATGGTTTTCCAGTTCCTTGTAGGCCTAAAATTGTTCTAAGTTAATCAGGATACATCTGGACAATGTATTCCTAATAACTTACACATTGTTAGTTCCATATGATGGAGTGATGAATCTCAATAATTGAGAGAAGGGTTTCTTGACTAAGATGTAGATATAAGTAAGAAGTATTTATATTGCAACTGGATCGCTCAATGGATACCCTTAGAAATATACTATCTTTATATTTGGGGTAGTCCATTTGACAGATTGTCCTTAACCTGAGAAGTCAACTTCTTCTCTAGTATTTGCCTATGTAGCTTTGATGTAGCCAATCGTCAATGTCCAACACACCGGACTAAATACGGGCTCGTTGGGTTATGTACACTGTACTGGAAGAAATGTGTGTATGCTCGACAAGGATTCCACTACTCTTACAGCGTAAATAATATTGAGTTGATACTTGTCAATACCAGACTTGAAAAACCCAGCGCTGGTATTTATTGATGAGATGGTTTTATTGAGGAATTTATTTTCTGTATAAAAGAAATGTAATTATAATTATTATTTCTTTTAAAAAATTTCTAAAATGTTTTTACAAGTCCAAGTTTGACTAAAAGTATCAAAGAGAATAGGTTCTCAATATAAGTCATGGATTAAAGACAGTATTAGATATTGTCCCGTAAGCTTATAACAATATTCGAAGTGGAGGGACTGATCTGTAAACAAATCTTGAGATAGAAATACCTGCAAGTAATTCTCTATTTTCTGGAGGTTGATCACATTGTGTTAATGGACATTAATTGTGATTGGTGGAAGTCTAGGGATATAGATAACATTCTATAATCCTAATGGAGTGTAGGAAAGGTGTTTCCTAGTAACAATGCTTTAACCAAAAGGTTGAGTACTTGGTCCCACAACCGAAAATAGGAGATCCCTTTAGATCCTACACACAAGGACTTTCTTAAATTATTTAATTTAATGATTTATTAAATTAATTAATTTCTCTGAGAAATCACTATATGGTATAGTGAAGCTCTAAAAGGTCGAATCACATTAAATGTGAAAAACCAAAT
Source organism: Tetracentron sinense (assembly GCA_015143295.1). Taxonomy (NCBI): domain Eukaryota; kingdom Viridiplantae; phylum Streptophyta; class Magnoliopsida; order Trochodendrales; family Trochodendraceae; genus Tetracentron; species Tetracentron sinense. The sequence goes on from CM026556.1 coordinate 49,264, forward strand.
GGGTAGGACCCATTGGGGATTATTTTAAAAGAATAATAAAAGTGACCAAAGAGTTAAGAACTCATGATGTGGCGTGTTGGAGTGGGACCCACCTAGGGTGGGACGCCCACTCCATGGAGATTAATTTATCGTTAGTCATTAATTAGTCTCTAATTAATTAAACACCTTATTGGATAAGGTTTATTTGTTAGTTACTAATTAAAGATTCCTTGTTGGACAAAGATTCTTCTAGTTTCTTGCTAATCAAGGAATCCTAATTGGATTAGGATAATGATATGATTAGTTAGTTACTAAAAGATAAGATTAGTTTCTATTTTTGATTATTCCTAATTAATTATGGAGAAACCAAATAGGAAACTAATTTGAGGATATCCTAATTGGATTAGGATAAGGTCAAGATCCAAGAAAGATCTATTTAAGGGGTTGGACGTCCACATCTTTGGACATTCTAAAATTTCCAGATTTTAGGAAATCCTTCTCCTCCCTCATTATCTCACACCCAAGCCTCTCTTCTCTAAGAGTGTACGGTCACAACCCCTCCCCCTTTCTTATCCTATCTTGTGTTCTTAGTTTTGAATATCAAGAAGGGATTCAAGAACCCATTCTTGAATATAAAGATTAGATCTTTTAATCAAAATTCCTAGAGCTGGATATTTGGAAGGGCCATTAGCTTCCATTAGAGAAAGCTTTAAAGAAAAAGAAGGTCCGTGTGGATTGCGAAGGAGACTTGGCACTTGTGAAGTTTTGCTGGTATCGCTATTATCGTGGATTTGACTTAACAATTTCAAAGTTGCAAAGGTATTGTGATTTTTACTATCATTGAATAAAATCAATTAGAATCTTAGTCAGATCTTGGGATTCGATGTATGCCCCCCAAGAACTGTTTTTCTAAAATTAAAAAGAGGCATACTTTCATCATATAGTAAATCATGCCTCATGTTCATGCTTTAACAAATCTTGTTTCAATTACCTCATGAGTTCCTTATGCGTCTCATGTATCTTGTGGTTACCGTACACGTCTTATAAGATTCTTGATTTCACTTTTCTCATTTAGCTAGTACCCGAACTATGAAATGGACGGACGGACGTACTAGGATCTTGTCATTCTTACTTGTCTTGTTTGACTAGTACCCGAACTATGAAATGGATGGACATACTAGGTTCTTATCTTGTTTAGCTAGTACCCGAACTATGAAATGGACGGACATACTAGTTTCTTATCATTCTTACTTGTCTTGTTTGACTAGTACCCGAACTATGAAATGGACAGACATACTAGGTTCTTGTCTAGTTTAACTCGTACCTGAACTATGAAATGGACGGACATACTAGGTTCTTGTCTTGCTTGCTTGTCTTATTTTCTTGTGAGCCAGGTATGACATATCCGGGGGATATGCCCTACCCTTGACTGGCCCGATGTCCGGCTTTATCATTCGGTCGTAAATCAAGTGTCTTGTTCCTGTCATGTTCTTGTGTGTATCCTTATATTTTTAAAAAGATTGATTCGTGTGTGTGTGCGTGTGCACAACAATTGGTGATATCATGGTGGCTTGCATCAAAAAATCATTATATATTATTTCTTCCATTTTCATAGACATGTGGGATTTTAAGAAAAACATGTAGAACAATTTATCCAATTTACTAATCTATCAATAAACCTGTGAGATTTGAAGGAACATACATTTCATTTGTTTAAAACTACTAAATTGGGGAAATCCCTAAGTCATGGTTCATAAGCTTGGGTTTTCGTTTCCATATATGCATTTCATCGAGCACGAGGCTTCCAACATCTTCATAGCGTTTTATTCATGTTCTTATGTTCAAGCATTTCATCAAACACCTTGCATGCAACATTTTTCCAACTTTCATTCATGTTTTCCTAGTCTTAGATTCACAACTTATTCATGTATTTTATCAACGTGTGGTGTTCAACCCTTTTAAAATGACATATAGCATTTCAATTCTTATTGTAGTCGTGTGAGAATTTAACAAGCATATAGAGTATTTGAACAAAATCACAATTTAGGGAAAAACTACATAAATCATGCTTTCCTAACTCTTCATTTAATTCATTGCATTCGCATTCATGCATTTTATCAAACAAGTGGCATTCAATATTTTTTTAGAGTCTTTTGTTAATGTTCTTATGGTTCAAGCATTCCATCAAACTCATTGAGTGCATGTATTATTGATACATTGCCCTTCCACCATTTTTATCACTACCATTGGCATCCAATCGCCTCATCCAGCATCTCACACATCATTCACCACTTAGTTATCTTGTATAATTTAGGCATCATTGATCTTAGGTAAGAAATTGGAGATACACATGCTCAATCCCACTTATTTTCAAGGAAAACTAAGTTAATATTAGGTGAGCTAGTAAGGGTGTACTAACCTTGATGATCAACACTTGATCTTGGAGGAAACCCTTGATTTGGAACCCCAAGCTTAGTAGAGGAGAACCCAACCTTGAAGATGAAAAATCCTTGCTTGATTGGGGAAGATCAAACCTTGATCTTGATCTCCTTCTTCTTCAATCCACAAACCCCTCTTCAACAATCCCCAAATCTCCTTCCTCTTCCTCTTTGAATCTCTCTAGGTTTAAGGTAAACCAAAAACCCCAAATGGAAGCCCTATTTGTAGTCAAAGGGGTTAAAAACCCTAAAAAAAAAGAAATTTCGAACTTTTTAAAACCAAAAACGATCGGGCTTTAACAAAAAAATTGGAATTTCTTTATCGGAACCCGCTCTGGTAATTGGCCCATAACTTTTGACTAGCTTATCGGATTTTGACGATTCAACTTGTGTTGGACTCATATTTTGAAGTAAAAAATTTTTCTCTCTAATAGATAAATCCTAATTTAGAGTTTTTAATTACCTAAATGGGATCTAAAGCCAACTGGTCCGAAAATGGATTTTAGGAACTCAGATTTTTGGAAATCTGACTTCGGAAATCCCACTTTTAACTCTAGCCTGACTCGAAATCTGGAAAAATGATAAACATGAACCTCGAAGAGGATCCCAATATGGTTCTAATGGTTCAAGAATCACTTGATTCTGATAAGAGGTGAGAAAACTAGACTTCTCTCAAGTTAATATTTTGTAGAGACTTCCATCTTTTAAACCATCTAGAACCTTTTTCACCTTTTGTTTTCAACACCAATAATGTAGGAAACATTCCAAAGGCCTTTATACACATTAACATATATTGTTCATACAAAATATTTCAAACCAATCCCTCATTAGGCATTTAGCCGTAGATACTATTCATGGCACTATTCACGGCCCAATTCACATGAACAGTGCCTGTGAAATTCGAGGCGCTACACTCAGTGTCTACAAACTACTAGCTAACAATGAGATAATATCATGGAGCATGCAAAGACATAGAGCCATAGAGCATAGAAATTCATGAAAACCCATACTAGTTCCAAAACCATTTCCTTATGAGTTTCTTATGAAATCCAAAACTGTATGAGTCTTATGAGCGTATGAGAATCAAGGCTTATGAGTTCTTAGAATGCCTTAGAGTTCATAGAGTTCTTATGAGCTTAGAGACTTAGAGCACTTAGAGCCTTTGAGATTCAGTTATGAGCTTATGAGATCCTTATGAGCATAACTTAGATCCAGACCTTAGCTCTGTGAAAAGACTTAGAGCCAAGCATATAAATACCCTACATTGAATACATAGAAGTGGGCTGCCAAGATCCTTGACCAACTTTCCCGTTGACTTTATCAAATTTCTTATGAGATTTCTTTGAGCCAGATATGACATATCCTTCGATATGCCCTATCCTTGACCAATCCTTAGTTTGACTTTATCAATGCTTTTGAGGTTGGTGGCTTATGAGTTCTTAGAATTTCTTATGAATGCTTTGATAACCCGACTTATGAGAAAACATTCAATCATGTGAGACATGTAAGACATAGAGTGTATAGAGTGCTTGTGAATATCATACTATACTTAGGAAGCTTAAAAACATAGAAGCATAGTCATAGAATTTCAGCTTAGTGATAGTTTACAAAACCATGAGAATCCATCATTTCAATTCATCCAAGAACATAATGTAAAACGTGGTTTTATTTAAAGAATAGCCAAAGGTAGATAGTAGAGTGTATCTACCTTTCACAAGAACACCTTTGAAGCTAGAAAAGCTTTGAGAAAGCTTATGGAATCAATTCCAGCTTGAGAAAGCTCGAGGAAGTGAAGATCGCACTTCAAGAAGCTAAGCAAGCTTCACTCTAAGCCTTGACAACAACCTTTACCAAAACCCCCTTCAAAAAATTCTCTCTTTTCTCTCAAAACCTTCTCTAAGGGTTGTGTAAACCCTTAACCATGAAATGAGCTCATATATATAGGCAAAAGGTTGCCAAAAGACCCATAACACCTTCAAAATATCCCCAAGGTCGGTTTCAGCACAAAATGGAAGGAGGGGTCGATCGGAGGTGTCCACCGGTCGACTGGTTGACTTTGGGGCTTCTGTAAATGAACCCCATACAAAAAAGTGCGAGTAGGGGTCGACCGGTAGTGGAGGGGTCAACCCCTGGTCGCGTGGTCATGCTGCCCTGTTTGCTTGCCTCGGTGTTTTGGCCATAAATTTTGACTCGATGATCGGATTTTGACGATTCAAATTGGGTTGGATTCTTCATTCAAATGGAAACAACTTTTATGTTTTACACAAATCTCAATTCTGAGTTTTTCATGGTCCAAATGGGCCCACAATTGGACTGGTCCAAACTGACTGCTGAATTTGCCGCAGACCCATCCTCAGTAAATCCACCTTTCACCTAGCTTTGACTCACAATAAGGAAAAGTGATAAACATGAATATAGAAGAGGGTTTCAATACCTTTTTAATGGCTCATGAATCACTCGATTCCAATAAGCGATGAAGAAACTAGAGAGCCCACAAGTTGAGTGTATGATAAGACCTCCACCTTCTTTGACACTTAGAGTATTTCATACTATCATTTTGGGTCCCAAACAGACACACCTCATTCCTTATGTTTCACACAAAATCAGTACCATAAAACTCATTTTAAAATGTGATATCTCATTCCCATTTAAACCCACACCAAGGTCACACGAAAGACCCTGGCCTTTACATACATTGTTCATAGACACTATTCACACACTATGAAAGCGAGATCCGGGGTTCTACACCTTAAACCCATAACTAAGTATATATAGGCCTAAACAAGATTCCTAGATAATTAGAAACAACCCCAAATGAATTAGGAGTTTCCAAAAGCATAAAATTGGACTTTTTTTGGAAATTAGCGCACTGGGCAATCGATTGCCACTAGGGGCAACCGATCGCCCCTAGTGGCAATCGATCGCCCATCTCGGTGCTTCTCAATTTAAGCCAACCTTCAACAACTTTTTCACATTTAGAGGCTTATTCATATGTGATATGCTTTGCAATTACACATGCACTCCAACTATTTCTAATGAGAGGTTTACGAGTCCCAAATTTGTAGGTGTCTGACTTATATTCTCCCCCAAGATTACCAGGTCTAAAGTGATCAGTTGTTAGTCATCCCATTCATTCATGTATCCTCCATGTGTGCTAGAAGTGCTACAATGGAAAGGGCTACCGGTGAGTATGTGTGAAGGTACTGTTGGATAAAAACAACCTAACTCTCAAGTGTGAAAGCTCTCATGAAAATGATCAGGGCTACCTTATTTGAAAGGGCTACATGCTCATTTGTGTGAAAGTCTCTATTGTAAGAAAATAAAAGAAAAAAGAGAAGTAAAAAATAAAACAGTTCTTATATAATTGGAGGTGTTTGAAAAATTAAAAATAAAAAGTCATTATGTCAAATAAATGAGGCGTGCTAGCCCTACTCTCAGTCAAACTCTACTCTCAACCTCCACCAACCACCTATCCATTATCAAATCAGTTATGGTGGTTAAAGCACTATCTCTCATCAAGAATGGACAAGTGGTTGGTGGAGACTGAGAGTAGAGTTTGACTGAGAGTAGGGCTAGAATTCCTCCAAATAAATATGGGGAAAGATACATGTAAAAAAAATCAGCGGATCTTACGAGGTTTGATTTCTAAGATTTGAAACTCTAGGAGTTCGTTTAGTGACATATTTTCAAAGCCTCGGTTATGATTGAAAACACTGATTTAGTATCCAGTCATACCACCACAATACACAAAGCTACACTTTTAAACTGTTCACTAAAAGTGACAAAGTAGATTGGCCTATGCATAAGCATTTTGTGAGATTAGGTTAGATGTTTATCCCCAGCTGGTCTAACTAACTATGTTTGTCTTCGGGCTTATAATTCTTTAAATTTCTATAGCTTGGAATGCTCTTCATGGCATACTATGTGACAAATTATTTTATGCTTTCTGTGTGTCTTGGGTAGTGCTTCATAGTTCATTTTTTTCCCAATTCAATTCGTGGAGTCTTGATCATAGGGGGGATGATCAATGTGAGGGGGAGTTAATACTTAACTCCAAAGGGAGAGTTAGTGATTCATCTAAGGGGGAGTTTGTATTTAAACTTTATACTATGTTTGTGTTCTCCCTCGTGATAGAGTCTAGTTTCTCCTTTTGATGTTCAATGTATTGAGGATGTTTTTCTATTACTTATGTTTTTATTCTTGTTGAGTTGTCATTCTATCTACCTTTGGCAATTCATGCCAGAAGGGGGGAGAAATTAAGTTGTTATCTCACACTCGAAGATGTGTATCTGCAGTTGATCTACAATTAGTTTTATACATCACATACATGCTTCATTGGTTTGTGATTTAGCATGTGCAGATTACGGGTTTCCAGACAAGTTCTACATGACGACCTACCTTCATGCTTCACATGTTTGATATGTCATATATTTTATATTTGAAGTCAGTTGAGTATTGTATCAATATAATCCATTAAGATTGGATGGTTTTGTGATTTAGCAATAAGTTTTGTACTCCAGTCTAAATATGAGTGTATGGTTTTGTCACGGAATGGCTAAAGGAGGAGATCGAAATGTCCATATTTGTTGCCAAATTTTGTTGTCAAAACTTGGTCAATTTTGAGTCCTAAGTCTGTTCATCACCAAATGACTTGTTCTTGATGAAGAAGAAGCTTCGAAGGAATGCTACTGAAGACATTATATCAATGATCTCACACCTTAGGACGGTAAGTGACTTAGTGACCTATAGTATACCTTAGGTTGACTGACTTAGGAAATCTTCATTAAAACTTAGGTGATTAAAGGTGAAAAATTCCGGTGAACCTCAAAAATAATATTTGAGTTGAAAACTCACAAATTCAAGGGGGTGGCTAGGTCTTCCTACAAAGTCTATCTACCATTTTTAAGATTTAACAATTAAGTTATAAACTAAGGGAGGAAGAATAATAAAGTGCGGATTAAGGAAAGACAATCAAACCATAACACAAGGATTTTTACATGGAAACCCTTCCGGGAAAAACCACGGGACCTAGTTCAACAAAGAGACCACTAAGACAAAGTAAAGATACTTACAGACTCGAACCTCACCCAAACAAGACTCGAACTCTTCAATCCACGGCTAGTCCTACACGCCTCAATAAGTAATCATGTTTTCTCGCAAGACCCGTGAACAACCTCAGCAGCCTCTACTTCTCTTGGGTCTCGACAACCACGATCTCCAAAGATTGATCTGCGTCAATGACGGCTTCGGATTCCACCAACTAAATATCCACAATCCTTCTCAGATCAATTTCGTTCGCAAAGGCTCCGGAACACACTAGCCAAAGTGTTACTTCATAGAACAAGTTGATGATTATAATTGATCACACAATCCCTAGATGTATCACAATCAAAGGAATAATCAAGCAAGCAAGGATGAAAGAATAACTTACAATATCTAGGTTTGAAGAGGAGAGGAGAATGGGTTTGAGCAACCCCAATAATCCTTTAGAAACACTCTAAACTCTCACAAACTTCCTTGGTTCGAATGGGGAATCAAACTCACCTTATATAGAAGCAAAAAACCAAGTTTAGAAACAAGAATAAGCTTAAATCGAGCTTCCCGATCCGACTGACAATTTTTCTTAAAAAACTCAAAAACAGTAGCTTATTTATGCCAGCCGGTCGATTGCCCATAAATCCAATCGACCAACTTTTAAAAACCGATTGTTTGCTCTTGATTTCTTCATGAAAGTTGTAGATCTTTTTGATACGATCGATTTGATATATTATAGAGCAAAATTAGAGCTACGATCAATGTGTTATGCCCCTTGCTAGGAACCTTGGCTTTTCTGATCCTCTAATACTCTTAAGGCTACATATCTAGTCACCTAAGGTTCATATAATTATTCTAAGTCAATTTTCACCTAAGGTAGCATGGTATCTAGGTCACTTACCATCATATGAGTGAAATGAAGGCTATGATCGGAATGTATTCAACTTATCTTCTTCGGTCTTCATCTTCACTTGTCTTTGACGCTTGTAGGCAATGACACAAAACACACTAGACTCACTGTTTTGACAACGGAATAAGCCAACACTAAAACATGGACTTTACAATCCCCCCTTTGGCAATTCCGTGGTAAAATCAAACTGAAGTACATGGCTTGACACAAACTCCCCCCAAACACATCAAACATAGAATTAGGTCATTGCATGACTCAAATTGAAATACAACCCAAATTGTGGACACTAGAAGCTCTTGTCCTATACGGACTGTCAGCTGCAAACCTGCACCTAAACATGCTAATGAAAACCCATGAAGCATGTATGGAATATGAAAATACATACATGTTGGCCAGGAAATGACCCTAAAGGGGGGGTGAATAGGGTCCTTTGGCAGATTTAAAAAATAAAAATATGAACTACAAGTTCAATGAGCGGAATAGAGTATAAAATGCAACAAGCTAAAACAATGGAATATTAAAAGAATGAGAAAAGAGATAAGGAGAGTGCAAACTCAAGATTTGTTCTCGAGGTTCAGCAAACCAGCCTACTCCCCACCTCAGCTTCCAGCTAGAGGATTCACCACGGTTCCTTAATAGTACTGGCTCCTTCACAGGTGGAGTCCAAACCCTTACAATCTTTCTTATAGGTCGAGATATTACCTTACAATCTCTCCTTTAGACCGAGCTGAAAACCTCTCAAGAGCACAACCCTCTCTTAATATAACTGAAGCAACAGCTTCAGTGCAAGAATCCTGAATTCTTGACTACTCTCAATAAATAAGTCTTGGATTGAAAATCTGAAGTGAAAGCTCCTTAAGATGAGCTGAATAAGAGTGAAATACAAACTCTAATAAAGTCCCTCAAAGGAAATGTGAATTGAATAAGCTCAAGAGGACTTTTTGGGGATATTCTAAATGTGAGAGTGAGTGAGAATCAATAGTAATGAATGAGGGATCAATAGGAGTTATTGCCGTGATCAAGTGTTGTTTGTAGTTTATAAATGAACTCCTTTTAAAGCATTTTTTCCAATAGTGCCGTTGGGGTAGCATTAAATGCTTTTAGGCCCGTTGCAAACTAGCCGTTATAAAAAAATTTCTGTTTCAGACATGATTTCGTCGACGAAGTGGAGTTCCCACTTGAGTTCGTCACCGAATTCAAAAGACAGAATTGGATTTCAAAAAATTCTAAAATGACTTCGTCACCGAATTTCAATCCAACCAAAGATTTTGTCGCCGAAATCAAGAGGCAGAACTGAATTAAGAAAATTTTGTCATAACTTCGTCGCCGAATTTGATCTACCCAGAGAATTCGTCGACGAATTCAGAGTAAAAATTCTGAATTCAGTCTATGATCAGACCGAAGGGATGTGATTGATTTCCTAGGTCAATTAACTATACTCTTATCATAATTTTGTGATGAATTACAGCTTTAGGATGATTCTCAAAAGGTATCCTAGGTTCCTATAGTCAATCTATGATACTTGAGCTTATTCACTTCACCTTTCTTTTGAAGACTTTTTACATAAGTTCTATACATTCTAATAATAACAAGTGAATACATTTAGAATGATGAGAGATGATCTTGGCTTGACTTGAGTCTTGTGATTTTGCCTCTTGTCTTCAATGGTCCTAACTTGGACTAAGGTTTTATCTTGAATCTTCATCTTGTATTCAGTGATTTGAACTTCCTCTTGGATAATTTCCATCTTTTATTTTTCATGATTGGAGTGCTATCAACTTATGTAATCTGAAATATTCATGCACTTAAACGGGTTTATTAGTACCAAATATTTCATTATATTATTATGTTATTATCAAAATTATTAGGGGTACTTATGGTTGTAACCCTGAGGCTAACAATACACAGGTATTGCAAGGAATGTACCATAAGGTATTGCAAGGAATGTACCCTAACATTCTCCCCCTTTTTGGAACAATTGCCAAAGTTAGGTAGGAAACCAATATCACAAAAATATACCAATTTAAAGCATACACAATATCAAGGCAACCACAATACAACTAATCAAATGCAGACAATGCAGGGACTAAAGAGCGGAAAACAAAATATAGCAAAATAAAGCAAAAACTCCCTCTCAACTACTCAACTTGATTTTCTCCCCCCTAAGATCAAGAACACCACAAAAAAAAGGGGCGCCTATGTTAGAAAGGCTCATGCCAACTAAAAAGGAAACACATAATAATAATACTAAAAAGGTATCATGTGCCACACAAACATGCATCAAAAGCATGCCAAGTAGTAATAATTTGAAATTACAAATCTAATGAAGAACATGATTAGTTAGTCTGACTGAGGATACACACCTAACTAAATCTCACGGAATGCTAAAGCATAGCCAATTCACTTAGACACATTTAATGAACAGTTCAAAAGTGAAGCTTTGTGTATAGTGGTGGCCTGACTAGATACTAAATCAAGGTTTCTTTCTCTTCCTAACGATATGACATTAACTACTAAGGGGACTCCTAGAGACTTAAATCTAAGAAGTCAAACCTAGTTAGATCAAGATATGCTGATTTTTTTTTTCATTTTGGTGCTCCTTTATCCATTTTTATTTGACTCAATATTTTTCTTTTATTTTTGGTCAAATACCTCCAAACTTTGAAAGATTTCTTATTGATGTTCTTTATCTGAACATATCTTTTCATATAATGCTGGCTTTCACACTATCTAGGTAGGTAGCTTTTCTCTACTGGCAGTAGGAGCTTTCACACTAGCAACCCAGATAGATATCTATTGTCTGCATAGGTAGCCATTATTTACTGTTTGCACCCAATAGTAGCTTTCACACTAGCCCAGTAAGTAGTCCTTTTCAATTCAACAATTTTTACTCATGGAGGATACACAAAATGGGGATGACTAAAAATATGGTCATTCTAGATTGGTCATCCTAGGTCACACTTTGGGATAAAACATACACCTAAAGATTAGGAATTAGACCTCTCAATTGAATCAATTAGAGTGCATGTGAAATAACAAAACATACACACATGAATAAGTCTCTAACTGTGCAAGATAAAACTAGTCTAATTTTTAGCCTAACCAAGAGACTATGAAGGTGAGATATCATCAATCAGCAACAAACTCATGTTCAACCCTGGACAAGTATAGAAATAAAGATCACACAAGGAATGCAGATCATGCAAGTCAAAAAAGCGCAACATGACAAAACTATTTTTGAATTTTATAGTTTTTCAATGTTTTATTATTATTATTTTTTGGATAATTGGAGCACAAAAACAAATCAAAGTAAATAACAACTAGCAAAAAAAATACTAGTATACACAAAAAGCATAGCACTAGGACAAGATATAACAAGAAAAGCATACCCTAGGCTATGACAAACATGGGCTAAGTGAAGCCCTTCTAGCCTTCCTTTCTAACCCAAACGATTTTAGCAGTTTGATTGACCTTTTGGTCTCTAACCGTTTTAGTTGAGGTAGGTGTGACCTTTTGCCTCTTCCTCCTGTTCCTCATTTTCCAGGATTGAGTCTTAGAATTATGGCAAGCATTATGGTTCTCCTTGTTACCTCCTTTATATCTAGCATAATGAGTGTCATGATCATGTCATTGTCTAGAGTTATTATAGATATTCAATATATCATCATTTAACTTCCTAGACATCTCCACTAGAACTCAACTCTCCTTTGAAGATTCCCATTAAAATTATTTTGGTTCTCAAAATCAGAATTGGGCATTATTCGAAGTTTAGGACATCGAGGCTTAATATGACCCTTCACTCCACATTTATGACATAAAAGAATGAATTTCTGAGTAGTATGGTCTTTCTTATTCTCAGGAGGGTGCCTTTTATCACTAAGCTCAGTGTTCGAGATCGGTGGATTTCCCTTCACATCTCCACACCTCTGATCTTGCTCAAGATCAGCCAACTTGATTTAAAGACTTGTCTTTTGATCAAGACAAACATACAAATCAGATTCTAAAAGCTGAACCTTGACAAGGAGGGAAGTCTTCTCTTCTTCAATTTGCGACACAAGAGCTTTCAACCCAGAAGCCACTTGTTCTAAGGCATCTCTTTCCATTTCAATAAATTTGACATTTTTTGTTATGGAAAATTGAACCTTTTTCAGCTTTAGGTATTTCTGAAACAGCTCATCATAGGCTACCTCGTGGTCTCCCTCAAAATCTAAGTCATTCTGACTCTCTTCATGATCTTCACCATCACTATGGTGTTGGTTACTCACAGCATTTGAAGAAGATTCTTCAACCCCAGATAAGGATGCAATGAAGGCCATATAACCCCTAGTCTCCTCACAAGAAGAACTATCTAATTCCTCAGATTCAGATTCACTATCATCCCTTGCCTTGCCCTTAAATCTTTTCTTATTAGAGCACTCAGTGGCAATATTGTCATAGCTTTGACATTTATAACATTGAATACCTTGGGATTTACTATCTGCACTTTTAAGATGCTTCTTATTTTTAAAGTACTCGGACTTAAGCTTCTCAAAAGATTTTTATCATTTCAGATTAAATCTCTTATTAAATTTCTGAAATTTTTTGAATTTCTTTGTAAATAAAGCCAACTCTTCTTCATCATCCTCAAAGTCACTATCTGAACCATCTATACATTCCTTGACAGATTTTAAGGCAATTGATTTTGGTTTCTTAGATGGTTTCAGATTTAACTCATAGATTTGAAGTGAACCAATTAACTCCTCGATTTTGAGAGCATCAACATTTTTGCTCTCTTCTATGGCGGTAACCTTTTAACGAAATCTCTCAGGTAGAGATCTCAATGTTTTTCTAACAATTTTGGACTCAGGAATTCTTTCTCCTAGAATTGATAATGTCACTCAGATTAGCATAAAAACTGTCAAAAGATTCATTATCATCCATCATCAACTTTTTAAACTTAGAGGTAAGCATTTGAAGTTTGGAGATCTTGACTGTTGTAGTCCCGTCATGGGTAAGTTTAAGAATGTCACATGCCTCCTTCAAAGTGTCACATTTAGAAATATGCCAAAATTCTTCAGGTGTGACAGAAGTGAAGATTGTATTAAACCTTTATTATTTTATATACAACTTTCAAGATCTACATTAGTCCATTTAGAAGAAGGCTTAGGGATGGTCTGGTTATCTATGGTCTTTGTTGGATGGGTCCAACCTTGTTCAACAGAGATCCATACTCTCTCACCCTAAAGATTTTAGAAAGAATCTCATACGAGCTTTTCAATTGGCATAATTATTCTCATCAAATAATGGGGTAAAGAGATGGATCCTCCCTTTCTAATGGAATTCATATTCACCTAAAATATTAGACAATATCACACTAATAAATTAGAACCTGGCTCTGATACCAATTGAAAATTTCTGGTGAATCTCAAAAATAATATTTGAGTTGAGAACTCACAAATTCAATGGAGTGGCTAGGTCTTCCTACAAAGTCTATCTACCTTTTTTAAGATTTAACAATTATGTTATTAACTAAGGGAGGAAGAACAATAAAGTACGGATTAAGGGAAGACGAGCAAACCACAACACAAGGATTTTTACATGGAAACCCTTCTAGGAAAAACCACGAGACCTAGTCCAGCAAAGAGATCACTAAGACAAAGTAAAGATACTTACAGACTCGAACCTCACCTAAATAGGAATCGAACTCTTCGATCCACGGCTAGTCCTACACGCCTCAATAAGTAATCACGTTCTCGCAAGACCCGTGAACAACCTCAGCAGCCTCTACTTCTCTTGGGTCTCGACAACCACGATCTCCAAAAATCGATCTCCGTCAATGACGGCTTCAGATTCACCCGACCAAATATCCACGATCCTTCTCAGATCGATCTCCTTCGCAAAGGCTCTGGAACACACCGGTCAAAGTATTCTTCACAGAACTAGTTGATGGTTTTAATTAATCACACAATCCTTAGATGTATCTCATTCAAAGGAATAATTAAGCAAGTAAGGATGGAAGAATAACTTGCAATCTCTAGGGTGGAAGAAGATAGAGAATGGGTTTGAGCAACCCCAATAATCTTTTAAAAACACTCTAAACTCTCACAAACTTCTTTGGTTCAAATGGGGAATCAAATCCACCTAATATAGAAGCAAAAAACCAAGTTTAGAAACAAGAATAAGCTGAAACTGAGCTTCCCAGTCGACCGGCCTTCATGGGCGGTCAACCGACTGACAAATTTTCTTTAAAAACTCAAAAATAGTAGCTTATTTACGATAGTCGGTTGACCGCCCATATATCCGGTTGATTGACTTTTAAAAACCGATTTTTCGCTCTTGCTTTCTTCATGAAAGTTGTAGATATTTTTGATATGGTCGATTTGATATATTATAGAGCAAAATCAAAGCTACGGTCAATGAGTTATGCCCCTTTCAAGTAACCTTAGTTTTTATGATCCTCTAACACTCTCAAGGCTACATATCTAGTCACATAAGGTTCATATAATTATTCTAAGTCAATTTCCACCTAAGGTAGCATGGTATCTAGGTCACTTACCATCTTATGAGTGAAACGAAGGCTATGATCATAATTTCTTCAACTTATCTTCTTCGGTCTTCATCTTCACTCTTCTTGGACGCTTGTAGGCAATGACACAAGACACACTAGACTCATTGTTTTGACAACAGAATAAGTCAACACTAAAACATGGACTTTACAAAAGGCTTGACCCTAAATCTGGAATATCGGCCAGAATTTGGCTGAAAAGTAATTTACAAAGGATCTCACACGAGCGACATAGGAAAAATCTCAGTCTGTAAAAATCTAGTAGCTAACTCGCTCAAAGCGAAACATTCTTGGTTCAAGCGAAAATAAAAAATATTCTCTTATTGGAATTCCAGTAGTCAAATCGTCCGAAGCGAAGACTTGTTGGCTCGAGCGAAAATTAGATTTCTTCACTGATTGTAGTTTCAGTATCTAACTCACTCAAAGCTACAATATGTTGGCTCAAGCAAGATTAGAAGTTTCCTTCCAAAAATATATTTGGAAGTTACTATTCACAACTATTACACAAGGCTCGCTCGAGCAATAATTAGGTTGGCTCAAGCAAACTTTGCGCAGAATCAATTTTAGCAACTGTGAACTTCCAATTTCGAATTGTGTTGAGGTGCTTATAAATACCAAGATCCTAAACACATTTTAATGGTTTTAAGTATAGGTTTTGAGCATATAGAACACATCTTTATTTAGTGCTCTTGGATTTCCCACTTCCTTGGATGAATATCCAATTGAGCTAAAACATACACCCTTCTTCCTAGAGTGTGCAAGCCTGATTCATTAGTTTATTATTGCTTGCTTGGTTATTCACACATTGTGAAAACTCTCCAGTGATTAGTGGAGTAACTTAAACTCCAAATCTTTATCCTTGTTGAGGCATTCGACCGAAGTAAAATTTGGAGCCGTTGCGGTGGAGATCGAATTTGTGGATTCGTGGACGTTGGGTTGTGCTAGTGTGAGAAACCCAGATCGTGAAATACTGTAGTGGAGATCGAGTTTGCGGGTTCGAGGTGTTGTAAACATGAAGAGCCTGTTACCGTGGAGCGAAGTGTCGTGTCATGTTTGGGTAAGGTTCAACGTTTGTAACTTGTTTATTTCTCATAGTGATTGCTACTTTGCTGGACAAGGTCCCGTGGTTTTTCCCTTGAAAGTTTTCCACATACAAAATCCGTGTGTCTCTTATTGTGTGATTGTCTCCATAATTTCCACTAAAATAAAATTGGGTAGATAGACCCTATGCGACCTATTCACTTCCTTCTAGGTCCTTGACTTCATAAAAAAAGGGGAATTTTAGTACACATCTAAGAGTTGTAAGCATTCTTAAGTAATAAGAGTTCTATCATTCTTTCAACAGCTCTTCACTCTTCTCTCATATATAGCTCAAGGTTAGGCTGACTTGGATACAAGAGGGTTGATAGCTAAGTCTTGCACTGTCAAGTTGGGTGAAAGAACTAAATGAGGGAATCACTCCTAATCTTTCGTGGATGTTGATGATTGAGATAAAGAGACTTGAGTTGTTGCTATTTCTTATTCTTAATTTAAATAATATATAAGATTTCTCTTTTATGGATCGAGTGGTTATTTGCTATGTTTTGGAATATTTAAAGGATAAAGTTTCTGAGATTGTCCAATTACCCAAGACCAGTGCTAGGGTGTGGGATTCTAGGGTATCCAATTTTTGGGATGCCTTAGTGTCCCTACTACTTATTGATCCTGTAAAATCTATTTCATGTTATTTTAATTGAATCATGTTATTTTGAGTGAACCACACAAATGAACTAATTTAAGTAATATAACCTAAATCATGTTATTTTGCTTGAACCAAGATACTTGATAGAGCCATACAATAAAGTGAGTCAAGTGAAATATCATAAATCAGGGTATTCCAGAAGACGGGAAGCCTTTCACTAATTGAGTAAGTGGCCAGGATGTTAGGGAATCCCAAATTTAATCACACCTTAAATTCTCGCCCAATCGCGGATGGTCTCGGGTTGCCCTGAGACCGCACGGTCTTAGTAGGCCCGTTCAAATTTAAATGTGGGAATCACTCCTAATATTTCGTGGATGTGGATGATTGGGATAAAGGATGTTCATTTGTTGCTATTTCGTATCCTTAACTTAGATAATATATAAGCAATATCTAATTAGCTTTGACCAGTATCAAGTATTATATTGTTTTACAAAAAAAAAGTATAAATAAAAGATTTTAAAATTAAAATTATGCTTGCAAGACATGTGTCAGCCATTTGATCAAAGTAATTGTAACAAATTTACTCTAAATAATAAATTCATAAGAAGAAAACAAATCAAATTTGTTTTTTCCTAGTGAAAAATAAAGGCGGCATATATGTATATTCTTTAGGAATTTCTTGTCGGAAGAGCTCACCCAGAAATGCCTGAAACCCGATAGCATCTAGAGCAATGATATTGTAAACCCAGCTAAAGTCAAACAATGGAATAGGATTTTATTAAGAATCAAATGTATTTGAATCCCAAATATAACCCAAAAGAATCAATTTGACATGGTTTAAACCAACTAATTTAAGCAATGATTTGAAATCTTGGTTTATTTCTGGTCCCTTCTGTTTGCTAAGCCATTGTTGAAAGTGTAAATGTATGTTTTCAACCATTACAACACCACCTTTTATATGAAGTACTTAATTTGAAACGCGTATAAATATAATTATCAAAATTTGATTGTTAATTATCTACATAAGTAAGGGTTTGTTTCCAAATGCAAATCTTAATGTTGTAATTTAAGCATTTGTTACTTCTCCTTTTTGCATGAGAATTATTTTAATATAAAATATAGATAACAAAAATAAAGGAAGAAATAAAACTATATATTTGCTTATGTATCTTGAAAATTTAAAATTGTCGATTGTTTTAATGAACATTACGACTTTTCTATTCATATGTTTATGGTTGACCAAACATCAGTTATTTCTTATAGTTATTTTAGGTCCTATTATAAATCAAGTGTTATATTACTCATTATACATTTGTGTTGCAAGTATAACTTGTTTCGTAATATGAGGAAAACGCACTATGAATGCAAACATTTACTCTGCGGTGTTTATCTCAAAATTATCAATTTATAATGTTGTCTAGTACTTTCGAGATCTATACGAGGTATAAATGGATGAGAGTCAATGACATTTATCTTTGTCATAAAAAGGTCTAAGGTCCATGATTAATTCGACTTTGGTGTTGTAAGTTTTTTTTAATATTAGGAGCACATATAACTTTTTTTTTGTGGATATGGATGAAAATATCCTTTAAACTTTGTAATATGTTCACAGTCAAGTGATGGTCAATTTATTAAACCTCGTAGTATCACAAATTCCTTAGAATAATGACTAGTATTGAGGGTGTCGAATCATAAAAATTGCACTGGTTAAATTTCTTATTTTCTAGGATTAATTCTAACCATAATGAGTAACAAAATGTTTTGGATTGATTAACAAAAACAGAAATTAATCTAATGATTCTAATTATCGGAAAATAACTAAGTAGATTTGGTAAAATTAAGGGAGAGAGATCTAGGGGATTCGAATCCACCACTAACCTCCTAACAATGATTTAATGCATTTATCTAGGGAATTATAATATGTAAACAATTAGATTGATTGTCGTCTCAACTTAATTCAACAAGATAACACAAGTAATCAAACCATAGGAATGATCTATCTTCGATTAGCACGAAGATTCCACAGTAAACTAAAGTTGTGGAATTACTCGTCTTCCCTAAGCATATATCATCTTACTGTTCAATTCCATGAACATTAAATATCATTGTACAATATTCATAGAGACAATCACAAAAAATCAATATGAATGATCTAAATCACAATAATATAAACCTAAAACAAGGATGATAATTATTGAAATTGAATGTTAAATCAATTAAATTTGGTTGATGAACAACACTCTCATTGTGCAATCAAAGTCTACAAATATAAAAACCCTAAATAAAATACAACGATACACTGTTACTTGGCTAGGGTTTTATCTAAACCTAGAAAAGGAATTAGTTCATGAAGAAAATCGAAGAATCCCAAGCTGATGACGAATGCTTCATTCTCCAACCTTCACAATGCTTCATTCTCCAACCTTCACAGATCTTTGGCAAAGCCTCATTTCCTCCTTATTCTCAAAACCTTAGTATCTATAACTCAAAAACAGAACCCTAGGAACAGCCCAATGTTTTTCTATATATAGAGACTTAGAGACTTCTAATTAGGGTCCAACTTCTCATTCCCATGCACAAATCCCGAGGCCAAAAACGTCAATCTCCGATTGAGTGGATACTTATTTTCGATCGATCGAGACTTTATGTGGATATCCGATACGCCGATCGATAAGACTGTGCCTGTCCTTTTTTGGAAATTCGCTGGTGCGATCCGATCAGTAAGATCTTTTGTGATATGTTGACTTCCGATCGATCAGATCTAGCCGACAATCGATCAGACTGTGTACTTTTTCTTGGTTAGATTTTCTTCATCTTCATTCTTCAGTTCTTGCCATGACTGAGGTTCATTTAAGCCTTCCAAGCATACAAAGCTTGAGACTTAATGTCTTTTCTTCAATTGAACCTGAAATAGATGGAAACATCCACGTGTCATTAAACAATCTCTAAACTTACTCTAAAGAATTAACAAGTGTAGTTTAAGGTGCATAAATATGTAACTTTTAGCACCGATCATCAAGTATTTGTAGTTGTCTCTTTAGAAAAATGTGAGATGACAACTACTTCTTAGTCTAAAGGACAATTTTGGAAAACAAAGGTTGAGCGGACACCTATTTCTTTTCGATTTTTCATATAGGTTAAAAAAATTAGGATTTTCCACAAAAGCTAGTTGAGACAACTTCCCCTAAAAGCTACGGTTTTTTTATGACTTTTGACTCATGGAGAAGATACTCTCTTAAGTGCCCAATCAAACGACATTTTAATCGAATTTTGACTCTTCAAGAGCCAAAAGTCACTAAAAGTCATTAGAAGTGTATCCAAACACTACCTAAATACAAGAGAAAAGTACAGTTTGGCGTTCCTTACATTTCTTGTTATCACATTTAATAAATTGTACCGTATTAAAGTACTAAATTACCCTTATATTTAATAGAATGACATTCAATAGATATGGATGAAAAAAACTAGTGAACATTACAAAGTTCACTAGTCATAGTAAACACTAGCATTCCCCGTAATATATAAGGTGTAAAGTGTAGACAGAGTTTCACAATGTAACAATGCATAAATGATGAATTTTGTTTTATAAACTGATTTTGCAAGATAAGTTATTTATAAAAGATGAAATCTTCTTTATGCGTGAGCATTTTCTGTGAGTGGAATGCTCACTCAATTGGGGAACGTTAAATATATCAAGTGAGTCTTTTACTCTTTTTCTTAATTAATTACTCTAATATTATTTACGATTAAGCCTTTTAGTTTGTCAACATTAACCCCTAAAATTAATTTTATTATTTTTACTATACACCAAACATATAATTTACTAACTACACACCATTAAATGCATTATCTTATACGAGCACATAAAAATGTTACAAATCTTACCTATAAATTTATGGTTATGAACCAAACTTAAAAGAATTCAAAGACTCAGCAGGTTCGGTGATGACGACTACATCGGCTACGATTCTCGCCTCCCTTATTAACGCTACGAATCCTACTCAGATTTTGTTGCTGACGAAGATCCCAAGGTGAACTTTATCAATGTTGATGATGATCCTCCTCCATCGTCTGACTACTAGAACAGTTTCCTCGCCGATGACGAGGTCACCATCCATAATGTTTCCCACACCATCGACAACATCCCACATTTTCCAGTAATCTATGGTTTCTAATCATCTGTTACGAACGATCCCAACTTGTATTAATCTTCATCTCTGTTCTTGTTAGTGCAATATCTAACAGATTGAAATGCGAACCCGATTCATATTGATGCAGGCATAGATGGTGTGTTCACCTCTGATGGTTCAGTGCTTTCGCATCCCACTGAAATGCAACTTGAGAAATTTTTTTTTGTTATTCACTAGTGGTGCTGATGAGGTTTTGAATCGTTTGTTTTTGTGACTCATACTTGATTTTATATCTTAATTTTGCTGATTTGTTAAAAATATTGAATTTTGATATGTGCATTATCGTTTGGCATATTGATTGCCAAAGAGCTCTTCTATTTCGCCTATAGTATCAAGCGTTTGAAGGGTATCCGGACACCCTAAGGGATGCACCTATGATTTCATAGAAAATGGAAAATGTTAGGGTGCACGCAGAGAAGGGGACTCTCAAAATAATTTAAAAAATAACATTTTTTTTTTACAATTGGTGTATGGTAAGAAATTGTAGGATAGTACCCAAAATTTTTATCAACTAGAATTTTAGATTTGTTTTAGTTACACATGTCAAACCGTGATTGTGAACCTTTCTTCAATTATGACACACACATATAGAGGAAGAACCCTTTACAAAATTGGTTAAACCACGTACCCGTCTACTAATCCTATAGAAAAATGCTGAATCGGATCTCTAGTTTCTGTTGCGTTCATTTCAAAAGAAAAATGGAGAACAATGATTTTTAAAGAAAATGTTACTTTTCTTACTTGGTTTGCAAGAAAACTAGCATTTCTTACCAGTGTAACTATTCATTCACTTTTTCTTTAAAATATTTCTTTACTATAACAATTATTTTATGGAAAAAGTAAAAGCTTAGGCCCCATTGGGTTTAACTTTTATTTTTTGTTTTTAAAAAAAAATTTTATTTTGCATAAAATAAAACATATTTGGTAAGCATATTTTTATTTTCTATTCTTAAAATCTAATATCAAAATTTTCAAAATCAAGGTAAGAGAAAATTTATGTTACATTTGTTTTTAGAGATAGAAAACAAAAGTAGAAAACACGGAGTGCTCTGCAACCATCAATGACTCTCATTCACGACGACTACAACCCCGACCACAACCGCCAGTAAAATGATATTCTTGTTTATGGTTTTTCATTTCAAACCCTTATGTAGAGCCCCAGAATTTGGGTTAATTGTTTATGTGAATAGGGCAATGAATAGTATCTTGTAGTGTATGTAAAGGCCTAAAGCCTTCCATGAGTCCTTAGTTTGAGGCAAGTGAAGTGAGGGTTTTACGTGTGTATATTGAGTCTCGAAACAAGAATATAAGAATATTCTAAGCATCAAAAGAATAGGGTATAAAATAACTTAAGTGTGTTTAGAACCCCGGAAACCAAGTTTGCAATGTTGTGAATATGAATAGTTTTGCGAATAGGTTGTGAAGGCCAAAACCTTTGAATTGTTATTTTCGTATAATGAATGAAAAAGAGGGTTTTTACCTTAAGTTTAGTTGGTTAAAAATATGTTTGGTGTATGTTTCGGTGTGTTGAAACTAAGAGTATGAAATACTCTAAGTCATTGGGAGTTTAAACAAAGAGTATGCATTACTCGAGGTATGTGGGTGATGAAACAAAAAGTAAAATTACTCTAAGCAATTGGGTTGTGTTAGTATGCAAAGGAAGGGTATAGGAAATACTCCACGTGTTTCGAATGGTAAGAACAAAAGGTGGAAAAGGTTTTAAGTGTTAAAAAGAGGGATGTCTTGAAGTAACCTCAACTTTAAGGAGCTCTAGTTTTATCACTGCTCATCGGAATCGAGTGATTCTTGAGCCATTATAAAGATATTGACACCCTCTTCGAGGTTCATGGTTACTACTTTTTTAGATTTTAAGTTAAATTTGGGTCAAAAATCAGATTTCCAAAAACTAGTCTGTTGAAATTCTGGTCTGCTGTAATCCATCCCAAACCAGTCAGCTTTAGAGCCCATTTAGACTATTAAGAACTTAGAATTATAATTTGTCCATTAGACATAAAATTGTGCCTCTTTGAATGAAGAGTCCAACTAAAGTTGAATCGTCAAAATCCGATAAGCGAGTAAAAAGTTATGGTCAAAATACCAAAACGAGAAAATGCAAGTCAGTCAGAGCACCCAGGCGTTGACGTCTACTGTTTGACGTCGATGTCTAATGCGCAAAAAAGGGGAAAAATGCCCAGAAACGACCTATAACTTTCCACTAACCTTGGGAGATATTTTCTGAAGGGGTTTTTGGGTTTTTGGCAACCATTGACCTATAAATAGAAGGGGATTTCGTGAGTTTGCTCTACTCAAACCCTAAGTTTGGATTTGTGAGAGAAAGTAAAAGAGAAGAAGAAGAAGAAAGCTGAGATATTTTTTGGGTGTTCTTGATGTAGAACCCCGGAACCTGAGTTCACTGTGCTATGAATAGTGTCAGTGAATAGTGCTAGTGTGCGAGGCAAAAAGAGGCCGGGGCCTCTCATGCATATTGCTATGTGTTCAATGATCACCTAGGTGGGTTAAAAACCTATGGGGGAATGAGTCATGAGGTATGAGTAGGGTGTTGGACTAAAGGTAAGAGAGTGTGAAAGCATTCTAAATGTTCCAATGTCAAAGAGGGATGTCTTGACATTCTCTCAACTTTAAGGAGCTCTAGATTTATCATCGCTGATCGGAATCGAGTGATTCTTGAATTTTTAGAAAGGTATGGAAACCCTCTTTGAGGTTCATGTTTATCATTTTTCCATATTTTTAGTTGAAGATAGGTTAAGCGTTGGATTTCCGAAACCGGGTCTACTGAAAATCTGGGTTGCTGAAATCCATTCCCAGACCAGTCATTTTTAGAGCCCATTTAGGTAATTAAAAACTCAGAATTATGATTTGTCTATTAGACACAAAAATTTTCCCCTTTGAATAAAGAGTCCAACTCAAGTTGAATCATCAAAATATGATAAAGTGAGTCAAAATTTATTGGCGAAATACAAATTATGAAAAATCTGGAAAGTTTCTATTGAATGTACGAACGTTCGTAAACACCCTACGAACGATCATAGAAGAGCTACGAGCGTTCATAGAAAAACTATGAATGATGGTAGAGTCCCAAAAATTGGGTAAACTCACTGTAAAACCTATGATGGATTGTAGGAAACCTACGAACGATCGTAGGTGTGCGAATCGATTTTTTTTGTGTGAGATTATTTAGGGTTTTAACCCCTTGGCCTATAAATAGAAGATCATTTGAGAGGTTTTTTGGATTAACCTAAACCTAAAAGGGATTCTTAGAAGAGAAGGGAGAAATTCTAGGGTTCCAAAGAGGGTTTTTGTGGAGATCAGGGAGGAGCTCGAATCCTCACTTCTCAAAGCTTCCACGAGCTTGGATCTCACTCCACGCGCCATTGGGGCTTGGATCTTCATCCTCAAGCTCAGGGTTCTCTTCTACAAGCTTCCTTAAGCCTTGGATCAAAGGGATTTTATCCCCTAAGGTAGATACACTCTACTAGATTTTAATTCCATAAACCATTAATGAGAAATATGAGTTTCTTGATAAGTATATATATATATAGCCTTATATATGTGTAAATACACTCTCCTAGCTTTTGATTTCATAAACCCTTTTCTATATCAACATAAAATCCTATGAATGGTGATGTGAGTTAACTTGTGATGATGCCATGCCTTTAACCAATGAATAAAAGATGGTAAATAGTTAGATCTTCTATATTTTTGTATCCAAAGATGAGAAACATGTTAAAAGACATAAGTTTTGGGAAAAAGAAATGAGAAAAACCTTATTTTCGATGTAATTGGAATTGTGTGATTTAATTGTATATGGGCTATTACGATGAATGAATTATGTTGAGTATTGGCTATATGTAAAGTGTTTCCTTTATGTCTATCATGTTATTCACAATTGCTACACTAACACATATGCATATGCATGATCGAGTTTTTCTAAATTATGGGTATCCAAAATAAGAAGTACAAGTATATAAGATGTAATACAAGAATAAGAAGAGGAAAGTAAAAGAAGCAAAAGAAGTAAATGGAAAGTATAAGAGGCAAAAGAGGTTACAAGAAGTACAAGAAGTATATGGTAAAAGCCAACGGGGAAGTACGATAACCGGCCGCCTGAAAGGGAAATGGATACTGGTATCGAACTCCGATGATAGCAGGCCACTGGGAAGGGAAATAGATATTGATCGTCTACTCCGAAGGTAGCCAAAGGTGTCACGACCCAAAATACCCCCTAGGAGTTAGGGATACTCTTGAATCATGACCGTCGTGTCATAATATCCGGTCATGACACATAAGGCGTACATATCATCCTGCAAGAGCATAAAAGGCACACTAAGAGGTGAACCTAAAATTTTCTTCTTTACAATGTAATCCCCCACGTGCTACTATAAACAAAATACTGCAATATAAGCTAAACATGTACACAAGGTCCATTACTTGAGTTACCAACTCAAATCAATACAAAAACTCCCATAAGGTCAACCCATATACATGTCTCTCCCTCTCATCACTCAACCATCACTGATGTAACGACCCCAAAATCCTACAAGGCTAAAATAGGACTTTGGAATCGCCACGTTACTTAAACCTGCTTAAAACCATGCATACAAGGCTACTACACGAGTCTTCAAAAATGAGGATAATAAAATTTCGATATATATAAACCCAATCCAACCTGCACAAGTCTAAGGTCTATATATACAACTAACAATGAACCAATAAGAGTCTGATACACAACCATAAAAGTCTACTGAGCAACATCCTCTAAAAGTCAATTACAAAACTCTCTCAAAGAAAGGAAATGTAAACTAAGAGGTGTAGCCGCCCAAGTCTCCGGCTCCCTCCTCAGAAGGCTCACCTTCACCTCCTTCCTCGAGGTAAGTCTCCTCAACCCACGGCTCCGCCGTGTACTCCTGCTCTATACCTGCCAAGACAAAAGTCCGGCTGAGTACAAAGGTACTCAGTGTATATAAAATCCAACCAACAATAATAATATACCTGCACTTAGTCAGAAACATATCCAATAACATAATAACATAATCAGAGTGCGGAAGAACGTGTGCGCATATACATCATATCATCACCTTGACTCGTGTACTTGTGAGAATCTTAGACTTAGAAAACCATACACTTATGAGGTACTTATGCTTACGAGACCACGTGCTTGTGAGATGCTTATGCTTATGCTTATGCACTTATTCAGATCATACAAGGATGAGACATGCCGTTCTTGGCGGATACGGACCATGCCTTATGCACTTATTCAGATCACACAGTAATGAGACATGCCGTTCTTGGCGGATACGGACCATGTCATGCTTATGCTTATTCAGAATGTCATACGTATGCCATGTTCATGCTTGTAGTCCACATGTGTGACTTGTGAGACTCTTATCTTCGCATACACGTGCTTGTGTGCTTAAGTGTCGAAATTAATATTCGAGTTGGTAATTGCTTAGGTTCCGATCTCCCACCATGGAAACTCCACTATATGTCCCATACCAAATAGTTAGAGAATTCCCGGTTTGAGAGATGTTCCTCTAAGTTCTTACCTTCCCGACTATCAATTCCCAAGCAAATAATTAAACATACTTAACAAACCATTCACCTATACATATCTTATCATAATTCATATCGCAATTCATAATCAATTTACCACCATTTCATAAGAACATAATAGCATTTATTCTCTCAAACATTTTTACAAACACCTTGAGTACCCATATTATGAATCCATTATTTCTCTACTTTCTCAAGCATCCATCTAACCACAATCCATCCATACAATCCATTCACCATTCACATCCACATAGTAATCCCATCCTCCACACATTTCCCATCCTTCATACATCCCATCCACATTCAAATCCACATTTCCATTCACACGTCCACTCATAATTAGCTCATTTCATAGAAAATTAGGGAAAACATGCATTCAATCTCTATTCTATCATTTCTATCATCTTAACATTCACAAAACCTTAAAATAAAGTTGATTAGGATAGTATATCGACCTTAGGAATCCTTCCCTTGGATTCAAAACGCTCCCGAGACGATTTGGAGAAGCTTCCCAAACTTTTCTTGCAATCTCCTATCAATCTCCTCCTTCTCCAAGAAAACCCTCTCTCAAAACCCTAGGGTTTCTCCTCCTTTTTGCCAAATTAGGTTAGAACTAGGTGGAGTATTTTAATATTTCGAGTAGGACCCCCTATTTATAGCCCCAAGGTCTGAGAA
Source organism: Tetracentron sinense (assembly GCA_015143295.1). Taxonomy (NCBI): domain Eukaryota; kingdom Viridiplantae; phylum Streptophyta; class Magnoliopsida; order Trochodendrales; family Trochodendraceae; genus Tetracentron; species Tetracentron sinense. Next base: position 76,286 of record CM026556.1, read on the forward strand.
CGAAAAGACCAAAAAGCCCATACTAAAAATCAGCAAAAACACGAAGGACCGAGCGATCGGTGGTAATGACCGAGCGATCGGTTGCCTACCGATCGATCGGTGTTTATGACCGGGCGATCGGTCAAAAACACACTCTCTGGAAAATTTTCCCATACAGAATTTTGGACCAGTCGATAGATACCGATCGATCGGTTTTGGACCGATCGATCGCTGGTTCTGACCGAGCGATCGGTTCCTGCAGGTTTTGACTCCCTTTACTGTTTTGGCCATAACTTTTGACTCGTTCGTCGGATTTTGACGATTCAACTTGCGTTGGATTCGTCTCTCGAAAATGAACATTTCTGGCGTTTTAGAATTTCCATTTCCACTAATTATAGACTAAATCCCAAAGTTGACTGATCTGTAATTCCATTAGACAAAACTCACTATTGACTTGACTTAAACTCAAATGAGGAAAAACACTAAACATGAACCTCGAAGAGGGTTCCAACACCTTTCTAATGGTTCAAGAATCACTCAATTCCAGTAAACGGTGCTAAAACTAGAGCTTCCTAAAGTTTAGGGGTGTGCTATGACATTCATCCGTTACAAGTTGATTAAGCTTAGTTTACATCACCATACTTAGATATAAATACACACACTTTAACACTTATAACGACTAAAAATACCCTTAAATGCAATGCACTAAAAATGGGGCTTGGATCTTCATCCTCAAGCTCAGGGTTCTCTTCTACAAGCTTCCTTAAGCCTTGGATCAAAGGGATTTTATCCCCTAAGGTAGATACACTCTACTAGATTTTAATTCCATAAACCATTAATGAGAAATATGAGTTTCTTGATAAGTATATATATATAGCCTTATATATGTGTAAATACACTCTCCTAGCTTTTGATTTCATAAACCCTTTTCTATATCAACATAAAATCCTATGAATGGTGATGTGAGTTAACTTGTGATGATGCCATGCCTTTAACCAATGAATAAAAGATGGTAAATAGTTAGATCTTCTATATTTTTGTATCCAAAGATGAGAAACATGTTAAAAGACATAAGTTTTGGGAAAAAGAAATGAGAAAAACCTTATTTTCGATGTAATTGGAATTGTGTGATTTAATTGTATATGGGCTATTACGATGAATGAATTATGTTGAGTATTGGCTATATGTAAAGTGTTTCCTTTATGTCTATCATGTTATTCACAATTGCTACACTAACACATATGCATATGCATGATCGAGTTTTTCTAAATTATGGGTATCCAAAATAAGAAGTACAAGTATATAAGATGTAATACAAGAATAAGAAGAGGAAAGTAAAAGAAGCAAAAGAAGTAAATGGAAAGTATAAGAGGCAAAAGAGGTTACAAGAAGTACAAGAAGTATATGGTAAAAGCCAACGGGGAAGTACGATAACCGGCCGCCTGAAAGGGAAATGGATACTGGTATCGAACTCCGATGATAGCAGGCCACTGGGAAGGGAAATAGATATTGATCGTCTACTCCGAAGGTAGCCAAAGGTGTCACGACCCAAAATACCCCCTAGGAGTTAGGGATACTCTTGAATCATGACCGTCGTGTCATAATATCCGGTCATGACACATAAGGCGTACATATCATCCTGCAAGAGCATAAAAGGCACACTAAGAGGTGAACCTAAAATTTTCTTCTTTACAATGTAATCCCCCACGTGCTACTATAAACAAAATACTGCAATATAAGCTAAACATGTACACAAGGTCCATTACTTGAGTTACCAACTCAAATCAATACAAAAACTCCCATAAGGTCAACCCATATACATGTCTCTCCCTCTCATCACTCAACCATCACTGATGACTACCAATCGACTTCTCGACATACTCCTCCTCGAACCCTGGTTTAGGAGCACAACTATCCAACCGGTGACTTGCCGAAGATAACAACTTCGGCTGAACATTGAATACTCAACGTGTACAAAATACTAACTAGCATTACTATAAGCATCAATGATAGCATATGCATTTATCATAGCGAAACAGGTAAGAGCAAGGCAGAACGAGTATATATCTTAAAGCAGTTAATTCAGAACATATGCAGTACTATTAATCAAAGAGTAGAAACCTTTGCATTTAAAAACATCATGTACATATGTCATCGAAGAGTATCCATTACCGTCTGTTACCATCTGTTACTTCTGTTACCATTACTTGTCATTACGTTCCATCACTTTCCATTACTTGCCATTACGGGTATTGTAAAATACCTTATAATTTCATGTATGTAAAATACCTTAGATCCACCTAAGGAGTCAGGCAACTAGTACCCATGTACCCACATAAACTGGGCGGGCCTACTGTTATCCTCACCTTCGGCTACCTTCGGAGTAGACGACCAGTATCCATCTCCCTTCCAGGTGGCCTGCTATTCGTCGGAATCCGACGACCAGTATCCCTTTCCCTTCCAGGCGACCTGCTATCGTGCCTCCCCGATCGGTATTACTTGATTGATTAGTACCCATGAACCCACAGGCGATGGGCGTGCCTTCTATCAACCTGAGATAGATGACTAGAATCATCCTATACTATTACTTTCCTTTTTCTTGCCATTACTTGTGAACTTGTGAGCTTGTGAGCTTGTGAGCTTGTACCCTTGTGAGCTTGTGAACTCTCTTTTAACCAAAACTTTGCTTATGAACTTTATAAAGAATAATTGAATCATGCGAGACTTGTGATCATCATGCGAGACTTGTGAACATTGTGTGAGACGTGAAATCATCATGCGAGACTTGTAATTATCATGCGAGACTTGTAGTTATCATGTAAAACTTGTGAACATGAAGTGCATAGAATACTTGTATACCTCATGGTGAACTTGGAAATCATATTTATGAGAGTAAGTGTGAGTATCATAATATTCATAATGAGTATTTGAAAACATCGAAATAGATCATGGGATTTCATTCATGGAGTGATCATAGCATATACATGGGCTACTTAGCCTATTTTGTAAAAAATCATAATTCTGAGCTTACTTTACGGTAAAACCATTCTTTCAATTGCATAGGCATATATGACTACATACCTTAGTCTTCTTCAAAACATGCATCAATGCCTACTATTTCATTTCCAACTTATAGCAACCAATTTAGTAAAGTGTAGCTACCATTTGTCTTAACAAAATCATGCTTTATACCTTACTTATAAAATCATAGAAACCAAATTACACATCGATGAAGTATAGTAAGGTAAGTTAGTAGATTGTTCTACCTTTCAAAAACCGGATCCCTACGGTTTCTCGCTTTGGAATACTACTTGAATGCAAAAGAAAGCTTTGAGGAAGCTTTTGAATCAATCCCAAGCTTGAGGAAGGTTGAGGAAAGTGAGATCCGGCTTTGGAAACTCAATCAAGGCTTCCTTTCTAGCTTTGGAATACTCCGAAGAGGCAAGAAGGAAGTTCCTCCTTCATCGTTGAAACTCGAACAAGAACACCCAAGTTCTTTTCTCTCTTTCCTCTCAACTTTCTCTCAAAATCTCCTCTCTAGGGTTCTTGTAACCCTAGCCACGAAATTGCCTCTATATAGGCAAGAGGGGTGAGGCCAAAGACCATTCCACCCCCCAAATAACTCAGGAGGTCGGTTAGTAGGCAACCAAAGCCACTGTTGGATCTATCGGTCAAGAGAACCGATAGATCCCTCAAAAATCCACTCACTGTACTAAAAACCCATACAAAATTTCTCTCCATGGATCTATCGGTTATTGGGATGGATAGATCTATCGCGCCCCAAAATACCCCCTAGGAGTTAAGGGATACTTTAGGTGTGACTATACGTACCTGCCAAACCATCCTGTAATGAATAAGGTGAATATAATACTAACGCAATGATAATCAGAGTGCGGAAGCTAAACTAATTTTTATTTTCTTTATAAGTTCGTATCCCAAGTGAAAATATACATAAAACATATCCAAGCCTAAGGTGGATAGGCCCACCTATCAAAATATCAAAGTACACAAACCCTCTCGAACTCTCCCCTCAATAGTAGTCGAGGTACGGCCACACGTCGAGGTCTCGGTCCGCCTGAGACTGTAGTGGAATAGACGGCTCTCTCTCCTCTATGTACTCTTCCTCGACCCAAGGCTCCGGGTCGAGGGCTCCCTTAGTACCTGCCGACATGAAAGTACGGCTGAGCATGGAATACTCAGCAAGTACAAGCTACTAGCTAACCATGACAATAATACAACACAACAACAGTAATACAATACAGAGCAGTAAGAGGAACATCACAAGGAAATAATGTTAAACATAGTACAATACAATCATCTTGACGTACGTGCATGAATGCGAAAACTCTGATAAAACTCATGCTTGGAAATCCGTTTCATGTCTCAGTATGGCTTGAGGAAATCATGTATGCGTGCATGCATGAATGCCTTGTCATCATCTTGTAAACTTGCATCTTTTAACTTGTGAGTCAGAGGCTAGCACCCGAATCTCCTTGGGCTGCCAACCTCCTTGATATATGGTTTTCTTGTAAGCCAGAGGCTAGTACTCGAATGTCCCTGGGCTACCAACCTCATTGACAATACGTGAATTTTAGTTACAAATTTCAGTTTTCTTGTGAGCCAGAGGCTAGTACCCGAATGTCCCTGGGCTACCAACCTCCTTGACATGCAATGTTTTCTTGTTGATTATTATATGCTCGTGCTCTTGAAATCTCGGTTCATGCAAACATGCGTGTTCGTGTACGTGACAGTAGTGACAATCATGGGAATGCGGATAACAAGAGAGATATGGCATCACAATTCAACTCATAGTATAAGCATAGGTAACTTGAGTAATCAACATGGCATTTGATCAATTCATCATTCATAAGAGCACATGCATAGGGCCTACTTCCATTTGTTCATTTTAGTCATTTATTCATAGTTTAGGCATTTGTCCAACACAAAACCTACAATGTTCCTTAGTAGTTCATCTTCTTCTTTTTAGTGCATGTTTTCCATCCAACCATCAAGGTAAGTTCATTATTGGTAAAATGCCCATCCTCCATGTTTCATTCCACACACCACACATATCATACATCATACATTCGGCATCCCATCGCCTCAATCAACACCCTATACACATCTATACCCTTTTCTGATCTTATTTATATTTATTGGAAATGTTACATTTCATAGGGAAGGAACACATACTAGCAAGCATCACATTTCACAATAGAAAACCTAGATTATTGCTAGGGGAAGTTAGTAGGGTGTACTAACCTTGAATCAAGGCTTGATCTTGGTTGTAATCCTTGATTGAAGCTCCAACTTGCAAGAAGAAGGACTCTTGCTTGAAGAAGGCTTGAGTGGGAAGGAAACTCTCTTGAAAATACCTTGGAAAGTGCTGCCCTAGCTTGGAGAAATGAGCTTCATGAGTGCTTGAGCCTTGACCTTGAAGAAAACGAACTTGAGATGATCTAGGGTCTTCAAGCCTTTGATTTCTTTTCAAAAACAAAACCTAGGTTAGGAAATCTCCTTCTCCTCTCTCTCTATCTCCCAAATACTCTAAGTGTAGTGAATGGGGTCCTCAGGGTTCGGGCAAACCCTTTAAGGCAAGAGAGAACCGCCCAAATGACAAAAAGACCCTTAATAAAATTTTGCAAAAACGCGATGATCAAGCGATTGGTGGTTATGACCGATCAATTGGTTACCTACCGAGCGATCGGTGTATTTGACCGAGTGACCGATCAAAAACACGCTCTCTGGAAAATTTCCCCATACAAAAAAGTTAACCAGTCAATAGCCTCCGATCGATCGGTTTTGGACCGATCGATCGCTATTAATGACCGAGCGATCGGTGCTCTGTAGGTCCCGCCTGTTTTGACCATATTTTTTGACTCGCTCGTCGGATTTCGACGATTCAACTTGCGTTGGGTTCGTCTTTCGAAAATGAACATTTCTGACGTTTCAGATTTTCCAATTTCTCATTAATTTATTAATTAGACTACGAGAAAGGCCAATTAGCTATGAAAGTACCATTCATTAAATATAGAAAAGTCCGGGGTGCTACAAGATCCATCAGTGTATGGGATTGAAGGATCTATCCTCCCCAAACTAGATAGATCCTTCACTGTTCATTCCTTCATTTTTTCCGTTGTGGTATTTCGACCATAACTTTTGACTCGGTGATCTGATTTTGACGATTCAACTTGCGTTGGATTCTAAATTTAAAGGGGAACAACTTTCATGTGCTGCACAAAGCCTAATTATTCTATCTTCATATTCCAAAATTGTCCTAAAAGCTACTGGTCAGGAATTTCAGCAGACAATTTGCCTAAAACCCACTTTTCACCGAGCTTTGACTCAAGATCGGGAAATGTGATAAACATGAACCTTAAAGAGGATCTCGATATCTTTCTAATGGCTTAAGAATCACTCGATTTCAATTTCGGATGAGAAAACTAGAGTTCTCTCAAGTTGAGATATTTTTCGACATCCCTCTTTGTGACACTTAGAGTATTGTATACTCCTGTTTTATTTTCATCCCAACACCCTAAAACATTTTCCACACATATTTTGTCTCATTTGAAATCTCCTTTCATTTTAAAACATGAAGTCATTATCCCATTAAGGGTTTTGGCCTAGAAAAATACTATTCACAACACTATTCATAGCACTATTCACACACTATTCACAGCCTAGTGAACTCGGTTCCGAGGTTCTACAAAAGGTGAGGATATTATTAGGCCACCCAGCTTATGTAGGTACAAGTACTAGTTTTCTTACTCCCGAGGTAACAAACGATGAATACCAAGGTATTTTAAATATCCGTACATGAGAAGATAATAAAAGATGAAAACTAAGGTATTTTACATACCCGTATATGCAAAGATAAAAGATTATAAGAAGATGGTTTCTGAGATTTTTCCGAGATATATGCACATGACATTATTTTGTTTTCCGCGCTCTGATTTCAGGAATGAATGTGAAATGGATTAAACTATGATATATATATATATATATATGTTGTATTCCTATTTATGACATTACTATCTAGTGGTTTGTATACGAGGAGTATTCAATACTCAGCCGTACATATTTATGTTGGCAAGGTCCCTTCAACATCTATGGCGAGCATCCTCAAGAGCCTTGGGTCGAGGAAGAGTACATTAAGGAGGAGGAGACTTGGGGTAGTCTTCAGGAGCAGAGGGCTCTGGAGGAGCAGAGGGCCTTTGTTAGGTGGCCCCATCATGAGTGATGAGAGGGAGAGATTTGTACATGTATTTTGTTGAGTGAAGTTGTTCACTCTTTACGTTTGTTTTATGTATATAAATTTTGATGAGCAAGCATGTTCGCTCTTTATTTTGGTTTATGTATAGACTGAGATATAGTATGTATAGAAGATTTTGTATTATGCTTCTGCTATCATATGTCTTATATGTTGTACAAGATGTTTTGGTAATGAGTTCACGACGCCAAAGTATCCTAACTCCTAGGAGATATTTTGGGTCGCGACACTTGAATTCGTGTTTGCCATCAAATGTACACTAGGCTTGCATGATCGAATTTCTCATAAGTTGGATGTTTCAAAATTCATAAGAAATGTTTTAAAGAAACCTCATAAGAACTCATAAGTGATTATGCCAAACATTGGGTTGGTAATCTAAGATCGTTTCACAAAGCTCTTAAGGGATCATAGATGCTCACAAGTATCTCAAAAGCATCATACATATCTCACAAGGCATCATGCATGTAACGACCCCAAAACCCCACCTCAGTCATAATGGGACTTTGGGTCCGCCACATTACTTATCTCTGCTTAATCTTCATAGCAATAAGGCAAACTAAAAGATAATTCTCCCCAAAATAGCTATAATAAAATTATTTCCATAAAAACCCCTCATCTGATATATGATAAATCGATAGTAATCCAAATACACAAACATAAACTGAAATGCGTCCAACATAACCCACCATGATCGGGTAGAGTAAAGGCATCAAATAACAGTGAATAGTCTAAGCAACATCCTGAAATAACATAAGTCTAAAACAAAACAACTCAGAAAGTAAATTATGATCTACTAGTAGGGACAACTACCAAAATCCCTGGCTCCCTCATTTGGAAGCTCACCTACTTCTCATTCTTTAAAGTACTTCTCTTCCACCTAAGGAGTTGCCGCCTGATCCTGCGCAATACTTGTACGACAATAACAAGTTGTCTGAGTATTAAATACTCAGCGGATATCCAAACTAACCAACAATAGTACAAGCACATATCAAATATCCAAATCATGTAATAATTGTAAAGTCAATAGCAGTTTAATATAACATGAACATAATCAGAGTGCGGAAACATGTGAACATCTTAACTTAACTTGACTCGTGTACTTGTGTGACTCTTGAACTTGTGACTCTTAGACTTGTAACTCTTGAACTTGTATCATAAATGCAATACATGCTTGTTTTTCCATAAAAATAGTTATTGAGGTCTTTGTATTTAGATCCATGGAGGTGCATCGACAGAAGCGTAAGCCTCTAGAGCTCTTAAATCCCAAATGTCCATGATAATTATCCAGGACTTGAAATCTTATCCATGGAGAGCATTAATGAATACCGGAGCTACTTGATTTTCAGGGTCCTTGTAAAACCATGCAGTGTCCTTGTCCTTGTACTTGTATTTCAGTGTTCAGAGTCCTTGTATTTATAATTTAGTGTTCAGAGTCTTTGTACTTATAATTTAGTATCCAATGTTCGTGCAATGTCCGTGTCCATGCAAGATCCGTGTACCTATGAGACTTGTAAACTACCACACATGTGCATTTGTACTTACATGTCGTGATTAATAGCCGAATTCTGTCATCACTTAGATTCCATTTTCCGTCAAGAAACTCCGCTAGGTTACATCTCCCTAGTTAGAGAATTCCCAACATGGAGGACTTCCTCTAAGCATTGGCCTACCCGAATATCAATCACCATGCAACTTGGATAAGCATAATTTATCAAAACATACTTTAAACCTTGACATATTCATGCTAACATTTCTAACTTCATATCTAAGCATAATTCATCATAGCATGTCTTATTATACTTATATAAGTCTTTCAATATCATTACTTTCCATACTTAGTGTTCTTAGGCATTTCAATAAATACATACAATACATTAATTATGTATACAATGTCCTTCCCATTTTCACATTCCATAACCATAACTTATCCATCCATAAACCACATTCATTCATTGCATTTCCAACGCCAATCCAAACATTCATAAACCATCCATTCTCCATTTTATCCCATCCACCATCATTTCCATTCATTCATAATTCATAAACATAATGTATATTTTAATTTAAGCTTCTAAAATACAAATCCATCCATATCCTTACTTATCATGCAAATTCAATACTAATCCATAATTTCTCATACTGATTCAATAATCATAATAATACAAGAGCTAAATTAGAGAGGATATTGACCTAAATTCATGTTTCCATTCTTTAGTTCATGCATATTCATGTAGATCTCTTGATAATCCATACATATTGCAGTTTAAGCATACAAAACACCTAAATAGGGTTGAGTTAGAAGGGATATCGACCTTAGGGATCCTTCCCTTGGATCAAAATCGCTCTTAAGATGATTTAGGGAAGATCTCCAAGCTAATCCTCTTCTTCTCTAAGCAAAACTTTTCTTCTCCAAGCTAAAACCCTCTTAGAACCCTAGGTTTCCTCTTCTCCTTTGTCAAATTAGGTTAGAAATGGTTTAGAACCCTAAAAACACAACATTTTAAAAAAATCTGGGCGTGAGTGCGATTGATCGCACTTAGACTCGAAAGGAATTCAAAAAAAAGTCACCTAAATGCGATCGATCGCAGAAATTTGTGATAGATCGCAATATTTTGCGATAGATCGCGCTTGGTTTGCGATAGATCGCAACCCTCATTTCTGGATTCCAACTGATTTTTACCTTACTTTGGTGTTTTGACCATAACTTTTGACTCATTTATTGAATTTTAATGATTCAACTTGTATTGGACTCGTCTTTCTAAGGGGAACAATTTGTCTCTAATAGAAAAATCCTAATTTTGAGTTTTTAAGGTTCTAAATGGGCTCTAAATCTGACTAGTCTGCAATTTCATCAGACAAACCATTGGAAAACCCATTTTTGACTTAACTTAGACTCAAAATCTGGAAAAAATTAAACATGAACCTCGAAGAGGGTTCCAATACATTTCTAATGGTTTAAGAATCACTCAATTCTGATAAGCAGTGACAAAACTAAAGCTTCCTAAAATTGAGGGTATGTTATGACATCCCTCTTCTTTCAACTTGATTAAACTTTGATCATACCGCACTAGTTAAATATAATTAAATAATCATTAAAACATCACAAAGACTATTATACCCCTAATACTTGCATTTATGGCATGAGAAAGATTCAGGTCTCTACAATGCATATCTCACAAGACATCATATATGGCTCACACGACTCACAAGGACTATAAAAAGCTCACACGACTCATAAGAACTCATAAGCGATTGATTCACGCAAGACCTCATAAGATACGTTTTATTTTCTACGAAAGCTTAAAAAATAAGGTTTAAAAAACTATGCACTTGTAAAAGTATGATTTCCAAGTTCGGTTTAAAGCATGAAATATGAATTGTTAATTCTCTATGTGCTCGCATAATATTATTGCTTTATAACACTGTTAGCTAGTAGCTTGTACCCACTGAGTATTCTATGCTTAGCCGAATTGTTGACTTCGATAAGTTCTGTGGATGCACATGCCCCTGAGCCTTGGATAGAGGAGGAGTACTATAAACTGGAGATTGCCATGAATCGTCACTAGGATGATGGAGCTCTAGATAGGTGGTCCTATCTAGACTATTGTTGAGTGATGTGAGAGAGAGTTATGTATTTTGAAAGTGGGGAATGTCCACCCTAAACTTTATATTTTGTATAATCTATTGGTTCAGACTTAGAATACAAATCATAGGTTTATGTTATTAGAATTTTGCTTCTGCTATGTATTTGCCTTGTGTATTTTCACAAGATGGTTTTGATATGATAAGTCACGAGCTAAAGTATCCCTAACTCGTAGGGGGTATTTTGGGTCGCGACACCTTAAGTGTACTACTAACTAAGACTCTTAACTGTTTCGAGATTAAGGTCCCTTTTTATGCTGTTATGTGGTTACCAAACATGTTTTTCTATTTTTTTTAAAACAACTAACAATTAGTATTGCATTTTTCTTGCTATAAATATTTTATTAAAAACTTTAAAATAAAAAAAAGAGTGGTTTCTATCTTTAAAAGCATAAATAAGGCAAGAGGAGTACTAGTCACAATCGCGTTTACTCCAAACATTTCCACATACACAAGAGTAGCTACAACACGTGGATATGTTTGATACTTTTACAAATTAAAAAAATAAAAAACAGGCAGTGTGACATTTTGTAGCCACCAAATTGCGTCTTTGTAAGATTTGTCTCTGTAAGATTTGCCACTGGGGCTTGCAAAAAATCCATAAGACAATGTATCCAAACACAACCTTATTTTTTTAATTTTTAAAAGAAGCCAATCCTCTATGGTGCTAACTGGATTTGGCAAATCCGGTTATCACCCCTTGAGGTAGCCACATGTCCCTTTTGACACCCTTTAATCGTGCTTAAGATTCACCTACCCTAGGGTTCACCCACCTATCCTTGGTTTTTTTTTTTAAATATTAATTTTTTAAAAAAATAAAAAAACTGTTTTAAAGGTTCTTTTTTTTAATATTGAAATATTTTAAAAAAGAATTAATATTAAAAAAATAAATCAAGGATGGGTGGGTGAACCCTAGGGATGGGTGAATCTTAACTTCAATCAAGGGGTGTCAAAAGGGATCCGTGGTGACCTTAAAGGTGATAATCAGATTTGCCAAATCCGGTTATCACTATAGAGGATTTGGCTTCTTTTTAAAGGAAAATAGTCCCCTCCTCGGGCCGAGGAGGTGAGTTACCATCTCTCCCCCCTTTTTGGGGCCATGTGTCCCTTTTTTACTTCCATTAACTATGGTTAAGATTCAGTCACCCCTAAGTTCACACATCTATCATTGGTTTTTAGAAAAACTATTTTAAAAAGAATTAACCACAAGAGGTGGTTAATTTTTTAACCAGTTCAAAGGCTTGGTGAGAGCGAGGAGGACTACTTCCCCCAGCACGAGGAGGTGGCTATTGCTCCTTTTTAGTGTGGCATCAAAAGTTATGTCGGCATGTAAGATTTCTTTTCTTTTATTTTCTTCCTGTTGTTTTAATTTCTTTACCTATACCCATTTTCTTCGGAAACGAACGGGGCTATTTTGTCATTAGAGGAAAGTTACAGGAGAGTGTCCGTTATCCGCTTCGGAGTTTCAGAGATGGTGGTCGGGGCTTCTTTTTAACGTTCTCGCAAAGAAATTCCCTCTCTCTCTCTCGCAGAACATAAAAGATCAAACTGGACAGAAATACAAAGATCGAACTGGAGAGTCGAAAAAGAATTGAGCAGTGAAGAGCAATGCTATTTCTGAATGTGAAAAAGAGGAGATTGATGCAATCGAAGAAGAAGAGGCCATGAAAACGACCTTAGCATTCCCTTGGCGATGTCGTTCTTTCTGTTCTTTTACGTCTTCAAAGATCATGTCGAGGAGCAAGAAGCCCGATCCATTTTCGAAGGTTACTCACTCACCTTCTCATCCTCTTATTTCCTTTATTTATATATTGGTGAGGTACAGGATTCGTGCAGTCAATCCTGAATAGTTGCGATAAGGTTTGGACGAGGAGGATGATGTTGATGACTGTTACTTACAAATCTAACCAATACTCCAAAAATCCCTAATAAGGTGATTAAGAAGCGAAAAGCGTGGCCCCATGTGGCTCCGCCCCTGGTTACAAACCTAACCAATACTCCAAAAATCCCTAGGTGATGAAGGAGCGGAAAGCATGGCTCATATACAACCGGGGATCGTAACATACCACCACGCTCCACAGCCGCCGTTTTTGCCTGAGAACATTTTTTATTATTTAGGCTGGATTTGTTTGGAGGGAAAATAGGTGCATTGAATTATTTTCAGGAGAAAAGCTAATTTTTGTGTTTAGAATGCTGCAAAATGAACTTTTTACTCAAATAATTCTCTAGTTTTACTTTATGTGTGTGGCAAAATTTTCCTATATTTTAGAGGAGAAATTAATTTCAAGAAAATTTTATTTTCCATAATGTGTTCCCTACAAAAATACAAACAAAAACAAAGCCTTAATTATTTCGTTAAAACTTACCAAGTTTTTTTAATTGATGGCCAAATTTTACCAAGTAGGGTGGGGCTGCGTGGGTCCCAACATTATGACTATACCTCCATTGTTAAAATTCACATTTACACCTAAAAATAGACAATAATGCACTTGTCTTCAACCTTTAATCTTCCTTTCATCTCCAATCACGAACCCTGACTAGCTTTCCTTCTCTCATCTCGCACCAATCTTCTTCACCTATTTCGGCTAGTAATGCTGCTTATGAGCCCTAAGACAAGACATATGCTTCAGTTTTTGTTTCATTTTCTTGGTATAAATAGTCAATAAGAAAGGAGCATGGTCAAATGGCGTTGATAACAGAGCAAATTTGAAGTGGATAGTGGTAAGTCTGAATTCGTATCCAATTATATATCCGACGGATAGTGAAATATGGTGCTTGTATCTGTCTCGATTAAAATATTTCTAATTCGGATAATATCCAAATTATCTGATTACTTTTAAAAAATTTATGTAAAAGGTATATTGAAAAGGTTATTTTAATCTTATAAACTTATGATAAATTATTTACTTGTAGTAATATATTATATAATCGGTCAAATATTTATTGATTTGAATATATCAATATTCAAATTCTTATTTGATTATAAATGGATGATAAAATTACTATTTGAATTTGCTATGCCGGATACCTACTTGGATAATTATCTGAGCAAACGAATTCGGATATGAATCAGATACAGATATTAGCCGTATCCATTAACAACCTTGCAAATAGGGTCCCTATTCCATAAGTCACATACATTTTATTTGATCATATTTGGGGAGTCATGCTAGCTATTCTAGATGGAAGAGCCCTTTAGTTAAATTTTGTAAGAGTTCAGTTTGAAAAAATTAATTAAGAGAGAGCACCATATTTTTTTCTTTAAAATTTTTATATTCGTGTGAGAAATAATTGGCCTAACTAGCAACGGAGCGGTAGGATCACTAACAGCAACAGCGGCATTGGTGCCTAGAGTAGGTGAAGAAGATTGGTGCTGAAATGGAAGAAGACGAGCGGGGTTCTTAGACACGATAGGAAGAGGAAACACTGAATGTAAGGGTCTTATTATCTATATTAAGGTATGCATATGTAAGTTATAATAATGGGGTGTAGTCATCAAATATTGGGATTCGCCTAATACCTCTCTTTCTCTCTCTCTCTCTCTCTATATATATATATATAACTGTTGAGGGTAGTTCTAGATCTAGTCCAAGACAAACTATTGCAGGATACATATATTTATATATACATATATCTAGGCTTAGATGTGTATCTAGGTTGGGTTTTGTTGGTTTAGGGTTTTGAGTTATAGGAGAAGAGAAAAGAGGAAGAGGAAAAATTTCCTCATAGGCCTATTTGGAATCCTAATATATCTTCGAAGGTATCCTTTTTTATTTGGACTCCTTGCGACAACCTAAAAAAAAGAGGGTAGAGGATGACTAATCGTTGTTTCCTTTACCTTCGAGGAGAACAATTCGTGGACCATTTGCTCTTACACTGCCCCTGTTGCATTTGGGATATGGAGATATTTTCTCTCTCATATCGGAGTGGATTGGGTCTTCCCTCCATCCTTTATGAACTTTTTATTTTGTTAGTCTCATGGTGCTCAGGGGGTGATTTTGGGCTGTTCTGCCAGGGGCTATCTTACGGATAATCTAGAAGGAGAGGAATTTGAGGATTCTCCCTCTTCCTTTCCTCATATTTTCTCGCGCATTAGACATCTAATCTTATATTGGTGTTCAACCCGTCGAGTGGACACAAAATTGGGAGGGTATCTTGGGTGAGACGGGCCCACAATATTCCCTTTTCTTGGTATTGCTTTTGTAGTTGCATGGGATATGTTCTGTTAGAGCTCTTTTTCCTTTGTATGATTTTACTTAAGTTTACTGATCAGTAAACCCCTTAGCTTGTACTGTATTGTACTTCTCATTTTAATTATATAATTCGCTTGATTATTGATAAAACAAAAGTTATTCTCCCTAGGGTTTTATTGAATAAATACTTGTCTCCTTACACAATAAATACAAAGGAAAAAAATGCCCCTAAAACATGATAAAAGACTAAGATATTATGACTACTTATTTTACAACACTTCCCTTCAAGCCGAAGCATGTATATCCATCATGCCCAAGCCCAACTTGCCAATATATGAAGTAGAGATAAGACCCGAGGCAATATTTTCTCTAACAAAGTGTATATTGACCTCAACGTGTTTTGTCCTCTCTTATTGTACATTAGAGGCTTTATGAATAACAACTTGATTGTCACAATGAAGAGGCTAGGGAGATGTAGTAGGAAGACCAAGCTCTACCATAAAGGAATGAAGCCATAAAAGTTCGCACAAACCATGAGCCATCACTCTATATTCTGCCTTAGCACTAGAGCGGAGAGATCATAGTTTGTTTCTTGCTCTTTCATGTGACGAGTCCATCCTAATAAATGGCTGCCCGATGTGGTATCTCACAAGCTCTCGTGGTCTCTGCCAACGAGACCCGCTGTCCCCTTTTATGTTTATTATGATCATGGATGTCTTAAGCAGATGTTTAGCAAGGTTGTTGAGTGAGGGCTTCTGTGTGGTCAGGCCATCAGGGGCTATCAGTTATCCACCTCCAATTTTTTGATGACACTCATTCATTATAACTCTTCAAACAGGCAATTGGTCCACCTGCGATGTTTGTTTAAATGCTTTGAGGCCATATTGGGCTTAAAGATTAATTTTGATAGGCGCTTAATATTTGGGGTAGGGGATAATCAAAATTGGGATGGGTTGACTGTGATTCTAGGGTGCAAAAGTGGTTCCTTGCTAGCCACCTATTTTGGCACCGTGATAAGTCCAAGGCAATTTAGAACCTGGTGATTGAAAGAGTCTTAGAAAGGCTTGCAGGGTGGAAACCTCTCTATTTGTGTAAAGGGGCAAGTGGGCTAATGGTTCAAAATATCCGAATTGGTTGTCGAATCAGTAAGTCGAATATAGGATGCGCATTAACGCATCGAATTGTTACGACGGAGAAAAGTATATACGCTAAGAAATGCTTGGATACGCAAAGAAAAACTTGGATACTTTACATAAAACATATTTTAATGCAAATATAAACTAAAAATAAATAATTGAAGGTCCTCAACTCCAATTACATTTATATCATACACATGAGAGTTAAGAATTTTATAAGTTAAAAAAGACGATCATGTTTAAACAATACAATCTAGATATTAAAACCTTATATGCAATGAATTAAATAAAAATGTATTGAATTACAACCATAAATTATAAGATTGAATGTAAGTCATTTTATGTTGAATTGCTATTCTGTTAATTTATTTTTTGACCCTGCAGATGAAAATATTTTGAAGACTATTTGTTGGATTTTTTGACTTTAAGAAATGGTATGATTTAGTAGAATTTACGAAATTTTAAGATTTGAGAAATACTCAATTTAAAATATGAAATTTTGACATAATCCATAAAAAGCGAATTTTATTCTTGAACTGGAAAATTGACTTTTTATTCTTCATGAATTTGAATTTAAAATAATTTTTATTAAATTTAAATGAGTGGTATAAGCTTATTTACATATTAATATCTTAAGTAAATGAAAGTAAAGTTTAAAACCATCTACTTGATATTTATATGTAAATAAGCTGTTGTAATTTGGCTTATAGTGTAAATAAAAGGGAGAAATGGTTTGTGCCGTAAGTGTAACAACCTGGATTTTCGGAATAAAATCTTGAGGTCAGGATGACCTTTAATTACCTATGATTAAGTAAAGAATAATATTTAAAATTATTAGGGTGTCACTTTCCCTTAATTGGAATCCGTAAAACCTCGGGAAAGTGTTTGTGTTTAACCATGGGTTCTGGTTATCGGATTCGGTGTTCAATAATTACTGGTGAAACCAAGAGATACCACCCGATATTCTTGTGTTTTGTGTCGGTCCATTACCTGGACGACCGCCCATCATGCCGGTCTCGTCACGCGTCGATTCGCGAAGCCGCGACGCGTCTTGTACCCAAAACCTCGGAAAATCCACGGGTTCTGCGATTTCATCAGTACTCAATATTTACCAATCCACTCCATAGAAATCTGCTAACCTCGCACACTGAGTGTCGGTCGGCTGTCTGGACGACTGACTGTCGTCTATATCCTATCGCAACTCAAACTGCGAAACCGCTACGTGTTTAGTGTCCAAAACCAGGAAATTAGTGAGTTTTGCAGTTTTCTTCCGGACTTAGTGTTTACTGTTAAAACTTAAAACTTAACATTTTTCCTCGAAATTCGCACAGTGGATGTCGGACTGCCCCTAGTTCGGTCACCTATCGTTTCGTCACCATCGTACGTCGTTTCGTGAAGTTATGGAGGCTGTACACGTGAGAAATTGGGAAACCGGTCAAAAATTCAAATGACCCATATGCCGTCACATGGGTTTCACATGGCCTTTGCCACGTCACCCAACTCTTTACCTATATAAAGAGGAGACCTCATTTTTTGGCATGTTCTAGAGAACTCTCCCCACCCCATTTCGTGAGATATTCTAAAGAGAGAGTGAGGAAAGAGGAGAGAGGAGAGAGGAGAGAGGAGAGAGAAAGTGGGGTAAAGAGAGAAGGAGGTCTACCCTAGGGTTTCTTGACGTTCCCGATGCATTGGCAACGTCCGTTTCACCACCCGACGCCTTGATTGATGTTTATAGAGAGAAAGAGAGAGTTAGAGAGAGAAAGTGGAAGCTAGAGAGAAAGAAGGTTCACCGTGGGGTTTATAGACATTTCGGACGCAACCATGCCGTCCATTTGCCCTCCGAAACCTCGTTCAGTGTGTGGAAGGTAAATTCCCTTTCCTTTTCTTCTCTTCTATTTTCCCTATTAAATATGCTTTTTGTACATGGAATGGTATGTTTGATGATGTGTGGATGAAAAAGGGTCGGGGACCTGACATGTGATGCATGGAATGGATGGGGATGTGTGGAAATTGAGCAGAGGAGTGTAGCCTTTGGTTTCGAGTTGAATAGCTCGGAATTTTGGCTTACATGGAATAATTTGTGACGATGTGCGAATCAAAAAGGGTCGGAGACCTGATATTATGTGTATAGAATGGATGAGGATGCGTGAAAAATGAGTAGAGGTGCGTAGACCTCGGTTTCGGGCTAAATAGCTCGAAATTTAGGCTCGGCAACCCATCGGGCGATCAATCAGTACACGATTTGTTGATTTGGAATGACGTCTATGTATAATGTGATGATTATTGGAATATTTTAGGGGCAATGGATGGACCCATCGGCCCGGATATGTTCCCTAGTGGGATGATTTTGTATGATATGATGTTGTTTGAATGTTGTAAGGCGATGAAAGGAGTTCATCGGCCAGGTAATGTTCCACATCGGGACAGTATACCTTTTGATTTGATCCACGGGCATGAAACCCAACGTATTCAATTAATCAAGCTAAGCTTGGATTAATTGGGATTTTCCACGGTTAGAAAACCTAACCTGTGTTAAACGCTATTTGTGGTCCATCTTTGACTAGGTTTGGAGAGGCGGTGTTTGTTAAGAGCCGGGGTTCCTCCGTGACTGATAGTCGGGAGAGTTAGGATGGCGTTAGGTGTACGGACCCTTGATTATATTGAGTTTTTGAACTCAAGGAATTTGCCTTGAGGGTTGGTGATTTGTGGTGGCAGAAATGTCCCAAGAGAGGTTGGATAAATGAATGATGCCTTGAGGGGTGGTCATCTGCGGTGGCAGGTATGTCCCAATAGAGGTCTGATTAAAGGAATGTTGGCTTGAGGGGTGATGACCTCTGTACTTCGGTATGTTCCAGCAATACTTTGAGGGAGGTGTTTCCCGAGACAGGTTGAGGAATGGGGATCGCTGTACTTAGGTATGTCCCAAGAGAGGTTGAGGAATGAAGATCGTTGTACTTAGGTATGTCCCAATAGAGGCTGGATAAATGAAAGTCGACTTGAGGAGTGGGGACCTCTGTACTTCGGTATGTTCCAACAATACTTTGAGGGGGGGGGGACTCTGTATTTCGGTATGTTCTAACAAGACTTTGAGGGAGGTATGTCCCTAGACAGGTTGAGGAATGAAGATTGTTGTACTTAGGTATGTCCTAAGACAGGTTGAGGAGTGTGGATCGTTGTACTTAGATATGTTTCAATAGAGCTTGGTTGAGGGTGACGAATACCCTAATTGGGTGGTGATATTTGTATCTAGATATATCCCGTGGGGGCGGTGACCTTGTACTCAGGTATGCCCTGGTAAAGATTGAATATGATGTTGTACCATAAATGATTGTGACTTATTTACTTTGGTATGTTCCAACAATACTTTGAGGGTGGGGACCTTTACACTTCGGCATGTTCCAATAAGACTTTGAGGGAGGTATGTCCCAAGACAGGTTGAGGAATGGGGATCGTTGTACTTAGGTATGTCCCAAGACAGGTTGAGTAATGAGGATCACTGTATTTAGGTATGTCCTGAGATGGTACAATTTGTTGATTGTGTGCTGAGTTTAAGGACTCAAGATTGTACGGAGTTTAAGGACTCAAGGTTGTATGGAGTCTTAAGGACTCAAAGTTTGATTTCATTGGGTGTAAGCCCGGTTGATCTCGATAGTTATCATGGTAGTATGAGACGCCATGGTAACAGGGTTTTTCGATGATAACGAATTCTGAAATGGATAACGAGTTTATGGACTCTAAATTGGATATTGAGTCTATGAAATCCAGGGTAAAGGTTGTACATGGACAAAGGCTCAGTCGATCGAGTCTGCGCACTCAAGAATAGAATGTGAGCGGTTATCTGGAACGGTAACTTGGTGTCGTGGACGATGATTGAATGAACTTGGCAATTAGAGGTCAGGAACCTCGAAATAGGGTGAAATAACCCTGCATGACCTCGGGTCTCAACTTACGATATTATTATTTAGCATGTTATTATAATATGAGGATTGAACTGTACTATTATATCATTATGGATGGATGTTGCTGTGTGGAAAATAGTCTAGATGGACTGTGGATTTTGCTGAGCTCTATAGTTCACTCCTCATTTTATGTTCTCAGATTTTGAAGTGGTTGCCGATTGGTAAGGAGTTACGTTTGATAGATTTTGGAAAGTGTACCGGCGCATTAGTGGCGCTAAAAGTAAAGACTACTGTAACAAGTGAGGTAACGCATTTGCTTATGTTGAGTTATTATTATGACTAGTTGTTATTGCTTATGTAAGCTCACAAGAAAAGTAAAAAATTTCCGCATTTTCGCAGGTAAAGTCTTCCGCATGCGTGGTAATGACGACCGGGCGCGTGTCTCGGAACATGATTCCCAAAGGCGTTCAGGGTGTTACACTAAGCGTAGCGGCTCCATGTTGTGCGTATGAAGCATATTGGTATGTAAATGAGGGATTTTTTAAATCCTGCGTATCTATGTACCAGGTGGGCCAAAAACCACTACATACCAGACCATATCGGCTGGTATGTACTGGTATTTTAAACTATGGGTGGGCCCTACCCAGAGTACTTGAGTAGCCTCCTAACTTTCTTTCTTTCCCTACTAACAGTTCTAGTATCCATTGCAGAATAAGTAGAGAAAATGCAGAGAGAGTTCCTTTGGAACAATAGGATAGTCGACAACTACCATCTGGTTGATTGGGGCAATATTTGTTTGCCCTTGGAGAAGTGTGGCTTGAATGTGCGACCATTGGTAGAAAGAAAGAAGGCACTTATGGGCAAATGGTTGTGACGATTTAGGTCAGAAAGACTGAGAGCGACTCCCTTTGGTGTAGGGTGATTGTTGTTAAGTATAGAAAGGAATTAGAGTGGGAACCAAGGATTGTTAAGTAACTCCATGGATGTGGAGTATGGAAAGGTATTATGAAGGTGTGGTGAGATTTTGTAAAAAACACATTTTAGAGTTGGTAGGGGTAGTGAAATTAAGTTTTTGGGAGGATGTTTAGTGTGGCCAATTGTCACTCACTTTTGGCAATCTGTGGGTTTTAGCATTTGATAGAGACAAGTAGACAACCAACTTATAGTGGGCGGATAATGGAGTGGTTTGGTCCCCCAAGTATAGACGAGATAATCTTAATGACTAGGAAGTTGGGGATGTCCTTCATCTGTTAGGTCGTTTAGAGTCTCTGTCTCCTGCTCCGCTCTGTAGGGATGTTTGTCTTTGGTTGGGTATCAACAAAGGTTGCTTCTGAGTAAGATCTTTTTACCAGTTACTTCAAGCATCCTTGAATCACTCTTTCCTCATAGGATTGTATGGAAAACCTATGTTCCATCTAAGGTGTCCTTTCTCTAGATGACAACTCGGGACTAGATTCTCACATGCGATAATATTATGAATAGAGAGTTGTAAGGATCCACATTCCATGCTATGCTTTATTATTTTAAGATCTGAATAGGATTCCATACTATGTTGTATTATTTTAAAATGTGAATAGGGTAAACTATTATATTATATGCTTAGGGACCAAATAGAAAAGTCATAAGAAGGGAATGACTAAAATAAAAATAAAAAACTCTTAAGGACTAAAATAAAATTTTAAAAACTCTTAAGGACTAAAGCAAAAAATAATAAAGAAATTTATATAAGGTATGACAAATGTCATTTTCTAGACAACTCTGAAAACACATGTCAATTCATCGAACACATGGCATTCTCCTGACATCTCACAGGACACCTCATAGGACATATGTCTCTCTTGGGAAAACTCACAAGACACATTGCTAGATTTTGCATCATATGGTTTTTCTAGTAAACATGTGTAGGAACACGTCTTTTATATGGAAGCGTGGCTCCATCTATAAATAGAGAGAAACGTGAGGAATTTTTAAAGTTATCTCACATTGAGTTGACAAAAGAAAGGAAAAGGAAAGAAGAAAGAAAGAAAGGAATAGTTAAGTAAACTCATATGTTTGGGATTTAATTCATAGTTTTTGTAATTTCTAAATTGTAATTTATTGTTAAATCTTAACATGGTTAGTTTTAACAAATTTGCCATATGATTTCGTGAAATTATGAGATATGGAAGGATTTTGGGAAAGTCTCCAAATTTAGTAACTAATTATAATGTGTTTCAATTTTTGACTGGGCATAAATGATTCTCCTATTTTAAATTAAATAATGAGTTCAATTTCGAGAACTTTCCCTCATCCCTCTATCAAATCTGTTCTCGGACCCGTTCGTTGGTGGGGGTCTGGTGCTCCGCTAGGTAGGCGGTGGTGAATTTGGGTTTATGGTGAATCTGATTTTGTATTGTGGTTGTTAAGATGCTACTAGGGGACATTAGGCTTGTACTGTTCTTTACTTTTTGTTCTGAGTATCGGTTCACGACCTCGTGAACTATGTTTTTTTAAAAATATTTTTAATCTTTGTAGTTTCTGGTATTTGCTTTCTTATATTTATACAAATTCTTGGATTATCGAAAAAAAATAAATAAATGATGAGTTCATGTGAAAACAAATGAAATTTGATATATATGAAATTTCTCCTTGATTTGTATAAGATTTAAAAAGAAATTCATTCGGGTTCGGGTGATATGCTGATGAGATTTGGCTTTAATGTATTTAGTGATATGCTTATGAGATTTGGCTTTAATGTATTTATAATACGATTTTGATTTTATGGCACTGATGATTCATGAATTTGGTAGTCAGTTATGATTGTATAAACTAGTTGGTGAGTAACACTTGTCGATGTTCAATTCCCACATTGTATTCTGAGAGAGCCTAAGGATCTGACCTTAGTACGAGACATCTGGTAGACCCCTGAGGGTGATCCTAGGTGGCTGCGTTGGAATGATTGGATAGAGCCGACGTACCAATTTAGTTTCTCCCATTTCGAGAGAGCCTTTAAGAGGATCATTCAGTAGTGATCTCTTGTAGGCATCTGTACTGACAAGATTGGTGAAAAATATGTGAGTCAGTGTAGGATAACACTTTGGTATTCGGTGCTGATGTATATAATAATCTGGAGAGTTATATGATATGTTAAGTTATTTTGTGTGAGTTGTGAATGTTCCAATTTTCTTATTTTTGGGTTTCAACATCATGGAAAGACAATGATTCATTAGGAGGTTTCATCTTAATAAATACTTAAATTTCTAATTTTCATCAACATGATTTATTATTAGAAATTTGAAAGTTAATCTAGATTTGGTCTTATGCATAGATATGGAAAAATTGTTGTAGTAGGTTTGAGTTATTAATTGGAAATTAACATATAATATTTAGTCCAACATTGTACTGAAAATCATACATATTTTTTGCCGCATTTCTTTAAATTTATTAAATCTTAACCTCATATGAAGTACTTATTGATCTTCGTAGCCCCAAACCTATACTAATCTTGTAGAGTGAGAGCCGACAAAGGGGGATCAAAGTTGCCGTTTCTTTTTGGGTGTGGTATTTATAAATATATAGAGAATGAAAAAGAAGATTTCATCATAGGTCTATTTTGGGCTTGAGAAGGTTAAAGTTGTACTACAAACTTTAGTAGACAATAATGGAAATTTTGATGTATATGTAGTGGATTGTACCTTTGTAGTTATATTCTGTAGATGGTGGTCGCTCTGATGAATCATATTATCCATATGAGTTTTGGAAGTTCAAATCTTTATTATATGTTTGAAGAATGATTAGATTTATGGTTTAGTGTGACTGAATGAGTACACCCAAAGATTCATGAGTTTGAGTTCCAGGGCGTGATAAGGGTGGAGGATGACAAACCGCTGATATATGTGCCTTGAGGAGGAGGAAGCGGTGGACCATCTACTGTTGCATTGGCCCTTTGATTATGGATTCTAGAGCCATTTTTCCTATCTCAGCCATGGAACAAAACATCGAAACGTAGTAGTCGTATCCGGCTGATATGTATTTGGAAGTACCCAATACATATATACCCATAACTCTATAAAATCCTCTGTATTGGTACCGTACCGTGCGTATCAGACCGATTCGACCGATACAGACTTGATACACACGACACACCCATTTCTCCCCATTTCTCATTCCATTTACACTAGAGGCCATGACATAGATGATAGACCCGATACACACAACTTATTTACATATAAATGTCTTTAGTAAATGATTTCATTTACTTAAAATATTTAGATGTAAATAAGATTATACCCCCTATTTGAATTCGGTAGAAATTATCCAAGCCAAATTCCTACAGAATAAAAAGTCAAAATTTTAATTCAAGAACAAATTTCGCTTTTAGGGATTATGTCAAAATTTTAAACTTTGAAATGGTAAGATATCTTTCAAATTTCAAAATTTCGTAAATTCCACTATATTAAAACATTACTAAAACCCTAAAGCCTGTTAAAAAAAGTCACATGTTTTAGTCTTCAAAAATATTTTCATCTACAGGTCAAAAAGTCAATTAATAGAGTAACAATTCAAAAAAAAGAGCCTTACATTCAAGCTTAATATTTTTTTTCTAAGTGTATGTTGAGTATTCATATTTAAATTTATTAAAAATACTCTCAAATTTAAATTTCAAAAGAATCAAAATCCAAATTTCCAGTTCAAGACTAAAATTCAGTTTTTAGCCATCTAGGCCAAATTGAACTTCCAAATTACAAGGCTTTTTCCAAATCTTAAAGTCTCATAATTTTTAATATGTCAAAAAATTATTAAAACACAAAAGACCAGTAACATTATTTCAGTCATCGGCTTCTATATAGTGTTAGGTTAGCTCAGTCCCAAGTATCGAGTGACATTTATGAACAAATTCCACAACTCTCGGATTTATATCTGACATACATACATATGGACCAGTCAACATACCACATTCACATGAGTTGACCATATTATTGTCAATATGTCTGGCTTACTAATAATATATTACTATATTCAATTCCTGAGCCCACATACTATGAGTGGCATGAAGATCAATGTGGTATTGAGCTTCTATGTATTTAATTTACTATATAAATGTAAGTAAATATTTTTTTAATGTAATTTAGTGAATGTAAGGCTTTAATATCTAGTTTGTATTTAAGGTTTCAATACTTTTCTACTCCTTTTCGCTTTTCTTTCTTAGTTAGTCTTTGGGCCTGGGTTCACTCCTTTGTAACCCCTTGCCCCCCATTGTATATATATATATATATATATATATATATATATATATATATCCCACTATAACCAATAAAAAAATATCTAGTTTGTATTTCCTATACTTGACTAAGTGACTTGTTCTATTTTCATACCTCTTTTTCAGCATGCACGTCTTTTTTAACTTAAAAAATTCTTAACTCGCATATGATTGTAAATGTAGTTGAGGGCTTTCATATATTTTTTTTTAGCTTATATTTGCATTAAAAGAAGATTTATGCAAGATATCCAAGTTTTTCTTTGTGTATCAAAGCGTTTTTTAACGTATCCTGGTTTTTTTTTCCGCCGTATCCAACCGATAAGCCGATACGTATCCTATATTCGATTCACCAATAGAGTACCTGATACCGATATTTTGAACTATGATCTTAGTTGGGACTGAGAGTCAGTTAGATCTTCTCTGCTCCTTTTGGGACTTCTTATCTTGTTTGCTCTTAGTCAAGTTGGAGGCACACATCTATGGTTCTTGGGTACTCATGCCTAGAGGCTGTTGCTTGGTCTCTTTGGAAGGAGATGAATAGTAGATGTTTTTATGGTAGTTCCTCTTATGTGGTTCTTGTTAGCTTGAGGATTTGTCAATGTCTCTTGCCTTGGTGTTCATCTAGCCAATTATGTGAGGAATTGGTAATGCTACCTGCTTTGCCATGATTTCTGAAACTTGGCTGTAATATTTTATTGTCTCCTCCATGCCGGGGGTTCATCTATTTGTGAACCTCTCATTTTACTTTGTACAAATGAAAAAAAGGTAACTTTCATGATTCTCAGAGGCAGGTCCCCTGCTTCAATTGAGTGTGGTCATGATGGCCAATCCTGGAAGTGCTTTCAGATCTTAAACATAAAGAGGTTCCTTTTCAAATTGCAAAGGATTTCAGAACACTAGGGACCTTTCAGATATTAAAAAAAATACAATTAAGAGTCCCCCTTTTCACTTTATGGAGTTCATTGGGGCTTGGATTATTTTGAAAGAATCAATAAAAAAATGATTTGGAAAAAGGATAATATGGATATTATTTGTACAATAAGTAACAAGAAATCGAACAACTTTATCTTTTACATTCCTCTCAAGCTAAGTGCTGGAAATGAGCAACCCATATGACACTATTGAATCAAGTGAAGGCCTTGGTAAAGATGTCAGCTAGCTGATTACAGGACGGGATATGCCGAACAACAGTGTAACGGGTGTTAATTATTGTTTGTCAATCCCTCTTTTTCCATCAATATTATTTTTTTAGTTTTTTGATCCAGTTTAGCATCTAAGCTCTAACAACCTTTCTGCTACTAGGGTTCTGATCTAACTCCTCCAAGGATAACATCAAATGTCAAGCAGAATTTGCAGTTTTTAAAGTTGTGGAAGGTAGGTCACTAACCAATATCTGTATAGTCATAAGCTTTGAGAACTACATTTGACATCATATGGTAAAAATCTTGTAGGAGTTCCAAAAGCAGAAGTCTAGTATACCTAAGCCTGCAACTAGTTATCGCAGAAAGAAGATGCAGAAGGATGAACTTCCAGAAGATACAGAGTTCTATCGTGATCCGACCATGAACCTATATTAGTAATTACTTCATTTCTGGTCTTTTTAAGTTGCTGAAAATTTCGATGCCCCTGTTAGCCGATACTTTCCTTTGCTGTTTGGAATAGATATGCAGTTTTTTTGCTAATATCCATTTTACAGTACAAACCAGAGTGCGGACATGGCAGTCCCGGTCTTGCTTGTTGATGGGTACAATGTATGTGGCTATTGGATGAAGCTGAAGAAGCATTTTATGAATGGCAGACTTGATATTGCTCGCCAAAAGCTTATAGATGAACTGATAACATTCACTATGCTAAGAGGTTTGTTCTTTGTATCTCTGATTACTTTGTGAAGGAAGCTTTGTTATATTAGATGCTAGAATGGTGTAGCACTGCCAGTCTTCTCTGCTCGCTAGGGTCTTAAACCTCATCTTTCCGAACAATCCTAGGGTAGCTCTGCTTGGGGTTTGCAAAACATTCACAGTGTAAGGGTAAACAATTCATATACCAAAGCTAAAAGCAAGCTATAGTCACCGACATCTGCTAAGTCAGTTTTCTTAACTTCTCATTTCTTGTTTATCATTTTGATGATGTGCAGAGGGTAATGGTTTCCTTTTCATCAATTATGTTTCTTTTCTTAATAAGTGCTCCTCTTTTAGCATATATGTATGTTTTATTTGATCAATGATAAGGAAATTTTATCAGTGAAAGAGGAGAAAATTAGGGAAGAGCATTATCTATGGATAAATATGCCTATGAGCACCTTATTTAGCAAGACAATCGGCTAAATTGTGACCATTGCATTTTTTTTGATCGGTAAATAACAGATATATTATAAATCAAAGGGCAACTACAGCAGTTTACAAAGATGTAAACTTGATAAGAACGAGCAATTATAGAATAATAAAAGAAATAGACGAGCCAAGGCACTATGCAGTTGTGATCCTCATAGTGGTAACAGTTCCCTGACATCCGAACCCAACTGAGTTGTGGAGCTCTATTCCACATTCAGGCTAAGAACACGGCCTAAATCTTGAGAAAAAAGAGGGGGAATCATTGAAGACCCGACTGTTCCTCTCTTTCCAAATAGCCCAAGAGATAGCACCAAGCAAAAGAGTCCAAATTTCTTCTGCAGCTCCCACCAATGGCACTAATTACCAACCTGATAAGAAGTTCATAAAGGAGAGAAGGAAGACCCACTCCGCTCCTAATCGAGATAGGAACGAAAGCCAAAGCCCACATGCAATCGGGCAGTGCAAGAGCAGATAATTCACAGACTCTTCCTCGTTCAGGTACATATGGTAACGATCTGCCATACTCCAACCTCTACTCTTTAAGTGCTCCGTAGTAAGAACTATATTTAGGCTGGCAGACAGGGGAAAAAAAACCTTTGTAGGAACATGGTTAGCTCATACAACCTTATGAGAAAATGGGGGCCTAGGTTGAAGAGCCAAGGACTGTAATAGTGATCTCACCGAAAATCGAATGGAGTTGCTTCTAGACCAAACCCTAACATCATGAAGCTGGGGATGCAGGAAAGAGGAGCTTAAGTGAGCAAGAAGACTCTGCATATCCTCAACCTCCCAATCATTTAGATCTCTCCGAAACCTAAGACACCAGACCTAAGACACCAGACAAGCTTGCTGCCCACCCTTTTGAAACATTCGGCAACAGGCTTCTTTATTGAGGGCCACTAGGAATATGTTTCCAAAGTCCTCCATGAGCCTCGACTGACCGCTCTAGATATCTGACCTGAATATCAGTCATTCAATCCCATTGTCGAGCTTGAAACTAAGGTGCGGGGTTAAACATGGGGCAACAAACATAATACCTTTCCAAAGGCCTACACCGTGTGGGCCTCTCACTCGCTTAGGTAACCAGGAAGAAGCTGCCCCATATTTTGCAACAATCGCCTTCCTTTACAGACTCTTTCGCTCTTCGCCAAACCTCTAGAACCATTTTCCCAGGAGGGCCTTATTTACCTTGAGCAGTGGGGCGATTTTTAGACCACCATCACTTTGCGGTCTGCAGATTTGGTTTCACTCGATTAGATGATATTTTCGTTTTCCCCCTCTCTCATCCCAGAGGAAACTTCATTGAATACGTTCTAGGGATAGAGCTATGGACTTGAGAAGTGCAAAGGAGGACATATAGTAGGTCGGGAGACTTCGCAGGGTACTTTTGAGAAGGGTTAATTTGCCTCATTTTGAAAGTAGACAAGACTTCCAACCAGCTAATCTACGCGAGAAACGTTCAATTACTAGAGACCAGACAACTTTAGATTTGAACGAAGCTCCCAGGGAAAGTCCAAGGTAAGTGGAGGGGAGTGATCCAATCTTGTAGCCTAAGCTAGAACCCAAGAATTCTAGATGAAGAATGTGACCTATTGAAATGATTTCGCTCTTGCCTTACAAAAATGCCCATGCTATCTACAATGGCTCATATGATACTGTAGATTCTTAACTATGGTTCAAAAATTGGTATTGAAGAGCGTATTAATCAGGCAATTTGAGGATACATATTGTGGATACGCTAGAAAAAGTTAAGATACGCAAAAAAAATGCTTAGATACGCAAGGAAAAACTTGGATACCTTGCATAAAACTCTTAAAACAAAGATAAGCTAAAAACAAACTAGATGAAGCCTCGTAACTACATTTTTAACTACAAATATGAGAGTTAAAATTCTATAAGTTAAAAAAAAGATGAGCTTGCTAATAAACAATAATGAAATAACAAACCATAGTCATGTAGCCAATTATAGGCAATATAATCTAAATATGAAAACCTTGTATTCAATGAAATACATACGAAAGTACTAACCTTACAAGTTACCACCTTATAGTAAATGACATACATGATACAACCTCAATATTGATCCAGAGACTTAATCAATACTCACCAAAAGGCATTGCTGATGGGAGGCATGAGATCAAATCCCCTATATCATAGCCCAAACAACTTGGTTAAGACCTTCAAGTGGGTCACCCCACCTTAACGGGCCCCACTTTGTAGGCCACCTCCTAGGGCTGTAAACAGATACAAATATTATTTGTATCCGAATTCGTGCACTCGGATAATTATTTGAAAAGGTATCTGGTGGAACAAATTCAAATAGTAGTTTTACCATCCGTTTCAAATATTGATATATCCAATTCGATAAATATCTGACCGATTATATAATGTATTATATATATTAATAATATATTACAAGTTTATAAAACTAAAATAACCTAACAAATATGCACTTTTTGTATAATTTAGTACATTAAATTGTTATTTTTAATGTGGATAAAAATAAAATATTAATTTACTATTTTTAAATAAAAAATATATTTTTTCATTTGTTTGATATTCATTTATATTTGTTAAAACTTAAAAGAAATTTAAAAGTAATCAGATTTTTCAGATATTCTCCGAATTCAAATATTTTAATCGGAGTCGGATACAAATGTCATATTTGACTATCAGTCGAATATTTTTTTTAATTCAGATAGTCAAATTTGAAATCGGGTACAAATTTGGATATACCACTATCCGCTTCGAATTTGCTCGATTTATAGCTTTAACCCCACCCTAGTGTGGAGATGCACCTGCATCATCTACCAACACCAGTGAGGAGACTCAAACCTGAGTCTTACTCTGATACCATTTGATGTAGGGACTTGACTAATACTCCCCAAAAGCCGCGAGTAATGGGAGGCATGAGATAAAATCTCAAATCTCATAGCCTAGTTAACCCGATTGAGACCCCCCACTGAGCCACCCCTCGGTGGGCCCCACCCCGTAGGCCACCCAACCCTAGTGTGGAGATGCACCTGCATCATCCACCACACTGGTGAGGAGACTCGAACCCAAGGCCTGCTCTGATAACATTTGATGCATGAACTTAACCAATACTTCCCAAAAGCCGTGACTGATGGGAGACGTTAGATCAAATCCCTGATTTCATAGCCCAGACAACTCGGTTGAGACCTCTCAGTGGGCCCTACCCTATGTTCCATCCCACCTCAGTGGGGCCCACCCCATAGGCTATCCCGCCCCAGTCTGCTAAGGGGTGGTCCATAGTAGGGCCCACTGGGAGGTCTTGACCGAGTTGCCTGAGCTATGAGATTTGGGATTTGATCTCACGCTTCCCATCAGTCACGAATTTTGGAGAGTATTGGTTTAAGTCCCTGCATCAAATATCACATTGAATTTTGTGACGTCTTGAACACTGTGTCCTGGAGATGCACCATTTGATATTGATTGGCATATGGAGCATACAATATCCCGATTGGGTGCAAACCTGTGAACTATGGAATTTGTCTATATCTTTCGCTCGATGCTTGGGACGGAGCATCATGTCCATAAGCTCCAGATAAGTGGGATTGGGCATCATGACCATAACCATATAAAGACACATTCCTATGACTATAATTAAGTTGCACACTTATTTCATGCTAAGTGGGATTGGGCATCATGACCATAACCTTATAAAGATGCATTCCTATGACTATAATTAAGTTGTATACACTTATTTTATGCAGACAAATATTTTAAAAATTAATTTTAATTAAAAAATAAATAATATATTTTTTCAAAAATTAGTATTTGTCCATGGATGTTGTTGATCATCCATTGGCTTAATTAATTTTATTCTTCAACCCTAGATTCAAGGTATTTTTCGAAAAAATGAAGATTGTAGGATTTTTGAATTTTTGAAAAGAAATAGGTCTTGACAACTTTCATTCACATAGGTAGTTAATTATTGCTTCAGCTTTCAAGAGATACTGAGCAACTGCCCTCCTAGTCACTGAATATCATGCACTTGTCAATCCTTTAGTACTTTGGAAGTACAGTTTCCATTAAGTTGTTTTTGTTTGACAAATTCAATAGGCTTCTCATAATTTGATATTGTTAACTAGCTGAATCTCCCGTGATATATCTTCATGTAATTCAGTTTTGCTGGTTTGATTTCATTGCCTATAGGAGTCCAAGAAAAAATTATTGGAGATGTAAACTATATTAGTTCTGTTACTTTTATCTCAGTTATGATATTCACGAGTTGCTCAATGGGTGACTTTATTGGCCCATTGCATTTTCAAATAGTTTTGTTTGATATACGCTAATAAGATCTTACTTCCATCAAAATTTTCTTTTGATGATCTTGGCAGGCAATGATAGAGACCATGGTAAAAGTGGCATGTGTATAGATTGTTGAATTTAATACATTACATTTCATAAACTCTTATTTAATCCACTATATTTGGAACTTCTACAATAGAGTGTCAAAAGTTTTTCCAAATTTATCTCACATCTAAGGAGTTATTTGCTCGGTACTTCAAAATGAAATCATTTAATATTTTTACTGTTGTCCATATGTTGATGTTGCCACCTCACTGACACCATAGTTTCTGAAAATTTACAGAGGTAAAAGTGGTGGTGGTCTTTGATGCCATGATGTCTGGACTTCCTACTCACAAGGAAAATTTTGCTGGGTATTATTTTGTGAACCTAAGTTAACTTCATCTCTTATTCTACCCATTTTTTTGTCCTGTTTAATTGGCTGGAAAACAAAAAAAACAATTGTTCATTCACATTATTTTATCATTGATTTATGATCATTTTGCCAAGTCATCCAAATTTGATAATCTATTTTCTTCTAAGACTCCTCTTCTTCTCTTTTGTTCCAGACTTGCATGCACATAAATGCATATATACATGCATGCATACCTACATACATATGTATATATATTATGTATATATATATATATGTAAAAGAATGACTAGCTGATACAATCACATACAAAGTTCTCAGATTTTTTCAAAAAGTTTAAATAATTCACAACTTTTTTGTCGGACAATTAATTCACGAAGTTTTCGTGACTTTTTGAAAAAGCGGAAGAACTACTGAAACTCCGTGAAACCATCACAAGTTCGGAACTGGAGTTACATCTCTTTTCCATTTCCATTCAAGAGTTCTTATGTGTTTCCAAGCTGCTTTGAGCCCAAAGCCTCCTATTTTGGTATAAGAACCTATGAATTGTTATATGTTATAGGCAAGGTTCGAAATATCGATAATATCGGCGATATATCGCCGATATATTTCGATATCGCCCATCACCGACACATCTATATGATGTTTTAAAAAAAATACAGCATATCGGAAGATATCGGCGATATATCGGCGATATCGGAGATATCGCCCAAACAGAAAACCCTTTTTTTTTTTTTTTTTTGTGGAATATTTTTTTCGTGAAACCTTGTTAGGGTTCACTTTGTTTGAAACAAAAAATGAAAAAAATAAAAAGATGAGAAGAGAAAGAAGGAAGAAGAGAGGAAAAAGAGAAGAGAGGAGAAAGAAGGAAGAAGAGGAAAAAGGAGGAAGAAGAAGAGAGGATGAAGGAAGAAGAACATACCCGGAGCATGGAGGTCGCCGTCGCCGTCGCTCACCGTCGCCGATCGCCCTAGCCGGCATGCCCTAGGTCTCCATTCTCCTTTGAGTCGGAGTCGAGTCTGAGTCTGCCTTCTTCATATGAGTTATCAGATTTTATTTAATTTTAAGTGGGTTTTTACATATTAACTGCTAGGTTCTTCCTAATTTGCAAATATACTTTTATGTGTAAACATTTTGCAAATTAGCTCATGGTTTTCCAACAATAAACCCTTGGTTCTGTTAGACTTTTGTTTGTAATTTTTAGTAAAATGACTATTATGCCCTTAAGATATTTCATAAACTCATAAAGCCTCTTTAACTGTCCTTGAACTATGGTTAACAAGTTTTAGCCCATGTGGTTAATTTATCTCCTTTTAACTCTTTTAATTGTGGTTAAGCTTCACTAACCCTTAAGGTTAAAGCATCTACCCTTGATTTAAAAAAAAAGTAACATCTCTTTCAACTCCCTTTAACCATGGTTAAGATTCACTAACCCTTATGGTTAAAGCATCTATTAGAAAATAAAAAAATAGAAAATTAAAAGTCTCTTTTAACTCCCTTTAATTGTGACTAAGATTCACTAAATCCTTAAAGCATTTAATCTTGGTTTTTAGAAAAAAAAATTAAAAAATTAACCTTTTTAATTCCCTTTAACTATGGTTAAGATTCACTAACACATGCTATTCAATAATGAATGAAACATGAATCAATCATACATTATTGTCACTTTTCAACGCACATCTTTGCTCTATTCTCATTGCATCTCTTATGTACATTGTTATTTTTTAAAATGTTTTTATTCTAAAAAGTGTATTAACATCTATTTTAATATTTTCTGAAGTTTCACTACAAAATTTCATGTTTTGTCCCATATTTTTACAATTTTTTCAAAAATCACCGATAAACGATATATCTTCCGATATATCTCCGATATATCTTTTTTCCACAGCTCGACATGTCGAGCGATATCGACATTTAGAACCTTGGTTATAGGTAAGGGTTCCTCGCAATTCAATGCATTGAATCAAATCCATTAAGTATAGCATTGGTCCTGATAAACCCCAATTTATTGCTTCCTCCCCACCAATATTTACCTGGACCAATACATGATTTTCTTTTAGTATTTCTGAGATTAGGTCTTATATTAGGAGGTCTAGGATTGGTATTGGTTCTAGATAGAAATGTTAACTCCAACAATTTCTTTGTCCATTCTATCCTATTCACTGGTACTGGTCATTGATACTGGAAAAAGTTTCTATACCTGCTTCTCTTTGTTCCTACAAACAGAATTGTTCTATTATTACCAACAGAATGGAATAAATATTAACCCTTGCTCCGATATAATCTGCTGAAAAGGGGAGGGTTATAGTTTCCAATGCAATAAAGTTACATAGTGTCTATTTTTCTTTGATAAAGGGGTATTTCCATGGGTTTAGTTCTACATTCCTTGCACTTATTATATACTTATTGTAGACACCCTATTTTGCATGAGTTCATGGGCCTGAAAAGCTCATTGATGCCGAGTATTGAAAAAGAGCTACAACGAGATCCGGACTCCAACGTGTCAAAGATTAAAGGCAAAAGTAAAGCCCAAACCCAAACCAGCCAAAGCCAAAGAGGGCAGGCCTTGTTTTTTTTACTCAAAATTGACCCGCGCCCTTCTAAAGGGCGCGTCCCAGTTTTTGGCCAAGTTCAGTTCCCGTGGCTTTTTGAAAGGCGCGATTTAGGCAAAACCTTAATTTTGACTTCGTTTTGCGTGCCAACGTATTTTGGGGTTATTTTTTTTAGTCCCACATCGGGAAAAAGAGCGAAAACCCTACTGTTTCACCTTATAAAAGTGACCTTACCCCAACCCATTCTTTAACCTGGAAAATCCGGAGAACTTTGAAAAGGCCCAGATTTGCCCAACCCATAACTTGGAGAACCCTCTAACTTTGGTGTGAGCCTTCAAAACCTAGAAATTCCAGCCATCCAAGCTATCAACGTAGAAGTAATCTTCACCAACTTTGGGGGAAAAATCTTGGGAGTTCGGATCTCATCGAAGTTTCTTCTTTCTTCAAATACTTAGAGCATCTGAAAAGGGAAAAGGTATGCTACATCCACATCCTCTACTTTTACCCGTCCACGTCTCCTCTTCCCTCACTTTCTTTGAGTAGCTTGGCGATCTCCCTCTTCACGGTTGTGCGGACGAGGAAATCTGGGTGAAGGAAAGGGCCGGAAGATCAGATTTTCGACTTTTTTTTTTTCAGTTTTATTTATTGTTAGTAGTTTTGTCCATTTTCCACCCAAAGGTAGGCGGGGCCCTTCTTAACTCGGTCGAGGAGAGAAGTGTGGTCGTTCGCCGATTTAGGGAAAATGGATTTTGCCGCGCAAGTAGGGAGAAACTCACCCTAATTCGGTCGAGGAGAGGTGACTTTCTAATCTCAAAATAAAAGAAAACAAGTAGAGAGTAAATCGCCTTAACTCGGCTGAGGAGGGGCGGTTTTCAATCTCGAAATAATAAAAAGGGAGAAAATAATTTTAAATTAATTTAACGGAGAAAGTTAAGAGGTAACCGTCGCTCGACGGATGAGGTGGGGTGCCTAACACCTTCCCCAACTCATAAGAGAATCCCCGGACCCAATCTCGGTTCTTTTATCTAATCGAGGGTTCTTAATTGTGGGTGACCAATCACACCCGGAATCTTGGTTGGTGGCGACTCTAACAGATCTCATCTTTTCATCAGTTGGAAAACACGGATGTGGGGAGGAGATCGACCCTGGCCGGCTATCGCACACTTATAATAGATATACTTATTATAAGATATCTTTATAACAGGTACAAATATTAAATCGAGTTACCGAATTCTAGAGTATTCATCTTGACAAGAAATTTTTTTTTTTTAGATAACGAAAAATTTATTAAAGCAAAGAGAAGAGTATACAAACGATGCGAGAAACATCGCCACGAGAAACCAAGGAGCATCAAGATAAAATGCTTGACCAGCTATACAAAAACGCAAACCAGTGAATCTTCCTAAAATCCGCTAAAACAGAAGACCAAGAATATAATAACCACCCTATCTTGAGAATAACCTTGGGCAACGAGTCTTCCTTGTCTTCAAAAATTCTATTATTCCGTTCCCTCCATAAGCCCCAACAAATCACCGCCGGAAGCATCTTCCACACCTCGTTCCCTTTCTTACTGAACACTCCTGTCGGCCACCCCAACACTACTTCCCCCAAGCCCCCTTGCGAAACCCAACTCATCCCAAAGAGTCCCAAATAATGATTCCACACTGCCTGCACTTGCGAACAGTGGAAGAAAAGATGCTGAACATTCTCCTCAGCTTGCCTACACATCGGACATCTATTGGGAATGGCCATACCTCTATGCATAAGGTGATCGATCGTAAGCACTTTATTTAACGAAGCAGCCCACAGGAAAGCCTGAACCTTCGAAGGAATCCGCAGTTTCCAGATCTTCTTAAACACAAGGATGTGCCTCCCCTCCTCCCCCCGCTCCTTCCACAGCTCCAAATAACAATGAGCTATAGAAAACTCATCCTCAGCACCCCCTCCCCATCTTCTTCTGTCTTCCATCTCTGGGTGAATCACACAGGTTGTGAGAATTCTTTGCAGCTCCAACCATTCTCCCAATTCTCTTTCTCCAAAATTATCCCTACAAAATCGCGGCCCCCATCTAACCTCACCATCCTGCACCTCATAGCACTCCTGAACCTCCACCTCTCTCTTCAGCACCAACCTATAAAGGATTGGAAATCTCCGACATAGCCGCCCATCCCCCAACCAGTCATCTTCCCAGAAACGCACCCTACTCCCATTCCCAACCCTAAATTTCAAAAACTCCTGAATCAATGCCATAGTCGTCATGACCCCTTTCCAAACTCCCACCCCAAACGATCTCCTCACCGGCTTCGGATTCCAATCTCCCCGACTTGCCCCGAATTTATCTTTAATAACCTGCCTCCACAACGCTGACTTCTCCGTGTTGAATCGTCAAATCCACTTTCCCAATAAAGCGTTATT
Source organism: Tetracentron sinense (assembly GCA_015143295.1). Lineage (NCBI taxonomy): Eukaryota > Viridiplantae > Streptophyta > Magnoliopsida > Trochodendrales > Trochodendraceae > Tetracentron > Tetracentron sinense. The sequence goes on from CM026556.1 coordinate 113,625, forward strand.
CATACACTTTAATCTTCTAAAACCCAAACCTCCAAATTCTTGAGGTCTCGTAACCCAATCCCATTTCACAAGATGCAATTTCCTGGAATCCCCCCTGCCCCCCCACAAAAAATCCCTTTGAAGCTTCTCCAATCTCTTGCCCACCACCTGAGGCATCTTTAACAAAGACATTTGAAAATTGGAAGACTTGCCAACACACTTTTGATCAACGTTATCCTCCCTCCTAACGACAGAAATCTTTTCTTCCAGCCCGCTAACCTCAGCTCCACTCTCTCTACCACCGGATCCCATATGGCCAACGACCGCGGGTTCGCTCCTACGGGCAAACCAAGATACTTGATTGGCAAGGAAACCAAACTGCAACCCAAGCTTCTAGCACTTTTTTCCAGGAGACCCCCCTCTACCTCCCCCACCCCTGCCAACTTACTCTTGGCAATGTTAATCTTCAAACCCGATAAAGCTTCAAAGCATCTAAGAACTCCTCTCATATTTGCCACCTGCTCCCTATCTGCCTCCAAAAAAAGAATGGTATCATCTGCATACTGAAGATGCGAAATATAAGACCCCTCCGGCCCCACCTGAAACCCCTTAATCATCCCCAGCCCTTCTGCCTTTGAGAGGAGTTTACTAAAAGCTTCTGCCACCATGATGAAGAGAAAAGGAGATAAGGGGCAGCCCTGACGCAATCCTCTAGAACTAGGAAAGAAACCATGTGGGCACCCATTCACTAGAATAGAAAAAAATGGCGACGAGACACATCCCTTCATCCATCGAATCCATCTTTCCCCAAACCCCATAGAATTGAGCATCTCTTCCAAAAAACCCCAATCCGCGTGATCATACGCTTTTTCCATGTCTACCTGGCAAACAAGACCACCTAACCCTTCTCGACTTCGTGAGTCAATACACTCACTAGCAATCAAAACCCCATCGACCAACTGCCTTCCCTTAACAAAAGCCCCTTGATATGCCCCCACCACCTTCCCCACCACCCTCTTCAATCTCTCTGCAAGGACCTTGGCTACAATTTTATACAAACTAGTCACCAAACTTATCGGCCGGAAATCTTTAATCTCCTCCGCTCCAAGAGTCTTCGGAATGAGAGAGATAAACGTCACTCCTACCTCCTTATTCCATCTACCCCTCTCATGGAATTCAACAAACACCCTCATCAGATCTGCTTTCACCACGTCCCAACAGCCCCTGAAAAAGCCCATCGTGAAGCCATCTGGCCCTGGCGCTTTATCCTTCCCCAATTTTTTGATAGCCCTGCCCACCTCCTCTTCCTCAAACTGCCTCTCCAGCTCAGCCACCTCCTCCCTAGAAACTTGCCCAACCCGAAGATCCTGAATCCGAGGCTGCTCCCTGCTAACCTTCAAAAACTGATTCTGAAAATGATTTGTCACCGCAATGCCGATCTCCTCATCACCCTCTATGGCCTCGTTTCCCACCTTCAAACTGAAGATCGAATTCACTTGTTTTCTAGCCTTGGCACACGCGTGAAAAAATCTTGTGTTTCTATCCCCGGCCTTTAGCCACTGAGCTCTGGCCTTTTGTTTCCAAGAAATCTCATTGAGCCTTCTCAAGGAGATAAGATGCCCTGATAACTCCCGCCGAACCACCTCTTCCTCCCTTCCCAGACCCTCGCTTTCCTCCTTGGTTTCCAAGGCCTTAAGGCTCAGTTCAATCTCCCTCAACCTTTTATCCACCCTGTCAAAACACTTGGAGTTCCATTCTTTGATTTTAACCTTTAGCGCCTTTCGCTTTTTCATGAACACATAACCCGCATGCCCCTCAAAGACCATCTCATCCCACCACTCCTTCACTAGCTCCTTAAAGCCCTCCACTTTCAGTCACATGTTCTCAAATTTAAAAGGTCTATTCTTCCCCTGAACCAGGCTCTCCCTCAAGATAATCGGTCTATGATCCGAACCACCATACGCTAACGCTTCCTGAAAAATGTTTGGAAACTTCTCTGCCCATCCCACTGAATAAAGTGCTCTGTCTAATCTGCACATAATCGGAGGCCTCTGTTTATCATTCCACGTAAATTTTGCTCCTTTCAATGGAGGATCTAGCAACTCCTGCCCATTGATAAAAGCTGAAAAATCCCTCATACTTCGAGAAATTCTCCTGGAAATCCCCCCCTTCTTCTCACCGTGCATGAGACTTTCATCTCGCACGGTTCCTAAGTGATAAAAGAAAGAAGAACTCATCTTCTTTCTTTTTTGATTACCTTCCTCGCATATGTATAAGACTGAATCCATTCAATTTCTAAAAAAGATTACTAATCCTTAACTTTTCGAGGAATCCTTCAACGGTGGTTGTGAAAACATATTTGTTTATAGTTCTTCACAATTAATAATCTTGTTTTTATTTCGTAATATCTTTCCCAACACTTTCCTGTTTTTTCTGAAATTTTCAAAATTTGCCGATTTTTTTCTTTGATAACCCTAGCCAAATAATTCCCAAACTCTGACTTGGTGAAGCGCAGTAGGAAAATCGAAGAAGATAGGGAAGTGAAGTGCAGTATCGACACAAGGAGACAGGGAAGTGATGTCAAGTAGGAAAAAACACATGAACGAGGCCCGAATCTAAGGATAAAGTTACATCCTTTAAGAGAGTGAGGGATGGAACCCCCCACTTCGAAATCTGCTGTAAATTCTCCACTAATCCATTATATTGATATTTATAATAAAGAAAACCCTACTACTGATCCTAGCCATCCAATCACTAACTTATGTTATATTCTGAGCCATCACATATAAACTAAAATGGAATGAACAAAAATACCCTGACAAATTTAATAACTAAATAAATAACAAATCTAGCATAGATAAAACAACAAAAGAAATACTAAGGCAGCAAGTACTGCCTTAGTTCCTATGATTCTTAAGGGTTGCATCAGTCTCCCCTGGTTAAAAGAGAACTCACCCACGAGTTGTAATCACCATCTTAACTAATATTGTTTCCTTTGTATGGAATGAGGTGCTTGACATTGAACACGTCAGAGGTAGTGATATGACTTGGCATCTTCAGCTGGCACACATTGTTGTTTATCCTCACATGAGCCAATCTTTCATTTGCTAAGCTTGTTGGGAATTTCTAAAATATGTTTTCGGTAGAATGGGTTTTGGGATTAAGTGGAGAAAATGGAAGTCAACATGTTTCTCATCCGTGTCATTCTCCATTCTGTTAAATGGGAGCCTGATAGGATATTTCAGGAACTCTATAGGTTTGAGACAAGATGATCCCCTCTCTCCCTTTTTGTTTATCATTGTGTCGAAGGCTCTGAGCAGGATGTTAATTAAGGCGAATGGTGTAGCTTTCGAAGGTTTGTCCATAGACTAGGAGTCTGAGTATCTCTCACTTTCAATTCACTGATGACACCATGGTGTTATGTGAGGCTTTTTGTCGTCAACTGGCTCATAGTAGGTGTCTATTTAGGTGCTTCGAAGCGGTGTTGGGCTTGAAAGCTAACCTAGGCAAGAATGATGATTACAGTCGGAGACATTCTGAACATGGTTACTCTTGCTACTTGTCTAGGCTGTAACGTTGGATCCTTACATTTAGCTTATCTTGGTCTGCCCTAGGGTCTAGGTTTAAGTCTAAGGCATCATAGTCTCTCCTTGAAAGATTTGCCTGTGGATTTGCAAGTTGGAAGTCGAAGTTTTCTTTAAGGGAGGAAAAGGAACACTCATCAAAAACACCTAACATACTATCTGTCCTTCCCCGATCGACAACGGATACCTTGGAATGTATGGAGAGGAAATACTGTGGAATGATATGGGAGACAAACCCAAATATCACTTGGTATCTTAGAATCGAATATGTCAGCCGTTGCAGGTTGGTGGCCTGAACTTGAAACCCATAATTGATGTGAATAAGGCGCTGTTAGGCAAACGAGTGTGGAGATTTGGGGAAGAAAAGAAAAGATTTTGGACAAAGGTGTTAATTACAAAATACAAGGCCTCTTCTTGTTATGACCCTAGGGAGTTTAGGTGTTCTCATGGGTTGGGATTTTGGAAAGGGATTATGGAGGTTACTAACCTTTCGAAGGTTGAAAATGGGTCAGAGGTTAGGTTCTGGAAGGATCTGTGGTGTTGGCCGACTAAAATCAAAGATAGATTTGGAAATTCTTCCTTATCACCACTGATAAAGATGCAATGGGGTTACAGTGTTTTGAGTTGAGTAACAGTGAGGTGGTTTGGTGTCCTAGACTCAGGCGCGACTTGAACGGCCGGAAAGTTGAGGATTTGCTTCATCTTCGTCAGAGTTTGAATTCCTCTCCTCACCACACCTAGGTTAGCGATTTTAGGATTTTAGGTGCATCTTTCTTGGTTATGCACCTAATTAGAAGGGGTACAATTGTTATCACCCCCTTTCTTGTAAGTCCTTTGTTTCTTGGGACGTTATTTTCTTTGAGTCTACTCCGTATTTCTTTGACAGGAAGATCTCTCTTCAGGGGGAGAGTGCGAGTGAAGAGATGTCATCTCTTTTGCCTCATATGCCTATTCCTTCATTCTTCTTTGACAGTGGTATTAGAATGGAGGGTGGTAGTAAATGACAGGGGGAATTGGAAATTCTTGTTATGAAGGAGAAAGAATTACAAGTGTATACTAAAAGAAAGAAAGATACTCATGAGCTCCACCAAGAATCCTCCTCGGTTCCAGGTAATATCAATGATTAAAAATACGGTTTCGGGGGATGTATCGGTCTCAACTGAAACCTATACGTATCGGTTTCAGACGATACATATAATTTATTATTTTTTAAGAAAAAATAAAAATAATCAAATTATATTTAAAAAAAATCAAATGATTTATAGGAACCATATATGAAGTCGTAGGAAGCAACTCAAAAACAAAGTAGCAAACACAACTATAATTACACAATGAATTAAAACATAGATAACTAATAAACGATACATATCGCCCATTTCGTATCAGTATAAATATCGTACAGGGGACTACCGAATCCTACATGTATCGCCTGTTTCATATCGGTTTCGGAGATTTTTATTTCCATGGGTAATATCCTTCCCTCCAGTCCCTATAATATTAATCCTGAGTTATCCATTGCCCTTATGAAAGTTAGTAGGTCTTATACTCAATATCTCATTGCTAATTGTTTTATTATCATGCCTTGTCCTTTTCGTATCGTGCATTTGCATTGGATTTGTCTTCTGTGTCTGTTTCTCGCAGTGTAATAGATGAACTTTCCCCGTGAGAATGGAGAAAAACTATGAAAGAAGATATGTTTGCTCTTGAGAAGAATAGTTACTGGGATATGGTCAACTTACACAGAGGGAAGAAGCCTGTTGGGTGTCGATGGGTGTTCACAGTGAAGCACCACTCAGAGGGATCAATTGAAAGATACAAGGCACGTCTGGTTGCAAAGAGGTATACTCATACATATGGGATAAACTATCAAGAAACATTCGCTCTAATTGCTAAAATGAACTCAGTGAGAGTTCTCCAGTCACTTGCAGCCAACCAAGATTGGCCCTTGTACTAACTTGATGTGAAGAATGCCTTTCTGCATCTCTCAGCGCAAATATGTCCTTGATCTTCTAGAGGAGACAAATATGATGGGTTGTAAACCATGTAAAACACCCATTGATACTAACCACAAACTCAGTGAAGGTAGTGGGGAATGCCTACAAGATTCAGGTAAATACCAGAGACTTGTTGGTTGCCTCACTTATTTATCTTTCACTAGACCAGACATTGTGTATGCAGTTAGTGTGGTTAACCAGTTTATGCATGCTCCGACCATTGGGCACCTTGATGTAGTTAATAGAATTCCTCGCTATTTATAGTCGTCTCCAGGGAAGGGTTTGATGTATAAATGTTGTTGTAAATATTCACCGAATATTGTAAAACTTAATTATAGTATCTTTCATTTTCTTCTTGTAAGATGTATTATAAATACTGACCTCCTAGAGAGAAGCATACACAACTTTTTTTTCTCTAAAATACCTTCGACATGGTATCAGAGTAGGCTCTCTAAACCCCAACTTTTTTTTCCCTCTAGGGTTCTCTAAAGTCTAAACCCTAGGCCATTTTTTTTCTTGATCATCTCGGTACAAGCCCTCAGTAAGCTCTCGGCTTCTCTGTTTGGTGCTATTCTCTTGGCTTCTCTATTTGGTGTTATTCTATCGGCTTCTCTGTTGGTGCTATTCGGTGCTTCTCCAGCAGGATTTAATTGGCTTCTCCAGCAGGTTTTTTGTTGGTGCTATTCGGTGCTTTTCCAGCAGGATTTTGTTGGCTTCTCCAACAGCAAGCTATCTTTTGAAATAACTTCTCCAGTAAGCTATCTTTGGAAATAACTTCTCTAGCAAGCCATTGTATATTGGTTTGGAAACTAATCCAATCTATGGTAATTACAAAGAGCCCCCCAAAGCCTCTAGAAATTACATTTTTCCCCCAGAGTTTTTGGAGTTTACATTTTGCCCCTCAAATTTCTGGAATTTACAATTTTCCCCTGGATTTTATGGAATTTACAATTTTCCCCCCGGAGTTTCTAAAGTTATAGTTCCCCCTTGGGGTTTCTAAAATTACAGTTTGCCCCTTGGAATTTCTGAAATTACAGTTTGCCCCCCGGAGTTTCTGAAATTACAGTTTGCCCCTTTAAAGTTTCTGGAAATTGCTCTTTCTTGATCATGGGTGATAAATTGGACACCCAGACTACACTAGGAGAGAATTCTGATTTTGTTATTGGTGATCAGATTCTTCTTTCTAAGACGGAGTATGATTCTATTCTTCAGCGCGCCATTGCCTCTTCTACTTCCACAACCAATTTGGTCTCGTCAAGTAACATATGTTTCCTTTCCTCTTCCAATTCACCTTGGATTCCTAATTCCAGAGCTTCTGACCATATGACAGGTAACTTATTTCTTTTTTCGAATGTATTCTGTCATTCTTCTCATTCTTTTGTCACTATTGCTAATGAGACTAAAATTCGTGTTTAAGGGATCGATACTTTTTGCTCTTCTGGTCTCACTTTTTCATCCGTTTTATACTTGTCTCAGTTCCTTTTTAACTTGTTGTCCATTCACAAACTTACTCAATCTTTCAACTGTTTTGTGATATTATATCCTTGTTATTGTGAATTTCAAGATCTAAAGACGAAGAGGACGATTAGTGGGGGATATGAGAAGAATGGGCTCTACTACTTTAAGCTATCCGCCCCGTCCGTTTCTTTTACTCTTCATTCCGCTGTGTCTCCTTATCAGTGGTACTGTCGGCTTGGACACCCATCTTCCGCCAATCTTCGGCACTTAGTTTCTTCTTTACCTCATTTTTTAAATTTTACTTTTGAAACTTGTGAACTTAGTAAGCACCGTAGAGTTTCTTTTCCTCTCCGTGCTGATACACCTTATTCATAACCTTTTGCACTCGTTCATTCTAATATTTGGGGACCATCTCAGACCACTGGTTTATGTGGTGCCCGATATTTTGTTACTTTTATTGATGATTATTCTCGTTTGACTTGGGTGTATATGCTTAAGGATCGTTCTCAATTGTTTAATATTTTTCAAACCTTTTATGCTGAAATTTCTAACCAATTCAATGCAAAATTGTTAGTCTTTTGCACTGACAATGCTCCAGAATATAAAGTTAGTTATCTTAAGTAATTTCTCGAATCTCAAGTCATCATACATCAAACATCTTGTGTTACTACCTCACAACAAAATGAGATTGCCGAACGAAAGAATGGTCCCATTCTTGTTATAGCCCGTGTCATTGTCATTCAGATGCATGTTCTAAAGATTTTTTGGGGGATGCTGTTCTTACAACAACTTATCTTTTGAATAGAATGCCCTCTCGGGTTTTACAGGGTAAATCTCCATTTCAAATAATGTTTCCTGATAAATACCCTTTTTCTCTTTCCCCAAAGATTTTTGGATTTGTTTCCTTTGTTCATAACTTGCACCCTGGTCGTGACAAATTTGATCCTCGTGCTCATAAATGCATCTTTCTTGGTTATTCATGCACACAAAAGGGTATAGGTGCTATAGTCCTATTTTACGTAAGCAATCTTACGTAAGCATTTTGTGAGTGCTGATGTGACCTTCTTTGAGACTGTTCCCTATTACTCTCCTGAGGGTAATCAGTTACAGGAACCTCTGTTTTTTGATCTTGTTCTGCCTACTAGTATTCCTGGTCATCCTCCTATTTCGCAGGTATATGTTCGTCTTTCCCAGGCTGTAGCTCCGGTCACTCTTCCTCCTGATGCTACTCTACCGCTCACACCATCTCCCTCGGTATCTGTAGATCCACCTCCTCCTTCTACATTGGATCTTGATATGCCCATTGTAGTTCGTAAAGGTACTTGTACTTGCACTACTCATCCTATTTCTAATTTTGTATCTTATGATCATTTATCATCTTCCTTTCAAGCCTTTTCTATGTCTCTGTCATCTCTTGTTGTTCCGAAGTCCTACAGAGAAGTTCTTTCCCACCCGGGCTGGCGAACTGCTATGGAAGAAGAGATGCATGCCTTGGCATTGAATCATACTTGAGATCTTGTTCCCAAGCCTGCTGGAGCTCAGATTGTTGGGTGTTGTTGGGTCTTCACAGTCAAACAGAACCCCAATGGTACCATTGATCGGTTGAAGGCCGGTTTTGTAGTCAAGGGATTTACTCAGACTTATGGCATTGATTATACCGAGACTTTCTCTCCAGTGGCCAAGTTGAATTCTATTCGTGTTATTATCTCCCTTGCTGCGAATCTGGTTTGGCCTCTTCATCAGCTCGATGTCAAAAATGCATTTCTACATGGTGATCTTGTTGAGACTGTGTATATAGTTCAACCACCTGGGTTTGAGTCCAAGGAGGAGTGTGTTTGTTATCTTCAGAAATCTATCTATGGACTTAGACAGTCTCCCCGAGCTTGGTTTGGAAAATTCAGTAAGGCAGTGGTCACTCATGGCATGACTCAAAGCCACACTGATCACTCAGTGTTCTATAAGAAGACGAAAAATGGTATTATAATTCTAGTTGTCTATGTGGATGATATTGTCATCATTGGCAGTGACATGGAAGGTATCCAAATCTTAATTTGTCATCTTGGTTCCAGTTTTCTCACTAAAGATCTAGGTAAGCTTCGTTATTTTCTTGGTATTGAGGTCGCAAGATCTAAAGCAGACATCAATTTATCTCAGAGGAAGTACACTCTTGATATATTGAAAGATACAGGTTATCTTGGTTCTAAACCTGTAGCTACTCCTATGGATACCAATCTGAAATTGATGTCAGATGAGGGTGAATTGGTTGATGATCTAGAGATGTATCGGAGACTCGTGGGTAAACTTATTTACCTAACTATTACTCGGCCTGAGATTTCATATGCAGGTAGTGTTGTGAGTCAGTTTATGACCAGTCCTAGAGTATCTCATATGGATGCAGTCATACTCATCTTGAAGTATCTCAAGAATGCTCCAAGATGTGGCCTTCTTTATCGTTCATCTGGACATCTTCAACTTGAGGGATATACTGACACTGATTGGGTATGATCACCTACAGATCGCAAATCTACTACTGGCTATTGTACCTTTATATGAGGTAATCTCGTAACTTGGAAAAGCAAGAAGCAGTCAGTTATAGCTCACTCTAGTGCTGAGGTAGAATATCGAGCCATGACTCATACCACTTGTGAGCTAACTTGGTTAAGAACTCTTCTACAAGAGTTTGGGATTCCAGTACATGGACTGACACCTTTCTATTGTGAAAATCAAGCAGTTATTCATATTGCTAACAATCCAGTCTTCCATGAACGAACCAAGCATATTGAAGTTGATTGTCATTTCGTTTGGCCTAAATTAGAGTCCAAAGACATTACAACTCTTTTTGTTCATTCTGGTAGTCAACTTGCAGATATTTTCACCAAAGCTCTACCAAAGACTACCATTGACTCAATTTGTAGCAAACTGGGAGTTATAGATATATACTCTCTAGCTTGAGGGGGAGTGTTGTAAATATTGTAAAACTTAATTATAGTATCTTTCCTTTTTCTTCTTGGAAGTTGTATTATAAATACTGACCTCCTAGAGAGGTATATGAGTTACTTTGGCTTCAGTTGCTTCTTACTGAGGTATATGAGTTACTTTGGCTTCAGTTACTCCTTACTGAGATTGGGATCCCTACTAGTGGTCCTATGACCTTATATTGTGACAATAAGACACTATTAGCATTATTCACAATCCTGTGCAACATGATAGAACAAAGCACGTTGAGGTGGATCAACACTTTATCAAGGAGAAGCTGAAGGCGGGTTATATTTGCACATCTTTTGTGCAGTTTGAAGATTAGTTAGCTGATGTATTGACTAAGGGTCTTGGTAGTTCCAAATTTCAAAGTATTGCTAGCAAGTTGGGCATGAGTGACATCTACGCACCAACTTGAGGGTGGGGTGGAATACTTCTCTTTTATGTTTTGTATTTTTTTATACACTGTACTCTCGGTATACTATTAGTATCTCTTATATATTAATAGTATACCATTAGTGAAATATATATAATAAAGACGAATAGGAGAGAGACAACTAACTCTCTCTAATCTTCTTCTTCTCAATCAGATTTTCAAAAAACAATTTATTTCTTGCGAGACACCTCGAATGAGAAAAAACCTTCTAAACTTTCTTTAAAAATCCCAGAAACATAAGAATCATATATCCTTGCATTTAACTAACTATTCACGGCACTATTCATAGGCACTATTCACGGGGTACTATCATGGCACTATTCACAAACACTACATTTAAAAAAATGTAGGCCTTACCTTCATGCTTTGATACCAAGTAGAAAGAGAAACCCTAGATGGAAAAAGGAAGAAGAGAAGGAGAAGAAAAAAGATTAGGGACGATTCCTCTTTCTATTATTTATATTGTTTATAAAAGAAGATTACAATAATGCCCTTAATGACATGATACGGTGTATCTACAGATATATTATTAATATATCTCAATATTATTGGCGGAAGATTTTATTGTAATATTGGGTCTTCATTCACGATCCCAATAGTGAATTTTAAAAGTCTATCCATCTGTTGTACTCTTTGTTTCATCTTTGTTGGGATGGGAATGCTTTCCCTTATGTATTAAAACTTTCTCGTTATTAATTAAAATAAAACTTGCATGAGCTCTTCTTATGTTGCAGGATTGATGTAGTATTCTCAAGCGACTCGTGTGCTGATGCGTGGATTGAAAAAGAGGTAAGAAACTGCATCAAGGTAACAGATGCATGCTTCCATTTCCTAAATTATAGAAATCATGGTGTTATGATATCTGGATCAGGTCTGATAGGCATACTATTGTACTACTTGGACAATGTCATCCATCTTTCCCTGCTTTCCTGCTATAGATCAAAACCAGAAGGCCCCATCCAGTTTTGCAACAGATTAGATCATCCACTACATTATTGGTTTTTTAGAATCATGAACTGGGTGGCACTTTTATGGTGAAGTTTTTGTTGCAATTTAGTATTATCTAGTGCAAGGTTGATATTCTTATCTGTACATGCTAATATATAAGTTGGAGAATTTACGGTTTGAAGATGGCTTATTTGTTTCAAGCAAGCTGGTTTCTTTTCTTTTCTTGTTTTACTTATGCTTATTTGATTCCCTATAAGAATATAACAGTCCATATAGATCCTTTCATTAAGGGGGAAAGAATAGGGGAGTCTACACTCTTCTTCTCTCTCAAACCTATTTTCTCCTCTTCTTCCATAAATGTTAAACACTTAGTACTGGACTAAAACTGCTGCCTTATTTATACCATCACAAATTCGACATGGTGTATGCTGTAGCTACTGCTGATTGGATTGAACTCACATAGAAGGACAAGGAAATTGAAGACAATCTGAGTGCTGCTTTGGTACGATAGACTTCGAAACCAACCTCTAGGTTGAGGAGAGAAAAGTCATATTGCTAAATTGCATTATAAAAAGTTGCTGATTTATCAAGAATAATTGCTTCTGATCAAGGTTTTAAGTCTTGATTTTACCTGAAAATTTGCAATTTGCAAGAGGGAAATATCGTGGAATATTTCTCGATGTGGCATATCTTTTGCATTTGTAGGAACAAATCGAGGGATCTCTTCAGTAAAATTTAGGGGGAGTTAAAAGTGATATTTAGGGGACGTTAAAAGAGGCATGATTGCACATTCTAGACTCAAATTTGTACAAAAAAACTACAATGTATAAAAAGTAAGGAAAATCTAGGGGGCAATTCTACTCGCTGACCAATATATACGATTCTCTGAAGTGCATAATAAAATTAATTCACTACTTGTAACATCCAATAGTACAAGTAAAGAAACATAAGTATACAAATAGTTAAATTACAATATGGGGATTACTCATATCCACATAGAGAATGGGGTTGGTTCAAATTCTTCATCTCTATGGCTATGCTGATCGAGGGGTCGATAACAATTAATACATGCCTAAACAACTGCAAGCATAGTGCACTAGTAAAAACATTGTGCTATAGGAAAATTATCATCATCACCACCTGAGCCCTCAACTTTGTAGGGCCTCTTTTTAGTGATCCATCAAATTGAACCTTAAATTTGCTTTCTTTGCATCCTGCTGCTTCTCTGTGAATACGTGATCGAGATGCTCGCTCATTGTATTGCTATAATCTTGAGGACACACCTCAAAACTAAGTATACTGGGATACTAACAAACTAAATTTTGCTTCAACTAGGTTACCTTACCACCATCCAATTGGAGCTCACACCATTTACACTAAGTCCAACATCTATTTCATTGAAGGGGTCTCCATGTTGCCATCCTTATGATGCAATGGTTGTCCTCTTCGTCTTGGCGACATATTGTATAAGAGAGGTATATCAAATCCATTGCATGGAAGAAGATTATAGAAGCTACAATCAAGGTTAAAAAAAACTTTGCATGGATGGGTGATATGTTTCAGAAATCAATAAATTGCAGGCAATTTTCGAAATTGTTCAAATTTTCATTTATTTTATTTTTCAACTCAAATTATCAATATATATATATATATATATATATATATATACTTAAAAAAATAACTATTACTCTATGGGCATGATAGACCATCCAATTGGGGCTCACACCTCAGGTTGGCTAGAAGACAATTGGGCTCTACTCAATGATAGCACTGTAGAAGTGTAGCCTTGAATTCCTAAGGGATGACCTCAATTACGAAAAGTTCCCAAATAGAAATTTCATCCAGGGATATTTTAATAATTTTATACCATTAATTCCAAGGTAAGGATTTATACACTGGTAGATCTGTAAATGATGAGAAAACCTTAATTCCAAATTTTCAGAATAGTGTTTCAGTTGGAAAGTGAAACTGACTAAAATTAGCTTGAAGGATGTTTGTATAAGAAAACTATAGGATCAATTGAAGTATAGGAGCTAAATCTAGGGTTTAATTGAAGAAATTCAAAACCCCCATACTATGCCAAATTCAGGAATTGAGGAAATCAATTTAAATCTCAACTCTAAAAATTTAGATCAAGATCACCCCTATGAGTGGTGCAGCAGCCCTAGAATAGAGTTCTAGTTTTGAAAGTTACATCGAAACAGTAAATCTCTTTACCTTTGGTTTTGGCTAAGGATTGAACCTCAAGATTTTGATCCCGAATCATGATCAATGCTAGCAAAATAACCGATATCAACAATGAAGCAATCACTGAATCAGCTTCAACAAGCTAGAAGGAATAAGTCTCTCTTATTCATCTTCAAAATTCTCAAATTAACATAAAAACTACTAACAAAAGACTCAAATTAAGGCCTATATATAGATGGTTGAAAATTCCTTTCCTCTTCCTATTCTGATCCCAACTCAGAAATTCAATCTAAGTTGACTCTTATTCCCTTAAGCAATTAAGAGAATATGCATCTTCTAAAGAGAAAAGAAGATCTACTTAAAATAAAAGATTTCTAATTAAAATGAACTTCTAATAACTCAAATCAAAATTTACTAATCCGAAAATTAATATTTATAGTAAAAGTCAAGAGACTCTATTAATGGACTTTGACTTGGACTTAAACCCAAATTAATCTGGCCCACTCAAGGAACTAGCCCATTTAAGAGCATAAGGCCAAACATTCGGCACCATGTGTAGATCTAAGTGGGCTCCATAACAGAAAATCTTGAATTTTTTGTGCTTCTTCTTAACCAGATTCAGCTCTTGCATCACTCAATCTAGCCAGAAGAAGAATGCAGTTTTAAATTTTCTTATCTTTGAGATTCCTTTTGAAGACTGGAGTCCAAATGATCTGTCCATTTATGGTTTCGAAATACTCTTCTATGAGAATGTCCCTATGAGGCACCAATCCGTATAGATATGGAAAAATATCGCAACAGCTGCCAATCGCACTCCAGTTGTCCTCCCAAAAGTGGACTCTATGCCTCTACCCATGGAGTAGCTTGTCTGCTCAAGAATTGGTCATGATTTTCTATAACTCATTTACACAACCCAACTCCATATCAATTGGAAACAGGTCGATAGTCCCATCTCCTGCTAGAGTCACCGAACTTGGATTCAATGACCCTTCTCCACAAAACACCATCTTCTTTGCTGACTCTCCACAACTACTTGTCTAGGAGGATCTTGTTTATACAACTGAGCCTTCTAAAGCCTACCCTGCCACGGTACATCCGGAGACACCCAGTCCCACTTGACCAATTGTATTAATCCTTTATTCCCCTTCCGATCTAAAGAATTTTTTTTGGAACTTTTCAAGCTGCTTGGCCACAGAGATTGGCATGTTGAAGATAGTCATATAAAAGATGGGTAGATTGGCTAGGTTGCTTCTAATACGGGCTATCCTGCCATCTAGAGATAGGTATCTTTTGTTGCAACTAGCAAGTCTTCTCTCCAATCTTTCTATCATGGATCTCTAGCCCTGACTGGGAGGTCAATTTACGAGGTCAGGAGACACCTTAGGCGACAACCGAAAATGTTAGCTCAACCAGGAAATAACCTCTCATCCTCTCCCGCTTCTATCTAAGTGCTCTTGCTTAGATTGGTGCAAACACCATATACTATTTCTAAGCGTCTTATCAGGATAGCTCAAGCATTTTATGCGGTATACTTCAATCTAATAAATGTCCTGAAAGAAACGATCAAACAAAGACAAGTTTACTTTAATAATTAATAAGTAGGCCGAAATAATTGCATGGCTACTTAATCTAAGTATTACTATCTTTTGTAGTAACTAATAATCATGGAACTAGAAGAAACAAAGAGAATAAATTTTTTAATACTAGTTGATGGATGTCGATTGGTATGTTTTTTTAATCTATGAACCTAAACTAGTAATTTTACATGTTTATTTGTGAAAAAATACATAATATTTACCTTGAAAATAGAATTTTTAAATTTGGATTATTATTTTTAATGAAATTTTTAATTCTATTTTTTTTAAAATAATTAAAAAAAAGTTAGGGTTAGTGTGGGCTGTGCAGATCTTGTAGATCACCGACTTGATAATAACATATATTTAAATCATGGCCAAATGAGTAGTTAAATTAGGTTAAACATGAGAAATATCAATAAAATTGATTTTGAGACAAGGGATATTCAATCAACTTCAAATCTTTCTAATTTATGTGATTGATGAATTTATTTGGCCACAAATCCAGAGATCTAATTTCTATAAAGAAATGTGTGGATTTGGCCACAAATCTATAGATCTATAATCTATAAAGAAATGTGCATGCATTTGGAATGAATTAACACAAGAGAAATGAAAAAAAAATGGAGGATTTCATACATTCGTGTATAGTGAAACCCTCTTCTCAATTCCTTGTACAAGGAGATTCAATTCTTCTTTCAAGGTTTAGAAACTAAAATATTATTTGTTTTAGTGTTAAAAAGAAGGTGGAGAGGGGTTTGGTTAACAATAGAATGAAAAGAGAGAAAATGGAGTTCATAAGGTTCGTACTGATACACTCAAGACGTTTCGTAGTGAATCAATCGTTTCGGTACGGTGTTTATAAGGTTTGTACTGATACACTTGAGATGTTTCGTAGCTTATCGAGTGTTTCGGTACCGAAACGATCAATACGGCACATAACACTTGACATGCCTATATTTATCATTGTATAGGCGTATCTTGTGCCGGTTTTTCCAAATACTGATACATTTCAACCAAAATGTATCGATACGGTCGAAACTCTAAACCTTGATTATGATCAAGTTTACAGTTGTGTCATTTCTTTTCTTTTCTTTTTGATATTTTTTTTACTGAATGTGTTTCCCTTAAAACAATCTATTATTTCATAAATTAAACAAAATCTTCTTAGTTACTGATAAAGAATGGACGACTGATTGAAAAGCTTCTCGAGATGAATATTTCATGAACTGCGGAATTATATTATGAGAGCGCTGAAGATCGACACTGATTTGCATAAGATGCTGACACTTGACTACTTGAGCAAAGTGCATAACAGGAAAGTCTTAAGGAAAAAGGAAGGCATGAAGAAATCAATTAATAAATAAATTAAGTGGTTTTGTGAGCAGAAACTGAGATGGCTAGAGTTCTTATTTATTTGTGTATTCTTTGCTTCTTTTATCTAATTTGAGACACATTTAACAAGAGAAAAAGTAAAAGGACATCGAAAAAGAAACTGAAATAAGAAATCTGTAAGAAATAGTGATTGAAGCGAAGAGAGAGGAACTTAGAGGAATAATGATGATTGAGATGAGATCTTTTCATTGCCAATTTTTATTGAAGGAGGAATGAATTAGTATAATGTTTATTACTGATGTTTGCTGTGATACCATGAAAAGCCATAGAGAAATATGAGATTTTGTTGAAGTTCCTATCCTACTGTAGAGGTGGATCGACCCATTTAATACTACTGTTCTGTGGTAATATGCCAATGTGGAACCAGTAATATCACTCTTTATGATTAATTAGGGTTGAATAGTGATGTGGAAATGGGCTATTGAACTTTCTCATCAAATACAAACATAAGAAATCCATCTCCTATTACGGAGGCAATGTATTCTCTTCTAACCATAATGATTGTTCTGTTATCTTCTCGTACCATCTCTTTCTCTCTCTTCATCTGATCCTTTCTCCTTAGTCACATTTCATCCTCTTTCTTTTTTTGAACCTCTGCTGTTGTAGGAGTTTCTCATAGGCTTGTTTGGGAGTAGTTGCCTGGATTGCTTCTCCATTGGCCATAAAAAATAGCAATTTGGTTAATTTTATAGTTGAAAGACTAATCATCATAATGTGAGCTTCCAATTATTCTCCTAATTCCATTTAGTTATTCTGTCATGGAACTAATAACGAACAAGGATGTTTGCAGTGTTTTATCTATATTAATATTACTCTCTTGCTTTTTGGTGAAAATTATCTGATAGGATATGATGAGAAAAGGAATTAGTCATGAGATACTGGTTTCATCTTTATTACCGCTTTTATAATTTATTTTTTCTATCAATCTGTGAAATCGACTGCATATGTTTCCTTTACTCTCTCCAGTTGGACCTGGTTTGCTTGTTATCTGTAATGCTTGTCCTTCTAAATGCGTCTGTTTGTGCTTTCTTGTCACATTTTCTTAAAATTATTTATAGGTGGCAACCCATTTATTTATACAGGTTGTAGCCCTGAAGGAAGATGGATGCCCAAAAGTTTGGGTTGTGACATCTGACAATTGTCAGCAGCAAGCCGCACATGGAGCAGTATGCATTGTTCTCATATTTAGTATACTCTTAAAGAACAGTCATGAGGATTGTTTTCTTAAGCTTTCTTTTTTTGTCATCTCTTCAATGTCATTGTTATTAACTTTCCACACATAGTATATGAAAGATTACCCGGATCCGAGGATTGAGTAAAAACAAAAATTCTTGATAGTTCTCCTCTATCATGCCAAGATCATCCTCTTATTTTTATTTTTTCCAACAATACATCTAAATATCAATAGCAATTAGATCAAGGTTCAAGAACGATATACGTCACGAAGCTTTCCAAGTGTAAAGCCTCCTATCGATAGCACACTAGATCTCCTTTGAGTTCACGGGCTAGCAAGAATGAGGTAGATGGATCCTCTTGTCTTCTTTAAGTTTCTTGATGAATCTTTATCTTCCAAGAACGCTTCTTGATCTTCAAAGAATTTTTCTTCATCTCCAAAATCGAATCTATATTCAAGTCTTGATCTTGGGAGCACACAAACAAACTTTTGATCTAAGGATCAGATCCAAGAACAATGGAGGAGAGAGAGGTGCGCAAGCCAAGAGAAGGAGAAGGGGGGCTATACCGCAATGGGAGGGAGAGAAGGGGCTCACGGTTGGGGAGTTGTGATTAATCTTGGAGATCTAATCTCCTCTAGTCTATTTAAAGACTCGTTCTCCAAGTTCTACTCTCATTAGGATTTAAAGAGACAATTAAAGTTCCTTGATTAATGATTAGATTATTTCCCAAGTAACTTTAATATCATTAAACTAATTGAATTAATTAGGAGTTCAAGATTAAAACAATTCTAATCCTAACCAACTACTTAATTCAAATTAGGGATCTTTAAAGCCAAAATTAAGAAAGTCAAACTTCCTTAATTCTCTCCCCTTCTATTGTCCATGCCCCCTACAAGAATTCACCATAAAACTTAATAATCATTATTATCATATAATAATAAATGTGAACATGAAACTGTAGTTTGTTGGATCTTTAGGGATCTCCTTCTTCAAGTGTGTGACCCCCTAGATTCTTAATAGAATCTAAGTGTATCTAGGAAACACTTTCATATAACTCCATTAGGGTAATTGAATTTTATTAATACCCCTAGACTTCCACAAATCGTAAATAAGTAATCATCACATTATGATCTAACCCTCGAAGAATAGAGAATTACACGTGAGGACATGTTCTAGATGATACATCACTTTAAGTTCTTCCATCATACAATATTACATATAAGACTTACGGAATGGACTTAGAGTCACTATCAAATCCCCGACTTATACATTTGATTTATCCATGATATTCTTCAATTCGGGCTCCCAAACTCTTTGGAAAAAACTCTTTGTAAAGAAACAAATAATAAATATATTTCAATAATCAAAATATAATTCTCAATAAAACTCTTTTACCAAAACACTACGCGTGGATATCTTTGAGTCCGAATTAATAGAACATCACCTTTTATATTCTTCTCCTTTATATAGGAGCGATGGATTCCTTATTGAGCATTCACACATTCCTTCAAACATTATGTACATGACTCAACAAGCCAGTATTTAACCAACGATTGGATATCAATGTTTGGCAACATCAAAGTCATGCAGACAATGCAAGAGATGATGTTAATCCCTCAAGTCTAAGGACTGTCTGTATATTAATGAAATTTCCCTCTAATCTGATAGTGATCAATCCATAAGGTTTCCATTGAGCGCGATCCAGTTCAGTACATGTACCGGTTATATATACTCACATGTTAGTCGAGAAGTCACCATTCTTAATGATTAACATATATCGTACTATCTTATAGCACTAATCATGTGTAAGCCATAAAAGAGTATGATTTCCAGTCAATACCTATAACTTAGAACATTTCTAGGTTTACAAGGAACTGGAAAACCATATCTTACTGCCTTGGGTTCACAACCCTTTGCATGGTTTTCATACAGTGTTACTTAAGGAGCCTTATGCCGTCATCATCTGAGGCATTAACATAAATACCCATAAACAACGAATGTGCAATAATCAATAACTTTATTGAATGAAAAGGTAGAAACAAGCAAATATGGCTTTGGTGGGCATACATGTCTAATAGTATAAGCATGTGATGACCTGATTATTTTTTCTAGGAATAACACAACAAACTGTGATGCCTTATTACATCCATGCTAAGCATAACCGTATTGACATGATAATACGATATGATACTATTCCTGATAAAACATACTGCATGGGTACTTGTAGCATAAGATTTTTTCATTTACGCTTGAGAAATTGTTTATTTCTTAACCCCTAGCATTTTTCCTTTTTGTTTTGTCTACAATATATATATATATATATATATATATATATATATATTAATGCAACTAGTACAAGTTATAGAAAATCTAGCATGATATAGCGAAATAAAAATTGATACTTAAGCTTAGAAAACTTAATTTAGGAAGTTCATATGAACATATTGGATGGAATACCTGGATCTGTTTTTGTATCTTAGATCTTGGGAAAAGAAGTCATAAAGCCCCTTATGGAATCAAATCACCACTAGGCGAATTTATGCGAAAGCAAGATGTTGTGATGGGCCTAATTCATTAAGCCCATAGTCTCTTATGTTACTAATTAGCATACTTTTGTCTACACATTACTAAGGGTATTAATGTTCTTTCCAATGTTTTATAAAAATATCAAAAGAGAGAGAGAAACCTTATTCTCTATTCATTTTCTTCCCCAAACAAGTCTTCTCTCTTCTTTCTTATTCCATATTTCTCTCTTTTTCAAACCCTAAATCACAAAAACTCTAGTTTTCTACTTAGTATCAGAGCAAGAAGAGAAGACATGCATTTACTTTTACTCCTTTGAAATGGAGTGCCAGTGAAAAGTGCCGTGAACAGTGCAGTGAATAGTGTGATGAATAGTGTTGCTCTCCTAGGTCAGAAAAAGTTAATTTTTTTGAGATCTGTATTTTGAAGAATTGTGGAGATTTTTTTCGGTTTTTTTTAAAGAGTATTTGATGAAGTTTTGCTACCCAAATTGATGATTTGACAAATCTGATTGGTGTGATCAGTTTTTTTTTGGCTAGCCAAACTACCATTGGTTGCTCCATATTTAAATTCTAGAATGTATGGAACTAATTGCACAACATTCTATGAAGATTTGGAGAAGTTACAAGCAAAAGGCAACATCCTTTGTTTTTCCCTTGTTTGGACAGTTTTTGTTCTAGGGCAGCAAGTTGTTTTGCCCAAATGACTTTCAAATCAGTGTGTGAGTGTTATATGTTTAAGCAGTCCCTCTTTCATCCTAGTTGGGTGTTGGTACTTGGTTGTATGGTGAAGAAGCTTTTGTACTTGGTTGTATGGTGAAGAAGCTTTGGAGTTGTTTTCTTGGTATTCTACTGTCTCTGAAGCAGTAAAAATGTCGAAAAATAGTGGGGCATGGAAGTGGACTTTGTCAAATGCTAGGGTATGGAAATCCATTGTATGAGAATGCTACTCTAGAGAATCCATATTTGCAAATTTTGACTGTTAAGTTGGATGGGAGAAATAATTTGGAGTGGTCTCAATTAGCAAAGATGTTTAGTGGTAGTAGGGTTAAGTAGGGACGCATCAATGAGAGAATAGTAGAAGCGTAGTCTATCTGATGTTTTATATGAAAAGTGGGAGTCATAAAATCTCACTGTCATGTCGTGGTTGTTGCATTTGATGCAACTACAGATTTTGAGAGGATATTGTTTCTCTGCTAAGGAGATTTGGGATGCAACAACCCTTATTCCCTGGCTTGTAACATTGCTAGGGTTTCTCAGTTATGATAGGAGATTCCTTAGCTTAGGCAGATGATAAAACCTTAGCTGATTTTTTTGCTCGTCTTCGGGATATGGGGGAAGAGCTAGACCATTATCAGACTTTTTCAGCGTACATGTATCACTGATGAAGAACAATATCACAAGCTTATGGAGCAGAATAAGATCTTTGAGTTCTTTTTTTTTTTTTTTGATCGGTAAAAGCAATATCATTAAAAGGAGGATTCACAAATAGTGAATCTCCAAGAAACAACACGAAATAGCAAACAAAACGCAAATGAAAATCGCAATGCAAAACACCAATAAAAACACGACACAAAACCTCCCCTGCCCCACTAAACTATCAATTCGTCCAACCCTATCTTCCCCACATCGACTTTGGCGGAGATCCAATCCCGTAATAAAGCTCGCGAGCGGGAACAAATTCTCTCGAAAGGCGACATGGAATTCTCAAAGATTCTCGAATTCCGCTCTCTCCACAATGACCATGACACCACCCCTGGAAGCAAAGCCCAAACCAACTCCAAAGGACTGTCTAGCGACACTGAAAACCAACCGGATAACATAGCCGAAAAGGAGGAGGGAAATACCCAATAAATCCCCAACTGAGACAGAAAATACATCCACAACCTCCTTGCCACCTGACAATGAAGCAACAAATGGTCAACTGATTCCTCCTCCACTAAACACATATAACAACGATTGGGGAGACTCCAACCTCGCTTATGTAAATTGTCCAATGTCAGAATCTTATCCAAAAAAGCGGAACTCAACTCAAACTTTGAATTATCCCGAGTTCAAATTCTAAGTAAAGATGAATTATCATCTCCGAGTCAGGTATATGCCCTTGTACAGAGTGACGGACTGATCATCATGCACAATCCTGTTTGTTTGTAGTTCAGAGCATTCTGCATTAGTATCCACTACTTAGCCTCAAAGATGAGGCAAGTGAGGTAATCATAAGCCAATAGGTTGTATGAGTTCAGAGGAAAGGGACAAGTTGAAGTGTGACCACTATGAGGTCAAGACACACCAATGAGCTAAAATAAGCAAAATAATTGGGTTTCTACACCATACCAGCTACTTTTTGGCCCTATTCCTGACTATGCCTCCTTGCGAGTTTTTGGTACTCGATGCTTTCCGTATCTTCAAAATTATGACACTGATAAATTCAGTCCACACTCCCTACCTTGTGTATTTTTGGGCTATAATATACAACATAAAGGGTACCGTTGTGTGCATCCTTCAACCGGGTGCGTTTACATCTCGAGGCATGTCGTTTTTGATGAAAATATTTCTCCGTATTGTTCTCACTCGAGCTCTTGTTATGACACTGTACTGGTCCAGGGGAGCTTTTAACTTATACTGATTAGGTTGAAACATGTGATGCAGCCAATGATTGTCCCTCCATTGCTGTATACTGTGTCTAAAGCTCCACCTTCTCCTGAACATCAAGTTCATGAAATCCCATTTGTTGAGCCCATATCATCCTTTATGCTTATTCAAGTTGTTGCTTGTTTAATAGTCTCAACAACTAGCTAATCAGACGCAAGGCCCTCCTCGGGCGGATTCCTCCTTTTGCTCCTCAACCTACAGGGTATTAGCAGCCGTTTTCTCTTGTAAAATATGAGCAACACCAAATCCCTTTAGAGCCCAAACTTCCATTTCTCCTACCTGACTTTCTTATTATAACAGGTTGTTCTTCGTTGACATACCACCGAGCCATTTTTTATTAACATAATGAGACTGAGCCCTTATTGTAGCTGATGCTACCGAATCATCTGCTTATTTTTGGTACCAACAATTAAGAATTCTGCAGGTTTGGTTTGGTGATTGTCCCGTCTCATTATATGTGGGGCTCTTATTGTCCTGTCTTCTAGTAACACGGGTATCACTCATACCTGTACTTAACCAACAGAATGAACTGAAGTCTATGTTTCACCTGGCTGTCTTTTTTGTTAGTTTATGCCAATGCTAGTTCTTGCTCCAGCATGAAAGTTCCATTTTAGGGAAAGACGGCGTACCATGATACTTTTTGTTTCTTCGAGCCTTGGTTTGGTCTTTGGTTTGATGGTTGGTCGATTTGCTTTGGAGAAAAGGGGGCAAAATTGCCTAAACCTAACTCCCCCTCGCGGGATCGCGACCCTTTGTCTCGGCCATTGTAGCACATGTGTCGCTTGGGGCATAAGGGGCATGATGACTTGACGTCATCCTCACCTTCCTCCAGCTTATCCCCGACAGTCTGTTCAGGGTTCCAAACTCAATGGTGGAAACTAAACACGAGGGTTGCGCTCGTTGTGGGACTTAACCCAACACCTTACGACACGAGTTGACGACAACCATTCACCACCTGTGTCCGTGTTCCTGAAGGCACCCCTCTTTCAAGAGGATTCACGGTATGTCAAGCCATGGTAAGGTTCTTCGCTTATCTATGGTAATCCTGACTCAATTCCATGTGATGATGAAGATGGTATGAGTTCTCCTCGGGTTGATGATGCCTCACTTCCTGATCCTACTTGCATTTATAATTATGGTGACCATGCCTCTACTGCTGAACGTTCCATAGTCGCTTATGATATTACATTGCAAGCACATGCAGATGACAACCAACCATCTAGTGTTGACAGTAACCGGTCACCTTCTGCAATTGCTCATGCTCATCCATATAACACTTGGTCTAAGTTAGGTCCTCTTAAGCCTCGTGTTCTTACATCATTAGTTGCTAATCATTCTCCTGAAATTCATATTGAGCCCCAAACCACCAAAACTGCTTTACAGCATCCTGGTTGGTTGAAATCCATGGAGGAAGAAATGTAGGCCTTACATTTGAATAACACTTGGGAGTTAATACCTCGACTATCCAATATGAATATTGTTGTATGTCGTTGGGTTTATAAGACTAAGCTTAAGTCCAATGGAAGCTTAGAAAGACTTAAAGCATGTTTAGTTGCTAGGTGGTATCAGGTGGAAGAGGTTGACTATAGTAAAACATTTAGCCCTCTTACCAAACCAGCAACCATTTGCACGGTGCTAACTGTTGCTTTTGTCTTAGGATGGTTTATTAGGCAATTAGATGTTAAAAATGTCTTCTTACATGGTTTGCTTAAGACACCCGTTTTATGGAGCAACCTCCTGGTTTTATTGATGCACATAGGCCAACTAATGCCTTTAAATTGAATAGAGCACTTTATGGTCTTAAGTAGGCTCCTCGGGCCTGATTTGACAAATTTAGTTCATATATTGTCTCTTGGATTCTTCTGTAGCTAGGTTGATTCCTCTTTGTTTGTTGGCAGTCTTCTCGTGGTATTATTTTGCTGCTATTATATGTTGATGATATTATTATTACTAGTGTACTCCAACTTTCTTAGACTGGTTTATTGCTTAGCTTGGTAAAGAATTTGCCATGAAGGACTTAGGCCCCTTGCATGATTTCTTGGGTATTGAAGTTACATATTTTGATGGAGGAATCTTTCTTTCCCAATCTAGATATGCCAAAGAATTACTTCACAGAGCACAGATGAGTTGTTCTCGCCTTGTATCTACTCCTATGGCTGTAAAGACTAAATTTCCTGGATCTCGAGATCTCTTTTCTAACCCAACTTTCTATCGCAGTATTGTTAGTGGTTTAGTATTTGACTATGACGAGACCTGATTTGTGTTAATCTGTCAATCGTGTGTGCCAGTATATGCAAAATCCGAGTATTGCTTATTTTCAGGCTATGAAACATATTCTTCGGGTTGTCTCTAGTTCTTTGGATATTGGATTTAGGATATTTTCGTAGCCTACTCTTAATCTCTATGCTTATTCAGATGCTGATTGGGTTGTTTGAGAGATCACTCGATGTTCTACCACAGGGTTTTGTACCTTCCTCGGTGCCGACATTATTTCTTGGTGTGCTAAGAAACAACCAATGATGGCTCATTCTAGTGCTGAAGCCGAATATCAATCCATGGCCTCCATTGCAGCTGGGTTGACTTGGTTGACTTTCATTCTTCAGAACATTGGCGTTTAACTCTACTCCCCGCCTATTCTCTTCTGTGATAACATTAGTGCTCTCTATATGTTCATTAATCCGGTCTTTAATGCTCGTACTAAGCATATTGAACTGGATTACCATTTTGTTCTTGAGTGTGTGGCCTTGAGTCTTCTAGTTAAAAGATTTGTTTCTTCTGCTCACCAACATGCTGACATGTTTACCAAGCTGCTGGGTCGTGATGTTTTTCGTACTATATCTACCAAACTTGGCCTCGTTCCTCGGCCTAGTTTGAGGGGGAGTAATAGGGAAATTAAAGATTTCAAATCCATGCTTTCGCTCAAGCGTTGATACGTGAGGATGAGAAGAGCAAGACTTCTATTGATTCCCAACCTCTACAAGGAAGTGATTTACCATAAAGGAAACACTTTATTTTCAAAGAGATTTTCAGCTAATTCTTTACTTCTCTTTTGAATAGTTTCCTAATTGGATTAGGTTCTATATTATGTATCTTGTTTCCAATATAAATATCTGTCGTAATGGGCCATCTAAATAAGTCCATCACAACTTTATTATCTAGTTACTTTATTATGTTTTAGTGTTTATTGTCTTTTATGTAATTAAGGGCATTTATGTTTTTTCATTCTATTAGTAATATAAAAGAACTAAAGGGATGAAGAAATTAATTTTCCATACCCTATTTCCCTTCCGTCTTCTTCTTCTCTTTTCCACAAACCTTAGTTTACTATTCCTAATTTTCTACTTGGTATCAGAGCAAAAACCCAAGGCTTGCATTTTTTTTCTTTTTTTTTTAATGGCATGAATATTGCTGTGAAGTGCCGCATGAATAGTGATGCGTGAATAGTGTTGAGTGAATCTGGTTTGGTTTATTATTTTCTGAGTTTAGGTTGATTTTGTTTGAAATTTTTGAAGTATCTAAGTTGATGTTTCATGCTCTCGAATGATTTTATGGAAAAAAAATCAGATTTGCATCATTCGAGTTTAAAAGGTTTTTGGGGTTGTTGATGGACACCTAGATCTACTGTGAATCATTAGATCTAAAGTTATAAATATGTGGATTTATTGGTGTTGCCCAAAGATTGGAACCTAAAAGGGGGGCGAATAGGGTCTATGAAAAATTCAAATTTCTTCCTAATCCCTTAAACGGAATTTCAATTATACTAATTAAAAGGGAATAAAAATTAAGCAATTTTACAAACAATGCAAAATAATAAAGTAAAGAGAAGGGAAAGAGAAAGCAAACACAAGATGTTCTCGAGGTTCGGCAATCCCGCCTACGTCCCCGCCTCAAGTTATACCCAATTGAGGATTCACCACGATTTACTAATCACACAATCTTCTTAAGGGTGAAGATCAAACTTTACATGTGCAAGAGAATCCCCTCTCTTGACTTCCACGATCTTCTTCCGGGTGAAGATCTAACCTTACAATGAAGCTCCTCACTTCAAGGACAAGAATCCATTGATTCTTGATTTTAAGCATACTTTGTAGAAAGTGATTTTACAATCATAAAATGCTTCTTACACGAGCTGAATGATCTCTTTAAAGTTCTCTAAAAATCTCCCAAAGATTGGAGTTGAATAGCTCAAGATTGGGCTTTTGAGATTTCTAGCGTATACTCAATAGATTTGGAAATTTAAGCTTGTGATTGATTGATTGAATGATCTAGAATGATAGGAGTTCTTATTTAGTTAATAAATCATCTCATGTTATAGCCGAAGAAGTTTTATGGCCGTTGGAGTAGCATTGATTGCAAAAAGAGCCGTTGAAAACTAGTCGTTACAGAGTAAAAATTATGTCCTGCGCCATCTGGTCGACTAGATGGGTCATCCGGTCGACTAGATGAAGGCAGTGACCAAATAGCATTTTGGGCATTGATCTGGTCGACTGGATGGATGATCCGGTTGACTAGATGGATGATTTTCACTGAAAATCACTACTTTAACCAACCTAAATGATGAGAATGATTTGCTAGGTCACTTGGCTTAACTTTATCAAGATTTTAATAATTCTTTATGATGTCCTAGGGCCTTAGAATGATATTCAAATATGGTCTAAGGTACCTATGATCAATCTAGGCATTGAGCTTTCAAACAACCAAACTTTGAGGACTTTTTACAAAAGTCCTAAATACTCTCAAACTAACATATAAAACATTAAACATTCTAAGAGAGTTTTCATTTTCTTTAGCTTGATCTTGACTTGATTTGTCTTCTTTGGCTTCATGATTAATCTTCTTCTTCTTCTTCTTCATGATATGACTTGGATTTGGATATGATCTTTAACATCTTCAATATGATCCATCTTGATCCAATGACTTGCTTTGACTTGGTAATGAATCTTCTTCATGGATGAAGTCATTTTCATACTTTTGCCTTGAATGGTTTGCTAATGCTCTTGGTAGATTGATTTTCACATCAACTCAATTGAGACATTAGTAAAAACAAAGATCATTACATTATTGTGTCATCATCAAAATCATTAAGGAAACCTATAGGTTAACAATTGGTTCTAATAAAGCAATAGTTGTTTAGAGTTTGTTTGGTGAAAGGGTGTGATTCTGGGAACCCTAAAGTTTTGTAAGTTGTTTTTATAAAAAAACAACCATATTTAACTTCCGCAAGAGGCGTTGACAATGTTTATTGTTGCAGTTTTTGTGCTGAAAAGTTGTTATTGACTTATTTGGTCTTTTTTGTGGAAGAGGTGTTTCCTTTTGAAGTGTTGGAATTTTTTGGGTATTTTTTGAGGCGCTGGTGTTTGATTGTATGAATTTGAAAACCTTGGTAGAAGGTTGTGAAGTGTGTGAGTTGGCAGAGTTGCTGATTTGTATAAATCAGAATTGATTTAGACCTCTAGTTGAGGCGTTGTTGATGTTTGCGAGATCCAGCTTGTTTAGTTGTTTGGTTTTTTAATTCTTAAGTAAGGCGTATGTCTGGGATTAGTGGTATAGAGGAACATCCAAACATGCAGATCAGTACGCATAGTGCCTCCTTCGCTGGTATTGCCTCTTTTGGGGAATCCTCTATTATGCTACCTCATTTTCAACAGTCCTCTAAGGACACCCTTCCAGTATTGAAAGAGGAACTTGAGCTCTTCAGTCTGTTACTTTCACAAATGGAGTTATTTTCTAGATTCCCCACTTTCGTTACTCAGACAGGTACTCATGCATCTGCCCATCAGGTATCTTAATTAACCTCACGTGGGATTCCTTGGATCATCTATTTAGGAGCCTCAGATCATATGTCTGGTACGTCCATACTTTTCTCGTCTTACAACTCTTGCTTTAATCCTTTGAAAGTGAAAATGGCCGATGATTCCTTTGCATCTGTGTCTGGGGAAGGAAGCATCCATGTCACCCCTACTCTCTCATTATCATCTGTATTACATGTTCTTGGATTTTCTATTAACCTCATTTCTATTATTAGTTTAACTAAGCATCTGCGTTATAGTGTAACATTTTTTTCATCTCATTGTGTATTTCAGGATTTGGTGACACAACGACAGATTGGGAGTGGACGTAAAATGGATGGGCTTTACATCTTGTATTAGGCTCCTGCTCCTCTCTAGTGCTTCTCAGTCCCGTAGTACTATTAATAAAGACTAGATATTTTTCTGGCATCGTCGGTTGGGTCACTTTCCATTTTAGTCCTTAAAAATTTGTTTACTCGTTTGTTTGTCTGTCAATTTACATAGTTTGAAATGTGAAACTTGTGAATTTGCAAAATATAGTCGTGTTTCCTTTTCCCCCAGTACTAAAAGAAGTTCATTTCCGTTTGAAATTGTCCATTCAAATGTATGGGGACCCTCTTCCACTCTATCCTTGTTTGGATTTCGATATTTTATTTCATTTATTGATGATTATTCCTGCTACACTTGTTGTACATGTTGAAAACTCGAGAGGAGGTGCCTAATACTATTCGCACATTTCATAACATTGTCAGAAATCAATTTGACAAGAATGTTAAGATATTTCGCTCTGATCATGGTCGTGAATACTTTGAAGAATCACTCAGTTTGCTGAACATGGAATTATTCATCAAAACAGTTGTGCATACATGCCACAACAGAATGGAGTCGTGGAACAAAAGAACCGTCATTTTCTTGAGGTTGTTTGAAGTTTGTTATTACAGATGAAAGTTGAATTTTTTTATGGTATGAGGAAATGCTTACAACAACGTATTTGATTTACTGGATCCCCTCCCGGGTTTTGGATTTCAATTCTCCACATCAGTTATTGCATCATGAGAATCCCCCTTTTAGTCTTCCATTTCGTGTCTTTGGTTGTACTTGCTTTCTTCATATCCTGCGTCCAAACCATTCTAAGTTGGATCTTAAGTCCACCAATGTCTCTTCTTAGGGTATTCCTCTACACAGAAGGGGTATAAGGTATTTGATCCCCTGACAGGTAAAGGTTTATCTCTAAGGATGATTTCTTTCTTTGAGTCGGTTCCATTTTTTATGGGGTTCCTCTTTAGGAGAGTGTTAGTGAAGAGATACCCTTTCCAGTACCAGTATCCCTCCCAGTTCCTATTCTGGGAGAAACTCCTTTAGTGCCGTTGTTGTCCTCTTTTGATGACACTAGAGAGATGGAAAATGAGCTCTAAGACATACTCAAGATGTTCCAAGGTGGAGGCTCGAGCAACTGAACAACACTCTCAGCATACCTCTGTGGACCCAGATCTATCTACTTCTCCGGTTGCTCTCAGTCCAGGTAATTCTTCATCTTTACCCAACACCGCTGATCTTGATACTCCTATTGCCTTACGCAAATTGAAACACACTTGTACATCTCATCCTATCTCTAACTTCATTTTTTATGAATCTTGTTCTCCATCTATTCGTGGTTTTGTCTCATCTTTATCTTCAATATCTATGCCATCTAAAGTCACAGATGCGTTGCACCTCCCTAAATGGAAGGAAGCAATGTGGGAGGAAATGAAGGCACTCACAAAAAATAATACATAGAAACTTGTTGATGCTCCTAAGGACAAGAAGCTAGTTGGATGGAAGTTGGTTTATACCATAAAATACAAGGCTGATGGTACTGTTGACAAATACAAAGCAATGTTGGTCGCTAAAGGGATTCATATAGACCTATGAGACCGATTATCAGGAAACATTTGCTCCTGTAGCCAAAATTAATACAATCACAATTCTTCTTTAAGTAGTAGCAAATCAGTCCTGACTTCTCTTTCAGCTGGATGTGAATAACGCTTTTTTTCATGGAGATCTCCAAGAAGAAGTTTATATGCCTTTACCTCTTGGGTTTAATGTTCAGAATCACAAGGGTAAAGTTTGTTGTATGAAGAAGACAATTTATGGCCTTAAACAGTTCCTTAGGGCTTGGTTTGAAAGGTTTAGTGGAGCTGTGAAGAAGTTTGAGTATACTCAATGTCACTTAGATCATACGTTGTTTGTGAAGCATGTGGGAAATACAACTACTACACTTTTAGTGTATGTAGATGATAATGTTGTAACTGGAGATGACCTAGGGGAAATACAAAATCTTAAGGATATTTTGGCCAAAGAGTTTGAGATCAAAGATTTGGGTTTACTTGGGTATTTCCTTGAGATTGAAGTTGCCCACTCAAGGAAAGGTATCTTCATATCTTAGAGAAAATATATCATCGATCTGTTGGAAGACACTGAGAAGCTTGGCTCGAAACCTATGACAACTTCTATAGAAGCTAATGTTAAGCTTAACTATGAGAGTGACGAGTTGCTCGAAGATGTTGGTAGTTCCGGAGACTTTTTGGTAGAGCGATTTACTTATCCTTGACTCGTCCCGATATTGCTTATACAGTGAGTATAATCAATCAGTTCGTGCACAATCCTAGGACTATACACGTTGAGGCTGTGAAATGAATTTTGAGATATTTAAAGTCTTCACTAGGTCGAGGGTTATTATTCAGATGAAATGAGCATTTGAAGGTAGAGGTGTATACAGATGCTGATTAGGCTGGGTTAGTCACAGATTGCCGATCTACGTTAGACTATTGCACCATGGTTGGTGGAATTTGGTTACCTGGAAGAAGCAGTTTATGGTTCCACGGTCAAGTGCCGAAGTAGAGTACATAGCCATGACTAATGGAGCCTGTGAGTTATTGTGGATCAAGACCTTGATGACTGAACTGGGTTTCTCAAACCCATCGGAGATGACACTCTATTGTGATAAATGAGCTGTTATTAGTATTGCACATACCCAGTGTCACATAACAGGATCAAACATATTGAGGTTGACAGACATTTCATAAGAGAGAACAAAAGATCAATTAGTAGATGTTCTTACGAAGGCGGTCGCTTCATTACGTCATCATAGACTTATTGACAAGTTTGACATGCTGAATATTTATGCCCCGTTTGAAGGTGAGTGTCGTAATGAGCCATCTAAATAAGCCCATCACAACTTTATTATCTAGTTACTTTATTATGTTTTAGTATCTATTGTCTTTTATGTAATTGAGGGCATTTATGTCCTTTCATTCTATTAGTAATATAAAATAAGAACTAAAGGGATGGAGAAATTAATTTTCCATACCCTATTTCCCTTCATTCTTCCTCTTCTCCTCTTTCTCTCTTCCACAAATCCTAGTTTACTAATCCTAATTATCTACTATATCAATAAGACCTCATCTCACACGTTTCGAGTGTTTGAGTTTTCTCCAAAACTTTGTCAAGTCTCTTAAAACTCTTTAAAGACATCATGTTGAAGTAAGCCTTGGAAGCCTAAGTAAGTTGGTAGGATAAGATGGAGTTATTTCATGCACTGGGAAAGTTTGCAACAAAAGAATATCCTTAAATTGGATGTGCCAAGGAAGTTGACAAAGGGTGTACATCACTAGTAAATATCACCATATAGTCTAGTTTAAGTTCAAGCAAGATTGACTGCTAGTGTGCAACAAGGATGAAAATCATTGAGCTCCGCCAAGACGTTGTAGCTATTTCAGTTGTCAAGGTCAAGTTATTCAAACAAGTGGGGAATAATCCAATTTGTCCTGATGAAACACATAAATGGGCTTTCCTCATCTGTTATAGGGCTAATTGTTGGCCCTTTGATTGCATGTGCAACATGTTTTAGAGGTCAAGAACTTTCTGCTTTTTGTTATGAGATGGTTTCTAAGTATAATTGTGAGGGAGTATTAGGGGTATATTCGAGCCGAGCTGAGTCGAGCTAGGCCAAGCTTGAGTTCAGCTTGAACCTATTCAAGCCAGGCTCGAGCTCGAATTTCTAGGCTCGAAGCTTGGGTTGAAAGTGTCGACTTGGCTCAAGCTCGAACGGAGCTCGGGTTGGCTTGAATTCAACTTGAAACATAAAAAATATATATATTTAAAAATATATTATAGATAGTATTGTAATATTATTAAGATGAGCAATAGTCACCTCCTCGGGCCGAGGAGGGGACTACTCCTCCTCGCTCTCACAAACACTTGGAACTATGGTTAAAAAATTAACCACCGCTTGTGGTTAGTTTTGTTTTAAATAATTTTTTCTAAAAACCAAGGGTAGATGTGTGAACCCAAGGGTTGACTGAATCTTAACCATAGTTAATAGGAGAGAAAAGGGGACACGTGGCCCCAAAAAGAGGGGACGAGACGGTAAGTCACCTCTTCGGCTTGAGGAGGTGACTATTTTCCTATTAAGATATTATTTATTATATATTAAATATTATAAATATCAATAATAATATTAGAATTATATTGTAAGTATTTCAAGTCAAGCTAAATGAAGCTGGGCCTGGATTGAGCTTGGCTGGATTGAAAAATTGAGCTCGAAAAAAAGCTTGTCTTGGCTCGATCAAGCCAAAAAACTTGGCTTGAACTTGGAGCCTTACTTATGTTAATTGTAGTAGGGTCCAAATTTAGAAAATGAACATGTTCCAAGATGGATCTATATTGAACTAGTGTTTGAAATTAGTAAGGATAAATATTTGAGCTTTGGCAAGTAATGTTTTAAGTCTAGTACTACACTCCACTTTTTAGTTTTTAGTAAGCGATAATGTAATTCTAAAGGGAATAAGAGTAGTTTAGAGCATCTATACCCAACACACTTTAAAAAATGAATGGAGAGTTTTCTTTTAGATTATACTAGTTCCAACTCCCTAGCGTGTGACGTTCCAACTGGCGTAATGGTTCCATCCGAGTGATATAGGATGGGTGCGATATTATTTTTGTGCATCCGCTAAACTGGTGAGATGCTACTTCAATTGTGATTTAGTTTCACAAGTCTGTCCAAATCTGTGAGATGCTACCGCATGCATCCCACAATATCCCATTTTCAATATGATGTTACCTTGATTTTCTTTGATGCATTGAGAGACGAAGACTGCAAATATCAAAGCCATCCTCAAGAGCTTTTATATTGTTAAGTTTGTGTGCTAATCTAAGAGGGTGCTTACTTATCGATAGAAAAAAAAATCTAAGAGGACCTTGATTAATATATGGGAGGACGAAGAGGACATGTTCATTGACTTTACGTGGATTATAGGATATTGATACAATAGTCTCATAGTCACTTATCTTGGCCATGGTTCAAAATATCGGTATGAATAGTGGTAAAGCGCTTTTAGGATACGTATCAGAGTATCGATCTAATACGCTAGAAAAAATTAAGATACGCAATGAAAAACCTGGATACCTTGCATAAAACTTCTTTTAATACAAATATAAGTTAAAAATAAACTAAATGAAATTCCTTAACTACATTTATAACATACATATGAGAGCTAAGAATTTTATAAGTTAAAATCATGGTGTCAAAAATCGACTCAATTCCGACGAAGTTGATCGAATTGAGTCGACTTCCGTGGTGTCCGAAGCAGATTGCACTTGTATTTTAAAAATACTGGACTTCGTGGTAAACTTCGTTGAATTTTAGTAAACTTCGGTAAACTTCGACCGAAATAATAAAAAAAGTGTTAGAGAAATTACAGAACTTCGGTGGAAGTTAACCAAAGTGTTCTTTTTTTTATAAAAAAACCTGTAAATTGAAAGACTTTTAAGTTTTAACTTAAAAGGTAAAATTAGTTCCACTTGCTTTAAACTTACTTCATAAAGAAAGACATGTGTCCCTAGCATTAACCTTATTATAATTATAATTAGCAAGAGAGTGTTTCTAGCATTAACCCTATTATAAATTATAATTTTATTATTAGAGTGTGATTAGTATTAACCTTATTATAAATTATAATTTTATTATTTTTATAATTTTGTTATTAATATATTATGCCCATAAGGGCTTATTGGTATCATTAAATAATTTCCTAATAGTATTTCATAAATTAAAAATTATTTAACTATCCATCTCCCCTTCACTTATTGATTCAGTCTTATAAAAACATTGAGTTCATCAATTGTAGATTGAAATAGGTTTAGATACTAAATTGAATTTCAATTATTCATAAACTTTAATGTGCATTCATAAGTTTTTCAGGTTTCTAAAACAATTAACATGGATAATCTTTGAAAAATAAAGAGAATACATATCCGCTTCACTTAACAAAGATTATAAAATATAGTTAAATTTTTTTGACAATATAAAGAAATACCCAGAAGAAATTATAGCTCAGATAAGCAGACAATGCATGTCACTTAAGATAATTCTCACATTTGAGTACTACATACTTGCATTAGTAGTATAATAAATTCTGGATGTGTATTTATGCGTAAGTATTGGATTTCTAAAGTTTCATCTTATATTTTCAATGTTTCCTAGACTTCTTTAATTTTTACATAGCCTTCTTAGACTTCTTTAAACTTCTTCGAAACGTGTCAATTTCCTTAACTTAAAATAGGCAAGCATGTTGATAAACAAGTATGGAAACACAAAGCATAGTCTTGCCGAGTATAGACAATGCAATCTAAATATGAAAACCTTACACTCACTTAAATACATAAGAAGACTTTAAAGCCATAAAGTAAATGCCATACATTATACAAGCTTAATACCCATTGAGCCGACTCAAACATTGTGAGCTTGGGAAATGAATAGAGTGATACATGATAAGTATGCCAGACATGATCACAATACTGTGATCAACTCATTTAAACATGGTATGTGACCAGGTATATGTCTCCTACTAATTGGCATTTAAATCATACACTATCCCAATCGGCTGCAAACTGGAGAGCTATGGAATCTGTCCATAACTGTCACTAGGACTGAGCATCATGTCCATAAGCTCTAGATAAGTAAGACTGGGCATCATGACTATAACCATATTAGGACGAAGATGCATTTTTTGAACCCTAGATTTAGGTATTTTTTGAAATATTGAAGATTTTTGGATTTTGAAAAATATAGATTAGAAAATTGTTGATTTCTAAAAAAAGGGTTTTGATCTATGGATTTTGCATGAAATCAATAGATCTACTCATTTAGGGTTGATAACAACTTATTTTCATAATTTAAACAACAAAAATGGAAACTAATTTTTTTGTGTACTTTTCAAAAATTTTGGGAAACCCTTTTAATCTGAAATCAAATGCTAAGATCTTCGTTTTTGAACTTAAAATTGACAACCAAGTTGCTGCTTTTGGCCTAGAAATTAGTTAGAGGAGACATTGTTTTTGGAAAGATATGGTTCTAGAGGTGTTTTGAAATATCCAAATGGGTCACACTCTAGACGTGTGCCGACCGATATTGTTATTGTATTAGTTGGTCTGGAAAAAGAAAAAAAAGGGTATCAGGAGTTTCTATTCGATACCTCTCGATACCCTGGACTTTTATACATTCCCTGTGCCAGCATATCGGATGTCCCAAATCCCAATATGTATTGGGCTGATTCACCGCCGATTCTCTAAATCATGATCTCGGCTTACCTTAAGGGCCAGATTGATCTCCAAAGGCATTGTGGACCCGGTGGGTGAAAGGTGACAGGATGGAGAAGAGGCTGGCAAGCTGCAAGAATTTTATATCCTCAGAGACAGGAATACACTTATCAAAAGCACTTTTTCGAGCTAATTGGTTTTTATATGTCCCTGTTCAAAATGTCGGCTTCTATGGCAAAATGTCTTTAAAATCTGCGTAGAGATTTTTTTTGGCAAGGAAGAGGAGACATGAAAAAGGCTGCACTTAGTTGAGGCTAGTTTTCTCATTTGAAGGATTGCAGGGGCTTAGGGTTCAAAATGCTTTGTTGCGTGAACAAGTATCTATTTGGCAAATGGATATAGAGATTTAATCGGGAAGACAAGGCACTTTGGAGAAGGGTCATTAAGACCATACTCTCCATAATTGGGATCCTGTTGTAAAAGTTACATGACTTTCTACGTAATTGGGATCCCACAATATATGCAGAAAAATTGACTGGACTCTATTTAGTTGTGTCTCCATTCTTAAAGAATTTTCTGGGTGTAAAAGTTGTGTGACTTTCTTCATAATTGGTTGGGATCCTGTTGTATTGTACAATCCTATATTTTTTTTTCTTACTTTCGGGAAACAGTTCCCTCTCTGATATGTATGTTGTTCACATATAAATGCAAATTACTATTACTTGTATAAAAAAATATATATTGCTCTAGTTGATTTTCTGATTTCTTAGTTCACTTGACCATCCATACAACCTCCATCCTTGTTATCTCTCTTAACCCTTAAATCCCCAAATCCATCTTGCGTTCATTCCTAATTCTCACAATTCAGATCCCTGTTTAAAGCTTGTTTCCTACCATTTGAATTCCTTTGAACCAGCCCCATTTGAACCTTAATTTATCCCTACATCTTATGTAAACTAGCTCCTAATTCCAAGCCACTGTTTGTCCATATGTACACCAGCCTGATCTCTGTCAATACTAATTGGATACAACTCCATAACTTGCTGTGCTCAGGTTTGTTGGATTCCCTTAATCTGCTTACTATTCATCCATTCAATCCAGCCCTACTAATTCAGATTTTAAGTCTTCATTATACCTACTATAGATCAGATTTCTGGACCTTCATACCAGATAATTAAGAGGGAGAAACCCCTGTTGTCTGCCATCAGGTTTGGTACAGAGCTTCTGTCCTACTTCCGTTTTTGGTATCATAGCTTCTGCCCTATGTCACAGGAGCTGCTCCCTAAAAATAATATTCCTGTAACTATATAGGACTTTTTAAAAAGTTCCTCTTTTGAAGTATTGTCTTGCTGACGTTTATTGTATTATGATTGAAAATAAAACTGTGTTTTTAGTTTGGCATCAACTCTAATTTTTTGCCATGCCATGAGTGGTTGCTACTCAACACTTACCGAGAAAACCAAGTGGTAGATATCTCTACCTAAAGTCTTCACATAAGTAACCAAACTCGACACTGGTTGAAATCATGCTTTGTGACAGGCTGGATGGGTATGTATTAACTCTGTAGTGTATATTTACAGGGAGCCTTTGTTTGGAGTTGCAAGGCGTTGGTTTCAGAGGTGAGGCATATTCATCGTATATTCTCTCTTCTACTTGACATAAAGCTTGTAGAAACATTTATTTAATTTTATCCTTATATTAGTTTATAAAGATCATGTTAGTGCCAAAATTACAATGTAGTTGGATTCTTTTTAGGTGTTGCAATCCAACTTAAGCTTTTGAAATGATTTTGGGTGCCATATAATCTCAATGATTTTGGTTGTCATGTCGTGTTTAGTTTCTAACTTGGATGTGGACACTGCCAAGTGCCAACATGTTTCTAACTGGTAGAGTGCTAAATCTCAAGCCACCTACACGTCCTTTCAGAGATTTTATGGTGTTAGATATATTTATTATGGGAATACAAGATCAACTTATATATGAATGTATTTAGCATACAAACCAGTGATTTCAAACCCAGACCAAAATGGACAATTGACCATTCAGACCGATGTCCGAGCTTCACAACAGTTCTAGGAGCCTTAAAACTGTTGAAGCTAAGACCGTTACATTTGAAGAACCACCCTGGTCTGATCTATTTTTCTTTTGGCTGAATTTTATTGTCGGAAATCACTTCTAAGAAAGCGAGTGCAAGAAAAGGAAACTCATTAAAGAGTGAAGAAAGAAAGCTATTTTCGAGTTAGCTAGACAAAAGAACTCTAAGCTGACCATTGCCATGCCACTGCATAAAGAAACTAGCTGGGGAGGAGAAGAAAGTTTGAAAGACCAACCATCTGTATTAAGAGAGAGGAGAGACTAGTGAGAGAGAGAGCACCTGCATTGAACATCTAATGTTATCTATGTACCTTTTCTTTGTTTGCGGTTAGTACGGACCATGAACCACAACTCTATGGCAGCATTGTTTATAGTATTTATTATTGATTTATGATTTGAGTTGAATATGAAATCCTAATGAAATAGGAGCAAAGTAGAAGAAAGACGGGACAGAGATTTTTGGAGTGAATTGATGGGTTCATCAACTGTGCTGATTGACCACTTATGTTTTATACCAAATAAAACAAAAAATGACATACATGTCCTTACTATGGTGTAAGGCATACATACATAACTAGAAATATAGATAAATAGCGAACATGCTCAATCGAATGGGCTTATTTCACAGGCCCATTATAACACTCCCCCTCAAGCAGGGTGTAGATATCTATCAAGCTCAACTTAATGATATCACAATGTTGATTGTATCTCACTGCCTTGGTAAGAACATCAACTAACTAGTCTTTAGTCCTCACAGATGGTAAACTACCTCCTTAAAGGCAACTCTGTCTTATGAAGTCCATGTCAACTTCTACATGCTTACTTCTGTCACGTTGAACCAGGTTATGTGTGATGCTACTGTTTACTTTATTGTTACAGTAAAGCTTCATTTCCAACTATGCAAGAAAAGCCAAGTTCACCCAAAAAGTTTGTCAACCACAACGACTTACAGACACCATGTGTCATAGATCTATATTTAGCTTCGGCACTCAACCTGGTCACTACTGTCTGCTTTTTTCTTTTCCACTTAACCAAGTTACTCGGGGAAAACTTTTAAGTACTTTAGATTCTTTTCTGTTTTGTCGAGATGAATGGTACGAAGAGCATGCATGAACTGGCTCACTATGTTTATTGCATAGTGTCGTAATGGATCATCTAAATAAGCCCATCACAACTTTATTATCTAGTTACTTTATTATGTTTTAGTGTCTATTGTCTCTTATGTAATTAAGGGCATCTATGTCCTTTCATTCTGTTAGTAATATAGAAGAAGAACTAAAGGGATGAAGAAATTAATTTTTCATACCCTATTTCCCTTCCTTCTTCCTCTTCTCCTCTTTCTCTCTTCCACAAACCCTAGTTTACTATTTTTAGCAATGCCAAGACCCATAAGGAATAAATATATCAGCCTACTCAATTAATATTTGGAACATTCCCACATCTTTGAGTGGAGCACTACTCTCTTTATCCATCTTCAAATTACTTTCATTTGGAGTATCTGTCTCCTTTGCTCCAAATTTTCTTATTTTCTTAGGTAAACTAAGACATATTTTCTCTAGAAAATAAAGAGACCTCTCCTCAGTTTGTCGCCCGAGGAGCTAGCTTTCTTTTGCCCAACATGATGTTTAAGGTGGGAAATAGGACAAAGTTAAATATCCTTTGGTCGTGTGGGATCAGCTTTTTCGCATGGTGAGAGGTGGTGATTTAAATTTGAAACCCTTAGTAAAAGTGAACAAGGCCCTTCTAGGCAAATGAGTGTCACGCCCTGAAACCCTTATACACAAAATATCTTATATTTGTATAAGTTTTCGAAGCGTGAATTGGGACAAACCCCCATAGTGAATGCATTTCATAAACATATAAAATCATTCCAGATGTGTAAAATAACGAGCATAACTATAATGTTTAAACCAAATAAAAAATGCGACTAAGTTATTGTCATAAAATTTCTCTATACAATCACTTACCCTCAGAAGTGACAAAGAAAAAGATGTTCTTTTAAACACTCAGCTCCTCAAGAGCTCCTGATGACCCTCAGGTCTTTCCTGAAAAATGTCAACATAGCAAGGGTGAGCACAAAGCTCAGCAAGATAAACACACACAACTCATGCAACACTTGCAACCATAAGTCATTATTACATTTTACTCAATAGGCAATTAATGACAACTCAAGTCAATTCATCTTCATCATTTTGAATTACTTGGTCCACATTTGGCAGCCTCTAGCAACACCTTTAAGATCACACATCTAATCCCCTACGGCGCCCCTTGGCAACACCTCACAACACGATTCTAGATCACACATCTATTCCTCTATTGGCGGCCCTTGGCAACACCTCAAGGCCAACGATGGGATCATACACCTGTTTCTCTATTAGCAGCCCTTGACAACACCTCAAGACCAACGATGGAATTGTACGCCGTTCACACAATGTTAAGTTACATATTAATCTAGCAATTATAATGGTGTAAACAATAATGAAGGTTTTATATCTTCCCCGCTATGGTGTCCCATGCCACACATAGCAAGGCCGATCTAACTGCAGGTTATTAATCACGGTAAGTTAGCTATATCCTCCCCGCTATAGCTATATAGCGTCCTATATTACCATAGCAAGGCGGATCTAACTAAACTGGGTAAGGTGTTAGCATTTTAAGCAATTCACTCAAGCATGCACGATAGTTAATCATCATGAAGAGTATACAATTTATGAAATGACAACAAGATAAATGAAATAGAGTTAAAACATGAATATCAATTTAATAAAATAAGGAAAAGTATTATTTTGCTAGAACGCATCCTAAACATGCATGATTTCTAAGTTTCAGTTTAGAAGAAATTACTGTTCAAAACTACACCCTACGATCGATCGATCGTCGACACCCTCTGATCGATAGCAAGCCCACAGGACCCTACGATCGATCGTAGTTAACCCTACGATCGATCGTAGGTAATCCTCCGATCGATCGGTTGAATTCTAGACTCCAACCCATTTTCCTGTAGCCCCTACGATCGATCAGTGGAAACTTCTGATCAATCGCAGATCACGAATTTGGAGAAAAACCCAGATTTCTAGACCCAAATCCTCCAACTTCCATGTCCCTTCATCCATAGTTAATTTCTAAACATTCACACACATGCTATCAACACTAAAACATTTCTAGAAGATGAATTTAAGAATTTATGATTTGTTTCACTTGTTCAATCCTAGAGATCTAGGGTTTCAAGAAAAGGAAGAACCCCAAAATCTCCCCATCCATTCTAACTCAACCTTGATCATTCATGAGCATTTATTACACCAAATATAACAATAAATACTATACTACAATGAATTTACTGAACAAAGAGGGTGTTCACTTGCTTCAACCCTAAAGTTTTAGGGTTTCAAGAAGATGGAAAATTCCCGAATGGGTTTGCTTCACGATCTTGATTTTCCCTTTGCGAGGAAATTCGGATCTTGAGCCTTGAATCACCTTCTCCAAGCTTTACTCCAAGCTCCCAAACCCTAGCTTCCTCTTCTCCCTTCTTCCCAAAGCTCTCTCTAGTTTAGGTTCTCTGATAGAAGATGAGAGATTAGGTTATCTTTAGCTTTTTATACTAAAACTCATTCTTGTGCTTTTACCCAAATACCCTTACTAATAGTGTTTGGTTACAAGCCAAGGTTAAACCCTTAGTGTGTTCAAGGTTGAGGTGGGGTTGTATAATTGGAAACTTGATGATATGCTTCGCCTTTTGAAACATCTTTACACTTCCTTTCCATGTACCTAGGTTTTTCAATGAGACCCTTTTTATAGCCTTTCGCTTTGGCACCTTCATTCCCATTTCCTCACAGGTTTGTGTGGAACCTAGTATTCCCTCTATAGTATCTTTGTTCCCATAGATTGTCATTTTGAATAAGATTCTTACGTGTGGCCACTTAAAAAATAGAGTGGAGGATGACTAATCGCGGTTTTTTGTGCCTCCATGTGGAAGATTTGGTGGATTACTTACTTTTGCATTGCCTCATTGCGTTTGGAATCATGGGATACTTTCTTTCTCATTTAGGAGTGGATTGGGTCTTCTTTTCTTTTAGAATTTATCATCTTGTTGATCATTGGTGAGTTTGGATAGCTAGCGCTCGGGGGGTGGTATGGTCTGTCCTTCCTTAATAGGGCCATCTCGTGGATGATTTGGAAAGATAGGAATAATAGAATGTTTGAAGACTCCCCCTCTTTGTTTTCCCATGTTTGCTTACATATTAGATACCTAATATTAGAATGGTGCTCTATTCGGCGAGTAGGAGTGATCTACAATGTGAGTATCATCTTTTGGGTTGGTGTTCTTCCTATGACATAGATTAGGAGGAGCAAGCTGTACTCGATATTGTATTTACATTCATTTTCTTTCTTTCCTTTTCGAGTTTACATGCTTGTAAACTCCCTATACGTATCCTAAGATTGTTGTTGTATTTTCGTTTCATTAGTATAATTTGCTGATTACCTATTAAAAAAAAGATACCTCACCTCAACCTAGAAACTTCAATGTCAAGGAAATACTTTGGGCACCTAGGTCTTTAATTTCAAACTCTGTGGCTAGAAAAGTCTTTAAGTTCTAGATCTCCACTGGACTACTTCCTGTTACCACTATATCGACCATATTAACTATTAGGTAGTAGCATCTTTACCTGAATGCTTAATGAATACAGTATGATTGGCAAGAATCTGCACATATCTATGCCTCTCCACAGCTTCACTAAACCTTCTCTAGGGGATTGCACAACTTTCTTCAAACTACATACTTTTTCCTTCATAACCTGACACCTGAAACATTGGAGGCAATATCATATAATCCTCTTCATATAGATCTTCATGAATGAAAGCATTATTTATGTCAAATTGGTGAAGAAGCCACAACAAATTAGCATTAAGAGAGAGGATGACACTAGAATTTATCTTCGCAACTGGAGCAAAGAAAAGCTTGAAGAGAAGATTGAGAGTCAGAAAACAAAATTGGAAATAGGGTGAACAATGGATATCATGAACAAAAGGAGAGGGAGTCAACAAATTACTCGGATATGAAGAAGTTAACTGAGATGGTGGATCAGCTGCAACAAACTCTTAGCTGGGTATAAGTTTTCAGCTTCTCTACATGGCCATAGGAGATTAGAGAAAGATCCACACAAGGAATCAACTACACCATCATCGACATGAATAGGAAGTGAGACACGTGACTATGGAAAAATAGGGAATTGTGTCATAGAAGGTAACATTTATGCACACAATATTTTTTCAGAAACAAGATCAAGACACTTATTCCCTTTCTGAGTAGAAGATGAGTGTCTCAGAAACAGGCACTTACATACTTGGGATCCAGTTTCGAACGATTAGGACCCAATATGTGGACAAAACATAACCAAAGACTAGGGGTTTATGGGAATCAAGGTCCCAGTCCAACCCAATTCAAGACATACTTTCAAAAGAAGAAA
Source organism: Tetracentron sinense (assembly GCA_015143295.1). Taxonomy (NCBI): domain Eukaryota; kingdom Viridiplantae; phylum Streptophyta; class Magnoliopsida; order Trochodendrales; family Trochodendraceae; genus Tetracentron; species Tetracentron sinense. The sequence goes on from CM026556.1 coordinate 157,431, forward strand.
AGATGTCTGAAATTGAGTGGGGCCCACATGGACCCAATCGGGACCAAATCAACCCAACCACATGAAAGGGGTTGAAAAACTCTAGTGGGCGACAGCCTATGTGATTAGAACTACCTACTAATTTGAAAGATTTTGAAAATCTCCCCTTCCAGTGACAGTTCTGTAATTTTAGGATGTTTTTTCTATATTTCGTTAATTGGGGTCTTATTGAAATTGCGGTACTTAGGTATTTTAGTAAGTTGTTTTAGACATTAGTTATTGTCTATAGTCATACTAATAGAGTTTTAGTTGTTTTAGAAGTTACTTGTTATTAAAGTTGAGTTTGATTCTAATTCCCTATAAATATGTAATGTTGTTCTTGAAAGACAATTATCATGAAATTTGAATAATTCTCTGCAGAATTTTTCTGTTCTTAGCTAACTAGTTGAATGTGTCTGATCCTTCCTATTATTTGGAGAGATTGTGAAATATATCCAAGACGTGGACTCGTCTAACACCATTTCATCATTCAAGCGAGGTATCCATTACTCCGTTCGCCATTTTATTTTCAGATTATTCTAACTGATAAAATATAAATGTTATTTTGGAACAGGTAGAGATCAAAAAATAATTTCTTTATTTTGTAACCCTTATAGATGAAATATTGATTTCCAAGAGCCTAAATCTCCAAACTTTATTCTGGTTCCTAGTGTTGAATCTGATTATATCTTATCATAGTGGAGTTGTTCTTGTTGAAGGTCAATTGATTATTTGATATTACTTGGAAGATTTCGGATGTAATCCATGATTAGAATTAAAACCCTAAATTTCAGCTATAGTGAATATTGGGTTATTTGATACTTTGATTGAAGATCTCATACTGGGGATTTGTTCTTTTTGATTCATCTTGATTGAACAGATTTAGATTCCCCATTTCTAGATTCCACAATTAAAGAACCCTAATATATCATTTGAGAAAGCTCTAAAAACTCCCAGGTATTTGGTTACTAATCCCAAAGGTGCTAGCTTGGTCCCTATGGAAGGAGCGAAATCGTAGAGTATTTGACGGGATTGTATCTTCCAAGGATCAGATCTGTGTGGGGTATCGCCATCTTCTCCTCCATAGGCTCTCTGCTAAGGTGGGCTCTACTAATCAAGGCGGAGGCATCCAAGCTGTGGACAGTTGGCCTTGAGCGGATCAGATGTGCTCAGTTGGTTATCATCTTATTTCTCTGGTTTTTCTTTCTACTAGTATTAAGCTAGATGATTTCAATCTAGCTTTCTCCCCCTTTGTTTTGTTCAATTTCTCTTGAACCTGTGCTTGTAACCTCTATCTATCTATCTATAGTTAGATAGATAGATATTCACATTCTATCTGATTACTAATAAAAAAGAAAGCCCTAAGAATTATAAAAAATCAATTAGAATTTCAGATAAGCCCTAACTACTTCAGGCTACAATAGTTTTTGTATCAGAGCCTAAGATTTATGCAATTTAGGACTTTAGTGATCATGACTATTGACTACAAGAAATAGATTTTATTGTGGTAGTTTGATTGATCAACAATTGGATGATATAATACAACAAATTAGGGGAAAAATTAATGATTTGCATGATTGGGTCAGTTATATTGATACTCAAATAATGTGAATTGAGTGTGGGAGGTTTGAAAAGTATTAGGGGACTGAACTCAATCCTACGAATGAGAACTAGGATGAAAACCCTAATCTAGATGAACCTGGATACAATCAGAATGTAAATAAAAGTGTTGCGGGCACATCCAGAAGTCTTAACCAGGTTAATATAGTTTCCTATTAGACCAGTTAGCCATAGAGCTTTTATTCAAGATGCATACAGAGAATGATTGAGCAGGCTGGATACAAGGGACCATTAGCTGATGACATCACCAAGAAGATGAGATTGGATGTGCCAGATTTTATGGAAAACTGGATCTGAATGCTTATTTTGATTGGTTGACTGCAGTGAAAGATTATTTTGATTCGTACAATATGTTAAGGATCCTAAGGTACGATTCAGCAAGATGAAGCCAAAGGACCAGCATGTGTGTAGTGGCATAGTATTGACTATTGAGGATCACTTTAATAGTCTTAATAAACCTTCAATTACTCACTGGGAGAAGATGAAGTGTAATTGCGGGAGAAATACCTTCCTTTGACTGCGAAGAGTCTATGTTTGACTAGTTGATCCAGTTGAAACAAGGAACCATGTCTATTGAAGAGTACGCAAAGAAGTTCAATGACCTCATTGTCCGTTGTCAGGTTGATGATGAAGAGCAACACACCATGTTTCATTACAAGGAAGGGTTACTTGCAGGTAATGAAAGCGAGATGACTACACTTTGGCTCCATAGTATTGAGGAAGTTTATCAGATGACTTTTAATAATGAAGTACTCTTGGACAACCTTTTGGATCGATGTTTTGGTTTCCAAGCAGGGGAGAATACTACAAGAGCAACAGTTAGTGCGGCTCCTTCACGACCAGTGCCTAATCCGTCTGTTAGTAGGCCTAATGCGCCTAGACCCCCTCTTAACAAATGGAAATAAGAATCAGGGAACAACTGGAGCACCACCTGGACGTGACACTTGAAATGAATGTTTCCCATATCGTGGTAAGGGTCTTTTTTCTATTAATTTCCCTAGTAAACTGGAGATCGAGAGTCACAGTTTAGTCTATAGAGCAACAAAGCCTTTGAATTGTTAACTCTGAAGATATTCAAGGAGAAAAGCATAGAGCATGGAGTTATGTATGGTTTGATTACTCAGAGTGGTGTAACTATTACTGATGACAAGAAGTCTCCAGAGTTAACACGTAAGAAGCTCTTATCTGATTTTTCAGATATGACTCCCTAATGACTAATGAGTTACTTTCTATTTGAGAAAACCGGCATGAAATTGATTTGGTGCCATGATTGATTTTGCCTCATTTTCTAGCTGATCACATGAATCTTACGGAACATGCAGAACTGAATAGGCAAGTTGATGGCTTACTAAAGGTTTTATTTGGGAAAGTCTTGTGCAATGCCAGCACTTTTGGTGCCAAAGTACAGAAGTTGGTGAATTGACAACAGGACTATCAACAAGATCACCATCAAGTATAGGTTTCAAATACTGAGACTTGATGGTATGTTGGATATGATGACTGTAGCAGTTGTCTTTTTCAAGATCCAGAGTGAGTCCATTAGATTATAATATGGGGATGAGTGGAAGACAAATTTAAGACACAGGATGGTTTGTATGAATGGTTAGTTAAGTCTTTCAGATTAGCCAACGCTTTTAAGTATTTTCAGGAGGACAATGACACAGGTACTTCAACCATTCATTGGAAAGTTTATGGTTGTATACTTCGACGATATCTGGGTATATAGTCAAAATAGGGATGGGCACATGAATCACTTCAGAAAAGTGATGCGAGTTCTGTGACAAGAAATGCTATTCACCAATCTCAAGAAAACTTTTTGGAATCGATCGAGTTATTTTCTTGGTTTTTGTTGTTTCTTCTAAGGGAGTAGAAAGTAGATTCAAATAAAGTGTAGGCTATTGTAGATTGGCCGACACCTTCTACTGCCGACACCTTCTACTATCACGAAAGTTTGAAGCTTTCATGAATTGACCTCATTTTATTGAAGGTTCATCAAGAATTTCAGCACCATTATAGATCCTATTACAGATTGCCGGAAGAAGGGAGCATTACAATGGATCAAAGTTGCAACCAAAGATTTTGAAAAAGGTTCCAATGACTGAAGCACTGATATTACAGTTACCAGATTTTAATTTAGTCTTTGAAGTGGTTTGTGATGCATCTTATGTAAGAATAGGGCTTCTTAGTCAAGATGGGCATCCTATTGCTTAATTCAGTGCGAAGCTCAATGAGGCAAGGCAGAAGTATTCTATTCACCATTAGCAGTGAGATTACAGGTAAGTCCAATATAAGGATGCACAACATAAAGATCTTGATATGCTCCTGTCATATGATTATAGCCACCAGAGCCTTACGTACCAAGTAGAAGAAGGTGAAATACGAGTACTTGAGAAAACCATGGTAGAGAGAAGGCAGATGAGATGGCTGTCTGTACCATATGTTAAATCGCTTCTCAAGCAAAGGTGGCAGTGGAAGAAGTAGTAGACACAGAGCAGGTGGTGTAATGGTGGTGTGTGGAGGTGGCCTGATAAACATGTGGACCATTGATTCTGTGGTCGTTTCCAGCATTTGCCTATGACATGTCCGGTTGCTGGCAATAATTGCAGTACTCGGTTTCTTGCATTGACCAACGTAAGACCCGATCTCTTGCATGCTAAACACTCAATTTTACAAGATCACATCCCCACAGCCTCAATATCTCTTTGGAAGCATAGAAAGTCATCTCAGTAGGCACTGGTGAACTGCCAATAGACAGAAGTTTCCTCTCTTCAATGGTGGCCGGGCAGTGAGTGTTGTTTCTCACGAAGGAGTGCATGTAAACATGTATCCAAGTTGGATGCTGGGCTCTGATTCATGACTTTGCATAAACAATTTCAATTTTTTTTTGAATCTTCGTTAAAAATTGATGGCACTGGGTTGTTCCATGAAATTTGTGCCCCTCTGACAGATGAATTGGAAACTGAAGCATGGAAAAGGTGAACCAGATCCCAACCATAGATTTAGAAAATCTGAATAATAGTCTTAAATTTTTCGATTACCCTGACTGTATTTAACAATCTCATATTTCAACTGAAATTTGTGGGCATCATTGTCTCGAGTACAGGCTAACCAAAAGCTACAAGCGCACAGTTCGGCAAGCAAAGCAAACAGGAATCAATCAATCAAGACGCTACATATAAAGAAGTGATCTACAACCTTCCCTTATTCATGAGAACTCTTGCTCTTAGAATTCAAAGAAAGCCCTAAAGCACGGAACCAGAAGTACTAGCAACAGCTTCTCCCCAGAACCAGAACAAGACAGATTGTCTTTGATCTGCTTTAACAAAGGTTTGATAGAAAGAGTGAATAACCTGACTTGAATAAGAAAGAGTACAAGACCAAGACCAAGACTGGAAAGTCTCACTTTGATCTCCTTTAGCAACGAAAAAGCTGTCAAACAAAGAAAGACCGTATTCACCTTTTTAAGCGAGCCATCCGGTTTTGATAGTTAAGATGGATGTCCCCATAATGGATATTTTGGGAGATTGGGACGTATCCCACAAGTCATGCCACGTTGTGCGGTAGAGGACCTATTGCCCGCCCATGCTGGATTTAAAGGCTCTTAGCTGTGCTCAGATGGAGATGTTGAACATCTCCATTCCAAACCATATACAGACCTCCTGGCAACTTTCTTGATGGTACACATGATGCAGATACTCACACATTTCCAGCCGCTATGGTTATAAACGGAGAATCAAGGCAATATGGGGATGAACTGAACTCAAATATCATCATCATTTTTAATGCCTTATCCTAAAGAAATAAAGTTCTATTTATTATTAGTTGAAACAGATAACAGTTTTTTTTTATTATGTAAAAATTGACTTTTAAGTCTCATGTGGCCAGAACCCTAATTTTTTAGTTAATGTATGAGGCACATGTTATAGGCATAAAGTGAGCCTCAATGTGTGTGCCTTATATAAGCCTCACACTTTGAGACGTAAGCCTCATGGTTGAGCTTCAAGGCACTTTTCTTGAGCCTCGCCTCAAGGCATAAGTCTCACACGCTTTTTAAAACACTAGTTTATAGTGCTAGAGTATGAAAACCCCTTCTTTTAATTATGTTTATTTATTGTACTTTTGTCTTTTTACCCTTTTCTTGACTTTGTGTTCGCTTTTAAGATTATTTCAGTCATCTTATTATATATTGAGCAATGCATCATCTATATTACAAACAGACACCTCTGTGTGGCTTAAGGAACTCTTCGAAATATTTTGTTGATTGTCTCTATCAGGATTCCTAATAGACAAAAGAAGATAAAAAGTATAGCTCTACTTAGACGGTGGATAATAGACCATAAACGAACATTAATAAAGTAGTAGCAAAAGAAAAATCTTTCTTTTGTACAAAGCTCAAATTAACCAAGTAAGCTAACAGTTGGTTCAATAGTTTGCCTCACAAACTGGGAGGCAAATAGATGGTTAGTCTTGGTTAAGTATAGGAGTTCCAATAATTTGTTTGGTTTATTAGTTGAAAAGAGGTAACACTAATTCCTGTCTTATCTGAGTCCGCAATTTAACTTTCTTATTTTAATGATTGTTTTGTCAGAATCGCACCAAATTTAGTTATACCGGATAAACGCTTATATATTTGTATTTTCTGTTTTTCCCCCTTCTTTGTAATGGACTTATAAGTGGTACTACAAAATTCATATCTTTATCTCATCACCAGCTTTAACATTTTGAGTACTTTGTAGATAAAAGCTTCGCAAAAGGAGTTCGAGAGGATGCTTCAAGAACAGAGGTGTGCTTCATTTCTAATATATTCCGATAATCTTTTGCCCCCCTTTTTGGAAGTAATATTAGGACATTAGATTATAAGAATAGGCTGTAGTGGTGATTTAAATATTTAGTTTTCAAATCAAAGGCCATCTCATTAGGAGCTGATTTCTTGGATTTCAATTGAGAGCAAAACCCCCAAAACCTAAGTAAAAAAATCAACTCATTTGGAGATGATTTCTTGGATTTTGGCTGAGACCAAACCCCCATGGTTTTCATTTTTGGTGGGATTGAATGCTTAGCCTCTTATGTGAGCAAAGTAAACCATATTTAAAAATTCAATTTTGTCTTTAGTCTCACATCGCCCAAGAAGAAATCCCAAGAGCATTTATAAAGCCTCTAATCCCCATGTGGGTTAATTAATAGGGCAACACTAGAGTGTGTGGCACTTGTGCAAGGTCCATCGCATTGAGCGCGAGCGCACACACGCACACACAAAGACTTGAGCTCAGGCGTGGGTATGGGCATGGAAAAGGGATCGGGGTGCTCTGGGGCACATTTTTCACTTCACATATGCATCATCGCAGGGTCACATTGGGGGTCCCTTTATTTGATTCCATTAGGGTCTTCCATCGACTTGATGTCGTTGGTCGTGTGCCCATGGGTGGCCATGTGTCCTCGTAGCCTTGGGTATAGGTTGATCTCCATCATGAGATCGTAGACTGATCTGAGCCATTTGATTGAGAAGATCTGTACAATGGCTCCTCGGGTGCACTGTCGAAGGGGAGCAAGGCGGTTGGTTTAGTGAATCAACTAGGTTCATTGACTGCAACCTCGAGCATAAGGCTCGAGACCTCCTCAGACAAACTTGACCAGACAACTTGACTTATCACTGGACCTGACTAATCAGGCCATTCACTTGTGACCAGACTAATCTGTCCAGTCTGCAGATAACACTAACCAGCCTAGTCAACAGATGGGGCTATCCAGCCTAGTCATCTGAACCAATGTTTGAAAACGTGAATGTGTGAGGCGAGACGTTAGGACCTTAAGATGCGTAAGTCTCACAAGAAAGTTTCATGCTCTCTCATTTTAACAAATAAATAAAATATAAGAAAAAATACAAAAAGATTCAAAAAGTTAATGAAAAATTATAGTATATATATATATATATATATAGAGAGAGAGAGAGAGAGAGAGAGAGATACACACACACACACATATATATATATATATATATATATATTTGTATTCGTGTACATTATGTGTGTTCGTGTGGGTGCACGCGTACACATATGATTATATGAAATACTATATAAATTAGTTGAAACAAATAAAAAAATTAGAAAAAAGAACATTTAAGTCAGTTGTGACTAGAAACCTAATTTTAGTTAATTTATGAGACATACACCATAGACATAAAACGAGCTTCAAGGCATGAGGTGTGAGCCTCATGACCTCAAGGTGTTTTCATTAAGCCTCGCCCCGAGGCGAGTCTCGAAGTGTAAGCCTTGAACGCTTTTTAAAACACTGATCTGAACGGACTACCCAGTCTAATTACTATAGTTAGGACCTAATGGCCCAATGGGTACCATCCGTTTTACAAATGGTTAATGTTCAGATTGTTGGTAGCTACCATGGGCATACCACCAGATTGGTAGGTTAAGAGTAACCAAACAAGGGTTACGGAAACCAGAATAGTGCTATTCTAGCATTGGAAAGAAAAAGGACTAATGTAGACCCTATAACCAAATAGAGTAAAGCACTTAAGTAATCATGTAACTAAACAGAAATGGATTAACACTAATCTGGACTAAGGACCTGCACCCAAAACAATTGGGACAGTAAAATAGAGTGTACTTAAAGTGGGTTAAGACAAACTTTTTGCCAAACAAGGCTTAATTAATTGAAGGTAAATTAGTTATTTTATATAAACTTATATAACTTATTGGACTCTTCTAAGGGTGATTTGGAACTGTAGGACATGTTAAGTAAAACATACCCTAATTAATTTATTGAACAAATTATTTTTCTTCGGCAATCTAAAAGAGGTTTAGTACCCTGTCATCTGCTGAGTAGTGCAAACTCGTAGGGATTGACCATAGAGAGAGAGAGAATGCGGACTGAGTTGATCCGGAAGGTATTGTTGCCATTCCTCTTGTACGTGGGAGGCTTTAACTATCTTCAAGAAAGAATCAACATAGTGCCTCTTTGTTGTGTGATTATCAAAGTTACTTACTAATGCTTGTTATTTATTTTAAGTGGCTAGACTTAGGGAGAGGGGGGTGAATAAGTTTTCCTAGCAATGTTTACCAATTTTAAATTTACACATTTATTAATCAGAGTTATGGTAAACAAAGCAATCAAGTGCGGACATGCAATCCACAACACAAGAAATTTTTTACGTGGAAAACCATTCCGGTAAAAATCACGGGACCTAGTTTAGCACAAAATACATTAATAGAATGGTTATCAAGTACAAAACTCGAACCTTACCCAACCAAACACCACTTATTGTTCCTCAGTACAGATTTCTCGTCTTGAAGTCTATGAACTACACGTTTGATCTCTGCCACAACAGCTCTGGTTCCTCACCGGCCAATGCTTGTCAAAATTTCTAACAAAGATCTCCAAAGATCGATCTCCGTCCTCGACGGTTTGGCTCACGCCAACCAAACACTCACACAGATCACACAGTGTTTTGAAGGTTTAACAATCTTTTAAAGAGATCTCAATCGATGGTTCAAAATATCGGTATCAGTTGCCGTATTGGTAAGTCCAAAACATGATACGTATCGATGTATTGGACCATATCGGATGGGTACAACGGAAAAAATCAGGATACACTAAGAAATGTTTGGATACGTAATGAAAAACTTGTATCACTTGCATAAAATTTATTTTAATGCAAATATAAGCTATTAACAATCTAAAATGAAAGTCTCCAATTATGTTTATAACCATATATATGAGAGTTGAGAATTTTATAAGCTAAAAAAGGCATGCATGATGTGTTGATAAGAATGTATGAAAATACAAACCATAGTCATTTAGCCAAGTATAAAAAAAACAATGTAGATATTAAAATCTTACATTCAATGAGTCATATAAGAATGTATTGAATCACAACCATAAATTTGAAGCTTAATGTAAGTATTTTTATGCTGAACTGTTACACCGTTAGTTGACTTTTTAACTTTGTAGATGAAAATATTTTTTAAGACTCAAGTATAAGACTTTTTTTGCCAAATTTTTTGGTTTGGTAATTTTTGATATAACAAAGTTTATGAAATTTTGATATTTGAGAAATACCTTACCATTTGAAAATTGAAATTTTGACCCAGTCTCTAAAATGTGCTAAAAAGAGAATTTTGTTCTTAAACTGAAAGTTGACTTTTTATTCTTCAAGAATTTGGATCGAGATAATTTCAATTGAATTCAAATGGGGAGATAACCTTATTTGCATATTAATATCTTAAGTAAATGAAAGTAATATTAATTTAAAATTATTTATTTAAATAATATTTTACATAAATAAGTTGTGCGTATCAGGTTTGTACTGTGATTTAGTGTAAATAGAAAGAGGGAAAAAAATCAATTGAAAAATCCCACATATCGGGCCTGTATCGGTCTGATACAGGAGACTTTTTTTTTCCAGCGTACCAGTGTATTGGGTAGCTACAAACAGGATATGTATCGGCCCGTATTGGTCGATATATATTGATATTTTTCAGCGTACTAGTTTATTGTGTTGATAAGAATGTATGAAAATACAAACCATAGTCATTTAGCCAAGTATAAGAAAAACAATTTAGATATTAAAACCTTGCATTTGATAAGTTAAATAAAAATGTATTGAATTACAACCATAAATTTTAAGCTTAATATAAGTCTTTTTATGCTGAACTATTACACTGTTAGTTGACTTTTTAACCCTATAGATGAAAATAATTTTTAAGACTTAAGGATGAGACTTTTTTTGCCAAACTTTTTGATTTTGGTAATTTTTGATATAACAAAGTTTATGAAATATTGATATTTGAGAAATACCTTACCATTTGAAAATTGAAATTTTGACCCGTATTTTTACATCCAACTGAGCTATGAGCTATGAGCTCGAGTCAAAAGATGAGATAAAAGAGATGTAACAAGTAAAGAGAATCTTTATTTTGTTATCTGCCCGCTATTCCTGTCAAGGAATAGAGTAAGGGCAGCCCCTCACAGCTTTGAGTAGCTCTTCCTTCACAGCTTGACTCTACTGCTTGCTTTCGCCTCTTTTTAGAGTCTTTTTTTGTTCTTTTAGAGTCTCTTTTTGTTCTCTTTTATTATATTACTTTATACTTGTAGGCCCCCTAACTCATGGAACAATAACTTTATCAGCCTCAAGGGCGAGGGCTACCCTGCTAGCTCAATTTCACCTCCCCTTTGTCCGGAAGGACGGAATAGAGCTTCTTTTGAGAGTGAAATACAGATGTTCCAGCTTTGGAGCGAGGGAGCGGAGCTTTTTTCTTGCTCGGGTTTGGAGAGTTAGGGGGGTTCGGGGGGTCCTCCCCCTGAAACTCCGGGTCTCCTTTTAAGAAAATCCCCCTCCTCCCACTCTTAGGGTCAAGTCTACTCAAGGGTCGCTTTCGTTGATTGAGCTTTCCTTGACCCAAAAGAGCCGGAGCTCAACTTTAAAAAGAAGGTGCGAAGCCGAGGGCCGCCATTCATGCAATGAATGGAGTCAGGCCCGACCTTTCCTTAAAGAGCTAAACCAGGCCGCTATTCCTAAAAGGAATGGAGTGAGGCCTTCCAAAAAAAAAAGAAAAAACAACCCTTGCTTTTAGCAACACTCTTTTCTGTATTCCCACTCTAAAAGAAGAGCTACAAACCGAACTTTTGGACCATTTTAGGGGGTATGGAGCCAACGTCGCAGTTTAGATATAGCTTGCTGAGTATAACTTTGTCCACACCGTTTCCGCAGTGGTTGTCTTTACTCAGCTGTCACAGCAGTTTTGAAATCCACACCCCCGAACCCCCTGCTCCAAAAGCCCGAGCAAGAAAAGAGCTCCGCTCCCTCGCTCCCCGGAGGGATATCTATATTTCACTCGCTTAAACGGAAGCTCCAAAACTCCCTTCGGTACCGGGGGAGGTGAAATTGAGCTGGAAGGGTAGCCCTCGTTCAACGAACAATTTGCTGATAGAGTTGCTGTTCCGTGAGTGAGGGGCTCTAGAAGAATAAAGGAATATCAACAATAGACTATAAAAAGAGGCTCAAGCCACCAATATAGTCAAGCAGTAAAGGACTCAGGCTGAGTTAACTGACTCATAGCTCAGTTAATAGGATGTCAAGATACAGGCCTTACTCCATTCCTTTCAGGAATGGCGGCCCTTCAGCTTCGCCTGCTTATTAGAGCTCTTACTGAACTCAGTAAGAGACTAGCTCAACTCATAGCTGGTCTGCCCTTACTCCATTCCTTTTAGGAATGTCGAGTAGTAAAACAAAAGGAAGATTCTCCTTTGTTGTTAGAGTTGTTTTTTCTATAAAGCTAAAGACTGCAAAACGGCCTGAAAGGCCTTTAAACGGACTTTTAAGCAGGTTTCTGAAAGTGACTGTTTGTTTTCTCGTTTTCATATTTCCGTAGGTGATGACAGAAAGCCGATGTGGTTTCTCATTCTTTCTTAAGTGTTCAAAACCTCTAGAGCTTTGCTGCCATGTTTTGTGGAAGCCAGCCAACTCTTGTACAATATTCATTCTGAGGGGAGAAAACATTAAGATAAGGTGAGGGACGATGCCATCGGTACAAGAAGGCTGTCATCTGTTGCGGTAAGTCGGATGGCGTGCCGCACCCTTCGGGGGTGTGGATTCCGAAACTGCTGTGACAGCTGAGTAAAGACAACCACTGCGGAAACGGTGTGGACAAAGTTATACTCGGCCAGTCCTTAAAAGGTACTAAAAAGAGGATTTTGTTCTTGAACTAAAAGGTGACTTATTCTTCAAGAATTTGGATCAAGATGATTTCAATTGAATTCAAATGCGGGATAACCTTATTTGCATATTAATATTTTAAGTAAATGAAAGTAATATTAATTTAAAATTATTTATTTAAATAATATTTTATATAAATAAGTTGTGCGTATCAGGTTTTGTGCTCTGATTCTAGTGTAAATAGAAGGAGAAAAAAATCAATTGAAAAATGCCCCATATCGGGCTTGTATTGGTCTGATACAGAGGAGTTTTTTTTTCAGCACACCAGTGTATTGGGTAGCTACAAACATAATATGTATCGGCCCGCATCAGTCAATACATATCGATATTTTAAACAATGTCTCAATCATAATTGAGATCAACGAATGCAAAAACAAAGATTTAGAGATTAATCTTGAATTACTAGAGTGTGAGAGAGGAGAACAATGGGTATCCACCAAAAGGGAATTTGAGAACCTTAGATTACTCAGAGAAGTCTCAAAACTCTCTCACCTCAACCTTAGAACAAGCTAAGGGATCATTATTTAAATAGCCATAGCTATTGCCAAAAACAGAGTTCAGACTGTTTTAGAATCATAAAATACGAGGTCCGTTCGAACGGCCAGAGGAGCGTTCGAACGGCCTGGAGATTGGCCTGAGATTGGGTTGCAAATGGAGAGCCAGGGAAGCTACTGGAGTCCCTGTGTTAATGAGCCGTTTGAACGGCCAGCTGGGCGTTCGAATGGCCTGTGCATATTTTCTCTATTTTGTGCACTGGGCCTATTCCAAACAACCAATCAACCATCCAATTAGGCTATAACCAAACTTGAGTCAATTCCTAATCACCTAGGGTATATGATAGTGTTATATAGGACAATTCCACCTAAGGTAACCACTAGGTATCTAGGTCACTTACCATCCTAAGAGTGTGAGTGAAGCTTTATCAGGAATTTACTTCACTTGAGTCTTTGGAACTTTATCTTCACCAATCTTGAACAACCAGAGGAACAGCGACACAACTTACATTGACACAATTTTGACATCGGAATTAAGCCAATACAAATAGACTTTACAATATCTAATATTGGTGTGTCATTTGTGTCTTTTACATGATAAGACTTCTCAAACTCTAACATGCTGAATTTTGTGAGGGGATGAAATAAGCCCAAAGATAATAGAAATCCAACATCATTGACCAATTGAGAAGGCTGGCATATTGTGTTTATTTGTTACAAATTCTGATTAAGGGTGAAAAAATCTCATCAGTCATAACTGACCAATTAAGTAGGTTTGCACAATGTGTTTATTTGCAACATTTTCTGATATAGGGTGAAAAGGTCTGTTCTTCAACACTAAGTTCAAAAGTTCCGAATTTGAGTAAGTTCCAAAGAGCGCCTGATGGAGTCCAAGTTGATTATCAGTGTAGTAGGTAGTGCTTGAGTTAAAATAGACTGATTTTCTCAAGTTCCTAAATTAGTCTTCTTGTTTTAAACCAATTCATCCCTTAACCTTGGTATGATAGGATTGAGCCAACCGGAAGTTTCCTGAATACTAGACTATGGTTCATACCAGTGATTTACACAAACCCCTAATCCAAAACACGAATTTATAACTTATAAACGCGCATCCATTTAGAAGGCTTATGAATATGCTAATCTTGTTTCTTCTCAAGCTGGAGTTAGTGCAATAGTTAAGTTCCTTGAATGATATTACGGCTATCCATCATTCATCTACAGGAAGACTTACATTTGGCCTACCACATGCTTAAACTGAATTAGATGAAGACTTACATTTGGCCTACCACATGCTTAAACTGAATTTAAACCATGTCTTTGTGTGATACTTGAACCTTTTAGAAGCGATTTTTGTCTACTCATGGTTTGTTAATTGATGAGAAAAAGTAGCCTGCATGCTAAACCTGAATGTGGTTGATTGGTTTGTATAACTGCAGATCAACTTCTGTACAAGGGAAATTGCTAAGGCACAATCTCGGTTCTGAAGTTGTAGATGCTCTCAAGGATCTTAGGAGGAAACTATCCAAAAATGAGTCGCCGTAGCTGCTCATGCTCTTTTGACAAATCATGCCTTCAATTAGTAGTTCAAACATCTTTCCATTTGTGCCATAAATTATTTTCCTCTTTTAATGATACATTTGTATTTGGATAAAAGCTAGCATCACTTTCTTTTAATACTCACTCTCTTTTTCATTGGAGAGAATGTTAGTGGAAAACACTTGTCCTCTTACTGGAAGACAATAACACATCTTTTTCTTAAAAGGTGAGTTTGAAAGAAAGTGACGCTAGGGGTCTGGCCTGCCATCTTTTTTATATATGCACGAATAGTTTTTTATATATGCACAAATAGGTTTCTTTGGTGTTTTTTTTGGTTCTTATTTTTTTTCTGACAAGTATAGTTCTAAGCAGTTTATGCAATCAATTATATAAGCAATGTGGCATTAAAAAAAATCCAAATCTAACATGTAGCTGTTATAATAACTATGGCTGGTACTAAACCTGCTTTAAGAATCATGCACGGCAATCCTTGACTCCCGCCCAACCAAAACTATCGACTAGCAGCGGAAAAATTCTGTTGCTAATAATAATTTTTCGTGTCTAATACTAACACGGAAATAATACCCGTCTGTATACTGTTCTGGATAGTTGCGTCATTGATGCTATTAGACACGGAACCAAATATCTGCTTCTAATATGGAATTCGATACGGATAGTTTCCGTGTCTAATACCTTTCTGCAGAACAAATGCTTATATTTATGACGTCACTATTTCCGTCCCTGATGAAGAATTAGATACGAAAATAGTTCCGTCTCTGATACTATATTTGTGACGCATCGAGCCTGTGCCTAGGGAATCAAGTTCCGAGACGCGCGCCCGTTCGTTAAATCATGCAAGTGGAAGACTTTACTCGTGAAAATGCGAGAAATTTAAACATTTATTAGATGCTTACAAAAAGCAATTGACATCTGTCATCACAATACTCATGCAAATCATATACATGTATTATTTACATCAAGTCTGTTTTACAAAAATAGGCACCTTTATCATGTCGGGTATAGTTTGCAATCTTCCAAAATGTCCAGTTGGACTTTTCACTTACTGGTCAGCAGGTCAGTAGCTTCGAGATTTGCTGACATAAAAAGTCAGTGAGCTATAAAGCCCAATAAAAACAGTCATTTTAAACTATTTTTCACATAATAACATGCATAAATAATGATATAATAAACGTCTCAATTTGCATGTTACAGTAAAAAAGAACAATGTATAATAAATTGTGACCCAAGGTCACTTAGGGTTACGTCATCCTAACCGAAGTTCCCGACCACACATTACTTTCCAATTATAGGGTTCAGTTATACAATGTATTCATATTACCAAGTTATCATTTCAATCATGAATCATGTTTCATTTCAAGTCTTGAGACTCTATTAACTGGCCACAGCCCACAAATGTTCAGCTTAAAGTCTTTAAATCATAACTATACATAGAGCCATTTAGACTCACACACCCTATTCCGGTTTTCACCCGAATACGACCAAATCTTAGGCATACCAACCCAACTCACCTGAAATCCGACGATTCCATACCGAACCCTGAGTATACCAACTTACACAATTACACAAACCCTGAGTATACCGACTCAGACAACTTCGTATCCGAAGCTTACACACACAACATGTGCATTCACCTAATAAGGACATACTTTTCCATTCAATTGATTGGCAACATCTATTGTGTATTCGTCACCATCGTCCTGGGTATCAGTCAAGAAGGAACCCTGACTAACCTGCCTACCGTCATCTTCTGGCTAGTCTATGGAGGAACCCCGACATCTTTATCAATGCCGACATCTCCTGACTATCAGTCACGGAGGAACCATGGGCCATGCAGGACACCGCTACTCCTGACTTAGTCGAAGAGGCACTACAAACGACCTAAACAAACAGACCGACATCTCCCGACTATCAGCCACAGAGGAACCCCGAACCTTACTGGACACTGTCTCTCCTGACCTAGTCAAAGAGGAACCACGGACTATACTTTTAACCCTGGTTAGATTTTCTAACCCCAGGTTAACCCCAGTTAACCCAAGCCTCGCTTGATTAACTGAAATATTTAGGCCTTGCGCCCGTGAACCAAATCCGGTAACACATTGTCCCGTTAGAGAATATTTTCAGGCTAATGGATGTGTCTATAGCCTTATACAACCTGTAAAACAATTTTTTGTCACCCTAGAGTGGCGATACAATTTACCTGGGACCCGATCTGGGCTCCTCGAAGGTTCACATAAAATCACATCACATAGGGGTCTCCGACTCTTTTTCCATCCACACCATTCACACAGTGAGGCTAAATCCGGGTTTTAACTCGAGACTGAGGCTATACCCCTCTACTCATTTTTCACAAACATCCAACCCTTCCACACATCATATAGGGGTCTCGATCCTCTTTCATTCACGCCAAAAGACATGCATATACTCCACATAAAAGAATATAGGAAAATAAGGGGAAAAAGAGAAGAAAGAAATGAGTTTTATCTAGTTCACACTTTTTGAGGTGACTGGCGTAAAAAGGGGCTCCGCCAATACGTCGGGAGCGTCAAAATATGTCAAGATGGACTCTCCCTTTCTTTCTCTCTCTAGAAAATCTGGAGCAAAACTCCTCTCCCAATTTCTACCATGTGAAAATGAGGGGCTTAGTCTCCTTATATAAACCCAAGGTGGGGTGAGATCATGTGCAAGGCATATGACCATTAATGGTGTTCCCATAAAACTTTAACCAGCTTAATCATTTTGTTTCGTAACACCTGTTCCTTGCAGTACAAAATTATAACTGGTTTTTCTTCAAAAGTTGAGTCTTCTTTGACTTGAATTGATTCACATCGTATCACATGCGAAGGATCAGATACATAGTTTCTCAGCATGGATATGTGAAATATATTGTGAACCCTCTCCAGCTCTGGTGGTAACGCCAGACGGTATTCTATGACTCATACTTTAGCCAAAATCTCAAAAGGTCCAATGAATCGTGGACTTAACTTTTCCCGCTTTCCGAATTGTACAATTCCTTTTGATGGAGAGATTTTCAAGAAGATATGGTCGCCGACTTGAAACTCTAAGTCTCGACGCTTTCTATTTGCATAGCTTTTCTGTCGACTTTGTGCAAATAATAATCTCGATCGAATCAACTCGATCTTCTTTGTTGTTTCTTGTACCAACTCAGGTCCTAGTAGTTTATGTTCCCCTACTTTAGTCCAACATGCTGGCGACCGACAACTCCTGCCGTACAAGGCCTCATAAGGAGTCATTTGAATACTTGCCTGATAACTGTTATTATATGCAAACTCGATTAATGGCAAGTGATCATCCCAGTTTCCCTAAAAGTCCAGACTATAAGTGCGCATCATATCTTCTAGAGTTTGTATTGTGCGCTTAGACTGTCTATCGGTTTGCGGATGATAAGCTGTACTCATGTTTAGCTACGTACCCAAAGCTTATTGTAAGCTCCTCCAAAATAAGGAAGTAAATCGCGGATCGCGATTTGACACAATAGATACCGACACATCATGCAGCTTCACAATCTCCTTGATGTACAACTTTGATAAATTTACCAGGGTTATGGTATCCTTGACAGTGAGAAAGTGACCCGACTTTGTCAATCGATCAACTATTACCCAAACGGAGTCGTGTCCACTCCTTGTTTTTGGTAACCCCACCACAAAATCCATCGTAATGTGCTTTCATTTCCACTCAGGAATAGGCAATGAATTTAACAATTCAGGTGGTTTCTGATGTTCTGCCTTGACTTGCTAACAAACAAGGTATCGAGATACATACTCTGCAATTTCTCTTTTCATGCCGTTCCAACAGTAGTCATTCTTCACATCCTGATACATCTTCATACTTCCAGGGTACACCGCACAACGAGATCGATGTTGTAAACACCCCAATTTTGAACCCACTAGTCTCTTTGCACACCTCTAAACACCCTTTAAAAAACCTCTTTCCATGTGCATCGATTTCCAAAAACGGCCCTAAGGTAAAAAAATGACCAAAATGCTCCTAGGGTGAAAAATGACCAAAATACCCCTGGAAAAGTTCTGAAAAGTTGTCATTTTGTCCAAAATAGTTTTACAAATTTTTTGATCAATTTTGGTTATTTTTGGGATCAAATTGGACCTAAAACGGTAGAAAATGACCAAAATGCCCTTGGAGTGTAAAATGACCAAATTGCCTCTAAAAAGTACTGAAAAATTCACATTTCATCTTAAATTTTTTTTGGATTTTTTCAGTTCAATTTTGACTATTTTCAAGGTCAAAATGGGCTTAAATTACAAAAACAGCTTTTCGACGAATCGGAGCATGACACGTGTCACAAAATTGAATTTTTAAAACTCCTAAATAGGGGTGCTACTTCAAACAGCGCCCCCATATTTACAAAAATGCGCCTAGCCGACCATTTATGTGTATGGTTCAACCCATAAGCCCTAAATAGGCCGCTACTTCAAACAACGGCCACATTAAATTACGATTTTGCCCTTGTTTTGCTGCCTTACTGTTCATTACCGCCTACTGTTTTGAAAATATCCAAATATGGGCGCTATTTGAAGTAGCGCCCCCCTGTTTTTTGCACCCTATAAATACCCCCACCCCTACTCCTTCATTTTCACTCATTCCAAACCCTTTCTCTCTCTCCTCTCTTTAGAAAAACTCCGGTTCTTTATTTTTTTAGCGATTTGGGATTCCCGGGAAAGTCGATTGCGAATGGTTGATTCTCGGGACCTCTTTCAGAGACCCTTTTGGGTTTCCCGGAAGGTAATTTTTCTCCAAACACTGACTTTTGCTTTGTCTTTTAGTAGTTTAATTAGCTTTTTAATTATTTTTTAAATTACTTAGACTGCTTGCCGAATCTCTGCCCGAACTTCGGTTCAAACTTAGCCTACCCTAGTCGAACCCTTGCTCGAACTTCTGTTCATACTTAGCCTAACCTCTATCCGAACCTTGTTTCAAACCCTGGTTCAAACCCTATCTACATAGTGGAACCCCTGCCCGAACTTTGGTTCATACTTGGCCTAACCTAACCGAACCTCGGTTCACACCCTGGTTCAAACCTTACTTACCCTAGTCGAACCTCTGTCTGAACCTTGGTTCAAGCCCTGGTTCAAATACTACCTACCTAGTTGAACCTCTATCCGAACCTCGTTTTAAACCCTGGTTCAAATCCTATCAGATCCTAACCCAACCCAATGCTCCTTGACATGAGCTAAAACTGTCCAGATGCTCCCCGACAAGAGTATAAAAGAGCCAAGCGCTCCTGAATATGAGCTTAAACCATTCAAAAACATCCTAACATCCAAAGAAAAATCTTAGCATTTCAAACACCCACTATCCAAGCACTCAACAAATCAAACCATCAACTACCCTCTGGAACTACGCGTGGCTTGATTCCATTAACAGTGGATACGTAGGCAACCCTGATCGGGTTCAGCTCACTTAGGATAGAGCTTCTATCCTGTCCCTGCTTATTTTAACATGTACATTATTGTTCATATAATATCTATGAAGCATATATATGAAATGCAAGCTTCTTTTATGGTTTCCCCCACTTTAATTCAGACTTAAGGAGTAGGTAACCATCTCCGGATGGGAGTTTAGGGGTGCCTAACACCTTCCCCTAATTCAAATGAATCCTTATCTTGAACTCTATTTCCAGACCAAAGCCTTATCCAACTTTTTCAGGGATCCTATTTCCGTCACAATCTAAATAGGTGGCGACTCTCTCTTTTCTGTATTTTTAGCACTATTCCTCCTCGGGTTCAATCCTGATTAGGAGGGGTTAAAATCTCGGGTCTACAGATGTGTCTCATTGAGCTGTTCATTCTTCAACCCAGGGTTTCCAGGCACATAGATTCGACCTTTGAATCGAAGTATTCCATCTTCAGATTCTTCAAAATCACCAATTTTTCCTTGAAGAATCTTATCTCTGATAACTTTGATTTCTTGATCTTCCAACTGTGCTTCTTGAATCTCCTGTAATAACACTGGCTTGGTCTGAATACTAGCCAACTTGACACTCTTACTCTGATATCCTAGACTCAGATTCCAACTCTTGAATTCTTCGACCATCGTCCATCGCTCTGCCTTCATGTATGCCACAGATCCGACCGTCTTTCTACTCAGGGCATCAGCAACCACGTTATCTTTACGAGGATGATATTGGATTACATAATCTAATCCTTCAAGAATTCCATCCATCTTCATTGTCGCATATGGAGTTCCTTTTGGGAGAATAGATACTTTAAACTCTTGTGATCACTGTAGATCACCAATTTCTCTCTATAAAGATAATGCCTCCAAATTTTTTGCACGAACACTTCTGCAGCTAACTCCAGGTCATGCATGGGATAATTTCGCTCGTGAATCTTGAGTTGCCTCTAATCATAAGTAATGACCTTTTTGTTTTGCATTAAAACATAGCCGAGTCCTTTGCCGGAAGCATCACAATACACCTGAAATCCTCCAGATCCCGAGGGAGTTTCCAATACTGGAGCAATTGTTAATCTCTTCTGTAATTCTTGAAAGCTTCGCTCCCGAGATACCGTCCATTCAAACTTTACATCTTTCTTAGTCAACCCCGTTAATGGAGTGACTATCTTTGAGAAACCTTCTACAAATTTGCGGTAATAACCAGCCAATCCTAGAAAACTCCGAACTTCAGTTATAGTGGATAGCCTTGTCCAATCGGTTACCACCTGAATCTTGGAGGGATCAACAGATATTCCATTCCTTGACACAATATGCCCAAGGAAGGTTACCTCTTCCATCCAAAACTCGCACTTGGAGAACTTAGCATACAACTGATTATCTCTTAATGTCTGTAGCGTAATCCTAAGTGCTCAGCGTGTTTCTCACGACTAGGTGAATACACCAAGATATCATCAATAAATACCACAATAAACTGATCCAAGTACGGTCTGAAAAGACGATTCATCAACTCCATAAAGGCCACAGATACATTTGTCAGTCCAAAAGGCATCATCCAGAACTCGTAGTGACCATACCGAGTTCGGAATGCTATCTTCCGAATATCTTCTTCTTTGACCCTCAATTGGTGATAGCCGGACTGTAAATCAATATTTGAAACACTTGGGCGCCTTGCAACTGATCAAATAGATCATCGATCCTGGGGGAGAGGATACTTATTCTTGATCGTTGCTTGATTCAGCAGACGATAGTCTATACACAGACATAGACTCTCATCTTTTTTTCGAACAAATAACACCGGTGCTCCCCACGGTGAAACACTAGGGCAGATCAAACCCTTATCTAATAGGTCTTGCAATTGAATCTTCAGTTCCTGCAACTCAGTTGGAGCCATCTGATATAGTGTTTTAGATATCGAGTCTACACCTGGAGTAACATTGATTGTAAAATCGATTTCTCTGGTAGGAGGGAGTGCTGGTAATTCATCTGGAAACACATCTCGAAACTCTCTGACTACCGGGGTATTCCCTAAAGTGTCATCTTCATCTTTATCGATCACCACTGCTGCTAAATACCCAGTAAACCCCTTATCTAGAAGGTGACACGCTTTAATTGCTGATATTAGCTTGGGTGCTTCACCTCGAACAATCCCCTGCATTTCAAACTCTGGAATGTTCGGAATTCGAAATTTCACATTCTTGGCATTACAATCTATCACAACATGGTAATTGGTCAACCAATCTGAAAAATCTAAATTCGGTGAACCTCAAATCAAGGTTTGAGTTGAGAACTCACAAAGTTCGAGGGGATGGTTAAGGCTTCCTATAAGTCTATATACCATTTTTGAATGATTTAACAATTAAGTTATTAAGTTAAGGGATGATAAAGTTTAAGTACGGAATAAGGAAAACCAAGCAAACCACAACACAAGGATTTTTACGTGGAAACTCTTCTGGGAAAAACCACGGGACCTAATCCAGCCATGAGAATCCACTAAGACAAAGTAAACAAGAACTTACAAGACTCGAACTTGACTCATTCGGACTTGACACCACGATCCTTCAGTTCTTAGTCTTCCACGCCTCGATAAGTCATCACGTATTCACAAGTCTCGTGATCAATCGTAGCCGCTTGTACTTTTCTTTGTGTCTCGAAAATAGTCCACGATCTTCCGATTGATCTTCGTCAATGATGACTTCGGATTCCACCGACCAAATCACTCTACCACGATCCTTCTCGGATCGATCTCCTTCGCAAAGGCTCCGGAATACTCCGGCTAAGGTGTTCTATCCAAAACAGGTTGATGGTTTGATAAGAATCATCACCTATATGGACTCCTTCAATGCACAAGTCCAAACAAGCAATATTGGAGCTTTTAGCTTGTAAACTCTAGGTTTTGTGTACTAACAAAAGGGGAGGAGAACAATATGTTCCATAGGTTTCATGACCTCTGGAGACACTTAAAAATACTCTCCCTACACTCCTTAAGTTGTACTCCACGAAGTGGAAAAGTTCTAGCTTTATAGGGAATCAAAACCATGGTTTAGAAGTTGCTAAAACCTAAGAAGGAAAGAGCCAAAATAGCTAAAATAGCAAAAAAACCGGATTTGGAAAAAATCCCATATCAGGGTCGACCCATGGGGCACATTCGGTCGACCGGATGGTGCCTTTCGGTCGACCGGATGGTCCTCAGGGTCGACCCTCACTTTTCCAATTCTCTGCCAATTTTCACCATACAAATTTTTCTATACCCAGGGTCGACCCAAAATGGTTAGGGTCGACCCTAAGGTGCCAACCCGAATTTCCAACTTCGTTTTTGGGTCTCGCATCCTTCATGAAAGTTGTAGCTCTTTGGTGGTTTTGATATATTATGGAGCAAAATCCGAGCTACGGTTTGTGAGATATGCTAAAAACAAGCAACCTTGGTTTTTTGAAAATTTTCAGAATTTAAAACAAGTTTTGCACTGTTTATCTCATCACCTAGGGTCCGTATGGTTAGTCTAGGTCATTTACCACCTAAGGCATCATGTTAGGATAACTCTAGGTCCAATATCACCTATGGTAGTATGGTATCTAGGTCACTTACGATCCTATGAAGGAAATGATTAACCGAGACTTCAACGGGTCTTCTTCGGTCTTCAACTTCACTTGTCATGGATGCTTGAAGGCAACGACACAAGATACACACCTAGACACCTAGACTCACTTGTTTTGACACCGGAATATGCCAATACAAAAACATGGACTTTACACAATCCATCCCAAGGATAACATCATAATTCTTTATGTTTAATACGATCAGATCTACTAACATCCGTACACTATTGATAAGTATGGGACAACTATCATAGACTATTTTTGTGCACAGAACTTTTCCTAATGGTGTAGCTATAGACATCATGTTTTTGAGTGTATTAGGCTTGTAACTTATGTGTTTAGCAAAAGGAGTAGAGATAAACGAATGTGTAGCCCCAGTGTCAATCAAAGCATCAGCAGGTACTTGAAATATTAAAAATTACCTTCGATGACATCTTCGGCCTGCTGTGCCTCTTCCTGGGTAATTGTAAACACTCTTCCTGGGTAACTGTAAACACTCTTCCTTTTCCGCCTTCCAACGCTAGTGGTTGAGGCTTAGGGCAATCCTTTTTTAAGTGTCCAGGCTTTCCACACTAGAAGCAAACCTTCGCTCTACAGTCCTTGGTCAAATGACCCTGACCACATTTCTCACACTTAAGCCCCAACCTTCCTGTAGACCCTTGGCCTTTTATGTTCTCGAACTTTCTTTTCCCAGCAAACTGTTACTTATTCTCCTTTATTCAGGGCTTCCCAACTGTCCCTTTGCCTTTGTCAGCACTAGACTGTGCTGGTTCTTCATGCACTCACTCTACTCTGAGCGCTCTGTCTAATATCTCTGAGAAGGAGGTAAATCGTTGAGCTGCCAACTTCCCTCTGATAGCTGGCTTCAATCCTTCTTCAAATTTCTCAACCCTCCACCGCTCATCCTCGACAAATCTCGTAGCGAACCTCGAGAGCTGATTAAACTTTTGTTCATACTCGCTGACTGACATTTCTGTTCATACTCGCTGACCGACATATTTCTTGGGTCAGCTGAAGAAACTCCATGTCCTTCCTCTTTTTCATCGACGCTGAAAAGTAGCGCTCATAAAACAATTCTATAAATTTTGCCAAAGTCACGGGCCTCTGATGTAGTGGAATTGTCCTTTCCACTGTGGTCCACCAATGTTCTGCCTCTCCTTCAAGTAGAAAGATAGTGAACTCGAGCTTGTCATTTTCTGGTAAGGACATAGTCCTAAAATTTTTTTCCAGACTTCTGATCCAATTTTCTGCCTTCAACGGATCAGTCGTGCCCGAAAAGGCTGACGGTCCAAGCCTTTTAAACTTCTCCAATCGGGTCACATTCCCATGCTCTGGTATGGTAGCGATGGGGATACGATTAACATTCCCATTTCCATTCATATTCTGGGCCTGCTGCTGCTGAATTAGGTTGGCTAGGGCAGTAGTAGCCTCGAATGCCCCAGCCAAGGTATTCTCGGGTGCTCGTCGAGGTGGCATGATTTACCTATAATTATAAAATAACGAACTTTTAATAATAAAATGAAAATGAAATGCACTGAGAATTCGATATCCAAAAATAGACATTTCATTGATTTAATCTTTAATATATACACACCACACCATGTACATAAACATACTACATCATAATATACAAAACATCATATCCGCTATACAAGTATATACACTAAAAATCTATGAGTCGAGTGATAAGAAGACTGCCTGGGGCATCTACTATACTCCAAAACATACAGATGCGCTACAGTCTCCCCTCCTGACTCCCTACTCCTGCATTTAAACCTCATTTGAGGTAGACAGACTACTCTCAACTAGCTCCCGGGATGCCCCAACCTCTATACTGGGACCCGCCATCTGACTTGCTAACTGGCGCTCTCTCATCTCCTCGGCTATCATCCTCCTAGCATGCTTCAATTTCTCACGACGTACTTGCGCCGGTAATACTATCGTCATCGGGGTTGGAGGTGCTACCCAGGT
Source organism: Tetracentron sinense (assembly GCA_015143295.1). Lineage (NCBI taxonomy): Eukaryota > Viridiplantae > Streptophyta > Magnoliopsida > Trochodendrales > Trochodendraceae > Tetracentron > Tetracentron sinense. The sequence goes on from CM026556.1 coordinate 182,841, forward strand.
AGTTCCGTTTGGATTTATCTGAACAGCTTTAAGCCGAATGGCCTCCATAATATGCTTGTCCATACCCAACCACAACGGATAACGGCACCTAAATATTGTTGCCATCTTTTGGTAGTGCGAGCAATCCTCCCAAGTGGGAGTCCGATGCATGAGCGACATCCCTGCACATGCACATAATTTCCAAATCACTAACTGATTCCGAAATATGCCATGTACAACAATAATTCTAACTACACAACTAGGAATCATTTCTTAAGGTATTTTATGAACAAGTATTGTTTGCTATGATGGTTATTGCTCTTGGGATTTAGCTCTGATACCAACTGTGATGCCCTAAAACCGCGCCTAGGGAATCAAGTTCCGAGACACGCGCCCGTTCGTCAAATCACGCAAGCGGAAGACTTTACCAGTGAAAATGTGGGAAATTTAAATATTTATCAGATGCTTCTAAAAAGCAAATAACACCTATCATCACAATAGCCATCATGCAAACCATATACTTGTATTATTTACATTAAGTCTGTTTTACAAAAGTAGGCGCCTCTATCATACTGGGTACAGTTTGTACAATCTTTTAAAATGTCCAGTTGGACTTTTCACTTACTGGTCAACAGCTCTGAGATCTGCTGACATAAAAATTCAGGGAGCTATGAAGTCCAATAAAACCAGTCTTTTTAAACTATTTTCCACATAATAACACGCATCAATAATGATATAATAAACAGTTCAATTTGCATGTTAGAGTAAAATAGAACAGTATATAATAAACTGTGACCCAAGGTCACTTAGGGTTACGTCACCCTAACCGAGGTTCCCAACCTCACATTACTTTCAAATTATGGGGTTTAGTTATCCAATGTATTCATATTACCAAGTTATCATTTCAATCATCAATCGTGTTTCATTCCGAGTCCTGAGACTATTAACTGGCCACAGCCCACAAATGTTCAGCTTAATGTCTCTAAATCATAGCCATACATAGAGCCATTTAGACTCACACACCCTGTTCTGGCTTTCACCCGAATATGACCAAATCTTGGGCACACCAACCCAACTCACCTAGAATCCGACGATTCCATACCGAACCCTGAGTACACCAACTCAGACAATTACACCAACCCTGAGTATACCGACTCAGACAACTTCGTATCTGAAGCTTACATGCACAACATGGCCATTCACCTAATAAGGACATACTTTTCCATTCAACTGACTAACAACATCTACTGTGTATTCGACGCCATCGCCCTGGGTATCAGTCAAGAAGGAACCCCGACCAACCTGCCTATCGTCATCTTCTGGTATGTCTATGGAGGAACCCTGACATCTCCTGATGTTTCACCAAGAAGGGACCCCGATAGACACGGTGCCGACATCTTCTGACCTAACCAGAGAGGAACCCTAGATTATACACAATTTGATGTTCAGCCACTTTAAACTCCCTAGGACTTTGACTTCTCCCGACTATCAGTCACGGAGGAACCACGAGCCATGCAGGATACCGCCACTCCTGACCTAGTCAAAGAAGCACCATAGACGACCTAGACAAACAGACCGACATCTCCCGACTATCAGCCATAGAGGAACCCCAGGCCTTACTGGACACCGTCTCTCTTGATCTAGTCAAAGAGGAACCACAGACTATACTTTTAACCCTAGTTAGGTTTTCTAACCATAGTTTAACCCCCGTTAACCCAAGCCTCGCTTGATTAACTAAAATACTTGGGCCTCGCGCCCATAAATCAAATCTGGTAACATATTGTCCTGTTAGAGAATGTTTCCAGGCTAATGGATGTGATCATAGCTATAGACAACCTGCAAAACAACTTTTTGTCACCCTAGAGTGGTGATATAATTTACCCGAGACCTGATCTGGGCTCCCCGGAGGTCGACATAAAATCACAACATCGCATAGGGGTCTCTGACCCTTTTTCCATTCACGTCATTCACACAGTGAGCCTAAATCTGAGGTTATGACACCAGAGACCGAAGGCTGCACCCCTCTACTCATTTTTCACTCACATCCAACCCTTCCACACATCACATAGGGGTCTCCGATCCTTTTTCATTCACGTCAAAAGACATGTATATACTCCACATAAAAGAATATAGGAAAATAAGAGGGAAAAGAGAAGAAAAGAAAGGAGTTTTACCTAATTCATGCTTTTTGAGGCAACTGGTGAAAAAACGGGCTCTGCCAATGCGTCGGGAGCGTCGAAATATGTCAAGATGGACTCTCCATTTTTTTCTCTTCTTTCTCTCTATACCACTTTCTCTCTCTAGATTTTCTCTTTAGAAAATCTAGAGCAGAACTCTTTCTCTCCTAATTTCTGCTATGTGAAAATGAGGGGCTTAGTCCGCTTATATAGACCTAATATGGGGTGAGATCATTTGCAAGGCACATGACCATTAATGGTGTAGAGAGTTCACCGGTCAACTTGTTTGACCGATTGACTGATTTCTGATTTTTTTTTGCATTTACGGCCTCCGAAACCCTACTACATAAAGTCAGATTTTGACGAAACGTTTGGTAACCGAACTTGGGGTAGTCCGACACTTGTAAAAATTTCAGGGAAAAATATTGAGTTCTGACAATAAAAAGCAATTCTGGAAGAAAACTGCAAAATCTACTAATTTCCTGATTTCGGACACAAAACACGTTGCCGTTTCTTCATATGAGATGATGAACTGATGAAATGAAAAACGGTTGTCCTTACTGCCAATCGGGACGTTGTGGTACCAGCCGTATAGATTTCTATTGGAATCCCCAAAAAATATGGAGTCCCAATTGAATTCCGGACAATATGGAATTTCCTGGTTTCTCGATTTTCTTACATTTAAGACCCTCGCGGTCTCACGAATCAATACGCAACGAAATTGGAACGACGGGTGATCGTCCAGATAGTCGACCGACACATTGTGTACAATTTTCAAGTAAGAACACTAGAGTTTCCTTGGTACAATCCAATTCCAAACAAAACCCAAACACTTAAGTAATTAACCTCAATTAAGGACCCATAAACGTATAATTTTATTATATTAAAATTCAGGGTCATTACAATATTGGCGACATAACGTTTTCCATATCTAATATTAATATTAGACACAGATTTATTTACGTCTCTAAGTAAAAGTTAGGGACGGAAATATTTTCGTTTCTAATATTTATTTGTGATGGAAATAGTTCCGTTTCTAATATTGAAATAACATTAGAGACAAAAATATTTCCGTCGTTGATGTCTGTTTTTTTTTTTGTAAATATAGAACCTGTAACTCAAGACCTGTAACCTGTTTTCAAACAACATAACCCACATACATTCGTTCTACATAATTTCGACATCCACATCTACATTATGAGCCCGCATAATTAACTACATAACTAACTGTGGTTACACAACTACATGAATGCTTTTAAACTATAACCTGTAACCTGCTTTCAGACAACAAAACCCACATACATGCATTCTGTGTTTTAGCATTCCAGTTTCAGCACATTGCAATCAATGACAGCAACAACAAGCCAATCAGAAAAAAATTTCGGTGCGATGATACATCTCTTCACACAATACCAAATATAAATTTTTGTGCGATGATACATCTGTTTTGAAAAAATTTCCTGTTTCAACAAATACAAAATATAAACATGAAAAAGGAAAAAGTTTGTATTAACAGTTTAACTCTCTTCACATGCTAACTGAGCATGCGATGATACATCTCTAACCAAGGGGGTCATCTGGGGACTGGGTGACATTGTCATCCTGAGATGGGCGGGACTAGGATGGTGGTGTGCAGAAGGATGGGAAAGCACCAGTCTGGAAGAAGCCTACAACCTCGGCCATGTACTCTGCGTATCTACCTAGATCAGCCTGCAGCTTCGACACAGTCTCCCGGTGGGCATCCTCCTGTGCCAGTCGCGCAACCTCCGCTGCACGCTAAGCAGCCTCAGCATCCTGTGCCCTCTGCCTCTAGTGATCTACATCGAGAGTGTGGAACTATGAGCGGGTAACACCCAATCCATAAGTACAGACACACTCGTGTCCGTTTGGATCCATCACCTGGGTGAATACCTCATTTTGGGCAGTGCTACTCTCGGTGCCCTCAGGATACTGGCTTAACCTCTCAGTCATTTGGCTCTACAGTTATAGATATCTATTCAAGTTAGATAATGAAGAACGTTATTAAAAAAACACATTTTGCACCAATTACATGAATACTTTATCATGAAATGCGTAAACATACGTGCAACAACTCTGATGTGTGATCGACGAATGTCCCATCCTGATGCATATGGAACACCCTAAACATGTGAAGCCAGTCCAGCTCCATCTCGTCCGGATGGTTTACACACTTCATGACAAATTTAATTACGATTAATAACTTCACAACGAATATATTATCGAAAGCATTAGTTGAATATATAATCCCATAAATGATGGTAATACATATACCTCAGTTGCCCTGTACTGGGCATAAGGCCTCGTCCTAGCTGTGTGAGACATAGTAAGATGTGCTCGATTTTGCCTATTTCTCTCCCTGATAGCCTATAATTTACATGATGTCAGTCAGTTAGTATATTGATCATATAAATGAAATAAATTGATGACTAAAAGATTAAAGCTCAAACCGTTTTCATACATGGGTCTCCTCTGTCCTCCAGTGGTCCACCAGTGCCCTCCACTGGTTTGGTTTTACCCTATTATCCACATGCTCATACTTCGCCTGTAGTGGGCACTCTGGATTGTACCAATGATCGTACAAACTCTTCCGCCAAGCTCTCCACAACGCATTGCATTTTTGCAGCACCCAAGCCCTCGTTCACGGGTCGGGGAGCTCATAACAACTCTGCGAAAGCATTGTGTAATTACCAAGGCAGACCGTCAGTACAGTAAAGGTTAAAATAAGGAAAAAGATAAATCAACAATTAAACACCCAGTTGTCTTACCAAAATTATATCTAGCATGACTTGTTTCCTCTCCCTAGGAACATGCCTCCAGTCTTTATGTATCCCTAATGGGATGATATCCCCATCCTTAGCCAGGACCCCTATGGATATCGTGAGCTTTGTCATCCAATAATTTGTAATTTGAATGAGCAATAGAATGCAACAACATTCAATATAATAGTAGTAGTAGCAGACAGTAGCAGTAGTATAAATCAATAATAGAAAATAATAAAAATTAAGTGTTTAGTGCAATGAACCAGAAGAAGAAGAATAAGAGACTTATCAAAGCTATGTTTTGTGATTGAGGCATGGAAACCAACTGTTCCACAACGAATAATAATAATGAAAGAAGACTAAGAATAAGAGAATAGAAATTATGATTATTCCATTAGCAAAAATAACGGTTGTAATTCTTTAGAAAAATATAATTACATCAAGTGTTTAGATAGAAAGTGCTTCAATTTCTTCAGATTTGTTTGAGCGGTCATGTAAAGGCTCCGCCTAGGTGATGGTTAGAGCTGCATCAATTGTTGTGCCAGATATATTTGCCCTACGATCAGTAATATTTTCAACATCTAGTCCAATGTTATCCAATCGTAGAACATTCGGTTGCACGATTTCAGGCAATGCCTCGCCCAAATTTGGATGTACTCCCTCTTGTATGTTGAAGTATTCCCTCGGTTTGAACTGAATAGCGACGTGCCCGTCTTTTTCGAGCGGGTTTTCGACATAAAAGACTTGCATTGCTTGTGAGGCAAGCACAAAAGGTTCATCGATTTTTAGCATCTGTTGAAGATTAACAAGTGTCAGTTGGAGCTCATCTTCCTTGATGACCCTACCTTGAGACATAACATCTACCCAATCACACTTAAATAACACAACCTTTCTCCCTTCATAATAGTCTAGTTGAACTATTTCTTGCAAAATGCCAAAGTATGTAATATCGCCTATACGCGGGATCTGCAGTCAGGACCACGCCGCTATTTTGCGTTTACTTGGTACTATCAACCGACTTTGTTCGTAACCGGAACCCATTGATGATAAACCGTTCAAAGTAGCATGCAATCTTTGATGGGCCACAAGCCAACCATTTAAGATCATTACGTATTTGATCTGGACTTCCACGAATCAACGTAGTAACCTATTAGTGTTTAGTAGTTAATGTTAATAAACAGTAAAAAATATGAACTTTTTTGCCGGTTTAAATATACTTCACATATATTACAAACATTAGATGCAAACCAGTTTGTAAAGATACTATTGTGGATGCGGTCAATGTCAATTTGCCGCTTGTGGGGATTTTCAAGCATAACCTTTTCCAAGTGTGCCCTGCATTTCACGCATCATGGTTAACTAGTGATCCACCTGGAGGTGCTTTTAAGTAATATAAATACATAGTGGAGTGACCTTACCCAATAAATGGTGCCACTTCTAGACTGTTGAAAAGGACATAATGGTGTATTTGATGGGATACTTCATCAGATAAATATGCAGTCACCGCATTTCCAAGAGCACGACCAGGTGCAGAAAAAATGGACAATCCGTTATATGTCCTAGCACCATCTTCATTATAGTTGCGATTTTGCACGGCTGGACTTTGGTTTGACATTGTGCAAATACCCCTAGCAAAAAGTGATATTCTTCAGTAAGATATCCCTCTGCTATAAAACTTTCTGGTTTACTTGTATTACGTACATATGATTTCAAAGTATGGAGGTATTTGTGATAGAAAGAATAAAAATGAATTCAATGTCAAAGTCAGATAACAAAATATTACTTATTAACATATTGCAGGAAAAATTGACGCAAATCATAACACTTACCGCTCGATCGGGTACATCCATCGGTATTGTACTGGACCTGTAACCCTGGCCTCCTGCCAAATGGATGGCTGGATGTACCATTATGTCAAAGAATGCAAGTAAGAAAATCCTCTCGAGGTTGCAAAGTGTAACTGCGCATCGAGCCTCAAGTTCTGTGAAATCTTCGACCGTGCCAACATTAGAGCATAACCCTCTAAAAAATCTGCTCAACTCAATTAGCGGTGCATTGCTTGACAGTGATTTCCGCACCGCCAATAGAAGTAGCTATTGCATCAAAATATTGTAGTCATGACTTTTCAACCCTGCTATTTTGCACTCTTTTAGGTTAACACATCTTGAAATGTTGGCCGCATATCCATCTGGAGTTTTAACCTTTGCAAGTACGTTCTCATCGGCCGTCATGGAAAAGCATGCAACAGGCAAATATGTTTTTTTGTCCTACTACATGTGGATGAAGCGCAATTCTAATACCCATTTCCTTAAGATCAAGATGTGCTTTCTAAGTGTCTTGTTTTTCCCTCAATATTCAATAACGACCATGTGATACTGTCACATATGTTTTTTTCAATATGCATCACATCCAAATTGTGCCTTATTAGTAGATGCTCCCAATAAGGTAAATTGAAAAATATACTTACCATCTTCCATCCAATATACTCAGTCGCCCCGTCTCTCTTTTCCCCTTCGAGGTGTTTAATTGATGCTTCTCAAATTGGATATTGAGACCACGCATTTGCCCCAATAATTCGGTCCCTATGTGTGAAATAGGAGCAAGTCTTATTTCAGACTGTCCATTAAGCGACGCTTTGTTCTTGCAGAATCTATGGCTAGCTCCCAAGAATCCTCGATGATCCATATAACAAAACATACGACCATGTTTCAAGTACTGGGAACATATGCCTTGATTGCAATGAGGACAAGCGTACCAGCCCTTAGTGTTCCATCCAGACAAGTTCACATATGCAGGGAAGTCATTGATTGTCCATAATAATGCTGCTCTCATCTGAAAATTTTGACCACTTGATGTATCGTATGTGTAAAGGTCATCAGTCCATAGATCTAATAACTCATCTACCAGTGGTTGTAAGTAGACATCAATGTCATTTCTCGGAGCACGAGGACTGAGAATAAGTAATGACATGATAAAAAAAGGTTGCTTCATACACATCTTGGCCGGTAAATTATATGAAGTCTAAATAACAGGCCAAGTACTGTGTGTGATGCTAAGTGTACCAAATGGAATAAAACTATCGCTTGCTAACCCAAGTCTGACATTGCGAGGTTCTGCAGCAAATTCATAGTATTGATTGTCAAGATGTTGCCAGGCTTCAGAGTTAGCTGGATGCCTTAGAACCCCATCTTGGGTGTGACCCTCTGCATGCCATCTCATGGAACTAGCTATCTTTTCTGACATGAGAAGTCTTTGAAGTCTGGGCTTTAACGGAAAATGACGCAAAACCTTTGATGGGATTCTGCCTTCCTTCCTAGATGACGGCGTTATACAGGAGTCCGCAGTCTTCTACCGTGAAATACCACAGATGGAACATGCAATATGATTGTTATGTTCCTTCCATTATTACATGTAATCGTTTGGGCATGCATCAATCTTATTAAAACCAAGACCTAATTCTTTGATTATCTTTTTAGTTCGGTAGAAGGATCTAGGCAATGTCTCACCCTCGGGAAATGTCTCTTTTAGTAACTCAAGTAACATCGTGAATGATTTGTCGCTCCATCCATTGAGACACTTAATGTGATATAACTGAACGATAAATGAAAATTTATTGAACTTTTTACATTTGGGATATAAATCTTGCTTGGCATCTTCCACTAGCTTATAGAATTTTGCGGCTTCTGCGTTGTGACTCTTTTGTTTCACTTGGTCCCTTGTCAACTGTCACTTCATTTGCACGATTGGGCCCGAATGCGACGTGCAACATCCTGTGCATATCATCAATTATAGGGTTATTCTCGTCTCTCACCACTTCGGCAGTTGAAGATCTAGGATGCGGACTTTTACTGTGGAAAATCCACGTAGCGGTGGCATAATTCTTATCGAATCAATCGTAAATCAAATGCTCGTACACACTGTGCCGTATCCAATAATATTGATTACTACATTTTTTACACGGACACTTGATAGTACTATCAGGTTTTGGTGAATTACAAAATGCAAAATCCAAGAAATTGTTCACACTTGTTTTATATATATCACTCCATCTATTTGTAGAAATCCAACTTTTATCCATGCTGACTTTATCAACTCTCGCAATCACTAACAACAAAAGACAATATATACGTGTCATTAGTGAATGCTACTAGTTGTGTCTACTAGCAATATGTGGATCACTAACACAACGTGATACAGAAATGACACCGATACGATTAGGGTAATCCATGCACCATGGTTATTGAATACATATTGGGTGAGGTGTTCCTATCCTATTAAAGAATACATAATCCCCAAGACTCAGTAGCTCACGTGCTTTGTTCAATTTTAAGGAAAGTTCGGCAGCATCTCCCCCTGGCTCTCCAAATACACAATTCTAATAAGGGGCAGATGCATTCCTTAATCAATTATGTACCTCGAGAATAATAGGGATGACTGACTGATGAAAATATTCCCAAAATTGAGTGTGCACGGACGATTGACACATGATTCAGGATTATGCATTCCCAAACTGTCCACACGGACAATTAAAGAATCATTTGCAGACAAATACTCCTTTTCACATACAGGACAGATCAATTGTTAGAGGCAATGTAGTCCAAGTATGAACTAAACATCGTAATCTACAACGAATCCTTCCATCGTGATGATAAGAGAACCACTTATCAGACAATGATTCTTGAACGAGAGATCTGAGTTTCAATGCATGCAAATTCACAATGTCCTTGAGGGGCTTCACAACGAATCATTATGGGTCTTACAACCCAATGATCATAATTGTATGGACAATCCGCCCACAGGACAATGTACGTATCAAATACATTATTATGCTCCCTTCTAACTAAATTATGCACGTAAAGGATCACTAGTATCTCGTAGTTTTAGCAATAAGGATGAGTATCAAATAAACATGAGAGTCTACAATCAAAGTATTGAAAAGAACACCAACTGTAATTTTAGGGTTTAAGCTTAAAAAAAAAAAAAACCTAGGGGCACTATGTTTGTACTTTAGAGGAATGCTAGCCTTACTCACTGGAATGGAATTAAAAAAAGAAAGAACCAAAATTTGGCAAATTTATAGAGAATTTGGGAATATTTAGGTAAATAACATATTTTTATTAAAAAATTATTAAATGAATAAACACAAAATATTTGGGAGCAATACTAAGTCCACTTTCTGGTCGTCCAGTATCTTCCCTATTTTAATACAAGAAGACAAAATAATATAACACTTTTTGTGGGTCCCACCACATTTATTTTGTCTTTCTTGTATAGAAATAGTAAAAACTACCGGAGAGTGGATGACAGAAAGTAGACATAGCATTGCTCAAGATTTCGACCAGAGTGAGAAATAAGAGCTAAATAGGGTTCAGAGGGTTAAACCCAAACCAACTTTGTTCAATAGTTTTAATATTCATAGAATTCAATTCTTTTGGGTGAATTCCAATCCACAAATTTAAAGGGGGGCTACGAAAAAATCTTATGGAAATCTAGGCTGGAGAAAAAGGGATCAATGAAGGTTTCTATTATAGCATCGAGAATTTCAAGTCCATCTATTAACTAGTGGAGAATCTACTATTTAGGGTGAGGGATTACAGGCCTATCAACCTTAACCGAGTATTCGATCCCCACTCTCTCATCCTTGAGAGTGGGAGCATAGCCTACCTTACTAGGTCTGTTTGGGTGTACTAATCTCCAGCAACTGAGCAGGTAAAGGCAAAGGAAACAGAGAAAGAGAAAACAGGGGCGTCAGACCTAGAGAAGGAAGCGGCAGACTTGGCAGTCTTATTGAAGATCCTAGAGAAAGCAGAAAAATTCAATATCACTCAACAGCTAAGCAAAGTCTCTGTGCAGATATCCATCTTGGGTCTTCTTCTGACTTCTGAACATCACAGAAAGAAGCTACTCCGAGTATTCAACAATGCCCATGTCATGCCAGACATCACACCTAAGAAACTGGGGCATATGGTAGGGCAGGTGCTCGAATCCAGGATCATTTCCTTCACAGAGGAAGAGATACCAGACAGCGACAGAGACCACACTCGGGCTCTATACATTGTAGTTCAATGCATGGACAGGACACTATCTTCAGTGCTCATCAACAATGGCTCCGACCTAAATGTTTGCACTCTGTCAACACTGCAAAGCCTAGGTCTGGATCTCAGCCAAGTAAAGAAGAGACCAATGACCATCTAGGCATTCGACAACTCTACCAGACAGAATCTGGGTGATGTTGACTTGACCATCAGGGTCGGACCAGCTCAGTTTACAACAAACTTTCAGGTTGTTAATATGCCAACATCTTTCACCTTGCTCTTAGGAAGGCCATGGATCCACATGGTCGGAGCCATTCCTTCCTTTCTCCATCAAATGATCAAATTCATTCAGGATGATCACTTGGTCATGATCCTATCTGAGGAATTGGCGAGTTCCTTAAGGGACATCCAAGAGTTGGGGCAGGGAGCAGTCAATTTCATCACTCAGGCAGAAGAGCAAAGTAAGTAAGCAATCCCGCCATTTGTCAAGATGATGGCCAGGATGAATTATCAACCAGGGCTAGGCCTAAGAGTCAGAAATCAAGGGATGAAGAAGAGATATACACCTTCTCGGTACACTCCTCCGTTCGGAATAGGGTACAAACCCAAGTACGAGGACTATCTCTCCAAGCTAACCAGGAAGAACAACCATCGGGCGAAAGCAAAACCCCGACCTCATATCTCCATAACCTTCCTAATTGGAACCTTTGAACCCTACCCAGATACCTCCCTTGCACCCGTTACTAGTATCCCATACCTTCAGCCTGACTCCGAGTCTTTAGGGATTCCCGACCCGGAAGTATTCAGCATAGCCCAGATATTCAACGAGCTGATTGTCGAAGATGCAGCCAAAACAGAAAATCAAGCGGGAGAGTAGGTCTGCACCCTTTCCAACAGCGCCGAAGCATCTTCCAGTCGCCGACCACTAATCTGTTGGTGGATCGAGGCTCTCACCGTCGAGGCCGCTCAGGGCCGGGGCAAACAAGTTACAGTGCAGGTTGGTTCGAGCAAGCAGTGATCGAAGCACCATCTTTCTCCTCCTTTTATCTCTCTTTTGCTCCTATTAGCAAAATCCAAATGTCAGTCCATAGTCGGCCTCTTTTTGTTTGAGTCCATTTTGTAAACTGTCATGTTTTATCAATGCAAATCTGATATTTTCACTCAAAAGCATGTTTGTTTTCAAAAAAAAATACAACAAAAACATTTCATATCAGCTAATGACGAAATCACATGGACTCTTCCCCTGGAAGGCCTAGTGTCCTGAAGCCAAAAAAAAAAATATAAGCAAAAAAAAAAAAACATAAGCATGCTAAACTAAGCTTAATATTTGCCAGGAAATCGCTTGCACCAAGACTACCCCCGAAACCCTCCTTGAACTGTCAGAAGTGGAGTATGACTTGGAACAGGAAGAGGAACCACCTCAGGAGATTCTGGACCTCCTAGAACACATTGAGGGGTTACTGCAGTCGAACATCGAGGACACCGAGACAATCAATTTGGGATCTACAGATAACCCCCAGCTAGTCAAGATCGGTACAACCATGAGCCCGTAGTAGAGAGCAGACATGATCAGCTTCCTGAAGAGCTATAGTGATGTCTTTGCCTGGTCATATGCAGACATGCCTGGCCTAGACCCAACATTTGTGGTACACAGACTGCCTCTGAACCTTGACGTTAGACCAATTAAGCAGAAACTGAGAAGGATGAGACCCGAATGGTCACAGAAGGTCAAATAAGAAGTTGAGAAGCAGATCAGTGCAGGCTTCCTGGTAGTAGCAAACTACTCTGAGTGATTGGCCAACATTGTGCCGGTACCCAAAAAGGATGGTAAAGTCTGGATGTGCATCGACTACCTGAACCTGAACAAGACCATCCCTAAGGATAACTTCCCTCTCCAGCACATTGACATTCTGGTCGACAATACCGCGGGGCATGAGACACTCTCATTCATGGATGGTTTCTCTAGATATAACCAGATCAGAATGATAGAAGAAGACATGGAGAAAACCTCCTCCATCACACCTTGGGGCACGTTCTGCTATAAGGTGATGCCCTTCGGACTGAAGAATATAGGGGCAATCTACCAGAGGGCAATGACGGCGCTGTTCCATGACATGATCCACAAGTCAGCTGAGATTTATGTGGATGACATGATCGTCAAATCTCCAACTGTCAGGCAATACCCTGAAGACTTGAAAAGACTCTGTGATAGATTTAGAGAGTTCGGCCTAAGATTGAACCCGGCCAAATGCGTCTTTTGAGCCTCATCAGGAAAGCTCCTAGGCTTCATAGTCAGCAAGAGAGGCATTGAGATCAATCCAGCTAAAGCCAGAGCTATCATCGAAATACCGACTCCCCAAACTGAAAAGGAGATCCGCAGTTTCCTGGGCAGAATTCAGTACATCAGTCGATTCTTCTCTCAACTCACTCCGATATACGAGCTGATCTTCAAGCTTCTCCAGAAGAATACACCTACAGTCTGGACAGATGAATGCCAAGAAGCTTTTGATAGGATAAAGCAATATATTCTCAATCCTCCAGTACTCGTGTCTCCTACACCAGGGTGGCCCCTACTGATATACATCTCAATACAATAAACCTCAATGGGGTGCGTTCTGGCATAATATGATGAGACAGGCAGAACTGAGCAAGCCATATACTACATCAGTAGGCACCTGCTAGAGGATAAAGAAAGGTACAACCAGCTCCAGAAAACTTGTCTGGGCTACTTAGCGTCTTCGGCACTATCTGCTCTCCTACCCTGTAATTCTAATCTTCCGGATGGACCCACTCAAGTACTTACTGGAAAAGCCAGCTACTACCGGGAGAATAACCTGATGGCTTATGAAGTCCTGGGCATTGGGATTGAAGAGATGAACGTCTATGGTGACTCATCTTTGGTAATTTGTCAAGCAAATGAATCTTGGGCCGCCCGAGAAACAAGACTAGTTCCGTACCGGGCTTACCTTAATTGCTGATTACTCAATTCAGGAAAATCACCTTCAGTCATAGGTCTAGGAACCACAACAGATTTTTTGATGCACTGGCTACTCTTGGCTCCATGGTACAGATCCCTAGGAGCATCATGCTCGATCGGTAGAGATTCAGCAACAGGATCAGCCTGCCTACTACCTTTAGATTAAAGAAGTATCGGATGATAAGCCTTGGTATACAGACATCAAGCAGTATCTCGAGGATGGGACCTTCCCACTCGATGCTACCAAAACAGATCGCCAGGCAATCCGAAGGCTTGTAATTGATTACTTCACAAAATGGGTCGATGAAGCCTCTTATGCCAACGTTACAGCCTCTGTGGTTTAGCGTTTTCTGAAAAGGGATATCATCTACCAATATGGGGTCCCGTTCAAGATTGTAACAGGCAATGCACTCAACTTCTGCAACAAGGGGATGACAAATCTCTGCCAGAAATTCAAAATACAGTATCACAATTCCACGTCATACAGGCCACAGACCAATGGTGCAGTTGAAGCCGCCAACAAAAACATGAAGAAAATCATAGAAAGGATGGCAACCAATTACCCTGCCTGACATGAGATGCTCCCATATGTACTCTTGGCCTACAGAACGTCCATCTGAACTTCAACTGGGGCAACGCCATTCTCTTTGGCCTATGGTATAAAAGCAGTCCTCCCTATTGAAGTAGAAATTCCATCACTCCGGGTTTAATGGAAATAGACATCTCAGAAGAAGAATAGGCACAGACCCAGTATGAGCAGCTGAATCTGATTGAAGAGCGGTGACTGAAAGCCATCAACCATTCTCAGGCCTATCAGAGGCGCATGGCTAGGGCATTCAACAAGAAGGTCAAACCTCGAAGCATCGAAATCGGTGACCTGGTTCTTCGAAAAATGTTGCCAAACCGCCTTGACCCGAGGGGCAAGTTCACACCCAACTACGAAGGCCCATACATTGTCCGGGATAAATTCTCCGGTGGCGCCCTTCGACTTGGACGTATGGATGACGAAGACCTCTCAGGTGCGGGAAATGACAGGAGGCCATCTTTGGCACCCTCTTTATCCCTAACAATGTAAACCTATTACAAAATCAATGAAATCCATTAGACCCTTGAGCCTAACAACCCTTTCTTTCATGAAACCTTTTCAGGGACACCCTCCCTTGCTGAGTTGTGGCATCTACCTGAACTACGTCATGACCTAATTTTGCAAAGGGTACGTAGGTAACCTGACAATCAGGTGCGGTCAACAAAAAGGGATCATACCCCTACTCTCCCACGCAGAATCAAACCAGTCCCGGTGGAGCTAAAAAGCCTCTAAATTGCCTCCCTAAAAAGTCTAAACAGAGCAAGAATCCCCTCGACCTTACCAAACCGAGTCGACTCACAAGGATATAAAATTTTCATAAAAGGAAAACCCAAAATAGAAGTTGAAACATTCTCAAAGTAAGAGACTCCCCAGAGAGACAAACCTCTCCGAACTCTTTCCCCCAAGCAGAGATTACCTCTCTCAAATCCCCCAGCGGAGCCAATTCCTCTGTGGAGCAAAAAAAAAAAATCAAACTCTGTCGGGAATTCCAAAGTACAAATCCCCAACAGAATACAACAGGAAAAATCCCCAAGAGATCAATTGAAACAGGAGAAATCTCAGGGTGTCCTAAACTTTGGTCTCCTAGCCTACATTTCATCCTACTCTAAGTCCTTTTAAATCCCCTAGAAACTGCGAGTGCAAGCGCAATATCACATCTATATCTTCAGCGGAAATATAGTTCCTATAATCCCTAGAGGAGCGCCATTTAGGGCAATGGAGGGAGAAGACCTATTTTCCCCAACAAATCGTAGGCATGAGTGAAAACCAGAAACGACCTCATTGTGTAAAAATTATGCGACCTCAGATCTAGTCTTGCGACTAGGGGCAAAAAGGGGACAAAAATAGATCAGTTTCGCAGGCATGAGAAAAACCAGCAATGACCTCATTGTGCAAAAATTATGTGAACCCATGACTTGGTCATTCAAAGGGTAAAATAGGGAGAAAAGCTGAAGAGCAATTTAGCAACATAGTCTGGTAGTAATCAGTCTCGCCGAATTCCCGACAATCCCCTGCAGGTTGCCTACAGATGCATAGAATTCCTCGGCAGTTAGCCTCCAGCAGATTCCTCGACAGTAGTCTCCAACAGATGTCACAACTCCCCAGTAGATAGTTGACAATCTCCAACAGAGCGCCACTTCCCTACAGATCCCCAAGTAGTGGTCTACGACAGTGTCACATTACCCAGCGGACCCCCAGTAGAAGCCTCTACAAACACTCTCCTCAGCAAGAGTCTAAACGTTTCAACTACTTCCCAACAAGCTTCTCCCCTGCCAGAGACCAATCTCCAACAACGACAAGACAAGCAGGTCTACCCCCCAGCATCCCTAGCGGTGACCAAGCCTCTTTTGGGTCATACCCTACTATTCGAAAGTAAGAGACAGATTACAAAATCCCCTAAGCCCTGACAAAGGTAATTTACTGGCAAATCTAAAAGCTAGCTAAGCATTTTTCTATTTAAATCAAAAACTTTTGCAAAAGTCCACAATGCTTTTCAAAAAATGTTTTTTCAAAACAAGATTTTCTAGTATCGAGACTGATCGTACCAACCTGCATTGAGCAGCCCCTGCAAGATAAAGCAGAAGAAGCCGATGCCACAAATCTCCAGCAAGTCGCAATCAACAGAGTCATAGGATGGCATCCTCACCTTCATCACTTGCATGACATCCCTTTGCACAGCGTCACACCCCATGTGGCCAAACTCCTCAGCATCAATCAACTTGATCCAAATCCAGCGTCTCTTGGCCATACCAATATCAATTCGGTTAGTGCCTCTAGGCCATGCTGCAAACCCCTTTCGACACCCCGTGTGTCCTCGACATCCCAGGTGAACATTAACACCAAGTCAACATGCCGCCACCTCGTATATCCCAGACACCATTGAGTCTCCATTGACGCCTAGTTAACCTGCCGACACTCCGTATGTCCCCCTTTCGACATCCCCGTGTGTCCTCGACATCCCAGGTGAACATTGATGCCGAGTTAACATGCCACCACCTCACATGTCCCAGACATCATTGAGTCTCCATTGATGCTTAGTCAACCTACCGACACTCTCCGCATGTCCCCCTTTCGACACCCCCGTGTGTCATCGAAATCCCAGGTGAACATTGACGCCGAGTTAACATGCTGCCACCTCGTATGTCCTAGACATTATAGAGTCTCTATTGACATAATACACCTTGTCAACCTGCCAAAACTCCCCGCATGTCCCCCTTGAGACACCCCCATGTGATCTCGACATCATAGAGTCTCCATTGACATAATACACATTGTCAACCTACCGACACTCACTGCATGTCCCCTTTTGACACCCCATGTGTCCTCGACATCCTAGGTAAACATTGACGCCAAGTCAGAAGGCCGACACCTCGCATGTCCAACGCCCCGTGTGTTCTCGACACCCCGTGTGTCCTTTGATCGATCTTGTTAATATTCTCGAGAAACATCGCTTCGATCAATCAGTTGCTGTTTTCGAGCTGCACCTTCTTTTGGCTAGTACCTCCGGCCACGCCGTCTCTACATCCATTCTCCTTCCCTAGCTACTTGCTATTCCACAGCATGCAAGCATATCATCATCCCTAAAATCCAACCTTGGTGTAAAAATAGGATGATTCCAGTCTTTGCCGTTGAACTGCCAACTTGGCACTCTTCGGTAAAGAAGGGCAGCTGTAAGCACCTAATTTTTACACCCCTGCCCTAACTATGGTTAAAACTCCCAACCATGCTCGTCCCCAGCTAAACCCTAGTTAAACCCTAGGTAAAACCCTAAACCCTAGACTAACCCTAGGCAAAACCCTAAACCCTAGACTAACCCTAGGTAAACCCTAAACCTAAACCCTAGCTAACCCTAGGTAAAACCTCAAACTCCTTTGGGTTCAAGGCCCATTAGCAAGCCGCTAAACCCTAAAAACATAGTCAAACCGAGGTAACCCCCTAAACCCTAGACTAACCCAAGGTAAATTGTGGTTAAGCCCTAGGTAAACCCTAGGGTCCACCCAAGCCCACTCAAGGCCCAAAAAGCCCCAAAATCGAAGCCTAAAACCTCTGTGGGCTCAAACAGGGGCCCACAATACCCTAGGGACCGTAGGTGTGGGGCCCACAATTCAAAAATTCAAAAATCTTTTTTTGGTGGCAATAACTTAACCGCCATTGTCAAAAATGGCAAGTGAACAGTAGCTTTCGGCTCAGGCATGTAGGGGTTGGGCCCAAAATAGCAAAGCCCATAAATGGCGGTAATTGGATTACTCCAATTCCCTTACTGGCCTAGTTCAGGAATGGTGGTAATCCAATTACCGCCATTATTTTTTTTCTGCAAAATAGTATCAGGCTCCCTCCTAGTTCGCATCCACTATGTCCCCCACGCCTCCAGTAATACCTAGAGTGCCCTTAAGGCCTTCCCCTCATCTTATAAATCCCCCATCACCCCATGGGTTCAAGCCACTCCATAATCTCCATACCAAACCTCCGCCTCACTTCAGCCAGCCGTATTCCACCATCCTCAATGCCTTACTACAGCTTTAGCTAGGTCCCCAGACCTCTCCCTCGAGCTGCCTCAGCCTCACAGGGTTTCCACACCCCACATCACTGAGCACCACCTTACACCATTGTTGCACCCCCATTAGGCCACGGTTTGTCCACCCCAGCCTTACCAGCCTTTGCCAGCACCCTGAGAACATTCGTAAGGTCTTCTCAGACACCCCTCAGGCCACCCCTAGGCGTGTACCAGCTCACTGCAACAGTCCTCCATCATGGGATATGAATCAAGAGGGTAGCCCCTCCCTACCCTTGCTGTTCTTTTTGTATTATGTTATAAGCTTTGTAAGGACCCCTGGTCCTATTACAGGGGTCCATTTTATCTTGTTATTCTTGGCTTAGCTTAGTTCAGCCAAGGATAGGGGTCCCCCTGCCTTAATCATAGTCATGGGGGAACCTCCTTGAGGTCTAACCATGGGTACAGTCCCCCCCTTGTGCATAATATCTTCCCTAAGGTTCTGGGGGTCCCTCAAATCATGAGGGAACCCTTGGAACCCAGCTGGTGCAGCCCCCAGTGGGAAAATTCGATTTTTTGAATTTTTCCAAGAATGGCGGTAGAATAATTACTGCCATTCCTGGGGTATTCTTTGGCAGGCCCTTTAACCATGGTTAAGTTAAGTCCTGGTCTAATCCAGGGCCATGTTTAAGACCCCGTACCTCTTGGCCATCTAGCTTGGTCTGTCCAGGCCCAGCCCTCGACCTTAAATCTGGTTATTTTAACCGAAACCAAACGTTGGCAGAATGCCAGTAGTCCATCTACCGCAATTTCAGACAATCAAACACAGTGCCTTTAGGTACTGTGGGGCCTATATGTGACCGCCCCCTGGGCCCACCAAAGGCCCAAGGTCTTCCTTGGACTTTAATCTTCATCCCTGTGGGCTCAGAGCCCTGAGGGATCAACCCTAACCTGAGTTACAATCCAACAAACCCAGGTCACAAATGCAACTGTAGTAGCGGTAATCCCATTACTGCCATTACTATTTTTTTGATTTAATGGGCTTTGCATAGGGCCCAGACCAGGTAGGAGGCCAGTCTAGGTCCTGCCATGCTCCCTGGGCCCATCTTGACCTTTCTAGACCCTCAATCATGGTTAACCCAGTCTTTGGTTAACTTTTAACCATGGTTAAGCAGCCCTTGACCATCAAAATTCTAAAAAAATACTCAAAAAATCAGAAATATTCTGAGATGCCCAAAAATGGTTTCTTTCAACCATTTAACCATGGTTATCAGTCCTAACTATGGTGACCCCCGTTTAACCATGGTTAAGCAATTCCTAACCATGAGAAAAATCCCAAAAAATCCAAAAAAAGCAAAACGACCAAAAATACTATTTCTGGACCTTTTTACCATGGTTAACATCCCTAACATTGGTTAACACCCATTTAACCCCGGTTAGTAACCCGAACCTCGTTTAAATCCACATTTGGCCTATCAGGCCTATCTTACAACCTACAGGGCTCACCCTTGGCCTATCGGGCTCAATCTCAGCTTACCGGACTTGACCATACTTCCTTAACTATGGTTAGCAACCCTAACCATGATTAGTTTGACCTAACCCCGGATAGTAAACCTAACCTTGATCAAACTTTGCTTTAGCCTACCTGGCTTCTCTCTTAGTCTACCGGACTACCCCCTTGGCCTACCGGGCCCAATACCTTGCACTTGACCAACACCAATAAACTTAACCCTAGTCTATCGGACTAGTCCATTAGCCACCCTTAGTGCACACACACACACCCCCTAGCTTTGGCACTGGCTCATGTGATAGAATTACGCTCGGTCTAATCTCACCCTAATGTGAGTACGTAGGTAACCCAATCCAGGTTCGACCCTAGTTAGCTTTACTTTCTTAGATTGGTCTTACTTTAAACAATTAGACATTTAAACAAACTTTGACATTAATTGGCTTAAACCTAAGGAGTAGGGAACCATTGTAAAATGGAAGCCTCAGGGTTCCTAACACCTTTCCCAGACTTAACTGAACCTCTTACCCTCAATCTCAAATCGTAGACTAAGACCTTATCCAATACCCAGAGACTTATCCATTCTGAATGAATAGGTGGCAACTTTAAATTCCTTGTGAGATTTTTAATTAGGGTTCCAAAACCCATGCTCACACTGTGAATATCATATTTTATGCCTGAACAAGGGGATTGGAATCATTATGGTGTTATGTGAATGTATGTGGAGGAAGGGATGTGTTTATGAAGTTGAATTGGAGGGATTGAATGTCTTGAATGAAAGTTATGGGTTTTGGTGGAATTAGGGATTTATGTTAGTGTGATTATTTATGAATTATGTTATGAAAGTATGTTGATGATTTGATAAGATACATTATCTATGTTGTTAAAGTATGATTTATAAGCTTGATTTAAAAGCCTTTGTTTATACATGCATGCACGATTGCAAAATACACACAAGTATGAAGTGAAAATTAAGGGTACTACTAAGAGCACAAGTATGACTAAATCAAAGTAAAGTAAGAAAGTAAGAAAGAAAAAGATACATGAAAGCATTGATGTATGATGAGTTTTGCACAGACAGACTAGCATCAAAATGGCTTAAGGGAAAAAAGTAACCCGTCGCACCGGATAATGTGCTAAGTAAGCCGTCTGTGATGGATAAAGTATAGTAACCCCTTTCCATAATAGTTAAAGCGGTATTTAAAGTTATACACATTGCATGTTGTTATAGTTTATAAAGTAACAAAGTAAGAAAGTAAATGACATAATGAACACACATGTTTTTCCGCACTCTGATTTATATATGTGAATTGAATTGAACTATTTAGTTGTATGCTTGTTGATTTTCATGACATTTTTTATTATGGGTATTATATACGTGGAGTGAACTTGTTACTCAGTCGATAATTTCATTGTCGGTAGGTTCTGGATTTGACATTTGTGCACCTGGACCGTGGGAAGAGGAAGAATACATTGAAGAACTAGTAGGTAAATATCCCAAAGAAGAACGAGATCTTGATCGATGGACATATTGCTGAATTTGGTTTATTAGTATCTATTTGAATTTCAAAGGATTTGTAATTGAATTTATTCCAGATTTATGTCTAGTTTATCTCGACGGTTAAAGATTTTGATGGATGGTTCAATTTATTTAGATTCAGTTTGATTATGGATGATTAATTGAGGTATCAAAATTTATTTAATGAAAAAATTTTTAAGTTCAGATATTAGCATGGTTTTATTGCTCATTAAATGGATAAAGTCAAGTAAGTCACGTGCCAAAGTTCCACATTCTCCTAGGTGGGATTTTGGGGCACGATAACACCATTATTATTTTTATTACATAGAACTATAAATACTAATGGAGTAAATAAGAAAGAATTATAATTGTAAATTTATAATACTTAACTTTAGGACCAAATGTTTATTGTGGACAACTTCAATTAAAAAATTTAAGTATACGAGCAAAAACCAACCTAACCCAACCCATATCAACTTGAGTTGAGCCCAGGGTTACAAAATGAGCCTTTGGTTTGGGATTGGGTTAGGGTTGCGGTAGGGTTGGATTCGGCCATGAAAAAACAGTTTCACTTTACGGTGTGCAAGAAACACTTTCATTTTCTTGCACTTTTTCAATAGTGACAAACTTTTTCCCAAAAAATTTCTCCATCTTTTAATGGTTGTTTTGCAAGAAAATTTTCTTTTCATTTATTTTTTTTCCTTTTCTTTTATTCACTTTCTTGCCAAACAAACACATTCTTACGGTTTGGCTTGTGTTGGCTTGATCATTGAGATGAGTTAAGAATAGAATATGAACGAGTTTGAGATACAACAAACCTATTTTTTTATAAAACATTTGTACTTGTAAGAAATTTTTATAGGAAAATAAAATGTCTTCCTATGAAGGTTATAAAATTAATGTTTTTGATGTATGAATGTAGTGACTACCAATATACTATTCTCGTATAATCAATAAAATCTCTTTCTACTCTAATTATTAGTTATATGGGGGGCTTGTGTGTATGTGTCGACAAATTTGTTGAAGGAATAACTCCATTAAAGAATTTTTGAATAACAAAATTTTGGAATTGAATTGATAAGGTGAAAGGAAAAGTTAGTAACTTCATTAATCTAAGAATTAGCAAAGAATTAGTTTATATTATATCCATGGAAATGTGGCTAAACTTGACCTATGTAATTAGAGATCCTTAGATCTTAATTCAGTGAAAAACAAGTTGCTTGAGTGACTTGATGGGGTAGCACTTTGGAGTTCACTCAAATGCCCGTCTCTATGGTACTGTTGTAGGATTTTGAACTCTCGAGAATTTTTAATTTTTGAGATTTCAAAATCCCGGGTAATGCGAGGACTTAGAGTTTACAGTCTCCTTCTTGAAGGATCTTCCTACTCCCTCCTATGTAGTTTTTCCCAGCTTCCTCTTTGTTCACTCGGAGAGGTTAGCGCGCAGTCTATCCTGGTGGAGCCATCCACCGAGATATTGCAGCTTTCTCTCGAAGAAAACCTCAAGGTAGTAGTCCTGGAGTAAGCCTTCGTGGAAGAAACACAAACTAAATGTCAGTGGTGTCTACTAGGAAAATTCTTAACGGATCATCCCATTAACAACACACCATGGTAAAATCAACTACTTTCAAAGCTTGGCATTTGAAGGAGGTAGATGTCATTGATCTACCAAAGGAGATTTTATGTTCAAATTCCAGGATGCAACTATTAGACATTTGTGCCCATAAAAGCCATTCCGGACTTGTATTAATCTACATTATTAATATAGCATCTTTAAATTCACACATTATCTTCTACATTGGGTAATATATTATAAAGTATCTCATAGGGACTACATTGTCCCATAGGTAACATTGTAGGAAAATCATCCAGTTGGTTTTGAATGAAATGCTAAGGAGATATGGTGTTCCAGTTCCTTGTAGACCTATAATTGTTTTAAGTTATTCAGGATACATCTGGACAATGTACTCCTACTAACTTACATATGGTTAGTTCCATAAGATGGAGTGATGAATCTCAATCACTGAGAGAAGGGTCTCTTGACTAAGATGTGGATATAAGTAACAAGTACGTATATTGTAACAGGATCACATAGTGGATACCCTTATAAATATATTGTCTACATATTTAGGGTATTCCATTTGACAGAATGTCTTTAACTTGAGAGGTCGACATCTTCTCTAGTATTTGCCTATATAGTTTTGATGTAGCCAATCGTCAATGTCTAACACACCGAACTAAATACGGGCTTGTTGGGTTATGTATGCTATATTTGAAGAAGTGTGTGCACGCTCAACAAGGACTCCACCGATCCTCATCTAGAGTTATATATATTGAGTTGATATTTGTCAAACCGAACTTGGAAACCAGTGCTGGTGTTTATCGATGAAATTGTTTTATCAAAATGATTGTTTTCTAAATAAAAGAAAAGTAATAATTATTATTCTTTTAAAGAATTTCAAATTGCATTTAAAAGTCCAAGTTTGACTAAAGGTATCAAAGAGAAAGAGTTCTCAATACAAGCTAGGGATTACGAATAGTATAAGCTATTGTCCCATAAGCTTATAACAATATTAGATGATGGAATGACGTGTCTGTAAAAAAATCTTGTAATAGAATATATGTGCAAGTAATTCTCTAATTTCCAGGGTTAGTCACATTGTGTTAATGGACATTATTGTGATTAGTGGAAGTCCAGGGACTTAGATGACATTCTATGATCCTAATAGAGGTATAGGAAAGTGTTTCCTAGTAATAAGTTTACAAGCTAAAAGGTGAAGCACTTGGTCTCATAACCGGAAGTAGAAGATCCCTTTAGATCTCACACACTAGGACCTTCTTAAAGCTTTTAATTTAATTAAGAATTAAATTAATTAATTTTTCCATGTATTTCACTGTATAGTATAGTGAAATTCTTATAGGTGAAATCACATAAGATGTGATTAACCAAATGGGTAGGACCCATATGAGATTTTGATAAAGATGAAAAGGTAACCAACAAGGAGTGTGATACTCCAAAAGGGGCATGAGATATGTGGGGCCCACCTAGGGTGGGACGCCCACTTCTATGCATAGTTCTCTAATTGGTTTCTAATTTGATTAGTTACTAATTTGGTTATTTTCTTTCTTGGGAGAAAGAGACAATGTGGAATTATAATGAGACTTCTAATTAGATTAGAAGATTTTCTATATTGATTTGATTATAATTGGAGTTTCGATTTGATTTGATTTGTAGATTTTTGGATTTGTATTTGATTATGTGAATCGATACAATTTCAGTACTTGGGCCATAACTTTATAACTGTAACTCCAATTTTGGTCCAATAGTACATCGCTTCAAAGCCGTCGGAAAGATCTACAACTTTCATGAAGAAAGTTTTTCTAGAATCAATCGTTTTGAAGGCCAAAACCTCAGTAAAAAATCCAAAGTGGGATAATCATAATAGAATTAAAAAGAGAGTTCTAATTGGGTGAGAATTTAGAAATAGGAGTTTGACTTGAACTACAAGTTAGCAATAAAAGAGCCTATAAAAGGACCCCTTTGTGTGGAATGTCCAACACAATTTTTGAAGATTGCGAAAATCAATCTTTCTCTCTCTCCCTAAAAAAGTGCATGCCCCTCTCTTCCCTCTTTGGGTTGTACAGTCACCCCTCTCCCATCTTCTTCCTTTGGTTTGTTTTGATTTTGTTGAAGATCAAGATTGTTTATTTGAAGATCAAGATTGTTTCTTCAAGGATCAAGATTAATTATTTATTGATCAAGAAGTGTTCTTGCAATCAAGAAAAGAAGAAAAGATTATAGAGCTTGGATTTGAAGGGCCATTAGCTTCTATTGGAGAAAAGCTTTAAAGATATAAAGAATGTTTGTGTAAATCGCGAAGGAGACTTTTCACTTGCGAAGTTTTGCAGGTATTGTTCTATCATTCGAATCGCAAATAAGACTTTTCACTTGCAAGGTCTTGAAGGTATTTATTGTTCTATCATTCATTGAATAAAATCAATTAGAGCTATAGTCAGATCTTGGGATTCGATGTATGCCTCCCAAGAACTGTTTTTCTAAAATAAAAAAGAGGCATACTTTTAGCAATAGACCTCAGGAAGGTTCTTCAGAATGAACCTTTGTCTTTTAACGTCCACCTCCTACAACTAAAGCAATAGTTACCACACTCTACACCCCATGAAATTCAGTTTACCCACACCCCTTTCTGGGTGAAGCTTCAGCCATATCTCATTCAACCAGGAACAAGGCTCAAATTAGGTGTGGAGCTCGAGGAGGTACTGGAGGAGGAAGTCTCGGATGTGGACTAGGTCAGAGGGAAGTTCCTTCGAGTTAGGATCCTCTTGGATATTCGACAACCTCTGCGTTATCAAATCTGCCTGTTCCAACGCAACAAGCCCTAGCCACAATCGAGGTAAGGTATGAACGCTTCCCCACCTTTTGTTTCAGGTGCAGAGTGATGGGCCATGATGACAAGTAGTGTGGCACCTCTCTGGTGAGTATAGAGGTTCAGGCATTGGCGGAGGGAGTTTTTGGGCCTTGGTTGCCTCCCCACCTTTTGTCTTAATTGAAAAATTGAGACAAAGCACCTAATGTAACTCATCAGTCAGTGAACATGATCCACCAATAAAAGTTAATGGACTTTCAGAACATGTAAGGCTTTTTAACATTCTAGCTAGTATCCCATTAGATAAAGTTGAATAGCTTTCATCGTTTTCAACTCCTGTTGGGTTTGAGAATTTTCCTTTTTTTGTGAAAGATTATGTAACTAACACATACACTAGAGTCTAAATGGGTAAGTCCAAGCAATCAGGGATTGGGATTTTAATGCCATCGTCGTTATACTAAACTCCTTCAACTAACACACAAACACACTATACTCCATAAGGGTAACTAACACACACACACTAAAATCCTTCAACTGAATGCCATCATCGTTATTGCTAGCTTGGTCCTTCCCCCCCAAGGAGATAAAGTAAGAGCAAATTAAACTTCTCAGAATTATGTTTTTTCAGAGTCGAAACTCGAAAGTAATCAAATACATATCGAGTAATCTCACCAAGAAGGTCCGTCTTCAAAGGACTCTCACTCGGTTGTTCCCTGAAAAACTGGGTGGCCTAGCTTTAGGGATCGGTTGAGCCTCAGGACCTAGCCATGGAGGAGCACTCAGTCAACTCTGTGTCAAAGATGAATATGTTAGACCTATTCACCCCCATCTAGGTCCTTGGGATCATATGGTAATTTCAATAACCATTGTTAAGTTAAGATTAAGGGATGACTAAGTATTAAAGCATTAAAAATAAGTTTGGATAAGTATGCTTGATATAATCTTTTTAGTTAATAATTCATAATTATTGATAAGTTTGATTTTAAGACAAGAACAAGAATATGATGATGTTTTCAATACTGTTCTAGGTTAATGATATTGTAATCATTGATTTGTGAATAAGAATAAGCATATGAATGTGTTTGGTACGATTTCCTAGGTTAATGATATTGTAATGATTGATTTTGATTAAGAATAAGCACAATTAAGATTAAGATTTTAAGTAGATGCATCAATTTAAGGGTTAGATTGATTTAAGAGTAAGAATTTATGCAAGTAAGGATTGTTTAGGGTTAATGGGGTTATTTAATTAAGAATAAGGGTTATCCAAGCATGTAGGGATGTTTTAAATTAAGAATGAGGGTTATGTAAATATGTATGGATTTTATTAAGTGTATGCAGAATTATTAGATCTATGATTCTTGTATTATTGGGATGTAAATAATTACGTATGATAATGTGGTGAATAAAAAAATGAATTAGATGCCCTATAAATTATGAATAAGGTATTTACATGCTCTACAACTTATGAAGGTGTTATCATTGTGTTCTATGGATGATTAATAAATTATGAATATGTTGTTTAAGGCTTGGGTTATATGATTCGATTTGATAACTATGGGTTGATAAACATGATTTATGATGTATGTAAGATATGTGTGATTTATTTTCGGGTAAACAAGTCTTAAATTACGGTCTTGGTGCTTAGTTTATTTATCATAGTGGTATTGGACACTATGATGGATCTCCGTTGAAACTAGATTAGTGATCTAAGGTGTAGTTTAACCGAATTTTTATCACTGATAGGATAGAGGTGTGTCGGATGTCAAATCCTCACTTGAGATTGGTTGGGTTAGTGCTATAAAGAAAATAAAAGAGAATGAAAAAAAGCTTAGAAGATATGGAGAGATGAGAAGGGTGGATCGATTTTTAAAACATCTTTTTAAGAGATTATCAAGATCTACTAATGAAATAAATAACATAAATTAAAAAGAATGAAATGTAAGCACAAACTAACTAACATGAAAGAATTTTATTAATTAAACCAAATTCACTACAAAACTTGAATTAAAATTAATGCAAGAACAACCTAAAACAAAGTGCCAGAGGTGACAATGTGTTGCATTCCCGCCGGTGTTGATGTAGGTGATTGTTGGAGGTGTGTCCGACATGAGGAGATGGAGAAGCCGTGAACCAAGACAAGGAGAGATGGGAGTGTGAGAGGGATGAAATGTGAGATAGAGAGAGAAGAGAGTGCGTGTGGTACAGCCACCACAAAGAGATGTGAGGTGAGATGGAGGTCCTAGGTTGAGAGAGATGGGCGTGAGATTGAGAGAGAGGTAGTGGGGGTGAGAGAGAATATGTGGGGTGAGAGATTGTGAAGTTCTCCCCCTAGGCGTAGGGGTGAGAACATGAGAGCCCTAGGCATAGGGCTTGAGAGATGAGAGGTGAGTGAGAAGAGAAGTTAGGGGGGAGGGAACTAGAAATCAGAGAAGGGTGAGGAGAGAGGGGCGTGTGTTTATAGGGAGGTTAGCTTAGGGTTTGAAAGGAGAGAATAAAGATTAGGTTTTTGGACTATTGAGATGGATGGCTAGGATTTTTATGTGAATGAGATTTAGGGTTAGGGTTTTAAGAGAGGAAGTGGGCGGTTTAGGGCTTTAGGTAGAGAAATGGGCGGCCAAGATTAGTAGAAGATAAGGGTTTCAAGGATTAGGTTTAAAAGAGATGGACAACTAGGATTAGGGTTTGGATGATTAGGGTTTGGATGATTAGGGTTTGAAAAATCCGGTGAACCTCAAATCAATGTTTGAGTTAAGAACTCACAAACCCAAGGGGGTGGCTAGGTATCCCTACAAGTCTATCTACCCTTTTTAAGATTATGAAATCAAATTATTAATTAAGGGAGGATGAACATAAAGTGCAGAATAAAGGAAACAAGCAAATCAAAACACAAGCAATTTTTACGTTGAACCATTCCGGGAAAAACAACGGGACCAAGTCCAGCAATGAGAATCCACTAAGACAAAGTAAACAAGAACTTACAAGACTCAAACTTGACTCATTCGGACTCGACACTACAATCTTTCAGTTCTTAGTCCTCCGCGCCTCAAGAATTCATCATGTACCCGCAAGTCCCATGATCAACCACAACTTCCTGTACTTCTCTCGTGTGTCCACAACAACATCGATCCTCTTCAGATCGATCTCCGTCAATGACGGCTTCAGATTTCACTGATCAAATATCACAACCACCATCCTCCTCGGATCGATCTCCTTCACACAGGCTCCAAAACACTCTAGCTAATTGTTCTATACATAACGAGTTGACAAACAATTCTTAGTTGGATTCCAAACAATAGGAATACCCAAGCAAGAAAGAATGAAGCAATCAATAACTTGCAATCTCTAGGGTGGAAGAGGAGAGGAAAATGGGTTTGGAAAACCCTAATAATCTTTTAGAAACTCTCTCTAAACTCTCTAATCTTCTTATGTTCATTCAAGAAACAAACCAATATATAGGGATCGATAAATAGAATTAGAAACTGCTAAAAACCTCTGTTTTCGTGCAGGTCGTTCGAATGGCTCGATGCCCATTCGAACATCTGAAGAATGGGGCACCAGATAGCTATTGGAATGAAAAATATGACCATCCTTTCTTGGCCATTGAACGGTCTTTGGGCCGTTCCAATAGACTTGTGTCCGTTCTAACGAAGTCACTATTCACAACATTTTCAGCATTGCCACTAAAACTTTGAATAATAATACAAAGGCCAATTCTTATTGGATGAAATAGAAATTTGAACCATAACTAAGTTAGGTCATCTAGAATATACCATAAAATTTTCATAAATTTTGGATCATTGTAAATGACCAAGAAACCCCTCTGATGATAGATAGGCGATTTCGCCTATTTTGAATCGAAAGCTTCAACCAAGGGCAAGCCACTAACCACCTAAGGCAAACAAAATTTTCTAGGTTAATCCTCATAAGATATAGACTAGGTATATAGGCCACTTACCATCCTACGGAATGAAACAAAGGCGATGATCGAAATGTGTTCAGTTGATCTTCTTCGGTCTTCATCTTCACTTGTCTTGGATGTTTGTAGGCAAGGACACAAGACACATGACACACTGTTTTGACAACAGAATAAGCCAACTCTAAAACATGGACTTTAGAGGGTTGGACGAATAGGATTAGGAGAGAGAGATTGGGGTTTTGAGAAATAAAAGAGAAAAAGAAGAGAAAATGATGGCAAAGGGTCTTGAACCCTGATCTCTAGTATTATCTTGTGTACACTTCACAAACTGAGCTAGTAGACAACTGGTGTCTTCAATTGTGGATTTTAATACTTTGGTATCTATTCTTGGAGATTGAATTTTCTGCTCTCTTGGTCTTCGTTCTGACTCTGTGATCTTCTGGCTTAGCCCACACTTGGCCTGCATCTACTGGTATAGCCCATGGGCTCTTTAATATTTGGTAATGGGCTTTAGTGTTTAACTATGGCCTCAAGTTCTTGAGAATCATCTAGTCAAGGTTCCTGAGACGACAGTTAAAAACACGTAAAGAGATTTCATCGAAAAATCTTTGTATCTAGACTTTCAAAAATTTGTTTAATTTATGCTAATATACTATGTTGACCAGAAAAGTGTGTTCTATGCATTGGAGGAAACACTTAGACAGAAAAGTTTATAAAAAGGAAGGTTTTATGTAGGAGAGTTCGATAATGATTTAAAGAATAATAGTGAGAATAAGTACTTTTAAGCGAATATCACAACCCCCAACTAGCATATTTTCAGTCCTTGGCAATCAGTGCAAAATAATGGAGCTTGACAGGGCTTGAAACATGCTACACATTGTTTCTCATTACTCAGAGAAAACTCCGTATTTTAAATTATTTCAAGGATGTAAAAAAAATATTTACAAGTTAGAACTCAGTCAGTAAGTTTCAGGAAGAATACAGATGGACACTCAGCACAAAGAAAAATTCAGGTTCAGAGTGTGTGTGTGTGTGCTCAACATCATCATTATCTAGCTATAAAGATTTTCAAATCACGTCTAAGACTGTATGTCTCGACCTCAATTCTCACTCTATACCGCTCGGAATTGAATCACTCGAAAATGGTTTTATCTCTTTTCTCTCAAGTTATATGTGAGGAGATATGTTGATAGAAACAATCATTTATCTCACATATATTGTCATGAAGGACGAACATAAGAAAATCAGAAGATCTCATGATAGGAATATCATGTCACACTCAGGAATGTCAGATCAAACTCTATAGTTATTCTTTCTCCATTCTCCACATTCTATGATTCTGCTAACTTAGAATCAAGTAGGACTTTTAATAGATTGTATTGAGGCTTGAAATAGGTTTAGAAAAATAAGGGGGTACAGAGATTCAAAGTTCTGAGAGGATATCTAATTTTCTTTGTAATTTTTCTTGAGGGTGTAACTCCAGTTTCCTTTTATTTTCCTTCTTTCATTTGTATATTTTTCGATCTTTTTGAGATTGCTCAGTTATTTTTCAGCTTCTTTCTATCCATATTTTCTTTTCAGCTTGAACCCACTTGTTTTTTCTTTCATTTTTCAATTTCTATCTTTCATGGTGCACCCATACCAATTGCTCTTTTATCCTTCTCAAAAGTAGCATCGTGAATACTTCTTATTTGATTGAGTTTTCAGTTAATGGGTTAACAAGAAAAAGTTTTCATCAAAGGCTCAAAAGAGTTTCTAATGATGTAGAATTTGGGTAAGCTAAAAAGTTTGAAAGGTTAAAAACATGGCCTAAATCATTTTCTAGGGTTGCCTCTCATGTCCAATGTCTTACATGGATACAAAAAAAATTATTTCATAATAATCCAATATTTGATGTCGTTCCGAGTTTAATGATCAAAGCAAGAATTAATGAGATCTCTCAAAGTAATAAGTACGGTTTGGAAGAAATTGTGAATCATCTTGTGACTCGGAATTATTGTATAACCCTCTAAAATGATGAAATGCTCAAAAGTTCACAGGGTTAGGTCTCTAGAAATATTCTTCTTGGATCTCTAGAGAATCTAAGCTTAGGATGACTCTAATGTTGATTTTGTTCAATTTGTGCCAAATCTGAGTTCTCTAAGTGTTTAAATCCACAGTCGCACTGCTTGAATTTTTAACTGAAGTAAGAGCTAACGTGTACTTCAAAAGATTACATCCTTTTCAATAAGCAGACCAACGGTTTGTTTTGTCTCATCATTGTAAATGTACTTGAAAACATTTGAAAGTACTAGAAAACTCGAATTTTTTTTTTAAAAAAAAGAATAAAATAAGCCTAGATATCCTACTTGCAAAACCCAAAGTTCTACCTACTAGGCGGCCTACGAGATAGGCCGGAAGCTTACAAAGTCTTTAAAGCTCCAAAGAGTTAGCAAAGGAAAACACAAGTTTTGGAAAAACATCCACCCCCAAACAAAATACAACACTGTCCTCGGTGCTCATGACCGGAACAAAAAATATGATATGATTGGTGACGACAAGATGTACAAGTTGAGGAAGGATATTACCATCTTGACAGAAATTGTACAAATGATCTTCAGAAGTGATGGTACCTGTATAACCAGAATAATACTACCAGAAGATATGCAAAAATAATAATGCGACTCTTGTGATTTTAGGAATCTCGGAATTGCCTTTTTGAAAGTGCTAAGTTTAATGTCTTCAGTTAGACACAACGGGGGTTACATAAAAGCACCCCAAAAAAAATGAAGCACATAGAGAATGAGTGAGTCATCAGTCTACAAAGACAAGATGGATAAGATCGATCTTAACCAACACCTACTGGTGGCTTAAACTCAATGAGTGGAGCAGGAAAAGATATCAATGGAGTGGGCTCCAGAAGATCATGAAGTTTAGATAGGGCTGACTCGGATTGGAAGCCATCCCAATTGTGTTCTAGACACTAATGTAGAATATCCTCGGGAGAGTCCAGAGCTAGACTCTCAATGGCACATAGTTCTTCAAGTGTGTCGAGATCGGCAGGTTGGTGCATTAAATGAAAGATGTTGAAATCTGCTTTAAGGTTGCTGAAAGCGATTGACATGTTCCCATCTTGACACCCTATGTGTGCATTAGTGGTGGCTAGGAACAGTCTGCTCAGGATGACTGAAATTCGATTGTTGGGACATGGCTCCGTGTCGAGAATGATAAAATCGACCGGATAGTAAAAGTCTGCGACTTTTACCAGGATATCCTCAATGATACCTCTAGGGATTTTGATTGATTGGTCGGCAAGTTTTAACGTGACCCTAGTAGGCTTCATGTCCTTGAAGCCTAACTACTGATATACTGAATAAGGTAGGAGATTCACACTGGCTCCTAGGTCTAGCAAGGCGGTGCAAGAAAATTCATTCCATATTCTGCACAGGATGGTAGGGCTTCCAGGATCCTTAAACTTTATAATACCATTTCGTTGAATGAATGCGGTGGCCTTCTTAGCCAAAAAGGCATCCTTGGGTACATGAATACGCCGCTTAACAGTGCATAAGTTCTTGATGAACTTAGCATATGCAGGAATCTGTTTGATTATAGTTAGGAACAAGATATTATCTGTAAGTTTTTGAAGACTTCGCGGATCTCAGCGAATTGTTGGTCCCGTTTGTTTTGAGAAAGTCGTTATGGGAAATGGGGTTTGAGTTGATAAATAGGCTTGTCCTTTCCCTTTGGTGTCTAAACAGGAATATTACATTTAGGTGTAGAGGTAGAGGCAGAAGCTTTGGAGCTGGGTTCCTCTAAGTTAGCAGTTGATGCTTTTGATGGCACCGAGCTTGGTTTCACTCCCATGTCCACATTTCTGCCCGAGCGGAGTGTGGTAATAGCTCGTACCTCACCCTAAAATTTTGGTTTACGGATTGTGAACTGACTTCATAAACTGCCTCCTTGGCATTTCCCTTTGGATTGGCAATAGGTTGGCTAAGGAATTCGCCTTTCTCTCTCTCTCAGTTTCTAATTAACCTAGACGGTGCTCTAGACGTTGGAAGGATTGTTCTTGTCGGATCATAAACTGAGAGAGAAGGTCTTCTAGACCAGGTTTAGGAGCAGGCTGTGGTGATGCAGCTAAAGGAAGCTGAAGCACCAATTCTCTATTGGATCATACTGGAGTAGATTAATTGTAGGAATGAGGTGCTCCTCGTACTAACTATGATTTTACGGATTTTAAGGGGCTCTCTGCTATCCAGATTAAGAATTATGGGTAAGTTGCTGATACTGGTGGTACTGATGCTGTGAGTACTGCCCACTATATTGCCCATTGGGTTGGTGAAACATGGGAGGATAAGTGCCCTATTGCGGTCGCTGTTGTGGAGCAAACTGTTGCTTCCAAGAGAAATTTGGATGATTCCTGTTATCCAAATGGTAAGTCTGGCTATAGGAATTTTGAGTTGGAGGTTTAAAGGTACTGAAGTTCCAGATCTATTTTTGGATTTGTGGGGCACATCCTTCATTCAAAGGACATGTAGAAGTGGTATGGGTATTCTGCAAATAGAAATCACAATGCACGATAATGTAATCCTGACCCGCATGCATGACAGTATTTGATGGTATTGGTTTCTGAACCGATAGAGCTAGGGCAGAGATAGATTTTGTTAGTTCAAGGATCAGGGATTTCAACTCTGGATCACTTTTTACCTCATGTCCTATGGAAGTCCTAAAGATTGAATTAGTTTGACTAAATTCAAAATTAGTCATCCAATGCTGGGAATTCTCTCTTAATTCTGTTAGGAATAAGTAGGCTTCCATAAGAGCAGTGAGCACGGGATTTCACCCTCACAAAAATATTTTTGTGTTTAGAGTGACCACTTATTAATTCAGAAGGGATAAGTCCCCGGTTTGTGGATAAGGTCTTGGTCTACGGTAGAGGTCTAGGTAAGAGGTTTGGTTAAATTCGGGGAAGGTGTTAGTCACCCCGAGACTTCCATTTTTCAATGGTTCCCTACTTTCTATGTGTAAGCCAATTTAAGTCAAAGTTGTTCAAATGCCTAAGTGTTTAAGATAACACTAATCTAAGAAAGAAAAGCTAACTAGGGTCGAACCCGGGTTGGGTTGCCAATGTACTCATAAGGTGAGATCAGACCGAGCATAGTTCTGGCACATGGGCCATGCTAAGGCTAGGGGGTGTGTATGTGTGCACCAAGGGTGGCTAATGAACTAGTCCGGTAGATTAGGGTTTGGTTGACCAAGTTTGGTCAAGTGCAAGGTTTAAGCCCGGTAGGCTTAAGATTAGTCTGGTAGACTAAGAGAAAGGTCCGGTAGGCCAAGGGGCAAGTCCGATAGACTTGATTTAGGTCCGACAGGCCAAAATCGAAAATAACCAAGGTTAGGGTCGCTAACCGAGGTTAAAGGTCAAATTAACCATGGTTAGGGTTGCTAACCATAGTTGAGGGTAACAAGGGTGAGCCCGATAGGCTAAGATTTAGCCCGATAGGCCAAGGGTGAGCCCGATAGGCTAAGAGATTTAGGCTCGGTAGACCAAAATCGGATTTAACCGAGGTTAGGATTGCTAACCGAAGTTAAATGGATAAAGTAACCATGGTTAGGACTACTAACCATGGTGAAGAGGCCAAAGCAGTGACATTTTGGACACATGCACTAATTTCAGAATTTTTGGGATTTTTCTAGATTTTTTCAAGGGTTAAGGATTGCTTAACCATGGATAAAAGTTAATCGGGGTTAGGTTAATCCCAGTTAAATTGTCCAGGCAGGTTAGGGTGGGCCCAGAGAGCATGGTAGGGCCTAGAGTGGCCTCCTACCAGGTTTGGGCCCTGTGCAAAAGCCCAATGATCAAAAATCAGTAATGGCGGTAAAGAGATTACCGCCATTACAGATGCAATTACAGGAGCTCTTTGTAAGTCTGGGGTTTGAGTTAGGGTTTAACCCAAAGGGTTCTGAACCCATAGGGGTGAAGGGGGAAGTCCAAGGAAGGACCTAGACCTTTGGTGGGCCCAAGGAGTGGTCTGGAGTGGGCCCCATAGTGGGCCGAACCCACTGTATTTGGTATGCTGTAATAGCGGTAGAGTGTCTACCGCCACTAAGTTAACTCT
Organism: Tetracentron sinense; assembly: GCA_015143295.1. Classification (NCBI taxonomy): domain Eukaryota; kingdom Viridiplantae; phylum Streptophyta; class Magnoliopsida; order Trochodendrales; family Trochodendraceae; genus Tetracentron; species Tetracentron sinense. The sequence goes on from CM026556.1 coordinate 218,794, forward strand.
GGGTTTCAGGCCATATTAACCAGGGTTAAGCACCAGGGGTGAGCCTAGAAGGACCAGTCTAGGTAGAGAAACATTAGGGGAGGTCCTAACTTAGCCCTAGAATGGACCAGGGCCTCACTCAAGTGGGTGCAACAGTGCTGCAAAATGAAGGCCAGGAATGGCGGTAATTATTTTATCGCCATTCTTGGATCTTTCCAGAAAATGAGGAAGGTGGGGGGACCCCTGTCCTTGGCTTGAAAACAAGAAAACGGAATGAGATGGCCCCTGGAATAGGATCAGGGGCCTTACAAGGTTTTATAGAAGCAAATAAAAGGGGTGGGGTGGCCCTACCCTTGCTGGGAGCTGCAACAGTGGTGGAGAGGAGGTTGTGCGAGGTGGTGGCTGCTTGAGGAGAACTTAAGGGTGGCCTGAGGAACTCCTGGGGAGGTCTAGGGATCACCTAAGAGTAGACTATAGGGTTGAGGTAGGTGGAGACAGGTCTGGCCGTATCCCAATAGGGGTTTGATATGGATTTTTTGGAGTGGTTTGAAGTGAGGAACTGGGGAGTTTATATAGAGTTTGGGGATGCCTCAGGGCATTTAGGTGATTAAATTGGTGGTGGAGAACCCTAAGGGGGCGGAGCTGAGGGCTACAGGGGGTGTCAATTGCATTCTGCACAGAATTTCAACAATGGCGGTAGAGGTTCTACCGCCATTCCCATTGTAGTGTAACATGGGAATGACGGTAGAAACTCTACCGCCATTATCCATATTTTGCTAAAATGGGTGAAAACCTATCCCTATTGGCCTGATTACACTGTTAGCTTTATCCAAATTTAGTAATGGCGGTAAAGTTATTACCGCAGTTATCAAACTTTTCAAAAATGGGTGGTGGGCCCCACTGCAACGGCTCCTAAAGGCCCGTGGGCCCCTATTTGGGCCCACAGAAGGTTTTGGGCCTTGGAATTTGGGGTTTTGAGTCTTAGGGCTGAACTAGGGTTTACCTAGGGTGAGACTAGGATTTACCAGGATTTGAGTCTACTTAGGGTTAGGCCTAGGGCTTGACTAGGGTTTGACCAGGGTTCACCTATGGTTAGCGTTAGTCCTAGGGTTTGACCAGGGTTTACCTAAGGTTATATGAGCAGGGTTTTACTTAGGGTTTGGGTTTGTCCTAGGGTTAAGCCTAGGGCTTGACCAGGGTTTAGACCATGGTTTACCTAGAGTTAGGGTATGATTGGGACTCAGCTGGGGATAACCATGGTTAAGGTAGGTTGTGCAAGTGGAATCATCTTGCACAAGTGGAATCATCTTGCACAATTGAGACTCAGCTGGGGATAACCAAAGACTAGAATCATCCTATTTTTACATCAAGATTGGATTTTAAGGGATGATGATACGTATGCATGCTGTGCAAGTGGTGTGATGAATGATGCGCTTGCCTATACTTGCTTGGGATTGATGGACACTATGAAGGATGGTATATCCCAGAGGTGCTAGCCAGGATTTGTTGCCATGGCATTACCCAGAGGTGCTTAGCCAAAACAAACAGAGGACACGTGGAGTGTCAAAAGGAGGACATGCGAGGTGCCGACAAAGTGTGTTATGTCGATGCTCACCTGGGATTTCGGAGACACACGGGTTGTCGAAGGGGGACATGCGAGGTTCCGACAAAGTGCATTATGTCGATGCTCACCTAGGATGTCAGAGACACACGGGGTGTTGGAGGGGGACATGCGAGGTGCTGACAAAGTGTGTTATGTCGATACTCACCTGGGATGTTAGAGACACACAGGGTGTCGAATGGGGGACATACGGGTGGTATTACGGTATGATGAGATTACCAAGGGATACGCAGGATGTCAAGGATACATGGGGGTGTTGAAAGGGGACATGCAGGTGGTATCACGGTATGACAAGATTGCCAAGGGATACACAGGATGTCAAGGACACATGGGGGTGTTGAAAAGGGACATGCGGGTGGTATCGCGGTATGGCGGGGGTGTTGAAAGGGGACATGCAGGTGGTATCCCGGTATGGCGAGATTACCAAGGGATATGCCTGATGTCAAGGACACACGGGGGTGTCGAAAGGAGACATGCGGGTGGTATTGCGGTATGACAAGATTGCCAAGGGATACGCAGGATGTCAAGGGCACACGGGGGTGTCGAAAGGGGACATATGGGTAGTATCGCAGTATGGTGAGATTGCCAAGGGATACGCAGGATGTTAAGGACACATGGGGGTGTAAAAAGGGGGCATGCGGGTGGTATCGCGGTATGGCGAGATTGCCAAGGGATACACAGGATGTCAAGGACACACGGGGGTGTCGAAAGAGGACATGCGGGTGAAATCGCGGTATGACGAGATTACCAAGGGATACGCAGGATGTTAAGGACACACGAGGGTGTCAAAAGAGTGTGGCATATCCAAGAGGCACTAGCTGGATTGATTTTGAAATAGCCCCGGGGTGCTAGATTTTGATGATATCATGTAGTGTGTAAAAGCGAGGATGTTTTCCTATGACTATTAATTGTGACTTGCGGGGATGCGCAGAGTCGGCTTTTTCTGCTTTGTCTTTACTGGGGCTGCTTGATGCAGGTTGGTACGACCAATGTCTCGGTATTGGAAGCTCTATTTTGAAAAAATGTTTTTAGAAAAGTGTCGGACTTTTGCAAAATTTTTTGATTTTGACAGAAAGAATGCTTAGCTAGCTTTTAGATTTACCAGGAAATTACCTTTGTTAGGGTTTAGGGGATTTCGTAATCCGTCTTTTACTCTCAGAGAGTGGAGTATGACCCAAAAGAGGTTTTGTCGCAACTGGGGATGCTTGGGGCAGACCTGTTTGTTTTGCCGCTGCTGGAGATTGAACTCTGGCTGGGGCGAAGCTTGTTGGGGAGTAATTGGAAACTTCGAGACTTGCTGAGAAGAGTGTTTGTAGAGAGCAATTGGAGGCTTCTCTTAGGGATCCGTTGAGGCATGTGGAACTGTTGTAGACCACTGCTGGAGATCTACGGGGAGTGGCACTCTACTGGAGATTTCAACTGTCTGCTGGGGAGTTGAATTATACTGGGGAGCTGTTTTCGCGGGGGAATTGGAGAGTGGAACTCTGCTGGAGGTTGCTGTTGGGGAATTTGTTTCTCAGTGCCATTTGCTGGTGACTTACGAGGGATTGTTGGGAAATAGTGAGATTGATTGCTGCCGGATTTTGTTTCGCAGTACCCTTAGAATGACCAAGTCAATGGGTTTGACATAATTTTTGAGTAATGAGGCCGTTGCCAGTTTTCCTCATGCCTGCGAAGCTGGTTGATTTTTGTCTCTTTTTTGCCCTTAGTCGTAAAACTAGGTCTGGGGTCGCATAATATTTGCGTAATGAGGCCCTTTTTGGTTTTCACTCATGCTAGCGATTTGTTGGGGGAAATAGATTTTCTCCCTTCATTGCCTTGAATGACATCTTGCTGACGATTATGTTCCGCTGAGGATGTAGATGTGATACTGCGCTTGCACTCATAATTTCTAGGGGATCTAGAAGGACTTAGAGTTGGACAAAATGTAGGCTGAGAGATCAAAGTTTGGGACACCCTTGGATTTCTCCTGTTTTGCAGTTGATCCATACTCTGTTGGGGATTCCTCTTGTTGCGGTAAACTTATACCCTCCTGGGGATTTGTACTTTGAGATTTCCAACAGAGTTTTTTTTTTTCTGCCCTGTTGGAGAATTTGAGAGAGGTTGTCTCTATTGGGGAGAGTTTTGAGAGAAGTTGTCTCTGCTGTGGAGAGTTTCGAGAGAGGCTATCTTTGCTTAGGGAAAGAGTCCAGAGAGATTTGTCTCTATGGCGAGTCTCTGACTCTTGAGAATGTTTCGACTTCTATTTTGGGTTTTCCTTTGATGAAAATTTATACCCTTGTGAGTTGACTTAGTTGGGGAAGTCGAGAGGATTCTTACTCTGTTTGGACTTTGCTGAGAGACATTTTTTAGAGAGGCTTTGGTTCAACTGGGGATGGTTTAGGGGATGTCTAGACTCTGCTTGGGAGATGATTATGGAAATATCTTAATCCCTTTTGTGACTGTATCTGATTTGTCAGGTTGCCCACGTACCCTTTGCAGGATCAAGTCATGACGTAGTTCAGACAAATGCCACTGGTTGGCAAGGGAGGGTGTCCCTGAAAGTGGTGATATGAAAGAAGGGTTGTTAGGCTCAAGGGGGATAACTAGCAGATTTTATTGATTTGTAAATAGTTTACATTGCTAGGGATAAGTAGTGTGCCAAGGATGGCCTCCTGTCATTTCCTGGAGAATCTATGAATGCAAAGCGCTTATCAGATCTATACCTTAAGTGTAGTATTGTTTGACTTTGTCCATGTTGATGGGCTCTGGGAGGTCTTCGTCATCCATACGTTCGAGTCGAAGGGCGTCACTGGAGAATTTATCTCAGACGATGTATGGGCCTTCGTAGTTGGGAGTGAATTTGCCCCTTGGGTCAAGGCGGTTTGGCAACATTTTTTGGAGAACCAGGTCATTGACTTCAATGTTTCATGACTTGACTTTCTTATTGAAAGCCCTAACCATACGCCTTTGATAGGCTTGAGAGTGGTTGATGGCTTTCAGTCGCCGCTCTTCAATCAGATTCAGTTGTTCATACCAGGTCTGTGCCCACTCTGGTTCTGAGAAGTCTGTTTCCATTAACACCTGGGGTTATGAAATTTTTACTTCAATAGGTAGACTGCTTCCATACTATAGGCCGAAGAAAATGGTGTTGCCCTAGTTGAAGTTTGAATTGATGTTCTGTAGGCCATCAGTGCATATGGGAGCATCTTATACCAGGCAGAGTAGTTGGTTGCCATCTTCTTTATGATTTTCTTTATGTTCTTGTTGGCGGCTTCAACTGCACCATTGGTCTGTGGCCTGTATAGCGTGGAGTTGTGATGTTGTATATTGAATTTCTGACAGAGATCTATCATCCATTTGTTGTAGAAGTTGAGAGCATTGTCTGTTTCAATCTCAAATAGGACACCGCATCGGCAGATGATATCCCTTTTCAGAAAATACTGAACTACGAGATTGTGATGTTGGCATAAGAGGTTGCCTCGACCCATTTTATGAAGTAATCGATTGCTACCAGAATGAATCGATGTCCGTTTGATGCTTTCGGGGCTATGGGCCTGATGACGTCGATACCCCAAGCGGAGAATGGCCATGGAGCAGTGAGGTTGTGCAGTCTGGTTGGCGGTGCATTAATTCTGTTAGCATAGATTTGGCACTGGTGCCACTTCTGTACATGCTGATAAAGTCAGATTTCGTTGTGGACCAGTAGTAACCCAGCCCGAGTATCTTCTTAGAGAGCATCAACCCGTTCATGTGTGGGTCGCAATTTCCTCCGTGAACTTCCTTGACTACTTGTGTTACTTTACGAGACATTTGAGCTAGATTAGGCTTGGTGATCTCTTGTACAAGATTTCCAATAAGAGGACAAACTGAATGGCCAGTCTTCAGATTGCCCTATGGTCTGTTTTGGTAGCATCGAGTGGGAAAGTCCCGTCCTCGAGATATTGCTTGATGTCCACATACCAAGGCTTGTTGTCTGATACTTCTTCGATTTGAAGGCAGTAGGCAGGCTGATCCTGTTGCTGAATCTCGATTGGCCAGAGCATGATGCCCCTAGGTATTTATACCATGGAGGCGAGAGTAGCCAGTGCATCGGCGAATCTGTTGTGGTTCCTGGACTTGTGACTGAAGCTGATTCTTCTGAACTGAGTGATTAGCACGTTGAGGTAGGCAAGGTACGGGACTAGATTTGTTTCTTGGATGACCCAAGATTCGTTTGCCTGATAGATTACCAAGGATGAGTCACCGTAGACGTCTATCTCTTCAATCCCGATGCCCAGGGCTTCTTTTAGTCCGGCTATGTAGGTCTCATATTCTGCTTCGTTGTTTGAACATCTGAATCACAGCTTGACTGAGATGGGGAGGTGTGCTCCCTTAAGTGAGATCAGGACTGCTCCTGCCCCATGTCCATGATTGTTAGCGGCTCCGTCGAAGTATAACTCCCAACTGAGGTATTGTTGCTCTTCTGCTTTTGTATACAGGATGACTTCATCTGGAAACTGATCATGTACTGAAACATAGTCTTGTGCTGGACTATGGGCTAGGTGATCTGTAATCACCTGCCCCTTGATTGATTTCTGAGTCATGTACGTGATGTCAAATTTAAACAACATCATAAGCCATCGGGCTGTCCTCCTGGTAGTGGCTGACTTTTCCAGTAGGTACTTGAGCGGGTCCATCCGGGAGATCAGGATTGCCGGATAGGAAAGTAGGTAATGCCAAAGATGCTAGGTAGCCCAGACCAGTGCCAGACAAGTTTTTTCGAGCGAGTTGTACCTCTCTTCATACTCTAGCAGACGCTTACTGATGTAGTAGATGGCTTGCTCTGTTTTGCCTGTCTCGTCATACTATGTCAGGACGCACCCCATGGAGGTTTGTTGTACTGAGATGTAGAGTAGCAGTGGCCATCCCAGTGTAGGAGGAACAAGTACTGGAAGATGGATAAGACTGCTTAATTCTATCAAAGGCTTCCTGGCTCTCGTCTGTCCAGACTGTAGGTGTATTCTTCTGGAGAAGCTTGAAGATCAGCTCCCATATCGGAGTGAGTTGAGAGATGAATCGACTGATATATTGAATTCTGCCCAGGAAATCGTGGATCTCCTTTTTAATTTGGGGTGTCGGCATTTTGATGATAGCTCTGGTTTTAGCTGGATCGATCTCGATGCCTCTATTGTTGACAATGAAGCCCAGGAGCTTTCCTGATGAGGCTCCAAAGACACATTTGGCTGGATTCAATCGCAGGCTGAACTCTCTGAGTCTATCACATAGTCTTTTTAAGTCTTCAGGGCGCTGCCTGGCAATGGGTGATTTGACGATCATGTCATCCGCATAGACTTCAGCTGACTTGTGGATCATGTTGTGGAACAGTGTTGTCATGGCCCTTTGATAGGTTGCCCCTGCATTCTTGAGCCCGAAGGGCATGACCTTGTAGCAGAACGTGCCCCAAGGTGTGATAAAGGAGGTCTTCTTCATGTCTTCTTCTGCCATTCTGATCTAGTTGTATCTGGAGAAACCATCAATGAATGAAAGTGTCTCATGCCCTACAGTATTGCTACTGCCTGGAAGCCTGCTTTGATCTGCTTTTCAACCTCTTCTTTGACTTTCTACGACCATTCGGGCTTCATTCGTCTAAGTTTCTATTTAACTGGTCTGACTTCTGGGTTTAGGGGCAGTCTGTGTACCACTAATGTTGGGTCTAGGCCAGGCATGTCTATGTATGACCAGGCAAAGACGTCTCTGTAGCTCTTTAGGAAGCCGATCATGTCTGTTCTCTGCTACGGGCTCATGGTTGTGTCAATCTTGGTGAGCTGAGAATTGTCTTCAGAACTGAGATTTATGGTCTCAATGTCCTCGATGTTAGATTGTTGTATCCCTTCACTATGCTCTAACAGGTCCAGAAGTTCTTGAGGCGGTTCCTTTTCCTGTTTGGAGTCATACTCAACTTTCGAAAGTTCGAGAAGGGTTTCAGGGGTTGCCTTAGTGCAAGCGATTTCCTGGTAAATCATTTAGCTTAGTTTAGCATGCTTTTTGTTAATTTTGTTGGCTTCAGGACACTAGACCTTCTAGGGAAAGAGTCGGTGTGATTTCATCATCAGCCAAATGAAATGTTTTATGTAAAAATATTTTTGAGTCAAAATATCAGATTTTTCATTTATAAAACAGATGACTGTTGTTTACAAAATGTGACTCAACAAAAAGAGGCTAACAGTGGCCTGACATTTGGATTTTGTAATGGGAGCAAAAGAGAAGATAGAAGGGGGAGAAGTATGGTGCTTCGGTCACTGCTTGATTGAACCAACCTACCTTGTACTCTTCTTGCCTCAGCCCTGAATGGCTTCGATGATGAGAGCCTCGGTCCACCAATGGATCAGTGGTCGGTGATTGGAGGATGCCTCGACACTGTTGGAGAGGGTGTAGACCTGCTTTCTCATTGGATGTTCTATTTTTGCGGCGTCTTCGATAGTCAGCTTGTCGAACATCTATGCCATGTTGAATATTTCTGGATCCAGAATCCTTGAAGACTCAACATTGGGCTAGGGGTCTGATGAACTGGCAGCTGGTGCAAGAGGTGTATCCGTGTAAGGTTTGAATGTCCCAACCGGGAAGGTTACTGAGATGTGGGGTCGGGGTTCCGGCTTCACCAGCCGGCTGTTCTTCTTTGTAAATTTGGAGAGATAGTCCTCGAACTTGGGCTTGTACCTTAATCCGAATGGAGGAGAGTAGTGAGGAGGGACGTATCTTCTCTTCATCCCTTGGTTTCTGACTCCCAGGCCTGACCCTGGTTGATAGTTCATTCTGGCTATTATCTTGACAAACGGTGGCATTGCTTGCTTGTTTACCTTTTCTACCTGGGCGATAGAACTGACTTGCTCGAACTAATATGTCATGAAGGCGGTACCTTACCCCAGCTCCTGGATGTCCCCAAGAAAACTAGCCATCTCCTCGGAAGGGATCACGACCAGATGGTCATCCTGAATGAATTTGATTCTTTGGTAGAGAGAGGAGGGAATGGCTCTGGCCGCGTGGATCCACAACCTTCTCAGGAGCAAAGTGAATGATGCTGGCACATTCACGATTTGAAAGTTTGTTGTGAACTGAGCTGGTTCCACCTTGATGGTCAAGTCTATGTCACCCAGGTTCTGCCTTCTAGAGTTGTTGCCCTGATTGTCATGGGTCTCTTATTTACTTGGCTGAGGTCCAGACCTAGGCTTTGTAGTGTTGACAGAGTGCAGACGTTTAGGCCGGAGCCGTTGTTGATTAGCACCGATGATAATGTCTTGTTCATGCATTAAACTGCGATGTAAAGAGCCCGGGTGTGATCTCTGTCGCTGTCTGGTATTTTCTCTTCTATGAATGAGATAATTATGGATTCGAGTACTTGCCCCTCCATGTGCCCCAGTTTCTCGGGCGTGATGTCTGGTGTAACATGAGCATTGTTAAATACCCGGAGTAGCTGCTTTCGGTGATGCTCGGAAGTTAGAAAAAGACTCAAGATTGAAATCTGTGCTGGGACTTTGCTTAATTACTGAGTAATGTTGAACTCCTTTGCCTTTTCCAAGATTTTTAGCAAGATTATCGAGTCCGTTGTTTTTTTCTCTGGGTCTGAGACCCCTGCCTTTTCCTTCTGGCTCAACTGCTGGGGGTTGGTACACCTGGCCAGATCTGGTGAAGTAGGTGATGCTCTCACTCTCAAGGATAAGAGAGCGTGGAGCGAGTACATGGTTGAGGTCAAAAGGTGGAGATGGGATGTAAGGGATCCGGAAGGGCCTTGTAGAAGTGGAGGCTTGAGCTAAGACCGTGGGCCAGTTTGTAGGGTAAGGGATAGTGTAGATGATCTGTTCGGGGACAGGGATCTGTACTGGAGACTGGATGGTCTGTATGTTTGACTAGGGAATGAGATTATGACTGGAGGCTGCTAAGAAGGCCTGATAATGCCGTTATCAACTACGGGTGCATTGTGTCTCGGCTGCCCTGCCTCGGGCTCTTCCCACTCAGTAAAGTTGACTTGGTTGTTGTGTGGGGGCAGTGGCGCCTGGTTAACACTGGTGTTGCTAGGAGCCAGTTCAACCTTACCCTTATCTAGAAGGTCTTGGATAGCGCACTTCAGACCAATGCAGTAGTCAATGGCATGGTCTGGGCCTCGGTGAAAGGCACAGTGATGATCGGTAAGGTGATTTTTGTTCTATTTGTCAGGAGGTAGGAGAGGGGTAGGGCCTCTCAATTTGAGAAGACCCTGCTTGGTCAAGAAGATCAACAAGAGGATGAGAGAATAGGGAAGAGGGGTGAAGTTTCTGGGGGGACGATTTTTCCCCTGGTCTTGTTTAGCTGGCCGGGTGTTTCCAGACGCTTGCTGAGACTGAGCTGCTGGAGCTAGCAATCTGATAGGTGCTGTAGAAGATACCATCTAAACATCTTCTCTTCAATTCTGATCCAGGGGACTGCTGTTTCTGTTTACTGGTGCTGCTGTTCTGGGGGGAGCAAGCCCTAAGCTGGAGTGGATGGCACTGCTCTGGTGTTAGACATATATACCCTCGAAAGCCAATAAGAGACTTTTCAATGTTGACCAGACAAGCATCATATTCACACAACCAATTATAAAGGGTATTTATATTAATTGTTGTCTCATTTGATGATGACATAAAGTTTCATAGGTAACATTATAGGAAAATCATGCAAAGGTTGCGAGGAAATATGATTTTCCAGTTCCTTGTAAACCTAATATTATTCGAAGCCTTTAGAGTACTGGTTGTGCACTGTACTTCATCATGGCTTGCACATGAGTAGTTCTATAAGATAGTGTGATGAATCTCATTCACAGAGAGTGTTGACTCTTGACTAACATACAAGTATATGTAGCAAGTACATAATATTGAACGTGGTCACTAGTGGATACCCTATAGAATACACTGTCAGATTGTATTAAGGTTATCCATTTGACAAATTGTCCTTAGACCTGAGAGGTTAACATCTTCTCAAACATCTGTTTATATAGCTTTGATGTGCCAATCGGCAATGCCCAATACACAGGACTAACTTCAGGTACGTTGGGTCATGTACACAATGTTTGGAGAAGTGTGTAAACACTCAATAAGGAATCCACAACTCCTTAATTGGAGATAATGATATCAAGGTGATACTTGTTGAACTGAACTGTTAAATCCAGTACTGGTGCTTTTCGGTAAAATGTCTTTATCGAAGTTGATATTTTCAATATGGAAATATATATATATATATATATATATATATATATGTCAGTTCTTTTCTAAAGTTTCTTCAAAAGTGTTTTGGAAGTTCATTTCAATGAAAAAGTATTCATGAGAAAGAGTTCTATTCACAAGCTAAGGACTAGACAGTGGAGTTGTTCCAATCCCGGAAGCTTACAAGTGATATCGGAATGTGAAAGGATTTATTTGTAAATATATTGTGAGATAGTACTTACAAGTAATTCTCTAATTTCTGGAGGTTAGTCACATTGTATTAATGGACATTATTGTGATTGGTTGAAGTCCAGGGACATAAATAAAATTCTATGATCCTAATGGAGTTTTAGGAAAGTGTTTCCTAGTAACAATTCTTCAACCAAAAGGTTAAGCACTTGATCCCACAACCGGAAATAGGAGATCCCTTTAGATCCCACACACTAGGACTTTCTTAAAGCTTTTAATTTAATTATTAATTAAATTAATTAATTTCTCTAAGTAATCACTATATGGTATAGTGAAGCTCTAAAAGGTAAAATCACATTGGATGTGATAAACCAAATGGGTAGGACCCATTGGGGATTTTGATAAAAGATCAAAGAATGATCTAAAGTGTTTTGGAAACCCTAAGGGTGTGTGGAAGTGGGGCCCACCTAGGGTGGGACACCCACTTCAAGGAGGAAATCTTATTTTAATTAGTTCCTAATTAATTAAACTCCTTATTGGACAAGGTTAGTTCATTAGTTATTTAGTTACTAATTAAAGCTTCCCTAATTGTTAGAGATTCCATTAGTTAGTTACTAATTTAAGATTCCTTATTGGATAAGGATAAGATTAGTTACTAATGGACAAGGTTAGTTTCTTTTAAGATTAATCCTAATCGGATTAGGAGAATAATCATTAAGGAAGCAATTGAGGAATCCTAATTGGATTAGGATAAGGTTAAGGTATTGTAATTGGATTACAATTCAAGTAACTAAGAGGGAACCCTATATATAGGTGAACGCCCACCCTTGGGACAATTAATTCATTCTCCAGATTTTCTCCTCTCTCTCCTCTCCTCAAATCTCACGCCCTCCCCTCTTCTCTCTCTAGGAGTGTACGGTCACCCCTCTCTCTCTCTTCTTTTGTGTTCTAGTTTGAATATCATGAAGAAGGAGATCAAGCCATCTTGATTCATCAAGGAAGGATCTTTAGTTCAAGATCCTAGAGTTGAAAATTTGGAAGGACCATTAGCTTCTATTAGAGAAAGCTTTAAAGGAAAAAGAAGGTTCGTGTGGATCACGAAAGAGACTTGACAGTTGTGAAGTTTTGCGAGTACTGTTCTAACGTGGATTGGACTTAACAATTTCAAAGTCGCAAAGGTGAATGTTATTTAAACATTCATTGAATAAAATCAATAAGAATTTTAATCAAATCTTGGGATTCGATGTATGCCCCCCAAGAACTGTTTTTCTAAAATTAAAAAGATGCATACTTTTAGTGGTATCAAAGCCTTGGCTATGCTTCTCTTTGATTTTATTGAGTTTAATCAAGATTTATATCAAGATTTCCTCCCCTATGAATTTTGGTTACCCTAATGAATCAATCTTCTTGATTCTTGAATATTTTGATGATCAGATAATCATGAATAGGGTTAAGGGATCCCCCTCTAGTCATTAAGGGAGTAATCAAGCCCTTAGAAATTAGTGTGATACTAATTTCATTTTTTTGGATGATTCCAAAACCTCTCTTAATTCTAATGGGGATAGGTATATAGAGATATAAATTTGGTTAAAGCTTTTAAGGATTTAGAGATCCTTTTGAGAGCCCCGGGCAAGTTTTTCCTTTGATATAGACCACTTAGATACCAATTGATATTTCGGTTAGCATTTATTGATGAGATTTTATTTATTAAATGTTAATTAATAAATCCCATCGTGTTTGACACGCTTGCTTAAGCATTCTTGGAGATTAAAGCTTATTTCAATTTAAATTGATTAATGGATTTTTGGATTTATATTTGATTAGAAGAATCAATACAGTTTCGGTATTTCGGCCATAACATTGTGACTGTAAGTCTAATTTAGGTCTGTCAATACATCATTTCGAAGCCGTCAAAAAGGTCTACAAATTTTGTGAAGAAAGTTTTTCCAGAATCAGTCGTTTTGAGGGTAAAATTTTGAGTCGAAAATCTAAAACGGGAAAAGAAGTTTTCTAAATTGATTTTCCAAGAGGCTTTCAAATTTTTTCTAAATTCTATTATTTGATTTGAGAGCATGGGATGCTATTAAATCATTTAATGGGCTATCAATTAATTAAATAGTTTAATTATTTGATTCGAGAGCACGGGCTGAGATTTAATTAACTTGTTTAATTATTTGCTACAAGTACACAGGCTATCATTTAATTAAATGTTAATTATGATATTTTTTATGGTCCTCTAAAAAGTTTATGGGAATAATATCATAATTATTGTAGTTGATTTGGATCAATTACATGTGGTCAGAATTACCGGCTACATAGTATTTATAAGTTTTTATTTGATTAATAGTTAGTTAAGTAATTACATAAATGCCATTGGTTGAGATACATGGTTTTATCTCTAGTGAATTTTAATTGATAGAGATCAATTATTTTATGGACATTTAATACCATTGTTTAGGGTATTATTTTATTTAATTGTTAAATCAAATAATCCCTAAAGCAGTTGGCCCTTATGAAAAATTTTGAATTCATCTATTATTGATTTTGAATTTAATTTTGGAATCAATATAAGGTGATATTAAAAATTAGCAATTTGCTGATTTTTATTTTGGTCTTTTAATAGTTATTAGATCAAAATAATATGGAAGGAATTAGATTCCTAACCTAGCCGAATTTAATATGGAGTTTTCTATTTGTTTATCAATTGAGGAATGTAAGGATGAATTTTAGGGTTAAATGAAATCTTAGAGAAATTGTTTCTCTTAATGATTTCCCAAGCATTAAAGAAAAATAGTTTTCTTTTAATGATGATCTAAAACCCTAAGAATGGATTCTAGTCATACTTGCTTTATTATTTGCTCTAGGGTTAATCTATTAAATGTTAATAGTGGCTTTAACCATATGGGAAAGAGTTTTCCTAAGGTTAGCAAAACCCTTGTTGAGGTTTTAGACTTTCTAAGTTATTTCTCATGCCATGTTATTATTCATAATTGATGAATGGTTAATATACATTCTTGATGAATGGTGGATGGGTTCTATGATCATGCCGTCTTCTCTCTCTATTCTCTTCTCTTTCTTCTTATGGTTTGTACTTCTTTTGAGCACCCTATTTTAGGTGGTTTTTCAAGGTTTCTTATTTTGAATATGATGTAATCTTAGTATTAGGAGTTCCTGATTTTTCTATGGAGAAATCGAATTGAAGATAGAAGATGATGGTGATCGTATGGAGAATAAATCTTGGAAGGCGTTCTACAAGAGTAGTTGTAGGATTTCTAAGATAGCATGATCATGTGGACCCATTGTGTGACTATATTATGTATTTCATGTGATGATTTGTTATAGCTTTCAGTTGCTTAGAAAAGTTCATAACCCTTGTGATAATGTGATTATCGTTTTTGTACAAATTTTGGATAATTGGATCAAACCCCACAATATGTGTTTTGTTAAAACATAAAAAGTTTGTGTTTAAACAAAACACATTATTATAGCCCATTTGGACGTGATGCATGTAGTTCATGTTGAAATTTTTACGTGGAATTTGTTACTTGCATGATTATGAGATAATTATGCCTTAATTGGCATAAATGTAAGCTAACAATATTCACGATTATGAGTAGTACTTGAGTGACACTTATAGACCCTAGTAGAGGTCTTAGAGAGTTGTTTAAAGACTCCCATAATTTCTTTTAGACTTAGGGTTGGTGAACCCCAATGTGCTAAAAATAATTCGTAGAGAATTAAAGGGTAATATAGTCCATTTTGACTTAGAGGCTTTAGTGATGTACATTGATACTTTATAATTATTATTTTGGGCCCATGATGCTTGGTATGACCAATGTTCCATTATATGGATGATGAATCATCTAAAGCCCACTGATGTTGAAAATGACCTTTGTACCCTTAGATTAGACCCATTAAGATTTCTAGGGCTAATGGGAGTTCATTGGAATTAGTTTGATCTAATTAAACGAAATTTGATTTATTATCATATGATGTTTTGTATATTGCTTTATACATGTGATACAATGATATATATTGTGAATACTTTTGATATATGTATTAGATTTATAATTTGTTCATAATATTCTGTTTTCCCTCAAGAAAAATATTAAGTGAATTAAATGGGCTAATTTATCCTATGGGATAATGTTGTCCTATGACCTTCCATTATCAATAAGATTAGGATTTAATTAGCCTGAGTTAAGGTATTGACATAATTCAGTCTGAATTAAACTCCTAGAGCCTTATTTCTATAGTAGATAGGTTTGTGTATGACCTGATAGGGAGTGTCAACTAAAATGGAGGCACAGCCCTACTTGATCATATGACGAACCAGAATGATGGGTTTCACTTAACCAAGGAAACACGACGGCTGAAATAGTGACAGCCATGTTGTCCTTGGAGGTCGCAAGATAATTGGGAATCACTGATTAACATAAGGAGTTATGTATGAGATGTTCATATGATGGATGATTACTATCCACCTTATAGTGCATGTGTAATACTATTCTAAAATGAAAGATTGCATGTGTATTATAAGGCACCCAATGCTCATCAGAAATAGGAAGTAGCATATTTCCTAATTTTATAGATTGAGGGGTCTAAGAAATTTGATTGAATGATGAGCAATATCATAAAAGATTGAAAGCCCTGATGTAATGATATTATAATATGTGAAATTATAATACATGTTTTATTAATTGTCATGTCATTCTATAACCATCTTACTAAGACTTTAATGAGAATCTTTTGACCAATTCAAAGTGTTTGAAATGGAAAAAGAATCTCAAGTTTGTGCTTATTATCTAAAGAATTGCACAAGTTATCACTACTAATGTTAAATCTCATATGAGATGTTTATAGAATACAATAGGGCTGCTAGGCAAATTACTATATAAAAGGACAAGTGGACACCAAGTTGACTAGGGAAACCCAGTCACAAAGAATATGATAGAGATAATGGGATTCATAAATCCCAATTCTTGGTGCTGAGATAAATTGAGATAAATTTATGGGATTAGAGGATATGATCATCAACTAACTCCTGGAGTCCTTTAATATGGTTATGTTGAACAAGTTGGGAATCAGATTGTCTGCAATCCCATATTTTGCATATGGCTAAGAACCTTTGAAGAGTTCAATGCTACTTGCAAAGAAGTTCAAAAGAGTTAGATTCTCTGAATCCTAAGCAATTATGCAAAGGAAAGAAATCCAAGATTTTTCATTGGAAAGATATTCTAGTAGTATGGATAAGGGCCTCTTCTGAGAAGAAAGGAAAGTATAAAGATATTGGTCATTGGATACAGGACAAACCTTTGGAAGGATTTTCCAGCTTGTATACTCATCAAGTCCAACTTAATTGTTGGAACCTCCAGCTCTTAATGCTTGGTATGACCTTACGTAAGTGCAATAGTTGTATGTTTATTAAGGAGAAGGAGAAATATGAGTAGATAAAACTTCTATTTGGGAATAGTACAAAAGTTGGATGATTGTAATCATATGAATCTTCCATTACGAGGTAGTTAATTGTATTTCACATTCTTTGAAAAGTTCAAGGAATTCTGCAATGAAATAAAGAAACAGCTAGGTAAATCTTCCATGATTGAGAAGAGTATCTCTTAATAGAAATTTCATAAGTTACTCTCATTACATCTTGTCTCAGATAATTCCATAACAAACCATAACATGATGGTGTTGTTAAAATCGAACAATATTGGATATGATTCGATAGAAGATGAGCGTGGGATTCGCATTAGAGATATTTAGTCTCTATTCTTGGATAACAAAAGATATTTGTAAATAGGAATGTAAGTTTTCTAGAAGAGAAATTGAATCTAGAATTCTTCTAGAAGTAGAAGCCCAGTAGACCAATAATTATGAGAATCGATAGAGATCAACTCTTTAGTCTCACTATACCTAAATAGTACACTAGAACCCACAGGTCCCAGAATTTGTAGTTGGACTAACTTTTATTCTGATAAAGTAATCAAACTGTTTGATTTTCATCTAAGAATGAAAGCATCCTTTGTGTGCAAATTAGTTAGTGAGAGCATAATTACTTTCCTGGCTCTATGCAAAGATAATATTTTTTTCATTGTGAATGAATTATGAATATTATTCTTCTCTTAGATTTGATCTAGCAATTTTGCAAAGAATGATGAAAACTTTGACAACATGTTTTCTTAGTCCTAAATGGTTTAGAGACAAAATGAAAATGATATTGTTATTCTCCCAATAACAATTATGTTTTTGTGCAAGTAAGATTCCAAGAAAAGAGTTTTTATCTTTATGGAATGGAATCTGTTTCTCTTAGATATGTGATATCATGAAACAGTATACTTGTACTAGACTGGATGTTCATCACATGCTGATGTGATAAGATATTGATTAGATTAGTCCAGAGCATTATACAATGGTAAAACACAAGCATGTTAACTTCTGAAAATGACTATTGGATAGTATCATTTTTGTTTAGTCTTTTAAGACTGTGGTTATTGATAATAAATCTATAAGAATTGCAAGTGTTATTGCATTACTACAATAGTTATGGTAAAGCAGACATGACAGACCCATTTATATTAAGTTATACTTCGGCTGGTGTTTGAGAAACATCACTGAGAAGATGGACATTGCATCTAATTGGCTTAGAGTACAAGTGAGAGATTGTTGGACATTTATGCCCTCAAAAACCAATAAAAGACTTTTCAATGTTGACTAGACAAGCATCATATTCACACAACCAACTATAAAGGGTATTTATATTAATTACTGTCTCATTTGATGATGTCAGAAAGTTCCATAGGTAACATTGTAGGAAAATCATGCAAATGTTGTGAGGAGATATGATTTTCCAGTTCCTTGTAAACCTAATATGGTTCAAAGCCTCTAGAGTACTGGTTTGGGCGCTATACTTCATCATGGCTTGCACATGTGTAGTTCTATAAGATAGTGTGATAAATCTCATTCACAGAGAGTGTTGACTCTTGACTAACATGTGAGTAAATGTAGCAAGTATATAATACTGAACGGGGTCACTAGTGGATACCCTATGGAATACACTGTCAGATTGTATTAAGGTTATCCATTCGATAAATTGTCCTTAGACCTGAGAGGTTAACATCTTCTCAAACATCTATCTATATGGCTTTGATGTGCCAATCAGCAATGTCCAATACACAGGACTAACTCCGGGTACGTTGGGTCATGTACATAATATTTGGAGAAGTGTGTAAACACTCAATAAGGAATCCACAACTCCTTAATTGGAGTTAATGATATCAAGGTGATATTTGTTGAACTGAACTGTTAAATCTAGTACTGGTGCTTTTCGGTAAAATGGTCTTTATCGAAGTTGATATTTTCAATATGGAAAAGTATATATAAATATATATATATGCCAGTTCTTTTCTAATGTTTCTTCAAAAGTGTTTTGGAAGTTCATTTCAATGAAAAAGTATTCATGAGAAAGAGTTCTATTCATAAGCTAGGGACTAGAAAGTGGAATTATTCCAATCCCGGAAGCTTACAAGTGATATTGGAATGTGAAAGGATTTATTTGTAAATATATTGTGAGATAGTACTTTCAATTAATTCTCTAATTTCTAGAGGTTAGTTACATTGTGTCATTGGACATTATTGTGATTAGTGGAAGTCCGGAGACATAGATAAAATTCTATGATCCTAATGGAGTTTTAGGAAAGTGTTTCCTAGTAACAATCCTTCAACCAAAAGATTAAGCACTTGGTCCCACAAACGGATATAGGAGATCCCTTTAGATCCCACATACTAGGACTTTCTTAAAGCTTTTAATTTAATTATTAATTAAATTAATTAATTTCTCTAAGTAATTACTATATGGTATAGTGAAGCTCTAAAAGGTAAAATCACATTGAATGTGATAAACCAAATGGATAGGACCCATTGAGGATTTTGATAAAAGATCAAAGAATGACCTAAAGGGTTTTGGAAACCCTAAGGGTGTGTGGAAGTGGGGCCACCTAGGGTGGGACGCCCATTTCAAGGAGGAAATCTTAATTTAATTAGTTCTTAATTAATTAAACTCCTTATTGGATAAGGTTAGTTAGTTAGTTACTAATTAAAGATTCTCTAATTGTTAAAGATTCCATTAGTTATTTACTAATTTAAGATTCCTTATTAGATAAGGATATGATTAGTTACTAATGGATAAGGTTAGTTTCTTTTAAGATTAATCCTAATTGGATTAGGAGAATAATCATTAAGGAAACAATTGAGGAATCCTAATTGGATTAGGATAAGGTTGAGGTATTGTAATTGGATTACAATTCAAGTAACCAAGAGAGAACCCTATATATAGGTGGACGCCCACCTTTGGGAGAATTAATTCATTCTCCAGATTTTCTCCTCTCTCTCCTCTCCTCAAATCTCACACCCTCCCCTCTTCTCTCTCTAGGAGTATACGATCACCCCTCTCTCTCTCTTCTTTTGTGTTCTAGTTTGAATATCAAGAAGAAGGAGATCAAGCCATCTTGATTCATTAAGAAAGGATCTTTAGTTCAAGATCCTAGAGCTAGAAATTTGAAAGAGCCATTAGCTTCTATTAGAGAAAGCTTTAAAGGAAAAAGAAGGTTCGTGTGGATCGCGAAGGAGACTTGACAGTTGTGAAGTTTTGCGAGTACTGTTCTAACGTGGATTTGACTTAACAATTTCAAAGTCGCAAAAGTGAATGTTATTTCAACCTTCATTGAATAAAATCAATAAGAATCTTAGTCAGATCTTGCGATTCGATGTATGCCCCCCAAGAACTGTTTTTCTAAAACTAAAAAGAGGCATACTTTCATCTGGATGGCTGTCTTGATGCGGGCACTGGGTTTGACAATGGTGCCAAAATCCATGACTGGTAATGTTACCATCAGAGTGGAGTAGGGTTGCTTCAGAGTGCCCATGAATATGTTCGCCAACTCCTCATTGGGGATCGGAGTTGGTATTTTAGCTGTTATTTCCCTCCAGTGGGTAGCGTACTCTAGGAAGGATTCGTTATTACGCTGGCCCATCTGCTTTAGCTGGCTCCTCTGAGGCCGGAGTTCTTGGTTGAAGGAGTACTGCTCTACAAAACTATCCATGAAATCCTGCCACGTCTTGATTCGCTGTTTGTCAACCGATATCCACCATGTAAGGGCAGCCCCCTTCAGACTTTTCCTGAAAGTACTGGATAAGCAGAGGCTGGCTTTTGTTGTGCTAAAGCATGTCCCCCAGATACAACTATAAATGCTGCTTCGGGCAACCTGTACAGTCGTACTTGTCAAAGTCTGGCACCTTGAACCCTGGGGATACTGCATCTCCGGATGAGAAAGTCAGGTCTTCCAATGAGAGACAGGGGCTGACAGATGCCCCCTTCATCCGTCTCATCTCCTCCTTCATCTGTTTGATTTTCTCGTGCTGGTCCTTAAGAGACGAAGTGGGGTCTGAGGATGACGACCGGTCCTGATTGACATGCAAGGCCTTGGGCTGCTCATCATATTGATCATACTGTTCTCTTCCGCCTGTTGCGGGTCCAAGGTTTGAAATGATGATAGTGATGGGCTGATGTGGCTCTGGATGAGGCTGTTTAGGTGTTTCTTTGGTAGGGATTCGGGTGGAGGGTTCTTCGGTTCAGGCACCAATGAGAATCTTCAGGGATTCCAGAACACTGTCTAACTTTGCTTGCATGACTGTAATATCTCTTTCGTGAGATTGTAGGATCTCACTTGTTCGTTGATGTTGATCAGATTGTTCTAGCATTGATTCTGATTAACTGTTAGTAGAGGATGTACTGTATGCTTCTTCCGTGACTGGTACCTCTGTTAGGACTGTGTTTGCGGCAGCTGCTTCTACGAGAATTACAGTAATAGATCGAGTTATAGGTTGGCTCATGCAAACTGAAAAGGATGCAACGGCTAAACATGAATATGCATGATGCCAGGAAGATGCTAGAAAAGAATTTTTCATTGATGCATGCAAAATGCTTACAGGACTGTGCGACTCAAAAAATGAAAAAGACTCGATCCTAGGTAGGTCCATCAGAGATCGTGAAGTCAAGTGGCCGGGGCACACCGTTAAGGTCCATAATTTGCTGCTGGAGGGATGTGACCTCAACCTCTATGTTCTCAATTACCTCAGTAGCATTGAACAATCGGGATCCGAACTGTCAGATCCAGTCGGTCATCTCAACCTTTGCACTATCAAGCTGCTCTTGGTAGAAGTGCAGCTGGGCCCTGATAACGATTGTTTCTTTGGCATTGCTTCTGCGTATCTTCTAGAGAGCTTGGACTGCTCGACATGACCCTGCATAGCTTGGAGTTCACGGTTTCGCTCTGCTTCCTATTGCTTGAATGCTTGTTAGGCTTTCCGTAGCCTTCTCTCATTCTGCTAGATCTGGAGCTGTCTCTCTAGGAAGATGACTTTCCAAGAAACCACCATTTCAGCTAGGGGTATCGTTCTGTGATATGGAGCTGAGACTGGTGTGGGAAGTTCCCTTGGTGCTGACATATTGGATGAAATATCTGGATCTTCCACCCATAGTCGATATGCTGAATCAGTCGGTGGTTCTGATGTGACCACAAAGTTTGGCCATTGATCTCATCGGGAGCTTCGCTAATCTGACTGGAAGCATCAAGTAAGGCTGTCGGAGTACGCTGTGAAGGTGATCCAGTCATTTCCCTGCTGGTCTACCACTGGGATGCGTTGAGGGAGTCCAAACTGGTGAAGGACTCAGAGTGGTACATAGATTGCTTAGCTAGTTAGACCGGTAATGATCATGCATCGTCTTCCAGTTATGATGACACGAGGTAGCTTATTTAAGACAAGCCACTCACATTGTCACACGATCTCCTCCTCTGATAGGCTTTGGAGATGCTGGTAGAGCATTCTAACATCGGTAGTCACTATTCATCCCTGATTCTGAGAAATCTTACAGGGTACACTCTATGCTTCACGGAGATCGGCTGGTACCGGGATGATTGTAGGCACGTGTCCCACCAACTATAGATGTAAGAGTGGTGCACTGGCATGGAAGATGCCTTTTCTGCGGTCCGTTGTTTAGTTGAGAGCCCTAAGAAGCTCTGTAAGGGTGATGGATATGACTGATCCAGAGTTGTACATGTCCTTGATGATCCTTACTAGTACTGATTCGGCGAGGGAGCGACACTTCAGGAACACCAACTGAGACATAGCTATTAGTGCAAGGGCATTAAGACCCAGAAGTTCGGCTGTAATGGAGTCAGGGTTCCACTTGCGCTTGTACTGCTTTTCAAGATACTCTACAGATATCCGATCAAAATAGTCATTAGGACCGTGCTGCAAGCAGGCAGACTTGATATGCAAGAACTTTGATAGGTCTGCCTGATATGTTGTCTTGTAGCGCGGTACTATAGCTTCGCTATCCATGTTTAAACGCTGAATCTCTTCCAGTGTTTGACACAGTTCATTCTTACCAAAATGAAACACCATATGTGATGGGTTTCAACACTGGATAGTAGTGTTAATGAGGCTCGGGTCCGATTTAACCATAGATAGGTCTAAGATGGACCCGGTTTTTTAGTACTGAGCCCAAGCGAGACGCTGACTCGGAGTGAAGGCTTTAATTGATTTCCAAAGGTTGTCGTTATATGTTGCCTGAGATGTTAGATGCATGGGCTATGACAGTTGAAAGTTGACCGAATGATCCTTGAAAGACCTGCCATATACCTGGACAAGAGACAGACTCGATGTGAGTGTACTATGTATGTAGATGAAAAATACAAAAAATGATGATGTAATTATTTTTTGATCTTTGATTTGATTGAATGTGACAAGGGACATGTGATCCGATAGGGCAGATGGACGGAGGTCCGACGTACTTTACCCAGGTTATTGGGAATCGAGTGCCTATCAGGTCAAGGCTGGGGATAGGTCTAGTGAGGACCTATTCGCCTGGGATTGGGACCCCATATGTTATGTCGGGATGCAGGGTAGGATATATTTTATTATAAACATAGGTTTGACTCATTATATGCCCCTGGGTGGGTGCTTATCGGGGTAAAATGTGTCCCGATAGTCAACCATGATTAGGGACAGGTATATGGTACAAGCAGGTTAGGGTTCAGAGTAACCCTCCCTAGGTGGGCTTCTTGTAGACTATACCCTAGCCTAGGCTATATGTATCAATGCTGGTTTGATGTAAGTGTGTTCCTAACAGGATGGGGGATCACTTAATACCGTATATTCGACTCCCCGGTGTAGAACATACCAAAAAGGGATGATTGGTGTAAGCAGGAGCGTTCAGAATTCTTTCCTGAGGGTAATCACCCATCGGACGTAATTCCGCAGATGACCTCCAAGACTTTTAAGCCTTTGAGACTGAGGGTGATCATCCACCAACCGTAAGCGTAATAAACCTAACTACTGGATTTAATAGGTTATTTACACTACAATACCCTGTATATGCACAATACACAATTAAACCAAAAAGATGAAATGATTAGTATTAGGTTAAATACTTAGGCATTTGAATAAGTTGACTTTGATTGGCTTAAACTTAGGTTCCGGGTTGAACCTTAGGTGCAAATCCCCAGCGAAGTCGTCAGAGCTGTGAGTACGGGGATTTCACCCTCACAAAAAGATTGTTGTGTTTAGAGTGACCACTTATTAATTCAGAAGGGATAAGTCCCCGAGTTGTGGATAAGGTCTTGGTCTGCGGTAGAGGTCTAGGTAAGAGGTTCGGTTAAGTCCGGGGAAGGTGTTAGGCACCCCGAGACTTCTATTTTTCAATGGTTCCCTACTTTCTAGATGTAAGCCAATTAAGTCAAAGTTGTTTAAATGCCTAAGTGTTTAAGATAATAATAATCTAAGAAAGAAAAGCTAACTAGGGTCGAACCCGAGTTGGGTTTCCTACGTGCTCACAAGGTGAGATCAGACCGAGCGTACTTCTGGTACATAGGCCCATGCCAAGGCTAGGGAGTGTGTATTTGTGCACCAAGGGTGGCTAATGGACTAGTCCGGTAGACTAGGGTTTGGTTGATTAGGGTTTTCAAAAGAAAACCCTAATTATTACTAAGCTAGTTAGTAAGGGTGTACTAACCTTGGGATCAAAGCTTGATCTTGCAAGAAAACCCTTGATTGGGAACCTTCGAGCTTGATGGAGGATGATTCTAGCTTGGAATTCTTCAAGCATGAGCTCCTTGATCTCAATCCCAAAACCCCTCTTTGGATTCTCCTTCAATCTCCCCTTCTCCTTTTTCCTCTCTTTAGATTTAGAAAACCCCCAAAGTGAGAAATCTTAATAGGTCAAGGGTTTAAAACCCTCAAATTCAGCATCAGCTACCACATGCGATCGATCACACACTTAACTGTGATCGATCGTGGATGAGTTCGATCGATCGCACATGGATTCGATCTGTTGCACATGAACTTGAGAGTGTTGGATTGATTTTCACCTGTATGCGATCGATCACACGCCCTTGCGATCGATCGCAGATCCCTGTGATCTGTCGCACCTGGCATTCCATCTATCGCACTTGGTCTAGAAAGTTTGGGACCAAATTCTCCTGCATGCGATCAATCGCATCTAACTTGCTATTGATCGCACTCCCCAGATTTTGTTGTTTTTTCTCATTTTTTCCCACTTTGGTATTTCGGCCATAACTTTTGACTCGTTTGTCGGATTTTGACAATTCAACATGTATTGGACTCGTCATTCAAAGAGGAACAATTCCGGCATTTTAGAATCTTCCAATTCTTCTTTATTCATGGATCAAGTTGCCCCTGAATCTGAACTGGTTAGAAATCGATTTCCGAAACTCAGATTTACAGCATATCCGACTTCGAATTTCTTACTTTTTACATCCATGAACATTCGTAAGACCTTTTGATACTACAATACGTCCTCTTAATATTTAGTTAAGACTACAAAAGATTTTGAAATTCTCATTTCATAAAAATGGAAGATCACAAAGGCTTAAAGCCTTGGCACGAGTTCCAATACATGGACAAAAGTTTCGGGGCGCTACAAAAGAGATTTAAGAAAATCTTATCCGGAATTTTTAAAATAATTTTTATTAAAATTGTTTGTAGGAAAATATAATGTTTTTATTTTCTGGTTTGATCTATAGGAGATACAGATTTTTTGAGCTCAATGATATTGTTATCATTTTTTAATCTTTAAAATATCAAAAAAAATACTCCATTACCATGTTGCATTTAATTGTATGAAATTATAGTTATGGGACAATCTTATTAACTGTGATAAATTTTTTATCATGCATTCATATTAAAGATGAATATGTAGTAGGTTTTGGCAATTTGTAAAGGGCAAATTCATTTGGGAACACATGGTGAAAAATTTATAAGCAAATAGTGGGAGCAACAATGCCAAAGCGTGAGCTTTCGCTAGGTGTTTATTAGGTTGATGGTGATTGGGCACATGAATAAGAGATGTCATACAATAATGCCAAAGCGTGAGTATAACATCCCTTATAGATTAGATAGAAGATCGAATTCTCCAAGATTCACATGATACGATCTGTGAAAGTGGAGAAGATAGGTTCTATCTGCCTATTCAAGGCGATGTAATATTGCGCCCAAAGGCAGGATTACACTAAGCCAGTGACTAGGTATTCATTGCCAATTAATTCTTCCTATATTGGCAATACTATTAGAAACAGACCCATAATCTAATAGTATTAAATGAATTCAATAGATCCCTAATACTATCTTTATTTTGTCATTTGATTTGATCATGATAGGTCTTCACCCTCTAACTGAAATTTTATGTGATGAGAAGTTAGTTGGAACTAACTATGTTGACTGGAAAATAAAAATAAGAATTGTATTTGCCACAGACAACCTTGACCTGTGTCTTAAGACACATAAACCCGAGAATCCTGATGATGCATCACTGGCCCAAAAGGTTGAGTTGGAGCATTAGGAGAGGTCCAATCAGATGACCAAGTGTTACGTTTTTGGCTTCAATGTTTAACATTTTGAAATGCCAGCATGAACACATGGATAAAGCTTATGACATTTTGCAAAACCTACATGAGATGTTTGGTGAGCAAAATCGGTAAGCTCGACAAATAAAGTTGAAAACCCCTGTTAACACGAAGATGGCTGAGGGAACACCAGTCAGAGACTATATCATAAAGATGATGGGCATATTGAATGAACTAGAAATTCTTGGTAGAGAGATGGATGCCATCACTCAAGTTGATACTGTTCTGCAGTCACTCAATTCGTCTTTTAATGCGTTTGTGTTAAATTATAACGTGAACAAGAGTGAAATGTCACTAAGTGAGCTTATGAACTCACTAGTGGCTGCAGAAGATTTGATCAAAAGGTTAACAAAAGGTGAAACATTAATTGTCGATAAACCTGATACATCCAAGCAAAAAAAAAAGAATAGAAAGAGGAACAATGGTAAAGGGAAGTTTAAAGACTACAGGGGCAAGGCAAAAGTTGCCAAAGGTTCATCAGGAGATGTTGGCAAGGATAACAAAGGCAGGGAAAAATGTTTCCACTGTGGTAAGATAGGCCACTGGAAGAGGAACTGTAGGACTTACCTCTCAACTCTTAAGAAGTGGGGCACTGGTACACAAGGTATGAGATGCTTTAAAGTATTAATTACTGTTAAGTCAAAATTTTTGGATGGTCTCCCTAATTCATGGTGCGTGGACTCTGGATCCACTGTACATGTTTACAATTGTTTGCAGGGATTCAAGGAAACCGACAAGACAGGAACAAAAGCTTAGAGTTGGCTCAGGTGCAAATGTTGCAGTCAAGTCAATAGGCATTTTTAGTCTTTATTTACCTCAAGGAAAAAATTTAATTTTAGAAGACTGTTTTTATGTGCCTAGTGCACACAGGAATTTCATTTCAGTTTCAAGACTTTTACATTGTGGTTACTCTGTCCTTTTTAATTCAATTGTTGAGATTAAGAAAGATGGGATGGTCTTAATTACTGGTAATCTTATCAACGGTCTCTATTTGATATTTCCTTTGGTAAATAATGTAAGTCTGCTTAGTGACAATGCCTCATCATCTAGAATGTCTAGAATGAAGAGACATTGCACAAAGTCAACTTATCTTTGGCATAAGAGACTTGGTCACATTAATCTTGATAGGATGTAGAGATCCAAAAATTTAATTTCTTGAGATTCGTGTCACTTATTTTAATCTTCTTGGTTGTCATGATTAATTTATTGCATAAGTTTAAAATTTGAACAATTAAAGTAGCATGTAGCGTGTTTTATAAATTAATCAAGTGAAAAATAGACGAAATCGCCTCTCTATCATAAGAGGGATATTTTGGTTATTTTCCGTCATCCAAAATTTATAAAAATTTAAAGTTGATTCTATATGACCTAAAGTAGCTATGGTTCAAATTTCAGGTAAATCCGATAAGAATTGAGCTCTACAGAATTATTCGAAGTTCAGTGGTAAAACTGTAAATATGATGAATAGTAACTGCATGAACAGTGTTTCGGGAATAATGTTTTTAGCAATTCTAATAACTTTCCAACTCTGGTATTGCCTATATAAGGACCTTAACTCATGAATTTTAGGTATTTTATTATTCTAAAACTTATTAGAGAGAAAAGTGGAAGAAAAACCTAGGAGTTCTCATTAGAGAAGAAGGGAGAGAAAAATACTTTTGAGAGATCTAAGAAGGAAAATCAAAGGTTTTGCAAGGAGAAGAGGTTGAGGATCTAGATCGAGCCTCATTCGCAAGCGATAGATCGTAGGGAAGCGATCAAGTGGGGTAAATAATTTTCCCTAGTTCTCAATTTTATAACTATTAATCTAAAGTATGAATCAAATGATAAGATCTATGTAAAGAACATGATTAAGATGTGAATAATATAAATAATAATTTCTAATTCTTAATTTCATGAATATTAATCTAAAGTAAGATTTAAAATGATAGATCCAAGTAAGAACTTGAATACAAATGAGATATATGAATTTCTATTATCTCTCATCTATTATTTCTTAAGAATTGTTAAAGTAAGATGTGAATAACCCTATGGTTATTATATTTTATGCAAAAACAAAGGGAAATAAAATTATGGAGATATGTGAATGTATGTATTAGAAGGGATGTATGCCAGAGATTGGGTTGAATGATGGTATGTAGAAAGGATGATTTTTATATTTTTGTATAAGTGAGGATTTCATGATTACTACTTTATGTATGAATTACTTGAAACCATTGTATGATGAATGACCCATTATGAGTTTTAACGACCGAGGAATCATGATGATGTATGATCTATGAAAGTAAGATTCATGAACATATGTTATTATTGTTATTGTAAGAACCCTGATTTATTGATATTTAAATTATAATCTATAAAATTTATATGCACGATGATCAATAATAGATGTAAGATATGAATTGCTGCATGGGTAATATGCATTCGAGTAAATAAGCTTTGGTTAGGGTTTTGGTGGTTTTAGGATTTTATCATGGTGATGTGAATTGCTATGATGGATTCCCAATGCCCTTAACCTATGATCGAGAGTGGAATTGAACCGAGGGTTTATGACTGTTTTCAATCACAACAATGTTATATACATACGCATGATGTGAATATAAATACAAGAAAGTAAGAGTCACAGAAATAAGATTACGTGAACGAGTTTTCTCATCAATAATGGATACCAATAAAGTAAGTAACCAAGGGTACATCGTATCCAGCTTCAAGTCTAAGTTCATCGATGGTATATCATGCCCGGCTATAAGTATAAGTTATGTAAGGGTATGTTATATCTGGCTTCATGGGTAAGTAACAAAGATGCTAGTGCCTGACTTCAAGATAAGTTTCCAAGGGTACTAGTTATACTGGCTTCAAGAAAGATATCAAAGAAAAGAAAAGAAAAAGTAAGAAAAGAAAGATCTCAAAGGATGCTAGTGCTTAGCTTCAAGATAAGTTTCCAAGGGTACTAGTTATCTGGTTTCAAGAAAGATCTCAAAGAAAAATAAGATAAAAAAGAAAAAGTAAGAAAAGTAAGAAAAAAAAGAAAAAGTAAGAAAATAAAATATAAAAAAAAAATGCTAGTGCCTTGCTTCAAGATAAGTTTCCAAGGGTACTAGTTATCTGGCTTCAAGAAAAATCTCAAAGAAAAGTAAGAAAATAAAAGAAAAAGTAAGAAAAGAAAAGGATGCTAGGGCCCTGCTTCAAGGTAAGTTTCCAAGGATACTAGTTATCTGGCTTCAAGAAAGACCTCTAAGAAAAGTAAGAAAAGAAGAAAAGTAAGAATGTTAGAAAAGTAAGAAAGAAAGAAAAAAAAGAAAAGTAAGAAATGAAGAATAAACAAGATAAGTAAGAAAGATAAGTATAAGTGAGCACATGAAAGAATTGAAAATAAAAGATGTTTCCGCACTCTAATTTATGTATGTGAATTGTAATTGAACTGTTACTTGTATGCATGTTATCGTTATAATATTGTTTACTATGGATTGTTATATACGCAGAGTAACTTATTACTCGACCGATGACTTTTGTTGTCGGCAGGTTCGAGAATTTAAAATTGTGCCCCGGAGCCTTGAGTTGAAGAGGAACAGGATTTCGATGGATAGTTTTACTATTATTTTAGTTTATTAGAAATTGTTTAAATTTCAGAGAGATTGTAACTAGTTTTAATTTAAGATATTTATATTTGATATGGTTAATTTAAAAGTTGAGAATCACGAGGATGATTCAGATTATGTAGGTTCAGTTTAATTACAGATTTTAATTGATGTTCAGTTGAGGTATTAAATGAAGAAATTTTTAAGTTCAGATTTGGTGTGCCTTTAAACCTCATTGAATGGATTAAGTCAAGTAAGTCATGTGCAAAAGTTCTACATTCTCTTAGGAGGGATTTTGGGGCGTGACATAGGATTAAGAAGTTAGTAAAAGATGGTCCCCTTGAATTTCTCAAGGTAGAACCACTCCCTACTTGCGAGTCATGTCTCGAAGGGAAGATGACCAAGAAGCTTTACCCTAAAAAGGTAGGAAGAGCTGAAGAAAAGTTGAGACTCATACATAGTGATGTATGTGGTCCATTTAATATTGTTGCAAGAGGTCAATACCGGTATTTTGTTACATTTACCGATGACTATTCTAGATATGGATATGTTTATTTGATGTAACACAAATCTGACACTTTTGAAAAGTTTAAAGAATTCAGATTAGAAGTTGAGAATCAAACAAACAAATCCATAAAGATACTTCAATCAGATCGAGGTGGTGAAAACCTCACCAACGATTTTATGGATAATGGAATTATCTCACAATGGTAAACTCCTGCTTCACCTCAACAGAATGTGTTTCTGAAAGAAGAAACCGGACCTTATTAGATATGGTTCGATCTATGATGAGCCATGCCGATGTACCTTCCTATCTTTTGGGGTATGCTTTACAAACAGCCATTTACATTCTGAACCGGGTTCCTTCTAAATCAATACCGGTTATACCCTATGAATTGTGGACTGGGCGAAAACCTAGTTTACAACATCTAAGGGTATGGGGTTGTCCTGCGCATGTTCGCAAGCTCGAACCTACCAAGTTGGAATCTAGAACAGGAAAATAGAATTTTGTAGGGTATCCAAAGAAAACTAAGGGTTTTTATTTCTACTTCAAGGCAAACCAAACAATTGTTGTTAGGAATCATGCCACATTCTTGAAGGAAGAAATGGATCTTCTTAAAAAGGTTGAATTTCATGAGATGAAAGACGATACAGCTAGTATCTCACATGAACCTAATTCTTCCACTACAGACTCTTCTCATTCTATTCCACTGAGAAGGTCTAAAAGAGTTTCTAGACCACCAGATAGACTTCAATAATCTAATTGTGAGGTTTATCAAGTTACCCCTGATGACAAGGATACAGATCCTAACACTTATCAGGAAGTTACATTAGATGTAGTTGCATCTCAATGGAATAAAGCCATGAATGCTAAAATAGATTCCATGTATGACAACAATGTCTGGACTTTAGTAGATCCACCAGATGGTATAAGGCCCATTGGATGCAAATGGATTTACAAAAGGAAGAAGGCTGCCGATGGAAACATAAAGACCTATAAAGCAAGACTTGTTATAAAAGGTTACACTCAAATTCAAGGAGTTGATTATGAAGATAACTTTTCACCAGTAGCTATGCTTAAATCCATCCGGATATTGCTAGCTATAGCTGCACACCATGACTATGAAATATGGCAAATGGATGTCAAAATTGCTTTCCTAAAACAGAATGTTAGAAGAAGACATCTATTTGAAGCAACCTGAGGGCTATTGCTCCTAACCGAGAGAACATGGTATGAAAGCTAAACAAGTCGATATATGGTTTTAAACAAGCTTCTAGAAGCTGGAACCAAAGATTTGATCTTTCGATCAAAGAATACTTTATTCTTTATATAGATGACATCCTACTCATTGGGAATGATATAGGGATGTTGTCATAAGTCAAGATTTGGATTTTTCAATATTTCTCAATGAAAGACTTGGGAGAGGCATCCTATATTCTCAGAATTAAGATCCTGAGAGATAAAAAATGCCGGATGTTGGGATTAAGCCAAACTTCCTACATTGACAAGATCTTGTCAAGGTATAGTATGAGTGATTGTAAGACAACTCTCATTCCTTTTAGACATGGTGTTACTTTGTCTAGAAAGATGGCTCCTATGTCAACTGATGAGATCGAGCAGATGAAGAGGTGCCTATATACTTCGGCAGTTGCGAGCCTCATGTATGCCATGTAATGTACTAGACCGGATATCTGTCATGGAGTGGGAGTTGTTAGTCGGTTCCAAAGCAATCCAGGGGTCAATCATTGGACTGCTGTGAAGCACATCATGAAGTAATTAAAAAGGACTAGGGATTATGTGCTTGCTTTTCAATCTAAAGATCTCATGTGGAATCTATGGACTGCTGTGAAGCACATCTGAAGATTATTGAAAGGCAAGATATCATTGTTACAAAGATTAGGTCTCAATTTAATGTTGCTGACCCGATGACAAAAGCTTTATTAGATAAAGTATTTGTAACACACTTAGATAGTATGAGATTGAAATCTATGTTATAGTGACTTTAAGGGCAAGTGGGAGATTGTTGGACATTATGCCCTAAAAAGTCATTTAGATTGTAATATTTTTATTGATTAGATTAATAAAGACATCTTCTTTATCAATTGAGAATTCATTATGAGTAATTGACCAAGATCATGAGATGATCTATACGATATGAGATATCGAACAAGGTCCCTAGGATATATTGTAGGAAAGCTATGTGATGGGTTATTGACTGACACAGTTAGATATAGCTTTCCAGTTCCGTATACCTTATAGAGTTACAACTATGGGTGAAGCTGGGCACTTCACTTATATGGCTGCCACAATAGTTAGATGTTCTCAATGGTTGATATGTAGTTTTATCTCAAACTATTGTAGTGAAGACTACACATTGGCATATGGGTGCTTAAATGTACATTAACTGATTGCAAACAATGAGAGACCTCTTGCATAAACATAGTATCAGATAGTTGGTCTCTTATTCACATTGAACAGTTTTGATGATCCTTAGATCTGATGAGTTCATTTATAACTGAGCAGTGATCTGACTGTTTTGATTGCACCTAAGTACTCTCTACCTGAGGGACTATAATAAGGTGACAGTTGGATAACCATAAATCTGTTTGAGTCATGATGAATTTCAATCATGAAATCCATGCTCATTAAATTGAGAGATTATTCAAGTTCCAGAGTAAGACAATAAATTAAGCTTAAAGCCTGTGGAAGTGATTTTGAAATCAAATATGTTTGAAATATATTTTTAATAAAATATATTATACTAAATAAAATATTTTTTCAAAATCTTTTAACATGAGAAATAGTTTCTCATGACTTGATTAAATGTCTTGGAAATCCGGACGATATACAATAAGCTATGGGTTAGATATTATCTTAATCTCGAAGGCCTATTAGGGATAATGTTAATGGAGGGATTATTCGAATGCATTAGTTCATGTGGCATGATTCTTTTTGGTTCATGTTCTTACACTAGGATTCAATTGCAACATGGATATCTCACATCACTTGCAATTTCGGTGTCCTTCCTATTAAAGGGTCAATGGGATAACATCAGATAAGCCAGGGTTATAATGTCCCAGAGCAATCTGTGGAGATACTTAAAGAAATACAAGCTCATACAAATAGATTAAATGTTAATCTATAATAATAGATTAAATGTTAATTTATATTAAATAGATTAAATTTTAATCTATATTTTAGATTAAATGTTAATCTAATTAAAGAGATAAAATAATAATAATTTGACCAACCAAATATAAGGGAATATGGTTTTGACCCATTTCCATAAAACCCAAATAATATGGACCTTATAGGTGGACCCAAGCCCATGGGAGAATACCCTAAAGTGGCGCCTACTTAATCTTCCCTATGATTTAGGGATTTTGGTTAGTAGATAATTATTAATTAATTATCTCTTATCTAATGAGATTAGATTATTACTTGGTAGTGAGGAAACAAAAGAGATAAGCATTATCCCTAATTCCTTATCCCCATATAGTTCACCCCCCCCCCCCTCTTGTGGAGAATCTAGATAGTCTAGATTCTATGATCCCTAATTTTTAGGGAGTTGGTTATATCCCTTTAATTAAGGAGTCCTTTTAGGAAAAGGAAACCTAATTTAGAAGTTTTGTGATAACAAAATTCTTATGGATAAACTAAGAGTCTACTAATGATAAGGTTATCATTATTAGAAACTCCAATAAGATAATGATCAAGATGAGGATTAGATTCACATCTATAAATATCCCAAGCCAAACTGTGTGGGGGAGAATAATTATTATTATTCAACTCTAGATTTTTGTGGGCTAAGGGAGATCACTTCAAGGATTTTCGTGGGCCAAGGGAGATCACCCCAAGGGATTTTCGTGAACTATCTTGTGGGGTTCTAAATTGTTAGAACTCCATAATCTCTTCTTCATCCAACAATCTTCTTCTAAGGATTGATTCGAGGATAATTTTGTTCTTCAAAAGGCCAAGGAAAGATTCGAAAGCTTCGTGGAGATAGCGAAGAGCGAGGATCGAGCTTGGATTATTTCTTCGAGAAATCTCTACAAAAAGTTCTGAAGTTTTATCGTTTTGTCCGACACCGATGAACATCATTCACCGAGGTAATCTTCTTCTTTAATGTAGTTAATATTAAATGTTTTCTATGGTGTAAAGATCTTTGGGATCCAGTTTTCCGCATATTTTTTATCAGGATTCCCTTCAGTGTTTATCGCTATTTATGGATTTTTCTAGAAATCGAATATTTCCCTTATAAAACTACATTGCCATGCTTCTGGGGATTCCTCATGGATTGGAGGTTCCCCAGAAGCTTAGGGGAAGGAGCTTAAGCATTGCCAAGCCTGGTAGGCCGCATGGCCATGGATTCTACACTTGAGAGGGTCCCCATGCCTACAAGGGAGGCAAAGGGGACCTTTGTCCTTGGGCTGGTACTGGAATAAAAGTCCCCTGGAGTAGGACTAGGGGCTCACAATGCTTCTTCAGAAAAAGAAAGGGGTATGGGAAGACCCTACCCTACTGGTTTGCTTCAGACGACGGCAGTGGTGGTGCCAATGGAGAGATGATCCCACTGAGGAGGAGTAGCCTAAGCCTATTCCTCAGGCTTGAACTTGATCCCTGATAACTTGACTGGCGCGAGTCTGATGGACTTAAACCGAGTTTTGACTGAGGATTTTCTTAGAATTTTGGATCCCTCTCTAGCTTGAAGATGGGTTTGGATTTATAGGAAAAGAGGTTAGGGACACACTGGGGATTAGGACGGAGGCTGGTAGGAAGCTCAGAGGTGTGGGAGGCTGTCCCAGGTGTGCCTGAGCACTGGGGAGGGAATGTGAGTTCTGATTTTATGCAAACTGGGAATGGCAGTAATTCTAGTACCACCATTCCCGTACAAGAACAAAAGGACAATGGCGGTAGAAACTCTACCGCCATTCCTGAAGTTTTCTAGAAACGGATCTACCTAGAGATAAATGCTCATGCACGTGGTACCTTGCATACCAAAATTGAGATGTCGGTAGATGATCTACCAACATTCCTGAGATTTTGAATTTTAGGGCATGATCCCCCTCATACGGCTTGGCTAGGGTTTGTGGGCCCTATATGGGCCCAGGGTTGTTTGTCTACAGGTTTAGGCCTTACGAGCCTTGGCTTGGTGTTGCAGGGGCCTTTGGCCCATACCCTAGGTTTGTAGGGTTATTGTTTGACTAGGGCTAGGCTAAGGCTAGCTTGGGTTCGACTAGAGTTCACCTAGGTGTGTCGACATGTTGACAAAGATGCGGCATTGGCTAGCGGTTTATCAATGGTACACACGATGATGTCGGAGACATACGAGGTTATTAAAAGGGGGACATGTAGGTGTTTTGACATGTTGAGAAAGATGCGGCATTGGCCGGCGGTTTGTCAATGGTATACACGATGATGTCGGAGACACACGAGGGTGTCAAAAGGAGTACATGCGGGTGTGTCGGTATTGTCCAGAAGTTTCTCAATGGTACACACGATGATGTCAGGGGACACACAGGGGTCTCGAAAGGGGGACATGCGGGTGTGTCGGCATGTTGACAAAGATGCGGCATTGGCCGGTGATTTGTCAATGGTACACACGATGATGTCAGAGACACACGGGGGTGTCGAAAGGGGGATATGCGGGTGTGTTGGCATGTTGATAAAGATGTGACATTGGATGACTAAATGTCAATGGTACATATGATGATGTTAGAGATACACGGGGGTGTTGAAAAGGGAACATATGGGTGTGTCTCCATGTTGAAAAAGATGCGGCATTGGCCGATGGTTTTTAAATGGTACACAAGATGATGTCAAAGGTTGTGGCATGTCTCGGAGGCACTAGCCGGATAGATATTGAT
The DNA here is from genome assembly GCA_015143295.1 of Tetracentron sinense. Classification (NCBI taxonomy): domain Eukaryota; kingdom Viridiplantae; phylum Streptophyta; class Magnoliopsida; order Trochodendrales; family Trochodendraceae; genus Tetracentron; species Tetracentron sinense. Next base: position 254,690 of record CM026556.1, read on the forward strand.
TGATATGAGATGACATGTCCCAGAGTCATTAGCCAGATTGAGGTGGTATGTCCTGGAGGCACTAGATAGATTGAAATTATAAGGGCATGTCCCGGAGGCACTAGCCGGATTGACTTGGAAATGGCCTAGAGGAGCTAGATATTGATCACTTTGAGTGATGCTAGGAAGTTTTGTCATGCTAGTATGACACTATGCCTGGATGCAAAATGATATCATGCAGGGGATAAAGGTGAAGATGCTTTCCCATGACTCTCTCGACTGCGACTGGATGAGCGACATCGAATCCTTTTGGTTGTCTTACTGGGGCAGCTTAGTGTAGGTTGGTACCAAAATTTTTGTTTTGGAAACCTTTTCTCAAAAGTTTTAGATTTTGACAGAAGAATGCTTAGCTAGCTTTCAGATTTGCCAGTTAATTGCATTTGTCAGGGCTTAATGGAGATTTTTAGGTTACTTTTACTCTCAGAGAGTGGAGTATGACTTAAAAGAGGATTTTCTATCACTAGGGATAGTCAAATCTGTTCTGCTGCTGCTGAAGACTTTTTTCGGGGAAGCTACTAAGGACTATTGTTGGGAGTCCACTGGGGAGTAGAGAGCTGCTGGAGACTTCTACTGGGGTCTACTGGGGATTTTGTAATAAAGTTCTACTGGGGATCTGATCCTGGGGGGTTTCTGCTGGGGGTAGTTAGGAGTCTGGTGTGACTGGTTTTTAGATTTTGCTACCAGATTTTGTTACCAAGTCATGGGATTCACATAATTTTTGTGCAATAAGGCTGTTGCCAGTTTTTCCCATGCCTGCGAAAGCTGATTGATTTTGTCCCTTTTTTTCCCCTAGTCGTAAGAATTGGTCTGGGGTCATGTGATTTTTGTGCAATGAGGCCGTTGCCGGTTTTCGCTCATGCCCGCGATTTATTGGGGCTCTAGATCTTCTCCCTTTATTGCCCTGGATGACACTCCGCTGGAGATCTAGATGTGATATTACGCTTGCACTCATAGTTTCTAAGGGATCTAGGAGGACTTAGAGTGGGACGAAATGTAGTCTAGGAGACCGAAGTTTGGGACACCCTGGGATTGCTCATGCTGCAGTTGACTTGCACTCTCTTGGATATTTTTTTGCTCCACTGGGGAATTCTCTTCTTTGGCAGAGGTTGACCTTAGGGATTTTTCTTCGTTTGAGTTTGACTCATTTAGGGAGTATTTGAGAGAGATTGACTATACTGGGGAAAATTTCGGGAGAGGTTGTCTCCGTAAGATTTTTGTATGGAGATTGATTCTACTAGGGAAAGAGTATGGAGAGATTATCTCTTTGGGGAGTTTTTGAATTTGAGTATGTTTCAACTTCTATTTTGGGCTCTGCTAGAAATTTTATACTTTTTGAGGTTGAATCCATTGGGGAAACAGGGAGAGTTTGACTTCGCTTGGGGAAAGTTTTAGGAGAGATAGTCTTTATGGGGAATCTCTAAACTTGAGAATGTTTCGACTTCCATTTTGGGGTTTCCTTTAATGGAAGCTGACCTTCTTTGGTTGAAGTTGATTCCACCGGGGGGTCTGCTCCTTTGGTGACCGCACCTAATTGTCACGTTGCCTATGTACCCTTTGTAGGATCAGGTCATGACGTAATTCAGATTGATGCCACGGAGGGCAAAGAAGGGTGTCCCTTATAAAAGGTTTTGTGAAAGAAAGGCTGTTAGGCTCAAGGGGCTAACTAGTGGACTTTATTGATTTGAAAATGGTTTACATTGCTGAGGGATAAGGAGGGTGCCAAGGATGGCCTCCTGTCCTTTCCTAGAGAATCTATGAGTTCAAAATGCTTATCAGATTTAGACCTTAAGCGTAGTATCTTTTAACTTTGTCCATGTTTACGAGCTCTAGAAGGTCTTCGTCATCCATTCGTCCAAGTCGAAGGGTACCACCTGAGAACTTTTCTCGGACAATGTATGGGCCTTCGTAGTTGGGGTGAACTTCCCCCTCGGGTCAGGGCAGTTTGGTAACATTTTTTGGAGAACAAGGTTACTGACTTTGATGCTTTGGGGCTTGAATTTCTTATTTAATGCCCTAGCCATGGGCCTCTGGTAGGCCTAAGAGTGGTTGGAGAACAAGGTTACTGACTTCTATCAGATTCAACTGCTTATACCAGGCCTATGCCCATTCTGCTTCTGAGATTTTTGCTTCCATTAACACCCAGAGTGATGGAATCTCTACTTCGATGAGGAGGACTGCTTCCATACCATAATCCAGAGAAAATGGCGTTGCCCCAGTTGAGGTGCGAATTGACCATCTGTAGGCCATGAGTGCGTATGGGAGCATCTCATGCCAGGCGGAGTAATTGGTTGCCATCTTCTCTATGATTTTCTTAATATTTTTATTGGCGACTTTGACTACACCATAGGTCTGTGGCTCGTATGGCGTGAAATTGTGATGCTATATTTGGAATTTCTAGTAGAGATTAGTCATTCCCTTGTTGCAGAAATTGAGAGCATTGTATATTACAATCTTATATGGGACACCGTATCGGCAGATGATGTCCCTTTTTAGAAAGTGTTGAACTATGGAGGCTGTAACATTGGCATAAGAGGTTGCCTCAACCCATTTAGTGAAATAATTGATTGCTACCAAGATGAATCGATGTCCATTTGATGCTTTCGAAGTTATGGGTCCGATGACGTCGATGCCCCAAGCTGAGAATGGCCAAGGAGCGGTGAGGTTGTGTAGCCTGGTTAGCGGTTCATTGATCTTATCAGTGTAGATTTGGCATTGGTGGCATTTTTGTACATACTGGCAACAGTCAGATTCCATTATAGACCAGTAGTAGCCCAATCTGAGTATCTTCTTTGACATCATTAACCTGTTCATGTGTGGGCCACAAGTTCCTACGTGATCTTCTTCGACTACCTGTGCATCTTCACAAGTATCGAGACATCTGAGCCAGATCATATTTAGTGATCTCTTGTACAAAATTCCTCTTGAGAGGATAAACTGAATAGCCAATCTTCTGATTGCCCGACGGTCTGTTTTGGTGGCGTTGAGTGGGAAGGTCTCATCCTCGAGATACTGCTTGATGTTTGTATACCAAGGTTTGTTGTATGGAACCTCCTCTATTTCAAGGAAGTAGGCAAGCTAATCCTGTTGCTGAATTTCAATGGGCCAAAGCATGATGCCCTTGGGAATTTGAACCATTGGGGTCCTGGACCTGTGGCTAAAGGTGATTCTTCTAAACTGAGTGATTAGCACATTGAGGTAGGCTAGGTATGGGAATAACTTGGCCTCTCTGATGGCTTCAGATTCATTTTCTTGGCAGATTACTCAAGACGATTCACCGTAAACGTCTATCTCTTCAATTTTGATATGCAGGGCTTCTCTTAGTTCGACTATACAAGCCTCATATTCTCCTTCGTTGTTTGAGCATTTGAACTTCAACTTGACTGAGATAGGGAGGTGGGCTTCCTTAGGCGAGATCAGGACTGCTCCTGCCCTATGTCCATGACTGTTAGCGGCTTCGTCGAAGTATAACTCCCAACTGTGGTATTTTTTGTTTTTTAATTCCGTACACAAGATGACTTCATCTGGAAATTGATCATGTACTGATACATAGTCCTGTGCTGGACTGTGGGCCAGGTGATATGTAATTGTCTATCCCTTGATTGACTTCTGAGTCATGTAGGTGATGTCAAATTCAGATAACATCATAAGCCATCGGGCTGTCCTCCCAGTGGTGGCTGAATTTTCTAATAGGTATTTGAGTGGATCCATCCAGGAGATCAGAATTGTCGGGGGTAGGAAAGCAGATAATGCCGCAAACGTTGAGTAACCCAGACTAGTGCCAGACAAGTCTTTTTAAGAGGGCTGTATTTTTCCTCATACTCTAGCAAGTGTTTACTGACGTGGTAGATGGCTTGCTCTGTCCTGCCTATCTCATCATGCTGTACCAGGAAGCACCTTATAAAGGTTTCTTGTACCGAGATGTAGAGTCGCAATGGTCATTCTAGTGTGTGAGGCACAAGTACTGGAGGATGGAGAAAATACTGCTTTATCTTATCAAAGGCTTCTTGGCATTCGTCTGTCCAGACTGTAGGTACATTCTTCTTAAGAAGCTTGAAGATTAGTTCGTATATCGGAGTAAGCTGAGACATTAATCGACTGATGTACTGAATTCTGCCCAGGAATCCCTGGATTTCCTTTTCAGTTTGGGGAGCTGTCATTTCGATGATAGACTTGGCTTTAGCTAGATCGTTCTCAATGCCTCTTTTACTAACTATGAAGCCAAGGATCTTTCCTGATGAGGCTCCAAAGACACATTTGGTCGGGTTCAGTCTTAGGCCAAATTCTCTGAGTTTGTCACATAGTTTCTTCAGGTCTTCAGGATGTTGTCTGGCAGTTGGTGATTTGACGATCATCTCATCCATATAGACTTTAACTGTCTTGTGGATCATGTCCTAGAAAAGTACCGTCATAGCCCTCTGATAGGTTACCCCTGCATTCTTAAGTCTGAAGGGCTTTACCTTGTAGGTGCCCCAAGGTGTGATAAAGGATATTTTCTCCATGTCTTCTTCTGTCATTCTGATCTGATTGTATCCGGAGAAACCATCTATGAATGAGAGTGTTTCAAACCCTGCAGGATTGTCGACTAGGATGTGTCGATGTGTAGGAGAGGGAAGTTATCTTCAGGATTGACCTTGTTCAGATTCCTGTATTAGATACACATTTGGACCTTATCGTCCTTCTTGGGTACCAGGATAATGTTGGCTAACCATTTAGGGTAGGTTACTACTGCCAAGAAGCCTGCTTTGATCTGCTTCTCTACTTCTTTCTTGACTTTTTGTGACCATTCGGGGCTCATCCGTCTTAGTTTCTGCTTAACTGTTCTCATTTCAGGATTCAAGGGCAGTCTGTATACTACCAAAGCGGGGTCTAGGTTGGGCATATCTACATAGAACTAGGTGAAGACGTCACTGTAGCTTTTCAGGAAGCTGATCATGTCTGTTCTCAGCTCAGGGCTCATGGTTGTACCGATCTTGATGAGCTGGGGGTTATCTTCGGATCCAAGGTTTATGGTTTCGGTGCCCTCGATGTTAAACTGTAATATCCCTTTACTATGTTTAGGAGGTTCAGGATCTCTTGGAGAAGTTCCTCTTCTTGTTCTTCTTCATACTTAACTTCCGAAAGTTCAAGGAGGGTTTTGGGGGTAGCTCTATCATAGGCATTTTCCTAGAAAATCAGTTAAGTTAGTTTAGCATTTTGTTATTTTTGGTGGCTTCAAGACACTAGGCCTTCCAAGGGAAGGGTTCGTATGATTTCATTATCGGTCGATTTTGAAATATTTATGTAAAACATGATTTTGAGTCAAAATATCAGATTTCATTGATAAAACAGATGACTGTTGTTTACAAAATTTTTAACTCGACAAAAGAAAGGCCTATAGTGGCTACCTTGGACTTTCAACGGGAGCAAAGAGATGATAGAAGAGGGAGAAAAGTGGTGTTTGGTCATTATCTGATCGTACCAACCTTTCCTACAACTTGCTTGCCCCGACCTTGGATGACCTCGATGGTGAGAGCCTCGGTCCACCATTGAATCAATAGTCGGTAACTGGATGATCCTTCGGTATTGTTGGAGAGGGTGCAGACCTGCTCTCCTGTTAGATCTTCTGCTTTAGTGGTATCTTCGACAGTTAGCTCATCGAACATTTGAGTCATGCAGAATATTTCTGATTCTGGAATCCCTGAAGACTCGTCATTGGACTAGTGTTTTGAGATACTGGCAACTGGTACGAGAGGAGTTTCAGGGTAAGCTTTGAAGGTTCTAACTGGGAAGGTTACAGATATATGGGGTCAGGGTTCTGGTTTCGCCGATCGGCTACTCTTCTTTGTAAGTTTGGAGAGATAGTCCTCGAACTTAGGCTTGTACCCCAATCCAAATACCGGTGTGTAGTGGAGGTGCATATCTCTTCCTCATTCCTTGGTTTCTGACTCCCAGGCCTAATCCCAACTAGTAGTTTATTCTGACCATCATCCTAACAAATGGCGGTACTTCTTATTTGCTCTTCTATTCTATATAAGCGATAGAATTGATCTGTTCGAACTGGTATGTCATGTAAGTAGTGCCTTGGCCTAGCTCCTGGATGTCCCTAAAAGAACTTGCCAATTCCTTTGAAGGGATCACGACTAGATGGTCATCCTAGATAAACTTGATTCTCTGATGGAAAGAGGAGGGAATGGCTCCAGCCACGTGGATCCATGGCCTCCCAAAGAGTAAGGTAAATGAGGCTGGCACATTCACTGTAGAGCCCCAGAACTTTCGTATATGTTTTGAAATGCATGTCAAGGGACGATGCGTTGTAATCTCCCATTTTCATGAAATGAGAAATTGGAACCTCTGAGAATTTTGCATTTGTATTATTAAATAATTAAATAAAATCATTAATAAGGTACTATAGCCTTAGAAGGGCCCTAGTCATTTCTAGAAGAGGTTAGGATAGAAGTGGGATAAGTCTAAGTAATGGATTGAGTGGAAAATGCACTCAGTGTCGAAATTTGTAGAGCACCAATCGCTCAGTCTAGAGTAGCGATCGACCGGTCCACAACCGATCGATCGGTATCTATTGACTGGAGCACTAATTTGTATGGGGAATTTTTCCAGAGAGGGTGTTTTCAATCGAGAGCTCGGTCAGAATCACCGATCTCACTTGGTAAGTGACCGATCGCTCGGTCCTGACCACCGATCTCTCGGTCTTTCGCGTTTTTGTAGAATTTCATTAAGGGCTTTTTCATCTTTTGGGTGTTACACCCTTGCCTATAAGGGCTTGCTCGAGCCTTGGGTCCCCACACAATACACTTAGCTACATTTTGAGGGGGAGTAAGAGAGGAGAAAGGGTTTTTAACCTAGGGTTTTCAACTTGAGGGAAATCAAGGGTTTAAGAACCCTGAATCATCACAAGCTTGGATTTCTTCAAGCACATAGCTCAAGCACTCGAGGAGCACCTACTTCAAGCTTGGCAGCAACCCTACGCACGTTTGGAGGGTTCTTCCTCACCTTTTCAAGGTCGGTACCCTATGCTACCCTCCTAGTTCATATTCTTCTAATTTTCTTGGTTTTTCTCCAAATTCTAGGCATGATAATATGTTGGAATGAATGGATGGAGATGGATGGTCGGGTATGGGCGATGGATGCCATGTACATGTCTTGTGATGAATGAAATGGGAATGGCATTGTATCAATAATGAATACACATGTATGCTATGAGTATAAATTCACTTAGAAAAGCATGATGTAGGCTTTAACCATAATGTACACACCAAGTGTTTGATGAAATGCCAAGGTGAAGAATTAGTTCTAGAGATGCATGTATAAATTTATTCGCTTTCTATAACGGCATGAATATTCCTATGCGTTGAAATGAATACTAGTTCATGTATTGTTGAACCTCAAATGTCATATTTAATTACAAGCTAAAGCATGTACACGATTTCACGAGCATGACATGCATGACATGGTTTATCGGTGTTTTACAAGACAAGGGTTTTATTCTCGATTTACGAACACCATGACAAGGCCAAACGTAAGGGTTGGTAAATAGAGGTAGGACATATCTTAAGATATGTTTTGCCTCACTTTTTGACAAGAACAAGAACACGCCAAGCAAGATCCCAAGCATGCATGTTTACTTTCGATGCATTTTCGTTAAAGAGGGGTTTACCCTCCCTCACAAGTTGTATATCATTTATGATGAGAGGGTTGCAAGCCACCCTCCCTCACAAGTAGCATGAATATGTTTATTTTCCAGTCAAGTAAGCAAGCATGAGCATTTAAAATTCATGGCATGACATGCATGACACGATATGACACGCATGACAAGACCAACAAGACAGAACATGACAAGATAAGTTTTTCAAGCACGAAAGGAATATTTCAAGTCAAGTCAAGTGCATGACGTTTTCAAGAGTTTTTCCGATCTGATGTGATGCAAGCATGAAAGATAAACTGTTTTACTTTCTTGTTATGATATGAACTACTTCCGCTTTATATTCCATTATCGTATGCTATAACTGTTGGTTAGTATTCGGTACCCTCTGAGTATTCCATGCTCAGTCGTACTTTTGATGTTAGCAGGTGTTAGTGGTGCGTCCGTTCCTTTTGACATATGTGCTCTCGGTCCATGAGAGGAAGAGGAGTACGTTGAGGAGGTCCCTGCTGAGGAGCCTCATGTAGAGGGTTATTATTAGGTGGTGGATTCTGAGTGATTGTGGGATAGCGTGAGAGATTTATGTACCCATGTATTTTGGTAGGCATGTCCACACCTTCTTTTGTTGATTTCATTTTGTACAAAACTTGGATTACATGTAAATGTATAGAGGTTTTGTTAGACTTCCGCTGTGCCATATTAGTTGTGTTTCCACTATTATTGTTCTCTATTGTGTATGCTCAATGTGTTTTGCAGGATGGTTTGTCAAGCATGTCATGTAAGTCATGATAAGTCGTCCAAGAGTCACTCTAACTCCTAGGGTGGGTTTTGGGTCGCGACATTCATTACTTGAAAGTTTGTTGTAAACTGAGCAAGTCGAACCCCGATGGTCAGGTTAATGTTGCACAGATTCTACCTGGTTAAGTTATCAAATACTCAGATTGTAATGGGCCTCTTCTTTACCTGACTGAGATTCAAACTCAAGCTTTACAATGTGGATAGTGTGCAGATGTTTAGGTCAGAGCCATTGTTGATTAGTATTGTTGATAATGTTTTGTCCATGCACTGTACTATAATACATAGAGCCCAGGTATGATCCTTGTCATTGTTCGGTATTTCTTCTTTTATGAAGGAGATGATTCATGATTCTAGTACTTGCCCCACCATGTGCCACAGCTTCTTGGGCATGATGCCAGGTGTTAGATGGACATTGTTAAATACCCGGAGTAGCTACTTCCGGTGATTCCCGGAAGTCAAGAGAAGACCCATGATTGAGATCTGGGTTGGAGTTTTACTCAAATGCTGGGTGATGTTGAATTCTTCTGCCTTTTCTAGAATTTAAAACAAAACTACAGAGTCTACAGTATCTTTCTCAGGGTCTGATACCCTTGCTTTCTCTTTCTCTTTTCCCTTCTCTTTTTCTGGCTTAGCCATAGGTGGTTGGTATACCCGGCTAGATCGGGTTAGGTTGGTTATGCCTTCACTCTCAAGGATGAGAGAGTAAAGGGTGGGTACATAGTTTAGAGTGAAAGGTGGGGATGGGATGTAGGGGATTTTGACAGGGCTAGTGGAGGCTTGAGCTGGGGTTGTGGGCTAGTTCAACCTTTTCCTCATCCAAGAGATCATGGATGGTATGCTTAAGGCCTATGCAATTGTTGGTTGCATGGCATGGGCTTTAATGAAAGGTGCAGTGGTGATCGGCTTTATAATTCTGACTTTTCTTGACTGGTGCGAGAAGAGGGGTAGGGTTCCTTAGAGTGAGAAGACCCTGCTTGGTTAGGAAGTCCAAAAGCTGTCTGAGAGTGTACGAGAGAGGGGTGAAAGTTTGAGGGGGCTTATCCTGTTGATGGACTTATCCTTGGTTTTGTCTGGTTGGCCGGATAATTCCGGATACTGGTTGCTGTGGCTGAGTGACTGGGGCTAATAATCTAATTGGTGCTACAAGAGCCACCATCTGTACTTCTTCTTTCCTTTGTTGGTCTCTGGGACCACTGTTCTTGCTGACTGGAGCCACAGTTCTTGATGTCTGGATCTGCTGTTCTGAGGGGAGCAGGCCTTAAACTGGAGTGGATAGCACCACTCTTAATGACTGTTTCAATGTGGGCACTTGCCTTGATAATAGTGCCGAAGTCTACAACTGTTAAGGTTACCATTAAGGTGGAGTAGGGCTACTTCAAAGTGCCCATAAACATGCTTGCCAGTTCTTCCTTGGGGATCGGAGTTGGGATCCGAGCTACCATTTCTCTTCATCGGGTGGCATACTCCAGGAAAGACTCATTGTTAAGTTGACTCATTTGTTCTAGCTAGCTCCTCTAAGGTCGGAGGTCCTGATTGAAAGAGTACTACTCAACAAAGATGTCCATGACGTCTTGCCAAGTCTTGATACACTATTTATCTACTCTCATCCACCATGTAAGGGCTGCTCCCTTCAGAATTTTTTGAAAGTACTAGATGAGAAGAGGTTAGTTCTTGTTATGCTGGAGCATGTCCCCTAGGTATAACTGCAAATGTTGCTTAGGGCAGTCGGTGCCATTATATTTTTTGAAGTCAGGCACTTTGAATCCGGGAGGAAGAACATCTCCAGATGAGAAGGTCAAATCCTCTAGTGATAGACTGAAACTGGCAGATGCCCCTTTCATACATCTCATTTTCTCTTTCATCTGTTTTATTTCCTCATGTTGGTTTCTGAGGGATAGCATAGGGTCAGAAGATGATGACTTGTCCTTATTGACATGGGAGGCCTTGAGTTGCTCTGGCCCATCATACTAATCAAAATATACTTCTCCTCCGCCTGGTGCGGGTCCTGTGTTAGGAATGATAATTGGAATAGGCTGAGGCTCTTGAGTAGGTTGTTTAGAGGAATCTCCGGTCGGGTTTCGTGTAAAAGGGTCGTCAGATCGAGCCCCAAATAGAATCTTCAGGGATTCCAGAACACTGTCAAGTTTAGTTTGCATGGCTGCAATATCTCGATCATGAGACTGCAAAATTTCATTCGTTCTCTATTGCTAGTCTGAGGGTTCTGCCATTGATTCTGACTAGCTATCAGGTAGGGTGATGTTAGGTGTTTCTTCCATGATTGGTACTTCTGTTAAGACTGCGTTTAGGGCAGCTGCTTCTGTGAGAATTGTAGTCATAAAGCGAGTTATGGGTCGGCTCAAGCAACTGAAAAGAATACAACGAATAAACATAAATATGCATGATTTATATGAAAAGATTTTTCATTGATGCATGCTTGTGAGTATAGAACTGTGTGACTCAAAAAAAAGGAAACAGACTCGATCCTAGGTAGATCTGTCAGGGATGGCAAAGTCAAGTGGCTGGGGCACACCGTTCAGGTCTATGATTTGTTGTTGGAAGGATATAACCTCAACCTCCATGTTATCAATTGTTTCAGCAGCATTGAACATTCAAGATCCGAACTGTCGGATCCAGGTAGTCATCTTAACCGTTGCACTTTCTAGTTGCTCTTGGTAGAAATGTAGTTGGGCCCTGTGACGGCTGTCTCTCTGGCATCGCCTCTACATCTCTTCTAGAGAGATCGGACTGTCTGCTCGACCTACTCGACCTGTTCTTGCATTGCTTGAAGTTCGTGGTCCCGCTCTGCTTCCTGCTGCCTGAATGCATATTGGGCTCTCCTTAGCCTTTTCTCCTTCTCCTAGATGTGTTACTGTCTCTCCAGGAATGTATCTATCCAGGAAACCACCATCTCAACTATGAGAATGGTTCCTTTTTATGGTGCTGAAACTGGTGTGGGCAATTCCCTTGGTACAGCCATACTGGATGGAATGTCAGGATTTCCCACCCAAATGAGGTATGCTGAATTAGTAGGTGGTCCTGCTGTAGCCACAAAATCTAGCCATTTGTCTCTCCTAGAGCTTCGGTATCTGACTGGAAGCGGCAAGTGAGGCACTCAGAGTACATAGTGAAGTTACAATCATTTCCTAGCTTGTCTATCACCAGGATACGCTGAGGGAGTTTGAACTGGTGAAGGACTCAGAGTGGAACATATGTTGCTGAGCCAGTGTCAAGTTTTGGAGAAGCTGGTAGAGAGTTTTGACATCTGTAGACACAATCTGGCTCTGATTCTGATAATCTTCCTGGGTAGACTACAAGCTTCACGGAGATCGGTAGACACTGAGATGATTATAGGCAGGTGTCCTACTAACCATAGGTGTAACAGTGGTACACTGACATGGAAAATGCCCTTCTGGTAGTCTATGGCTCGGTCGAGAGCCCTGAGAATTTCAATGAGGATGACCAGGACAATTGTTTCTAAGATGCACATAAGTTTGATAACCCCTACCAGTATTGAGTTGGCGAGGGTGCGGCACTTCGGAAAGACTAACTGAAATATGAATATCAGTGTAAAGGCATTGAGACTGTATAGTTCAGTTGTTATGGTGTCAGGTTTCCATTTACGGTTGTATTGATCCTCAAGACAGCCTACGGGTATCTGATTGTAATATCCATTAGGACAATGCTTCAAGTAGGCATGATTTATATGCAAAAACCTTGAGAGGTCTACCTTGTAGCGTGGTACTATAGCTTCGTCATCTATGGTTAAGCCTAGAATGCGCTGGTTTTCTTCCAATGCTGGACACAGCTCGTTCTTACCAAAATGGAATACCATGTAGGATGGGTTCCAACACTGGATAGCGGTATTTATGAGACACCAATCTGGCTTAACCATGAATATTTTGTAGTACTAAGCCCAAGTGAAACCCCGACTAGGAGTGGGGGCTTCAATTTGTTTGGAGGTTGTCATCACATGCCGCTTGAGAGGTCAAATGCACGGGCCTTGACGGTTGAACCATTGACTTAATGATCCCTGAAGGTCTTGCCATCTATCTAGACAAAGACAGACTCTGTGTAAGTGTACTGTGTATGCAGATGCAAATGCAAATATGCTAATGATGATGATTGTATTTTTTGAGTTTTGATTTTGATTGGGTGTGACAGGGCATATGCAATCCGATAGGGTAGTCAAACAGAGGTCCGGTATGCTTTACTCGGGTTTTTGGGAACCAGGGGCCTATTAGGTCAAGGCTGGGCATATATCTTTGTGAAGACCTGTCTGCCTGGGATTTGACCCCATATGCGATGTCGGGCATAGGTTCGGGTGTATTTTATTACAAGCATAAGTATGGTTGATTATATGCCCCTTGATGGGTGCTTACTTGGGTAAGAGTGCCCTAATAGTCAACCATGATTGGGGTTAGGTATAAGGTGCAAACAGGTTAGGGTTTAGAGTATCCCTTCAGATAGGCTATTTGTAGACTATACGTTAACCTATTCTACATGCTGAATGCTGGGGTAATGCAAGTGTTCCTAAAGGGTTTAGGATTACTTAACACCGTATATACGACTCTCCAGTATAGAACATACCAGAAAAGGGATGATTGGTGTAAGCGGGGGAACGTTTAGAATCCTTCCCTAAGGATTATCATCCACCAGGCGTAATTCCGCAGACATAAAAGATTGTTAAGCTTCTGACACTGAGGATAATCATCCAACAACCATAAGCGTATTAAGTTTGTCTACTGGGTTTTCACGGGTCATTACACTACTATGATATGTATGATATGCACGATACAAAATTCACCCAAAGAGATGACAAAATTAGTATTAGGCTAAATACTTAGGCATTTGAATAATTTTGAGGTCTATTTGGCTTAAACCTAGGTTCTGGGTTGAACCTTAAATTACATCTCCCCAGTAGAGTCGCCAGAGCTATGAGCACGGATTTTTTACTCACTGGTTTTCGATTAGGAGTCGCTACTTATTCATTATGAGGGATAAGTCTCAGATATGGATAAGGTCTTATGGTTACCAATGTACCAAGGTTTGATACCAATGTAGGGTTACCAATGTACTCACATGGGGTGAGATAAGACCGAGTGTAATTCTGGCACATGAGCCTATGTTGAGGCTAAAAGAGTTTTTGAGTACACCAGGGTGGCTTAGGCTTAGTCCGGGGACTAAGGTTTGATTACCCGGGATGGTCAAGTGTATGGTTTTGTGGTTTGGGCCCGGAGGCCAAAGGTTGGGCCCAGAGGCCAAGGGTTGAGCTCGGAGGCCAAGGCATGGGCCCCAGAAACCAAAGGTTGCTTAACCGGAGTTAAGTGGTGAGTTAACCATGGCTAGGGCTGCTAACCATGGATCAAAAGGTCCAACATCGGATTTTTGGTCTATTATGCATTATTTATATTTTTATAAAATTTCTGGATTTTTCAAATGTTAAATGATTTTAACCATGGTTAAAAATTAACCGAGGCTAAGTTTAACCCCATTTAAGGTTCTGGTTCGGTGGGGTGGGCCCAGGTAGCATGACAGGGCTTAGAATGACCTCCTACCTGATCTAGGCCTTGTAGGGCCACTGTTGTATGAAAATAGTGGGGTGGGTGGTAGAATAATCACCGCCAATCCCATTTATTTATAGAATGGAATTGGCGGTAGTTATTCTACCACCACTACTACTGTTTTCTCAACAATAGCTTTGCAGCCAAAATGGGAGGTCAAGGGCGATGCTCAGGGGGTTTTGGATACTTGAAGGTGTTTAGGGGACTTGTCACCAGTCCTGGGCCTAGTCTGGAGGGGTCCCACAGAGGCCATTTTAACATTGAACAAAAAAACTGAGAAAGTTGGTGAACTATTCATTGACATTCTGTATCTTCTCTGGTTTAGTAGATTTGACCATAGTTAAAGGGTTCTGATGAGCCTAAAAGGACCAGGGATGATAGAAGGTCTCAAAGACCTAAGCCAGGCCCTGGAATGGACCAGGGTCCACCCAAAAGGGGTCTAGAGCCACTGAAATGGGAAAGCCCAGAGATGGCAGTACTGTATTTATCGTAATTTCTAGATTTGTTCAGAAATCGATTTTTTACCTTGTGACACTACACTACCATGCTTCTGGGGGATTCCTCATGGATTAGAGGTTCCTCAGAAGCTTAGGGGAAGGACCCTAAGCATTGCCAAGCCTGGTAGGCCGCATGGTCATGGATTCTACCCTTGAAAGGGTCCCTATGCCTATGAGGGAGGCAAAGGGGACCACTGTCCTTGGGCTGATACTGAAATAAAAATCCCCTAGAGTAGGACTAGGGGCTCACAATGCTTCTATAGAAAAAGACAGGGGTAGGGGAAGACCCTACCCTACTGGTTTGCTTCAGGTGGAGGCAGTGGTGGCTATGGTGGTGGTGCCAATGGAGAGGTGATCCCACTGACGAGGAGTAGCCTACGCCTATTCCTCAGGCTTGAACTTGATCCCTAGTAACTTGACTAGCGCAAGTCTGATGGACTTAAACCGAGTTTTGACTGAGGATTTTCTCAGAATTTCGGATCCCTCTCAAGCTTGAAGATGGGTTTGGATTTATAATAAAAGAGAGGGTAGGGACACCCTAGGAATTAGGATGGAGGCTGGTAGGGAGCTCAGAGGTGTGGGAGGCTGTCCCAGGTGTGCCTGAGCATTGGGGAGGGCATGTGAGTTCTGATTTTATACAAATTGGGAATGATGGTAATTCCAGTACCATCATTCCCTTACAAGAATAAAAGAACAATGGCGGTAGAAACTCTACTGCCATTCCTGAAGTTTTCCAGAAATGGGTCTGCCCAGAGTTAAATGCTCATGCACGCAGTACCTTTCATACCAAAATTAGAATGTCGGAAGATGATCAACCGACATTCCTGAGGTTTTTAATTTTAGGGCATGAGCCCCCTCCTAGGGCTTGGCTAGGGTTTGTGGGCCCTGTATGGACCCAGGGTTGTTTGTCTAAGGGTTTGGGCCCTAGGGGCCTTGACTTGGAATTGCATGGGCCTTGGGCCCATGCCCTAGGTTTGTAGGGTTAGGGTTGGACTAGGGCTAGCTAGTGTTTGACTAGAGTTGACCTAGGGTTTTAGTATGGTTAACTAGAGGTTTAATGTCGCGACCCAAAACCCACCTTAGGAGTTAGAGTGAATCTTGGACGACTTATCATGACTTACATGACTTGCTTGACAAACCAACCTGCAAAAATACCTGGAGCACATACAAAGAGGACAATAATAGCGGAAACATAACTAACATGGCATAGCGGAAGACTAACCAAACCTTTAAGTATATATATATACATGAATCCAAGTTTTGAACAAAAGAAATCACAAAATAAAGCACGGACATGCCCGCCAAAATACATGAAGATACTCTCTCAAGCTCACCCACAGATCACTCAGAATCTACCACCTAGTAGTACTCGTCTACATGAGGCTCCTCTGTAGGTTCCTTGACGTACTCCTCCTCCACTCATGGGCCAGGAGCACAGATGTCGAAAGGAGCGGTAGCTCCCTCAGTACCTACCGACATGGACATACGACTGAGTATGGAATACTCAGCGTGTACCAAATGCTAACCAACAGTCACAGCATAACAATAACGAGATATATAAAGTAGGAAGCAATTCATATAATGACAGGAAAGTAAAATAATTTATATTCATGCTTGCATCACATAAAAGCCGATAAATCTCTTGAAATCATCGTGCACTTGACTTGACTTGAAAGTACTATTTTTCGTGCTTGAAAAACTTGTCATCTTGTTAAGCGTGTCTGTAATGCGTGTCATGTCATGCGTGCTTGCTTGGAATTTATACATGCTCATGTAACTTGTGAGATGCGCTTGTGAGATGCACTTGGCAGGGAAGAGAGACCCTTCTTTCAATGACATGCACTTGAGAGGGAAGGGAGACCTTTCTTTCAATGATATGCACTTGTGAGTGAGGGGAGACCCCTCTTTCAATGACATGGGATGGAAGTGTAAACTCTCTCATGAGTAATGCTTGTTCTTGTTCTTGTCAAAAGCGAGGTAAAACATATCGTAAGATATGTCCCACCTCTAAATCTTATTCTTGAAAACGCCGGTAAACCACGTCATGCATGCTGTGCTCATGAAATCATGTATATGCTTTCACTTGAAATTAAATATGACATTTGAGATTTCAACAATACATAGAATATCATAAATTTGAACAAGTAAATATTCATGCCATTTAGAGAAAGCAATTTATCACACTATCATAAACCCTAGCAATTCCATAAGCTTTTAAGCATGCATTTCTTGATTCACAACTCATTTTCTTCACCTTGGCATTTCATCAAACATGTGGTGTGTACATTATTTGTTAAAGCCTACACCTTGCTTTTCTAGGTAGGTTTATATCCACAACATACATGTGTGTTTATCATTGGTACAATACCCTTCCCATTTCATTCATCACATCCCATACACATGGCATCCTTCGCCCAACATCCATTCTCACACAACCATTCATCTACTATTAGGTTCATACTTTAGGAAAAACAATAAAGAAGGGAAGAAAAATGGAGGATATGAACTAGGACGGTAGCATAAGGTACCGACCTTGAATAGGATGAGGAAGAACCCTCCAATCGTGCATGGAGTCGCTGCCCTAGCTTGAAGAACGTGCTCCTCACGAGTTGAACCTTGGATTGAAGAATCCAAGCCTTTTGAAATGATCTAGGTCACCCACTTGCTTAATCTCTCCTCAAAGATGAAAAACCCGCTCTTGGAGATCCTCTTCTTCTCTCAATCTCTCTTAGGCTCTCTTTAGGTTTAGGGTAAACCAAAAGCCCAAATACCATCCCCTAAAAATCCCGAATAAAAATTCTGGGTTCGCGATCTACGATCGGTCGTAGCATATCTATGATCAATCGTAATTATTCTACGATCAGTCGTAAGTTTCCACGATCGATCGTAAACGTTACTGAGGTTTTTTTCCATTTCTGAGATTCTACGATCGATCATAAATTTCTACGATCAATCGTATCTCACTTACGATCGTTTGTAGGGTCTATACGATCGTTCGTAACTTGCAGAAAATTTCTAGATTTTCCTTCTTTCGTGTTTTGGTCATAACTTTTGACTCGTTCATTGGATTTTGACGATTTAATTTGCGTTGGATTCATCATTCAAAAGGGAACATTTCTTGCATTTTAGAATTTCCAATTTCTTCTTTATTTATGGACCAAATTGTCCTCAAAGTTGACTGATCCGTAAATGGAGTTAAGTAAACTGGATTTTTAACATATCCGACTTAGGAATCCCACTTCTTAACATTTAAGGTTCTTTAACATCTCTCATTTCATAGAAATGGGATATTACAAAGGCCTAAAGCCTTGGCATGGGTTCCAATACATGGGCAAAAGTTCTAGGGTTCTACATTTAACTTAGGGTGGACCTAGGGTTGACCTAAGGTTTGACTAGGGTTTACCTAGGGGTTGACTAGGCTGAGACCTAGTGGTTGAGACCTAGGATTAGATTGGGGTTGAGACCTAGTGTTAGACTAGGGTTAACCATGGTTAAATTGCTTGACCATGGTTGAGGGGTTTAAAAATTGGGTGCTTACAATTAGTAAATAAATTTTTAGGTTCATGTTTTAGTATGCCATATATGCTTGTTAAGATAAGATATCTCAAGATAAGATGTCAGACCAATGTAGTGTTTCAAATCAAAGTTTCATTTTAACCAATATGGGATTTTGGGTCGTGACAGAGCATGTTAAAAAATGTTGGTTGAATTTTTCATAATAACAAAATTACCATTACTCTTATCTTCTACCTCTACTATTATAAAGAGAATCGATGGGTTAAGAACGTTGATTGAATTTTATCATGATATAAAAATTACCCCTATATTTATCTTCTACCTTCTTTACTATTATAGATAACAGGCCTAGTTAAAAACATTGATTGAATCCTTCTTTCCTCCTTTTTCTTCTTAGAATAATTCTAAAATTGTCCTTTACTACTAACACAAAGAGAACAACTGACATTCAAAATGTTGATTAAATTTTAGGTTAGTTCCAAAACTGTCCTTTACTAAATATGCAAAGATAATGATATTCCAAAAAGGTTGATTGAATTTTAGCTTAGTTCCAAAACTACCCCTTAATTAGTGGGTTCAAAACATTGATTGAATTTTAGGTTAATCCCAAAACTATCCTATGCTAAATATATAAAGAGAATGATACTTAAAAAGCTTGATTGAATTTTAGCTTAGTTCCAAAACTACTCCTTTACTAATGTATAAAGGGCAATGGATTTCTTCTGGTAGATGCCAAGTATTACACTAGAGCATAGCCTCTTCAGCCGAGCATGCAAATGTAATTTACTAAGGGAGTGATAGCATGCATCTCCATGTTCCGTTGGGTGGTACACGTACACCTCAATAATTTAACCTTGATTTTTAGAAAAAAATTAATCACATGAGTGAGTGAATCATAACCAAGGTTAATATTTTTTTTCTAAAAACCAAGGGTAGATCGATGAACCCAAGGAATGAGTGACTCTTAACCACATTAATAAGGTAACCACATTAATAGGGGTCAAAGAGGACACATGAAAAGCTGGAAAGGTAGGTGTGTACTGCCCAACGAACATGGTGATGCATGCTATCACCTCCTTAGTGAAACACTTTTGCATGTGTCGATTGAAGAGGCTATGCCTGAGTGTAATACCTAGGCATCTACCAGAGGAAATCCGTTGCCTAACAAAGAGAATGATACTTTAAAAAGTTGATTGAATTTTAACTTAAATTCAAAACTATCCTTTATTAATATTGGAGACTTAAAAAGTTGATTGGAATTTATCTTAAATGCAAAACTGTCTTTACTAATTGAAATTTCTATGATTAATGATCTCTAAGACCTAGAGGGGGTGAATAGGTCTATTTATCGATTTCTACTTATTTTTAAAATTTATCTAATTAATAAGTAGAAAGAAACATTCAATCAATCCACACAATCTGACACAAGAGATTTTTTACGTGGAAAACCCTTTCGGGGAAAAGCCAAGGGACCTCGTCCAGCAAATAATTCACTATGAGAAAGTTATAATGTACAAGACAAGACCTTACCAACCATGGACATGACACTCTATTCCTTGGTACAGACTCTTGATCTTGAAATCCACGAACCAGCAGGTTCGATCTCCACCGCAGCAGATCCGGTTCCTCATTGATCAACTCTTCTCAAAGCTATTTCAATACCACGATCTCCAAAGATCGATCTCCTTCTTCAAAGGCTCCTGATCACACACTCCGACCAAACACACTACTTGTGTGTTAAGGGTTGATGAATGAATTTACTCTATCAAATCTCTAGAGGGATCTTAAAAGCATAAAGATCACACAATACAAGATCTAAGAATAAAAAATGGAATCTTGCATTCTCTAGAGAGGTTGTGAGATGAGGGATCAATAATGACCAATACGAAACAATGAAAACCCTAGAATAGAGTTCTCCAGCCTCCACTCTCACAAAACTATCAACTCTCACAGATTAGGTCTTCTATAATTAGTATATATAGACCCCCAAAGTGATTGGATAAGGTTAGGAGTGTAAAAACACGAAATCCACTCCATTCGATCGACTGGTCATTACCATCGGTCGACCTGTCCATTACACCCTCTCTGGAAAAAAATTGCCTAACAAAATATTGCACATTCAGTTGACCAGTAGGGACCATCGGTCAACCGGTAAGCCTTCGGTCAACCGATAAGGTCCTTCGATCGACCGGTTAAGCATATATTTCCATATATCAAAAGAGTTTTACATGAGCCTATTATCATGGGTATTATACTAACCTCCTAGGTTCATAACTAGATTATCTAAGTCAAAACCAACCTAGGTATTGGGTCACTAAGTCAATTACCTTCCTAAAACCGGAGGCGATGCTTGATGTAGATATCTTCCAATTTCTTCGACTTCTTCAAGCTTCACCAAGCATGACAATTAGACTCTTACAGTGACACACTAGACCTATTCTTTGATCACGGAATTTGCCAAAACATTTTGGATTTACACTAATATATAAAGAGAATGAGAGACTTAACAACAATGATTGAAATTTATCTTAATTCCAAAACTACCATTAACTAATATTTTAAAAAAGGGGACTTAGAAAGAGTGATTGAAATTTACCTTCTTTTTAAAATGCCCCTATTTTATTTCCATTAGCTTTTAAAAAGTCATGTCCCTCATGTTTTTATACCCAAAAGGCCCCCAAGGTTTTATGGCAAATTATGAGTAATTCTATCTTCTTAGAAAATATCTCTCCACTCTACTCCTCTCTCTCTCTCTTTCCATACTTTCTCATGTCTCTCTTTCTTTCTCATACTTGCATAACATGAGCCTTACAGGGTCCCTCTTTCCACTCTCTCCCCCTCCCTCTCTCACTTGCATCCCAGGGGTAACCACTAATATATATATAGAGAGAGTAACATTCCTAACAACTTAGTTGTTAGGAGACTCTGGTAAGCAGTGGACTCTTAATCGTTAGATCATAAACTCATTTAAATCCAACTATACATCCAAGATTGATGATTTTTGTAAAACTAACCTTCTTAATTCTAGGAAATCACAAACCCATTTAAATTTTACCCTACATTCAAGATAGATGATTTTTGTATAATTACTCCCTTAATTCTAGAAAATCACACGAGAGGTGTTCTCTCTCTCTCTCTTTGTCTCCTACTCAATCCCTTTCCTCTCAATCTCAATTTTTTTTTCTAAATACCTAGGAGAAGAGGTTGAACCCTAGATAAAAGACAAACTCTGGATTAATATCTTACTAACCACAGTTAAAAGGACACCATGTGGGTTGTGATTCAGACAAATATCATTTAGAAAAAAAAATTCTCCACTCATTCTCTCCTTAATTTTTTTTCTAAAAACCTAGGGAGAAGAGGTTGAACCCTACAGAAAAGACGAAACTTTGGGTTAGTATCTTCTTAAACATATTTAAAAGGACACATGTTGGGTTAGGATTCAACCAAATATGATTAAAAAAAAGTAATATGAGAGAGAGATGATATAAGAGAGAGAGTGTGACTAGGAGAGAACAAGGAAAAAGGAAAAACTCATATTTAAGGGGAGAAGTTGGTTACGTATTAGGATGATTTTTCACAAAATAAGTAGTTTTAATTTCATCTCTTGGTTTTGAAAGTAGTATTGATCTAACGGCTATGATTGCGTAGCTTACTAGAATCTCTAGTAAGCTAAGCCAATGAGAGCCTTCTCTCTCTTTATATATATATATATAGGGGAGGATACTAATGAGCCATGCTCATTAAAACTTTTAATGAGTGGCCCCTCTAGAAAGACGACATGTGACAATCTTTTTTTTAAATCCGACGGTTGGATATTGAGGTGGGTCCATTGAGAGACACGTGTCAAAGAAGCAGTCTGATCGGACATGTTTAGACCGTTAGATTAGACCCTAGTTTATCAACATTAACCCCCTAGGGTTCACTAGACACTATCTAGGTTATAGAAATAACTAATCTTCTCATCTACAATCGGATGGTCTATAAATTTCTGATCAAGCTGATTTTTTGCCACGTGTCTCTTGGTAGATCCATCATGACATCCAATGGTTGGATTTTAGAGCAACGGGCCACATGTCATGTTATTAGGGACTGCTCATTAAAGGCTTTAATGAGCACGACTCATTACAATGCTACTCTCTCTCTCTCTCTATATATATTACTAATATAATGAGAATTGACCACTTAAAAACGTAGCCTAAATTTTTTCAAATTCCCAAACTACCCTTATCATAATCATTACATCTATTACGAAACTTGATTAAATATTTTTCTTAATTCCAATACTACCCCTTACTCATTTTGCTTAGTTCCTATACTATCCCTTGAAATTCTCTACGATTATAATCAGACTCTTTGGAGTCCGGTTACGCCACTGAGGTCTCCATGGGTCCCTTTTAACACTCTTTAACCATAGTTAAGATTTTCCTACCCCTAAGATTTACCCACCTATCCTTGGTTTCTATAAAATAGTACGCTTGAAATTCTCTTCGGTTATAACCGGACTCTTTGGACTTCGGTTACGCCACTAAGGTTGCCATGTGTCCCTTTTAACACTCTTTAACTGTGATTAAGATTCACCCACTCCTAAGATTCAACCATTTATCCTTGGTTTTTAGGAAAAAAAATGAAAAAAAAAATTAACCTAAGAGTTAGTGAATTTTAACAAGGGTTTCAAAAAATTAATCTTTTTTCCTAAAAAACAAGGATAGGTTGGGCAAACTCTAGGGGTAGGTGAACCTTAAGTTAGGGGTGTCAAAAGTGACATATAGCAACATCAAGGGCGTAATCGGACTCCAACTATGGTTAAGATTCACCGACCCCTATGTTCACCCACTTATCATTGGTTTTTAGAAAAAAATATTAATATTTTTAAACCCTGATTAAAACTAGGCTTTAATTGTTTTCATATTTTTTTTATTTATTAAAAACCAAGGATAAGTTGGTGAATCTTAACCACATTTAAAGAGTGTAAAAATGGACACATGGAGACCTTAGTGGCTAACCGGACTCTTCGCTCTCTTCGTAAAACGCTTAGAAAGAAGGTCTCACCAATGCCTCACCCGTCTCCTTTCTTTTCTATACCCAAAATGCTCCTAAAGCTTTAGTTCTCAAAATGTCCTTATGTCATATTTTATAACTAACATGTCTCTTGTAGCACCCCGAAACTTTTCTTGGCTAATGAATAGTGTATTTAAGGCCAATTGGCGTTCCACATGCTTGGAATTGTGTTTTATGAGGAAATGAATGTATGCGACCTATGTGCAGCGTGAAGAAGGGAGTTTAGCACCCTAAGGATGATGAAGATGGGTTGGAAGCACCCAAGGGTGGTCTGCAGGTGAAAATACAGAAAAATATGGGAAGTGTGATCAATCGTAGGTAAGGTGCGATTGATCGCATACAGTGGAAATTGGCCAAAAACCTTCAGGTTCATGTGCGATGGGTCTCCTCCAAGTGTGATAGATCGTAGAGGGACCTATGATCAATCGCAAGTCTGTGCGATCGATCGCATACAAGATGAAAATGACAAAACCCTTCGGGTTCATGTGCGATAGGTTCCCCCCAGGTGCGATAGATCACATAGGGATCTGCAATCGATCGCAAGGATGTGCGATTGATCGTATGCAGGGAAAAACCTTAGAAAACCTTTCAGAATGGAGTGCGACAGATTGCCCCTAGGTACAATCGATCGCACTTGATCCGTGATCGATTGCAGTTAGTGTGCGATCGATTGCACGCATGTGCTGATTCCGAATTTAAGGGTTTTAAACCCTTGGCTTATAAGGGGATTTCAATTTGGGGTTTTAACCTAAACCTAAGAGGAGAGAAAGAGGAGAAGAGGAGATTGGGGAAAATTCCAAGAGGGGTTGGATTTGAGATCAAGGGAACTCAAGATCAAGGTTTGATCTTCCCCAAATCAAGCAATGGATTTCCACAAATTCCAAGTGGTGTTCTTCTTCAAGGCTTGGGACCTCAAATCAAGGGATTTTCTTCAAGTGAGGAGCACACCTCAAAGGTTAGTACACCCTCCTAACTAGCTTAGTAATAACCTAGGTTTCCCTTTTAATATGTGGATTGATCTTGTGCATATTTCCTTTCGTTGGAATGCATAGAATCCCTAAAAATGAACAAGATAAACTAAAGTGGATGGATGTGTGAGATGTGAATGGGTGGAGGCGATTGGATGCTATGTATTGTGATGTATGTGATGTGGTGAAATGGTGGAAGGGCAATGTACACATAAGGAACATACTCTAGGTGTTGGATGCAATGTATGAAGTAACAACTTGAATAAATGATTAAGAAAAGGTTGAACACCAAGTGTTTGTTGAAATGCTTGTATGAGAATTAATATGGTTAATCAAGCCTAGAACATGCATGATTTAGGGGGTTTCTTTGTAGAGCCCCGAACTTTTTCATACTTAATACATGGCACTTTCGTAGCCAAATAGCCTTTAAAGTAGTACAATTAATAAATAAGGAAGAAATTAAAAATTCTAAAACATCAGAAATGTTCCTTTTCGAAGTACGAACCCAACGCAAGTTGAATCGTCGAAATCTGACGAACGAGTCAAAAGATATGGCCAAAACAGTTTGGACCTACAGAGCACCGATCGCTCGGTCCATGGAGCGATCGATCGGTCCAAAACCGATCGATCGGTAGCTATCGACTGGTCAAAGAATTTGTATGGGGAAATTTTCTAGAGAGTTAATTTTTGGTCGAGAGCTCGGTCAACACACCGATCACTCGGTAGGCAACCGATCGATCGGTTATAACCACCGATCGCTCGGTCCTCGTGTTTTTGCTGAAAATTCATTAAGGGTGTTTTCGTCTTTTGGACGTTTCACTCATGCCTTAAAGGCTTTGCCCGAACATTTGAGGGTTCATACACAACACTTAGAGTCTTTTGAGAGATAGAGAGAAAGGAGAAGGGGTTTCCTAACCTAGGGTTTGATTTTTGAGAAGAAATCAAAGGGTTTGTGAACCCTAGATCACCTCAAGCGGGGATTGCTTCAAGATTCCGGTTCAAGCACTCGTGGAGCACTCTCTTCAAGCTAGGGCAGCGCCTCACGAATGTTTTTGGAGGAGTTTTCTTCCTCATTGATCGAGGTCGGTACTTCTTGCTACCCTCCTAGTTATAGTTCCTTCTTTTCCTTTATTTCTCTTTGTTTTCTTTCATTTACACATGTGCTATGAGATGGATGGGTGTGAATGGTGAATGGAGACTGAATGGGCGATTAGATGCCGTATGTATGGTTGTGATGAATGAAATGGGGAGGGCATTGTGCAAATAATAAACATACAAGTGTGATGTGAGTATAACCCACCTAGAAAAGCATGACCTAGGTTAAGAAAATAATGAACACACCCTATGTTTGATGAAATGCCAAGGTGAATAAAATGAGTGATAAGTTAAGGGAATGCATGCTTAATTATTCATGAAATTGTTAGGGCTTATGATAGTGTGTTTCTTACATTTCTTAAATTGTGTAAATTATTACTTGCTTAAATTGTGATATGCTATGCTTTATGAATTACCCAAATTGTCATATTTAATTCCAAATGCAAGTATGCACACGATCTCACGAGCATGCATGCATGACATGGGTTACCGACATTTTCAAGAATGGGATTTAGAGGTGGGGCATATCCTACAATATGTTCTACCTCGCTTTTCACAAGAAAACAAGAATAAACATTCCACGAGGGGTCTCCCCTCACTCAAGAGTGCATAGCATAAAGAAGGGCCTCCCTTCTCTCGCAAGTACATACATATCAAAAAGAAGGGTCTCCCTTCCCTCTCAAGTGCATTGCATAAAGAAGGGTCTCCCTTCCCTCTCAAGGCATCTCACAAGGATATCTCACAAGTGTATCTCACAAGCAAGCACGCTTGACACGCATAGCATGGCATGACATGTACGACACGCTTGACAAGATCAAGCAAGACAAACACGACAAGCTTTCAACTACGAAAAAGATATTTCAAGTCAAGTGCACGATGATTTCAAGAGGTTTTATCGGCTTTTTACGAAATGCAAGCATGATTATAAATTGCTTTACTTCCTTGTATGATATGACTTGTTCCCGTTTTACATATATGAATTGTTTCCTGCTCTATGTATCGCTATCTGTATACTATGGCTGTTGGTTAGTATTTGGTACCCGCTGAGTATTCCATGCTCAGCCGTACTTCTTATGTCGGCAGGTGATAGCGAAGCAGCTGCTCCATTCGATGTCTGTGCTCCTGGCCCATAGGTGGAGGAGGAGTATGTCGAGGAACCTATGGAGGAACCTCCGGTCAAGGGTTACTATTAGATGGTAGTAGATTCTGAGTGATGTAGCTGTGGGTGAGTTGAGAGAGATATATCCATGTATTTTGGCGGGCATGTCCACACTTTCTTTTGTGTATCTTTTTGTATAACTTGGATCACATGTATATACATAGAGGTTTTGTTTAAGTCTTCCGCTGTGCTATGTTAGTGTATGTTTCCGCTGTTATATCCTCTTTGTATATGCTCTATGGGTTTTGCAGGATGGTTTGTCAAGCAAGTCATGATTAGTCATCCAAGATTCACTTTAACTTCTAGGGTGGGTTTTGGGTCGCGACATTCTTAGATGATGATTTTAACCAATTGCTAAGCTATAT
Source organism: Tetracentron sinense (assembly GCA_015143295.1). NCBI lineage: Eukaryota > Viridiplantae > Streptophyta > Magnoliopsida > Trochodendrales > Trochodendraceae > Tetracentron > Tetracentron sinense. The sequence goes on from CM026556.1 coordinate 281,385, forward strand.
GTTCTGAAATTCTCTTATGCCTATTGTCAAAATTGAAATGTCATATGACATTCTTAAATTGTTCATGTCATCATGGATGTCACGATTGCCACCCACGAGTACACATGCATGCATTAACCGAGATTTTCTAAGTAAAATTATATGAGAAAACAACCAAGAACAAGACCCTTGATTTACGAAACGAATGATAAAACCGGACATCGGACCAATCAAGGGTAGGGCATATCCCCAAGATATGTACCTAGCGCACAAGTAAACAAGCAAGTCCGATAAAGCCGAAAATCGGGCATATCGCAACATATGTCATACCTAGCTCACAAGTAAACAAGTTGATAAAGCCGGACAGAGGGCTGGTCAAGGATGTTGGTGTACCTTTTCTATATATATATATTCGCTGAAGGATACTTACGTATCCGGCTCACAAGTCACTACAAGGACACTAACATCTGGCTCACAAGAAAGCAAGGCAAATCAAGTCAAGACATGACAAAACAAGCATGACAAGTGTGATTCCAAACAAGAACAAGACAAGCAAGACACGTGTGATTCCTACAAGACAAGAACAAGTTTTAACGCAACAAGCAAGTTTTGAAAACCACGGGAAGCTATTTTTTGAGAACAAGGCATAAATTTCAAGTATGAGTTTTATCGGAGTTTTGCATTATCTCATGCATGTTACGATCATAGCATTGTTTTATTTCTTGATGTTGTATTGCTTCAAATATTGTGTGTATGAATTGTATTTAGTTATTGCAGCTCGTTATTATTATTGGTAGTTAGTAGCTTGTACTCACTGAGTATTCCAGACTTAGCCATACATCTCATGTCAGTAGGTCCGGTGGGTACCTTCGACCCTGCGCCTTGGGTTGAGGAAGAATACGTTGAGGAGGTGGCGCGTATTCCACTTCAGTCACAGAAGGATAGAGATCTGAATGTGTGGCCATATCTAGATTACTATGAGTAAGGTCTTATGTAGAGAGAGAGACTCAATCTTTTTGTATTTTGATGGTGGGCATGTCCACCTGTACTTGTTGTGTTTTGTATAAACTTGGAATACCGGTTATGTATAGAAAAAGAAAATTTTGATTCACGCTTCCGCACTATTTAAGCTTCCGCACTCTGTTAGATGTTTCTATTTTTGCATGTCATTACCTTCTTCATTATAGGATGGTTTGTCAGGTATGTATAGTCACGCCTAAAGTATCCCTTAACTCCTAGGGGATATTTTGGGGCGCGACAAAAGTGGTATCAGAGTTTAGGTATTAGAGTCCATAGGGTCACTTAGAACTGATACCATGATTGAACAAGACATTAGGGTCATTCTTAATGAGTCGTATTCCAAGTATAGACTAACAAGTTAGTCTTAGTCAAAAACCGGTTGGTACCCAACCAACCTTAGTGTCATACGCTAGAACCACAAATTGTATGCCTATCATGTTGTGTGTATACCTTGGTGTGTTATTATATGCTTAGGAGGTACTGAGTAAACTGTGAAATGGTTATGGAATGTGTATCCAAGTTAGACTCATGTTGTGCTGTCGTTCTTAGGAGTAAATCATGAGACACGGTGCGCGGGGTCGCGGATACAATACAAGGGTAGTGGAAGTGATGCTCCCTCGAGGGATGAGCAACCCAACTTTGCTCAAGCTTTCGCATCAATAGCCAAGACATTGGTTATGCTAGTAGCAAGGCAACCTGCTTCACCTACTCCTGCTACTGTACTTGTGGCTTATCCCCCAAATTGAGCACAAGCAGTGATAGAAGCTTTTCGGAGGATGAGGCCTCCAATGTTTTATGGGAGTATTGGTTCGTTAGCCGCCGAGGCATGGATCTGGCAACTTGAAAAGATATTCTTAGTGTTGATGCCTACTGAGGTAGAGAGGGTCACTTGGGCCACCTTCATGCTAGAAGGTGAGGCCGACCATTGGTGGAGATTAGCGGTGAGGACTCAGGATTTGACCCGACAGGGTCAAGATTGGACTTGGGGAGAATTCTTGGATGTCTTCTACAAGAAGTATTTTCCGATTTGGATGAAGGAGAAAAAGGAAGTTGAATTTATTACCTTGGAACAAGGTAATATGTCAGTGGCAACTTATGAAGCCAAGTTTTTAGAGCTATCCAAGTTTGCTCCGCATATGATAGCAACAGAGGCTATGAAGGCCTAGAAATTTGAGAAGGGGTTGAAGGCCTACCTCAATGATAGAGTTTCTATGTTCAGGCATGAAAGTTATGCTGAGGTAGTGGATAAGGCTCAGTTAGCAAAGGCTAATTCCAAAGAGTTTTTCAAGAGAAGGGAAATGGTGAGGGGCCAGTCCAATAGTTCAGGGGAGAAGAGAGCCAGGACAAGTTCTTACCAGCCTTCAGGGCTAGCACCATCACAGAGGTTTTACTCTAGACCTCAGTCTACTCGCCCTTTTGTTCCTCAGGTGATACGCCTGGCTACTACACAGAGTCATCGCCCCGCACTATCTCAGGCCACGGGATATGTGCCCTCCACATACGCATATGAGCCCTGTACTTATTGTGGTAGGAGACACTTGGTAGGGGATTGCCAGAAGATCTCGAGTGGATGTTTCCATTGTGGTGACCAAGGCCACATGATTCGAAATTGTCTCCACCGTCAGTTGCCAGCTCAGTGTCAAGGGAGTAGGCCCCCGGTTAGGCAGTCCTCTCAGCAGAGCTCTTCATAGGCATCAAGGCCCTCACCGTCTACAAGGCCACCACACCAAGCTACGTAGGGTCGGGTCTTTACCCTGTTAGAGAGAGACGCACGTGCATCGGATGATGTCGTGCAAGGTACGCACGAATGCTAGAGTTTTAAGTATAAATACTTACTATTATATGATATGTTTGTTAGTTATACAATAGGTTACCTATGTATGATGCATGTTCTTGCTTGAAATCTATTGATTATTAGTTATTTAATTACACAGGCACTTTATTAGTGAACGAATATCTAGCTCGAGTGTTGATCGACACAGGATCCACTCATTCCTTTGTCTCACCTAGTTTAGCGAAAGGATTTCCATTTGAGGCTAGTCTGTTGGAGAGTGAGTTGACCATTTCAACTCCGCTTGGCAAGTTGGTGGACACAGAAGGATTGTGTAGTGCAAGTGGGGCAGAATAAATTGTTGGCCGACCTTATCATCCTAGATTTCAAAAACTTAGACTTTGATGTCATTCTCGGGCTGGATTAGCTATCGACTTACCACAGACATGTGACATGTTTTGAGAAGATGGTGAATTTCAGGCCAGAATGAGTTAAACCATTTCACTTTCGAGTGCTACAAAAAGAGATATTGCCCGCTTCGCAGCTTTAAGCTTAGCGAACCCAGAGAAAAAAACTCCTCAACCATTCCGATTCTGAGTGAGTTCTTGGATATTTTTTCAGAGGAATTGCCTGGATTGCCTCCAGATAGAGAGATTGAATTTGCAATAGAGCTTGCACCCGACACTGCTCCGATCTCTAGGGCTCCTTATAGGATGGCCCCGATTGAACGCAAGGAGTTGAAGGTACAGTTGGATGAACTACAAAGCCTGGGATTCATTAGACCGAGTGTCTCACCATGGGGTGCCCCATTGCTGTTTGTGAAGAAGAAAGACGACTCAATGCATATGTGCATTGATTTCAAACAGTTGAACAAGGTCACTGTGAAGAATTGTTATCCTTTGCCACGGATAGACGACTTGTTTGACCAATTGAAGGCAGTGAGGTTCTTCTCCAAGATTGATCTTAGATCGGGGTACCATCAATTGAAGATCAAGGCAGAAGATGTTCAAAAGACAGCTTTTAGGACTCGGTACGGGCCCTACGAGTTCCTCGTCATGCCTTTCGGTTTGACAAATGCACCGGCGGTGTTCATGGACTTGATGAACCGGGTGTTTAGGCCTTATCTCAATCAATGTGCCATGGTGTTTGTTGATGACATTTTGGTTTATGCCTCGACACGGGAAGGTCATAAGCGAGACCTCCGCCTCATTCTTGAAATTTTTCGAGAGCACCAACTATATGCCAAGCTAAGCAAGTGCGAATTCTGGTAGGAGAAAATGACATTTCTCAGGCATGTGGTGTCCACTGAGGGTATTTCAGTAGACTAGGCAAAAATAGAGGCAGTTATGAGCTAGGAGAGACCCAAGAGTGTCATAGAGATATGTAGCTTCCTCGGCTTGGCAGGATACTACCGGAGATTTGCAGAGGGGTTCTCCAGTTTAGCGGCACCACTCACATATCTCACTAGGAAAAATGCTAAGTTTAGATGGAGTGACAGATGCAAGATCAATTTGCAGGAGTTAAAGAAGCGGCTCACTTCGGCTCCCGTCCTCACAGTGTTATCTGGGAGTGGCGGTTTTGTCGTCTATAGTGATGTCTCGCACGTCGGGTTAGGGTGTGTTTGATGCAAAACAAGAAGGGCCTATAATTCAAGGCAATTGAAAGATCATGAGAGGAACCACCCTACCCACAACTTAAAGTTAGCTGCAGTTGTGTTTGCATTGAAAATATGGCGACACTATCTTTATGGGGAACAATTCGATGTGTTCACGGATCACAAAAGCTTAAAGTATCTGTTTTCCCAGAAAGAGCTGAATTTGAGGCAAAGGAGATGGATAAAGTTTTTGAAAGATTATGAATGCTCTATTCAATACCATCAGGGTAAGGCAAATGTAGTAGCAGATGCCCTTAGCAGGAAACCTCCAATGGTGCAAGAGTGGAAATTATTGGAGGATGCTTCTAACCTTAACATCAGTTTTGGTCCTCCTACATTTGGGCTGGAATGGCTAACATCACTGTTAGGCCTTACATATTAGCCAGGAACCGAGAGTTACAAGGGTTGGATGCCGACTACTTGCTTACAGAGACAAGATGATTAGTAGTGGTAAAGAGGACTTCGCCATGAAAGATGATGGGACTATCATATTCAAGGGAAGGGTATGCGTTCCAGCTGATGAGGAGCTTAAAGGGGAAATCTTGGAGGAGGCTCACCGGTCCAAGTATACAGTACACCCTAGAGGTACAAATATGTATAGAAATCTGAATGGACACTTTTGGTGGCGGAACATGAAGAGAGAAGTGGCCGAGTATGTGTCACGGTATTTGGTGTGCCAGCAGGTCAAGGTCGAGCATATGAGGCCAGTAGGTCTTTTGCTGCCCCTCCCTATTCCCAAGTGGAAATGAGAAAACATCTCCATGGACTTCATTATGGGGTTGCCACGGACGGTTAAGAACTCCGAAGCTATATGGGTTGTGGTTAAGCGATTGACAAAGTCTGCCCATTTCATGTCATATCGGACTACCTTCAACTCAAACCAGTTAGCTGCACTGTACATCAAGGAAATAGTTCGATTACACGGAGTGCCAGTGAGCATTGTGTCAGATAGGGATCCTAGATTCACTTCCAAGTTCTGGAAGAGCTTCCAGAGCACCATGGGTTCCCGTTTGGATTTTAGCACGACTTTTCATCCTCAAACCGACGGGCAGAATGAGAGAGTGAATTAGGTGATAGAAGACATGCTCCGAGCTTGTATGATAGACTTCAAGAGAAGTTGGGAAGATTACTTACCTTTGGTTGAGTTCGCCTACAACAATAGCTATCAGGCGAGCATCCAGATGGCGCCTTTTGAGGTTTTATACGGGAGAAGTTGTACATCCCCTTTGTATTGGGATGAAGTCGGGGAAAGGAAGGTGTAAGGCCTCGAGTTGATTGAACAGACCACAGACAAGGTCAAGGTAATTAGAGAAAGGTTGAAGGCTGCACCTCATCGACAAAAGAGTTATGCCGTCACCCGTAGGAGCGATCTTGAATTTTGAGTTGGTGACCTTGTATTTGTGAAGATATCACCTAGCAAAAGGATAATGCGGTTCGGCAAGAGGGGAAAGCTCAGTCCCGGTATGTTGGGCCGTTATAGATTATTACTAGAGTTGGTGAAGTTGCGTATCGGATAGCCCTCCCAATGCATATGACCGCGATCCACAACGTGTTCCATGTGTCGATGCTCTGGAAATACATCTCTGACTTTTTGCATGTAACCAACCATAAACCGTTGGAAATTCTAGAGGACCTCACACTAGTAGAGAAGCCGATTCAAGCCTTGGATCAGAGAGATCAAGTATTATGCAACAAAACAATTCCATTGGTCCTCATTCAATGGCAACATCATGCTAGAGAAGAGGCCACATGGGAGCGTGAGGCCAGAGTAAAAGAAAACTACCCAGAGTTGTTTGCATAAGGTAGTAAGTATTACAATGTAAAATTTTGTTGTTGTTTGAACTTGTATGTATTGTCCTAATTTCGGGGACGAAATTTTTGTAAGAGGGGGAGGATGTAGCACCCCGAAACTTTTCTTGGCTAATGAATAGTGTATTTAAGGACAATTGGCATTCTAGGTGCATGGAATTGTGTTTTATGAGGAAATGAATGTTAGTGACCTATGTGCAGTGTGAATAAGGGGGTTTAGCACCCTAAGGATGATGAAGATGAGTTGGAAGCACCCAAGGGTGGTCTGCAGGTGAAAATACAGAAAATCTAGGAAGTGCGATGGATCTTAAGTAAGGTGCGATCGATCGCATACAATGGAAATTGGCCAAAAACCTTCGGGTTCATGTGTGATGGGTCTCCTCCAGGTGCGATAGATCGCAGAGGGACCAGCGATCGATTGCAAGTGTGTGCGATCGATCGCATACAGGGTGAAAATGACAAAACCCTTCAGGTTCATGTGCGATAGGTTCCCTCCAGGTGCGATAGATCACATGGGGATCTGCGATTAATCGCATGCAGGGAAAAACCTTGGCAAACCTTTCGGAATTGAGTGCGACAAATCACCTCTAGGTGTGATTGATTATACTTGATCCGCGATCGATCGCAGTTAGTGTGCGATCGATCGCACGTGTGTTTAGATTTCGAATTCAAGGGTTTTAAACCCTTGGCTTATAAGGGGATTTCAATTTGGGGTTTTAACCTAAACCTAAGAGGAGAGAAATAAGAGAAGAGGAGATTGGGGAAAATTCCGAGACGGGTTAGATTTGAGATCAAGGGAACTCAAGATCAAGGTTTGATCTTCCCCAAATCAAGCAAGGGATTTCCTCAAATTGCAAGTGGTGTTCTTCCTCAAGGCTTGGGACCTCAAATCAAGGGATTTTCTTCAAGTGAGGAGCACACCTCGAAGGTTAGTACACCCTCCTAACTAGCTTAATAATAACCTAGGTTTTTCCTTTTAATATGTGGATTTATCTTGTGTATATTTCCTTTCATTGGAATGCATAGTATCCCTAAAAATGAACAAGATAAACTAAGGTGGATGGATGTGTGAGATGTGAATGAGTTGAGGCAATTGGATGCCATGTGTTGTAATGTATATGATGTGGTGAAATGGTGGAAGGGCAATGTACACATAAGGAACACACTTTAGGTGTTGGATGCAATGCATGAAGTAACAAGTTGAATAAATGATTAAGAAAAGGTTGAACACCAAGTGTTTGTTGAAATGCTTGTATGAGAATCAATATGGTTAATCAAGCCTAGCACATGCATGATTTAGGGGGTTTCTTAGATGATGATTTTAACCAATTGCTAAGCTATATGTTCTTAAATTCTAGCATGTCTATTGTTGAAATTGAAATGTCATATGACATTCTTAAATTGTTCATGTCATCATGGTTATCACGATTGCCACCCACGAGTACATATGCGTGCATTAATTGAGATTTTCTAAGTATAATTATATAAGAAAACAACCAAGAACAAGACCCTTGATTTACGAAACGAATGATAAAGCCGGACGTCGGACCGGTCAAGGGTATGGCATATCCCCAGGATATGTCATACCTAACCCACAAGTAAACAAGCAAGACCGATAAAGGTGGACATCGGGCCGGTCAAGGGTAGGGTATATCGCAAGATATCTCATACCTGGCTCACAAGTAAAGAAGGATAAAGCCGGACAGAGGATGTTGGTGTACCTTTTCTATATATATATATTCGCTGAAGGATACTTACATATCCAGCTCACAAGAAAACAGGGCAAAACAAGTCAAGACATGACAAGACAAGCATGACAAGTGTGATTCCAAACAAGAACAAGACAAGCAAGTCACGTGTGATTCCTACAAAACAAGAACAAGTTTTAACCCGACAAGCAAGTTTTGAAAACCAAGAAAAGCTATTTTTCGAGAACACGCCATGAATTTCAAGTATGAGTTATATCGGAGTTTTGCATTATCCCATGCATATCACGATCATTGCATTGTTTTATTTCTTGATGTTGTATTACTTCAAATATTGTGATTATGAATTGTATTTAGTTGTTGTTATTGTACCTCATTATTACTATTGATAGTTAGTAGCTTGTACTCGCTGAGTATTCCATACTCAGCCATACATCTTATGTCGGCAGGTCCGGTGGGTACCTTCAACCCTGAGCCTTGGGTTAAGGAAGAATACGTCGAGGAGGCGGCGCTTATTCTGCTTCAGTCACAGGAGGATAGAGATCTAGATATGTGGCCATATCTAGATTACTGTGAGTAGAGTCTTATATAGAGAGAGAGACTCAATCTTTTTGTATTTTGATGGTGGGCATGTCCACCTATACTTGTTGTGTTTTGTATAAATTTGGAATACCGGTTATGTGTAGAAAAAGAAAAAGTTGATCACGCTTTCGTACTATTTAAGCTTCCGTACTCTGTTAAAAGTTTCTATTTTTGCATGTCATTACCTTGTTCATTGCAGGATGGTTTGTCAAGTATGTACAGTCACGCCTAAAGTATCCCTTAACTCTTAGGGGGTATTTTGGGGTGCGACATCTCTCACAAAATTTTTTATCCAAAATGTCCCTCAAGTATATACCCAAAATATTCCTTAATATTTTTTTCTAGAATGCTCTCATTAGAATCCATCTTCCCAGTGTCTCTCTCCTTCCCCTCTCTCTCACTTGCATCGCACGTGCCGCCCACTAGTGAGATATAATGAGAATACATTAGTTAAGAACGTAGCCTAAATTTTTTGGTAATTCCCTAATTGCCCTTATCATATCTTTTGTATAACACAAAGACAAATACGCGATTGAGTTTTTGCTTAATTTCCATACTAACCCTCACTCTTATATATATTTACTCCCTTAAAAGCACGTAGCCTATTTTTTCATAACTCCCAAACTACCCTTATCATAACCATCTATATAAGACAAAAACGTGATTGACCATTTTGATTAACTTTACATTAGTCAAGCTTAACCACGATTAAGAAGGGAAATGGACGATCGCATGCCTCCACGGCATGTCACGTGCCTTTTTTAACACTCATAAATTGTGGTTAAGATTCACTCACCCCTAGGGTTATTTATCTAACCTAGTGTTTAAAAATAATCTATAAAAAATATTAACTTTATATTAGTTAAGCTTAACCCCAATTAAGAAGGGAAACGGATCATGGCATGCCTCCATGGGATGCCACATGTCCCTTTTAACACCCATAAACTGTGGTTAAGATTCACTGACCCCTAAGGTTCATCTATTAACCTTGGTTTGAATAAACTATTACATTGGTTAAACTTAACCACGATTCACGATTAAGAGAGGGAAAATAGATGATTGCACGCCTCTGCGGGATGCCACATGTTCCTTTTTTTATTATCACCCATAAACTATGGTTAAGAGTCACTCACTCCTAGGGTTTATCCATTTAACCTTGGTTTTTAGACAAAAATTATTAACTTTACATAAGTTAACTTTAACCATGATTAATAGATAAAAAAAGGGGTATATGGCGGGTTGTAGGCACGCAGGTGCTCCGCTGGGCAGAACACAAGGGCGCAAAGTATCACGACCCATCTATAAAATAGTAGACATGAAATTCTCTACGGTCAGTGACGCCACTGGGTTCACCATTGAATTTAACTAGGGTTTAAAAAATTAATATTTTTTCTAAAAACAAGGATAGGTGGGTGAACTTTAGGGGTAGGTTAATCTTAACCATAATTAATCGATGTCAAAAGAGACACATGGCAACCTGAAGGGCATACACACAGTGGCGACCTTCACTCGCTTGGCAAAATGCTCTGAAAGAAGAACGTCTCGCCAAGGCCTCTCCTACTAGCTCCCTTTGTTTACTATACCCAAAATATCCCTAAAGCTTTTGGTTCTCAAAAATGTCCATACGTCATATTGTCATATTTTCATAATCAACATGTCCTTCACTATTTTTTTTATCGTAAATTTCTCTCAAGTTTCTATACCCAAAATATTTCTTAATTTTTCAGTATCTCTCTCCTCCCCCTTATATCACGTGCATAACATGTGCTGCCACTAGTATATATGAAACTAAAGAGTGATCACGGGAACAGGGATATCTGCCTTATTCAGTTCGGAGATGCATACAAATTCCTTACTGATTCATGCGTCACGAATCACATGTGGCACGAGAGAGAGAGAACCCAAACAAATCGAACAAGAGTGGCCTACACGGTCCCCTACACCTCGTGAATCCGAGTAGTCACGAATTCGTCAGGATGGGTCCTACTTACACTTATATTATATAACAATAATTTTTTTAGTCAGAGGGTCAATAAACAGTCAACATTTTGACTCACTTAATGAATGAAAATAAATGAATCCAACGGTGCCGGTGGCCCCTCCCAAGTTATGATGCTAGCAGTGGTCAAGTCAAATTCGTTTTGTTTCATTAATCACGCATGCGATAACATTTCAACTAACTTCCAAACAGCAGGGATGGTACCATTCCCATCCAAGTTCCAACACTGCGTTCATGGATGGAATCATGACCCGTCTCTCTTATGAATGTCAAGCACATACAGGTGAAATATGCTACGCATTTATTACATACTAACTTAGAATCTGATAAATCATCAGGGGTGTATTCGAGCCGAGCCGAGCCGAGCCGAGCCGAGCCTAGCCTGGCCAAGTTTGAGCTTGGCTTGAGTTTGATTTGAGCTCGAATGTTTAGGCTTGAGATTGGCTTGAACAAACTTGATCGAACTAGAGCTCCATTCGAGCTTGAACTTTATTTCAGCCGAGCCGAGCTCGGATTTGCTCAAGTTTGATTCACAAAATTATTTTGTATAATTTTATATAATTTTGATAAAAAATGTTTATTAATAAATTATAATATAAAAAATTAATACATTCATATACGAAAAAATAAGATTTGGGGACAGTCATTTGGTCCAAAGAGTAGAGAGTTAAATTTGAGTTTATGTTTTTTAATTTCTTAACTTTTTTGTTATTTTATCTCTTAAACTTACTTTTTTGTAAATTAAAAATTATTATGATCTATAATAAAAAAAAAAAAAAGTTAAAAATATTACTTTGTGTATATATATATATATATGGGCATTGCTACTGTTCACGCAATGCGTGAATAGCTTATCGACCACGTAGACAATTCTAACCCCAGAATCATTAAATTAGAAGGGTATTTTAAGTCATTTTCACTTTGTGGTGGTCTCTGTACTCGAAAGGGAAAAGAGTTCTTTATTCTTTTCTGCATTTGAAAAACCCTAATTGCAGAAATCCCCTCCTTCTACTCAATTCTGGTTCTTAGTCTCTCTCCGTTCCCATCAACGAAGATCAGGTGGCCCCTTCCCTGCTTACCTCTCTCTCTCTCTCTCTCTCTCTCTCTGTATTCTGTTCAGTCCCTTTTTCAGAAGATGACTGTTGTGCTTTGGCCAAACAATCACAAGAGCCCCCACTGTTTAATCAAACACATGCCCGCTCTTTGGACTGAAACTTTGAAACAATGGTGTCTGTACCCTTGACAAGCTACGAAGGGTTGCTTCCATATAAGACATATTTTTAAAAATTTTGGAGTGAAACTTTGAAACAATGGTCTCTGTACCCTTACCAAGCTTTAATTCAACATCAAACCATGAAAAATAGAGAAAATCATAAGCAAAGAAGATTAACAAAATCTGGGTTCTCTTGGATGGGCGTCGACGGAGACGAAGATCAAAATTTGGGATCTTTAAAAATGTTAACAAAAGACATAAACTACCCTTCAATTTAATGAATTTAAGGGGTAAAAATGACCGGGGTGGTCATTAAGCTATTCACGCACTATCCACGCACTGCGTGAACAGTAGCTATCCATATATATATATCAAACCACCCGGGTCAAACTCAAGCCGAACCGAGCCCTAAACGAGAGCTTTGAGCTGAGACGGGTCAAATAAGGTCTGGCTTGTTTAAACATTCGAGCTCAAATAAACGCTTGATTTGATTCGATTCGTTCGAGTTTGAAATGTCAACTTGAACTTGGCACAAAGGAGTCAAGCTGACAAGCTTGCTTAGCTTGAGTGCAACCCTAATCAGTGGAGTCCCCCAAGCTGTAGACAAAGGAATTCTCGCCAATCAAATAGGAAATCCAGAATGTGATACTCTATAGATATAAGCCAGTGGCAGTGTCTCAAATTAGGACTGTCAACGGTGGGGCAAGGGCTGTCCAAGGCCAGCCCGGACAGGAACATATTCAGCCTTGGCCTGCCAAAGCCCAACAGGGCCTGAATGTGTAGTGATCCTAATTCATTATATTTGAGGGGTAAATTGATAATTTTACACCCTGAGGGTAGTCTAGTAATTAGTGTTGGATGTTTGGTCTTGGTGGCTAACCTTAGTGGGTAGGGCTAAACCAATGATTTAATTTAATGAATGAAATTGGTTTAATCTTTTTCAAAACCAAACATACCTTAGTATGGATATTTGAGTAATTCTCTAAATAGGTTAATATAAATAGAATTGTTAAAACCCAATTAACTCACTTTGATTTTAACCTAATAAAGGAGGTTGAGATACGCACGTTTGGGGAAAGAGAGGAGAACGGCCGTAGAGTTTTGGAGATCAGTGAAAGCTCGTAGAGAACCGAATTTCGAAGCATTGGATCATCCGAGATAGCATCAAAATGCATCCAGCAGTCATCTTCCTTGTTGTCTTCTAGAGTTCTGGAATTTAATGCAAGTGTATACTTTTATAGTTTAGATGTAGGGTGTGCTGTGATCACACAGTAATTTTAATGTGTTTTTTTCTTCTTGTGTTAATGATTGTGCGTATGAAAATATGATAGATCAGATAAATATTTTATACAGGCATTATTCTGATTTATTAAATATGATATGGGTGATTTTAATAAATGATTGAATAACATATTAGATTTTAGAGAAGAAAATATGAGAGATCTAAGATATTATAATTGGTGAATTTTCGGAATTGAGTTAATTTAAAGGAAATTTACCTAGGTTCGGTATTCGGATCATAACTCCGATTTTGGTCCGATAGTACATCGTTTCGAAGAGTTCGAAAAGATCTACAACTTTCATGTAGAAATTTTTCCCAAAATCAATAGTTTTGTGGGTCAAAACCTTAGTCAAAATCAAAAACGGGAAAATGGATATTTTTCATATTAATTTTTCTAAAATACTTTAATTGAATGTATATATGATTTGGGTGTAAGAACATTGTTTTGTTGGGATTCCTTTATAACTAATTAGTTAATTTGTTAGATGGTTGAAAGATACCTCTAACAAACTTAAGTAACTGGTTACTAAATAGTTTGTTAGTAACTTGACCTACATTTTATTAGTTAATTTATTAGGTTGTTGAAAGATACCCCTAACAAACTTAACTAATTAGTTATTAACTAATTGGTTAGTAACTTGGCTCATTTTTGCTAGTATAAGGGTTTTACAAAAATCACTAGCATAGAAATGGTTTTTCAAGCCCTTAGGGGTTTGTGAAACCCTGAACCTCATTTCATTGAGAGATTGAGAATTTGTAGGGTTATAAATATGTGATATTTATAACTAAAGTTTCAGTTGTAGAAACACAGTTGAAACCCCTTTTGTAATAAAGCATGTTATGCATGCCTTAATATTAATTGTGAATTATAGCATAATAGATTTTAATTATAAATTATAATCTTCACTGTTATTAATATGTCATTTAATGTTTTGTTATATTTTCATGATGATAAGAATTCATCTTCTGAAATAATGATAATTCAATAAACATTGTGCTAACCTTGGTTAAGGTTCATTCAAGGAGTAAGTTGTGTAAGACCTCCTTAAATGGATCATAGGGTGATGTTGTGTACCACTCAATGATGGTTTCAGGATGGTGTAAAGTACCTATCCAGAAATAGAGGATTGAGTTAAGTTGTATAAGATACTCAATTCTCAGATTGGTGAACTGTGTGAGACCCAATGGATAGGATAAGCTGTGTGAGACCCCAATAATTCCTTTGGTCAATAGGGTAAGTTGTGTAAGACTCCTATTGACCGAACTGAACCATAAATAAAGACTTAATTGAATAATATGCATAATTTGTTTGTCATCTTATCATATGAATTGTTAATGCATCTAAATTATAGTTGTATTATCTTGTTGAGCTGTGGGCTCACCCTTGTTGATTCCTCTTTTCAGGTGGTGATTAAGAAGAATAAGAATCGCTCTCATTTGAGCAAGTGAGACCAGTTTTAAAGTTTTCTTTCCCGTTAGAGTTGGGAGACACAACAAGGCTTCTGGAAGAGACTGCTAGGCGGATGGGTAATAGGTCTGATTCATCTAGCCAACGGTTAGTGGATACACCGATGGCAAGTATGATAAAAGAATTCAACAGATTGAGTCCATCAAACTTCAGTGGCACTGCGGATATGATGGAGGCAGATAAATGGATCCTCGAGTTAGAGAAGATCTATGAGATAATGGATTGCACTAAGGTTCAATAGAGGAAACTGGTAGTATTCCTTCTAAAAGGGGAAGCACATCACTGGTGGGATTTGGTAGCCAAGATTGAGGATGTGGTTGAGATGGGATAGGGAGAATTCAAGGAGAAGTTCTATGCCAAGTACTTTCCAGAGACTATTTGAGAGCAGAAGGCCTCAGAGTTCATTAATTTGACCCGGGGATCTCTTACTGTCAATCGATATGAGGCAAAGTATGCTAAGTTCTCTCACTTTGCCACATACATGGTGGAAGATGAGGTGCACCGAGTTTAGAAGTTAGAACAAGGCTTGAGTCCTTCTATTCGCAAGATGGTAGTAGGACATCGACTGAGAACTTATTCAGAAGTTGTGGAGTGGACTCTAGTGATTGAGCAGGATAATGCAACTTAATAGAGAGTCAGAGAGCAAAGGTTAGAGCAAAAGGGAAAGGACAAGCCAGTGCCTCAACAGAATCAGAAGGGTCAGTCTAAGGGACATCAGCAGCCATGGAAGTGTCAGAAGATGAATGCACCAGGTGTGTCCTTTGCAGTGGTTCCAACAGTGCTTGTTCAGCAAGCTGAGCCAAAATATTTTTATGGGATGTGCTACAACTGCAGAGAAAAGGGGCATCTTGCTAGAGACTATCTGAAACCCAAGACTGATCGATCTCAAACTCAGGCTCCCAGTCAGCAGAAGAACCAAAGCCGAGTATTTGCGGTAGTTCAGAAGGATGCATAGGCATCAAATGTGGTAGTTAAAGGTACACTTTCAGCTTATTACAACATTGCTAGAGTACTTTTTGATTCGGGAGCTACGCATTCTTTCATTTCAATTACATTTATGAATGCATTGGGCTTAGTGCCAGAATCTATAGATGTAGCATCGGTTGTGACACCATCGGGAGAGTCAATTACTCTTAATTGAATCTGTAGAAAATGTCCAGTTAAGTTTGGGGAGAGAGTTCTTCCAGTTTATTTGGTGGTACTCGAGATGCAGGAATTCAATGTAATTTTGGGCATGAATTGGTTGCGGCCTTTCATGCTAAGTTGTCATGTTTTGAGAAGACGATGACTTTCTCGATTCCTGGTGAAACACCATTTCATTTTAGGAGTAGTTGCTTAGAGGGAGTGTTGACTTTAGGGTTCCTCTCTCACAGTGAGAGTGTGGATCAGGGTATCGAGTTGGAGCAGATACCTGTTGCCTCTGAGTTTGTTGATATATTCCAAGAGATACCGGGGCTGCCTCCAAGGAGGGTAGTGGATTTTGGTATTGATTTGGTACCGGGTACTACACTGATATCAAAGGCACCTTATAGAATGGTGCCAATGGAATTGAAAGAGCAGATTCAGGGGTTGTTAACTCAGGGCTTTGTTCGGCCTAGTACTTTGCCATGGGGTAAGCTAGTACTATTTATCAAGAAGAAAGATGGATCAATTCAGTTGTGTATTGATTTTCGAAAATTGAACAAGGTGACAATTAAGAACAAGTACCCTTTGCTTAGGATTGAGGATTTATTTGATCAACATAAGGGAGAGCAGTTATTCTCCAAGATCGACTTGAGGTCGAGTTATCACCAGTTAAGGGTGAAGGAGGAGGACATCTCTAAGACTGCTTTTCGAACTCGGTATGGGCATTAGGAATTCTTACTCATGCCATTTAGACTGGCTAATGCACCAACGGCTTACATGGAGTTGATGAACCGGGTGTTTAAGTCTTTCTTAGATCAATTTGTTGTCATCTTTGTGGATGACATTTTGATTTATTCGAATTCTAGTGAAGAGAATGCACAACATCTTCCTATCGTACTTCAGACTTTGCGAAAACATCAGTTTTATGCCAAACTTTCAAAGTGTAAATTCTGGCAGGAGCAAGTCAAGTTTTTGGGACATGTCGTCTCAAGAGAAGAAGTGTTAGTGGGTCCTGCTAAGGTTTAAACGGTAATGGATTGGGGACAACCCACTTCAGTTACCGAGATTCATAGTTTTTTGGGTCTGGCCGGATACTATCGACGTTTTATTGAGGGCTTTCCGAAGATTTTTACACCTTTGACTTGTCTGACTAAGAAAGATGTGAAGTTTGTTTAGGATGATAATCGTGAGCAGACCCTTGTTGAGTTAAAGACCGATTGACATCAGCACCAGTTCCGACCATTCTCGAAAGCAATAGAGGACTTGTGGTCTATAGTGATGCATCTCATCAAAGCTTGGGGTGTATTTTGATGCAGAATGGCAAGGTGGTTGATTATGCATCTCGCCAGTTGAAGGTTTATGAAAAGAACTATCCACCTCATGATTTGGAGTTGGCGGCAATTGTTTTTGCATTGAAGATATGGAGGCACTATCTTTATGGAAAGAAGTTTGAGTTCTTTTCTTATCACAAAAGTTTGAAATACTTTTTCTCTTAGAAGGAGTTGAACATGATGTAACGAAGGTGCATGGATGAAACATCTGAAAGATTATGACTTTACTCTTCACTATCTTCCAGAGAAGGCTAATGTTGTAGCAGATGCATTGAGCCGCAAAACGAGAGGGTTAGTTACTCTTATGATGGTTCGGGAGTGGAATATGTTGGAGATAGTTTCAGAATATAATATTCATCAAGTTCAGAAGAATGCTAAAGCTTTTCTCTTCAGTCTAACTATTCAACCGACATTGGTCATAAAATTATTCAAGCTCAATCGCAAGATGAAAAATTGCAATCGAGAGTTGCAGAGGCAGTTGTTGGTAACACTACAGATTGGGCTGTTGGATCAGTTGTGTTGGACATTATGCCCTGAAAATTCATTTAGATTGTATGATTCTTATTGATTAGATTAATAAAGACATCTTCTTTATCTATTGTGTATTCATTATGGGTAATTGACCAAGATCATGAGATGATCTATACGATATGAGATATCTGAAAATATGCCTCTTCTTAATTTTAGAAAAACAGTTCTTGGAAGACATACATCAAATCCCAAGATTTGACTAAGATTCTAATTGATTTTATTCAATGAATGTTGAAAGAACATTCACCTTTGCGACTTAGAAATAGATAAGTCAAATCCACGAGAGAATGGTAGATGGAAAAATCCAAGATAGAATAAGAAGACCGGAAAAACTTCACAAGCGTCAAGTCTCCTTTGCAATATGCATGGACTTTCTTTTTCTTTAAAGCTTTCTCTAATGGAAGCTAATAGCCCTTCCAAATTTCCAGCTCTAGGATCTTGAAATAAAGATCCAATCTTTATTGATCAAAAACCTTTCTTGATGAACAAAACTCTTGATCTTCTTCTTCTTTTCTTATTCAAAGCATAGAACACAAGAGAAGAAAGGGGAGGTGTAACCGTACACCTAGAGAGAGGAAGGGGAGGGTGTGAACTTGAGGAGGGAGAGAGAGAGAGGGCTAAGCATGAGATTCTTGGATTATCTCCAAGGCTTGGACGTCTTCTCCTATATATAGAGATCATTCTTGGATCTCATCCTTATCCTAATCCAATTAGGATTCCCTCAATTTATTTCCTTTTTTATTTCTCCTTAATTAATTAGGATTAATCAAAATAGAAACTAACCTTCTCTATTGGTAACTAACTAACCATATCCTTATTCTACTCCAATTAGGATTCCTTGATCAGCAAGAAACTAATAGAATCCTTGTCCAACAAGGAATCTTTAATTAGTAGCTAACTCGAACTGGGTGAAGCTGGGCACTTCACTTATATGGTTGCCAGAATACTAAGATGTTCTCAATAGTTGAGATGTAATTCTATCTCGAACTATTGCAGTGGAGACTACACATCAGCATATGGGTGCTTAAATGTACACTGACTGATTGCATTCAATGAGAGACCTCTTGCATAAACATACTATCAGATAGTTGATCTCTCATTCACATTGAACAGTTTCGATGATCCTTAGATCTGATGTGTTCATCTATGACTGAGCAGTGATCTGATTGTTTTGATTCTACCAAAGTATTTTCTAACTTAGGGAATATAATACATTGACAGTTGGATTTGGATAGTCAGAAAGTTGTTCGAGTCATGATGAATTTCAAACAAGAAATCCATGCTCATTAATTTGAGAGATTATCCAAGTTCCGGGTAAGACAGTTGATTAAGTTCAAATCCTGCGCAGATGATTTTGAAATCAAAATAAGTTTTGAAATATACTTTTATTAAAAGATATTATACTTATCAAAGGATTTTCTCAAAATGTTTTTCATTAGAAATTGTTTCTCATGGCTTAATCATAAGTCTTGGAAACCTGGATGATGTGCAATGGGCTATGAGTTAGATAGTATGTCAATCTTAAAGGCCTATTAGGGATAATGTATTTGGAAGGATAAATCAAATTTAAAAGTTCATGTAGCGGGATCCGTAATGGTTAATGTTCATACACTGGGATTCAATTGCAACATGGATATCTCACGTCACTTGCAATTCCGATGTAATTCCTATTTAGGGTCAATGGGATAACATTGGGTAAGCTAGGGTAAGAATGTCCCAGAGCAATCTGTGGAGATGCTCATATAAGAAATACAAGCTCAATAATTGATTAAATGTTAATCAATTATTTAAGTGATTAAAACTTAATCATTAATTAAATAGATTAAAAGTTAATCTATGGTTTAAATTAATTGTTAATTTAAATCTAGGGATTATTTTAATAATTATTTAATTAACCTAATTAAAGGAGAAATGGGTTTGACCCATATCCATAAACCCATTTAATATGGGCCCAAGCCCATGGGTTTAAACCCTAGGGTGGGGCGCCCACTTTAGTAATCCTAATTGGATTAGGACTTGGTTACTTAGATAATTATTGAATAATAATTCTTTTAACTATGGAATTAAATTCCAATTGTTGGAATACAAGAAGGATTAAGATGAAGTTGTAATTGGATTAGAACTAGGAGTTTTAACTCCCCAAAACTCACGCCCCCTTGAAGCTCACACCCACCCCTTGTGGTTATGGTTTCCTAGTTTGACTAGGATTCCTCTCTTATGTTGGTTGTTAACTAATCCCTTTATTTAAGGAATCCCTTTTGGAAAAAGACTCTTTAGTTAGAAGGATTACTATAACTAAAGTAGTTATAGATAAACTAGGAATTTTAATTAATTAATAGTAAAAGTTATTATTAATTAATAATTCCTAAGGGATAAGGTTTAATTGGATTAGGATTAGGATATGATCTAAATCCTATAAATACCCCCCAACACCCCTTAACCATAAAGTAAGATTCTCCAGAATTTTTTCTCTCTCCCTCTCCTCTCTCTCAAAACCGTGAGCCCTAGGGATATTCCCTAGGATTTTCATGAGCTTCAAAGGGTGGTCCAAGTTTGGTTTTGCTACTTTAGGGTTTTGAAAATTAAGGTTGTGGGTAATAGAAGGTCTACACCATTACTTCATCTTCTTTCTCTTGCTTCATCAATTCCAAAGAGAGATTCTAAAGCTTCGTGGGGATAGTGAAGAACAAGGATCGAGCTTCGAGTATTTCTTCGAGAAATCTCTACAAAGAGTTCTAATGGTTCGAGTGGATTAAGCTTCACCGTTGAAAATCATTCACCGAGGTGATATGACTAAAACTTTTAGATAGTATTAGATGCTTTCTATGGTGTTAAGATCTAGGGGATCCTATTTTCCGAATAAATTTTTATCCGGATCCCCCTTCACGATATCCTTGGATTGATTTAGCCAAGACTGAAATGCTCGATATCCTTCTAAACTCTAGGTTGCTATTCTTGCCGGGGCATTCATCCCTGAAGGGTCTTCATTCAGGACCGCATTAATAAAATGACGAGAGAAGATATTAGATTCATCTCCTGAGTCTGTCGAATGAAGGCTGCCATAGTCAAAGTCGAAACAGAAGCCTGGACGGATAAAATCCATCAAGGTAATCGCCATCAAAGGCTTTTGTTTGAAAAGAGTATCTTGGGCCGGGCCATTTTTCTTGGCTTTCCTCACTCTTTCTCTTTTATTCTTTCTCTTGGCTTTGGCTATGCGCTTCCCTTCTTTTCTCTGAGCTTGAGCCTGCTTTCTAGCATGACCTTTCTTTCTAGCATCAGAATTTTGAGCCAATTGCTTCTTCTTCTTGGCTCCTTTGCTTTCAAAAATAATCCAGTCCTCTTCATCTGAAGGTTTGTCGCCAGAAGGGTTATCACTTGAAAGAGCTTCATCTTTATCAAGCAATTCTGAATCAACCACCATATTAAATGTAGCTGCCTGTTAGAGGTCTTGGCCAATGACAATCTCTTTATTGTCCAGGAGTCGTTGAATGATATCCTTTAGTACAAAGCAATCCTTTATTTTTGTTACTTATTATACGATGATAAGGACAATATTTGGGATTATCCTTTATTCCGACCTTTTGGGGTCTCCTACTTTCTAGGAGGGTAATCAGTTCATTGGCGAGAAGATCTTTGTACAAGTCTTCGACAATATCCTCAGAGAAAAATTATGTTTTATTCATTTTTTCTTTAATGGTTGTTTTTTTCGAAGGGTCACTTTTATCTTGCTATTATGGCCTTCTAGCTCCACCCTAAGCTAGTTTAGTACCGACCTGAACCGGTCCTTTCCCATTATTTGATCGACCAGTTGGCCTATCAGTAGGTAATGCTAGTTGAGCAGCCTTATTGGTTTCGACTACCACAGCTGTTGAAGATTCGAGGCAGTCAGTGACTTGGCCACGCCTCCCTTTCCGATGTGGTTTTCCTTGTCATGTGCTTTTGTACACAGATCTTCAAAACCTACAAAGGTTTGGGCCATGAGGACAGTTGACAGATTGTGCCTGAATTTATTTAGGCACATCCGGATGAGTTCCAGCTGAGTGATCTTTTGAGGACAGAAGAAGGTTAAGGCTCTTCATCGAGCAATGAATTCTGTTACTGATTCATTGTCCCTCTGTTTGGTCTCAATCAATTCTGGAAAAGCCACTCCTCTTTGAGTGTTGTAGAATTGTTTGCTGAACTCAGAGACCATTGTACTCCAATCTAGGATCAAAGCCTCAGAGAGGTTAATATACCATGTGAAAGCAACAACTTCTAAAGATTACACAAAGAGTTGGAGACAAAGAGCTCCAGTCTTGCATGCTAATCCACACCTTGACAGGAAATGCGATAGATGTTGCCTCGGATCTCCAGTACCATCAAAAATTTTGAATGTTGGTTGAACGAAGACTAGTAGGAATGGAACCACATCCATGATAGTCAGATAGGATTTTATAATCATCTGAACATCTTCTTCTTTTTCTTTGGCCCTTCGTATTTGGTTCCGAACGGTCTCTTCAATTGCAACAAGAAGAGATGGTGACACTCCTCCTATAAGTGAGGTCTTGTCTGGCCCTGCTCCTAGTACAATTGGAAGATTTATTGCTGTGTCCTTGGAATAGGAAATGTTTTCTTGGTACTGATGCAGAGTTGAAAGTTGATGTCGCGACCAAAAATACCCCCTGGGAGTTAGGGATACTTTAGCTCTTGACTTATCATATATCAAACCATCCTGTGAGAATACACAAGGCATAACATAGCGAAAACAACAGTATAATAACAAAAGCCCATAACCAGGTTCCAAGTCTGAACCAACAGAATATAACTTAAGTATGAAGTGGACAAGTCCCACTCTCAAAATACGAAGCATAACTCTCCCTTTCTCTCTCAATAGTAATCTAGATAGGGCCACCTATCTAGAGATCCATCATCCTGGTGATGACCCAT
This sequence comes from Tetracentron sinense, assembly GCA_015143295.1. Taxonomy (NCBI): domain Eukaryota; kingdom Viridiplantae; phylum Streptophyta; class Magnoliopsida; order Trochodendrales; family Trochodendraceae; genus Tetracentron; species Tetracentron sinense. The sequence goes on from CM026556.1 coordinate 303,781, forward strand.
GGTAGGCTCCGGCTCGTAGTACTCCTCCTCTATCCAAGGCTCAAGGCATGTGCATCCATAGAACCTGCTGAAGTCAATAATTCGACTGAGCATGGAATACTCAGTGGGTACAAGCTACTAGCTAATAGTGTTATAAAGCAATAATTTCATGCAAGCACATAGAAAATTAACAATTCATATTTCATGCTTTAAACCGAACTTGGAAATCATACTTTTACAAGTGCATAGCTTTTTAAATCTTATCGTATGCGCTTTCGTAGGAAAAAAAAATGTATCTTATGAGGTCTTTCGTGAATCAATCGTTTATGAGTTCTTATGAGTCGTGTGAGCTTTTTATTGTCCTTGTGAGCCTTATGAACCATTTATGGTGCCTTGTGAGATATGCATGATGCCTTGTGAGATACATGCATCTATGATCCCTTGAGAACTTTATGAAATGATCTTAGAATACCAACCCAATGTTTGGCTTTATCGATGCGTGTGAGCTTAAGAGATTTTCCTTAAAACCTTCTTATGAACTTTTAGAAATATTGTTCTTATGAGAAAACATCGATCATGCATGACATAGAGTGCTTATGAACATCATACTAGACTTAGAAACCATTAAACCATTAAACATATCATGTGAGAATTGTAAGAACTTAAAAAGCTGTTAAACATAGAGACATGCCCATAGAATTTCATCCATAGAGATCAATAAGCATAGCTAGGACTTATGAATCCAAATCATCAAGAGAACATGGTCTTCCATTCACTTTAAGCAAAAACCATACCTCAAAACACAATACATATTAATGGATTATAGCAAAGCAAGTTAGTAGAATGTACCTACCTTTTAAAGAAAGCTTTAAACCTCTATTGGATGGGAAACATGCTTGAAGAAGCTAGGTCAAAGCTTTGAGAAGCCTGAACCTTAATTGAAAAGAAAAAACCGAAACCCCCTTTTGATTTCAAAATTTGAGAAACACCTTGAGTAGAAAACCCAAGCTCTAGAACACTAAAAATAGTGACGTACAAACCTTAGAAGCAAAGATTGAGCTTCACGTTGGTCTGAGAAGAACGCTTTGAGAAATCAGAGTTTTCTTCTTCTTCTTCTTCTTCTTCTCTTTCAATCTCCTCATAAATCTTAGTTTAGGGTTTGGTAAATCCAAACCCCCGAAATCTCCTCCTATTTATAGGCTAAGGGTTTTCAAAACCCTTAAAAGTCCTTGCAAAATATCTCCCCAAAGTCGGTGGTAAGTTCTGGGTGTTTTTGCCCTTTTTTGGGTTGAATTCTTCGATAAAATTGGATTCCCCGACTAAATTGAATCCCCTGTAGCATTTCGTCACCGAAATTATCTAACTAGGCCTGTGTTTTTCCCCGCTTTGGTATTTCGATCATAACTTTTGACTTGCTTATCAGATTTTGACAATTCAATTTGCGTTGGACTTGTAATTCAAAGGGGAACAATCTTTCTACAATGTATAACTCCTAATTCTATTGTATTCATGGTCCAAAGTGGCCCTAAAGGTGACTGTCAGGAAGTTCAGCAAAAAAAACTTTGGAAAACCCAATTTTGACTTAACTTCGACTCAAAATCTGGAAAAGTGTTAAACATGAACATTGAAAAGAGTTTCAATATCTTTCTAATGGCTCAAAAATCATTCAATTTCAATAAGCGGTCACCAAACTATGGTTTCCTAAAGTTAAGGGTATGTGAAGACATCCATCTTTTTGACACTTAAGAGTATTTTATACTCATGTTCCTTCATCCCAAACACCCATAACGATTTTCATACATACTTTAATTCATTCAAAATACCTCATTTCTTTTCAAAACATGAAACCACAATTACATTAAGGCTTTAGGCCTTGAAAAACACTATTCAAAACACTATTCTCAGCCTAGTGAACTCGGTTTCCGGGGTTCTACAGCTGATAACTGAGTAGTCAATTCTTGCATTTGAGACATAATGGCTGTAATTTCATCATCTTTGTCCCAGAGTTGAGCCTGTAAGGTAACTATTTGATCACCTGATGGTGGAGGTACCGATGCTGAAGGGTGATTTCCTTGGCCTGCATTTCCGTCTAAGTTTTCCATCATGACTGCTACTAGTCGCTCGGATGTTGATCCTTATGGTAGGAATATATTTGGAAACTCTTCTTCCATGAAATAAGCCATGGGCATTCGGTAGAGAAGGTTGGGTGCATTAAAAAAATGTTGCGGTATTTCTGGCACCACTTCCGGCATTGTAGACTAACAACTGGTTCTTCAGAGTCATAGTCCTCCATTGGAGGGGTTCTTCCCAACTCTCTTAGAGATATTACTGGGGTTATTTCTTGCTCTGATCCCTCTTGGGATTCATTGATGTCTGGTTCTGGAGCCGATTGAGTCGGATCTTGAACTGTCTCTTTGCCCCTAGCCTTATTTTTGTGGCTTCTCTTCTTTCTTGGGATCCTTAGATTAGGAACCAGTGTTTCAACTACTCCAGAGGATTCTTCCTCATCTAAGGAGGCTACAATAGTAGTGGCTGTGTTTTGAGAATTTTGCCTTTCTGACAAGTCTTGCCCAGGCCACGTCCCAGTTCCTTGGAATACCAAAGTTGCAAGTTGTTCTGGATATGGGTTGCTTCTTGTACCAACCACATTAACGGACACCCTTTCATAATGGGGGTATGTCGTTCTGGTTCTTGATTCTTTCTGAATAAGATGAGTATATAAGATGGGATGTCGGTCCTCAATTCTAAGCGAATAGAGTGAGCTACAACCGAGATATTAGTTGCCCTTCTTAGCCTTTGTTTCCTAGGCCTTCTTGGCGTCAACCTGTAGTTGTATAACCTTCTTGGAAGATCCAAAGGGTATTTCCGATTTCTGAGTTGGAGAATCTCCTCAGGAGTTTTCTTCTTTGGCATCTCAAAAGGAGAAGAGCTTCTATATAGCACTTTAACCCAAGGGTCATACGGTGCTCTGGTTCTTCTTTTTGGTACCATAATTGTTTGGCCTCATAATAGGCTAACATGTCTAGATGGAGGTCGTTGATGTTGATGATGAACATCTGCCATCATTGTTGTGAAAGTTGTTGGATTAGCGTCATGGAAAACATTCAGACCTACCCTGAACAACAAGTTCTTGTTTGCATGTGTTGAGTCTGTGCTAGTTTTTGCATTACCATTCGGGTAAATTTGATCACGGTTGTTAATGCCCCTTGCGTAGTTTGAAGAAATTTCCAAGTTCGCCATTTGCTTTCTCAATTTGCTGACATTGTTGATGATATCATCAGGTGTTGAGTGTTATCTCAGAGGGACCCTGTCCCTGTTGGCCTTCAACTGCCAACTTTTCTCTTTCCTGCAAAGTGAACTGTCTATGGATGATATTGAGTCTGTCCATAGGTCCCTCCTTGTCTTGAGAGGGAATTATCCGTGGACACTTCTATCCGTAGACTCAGGTCTACTCCTAGACCTATCTGCGGATTTGCTAGCAACTCTACCCATGGGGAAAACCTGGGCTGGACCCTTAGGTCTGGCTGGGTTTTGGGTCCATGGACCTTGATTAATGTTCGTGGTTGGGCACTGCCCCATGCCCACAAAGTGGCCTCGGCCACTTCTCCTTCTGTTTACAGGATTGGCTTGCGGACTAGCCTTCTGGTTTGGGGAACTGGTCCGCCTGCTCAAGTTTCTATCCACGGATTTCTCCTACAGACTGGTTCCCTGTACTTGGTTATTTTTTTCATTTTTAAAAAATTTTATTTGGGAAGTGGCTTTATCTTTTCGTCTTGAGAAAATTTGGCCAGCATCTCCCCCTTTTTGGTAATTTTTTGAAAGGAGAGTTCCAACAGCCAACTTGAGCTGAGGGTTCTCAACGGTTCGTCTTAGGATCAACCCATAGGGTTTTTCCTATTTAGACTTTGACCGGATCATGGTTTGGGCTCGAAACTAGTTTCCTCCAATAGTGACCCCGAAGTGTTAACTGTTTTGGAATCCCTTTTCAGGGTTTCCGGTGACAAAGGTTGGTCACAAAGTGGTTGAGGCACTTTGTCTTGTGTGCACCCAGTTGGGTGCACCCTCCTTGGTGTCCGTGGATAGAGATGTCTGCGGGCTGGATGGCATTCTCTGGGATGCCTGTTGGCTGGCAACCTACTGTGGGCGGGCAACCTGCCTTTGATTTTGGTGGGCAACATGCCTTTCCACCCCTGAGTTGATGGGGTGGGTCCTGCTCCTACTGCGGGCAGGGGTTTCCTCTATTGAGGCCTAACCTGGAGACCATGGCCTCTTGGTAGTGGTTCGGCCAGTTGGCTGAGCTCTTCTGGCTGAGGCTACTGCTACCTCAACCCATGTAAGTGGCTGAGTTACCAGAATCGGCATCGGGGGTACGTACACCTGTCGGTTGATCATCAGGACGTAGGCCCAACGCATGCACAAGATCTCGATCATCTTAAACAAAACATAAAGAAAAAGAAAGGAAAATATCACTTCATCTTTCCATTTTTGTTTTTTTTATTCTTCTTCAAAGATGAGAGGAGAAGAAAGTCCTACCGGGTGTGCTAGAAATTTGTAATGCGCAAATTTCATTGCAATCAAATTGCCTCTATTGTTGTATGGAGTTTATTATTTTATGTGGGGGACTATCCTTCCAACTCGAGTAAACCCAGATTTTTAATTACCTTCCTCATTTGGGGAACAACCTCTGATTAAGAAGAAGAAATAAAGAAAAACATATTTGAATAAAATATTTATTTATTTAATGGGGTTGCCCAGATCCCATATAGGCGTTACAGATGCCTCATTGAGGTCTTTGCATCAAGAAAAGGGAAAAAGAAAGAGAGGTGGCCATATTGAGGGGTTCACCTGATATTCTCCATTGGTGGGAGATCCTTCTCTTTCACTTAGTTACTTGTTGTATTCCTACAAAAAAAAAGGCTCTAGACTTCTGATTTTCGTTCGTTTGTATCTTTTAGGGAGTCCTTTTTGGACTCTCTTTTGACATCATCTTTTTTAGGACGTTAAAAAATGGCCAACTCTCCTTAGAGAGGGTCATCTGTGCAAGGCAGTTGGTTTCTCTTATCTTAGAGAAACCTGGTATGTTGGGAGTCCTTTTTCTTGAAGAACTCCAAATTGGTTTCCCTTTTTGGGGAACATGGAAGGATAAGACCTTTTCCTTTAAAAGGTAAAGAATCTTTTCTTCCGAGAAAAGGGGAGAGATTACTCCCCCTTTCAAATGGGGTGTCATATGACACTCTATTATTGGAGAAAAAGAGGGGATCTTTATCTTGGGATCCTCCAAAGCTAGTAGTGAGTCATTTTTATCAAGGATTTCTTGCCACATGGCAGTCAGACATTGTCAGTCCATGGATCAAAACGGTGAGTCCATGGGTCTAACCCCCGATTTGGGTCAAGTTCAAAGCCCATATAGGTTGTGGACCAGGGTCTGAATTTAGTCAACCCGCGAACTAGAAAAGGTTGGGACCATGGGTCCTACTCGTGGTCTGGGTTAGGTCCATGACCTTTTATGGCCGAAGATTAGGTCTACCTCTGCTAGCCCACGAATGGACTTATGGAGTCTATTCGCAAGGTTTAACTGGGTATGCCTGTAAAGGCAAACCCTAGCCATGTGTCAGTCCCATAGGGATTGGCATTGAAGGTGTTCGTGGGGTATAATTGCCCTGCTGCCAGCATTTAATACTAGCAGGCTGGCGGTAAACTAGCCCTTGTTAACTAGCGCGCGTGCCTTTGGCACATGTGTAGCTCAACTGCCCACTCCTGTGGGTGGTGATCCAATACGGGTAGGTGCATGGTGTACCTGCCCTGCGGACAGTGAGATTTTACTGCACACAGACCTAGGTTAGGTTTTTTCATTCTAGGAATTTTGGAGATTTAGATTTGGGGCAAATGGGTTTGGAAGGTTTAGAATGGATGGAAACTAGTCTTGGAATGATTTGAATGGAGGAGAAGAGGTGAATCAATCGTATGGGGCAAATGAGGCAACTGGTTCTCAAGAAATGGGATTTTCGAAATGATTTGAACAGGGGTTTATATTTATAACCTCGACAGAATCAATCGATTGGTTTTCATTAAATTAGCACTATTTTTCAGTCTATCATAAAACTAGTCAACTGGTTTGAAGTTCCATCAAAAACCAGTCGACTGGTTTAGAGTGAAAATTGTGAAAATGTTTTATTTCACTTTTAAAGCAATCATGCTTAAAATATATGTTTAATTAAACATCCAAATACACATTTAAGCATTATTAAACATAATATATGATCAATTATTCATCCAAATAACCATTAAGCATAATTACCTAAGGTATGATTAATTAATCATCCAAATCATTTATAATAAACATTATGCATCAAATAAGATCATTTAATCTGCCCATCCCAAGTTCTCTTCTCAATGTACTAAACCTTTTATGTTGAAGGGGTTTTGTAAATATGTCCGCAAGTTGATTATTTGTTTCAACAAATTCCAATACTACATTCCCATTTTGAACATGATCTCTTATAAAATAATACATAATTTTAATGTGTTTAGTTCTTGAGTGTTGAATTAGATATTTTCATGAAAATGACACTAGTATTATCACATTTAATTGGAATATGATCATATTTAAGTTTAAAGTCTTTCAATTGTTGTTTTATGTATAAAGTTTGAGCACAACAACTCTCAGCTGCTACATACTCAGCCTCGACTGTAGATAAAGCTACGGAGTTTTGCTTTTTGTTAAATCATGAAAAAATGAGTGTCCTAAAAAGTGACAAGTGTCACTTGTGCTTTTGCGATCAACTTTGCATCCGACAAAGTCCGCATCTGAAAAACTATTAAGTTCAAGTGATGTGTGTTTAGGGTATCAAAGACCTAAGTCTATTGTTCCTAACAATTTCTAAATATTCTTTTTACAGCGATCATATAAGATTCTTTAGGACATGATTGAAATCTAGCATATATGTATACACTGAACATAATATTGGGTTTTCTAGCAGTTAAATAAAGTAAACTATCAATCATTCATCGATATTTATTTTCATCCACATTTTTGCCTTTCTCATCCTTGTGAAGTTTGGTTGAGGGACTAATAGAAGTGTCTATCTCTTTTGCATTTTCCATTCCAAACTTCTTGAGAAACTCCCTAGTATACTTGGCTTGATTGATAAAGGTGTCTTCCTCTATTTTCTTGATTTGAAGTCTAAAGAAGAAGTTTAATTTTTCCATCATGCTCATTTTGAATTCTTCTTGCATGGTCTTAGCAAACTCTTTAAACAAAGATTCATTAGTAGATCCAAAGATGATATCATCAACATATATTTGCACAATTAGCATATCATCATTTTTTGATTTCACAAATAATGTAGTATCTATTTTTCCTCTAATGAAATCATTGCTAGAAAGAAAGCCACTTAATCTATCCTACCATGCTCTAGGTGCTTGTTTCAAACCATAGAATGGTTTAGTAAGTTTAAACACATTGTTTGGAAATTCATGCTTTTCAAAATAAGGAGGTTGTTCAACATATACTTCTTTCGATATAAAACCAATTAAAAAGGAATTTTTGACATACATTTGAAATAATTTGAACTCTTTATAGCTAGCAAAAGCAAGTAACATTCTAAAAACTTCTAATCTAGCAATAGGAGCAAAAGTTTCTTCATAATCAATTCCTTCTTCTTAGTTGTAACCTTGGGCTACAAATCTTGCTTTATTTTTTACAATGTTTTCGGATTCATCCTTTTTATTTCTAAAAATCAATTTCATACCTATGGTTGATTTTCCTTTAGGTTGAGGTACTAAATCTCAAATATATTTCTTTCAAATTAGTTAAGTTCTTCTTGCATAGCCATTACACAAGATTCATCATCTATTGCTTCATTAACATTTTTAGGTTCAATTTGAGATAAGAAAGCCAAGTTATTACAAATATTTCTTCTTCTTCTTACTCCTTTTTTCATATCACAAAGAATTAGTTCTTTGGGGGTGATCTTTTATTAGTTTCCAAGTTTTAGGAAGTTGATATTCATGTTCAATTTCAAGTTCTTCCTCATTATTAATTTCAATAGGTTCATCCTTACTAGAATCTTCTATATTTTTATCAACCTTTTCTTTCTTATTAATTTCAATAGTTGAGATATATTTTAAAAGTTTCTTTACTTTGTTATCTAAGATCATCTTCATCATTTTTCTCATTTTCAAAAGGATTTACTTCATCAAATATTACATGAATAGATTCTTCAACTACTTTAAGCTATTTACATATATTAAATACTATATATGCTTTGCTATTAAGTGATGTTTATCATTTAATATGAAACATTTGCATCCAAATACCTTAAAGTAACAAAACTAGGTGATCTTCCTTTCTAAAGTTCATATGGTGTTTTATTTAATTTGTTTCTTATTACAACTCTATTAATTACATAGCTTGAGCTATTTACAGCTTTGGCAAAAAAATAATTAGGTAAGTTATGTTCATTTAGCATAGTTCTAGCAGTTTCTTGAATTGATCTATTCTTGCGTTCTACAACACCATTTTGTTAAGGGGTTCTAAGAGCCGAGAAGTTATGACTAAATTCATTTTTTTCACATAAATTTTCTATTTTTTTATTTTTAAATTCTCCTCCCTATCACTTCTAATGTTGTTAATTGGATAGTCTTTTTCATTTTACACTCTCTCACAAAACTTAGCAAATAATATGCGTGCTTCACTTTTATGTAATAAGAATAACACCAATGTGAATCTAGAGTAATCATCAACAATCACAAAAGCATACATTTTCCTCCTAGGCTAGCGACATCATTAGGACCAAAAAAATCTAAGTGAAGAAGCTCTAAAGGTTTAGAAGTTGAGATTTCTTTCTTCTTCTTAAAAGATGTTTTGATTTGTTTGCCTAGTTGAAATGCATCACATACTTTATCTTTTACAAACTTAGTTTTAGGTAAACCTTTAACTAGTTCATTTCTAGATAGTTTAGAAAGTAAATCCATACTAGTATGTCCTAGTCTCCTATGTCATAACCAATTAGCTTCATTTAAGACGGAAAAGCATATCAAGTTTTGAGAAGTGATTTCATTGAATTCAATTGTGTAAACATTTTCATTTCTATATGCAATACACAAGGTATTAATGTTATCATTATATTTAATTATACACATGTTTGATTTAAATGAAATATTTAGGCTTTTAACACACAATTGACTAATACTAATTAAATTATGCTTTATCCTTCAACTAAGAGAACATTTTCAATAAAAGTTGAATTACCTTTAACTACATTACCTATGCTGACAATCTTCCCCTTTGAGTTGTCTCCGAAGGTCAGAGGTCCTCCATCTTTCAAAGAGAGAGATATAAATAATCTTTGGTTCCTCGTCATGTGCCTTGAGCAACCACTATTCAAGAATCAAATAGTCTTGGAGAAAATTGATTTCATACAAACCTACAACTCAAATTCAAGTAACTCCCTTTGGAACCCCAAACCCTTTTGGGTCCAACCTGGTTAGCCATGGGAAGAATTGTTCCCTTAGGAACTCAATCTTTTCTTACTCTCTTATTCCCAACATATGAATAAGAGATACTAGTAGCTGAAGTTTTATCAATTTTTTTTAAAAGTTCTTTTGTTAATTGGGAGATTTTATCCAATTCTTGCTTTGTCAAAAACACACCTTTTTTGTCCTAGCAACATATCCAAGTTCTTTTGACCATTAGTGAACTTGGTTACAATACTAGTCAAGTCCTCAACTTTGGCTTTTAGATCATTACATTGCTTTGTTGAGACTTGAGGCCTAGAGGCAAGTTTTTCTTTCTCATTTTTCAAATTTTCATTTTCTTTTTGTAAAATCTCATTTTCTTTTTGTAAAATCTCATTTTCATTTGAGAGAGAAGAATTTGCTTTCTTACGTTTTGAGTTCTTAGAGGCTATTTTTCCAAATTCACCATAAAGTTCATCAAAAACCTCTCTAAGTTCTTCAAATGAGAGAGATTCATCAAGGGAAGTATTATCTCATCCTTATGTGCCATGAGGCAAAGATTGGTGACTTCTTCGTCGCTTGAGCAAACATCCGACTCACTTTCATCGGAGTCATCCCATGTAACCTTCATAGCCCTTTTCTTTTTTAATCTTTGACTTTTCATGAGTTGAGGACACTCGGATTTGATGTGTCCGGGCTTCTTGCATTCATAGCATATGATTTCCTTAACAAACTCCTTCTTGAATGGCCTCTTCTTGAAGTTATTCTTGTGCTTCAAGAAATTCTTGAACTTTCTAGCCATGAGGGCTATGTCCTCATCGTCTTCACTTTCATCCTCCTCATCTTCATTAACTTGAGATGATTTTAAGGCAAGTCCTTTCTTTGACTTAGGCTCTTCATCTTGATCTTTCATGATGACTTCATGAGTCATAAGGGATCTAAGAAGATCATCCATTGGTAGTTTGGTGAGGTACTTCGTTTCTTGGATTGTCGTCACCTTAGGATCCCAAACCTTTGGGAATGATCAAAGGATCTTCCTTACATTCTCTGCATTTGAATAGACTTCACTAAGAGATTTTAGTCCATTTATAATGTTAGTGAATCTAGTAAACATTTCAATAATAGATTCATCTTTTTCCATTTTAAACAATTCATATTTATGGACTAATATACTAATTTTCTCTTCTAATACTTGGTTAGTCTCTTCATAGGTAATTTGGAGTTTATCCCAAATTTCATTGGTGGAGTCACAAGCCGAAACTCTATTAAATTCTTGTGGACTCTGTAATGCCCCGAAATCCCCCTTAGGAGTTAGGTGGGACTTTAGACGTTACTGTCATAACCTGTCATACCATCCTGAAAAATGTACAAGGCATAATACTATAGTGGAAATGAAATAATTGCGGAAGCGAAACAATGCAAAAGTGTGAACTCAATTTTTCGTTCTATACATATGACTATATTATCAGTTTGAATAATAATAAAACCAAAACAAGAGTGGACAAGCCCACTCATCAAAAGACAACGTAATCTCTTCCTCACCACTCTTACCAATAATTTGAATAGGGCCGCTATCTAGTGCTTTATCATCCTGATGATGATGATCCATGGTGGGCTCTGGCTCGAAGTACTACTCCTCAATCCAAGGCTCACGAGCACGCTCGTCAACAAGACCTGCCGAAGTAACAATTTCGGCTGAGTATGGAATACTCAGTGTCTACAAACCACTATATAATATGTCATAGTGTCACATGATTTCACATAGGCAGTTCATAGAATACACATGCACTGAAACATATAAGGAAAAACCTCTTTTTAAATACACATGTGTGATACTTTGCCAAACACATACTCTTTTCACTTATCGTTTTCACATGACTTTTTACACATATCCTTTACACTTATCCTTTTTTTATAGGAGAGTACACTTGCACAAGACTAATGCCTACCTTACAAGGACTAGAGGCCACTAGCGTATACTTGCACTTGACTAATGCCTACACTACAAGGAGTAAAGTCCATTAGTACTAATGTCTACCCTCTAAGGAGTAGAGTCTATTAGCTACATCTCACATACACATACACATGAATTCACCAACCTTCCTATTGGTATCTTTGCACATATCATTTCTCTTTGGGACTGGATGACTAATGCCCACCCTACAAGGAGTGGGGTCCACTAGTATCCTCCCACACACACACTTAAATTCTCACTTCCTTTACACATACACATATGAAAAATCTCGATCATACAATACACGTGCACATAATCAATTGTGAGTAGCAAGGTAGACAAAAAGAAACACTTTACATATATCCCATATTTCACCTTTTCATCTATAACAATAGCCCATATACACATAGTCCACATAATTCCATTTCATCGAAACATATAGTTTTCCTCTTGGATTTTCCTCAAAACTTATGTATTTTAACATGTTTTTCATCTTTGAATAATAATATATACTTTTCATTCTTTAGTCTAAGGCATAGAAGCATCACAAACTCACATCACAAATCACATGCTTTTATCTTGATTTACAATATGGTTTATGACAACTAGGTAGTGAAGTGTAGTTACCTTAGGGGATAAAATCTCTTTGATCTAAGGCTTGAAAAATCTTGAGGAAGCTTGTAGAAGTGAAACCCCGAGCTTGAGGATGAAGCTCCAAGCTCCAATGCCGTGTGGGAGTGAGATTCAAGCTTGTGGAAGCTTGGGAAGTGAGGATTGAGCTCCTCGTTGATCTCCAACAAAAACCCCTCTTTAGAACCCTAGAATTTCTCCATTTTCTCTCCCAAACCCTTTCTTTAGGTTACTGTCATCCAAAACCCCCAATTTGGGTCCCTATTTATAGGCCAAGAGGGTAGAAACCCTAAACTCCCGCTATTTTGGAGCTGATTTTGTGACGCCCCGAACCCGCGCCTAAGGAATCAAGTTCCATAACCACGCATACGGAAGACTTTACCCACGAAAATACAAAAATTTTGAACTTTTCTTATGAGCTTACATAAGCAATAACAACTAGTCATCACAATAACCCATCATAAGCAAATGTGATACCTCACTGGCTACAGTAGTCCTTACTTTGACGCCGCAACTGTGCCGGAACACTTTCCAGACTCTATCAAGCGTAGCTCCTTGCCAATCTACAATCACTCCAGAATCTGAAGACAGAAGATGAAGGAGTGAGCTATAAAGCCTAGCAAAAATTCATAGTCCATCTAAAGTATTTTTCACATTAACATTCATCAATAATGATATATTAGTACAGTATAATTCTCATATTTATAATAATATCGTAATTCGTGACTCGAGGTCACTCAGGGCTATTTCACCCTATTCGAGGTTCCCAACCTCCAAGTTGTCAAATTCATCCAGTCATTGTCTACGACACCAAGTTACCGTTTCAAATAACCGCTCACGCTTTATCCTTGAGTCCACAGACTCGATCGACTGGGCCTTTGCCCGTGTACAACCTCTATCCATAAGTCCACATACTCAATTATCAACCAATCGGAACTTCTCCCGATTATAACCAATCATTGGGTATGTCGACCTAATTAATCCTTAAATCATCATATTCTAAACATAACCCGGGTCTTCACCCAATAACTGTTAGGAACAATACTTCTGACACATTACACTCAATCAGGAACAACACCTCTGACATATTACACTCTGTCAGGAACAACACCTCTGATAATTACTTTATATTTTTCATCTATGGGAACACTAACACACACACAACCACATTTGTCAAGAAACACATCTAATCGCCAGCATACACATTTGATTGCTAGGATACACATCTGATCAGCCAGGATACACATATGATAGCCAGAAAATCTATCCAACCTATCAGGAAAATAAAACTCATCTGACAAGCCAGGGACGCACCTCTAACTAACAGAAAACACCTGACCACCAAGAAACACCTAACCATCAGAAAACACCTGTCTATTAGGTACACATCTGACATATCACTCTGTCAGGCATAACACCTCTGACATGACACCTTTGTCAGGAAACACATCTGATTACTAAGAACGCATCTGACCTGCTAAGAACAACACATTTGACATGCTAGGAACACCCATCTGATATCCAAGAAACACCTCTAACAATTTAACCCTACCAGGCAAAAAAACTCTGACATCAAATCCTGCCAGGCACAACACCTCTGACATCAAATCTTGTCAGGCAAAACACCTCTGATATTAACCCCTGCCAGGCACAACACCTCTAACATCAAATCCTATCAGGAAAAACACCTCTGATATCAAATCTTGTCAAACAAAACACCTCTGAGATCAAATCTTATCAAACAAAACACCTCTGACATTAACCTCTGCCAGGCACAACACCTCTGACATCAAATCCTGTCAGGCACAACATCTCTGACAGCTACCATCGTATATCATCACAGTCTCTGTTGGGTGCATACCTGCCAACATAGGCCAATGCCCCCTCAAGGTAACATCATTGAGTTCGTAAAATCAATACATCACTGGGTTCATAGACCCTAATCCAGCCTTGAGCCCATAGCCTAATGCCGTCCTAACTCTCCTAACTATCAATCACAGAGGAACTCGGGTTCATAATAGATACCGTCTCTCCAGACCTAGCCAAAGAGGGACCACAGACAGTATTTCACATAGGTTAGGTTTTCTAACCATAGGAAATCTCCAATTATTCAGGCCTTACTTGAATAAGGTCTCATGCCCGTGGACAAGTTCGAGGGTATACCATTCCGGTGTGGAACAATACCCGGCCAATGGACCATTCCATCGCCTTACCATGTCCCAACAACATCACATCATACACAAAGGTTGTCCCGAGGTGGGACTTTTACCAGGCCAATGGACCCTACCATTGCCTTTAAAACATCACAGCATATCAGATTTGTTCTGATAGGGAACTTAACCAGGCCAATGGACCCTTCCATTACCTTAAAACAAGTATTTCATAACATAAGGGAGTCCACCCTGGGCTCCCGGTCCAAACTGGACTGACTACAATCGATCGTACCAACAATCATGATCTACGATAGATCGCAGACCATGTGCGATCGATCGCACACAAGTCATGTACAGACTCAATCCATCACCCAGACTACGATCGATTATACTGATTGATCGCACCATCGATCGTAGACATCTGCATGGCCTACGATCGATCACATCTTCTGTGCGATCTATCGCACAGGTATCCGAGCCTAAATTTCAAGTTATAAACAGCCCGAAATCAAGGGCTACACCCCTCTGCTCCACATTCTCCCCACATCCCTCCATCCACACATCATCCATAGGGTCTCCGACCCATTTCATTCACGCCATTTCACACCACGCCATGAAAAATTGCACAGAGTCTAAATTTTGAATTGCGAACAATCCAAAACCGAGGCTACATCCCTCTACTCTGATCAAATCCTTTCCCATACATGTCATACACCAACCACGGGGTCTCCAACCCTTTTTCATTCACTCCATAAATTAAACACGTCATTCCAATAAAAATAAACATAAATAGGGAGAAAATAGGAAAGAGGGAAAGAGATTTTTACCCTTTTTGAAATGTTTTGGGGTCCCACACGGATGATCCGTCGCCACTAGCGCGTGCCCCACATCGAAGAACCCCTAGGTAGGGTACATGCAACGCTTGGCCACCCTTCTCTCTCCTCCTTTCTCTCTCTCTCTCTCTCTAAAACCAATTCGGTGGACACACTGTGCGAAAATGAGAAATGGTTTAAGGCAAAGCCTTATATTTAGGCACGGGTTAAGATTGTGCGCAATGGCACATGTAAACTTTGGTATGGAACATTGACCGTTTGACTTGGTTTGACCAAGGTTTGACCGAATTCCGATTTTTACGGAAACAGCCTGCATAACCATACCAAACGATGTCCATTTTCAACGGAACTTCAGATGACCGACTATAGGGTAGTTCGACACCTGGTATAAAATTTTCTGGGAAAAATAATGAGCTTTAACATCTGCACTTTAGTCCGAAAGAAAACAGCAAAACCCACTAATTTCTTGATTTTGGACACAAAACATGCTGTCGTTTCTTCGTTTGAGATGATTAACTATTGAAACGACAGATGGTCATTCTCACGGCCGACTGGCACGCTGTGGTACCAGCCACATAGATTTCTATTAGAATCCCCAAGAATTATGGAGTCCCAACTGAATTCCAGAAATTCTGGAATTTCCTAATTTTCTCGATTTTTTTACATTTAAGACTCCTGCGGTCTCGCAAATAGATACACAACAAAATTGAAACTTCAGGTGACCGAACTTGGGGTATTCCGACACCTACTGTAAAAATTTTGGGGAAAAATACTGAGTTTTGACAATTACACTTTAGTCCGGAAGAAAACTGCAAAACCACTAATTTCTCGGTTTTTCTCAATTTATCACATATAATGGCCCTGGGGTCCCGCGAAATGATACCTGACGGAACCGATACGATAGGGGTGTGTCCCGACAGTTGATCGGCATACTGTGTACGATTTTCAAGAAAAGATACTGAGATTTCCTCGGTGCACTTCAATCCCAAGAAAAACCCACTTTTTATTAATTGAACAAACACTCAAGTATTTAACCCCAGTTAAGGACCACTAAACTCATAATTTTATTATATTAAAATTCTAGGGCATCACAGATTCGTGTGCCTATGATCGTTCGTAGGCTTCCTATGATCGATCATAGGTTTTACAATGAGTTTACCTAGTTTTTGGGACTCTACGATCGTTCATAGGTCTTCTACGATCGTTCGTAGCTTTTACAGAAACTTTTCAGATTTTTCCAACTTTGGTATTTCAGCCATAACTTGTGACTCGTTTATCAGATTTTGACAATTTAACTTAAGTTGGACTCGTCAGTCAAAAAAGAACAATTTTGTGTCTAATAGACAAATCTTAATTCCAAGATTTTAATTACCTAAATAGACTCTAAAGACAACTGGTCTGAAAATGGATTTCAGTAACCTAGTTTTTCAGCTAACCCGGTTTTGGAAATCCAACTTTTAACTCAACCCCGAATCAAAATATGGAAAAATGGTAAACATGAACCTCGAAGAGAGTTCCAATACCTTTCTTAAAATTCAAGAATCACTCAATTCTGAGCAACGGTGACAAAACTAGAGCTTCTTAAAGTTGAGGGTATGTTAAGACATACCTTTGTAACACTTAGAATATTTCAAGTCTTTCACACTCTTTTCCCTCGGGTCCAAAACCTTACTCACATCTCATGACTCATTACCCCATAAGTTTGTAACCCACCTAGGTGATCATTGAATTCACACCAATATGCATGAGAGGCCCTGGCCTCTTTATGCCTCGCACACTAGCACTATTCACAACACTATTAACTTACAACTCTTTAAGCAATTAAGGTATTTTATACCCTTTCTTTTATCCACTTAGAATATCTTTATACTCTCTTCTTAAGACTCAAAACATGTACCTAAAACTCCCACTTGACTCACCATAATACCAAGAACACAATGGAAGGCCTTAGGCCTTTACACACACCATATAAGAATACTATTCATAGCACAGTGAACCCGAATTTCTAGGTGGGTTAAGCTCATGGCGCACATGTGTGTTTATTATTAATACAATGTCCTTCCCATTTCGTTCATCACATCACATTCATATGGCATCCATCACCCAACATCCATCCTCACACCATATACATTTATCTTCCATTAGGTTCATGCATTAGGCAAGATAAAGAAGAAAAAAAGGGAAAGAGGGTATGAACTAGGAGGGTAGCAAAAGGTACCGACTATGTTGAAGTGAGGAAAACCCTCCAAACGTGCGTGGAGTTGCTGCCCTAGCTTGGAGAACGAGCTCTTCACGAGCTTGAGCCGAGTACTTGAAGAGATCCGAGCTTGTGATGATCTAGGGTTTTCAAACCCTTTGATTTCTTCTCAAATGTAGACCCTAGGTTTTGAATCTCATTTTAAGGCTCGGGCAAGCCTTAAAAGGCAAGGGTTTAACACCCAAAAGACGAAAAAGCTCTTAATGAAATTCAGCAAAACGCAATACATCGATCGATCGGTGGTTAATACCAAGCGATCAGTCGCCTACCAAGCAATCGGTTGCCTACCAAGCGATCGGTGTTCTTGACCGAGCTCTCGGTCAAAAACATGCTCTCTGAAAAATTTCCCCATACAAAAAAGTTAACCAGTCGATAGATACCGATCGAACGGTTGTGGACCGATCGATCGCTAATTTGGACCGAGCAATCGGTTGTGAACCGATCGATCCCGAGCGATCGGTGCTCTACAGATTTTTGACTTATTTTACTGTTTTGGCCATATCTTTCGACTCGTTCGTCGGATTTTGATAATTCAACTTGCATTGGGTTTGTCCTTCGAAAAGGAACATTTTTGACATTTCAGATTTTTCAATTTCTCCCTTATTTATTAATTGTACTACGTTAAAAGCCAATTGGCTACGAAAGTGCTATTCATTAAGTACGAAAAAGTCCGGGGTTCTACAGGGCATGTCCACTCTTACTTCGGTATTATGTTGTATAAACTTGAAGTACTGTCAATGTATAAAAGAAATTGCAGTTTATGCTTCCTCTATGTTTGTCACTTCCGCTACATTATTGCCTTGTATGTTTTATACAGGATGGTTTGTCATGGAAGGTTAGTCATGTACAAAGTCACATCTAACTCCTAGGTTGGATTTTGGGGCGTGACATAAAAGGATCAAGCAAGGTAGTTGTGATAACTAGCAGGATGATGCCCACGACAGAATATGATTCAAATGAGAGAAGCCATCTCAGGGGCACATGGCTGAGATCAAAGATTTGCTTCAAATTGGTGGGAACGGTTATCATAACCATTTTAAGATGTATAAAACAGCCAAGAGTACCCCCACAGGAAGAAGCTTGCACAATCAACCAACACACCCAACCCATTGTTCGATAGCAGTCTACCCCACGACAACCTCACTCCTCCTCCAGGAGAGTTAGTTTTATAGTCCTTGGTAATAGATTCCCACTGGAACTTACCTCAACTTAGTTTTCTCCTATGGGAGAGTACTTAGTTATTGTATTTTCAGCACCATCCACCTCGGTAGGACTTTGTATTTGCATTTTCGATTCACTTCGATCGCATGATAGTTTATAAGTTGTTTTCTACGATTACTTTCAATCAAATTCAGATTACTTTTGTCTAATCATCTTCTTCATTTTTCATACACACACCCTACATTATCACAACCTACTTTGCTTTGTTAATTTGGAAAGCCCTTCAGTCATCGAAGGCAATAGAACTCATTATAGAAAGACGCACCCCCCCCCCCCCCCCTCTCTAAATCACCGATCGATGCATTTCAACGGTGGCTAACCAGGCGGCCTAAGCGAACGCGTTGTCGGTCACTCTGTCTGACTCGGCGCTCGGGGTGTAAAGTTTTCTGTTTGATTGCACCATGTGACGCTAGCACATCCGGCACAAACCAGATTTCCAATTTCCAGCCAACAAATGTGTAGTGAGTAAAAATGTGTGGGAAGTGGATAAGTATCACTTTCGAAGAAGGAAGGAGTACATTGCAAATTTGGGAGTAGGCATTCCTTTTCCCTTAAGCTTTATTCATTTGCAACATTTTACATTTTTTGCCTACAAACGAACATTTTAAAACTAAATGGCCTGCTACAAATCAATTGATAAAACCTTGATTATTTATCCTACCGATGTACCGTATAACTGTGACACAAGCTAAATCGTAAATGAACGAAAGAAGATATCATTCTCTCTTTCTCTAAGAAGGCACCTTGAATTTAGAAGAAAAAAATCTCTAAAAATATGAAAAATTATATTAATAAAAAAAACTAGAGAGCTCATTAAAACTATAGCTTCAATACATGCCAACTCCTATTAGACTCTAACCCCCCAAAAAACGAACTTACCCAAATCAGTAAATTTTCAAAAATAGTAAAAGCTAAAAAGGGATTCAAACCCTTACAAAGCTCTAAATTAAGGGTCTCAAAACCCAAAATAGACTTAAAATAGCAAGATAAAAATTTACTAAAAATAATAAAGTTTGGCTTCAAAGTGCGCTTTGATCCTCTTTTCATGATTATGTCGGGGTCTGACATTGGACAATTATAGGCTCTTTGATATCTTTCTAACATTAGATAATGTCATTATGATATCTAAGCTCAAACTTTCTTTGCAACCCGGCAGTGGCAGAGAGGGGCCATGGTCCCGGGCCCCTAATTTTTTGTGTGTGATCTAGGTGTAGTTTAAAATAAATAAATAAAAACAAGAGATAAGTACCGTTTAGCCACCCTAAATCAAAAATATTACCTAAAAGGGCATGATTTGAAAATTTTTACCAAATAGGGTATGTACTCCAATATTATCCTCATCCATGTTTTGGCTTTTATATGTATAGCTAAGGGGTAAATGTGTCAAAAGCATACCCTTTTAGGTAATAAAATGCAAAGCATGCCTTCTTTGATAAATATGTCAAAAGCGTGTCTTTTTAGGTAATAAAAATGCAAAGCATGCCCTTTTAGGTAAAGCGCCCAACAAAAGATAAATATAGTGGCCAAATTAGGATATAGACCCTCAAAGTTTTGTAATTTTTTTTTTATGTGCAATATAAAAGATTAAAAATTATAGTTAATTTTATTTATATAATGACTCTCCAAAAAGAGAGGGCTCATGTTTTTCTCATGTATTGGACCTTTATTGGATTACAACATTAAATAATTTTATGACAATGCATGATAAACCAATTACTCAAAAGAAATAAAATCTCAGGGGCTACGCCCCCAAACCCAGGCCCCATAATCTTTCATGCACACTTGATCATTATCCACAAAAACCATTAACTTTCTTCAAACACATATTTCGGTCCTCTAAGGAAAAGTTCCTTGCTCCGCCCTTGCATCCTGGTATTTTCTTATTTAAATGTTGGGCAATGCTAACTACATTTTCTTTGAAACTCACTTTCTTTATAAGCAAAGCATATGTTATTATCTTCCATTAAAAGAAAGACACGTGTTTTCCACTAACACTATCTCCGATCAAGAAGAGAGTGGGTCTCAAAAGAAAGTGATGCTAGCATATGAAATGGGACCCATTAATCCATGGGTTTGAGTAGAGACCACGCCATAATTTGAGAATTCACTCCGAAAATCTGCTTCATTTTCCAATCTTTGACAAGGTGAGCCCCACTAGCAATTGCACGGCTTGTATATTGTTTGGAAAATGGAAAACGGACGTGCCGTCAGCTGTGCTTACTAACTGTGGTTAAGATTCACTCACCTCTACGATTCATCCATCCAACCTTTATTTTTAGAAAAAAAAAATTAATAAATAAAATATTAATCACAATTTAGTTAAGCTTAACAATGGTTAAAAAGGGTTAAAGGGGGCACGGCAGTCAGCTAGGAAGAGGACCGCGAGGACTCGTATGGGTTATTGATCGACATACTTGAAGTCGATATGGCAGAGCCAAAAGTTAAATCTTGACCTTCCGAGATGGCCCACCCATTCAAACAATTAGAAACTGTGACTTGAGACATACATGATGAGTTTTTGATAAGATTAATTCCACTTGCTCATTTATCAAAGTAGGTCGAAAAGATAAGAGATGAAGGTTGGGTTGGAAGTTGGAACCTGGAAGTGGGTTTGGGTGATAGAAGAAAAGCGACGGATCGGGGGGAGTGAGAGTGTGATCAGTGTGAGTGAGTGTCCTTCCATGACCAGCCCTGAGGCGGTCCATATGGTCGGTGACTGGCGCAACGCCTGGGTCCATACATGTCTTGGCTGCATTTATTTAGATTTTGCACTGTCTATATGCATCTTCATTTAATCGAGAGAGAGAAGATGTCTACAACTCAAGTAGGAGGGTTGACGACCGCCCAAATGGTCCAGGCCACGAAATCCTAAAGGTGATAGCTACACCTCACCTAATCCATGGGCCCCTGTCTATGTGGCCCTATATCACAGGCCTACAATGAAGGACCCCATCTTTTTTATTCCACTAGAATCTCTGGTCCACTTTCCCCTTCTATCAACCTTTTCTTGTTAGATATTTTTTCTTTTAGCAGACAACGAGGTGACCATTATGGAAACACCAAAACTATGTACCATTTAACCCCGTGCATTGCACGGGATCCATGACTCTCACTTAGCTGTTTGATCACCATCATATTGCATTGGATGATTACAAACACCATGGCCAAATGGTACATAAGATAAGAAGCTTGTTGAACAAATGGTACGACTATATATGACAAATTTATCTTTGATGTGTAGTTACTTATGTAAGTCTCATCAGATGGTGGCTGTAGTCCCCTTGTGTGTTCGTTTAACAAGAAACTTGATAAAAATAAAAATAAAATAAGTTTTTAAAAATAAAAAAAAAGATTTTCTACTGTGTTTTTGGTTTATAAGAAATTGGTGGGAAAGTTAAAATCAATAAAGTTCCTCTTTTCTAAAATACTTACATATTTACATGTTAAATACCTAAGGGTGTGACATTTATGAAGGATAATTTTGGAAAGATATGTTGTTTCATGTCTGTAAAAACTTTTCTTGTAAAGCATTACTACAAAACTACTTATTAGTCACGGAAGCATTTTCAAGTTCAATAATCGTTTACATTGAAACCGTGATGAAATCTATTATAAATCTTGCTTTTGATCGTGCAAAAGTTTTGATGGAATTTTAGACCACGGTTGTAATAAAAAATGTGATTACAATATTTATTAAATCACGGTTATTAAATGACTGTGAGTATAAATATTTATTATTACATTATTTCTTCTATCAACTATTCAATCACATTATAATTTTTTAGGGTTTAATTGTTATGTTTTCCGGTTAGATAGAATCTTCATTCAAATCTAACTAAGAGAAGTTTGATTGAAGATAAATTTGTGAACTGTTAGGTGGATACTCAATGCCTCTGCACCTTTTTATTTGTGTTTGGATTTTTATTCAAATTTGTACATAAGAAAGTGTAGAAAATATTCTATTATTGTCATAGTTTAGGATTACTTTCCCTCTCCTTGCAATTATTTTTGTTTACCAAAATAAATCAATCTCTGTGGATTGATCTCAGACTCTTGAGTATTTTATTACTGTGCTACACACCCTTCACTTGCACTCATAAGGGTTTTAAAAAGTAGCCTTTGAGAAATTCTTCTTTGAAGAACACTAATAAAGTTGTAGCAAGTTTTTGGCACCGTTGTCAGGGATTGTAACAATGAACATGAACAAAGTTATTTTCATTTTATTTTCTTCAAGAAATTATGTGCATAAAATAGGTTTCACTTATGTGGAAAAACGCATCGCTTTACCTAAATTTATGGATATCCTGCTCTTCTAGTACCCTCTTCCCTCACTCTTTATATTTTAGGATTTAATTTAGTTTTGATTTTTTTAATCTTAGATCTCTTTGTTTATATGACCTCATGGCAATGAGATCATACAACCCGTTCACAAAGAACAAAATCTCTAGACTTGTCTAAAAACTTATTTTTTTGAAAATCCTGATTGCAATCTATCTGAAAATATGGGTGATAATGAAAGTAATCCTAGAGAGAATGAAGCTCATGATAATTTTCCAATTAGAACTCTACGAGATACCTGCTATCTGCAAGAACTAGCACTCCTTGTATGGTTTTTTCCATTATTGTGGTTACATTTGAAATAAAACCGAGAGTGATACAATTACTTCCTAAGTTCCATGGCCTGGATTCCAAAAGTCCCAACTTACATCTTAAAGAACTTTATAAAGTATATGCTACTTTGCACTACAATAATGTGACTGAAGATGTAGTGAGACTGAAATTATTTCTATTTTCCTTGCAAGAGAAAGCTAAGTCATGGCTACACTTGTCGCGACCCAAAACCCACCCTAGGAGTTAGAGTGAATCTTGGACGACTTATCATGACCTACATGACGTGCTTGACATACCATTCTGCAAAACATACGGAGCATATACAATAGATGAAAAATTAGCGGAAGCATACACTAACATGGCACAGCGGAAGTCTAATAAAACCCTCGATGTATATATGTAATCCAAGTTCTGTACAAAAGTGAAATCAACAAAAAGAATGTGCGGACATGCCTGTCAAAATACATGGGTATAAAATCTCTCATGCTCACCCACACTCACATAGAATCTACCACCTAATAATGGCCCTCTACATGAGGCTGCTCCGCAGGGACCTCCTCAAAGTACTCCTCTTCCTCTCATGGACCGGGAGCACATATGTCAAAAGGAGCAGCCGCTCCACTAACACCTGCCAACATCAAATGTACGGCTGAGTATTGAAACACTCAGCGGGTACCAAATACTAACCAACAATCATAGCAATATAATAATGAAAATAGAGTGGAAGCAATTCATATTATAACAGGAAGATAAATAGTTTATATTTCATGCTTGCATCTCATCAAAGCCGAGAAAACTCTTGAAATCATCGTGTGCTTGACTTGACTTGAAATACTCTTTTCGTGTTTGAAAACTTGTCTTGTCGTGTTTAGTCTTGCTTGTCTTATTATGTTCTATCTTACTTGTCTTGTCGTGTTCTATCTTGTTTGTCTTGTCGTGTCCTGTACTGCTTGTCTTGTCGTGTCATGCTTGACATGTTAGGTTATGCGTGTCATGCCATGAAATTAAAATGCTCATGCTTGCTTGCTTGGAATTTAAAAATGCTCATGCACTTGGGATGTTAGTGCCCTTGAACAACTTGAAGGGAGCGAAGTATAAAACCCCCTCTTCTACGAAAATACAATGAAGCAACTTGAAGGGAGGGAAGTATAAACCCCCTCTTTTGTGAAAATACAATAAAGTAACATGCATGCTTGGAGGCGCACTAACATCTTGTTTGACGTGTTCTTGTTCTTGTCAAAAGCGAGGCAAAACATATCTTAGGATATGCCCTACCTCTATTTACCAACCCTTACGTTTGGCCTTGTCATGGTATTCGTGAATCGAGAATAAAACCCTTGTTCTTTAAAAACCCGATAAACCATGTCATGCATGTCGTGCTCGTGAAGCTGTGTACATACTTTATCTTGGAATTAAACGCGACATTGAAGATAATAATACATGGAATAGCATTATTTCAACACATAAGAATATTCATGCCATTATAAAAACAAGTAACACACTATCATAAAACCCTACAAATTTCATATGCCTTAAATCATGCTTTTCTTGATCAATGTTTCATCCAATCCATCCATCATCCATGTGTGTTCATTATTGGTGAAATACTCTTCCCATTTCATTCATTGCAACATCCATATGGCATCCATTGCCCATCACATTCTCCATCCATCCATTCCATCACATTCTTATGCTTGAAATTTGGGGAAAAGCCATAAAAATGAAGAAAAATGAGAAGAAGATGAACTAGGAGGGTAGTATAGGGTACCGACCTTGAAAAAGAGAAGAAAACCCTTGAAAAATGCCGTGGAAGACGCTGCCAAGCTTGGAGAAGAAACTCCACACGTGCTTGAGCCTTAGATTGAGAAATCCAAGCTTTGGGGACGATCTAGGGTTCTCAAACCCTTGATTTCTCTCAAGTTGATGCCCTAGGTGAAAAAACCCTTTCTCCACTCTCACTCTCTCTTAAAGATATTGCTAAGGGTGTTTATGAACACCCTTGGCTCGAGCAAGCCCTAATAGGCAAGGGTGGAATGCCCAAAAGATAAAAAAACCCTTAATGAAATTTCTGCAAAACGCGAAAGACCGAGCGATCGGTGCTTATGACCCAGCGATCAGTCGCCTACCTAGCGACCGGTGTTTTTGACCGAGCAATCGGTTGAAAACACACTCTCTGAAATTTTTCCCTATACAAATTTTTGGACCAGTCGATAGATACCGATCGATCATTTTTGTACCGATCGATAGCTACTTGGACCGAGCGATCGGTCCTCTGCAAATTTTGACACTAAGTCCATTTTCTACTCAATTCCACTACTTGGACCTGTCCCACTTCTATTCTAACCCTCTAGGAACATGCCTAGGACCTTTCTAAGGCTATGGCATATTATTAAATATTTTATTTAATTATTTTTTAGCATTCTTGCAAAATTCTCAAAGGTTTCCAAATTCTCATTTCATGGAAAATGGAGATTACCAAGGCTTCATGTCTTGACAAGCATTCCAAGACATATACAAAAGTTTTGGGGTTCTACAACACTCCTTGAGACCTAGAACTATAGGGACCTGACAAGAGATGACTACGGAATTTCTCAAAAAGTTTTTCCCTATTCACAAAACCAACACCCTTAGGAGGAACATAATGAATTCCTCTCATAAGGAGAATGAAGCTTTTTTCCAATGTTGGGAAAGGTTTATAGAACTCTTGCTTAGCTACCCACATCATGGTTATAAGACATGGAGGGTCATTAGTTTTTTTTTTTTTTTTATGATGGCTTGACCTCATGAATTTCTGAATAAGGCTCCTTGTGAGGCTTGGGATTATGTTGATCTTTTAGCCAAGAATACTCAAATAGGGGACACTACTAATAAGACTACTCATGCCAAACCCGTGTCCAATTCAGAAGGATGTATGCACCTTCTAAAGGAAAAAGATGATGTGAATGCTAAATTAGCCAGTCTAACTCGAAAACTGGAAGCCATGGAATCTCAAAAAGTAAATGTAATAAAGGCTACTGAAAAATTAGAAAGCACTTGTGGAATTTGCAAAAGTTAGGCACACTCAACTAAGGATTGTCCTACAATCCTAGCCTTTCAAGAAGTGTTGCATGACCAAGCAAATGCTATGAACGCCTATTAAAGGCCTTTTAGCTCTTCATATTTTGAAATGTATGATTCTAATTAGCATGCCCATCCAAATTTTAGTTGGAGGAATGGACCTACTCCGAATGCAAGTAGTAATCCTCAAGTGCCTTCTAAAAATACTCCTTTAAGTAATCCATAAAGTTCAGTTTCTAATAAAGTTCGGTTTCTTCTTTCAGAAACATCATTTTGTTGAGGTGAGGCAGGACTTGACATTGAGAGATAATCTCATTATCCCTTAAGTAATCCATAAAATCGTTGGTAAGGTATTCACCACCTCGATCTGATTGAAGTGTCTTTATGGATTTGTCTGTTTGATTCTCAACTTCCAATATGAATTCTTTGCACTTTTCAAAAGTGTCAGATTTGTGTTGCATCAAATAGACATATCCATATCTAGAATAATCATTGGTAAATGTAACAAAATACCAGTATTGCCCTCGTGCAATTATATTAAATGGACCACATACATCACTATGTATGAGTCTCAACTTTTCTTCAGCTCTTCCTACCTTTTTAGGGTAAGGCTTCTTGGTCATCTTCCCTTCAAGACATGCTCACAAGTAAGGAGTGGTTCTACCTTAAGAAATTCAAGGGGGGCATCTTTTACCAACCTCT
Organism: Tetracentron sinense; assembly: GCA_015143295.1. Lineage (NCBI taxonomy): Eukaryota > Viridiplantae > Streptophyta > Magnoliopsida > Trochodendrales > Trochodendraceae > Tetracentron > Tetracentron sinense. The sequence goes on from CM026556.1 coordinate 330,637, forward strand.
TGATCCTATCAAGATTAATGTGACCAAGTCTCTTATGCCAAAGATAAGTTGACCCCGTGCAATGTCTCTTCATTCCAGACATTCTAGATGATGAGGCATTGTCACTTTGCAGACTTTCATTATTTACCAAAGGAAATATTAAATAAAGACCGTTGATAAGATTACCAGTAATTAAGATCATTCCATCTTTCTCAATTTCAACTATTGAATTAAAAAGATAGAGAATCCATAAAATAAAAGTCTAGATACTGAAATCAAATTCCTGTGTACACTAGGCACATTAAAATAGTCTCTAAAACTAATGTCTTTCCATAAGGTATATAAAGAGTAAATACGCCTATTGACTTGAATGTAACATTTGCACCCGAGCCAACTTTAAGCTTTTGCTCTTATCTAATCGGCTTTCTGGTTTCCTTGAACCCCTGCAAACAATTGCAAACATGTATAGTAGATCCAGAATCCACGCACCATGAGGTAGGAGGACCATTTAGAAAGTTTGACTCAATAGTAATAGATACTTCAAGCATCTCATACCTTGAGTATTTGCACCACCTTTCTTAAGAGTTGTAAGGTAAGTCCTACAATTCCTCTTCTAATGGCCTATTTTACCACAGTGGAAACACTTTCTCTTGCCTTTGTTATCCTTGTCAGCATCTCCTGAAGAACCTTTGGCAACTTTTTTCTTACCCTTGTTGTCTTTAAACTTAACTTTGCCCTTTTTCTTCTTTCTAAACTTTTTAGATCACTTGGAGGTATCAGGTTTATCAACAATTAAAGTTTCACCCTTTGTTGACTTTTTAATCAAATCTTTTACAGCCACAAGTGAGTTCATAAGCTCACTTAGTGACATTTCACTCTTGTTCATGTTATAATTTAACATGAACGCATTAAAGGATGAAGGGAGTGACTGCAGAACAGTTTCAACCTGAGTGGTGGCATCCATCTCTCCACCACGAATTTCCAGCTCATTCAATAAGCCCATCATCTTTATAATGTGCTCTCTGACTGGAGTTCCCTCAGCCATCTTAGTGTTAACAAGGGTTTTCAACTTTACTTGTCGAGCTGACCTATTTTGCTCACCAAACATCTCATGCAGGTTTTGCAAAATGTCATAAGCTTTATCCATGTGTTCATGCTGGCTTTGCAAAATGTTAGATATCGAAGCCAGAATATAACACTTGGTCGTCTAATTGGACCTCTCCCAATGTTCAACTCAGCCTTTTGGGCCGGTGATGCATCTTTAGGAATTTCGAGTTTAGGTGTCTTAAGACACAGGTCAAGGTTATTTGCAGAAAATACTATTTTAATTTTTCTTTTCCAGTCAACATAGTTAGTTCCAACTAACTTTTCATCATGAAGTATTTCAGTTAAAGGGTGTAAGCCTATCATGATCTAATCAAATGACAAATAAAGATAGTATTAGGGATCTATTGAATTCATTAATTACTATTAGATTATAGGTTTATTTCTAATAGTATTGTCAATTTAGGAAGAATCAATTGGCATCGAATACCTAGACACTGGCTTAATGTAATTCCACCTTTAGGCGCAATATCACATCGCCTTGAATAGGCAGATAGAATCTATCTTCTCTGAAACAAGGCTTTTCGGTCGTTGAAACGAATCACCCTATTTCAACAATATTTGTAATATCCGATTCTTAAATTCCTGCAAAATATGAATTATGCATAGGGTGTGTCGGATGTCGAATCCTCACTTGGGTTAATTAATTCAGTGCAATAAAGAAAATAAAATAAAGATTAAAGTGGTGGAGAGATGAGAGGGTGGATTGATTTTTTTTTTTTAAACATTTTTTTAAGAGATTATCAAGATCTACTAATGAAATAACATAAATTAAAAAGTATGATATGTAAGCACAAACTAACCAACATTAAATAATTTTATTAATTAAACCACAAGTCACTACAAACCTTGAGTTAAAATTAATGCAAGAACAACCTAAAAAAATGCCGAATGTGACGATGTATTCCTCCCACCGGTGTAGGTGATTGCCGGAGATGTGTCGCCTTGATGAGATTGAGAAGCCGTGAGCCAAGAGAAGGAGAGAGAGATGAGATGTGAGGTAGAGAGAGATAGTGGGGTGAGATTAGATGAGGAGAGAAATGAAGTGGCCACACATGGCCATGTGTTTTAGAGAGGGTGAGATGAGAGAGAGAGAGAGAGGTGAAAGAGGAAGTGGGGTGAAAGAAAGAGAGAAGGTTAGAGAATTCATGGATGGTGGAACCGTGGGATATGTATATATAGGGTGAGGGGTGGCTACTAAGGTTGTGGAATTTAGAAAAATAGAAATTTTTTGAATTAATAAAGAAGAATGGCTAGAATGGAAAGTGGGAAAGTAGGAAAGTGAGGTGTGGCCACTAATCTCTTAGATATTAGGGTTTTAGGGTTAGTGAAATGGGTGGCTAGGATTTAGGTTTAGTGAAATGGGTGGCTAGGATTTAAGCTAGAAGGTGGTGGCTAGGTTTTGGAAAAAGAGATGAGATTAGGATTTTGAACTAACTAGGGTTTGGATGATTAGGGTTGGACGGATAGGATTAGGAGAGAGAGATTAAGGTTTTGAGAAATTTTTAAAAAAAATGATGGTGGAGGGTTTTGAACCCTGGTCTCTAACACAGTCTCCCATAGATTTCACCAACTAAGCATGCTTTTCTCCTTTGTCTTGTATAGTGATCTTTATTACTCAAGTCTTCTTTCTTGGAAATCGACTCTTCAACTCCCTAGGCCTCGTTCTGTAATTGTGATCTCTTGGCTTAGCCCACACTTGGCCTGCATCTACTTAGTATAGCCTGTTGGCTTTTTAGTCTTCGGTAATGGGCTTTGATACTTAACTACGGCCTCCGGTCCTTGAGAATCGTCCAGTTAGGGTTCCTGAGACATTTAAAACACGTAATGAGAGTTCATTGAAATGGCTCAGTATCTAGACTTTCAGAAATGTGTTTAAACTATGCAAATATACCATTTTAACCAGAAAAATTGTGTTCTATGGAATGGATAAAACTCTTACGTAGAAAAGTTTGTAAAAATAAAAGTTTTACGTAGGAGAGTTCAATAATTCTCAAAAGATAGTCGCGAAAAACAAACACTGTTAAGCCAATATCATTCTCCATTTTCACATATCTCATCTTGTGAGTCTTGGAGCATTCGATCTACTGTCTGATCTATAAGGGATGTTAAACTCACACTTTGGTGTTATTATATGACATCTCTTATTCATGTGCCCACCTACCATTAACCTAATAAACACTTAGCGAAAGCTCACGCTTTGGCATTGTTGCTCCCACTATTTGCTTATAAAGTTTTCACCATGTTTTCACATAGGTGAGAGGGATTGGGCCCAACTTTGGCCTGTCAGCTGACTCACACTCTCCACTATAAGATCACATAGTGTATAGTAGAAGATCATAATACTTAGGGACTTGTCCCCAGTCTTATATACACATGATATATTAATGGGCAATTATTTCAACAGAATAATTAAACATAAATAAACAGCAGATATCATCTCATGATAAAATAAACAAGTATCATCTCATGATCATAAACGATAATAAACATCATATGAGATTAATTGTTATGGGTCAAAGAAAAATAAAATGCATAGATGCAAGAGAATGAGATAAGAATAAAGGCAACTCACAAACTCCTTCGCGATCCCTTCCTTTATCATCTTATCGAGATCATCATCGCAGCATCTCGACCAATGCATGATATGAAAATTAAATGGCATTAAGGAAACCAGTTTTTTATACACCCTTTTTCAAGGAAACCGAATGAATCTACCCTTTACAAATTTGCCAAAACCCTACTACAAATTTTCATCTAACATGAATGCATGATAAACAATTTATTATAAATTAAAAAAATTGACCCACAACTGTAATCTCATACAATTAGATGCAACATGGTGATGAAGTATTTTTTCCGATATTTGAAAAGATTTAAAATTTGATAACAATTATCAATTGGCTCGATAAAATCTATATCTCATATAGATCAAACCCGAAAAATAAAACCACTATATTTTCCAACAAACAATTTAAATAAAATTATTTTTAAAAATATAAGAATAAGATTTTCTTAAATCTGTACAATCTTTTATTCTTTTCTCGAATGCAAGATCCTTTCTCAAATGCAAGATCATTTCATAAAGATTAGTTCTACTATTATTCAAGATTGGTTCTACTATTATTCAAGATTAAAATAAAAAATTAAGAGAACGGAAAATCCTAAATATGATCTCATCACAAAACAAGGTTTTAAAATTTTTTGAATAAAATCTATTTATAAGAAAAATCATTCATTAATTATTTTAAATAATTAACAAATATATTTTTAAATGATCCAATTGTTTAAAAAGGATTTCAAAATAAACTATTTATTTTGAAAATTAATTATAACATTTATAATACAAGTTTTTAAAATTATTTAATTATTATCATTAACAAATCTCATTCGATAAATAATACAAAAAATAATTATTTAATTATTCATCTCATGAACAAATAAAAAATAAAAACTACGAGAATAAATAAATAAATAAAATTCATCTCATGAATTATTTTATCTATTTAATTATCCTTTAAAACAAATAAAAAAATACTCCTTAACCATGAGATTTGATACCACTTGAAGGGAATCCAGATAAAAAATTTATGCGGAAAACTGGATCCCGAAGATCTTTACACCATAGAAAGCAAATAATACTAACCACATGTTCAGATAATTACCTCGGTGAATGATGTTCACCGGTGAAGCACAAAACAACTTGAACCGTCAAAACTCTTTGTAGAGATCGATTTCTCGAAGAAATACTCAAAGCTCGATCCTTGTTCTTCGCTATCCCCACAAAGCTTTTGAATCTCTACTTAGTGTTGAAGAAACAAAGAGAAAAAGATTGTTGGAGTAGACTTTCTATCTCACAAAAATTTAGGGTTAAAAACCCTAGCCTTCAAAAAAAAACTTGAACAACCCTTGAGGCTCACAAAAATTGGAGAGAGGAGTTCTCTCTCCCTTAGCTCACGGTTTGGAGGAGGAGAATAATAAAATTTTCTTGAGTGAATTATGCCACGCGTTTTGGGGTGTTGGGTATATATAGATTAGGATCAAATTCTAATCCTACTCCAATAAGAAGTTATCCCTTAAAGAGTTACTAAATAATGATAAGTCTTATAATTAGTTATAACAAACTTTCTAATTTATGATTCATTTTCCTAAAAGGACTCCTTAATTAAAGGGGTGTAACTAATTTGCTAGATTCTAGGGATACCAACAAACTCCCTAACCATTAGGGATTCTAATCAAAGTAGAAAACCCTCAAAGGGTTGGGGGTGAGCTAGAGGGGGCGTGAGCCATTGGGAGTCTTGAACTCCAAGTCTTGATAAGAATTTAATCTTATCCTTTTGTTTCTTGCTTTCTAAGAATGGAATGTAATCCCTTAATATAAGGATTAATTAATTAATAATTATTTAACTAACAAACTCCCTACATAATAGGGATTCTCCAAATGGGCGCCCACCTTAGAGAGTTAATCCCATAGGCTTGGGCCCACCAATAAGATCCACTTTTGTTGGGTTTTATGGATATGAGTCAAACTCATTTTCCCTTATATTGGGTTAATTAAATAATCGTTATTATTATCCTTTAATTTGGATTAACATTTAATCTATTCATTAAAGATTAACATTTAATCAATTAAATTATAGATTAACTTTTAATCTATTAATTGAGCTTGTATTTCTTATGTGAGCATCTCCACAAATTGCTCTAGGACATTCTAACTCTAGCTTACCCAATGTTATCCCATTGACCCTTAAATAGGAATGACATCGGTATTGCAAGTGACATAAGATATCCATGTTGAAATTGAATCCTAGTGTAAGAACATTAACCAATAAGGATCCCGCCACATGAACTTTTTAATTCGATTGATCCTTCCTAATAGGCTCTCAAGATTAATATACTATCTAACTCATAGCCCATTGTACATCATCCGGGTTTCCAAGACATTTGATTAAGCCATGAGAAACCATTTCTCATGTAAAACATTTTGAGACAAAACTTTTGTTAAGTATAATATATTTTAATAAAACTATATTTCAAACTTATTTGATTTCAAAATCATCTACGCATGATTTAAGCTTAATCGACTGTCTTACCCGGAACTTGGATAATCTCTCAATTTAATGAGTATGGATTTCTTGTTTGAAATTCATCATGACTTGAACAGCTTTCTGATTATCCAACTGTCACCTTATCGTAGTCCCTCAGTTAGAGAGTACTTAGGTGCAATCAAAATAGTCAGATTATTACTCAGTTATAAATGAACTTATCAGATCTAAGGATCATCGAAAATGTTCAATGTGAATGAGAGACCAACTATCTGATAGTATGTTTATGCAAGAGGTCTCTCATTGCATGCAATCAGTCAGTGTACATTTAAGCACCCATACGCTGATGTTTAGTCTCCACTATAATAGTTTGAGATAAAACTATATCTCAACCATTGAGAACATCTTAGCATTGTGGCAGCATATAAGTGAAGTGCCCAGCTTCACTCATAGCTATGACTATATAAGGTATAAGGAACCGGAAAGCTATATCTTCCTGTGATAATCCAATCACATGTTTTCCTACAATATATCATAGGGACCTTTGTCGATATCTCATATCGTATAGATCATCTCATGATCATGATCAATTACCCATAATGAATTCACAAAAGATAAAGAAGATGTCTCTATTAATCTAATCAATAAGAATCTTACAATCTAAATGACTTTTCTGGGCATAATGTCTAACACAACTTCACTACTCTACTACAGAAAATGAACTCTTAGACTTTTGTACTTGACAAATTTCACTTAACTAGATCTAAGATTGTGATTTACACTGATCATGCAACCCTTAAGTACCTTCTTTCCAAGACGGATGCTAAACCGTCGTTACTTAGATGGATCGTATTACTTTAGGAATTTGACCTAGAGATTAGAGATAAGAAAGGAGTAGAAAACGTAGTGGATGAGCACCTGCCTTGCATTGTCCTCTTTGATGCCATTAAGACTTCACCAATACAAGATACTTTCATTGATGAACAATTATTTGAAGTCTCTCAATCACCCTCGTATGCAGACATTGCTAATTATCTTGTTACGGGTGAAGTTTGTTAGCCTTTAGATTTTTGACCTAAGGTAACATTTTTTATTTTCATGATAACACAATAATAGAATGACAATTGTGTTACTAATGTTCTATTGAGTTTAAGTGTAATTCAGTTTATGAAGAGCATTAGCACATCATCCAATGCAAAAATATGAAAATGACAACCAAGGAAGAAAGATTCTCCATCAAGCCATAAAAAAGCAATTGGATCAAGTTGAGAATATTGAAGATCATATCAAAATCCATAGTCCAGGTCGGATCATCATGAAGATTGAAGGATCATGAAGACAAAGCCAAATTGAAAATCCAATATCAAGAGGTATGAAGACTCTCTAGAAATTTTTAATGTTTTATATTTTAGTGAGAGTGTTTAGGACTTTTGTAAGAAGTCCCCAAAGGTTGATTAGTTGAATTGCTCAAATCCATAGATTGACCTTAGGACTTAATATAATATTGCACATCTTTATAAGGACCTTAGACATACCTTAAAATGACCAAAATCATGATAAATTTAAGGTATAAGACAAGGAATTCATTCACATCATTTAGGTCAAGCTAAGAAGAGATTTCAGAAGAAAAATAGAAATCTCATCGACGAAATTATGGAGGACCAAAAATCTCGTCAACGATTGGCCGCAGTGTCACTGTTTTTTTTTTTTTGCCAAATCTTGTTGACGAAATCAGAATGCTCACTCAATCTCGTTGAAGAAATCTTACAGGAACCAGAATACTCTATAACGGCTAGTTTTCAATGGCTAGTTTCATTTTGGATGTTTTCCCAATGGCCATAAAATATCTTGGGCTATAAATATGATTGATTTATGAATGAAATTAAGAACTTCAATACTTCCAATCATTAAAATCATTCACTCCAAGCTTAGATTTCAAAATCAATAGAGTTTAACCAAGAATCCCCAAATCCTAGCCTTTCAACTCCAATCTTTGAGAGATTTCTATAGATTGTTAAATTCATTTATCAACTCATGTAAGGAGCATTTTCTGAGTGCAAATCATCTCTTGTCAAAGAAGTTGTAAAATCAAGTGGTCCGTGGGACACTTGTTCGTGAAGCCGGAAGCTTTGTAAGGTTTGATCACTACCCGAATAGAGATTGGGAAGGTCTGGTCTCTACACGGAAAGTGGAGAGGATTGTTCCCTTGCAAGGTTTGGACTTCACCCGGAAGAAGTCTTGTGATTTAATAAGATCGTGGTGAATCCTTGAAGCCGGAGAGCTTAAGGCGGGGACGTAGGTGGTTTACCGAACCTCGTGAACAACATTGTGTGTCAACGTGTTTGTATTCTCTCTAAATCTTCTCTTTACTTTCTTGTTTGAATTGATTAAGTAGAATTGTATAAATTTTTATTCCCTTTAATTTGTTTAAATTGAAATTCCGCTTAGGGAAGTAGGATAAAATTTTAAATTTCCATAGACTCTTTTCCCCCCCCCCCCCCCCTCTAAGGTCCAATCCTTGGGCAACAAGTGGTATCAGAGCCTAGGTCTCTATTTTTATATAAGACTTAACTATCTTAGAAAAAATATTTTAATCAGCAAAAATGAAAAATATTGTATAACTACCCTTAGAGAAGGCTATTCCACAACTAGACCTCCTTTGTTTATTGGAAAAAATTATAATTATTAGAAAGTGAGAATGATGTATTTCATTTAAGCTTTAGATTACAATTGTCAGAAAACCATAATAAATGGTCCTCACATCCCCAATAAAAATGTTATTGGAATTCAAATTCCTAAGCATGAGGATGAATGGACACAAGCTGACATCAAGTTTGTTCAATTCAATGCTAAGGCTATAAGCAACCTATATTGCGCAATGAGTCCATAAGGATTTAATAGAGTCTCGGCTTGTGACTCCGCTAAATAAATTTAAGATAAACTCCAAATTACTTATGAAGGGACTAATCAAGTTAAAGAATAAAAAATTAGAATATTTGTCCATAAATATGAAATGTTTAAAATGGAAAAAAATGAACCCATCTTATTTATGTTTGATAAATTTACTAACATTATTAATGAGTTAAAATCTCTTGGTAAAATCTATTCTAATGCAGAAAATGTGAGAAAGATTCTCCGATCTTTAACAAAGGAATAGGCTCCAAAAGTGACGGTCATCCAAGAAGTCAAAGATCTCACAACTCTACAATTGGATGAGCTTTTAGGATCTCTATTGACTCATGAGGTCATCATGAGTGAGCAAAAAGATGGAGAGCCTACACCATAGGGACATGCTCTAAAATCCTTAAAAATGAGCTCAAGTGAAGAGGAAAATGAATAAGAGGAAATTGAGAAGATGGCAAGAAAATTTTGAAAGTTCTTGAAGCATAAGAAAAATCTCAAGAAGAGGGCTTTCAAGAAAGAAATTTTCAAGGAAGTCATCAATGGCAAAGAGTGCAAAGATGAAGATATTATTTTCTATGAATGCAATGAGCCGGGACACATCAAGCCGGATTACCCCAAACTTAAAAAGAGCCAAAAATTCAAGAAAGCAATGAAGGCTACAACTTAGGATGACTCGGACTCAAGCTCAAGTGATGAGGATGAAAGAGCAAACCTTTGCCTAATGACTTATAAAGATAAGGATGAGGTAAATTCTTCCGATGACGAATCTCTTTCCTTTAATGATTTAAGAGAAGCATATAATGAACTATATTGCGAAATTGAAAAATTAGCTTCTAAAAATAGAAAGCTTGAAAAGGAAAATTCATCCATTTCAAATCAAAAATAATTTTTGAAAAATGAAAATAAGATTTTGAAAGAAGAAAATGAAAAAGAAAAATTAGTTTCTATGCCTATAGTCTCAACCATTGAATGCAAAGAATGTGAAAATTTAAATGTTAAGGTTGATGACTTGAATTGTATTGTAACCAAATTCACCAATGGTAAAAAGATCCTAAATACAATGCTAGGAAATCAAAGATATGTTTTTGGTAAGGCCGGACTAGGCTATAACCTATCAACCAAACAAAAAGATTATCAAAATTTCTTTAACCCTTGCTCTTCTATCTATAAATTTGTTGGTAATAAGAGGTTTAGGCAAGTTTGGATGCCTAAAGGATCAAGCCTTCCCAAGGCTAATGTTGTTGGACCTAAAACAGGTTGGGTGTCAAAGAGTGTTCCTTGAATGAATTTGGATGATGTTTTGATGATATGCTTGAAAGGTATGTTTGATAAATGATGCTTGGTACTTTTGATGAAATGACTGACAATATGGTAAATGCTTGATGATTTGATTTGAATGTTATGTTTGAATTTGAATTGATTTTGATATGAAAAGGTGATGTTTTGAAATTGATTGATATATATTCTATCACTGCACAAATGTTCAAGTGGTGTCGTAAGTCTTTGGTATCCACACTTGCTATTACAGAGCAACTACCTAACAAGTTCAGGTCATAGAACATTATCTTTGATCACTATTGGATGATCTTTGTGTCTTGTATGAAAATGAATTAAAATTGTTTGAAAATCATTCTTGAATGTTTTGGATGCTTAAATGAATAATTTGGAAGCTAAATTAATCAATAAATTGAAAAAAATTTGACTCAGTTTTGAAAAATAAAATTTTCTCTATGTTTACATGATTTCAGCAACAAAATTAGGGTAACATTTTTATTTCGGTGACGTATTATTGAGAACAAGAAATAGAATGTTTCCTGTCTAAATTTTGGCGACGAAATTGTAGTCATCATAAAATTTAGGTGACGAATTTCCTTTTAAAAATTCCAGTGTGTTTCCAATCTCTATTTCGGCGACGAATTCTCTAGGCCAAGCCTATTTCAGCGACGAAATTAACCATATTAGTATGATGTGTTTTAATTTGTATGGATTTATGCTTTGAAATAAATATCTTATAAATTGGTATAAGCTTGATTGAATTGTTTGGCATTATGCTTAGATTGTTTCATCTTTTTTATGTTGCCATAGGGGAGAAATATGTAATGAAATGATTAATGTACAATCCTGGATCTCACAGTCACTATTCATGTGAATAGGGTAGTGAATAGTGCCTTGCATAGGGTATGTAAAGGCCTAAAGCCTTCCATGGGTCCTTGGTTTGAGGAAGTAAAGTGAGGATTGTACATGTGTGTATTGAGTCTCAAAACAAGAGTATAAAAATGCTCTAAGTGTCTAAAAGCATAGGGTATAAAATACCCTAAGTGTGTATGTAGAAACCCGAAACCGAGTTCCCTAGGCTAGGAATAGTGCGGTGAATAGTATCGGTTCATGAGTCGTGAAGGCCAAAAGCCTTCTTGTATAATTGTGGTTGTAGGATGAGTGATAATGAGGGTTTTACCTTAATTAAATTGGGTAGGAGTATGTGAATTCAGAAACACTGAGTATAAGAATACTTCAAAGTCAAGGGTATGAAATACCCTAAGTGTTTATGGGCTAGGGTCATGTGAATCTTTTAATGTTCATGGGAGTCTTTGTTTTCCATGGATGTATTAGCAATTGTGTTAGGGGATCCTGAGAACCTTTATGATTAGCTTCAAGGTGTTAAAACTAGAGTGTGAAACACTCTAAGTGATCAAAGTATGATCAAAGTTGGAAAGAAGAGGAATGTATTGACATAACCTCAACTTGAGGGAACTCTAGTTTTGTCACCACTTATCGGAATCGAGTGATTCTTGAATTATTAGAAAGGTATTGAAACCCTCTTCAAAGTTCATATTTAACATTTTTTTTTCAGATTTGGAGTCTAAGCTAAGTCAAAGGTAGGTTTTCCAAAGTTTTGTCTGCAAAAATTCCAGACCAATCAGTTTAGAGCTCATTTAGACCATTAAGAACTTAGAATTAGGATTTGTCTATTAGACAAAAAATTGTTCCCCTTTGAATGAAGAGTCCAACTCAAGTTGAATCGTCAAAATCCAATGAGCGAGTCAAAAGTTATGGTTGAAATACCAAATAGAAAAATCCAGACAGCTCACTGGAGGTTGGATGATCGATCATCCAAAACCGACGATCGATCGCCCGAAACCCAGAATCTGGGTAGCTCACTAGAGGTCTGGACGATCGATCGTCAGTGCACGACTCTATTTTTTAAAAGATGTGGAAATTGGGGTTTTAACCCTTTGGGCTATAAATAGAGGAACATTTGGGGGTTTTGGGGTTAGACTAAACCTAAGAGGGATTTTGGAATGAGAAGAGAAAAGAGCTAGGGTTTCAAAAGGGGCTTTTCATTGGAGATCAAGGTGGAGCTCAAATCTTCCTCAAGGCTTGGATCTCCTTCCTCAAAGCTTGGATCTCCTTCGTCAAGCATGGATTTCACCACTTGAAGCTTGGATTTCACTTCCACAAGAGCTCTCAAGCATTCTCAAGGTTGATACATTCTACTAACCTCCCTTGCTATAATTCATTGATATGTATTTCTATTTTAGTGATCCTTTTGTGAAAATCAAGATGTAAATCATATTGAGATGATATTAAGCTATGTAGCTTAATATGTTTATACTAATTAATATGGTTATGGATGTGTGGGATGTATGTATGGTTGAGGTGAATTTGGATACCATGGAAAATGTGGATGATTGTTGTATGATGGAAAATGGAGAAGGGCAATGTACACATAAAACACACACTCAAGGTGTTTGATGAAATGTTTGACTATGACAATATGAATTAAATGCCTATAGAAATGTTGAATGTCATGTGTTTGATTAAATGCATGTATGAGATTTAAACCTAAGACTATGTAAACATGATTTAGGGATTTTCCCCAATTCGGTAATTTTGCTAACATACTCAATATGTTTCTTTAAAATCTCACATGTCTATAAAATTGTTTGAAATGCTATATGATGTTCTTTTAATTGTTTCATGTCACAATGATGCCCACCAATTATTACGCACAAGCACACATGCATGCATGAACCGAGTTTTTCTATGTACAATCATATGAAATTAAACCAAGACAAGACAAGTGTGATTCTAAACACGAACAAGATAAGACAAGAGTGATTTTCACGAGACAAGTATAAGACAATAATAAGATTTTAAGTACAATAAGAAAGACAAGATGCTAGTATGTTTGTCTATTTCATAGTTCGGGTACTAGTTAATACAAGGCAAGATGCTAGTATGTTCATCCATTTCATAGTTTGGGTACTAATTAAAACAAGACAAGATGCTAGTATATGCTAGTATGTCCGTCCATTTCATAGTTCGGGTACTAGTTAATACAAGGCAAGATGCTAGTATGTTTGTCAATTTCATAGTTTGGGTACTAGTTAAAACAAGACAAGATGCTAGTATGTCTGTCCATTTCATAGTTCGGGTACTAATTAATACAAGACAAGATGCTAGTATGTCCGTTCATTCATAGTTTGGGTACTAGTTAATGAAAATGAAAAACGCTAGGCATAACCGTCCATTTCATAGTTCGGGTCCTAACTAAATAAGATAAGTGAAATAAAAAATCTCATAAGATGTATAAGGAACTCACAAGATTCATAAGATGCATAAGGAACTCACAAGACTCACAAGGTAATTGAAATACATGTTGGTTAAAGCATGAACTTAAAGGATGATTTAAAGTATGATGTTCGAGATTTTACATTGTTATCTTGTCTTAACTTCCGCACTCTGATTATGTATATGTGATGATGAACTATACCCTGCATGGCATATTAATGTATTGTAACATGGTTAATTAGTAGTATGTATACGCTAAGTATTCAATACTCAGCCGAACTATTATTTCGGTAGATTCCAGGTTGGTCGGTCATGCTCTAGAGACATGGGTTGAGGAGTTTCATGGAGAGCAGGAGCTTGCTCGGGATTATCATGCAGATGTTAGGGACCTTGACATGTGGCCTTATGGTTGAGTTGAGTGAGAGAGACATGTATTTTGGGATTTTGTTTTGGGGATTTTCATGTAGGCTTGAGTTGGTAACTCAAGTGTTGGATCTTGTGTACATTTTGTCATTTTTATTTAGTCTTTTGTCTATGTTAACACTTGTAAGAACTTTTATATAGAAGAAATTTTTAGTTCATTATTTATCATGCCTTGTATATTCCTTGTAGGATGGTTTTAAGTATAAGTCACGTTGCCAAAGTATCATAACTCCTAGGTGGTATTTTGGGGCGTGACAATTAAAATCTTACTTAATCTCTTATTAGAATCATAAGTGATATCTTGAGCCTAATTGACAAAATTAATGATATCATTGTCATGAATGGATGATCTAAACTTTATACAAATAAATGAAATTCTTAAATTTAATTGATGCATATGTTTAAGGGGAGTCTTACCTCAAATATTTTATTTAAATCATATATTGAGGGGGAGTTTGACCCATTTCATTTTTTTTTTAAACCACTCAAAGGGAGTGAGGGGTTTGGCAGACCCCTACCAGTTTATTAATTAGATAAAATTATGGGGGCACATAAACCTTACCCCTACAAAACAATAACAAGGGGGGACATAAAACCTAAACCCCTGAAGAGACACAAGGGAGATAAAAACCCCAAACTTACAACCAACCAAAAACAACAAAAGAAATTAAAGATTCTGAACCAATCTAACATTTCCCAAGCCTACTTTATGAAGGAAAATAAGTGACCTGAGGAGAGAAGGACTTCCTGACTAGGGAGAATATAATCAGATTGTTGAGTATCACAACTGAAATTCGCAAGGAAATCAGCAACCAAATTTGCTTGATTTAGAATTAGATTCTACCTCTACCTACATTAATCCAATAGATTGACAATGAGTAATACCATCAAGGAGGGCTCTTGTCTCTGCAGCGTAATTAGTGCAATTACCATAGAAAGCATAGAAACAAGCAATCATTTTTCCATCATGATCCCGAATTATACCAAATCCTCCTGTAGAACCCGGGTTACCTCTAGAGGCACCATCTACATTCAGTTTGAACCTTCCATGAGGTGGCGAAGCCATTTGACATGGGAGATAATATTCGGGCGTTGAGGAGAAATGGTCGTAATGTTAAAGATGGAAAGGTCCAATCTCTTTCTATTAGGGAGACATCTCAGCTCCATCCAGTTTTTAATATAAGCAATAATTAGACCAGTAGGCTTCCTCGAATCTACACGAACAACTTTCTTTCCAGATTTCCCAAATAATGATAAGAGGAAGCATAACAAAAAGATCATTTTGGTGCCTAACAGAAGCTCTGAATCAGCACATGAGCAAACATTGAATGTTATCACTGGGAAGATGCATAATAGAACAAATGCTACCAAAATACCTCCAATACAATCTGCAATATCACTAAGAGAAAGAAGGTGGGTCAGAGTTTCAATATTACCTATCCGACAACAGGAGCATTTACTGGCTAAAGGAATGCCAATAGATTGAACCATACTATCAATAGCCACTGCACCATACATTACCTTCCAACCGAATATTTGAATTTTTGTTGGAATAATTGAATTCCAAATAAACTTGCTCCAGCCTACCCAATCATTAGAATATCTTATAGAATCCCAAGCATTTTTAACAGAAAACTTACCTTTCGGGTTAAGATTCCAAAAAAAAGCATCATCAGCTTCTGAAGTAAAGAAACCTGTAGATCTTATATTTGTCTTTATAGAATCAAGTAAGAAATCATTAACAAAATTAAAATCCCAATTTCCATTAGTATCCAGCATTTTCGATAAAAAGGGAAAATAACTAGGAGTGCTAATAGCATTTTCAATAAGAGGGGTATCCCCAAACCAACAATCATGCCAAAAGTTTATCTTAGTACCATTTCCAATTAAAGAAGAAGAATTATAGTTACATCCCTACAAAGTTGGCTAATTTTGATCCAAGTTTTAGAAGATCCTGGATGATAAGAAGCATACAAAATATGAGTAAATTGGAACTTAGGTCATCTTTCATTCCATTATTATGTCATCATCAAAAAGGGGGAGATTGTTAGCCTTTAATTTTTTGACCTAAATTAACATCTTTGATTTTGATGATAACACAATAATAGAATGACAATTGTGTTTCTAATGTTCTATTGAGTTTAAGTGTAATTCAGCTTAAGAAGAGCATTAACACATCATCCAAGGCAAAAAGATGAAAATGGCAACCAACGAAAAAAGATTCTCCATCAAGCCATAAGAAAGCAATTGGATCAAGTTGAGCATATTGAAGCTAATATCAAAAGCCATAGTCAAAGTCGGATCATCATGAAGATTAAAGGATCATGAAGACAAAACCAAATTGAAGATCCAAGATCAAGAGGAATGAAGACTCTCTAGGAAGGTTTAATTTTTATATTTTAGTGAGAGTACGTGCAAAGGACTTTTGTAAAAAGTCTACAAAGGTTGATTGCTTGAATTGCTCAAAGCCATAGATTAACCTTAGGATCCTTAGATAATAATGGACATCTGTATAAGGACCTTAGACATACCTTAGAATGACGAAAATCATGATAAAGTTAAGGTATATGACCAAGGGATTCATTCCCATCATTTAAGTCAAGCCAAGATGAGATTTAAAAAGAACAATAGAAATCTCATCGACGAAATTGTGGAGATCCACAAATCTCGACGACAAAATTGGCCGCAGTGCCACTATTTTATTTTCTGGCCAAATCTCGTCGACGAAATCAGAATTCTCACCTAATTTCATCGACGAAATCTTGCGGGAATCAGAATACTCTATAACAGCTAGTTTTCAACGGCTAGTTTCATTTTAGATGTTTCCCCAACTGCCATAAAAACTCTTGGGCTATAAATAGGATTAATTTATGAATGAAATTAAGAACTCCAATACTTCCAATCACTCACTCCAAGCTTAGATTTCAAAATCAATAGAGTTTAACCAAGAATCCCCAAATCCAAGTTCTTGAGCTTTTCAACTCCAATCTTTGGGAGATTTTTAGAGAGTATTAAAGTCATTTATTAGCTCGTGTAAGGAGCATTTTCTGAGAGAAAATCTTCTCTTGTCAAAGAATTTTTAAAATTAAGTGGTCCGTGGGACACTTGTCCATAAGGCTGAAAGCTTTGTAAGGTTTGATCTCTACTCGAAAAGAGATTGGGTAGGTTTGGTCACTACCCGAAAAGTGAACTAAGTGTAGGGAGGGTTGTTCCCTTGTAAGGTTTGGACTTCACCCGGAAGAAGTCTTGTGATTTAATAAGATCGTGGTGAATCCTTGAAGCCGGAGAGCTCAAGGCGGGGACATAGGCGGGTAGCCGAATCTCGTGAACAACATCGTGTGTCAACGTGTTTGCATTCTCTCTAACTCTTCTCTTTACTTTCTTGTTTGAATTGATTATGTAGAATTGCATAAATTTTTATTCTCTTCAACTTGTTTAAGTTGAAATTCCACTTAGGAAAATAGGATAAAATTTTAAATTATCATAGACCCTATTCACCCCCCCTCTAGGGTCCAATCCTTGGGCACCAAAGTTATCTCTCATTGGACCCAACAAGATCAAAAGAAATATCTGATTGAGATGAGAAATTTTTTCAGGATGATCCTTGTTTATTTAAATGTTGTCCTGATCAAATAATTAGAAGATGTATTCCTGATAGTGAACAAAATAGTGTCATCTCCTTTTGTCAAATTCAAGCTTGTGGTGGTCCTTTTTCTAATAAGAAAACTATTGCCGAGATTCCTCAATGTGGGCTTACATTGTTCAAAGGCACTTATGAATTTTGCAAAGCATATATGCATTGTCAGAAGTTGGGAGGAATTTCCCATCGAATTATGATGCCTTTAAACCAAATTTTGATTATTGAGGTATTTGACCATTGGGGCATCTATTTCATGGGACCATACTTGTTCTTCATGACCTAATTCAACGCCAAAGAATTCCCTGGTGCTACCATATAGTTCCCTCCATCTTTTGGATATCTATATACCCTAGTAGATGTGGATTATGTTTCCAAATGGATCGAGACTATTCCTTACAAAACAAATGACCACAAAATGGTCTTGAGATTATTAAAAGAAAAATATTTTATCAAGATTTGGAACGCCTCGAGCCATTATAAGTGATCAAGGTATGCATTTTTTTAATATGCCTTTTGAAGTTTTGATGCAACATTTTGCGATCACTCATAAAATCGCTACCCCTTATCACCCACAAACTGGTGAACAACTTGAGGTATCCATCCGAGAAATAAAACATATTTTGGAAAAGACTGTAAATCTAACTCACAAAGATTGGTCCTTATGGCTAACTGATGTGCTTTGGGCTTTCATACTTTTTTCTAAAACGCCGATTGGTATGTCTCTATATCAAATTATCTATTGCAAAGCTTGTCACTTGCCTGTGGAGCTGGAACATAAAGCCTGCTGGGCTATTAAGAAATTCAATTCCAAGTTAGACAATCTTAGCTCACTCTGCAAACTCCAACTTAATGAGTTGGAATAAATCCAAAATGAAGCTTATGATAATGCAAGAATTTACAAGGAACGAATGATGGTTTTTCATGCTAAGAACATTCTTCATTAATCTTTTGAGCCTTCACAAAAAGTTCTCTTGTAAAATTCAAGATTACATTTTTTTCCCGGTAAGCTCAGGTGTCGATGGACCGGTCCTTTTATTGTTAATAATAGTTATCCTTATGGGACTGTCTTCATAGAAAATCCCGCTAATGGCAATATTCTCAAAGTGAATGGTCAGCGGTTAAAGCCATTTTTGGAGAACTTTTTTTTAGAGGCAGAGTCCACCACCTTGAAAGATCTTATTTATCAAGACTAATCTCTCATCTCATCTGAGATGCAATGTACTATATGCTGATTTCGTTTATTGTTTTTTTGTTAGTTGCTTTTATTTGTGTTTCTCTTTTGTCATTTGGAGAGTACACTGCTCAACTTCTTATCTCAGGTTATTTTATCCTTACCCCTACACTTCACTTTTCTAATTATATTGTCTTCTTTCCTTCTGGGTATGTTTTATTGAACATTGAGGACAATGTTTGATTTTGGTTAGGGTGAGTGAAAAAATCCGGTGAACCTCAAAAATAATATTTGATTGAGAACTCATAAATTCAAGGGGGTGGCTAGGTCTTCCTACAAAGTCTATCAACCATTTTTAAGATTTAACAATTAAGTTATTAACTAGGGGAGGAAGAACAATAAAGTGTGGATTAAGGGAAGACAAGCAAACCACAACACAAGGATTTTTAAGTGGAAATCCTTCCGGGAAAAACCACAGGACCTAGTCCAACAAAGAGATCACTAAGACAAAGTAAAGATACTTATAGACTCAAACCTCACCCAAACAGGACTCGAACTCATCGATCCATGACTAGTCCTACATGCCTCAATAAGTAATCACGTTCTCGCAAGACCCATGAAAAATCTCAGCAGCCTTTACTTCTCTTGAGTCTCAAAAACCACGATCTCCAAAGATCGATCTCCGTCCACGATGGCTTCGGATTCCACCGACCAAATATCCACGATCCTTCTCGGATTGATATCCTTCGCAAAGGTTCCGAAACACACTGGCCAAAGTGTTCTTCACAGAACGAGTTGATAGTTTTTAATCATACAATCCCTAGGAGTATCCCAATCAAAGGAATAATCAAGCAAGCAAGGATGGAAGAATAACTTGCAATCTCTAGGGTGGAAGAGGAGAGGAGAATGGGTTTGAGCAACCCCAATAATCCTTTAGAAACACTCTAAACTCTCCCAAACTTCCTTGGTTCAAATGGGGAATCAATACCCAACTTGTATAGACCCAAAAACCAATTTAGAAAGAGGAATATTCCTGAAAACATGAAGCCCAATTGACTGGCCATCATAGGCAGTCGATCGACTGACATATTTTTGGAAAAAATCTCAGAACAGTGGCTATTTTTCGATAGCCGGTCGACCGCCCTAAAATCCGGTCGATCGGGATTTAAAAACTGTTTTATTGCTTTTGCTTCCTTCATGAAAGTTGTAGATCGTTTTGATACGGTCGATTTGATATATTATGGAGCAAAATCGAAGCTACGGTCAATGAGATATGCCTCTTACAAGAAACCTTGGTTTTTTAGATCCTCTAACACTCTTAAGGCTACATATCTAGTCACCTAAGGTGCATATGATTATTCTAAGTCAATTTTCACCTAAGGCAACATGGTATCTAGGTTACTTACCATCCTATGAATGAAACGAAGGCTATGATCGGAATATCTTCAACTTAACTTCTTCAATATTCATCTTCGCTTGTCTTGGATGCTTGTAGGCAATGACACAAGATACACTAGACTCACTGTTTTGACAACAGACTAAGCCAACACTAAAAAATAGATTTTACAATCTTCTCCTTTGGCAATTCCATGGGAAAACCAACCTGAAGTACATGACCTGGCACAAACTCCCCCAAAACACATCAAACATAGAATTAGGTCATTACATGACTCCAACACAATTACATGACACAAATTGAAATACAATCCAAATTAGAGACACTTGAAGCTCTTGTCATGTAAGGTCTGTCTGCTACAAACCTACACCTGCACCTGCACCTACATCTGCTAATAAAAACCTCATGAATTATTTATGGAATATGAAAATAAATACACAGGTATTGCAAGGAATGTTCACGAAACTGAAGTCTAGCTTCCTTTTCTTACTTTGAAAGGGCGACTCACTTTTTCTTTCACACTACCCTGTTGAACTTCCAAGCTGGGTTGAAATTTGTTCATATCCAGTGAACTATCAGTTGGCCTTAAGTTTAGGACTGCTTCTTCTGTTAGAATGTCCTTGTTCGAATCGACTGCAGCAAATGAATCTTGATTCTCGGGATGACTTGAGATTTGCACCGATCATTGTATATGACGATGATTTTGATTCAAGGTCTCAGGTGTACTTAGCCTTTCTTGAGAGAAATCAGATTGTACTTGGTTATCATCTGCCTCTCGTTCTCCTCCAGATGAAAATCTTATAGAAAGATCTAAAAGTCTTGTAGGTGTTCGTCTCAGTGTAGATGGTCTCCTTTCGGGGAGTTCAATATCTTCAAATTGATCTAGCCAATTCCGAAATGCCCAATATCTTTCTGGACTGCAGCCTACCACTTGTCTTGGAACATTTAACCATGAAGGGTCTTCATTCAGGACTGCATTGATGACAAGGCAAGAGAAGATATTGGATTCATCTCCTGAGTCTGTTGACTGGAGGCTATCATAGTCGCAGTCAGAGCAGAAGCCCGACGAGATGAAATCCATCAAAGTGATTGCCATTAATGGCTTTTGTTCCAAAAGAGTGTCTTGGGTAGAGACATTTTCTTGGCCTTCATTACTCTTTCCCTTTTCTTCTTCTTTTCAGCCTTAGGTATGCACTTCCCTTCTTCTCTTTGGGCTTGAGCCTGCCTTGTAGCCTGAGCTTGCCTTTTAGCATCAGTATTTTGAGCCAATTGTTTTTTCTTCTTAACTCCTTTGCTTTCAAAAAGAATCTATTCTTCTTCATCTGACGGTTTGTCGCTAGAAAGGCTACCACTTGAAGATGCTTTATTTTTATCAAATGGTTCTGAAGCCACCACCGTATTGGATGTAGCTGCCTATTGGAGATCTTGACCAATGACAATCTCTTTATTGTCTAAAAGTCGTTGAATGATGTCATTCAGCACAAAGCAGTCACCTATCTTGTAACTGATTATACAATGATAAGGACAATATTTAGGATCATCTTTCATTCTGATCTCTTGAGGTCTCCTGCTTTCCGGGAAAACAATTAGTTCATTGGCGAGAAGATCTTCAAACAAATTTTTTGACAATGTCCTCAGAAAATGAATATGTTTTATTCATTCTTTCTTCGATTGTGACTCTCTTCGATGGGTCGCGCTTATCTTGTCATTGTAGTCTTCTGACTCCATCTTGAGCTAGTTTAGTACCAATTTTGACTTGTGTTTTACCATTGTTTGATCAATCGGTTGGTTTACTCGCACCTGGTGCTAGTTGCACAATCTTTTTCGTTTTAACTATTGCGGCAGTTGAAGATTCAAGGTGATCAGTGCCTCTACCTCGCCTTCTTTTTCCTATGTGGCTCTCCATGTCGTGTGCTTTTATGCACAGATCTTCGAAAGCTACAAAGGTTTGGGCCATGAGGGCATTCGACAAATCATGCCTGAAGTTATTGAGGCACATCCAGATAAGTTCTAATTGAGTGACTTTTGATGATAGGAGAAGGTCAAAGCTCTCCATCAGGCAATAAACTCTGTTACAGTCTCATTGTCTCTCTGTTTGGTTTGATTCAATTCTGGAACACCCACTCTTCTTTGAGTATTATAGAATTGTTTGCTAAATTCAGTCACCATTGTACCCTAATCTGGTATTGAAGCCTCGGGGAGGTTGGCATACCATGTGAAAGCAGCACCTTCTAGGGATTGCACGAAGAGATGGAGGCAAAGAGCTCCGATCTTGGACGTCAATCCGCATCTTGAGAGGAAATGAGGCAAATGTTGCCTCGGATCTCCGGTACCATCAAACATTTTGAATGTTGGTTGAATGAAGCCTATCGGGAATGGAACCGCAACCATGATAGCTAGATAGGGCTTCATGATCATCCAAACATCTTCTTCCTTTTCTTTGGCCTATCACATTTGATTGCGAACGGTCTCTTCGATTGCAGCGAGAAGAGACGGAGAACCTCCTCCTATGAGTGCGGCCTGATCTAGAATGGGACCTGTTCCAGGTACCATTGAGTGATTTGGAGGTGCAGGAGCTGTGCCTCGATTACTGTTATCTCCTTAGTACGGGAAACAGGGTCCTGGTGCTGACGCAAATTTGAGAGCTGACAATTGAGTAGCCAACTCATGCATTTGAAACATCATAGCCGTGATGTCACCATCTTTGTACCGGAGTTGAGCCTGTAAGTTAAGAGATGGAGATAATTGTATTTTGTGATTAAGTTAAGAGTTGTAATAGATGATCTTTTGATCTTTTGTACTCGTATAAACTTGGAATATAATCTATAGTATGAGAATTTTTCAGGTTCACATTTTAATGTGCCTTGTGTGCTCCTTGCAGGATGGTTTGATACGTAAGTCACGAGCCAAAGTCTTACATGCTCCTAGGTGGGATTTTGGGTCGCGACAGTTTTTTGTTTGTTATATATATATATATATAAATTAGGCTTGCAAAATAAGTTTTGTTAAAACATAAGTTTGATCTCTTTCTTAAAAGACTAGTGAGGACCCTATGCGATGCATGATATCAATGAAGAAAATTTCAAAATATTGTATATAAAATAAAAATGTTTAGTTTGAATTGATAATACTAATTTAGTTTATGAGATTCTTGGATAAGGCTTTTACATTATATATAAGTCAATATTTTAGTAATTACAAATTGAATTAAATTTCAAGTTAAATAATGACTATTGAGATAAAGTTTAGGTTAATTGAAAACAATCAAAATTATTATAAAAATAACTTTCTAATCACGACAATCACGCTCAATCTTCTGCTGATCTTAGTCATCCATATCTCTAGCCCTCACCCCTCGGCCAATCGTCTTATAGATACTTTCTATACAAACATTTCTTTAATGGATTGAAAGAAAATCTTTGGCCGGGAGATGCCTCTCCCTCTTTTCAACCCTCTTTTATAATGAAATTTTTTTGTTTTGGTATTACTCATATAGTAATATCTTAGTAGGGTTTAACAGGATGGGTATAAATGGAGGGAATAAATAGGATTGAAACGGTTCCTTCCCATTGAATTTTTGTAACTTGCAAAGCATACCCAATTAAATGTTGTTGAGGAGTTTTGCCTCTAAAAAATTGTAATTGTCAAAACTCTATCATAATTGTCATGTAATAATAAATAGATGAAGAGGAGTTAAAGAAGACATCCTCTCCAATCACCACAATCTCCTCTAAGGCTACCACTTGTCCACACAACTGCTTGGGTTTCACAGTTTTCTCTTTGAAAGAGAGTCAAACACATCAAAAGTCAATATGCGGTAGCTCCTTAATCTTTATTTTATTGAGTGGCAAGAATTGTCTTTCCTAACTCTTGTCATTCGAGTGTGAAAGCACATTACACAATTGTAATTGAGAACCCTTTTTACTAAACAACAAGAGTTAAGTACCGTTTTGTCACCCTAAACAAAAAATATCACTGCTTAAGGCATGGTTTGAAAAAAATTACCGAAGAGGGTATGCATTCCAATTTTACCCTTATAGTTTTTGGTTTTTATATGCATAGCTTAAGGGTAAATATGTCAAATGCATGCCCTTTCTAGTAATAAAAATACAAATGATGCCCCATTTGATAAATATGTCAAAAGTATGCCCTTTTAGGTAATAAAAATACAAAGCATGCCCATTTACGTAGTAGGATTCTAGTTAGAAGAGGTTGCACTGATTGACCGACTTGAGTTTAGGTCTGATCGAAAAGCCATCCCTTTTACCCCTCTGATCTCTCTGTGTAATATCATATATCATATATGAGAGCCGGGTTTTGGGGTAGGACCTAGTCCTTGTCATTGAAAATTCTCTCCTATGGATGGAGATATACATAACCTGCCATTATAGCATTTTACTAGTCTCCTTCTTCTACACTTGTTAGAGAGAGAGAGATGATGATGGCTTCCTCCTTTTTTTCATGATTCCTGAGGACTCGTTTGGATGTCTTTGGTTATCTAATGAGACAAGGTTTGGCTTTTTCGTAACAAAGCAAAAACGTTACATTAAACAACGGAACAGACAAGTGATTGAGTGATGAATGGTGGATGCAAGAGAGAGAGAGAGAGAAGCGAAGGGCATGATTGATCGGTCCATGAGAGCAAACAATTTTTCATTCTAATAAATGCAAAAAGTGCTCGAGAAGATTGTGCGGTGCTTAGTTCAATATCTATAAATAAAAGTAAAATCTGAAGAAGATATGGAAGAAAATAAAACAAAAGAGAAGAAGGCCTCGTTCTGTCGTCATCGAGAGAGTGGTCACGGGCTTCCCTTGACTCCTTCCATACCCAAACACAACTCATCTCCAACCCATCATCCCCCATGCCTACAGGGAATTTTGCTCCCCAAGCCCCACCCCACCTCCCCACCTCCCTACCATTCTAATTCTATATTAATATATTATTATGGGTGCAAATGGATACGGATATTTATCCGATCCGTATCCGAATCCGTTTACTCGGATCGGTCCATGAGTACTCCTAAATATACTCCCTAGTCCCTAATCCTAACCGTTTATAACTATACCACTAAGGTTAAGGATTTGGCTTGGCTTATTTTATCTTTTCTAATGCAACATCAGCTCTAATCCTAACCATTTAATAATTGAGTTAAATGGTTAGAATTTGGTAGTACCCGTAAACTAATTCTCATCCGAATAGGTATAATAATTTTACCATCCATAAATAATGAGATATGAAGTCGGATATTGATATATCCAATCGATTATATAATATATTGTTATATATATAATATCATAAGTTTATAAAACTAAAATAATTTGATAAATATATACTTTTCATATAATTTAATAAATTAATTTTTTATGTTTAGTATAGATAAAGATAAAATATTATTTTATTATTTTAAGTAAGATTTATATATTTTTTAGAAATTAATTGATTTTTTAATTTTTAAAAGTAAATGGATAATTCAGATATTATCTGAATTCAAATATTTTAATCCGAGTCGGATTACAAATATCCTATTTCACCATCTGTCGGATATTTATTCGAATTTGGAGAGTCATATATGTATACAAATTCGGATGTACCACTATCCACTCTAAATTTGCTTCGTTTATAGCTCTCTCTCTCTCTCTCTCTCTCTCTCTCTATATATATATATATATATATTCATCATATTTACAATACTCAAATAGATGCAATGTATGTATATACACCTATAAGAGTTTCAAAAAGAGAAATCCTGTGGAGTTTCTCTCTCTCTCTCTCACACACACATATAAATATATATATACAGAGAGAGAGAGAGAGAGAGGTCATGTAGCAATACATGATGCATAGGTGACCTTGCTTATGCATCATGAGTTTGAGTGACACATGACACTCCTTTGAGACCTAAAAAATTCAATGTCCGCGTCTTCCTCCTAACAAGTGGTAAAAATTAGAACAATCAGAAAGTCTAAACTGTCTGATTAGACGGTGAAAATTATAACCTAGGTTGGATTGTATTAATCTTAGGGATTAATGTTGGCCAATTAGGATTAATGGAGATGCTCCCAACATTCAATCAAATGGCTTAGATATCTCTGATTTGATTGATTTTTTTGCCACTGTTAGATAATAAAGACCCATACATTTGATTTTTTATTGTGCTCACAAAGGAATGCCTAATGTCACTCAAATGTGTCACATAGGCTACCTATTTACAGTCTCCATTATCTGACATGTGGCAAATAATTAGCGCAAACATAGATGCATATGTCGTCCAATTGGACGTCAAAATTCTATGTTGTTAACCCTAATTAGTTAGCACTAACTCATAGTGTTAATACAACCCAACCTAAGTTATAGGTCTCATTGTCCAATCGGACGGCCTACACTTCTCAAATTGGGCTAATGTTCTCCCACATGTTATAGCTGCATAAAGACCCATACATGTGTCTGTGTGTAAATTTCAGTAACCTTTAACACTCCTATTATCCTTTGAATATTTGACAAAGCCTCATAATATAGGGCATCTTGATCATCTGGTAGGTGAGAAGAAAGAACAAATACACTACAGGTGTGCTACTCTCGTGTATGTTAAAGTGTCCCTTATAAGGAAATGTAACATTCTCGAAGACTGATGAATTTGGTAATATTAACTAGTCTTTTTTACCTTTGAAAATATGATCAAGCTCCATTAATTAAGTAGGGGCATTCGGTTATTTAGGAGTGAAGAGGAGACAAAAATACATGGAAAGTGTACTACTCTCATATATCTTGAGAGCACTAAATAAGGGAATTCTAAGTTTGTTTCAATTATTTGATAGGTGGAGAGTAAACAAGTTTACTGACAGGTGTATCATATATATATATATATATATGACAGACATTGTTTATTCCTCTGGTGGAAAATTTTCAGCATAGGATGGAAGGTTGGCAAGATAAATTACTTTCTGCTGGGGGTAGGCTTACCCTGATTAAACATGTCCTCTCCTCTATCCCCATCTAATTACGGGTATTCATGTTTCCAAGAGAACCACTTATCTTATTGATAAAATGGCTAGATTTTTTGGGAATAATTATGCTAATTTAAAATTTAAAAAAAAGACATTGGATAAACTGGAACACTTGTTCTCTTCCTTCCCTAGAAGAAGGATTGAAATCTTTATCAATTTGGTAATCTTTGGTCTAGATTGTTTAGAGCTAAATTTCAATTTGACCACATCTGGCACACCTCTGCCAGGCCTGGTTCCTCTAAAACTTGGAATGCTATCATCTCTTTTTTGTAAACTTGTGATTTATAATTATGTATCTTTGATAGGTAATGGCACCAAAATTAATTTTTGGCTTGACTACTGGTTTGGGGATGAACCTCTCATTGTTAATGCTATTAGCACCCCCACTTCTTTCCCCCTTATCTCGGATTTGTTGGATAATGATGGTAATTGGGATTTTAGTACTGTTAATGATAGTCTTTCTAACCAAAATAAAGTAGATATTAGATCTGCAGGCTTTTTTTAGCCTCTAATGATATAGATTCTTTCATTTGGAAACCATCCCCAAAACGAAATTTCTCTATTAAATCTGCTTGTAACTTCATGCACTCTTCTAATACCCCCAAAGAGTAGAGTAAGATCTAGGTTTTCAGTTGGAAGGTAATGTATGGTGTTATTCATGTTGATTCAAATGTTCAAAATATTGGTATCCCTCTTGTTAGTCCTTGTTCCTGCTGTAACACTGGTAATCTTGAAATTTTAAATCATCTTTTTCTTCAAAGTGATATTGCAGGTTCCCTTTGGAGATTTTTTGGGAGATCATTTTTCAGCACTCCTCTTCTCGACTAGTGATAGTATTCAATGCTTTCTATTGCAATGGTTTTGTGCTTCGAAAAGATCCAATTATGATCTTTTGGTGGTGATTCCGATCATCATCATTTGGGAAATCTGGAAAGAAAGATGTTCTTGCAAATTTGTTAATGTGAAAAAGTCTATATATGTTCTTATCGACAAAATCAAGGATAGCTTTTTGAGATTGGCAACTTCACTACCAAAAAAAGATTTGAATTTTCACCTATTACCATCCAGAGTATCCATCCTCAAAGAAATTCCTGTGTTATTGACATAAAATGGCTTCGCCCCACTCATGGAAGACTCAAGTTAAATGTGGGCGATGCATCTAGAGGGAACCCAGGGAATGCTGGTGGTGGTGGTATCATCCGTGAACACAGAGGTAATAGGATTGCAAGATTTTTCTCTTCTTATGGAGTTTGCTTCAATTATACTACAGAATCCCTTGCTCTTCTTCTTGTAATAGATGTGGAATCAAATTAAAAATCTCTCATTGACGCTTGGAATGGGAAAATGCTCCCACTCTTGGAAAGTCTGGTATTGGAATAAGCAAATTAGCGATTTTAAGAATCTTTATTCCTCTATTTGCCATATTTATAGAGAAGCTAATATGATTGCAGAGATTCTCTTGCGCTAACTATGGATGTGATATGCTCAGTTCTAGGGTTTTCTACTCGAATCAAGATTGTCCTTCTAACTCTTTTATATTCCTAGATAAGGTAGGATTAGGCAATGTTAGAGTGGCCCAAAAGTTTTTTTATTGTGTCTTATCTTTATAATTTTTTTTTTTGATTGTCCTCTAGGGGTAAGGTTTTATATATGTCTCCCCCCCCCCCCCCCCCCCCCCCCCATCCCTTTTATTATTAATAAACTAGTAGGGGACTGCCAAACCCCTCACTCCTTCTGAGTGGCTTTAAGAAAACATTTTTACCATTATATTAATTATGAAACTCACTAAAGTTAATGGTAATTTAATCTTTATTTTGATCAATTATTAAATGCAAGTGGCAAGAAGTAAAGTTTGAAGTGTTTACAAATATTTTAACCAAAAAACAAAAAAGCGTTTGCAAATATAATAACATAATCATATGATGAGTGGTCTGTATAGATAGATGGATAAGTACATAAGATTTTTGGATAGAGGGGAAGAGAGAGAGGTAAAATGGAACCAGACTTGGCAAGAATGCTCATTGTAGGGCTGCAAACACCCAATGGGGTGGTGACACATCAGAATATATCGGTTATATGGTCCTCCAATACATTTAATTTATTTATAGCTAAAATAGTAGGAGTAAGTGGCACATTTTGATGTGAACTGCAACAAGCATTGCTGCCAGCCTTTTTTGGTAAAATGGATATTTGGGGAGTAGCAATGGTCATTGCAGCCCTGGGCTGCAAATGCTTACCCCTATTGGAGGAGTTTTTGACTCTCATTATAAAAAGGCATGTGTCATTGTTTTGTAACCGGTTAAAGCAACATTATTAAAACGAAAATTTAAAATAAAAGGTTATGCAATGATATGTGGCACTTCAATAGTGAATGGTTATTTTACTGATGGGTGGGTAAGTGTTGGAGTGGGTTGAAGTAAGAAAGAGAAAAGGGAAAAATAGATACAAACAAAAGTGATGGTAGAAGAAGAGAGAGGATCCAAAGCCACCGCTAACGGGCTATGGCCAAGCTGTCCTCTTCTTGAGATGTCCTTTTCTCATCTTTAACAACTTAGTGCATGAGAGCTATGTAGATCTTTCTCCAGCTCCCCCTCTCCCTCTCTCTCTCTCTCTCTTCTCTTCTTTCTTCTTTGAGAGTAGAGAGATTAACTTTTGGGTGTGACATTTTAACCGTTTCCCTTATCTTACCTCCAACTTGCACCACTCCTCTCAAAACGTGCGAAGCTCTTGTATAAAGAGGGGAACTAAAGTTATAGTTGATGACCTTAGAAACTGGAATAGTTTATGATAATTTCAGCAGCCATGAGCCCTGACGACGACGACAACGATGAGCACGACCACGACATGGTGATGCCCGGCTTCCGCTTCCACCCTACTGAGGAAGAGCTTGTAGAATTCTACCTCCGCCGGAAGGTCGAGGGAAAGCGGTTCAATGTCGAACTCATAACCTTCCTCGATCTCTATCGCTATGACCCATGGGAGCTCCCTGGTAAGGCTCCCCTCCCTTGTAAAGGACTCCTTTGGCTTCTTATTCTTCAGTTGTTTCTCTTTCCTTCCTTAGAACATACTAATCTAAAATCTAATATACAGAATCTACAATTTGGTGATATGGTATTGGTTTACACGCCATATATCTTATGAATTATAATCTTTTTGTTTGGATTCTTCTCAGCGTTGGCAGCAATTGGAGAGAAGGAATGGTTTTTCTATGTACCTCGAGATCGTAAGTACCGGAATGGTGATCGACCCAACCGTGTGACTACTTCTGGCTATTGGAAGGCAACTGGTGCCGACAGGATGATCCGAACTGAGAACTTTCGATCGATTGGGCTGAAAAAGACCCTGGTTTTCTACTCCGGGAAAGCTCCTAAAGGCATCAGAACCAGTTGGATCATGAACGAGTACCGTTTGCCACATCACGAGACCGAACAGTACCAAAAGGTGCCCACTTTCAGTCATAACGTTCTTTTGTCTTAGTAGTAAAGAAGATTAAAGATTCATAAGATAAAAATGGAAAAGAAGAAAGGGGCTGCGGTACAATTCCCTTTAAGAGGGTCTCACTGCTTGCTGGAATTCATCAATTTGTATATATCCGAAGAGAGTATCAGCATCATCTTCAATTTCTTTCTTATTGTCTTCCTCCTACTAAGCCTTGTTTACATACGTTCATAAGATTATCTTCCCCGAAGCACAACACTTCCCACCCCCCACCCCCCTAATAAACACACAATTTATAGATACAATGATCAATCCTATCAAAAAGAAAGAAAAACAAAATATGGTTGCAAGGAACACCATTAGCAGTAGGGTATCCACCGAGGGTTCGAATCCCTCTCTTTCCACTTTCATTGATGATTTTGAAATTTTGATTTTGAACTCTAGAAAAAAAAATATTGAGCTCTTTGCATTTTTGTCATAGTGTGTGGAATAGATGAAATCATTAGAAAATTCAAAAATCATGCAAGAAAAATGAGAAACTCTTTTTTTATCCCCCACGTCCAGGATTACGTCCTGGATCTTTGTATAGGAAAGTGAAGATGAAGAGATAAACAAAATATATCTCTTTCGTGTAAACGAGTTGTTTGAAAGTAAGCATTACACAATCTCTAATATCATTTTTATTTGTGAAAAAGGGGGAATAGATTATCTATTTTTATACCCTTTATCCTATTTTGACACCATGAATGAAATCAAGTACTTTATAGGAGGAAAAAAAAAAGAATTTGCAACATTGTTTTATTCTTCCTTTTCTTTCCAAGCTACACCTTATCACCAAGAAATTTAAGGGCATCATCAACAAACTATAAACATAGCAATACCTAAAGACCCTTTGCATAAATATTACTACCATTTCTCATAATTTCCATATATGTTCATTGTCAGCAAAGTATCGGTTCTTGTCCCTCTTTTCCTTGGTTTTACTCCATTAATTCCTTCATTACTTCTTCCTTTCTTTCACTATTTTTTTCTTTCTGAATGTCCACTTTGCTTTTAGGGCGAGATTTCGCTTTGTCGAGTCTACAAGAGAGGGGGAGTAGAAGACCACTCGCCACTCCCACGTACTCTTTCTTCCGGGCCATCATCGTCAAGAGGAATTCAGTCAGAGAAGTTGAAGGAAGCAGATGAAAGCAGTACTGGTACGGATATGGGGATGTCTCTTGGGCTATCCAAGCACATGGCCTACAGTGCAAGAGCTACAATAGCACCTGATCCAGTGGAAGAGGATAGCACACTCCTGCAACACTCGAAGCAAGTAGGCTCTCTACTCCCAACCTGCACCACCCTCTTTACTTGCTCT
Organism: Tetracentron sinense; assembly: GCA_015143295.1. Lineage (NCBI taxonomy): Eukaryota > Viridiplantae > Streptophyta > Magnoliopsida > Trochodendrales > Trochodendraceae > Tetracentron > Tetracentron sinense. The sequence continues at coordinate 362,674 of CM026556.1, forward strand.
TCTTCTGTACCCGTGAATGCAATTGATGATCTACAAAGACTAGTAGAGTATCAACAAGTTTACACCCAACAACAACAACAACAGCATCATCATCATTATAATTATCCCACCCAATTCCTCCCTTTGGCACCCCAATTACAACCACTAGCCCTCAACACCGTACCAAGCTCGCTGCCAGCCATCTCCGACAAGCTGTGGGAGTGGAATCCAATCCCAGAGGCTAACAGAGATTACACTAGTCCTTTCAAGTAATCAATGAACTGCACAAATATACATAGAAATATTTTATTTGTGTACTGATATATTATATATTTTCTGCTTTATAATTTGTAACTTTTCAAGCTAATTGATGTTGGTCAAATGTATGTTCACTTGCTTAGAGCTCTGAATCCAATGGGGTAATTTAATTCCTTCTAGTAACTTCTCTTTTCACCCTCTCAAATCTATATTTAGCCTTACGAGGTTTTAAGGAGGAATAGTGGGAGGTACTTAGGCTTTCAGATCCAATGGGGTCTAGTTCATTTTCATTTAGTAAATTTTGTTTTAAGCCTCTCAAAGTTCAAGGGAAGGAAATATTCTCTCTCTCTCTCTCTCTGTGCCTTGTGTAATTTTGCACTGTTAGCACTGAATACTAAGGCAAATACTAATGCATACCATGAGTGATTGCTGTAGACAAATTAAGCAGAGAGAAAGGTATCTTTGAAAGGCTCAAAGGACGGGCTTGACCCATTCCAATGACCATCTTCCATAATGAAGACATGAGAAAGAGAGTATCCTGCTTCGTTTCTTTGCTTGGTGGGGGTAACTAACCAAAATAAAACATATGTTTGTCATCCGTTCTAGTTGTTTGCGAGGAAGGTAGATGTACATCCAGCAACCCTGCTAGTGTCAACCCTAGGAGCTCTCTAGTAAAAGGATTGCAAAGTATTGATGTCAATCAGACTACCAAGATTTGGGTTATGGGTTTTACTTATGTAAACTGTAGTTAGAAGTAATACATATAGATTGAATACAAGGAAGATAAACATTATCAATACAGGTGAATAGATTAGCCATTGAAGGAATCCTATTATAATAGGATGAGAACCACTATAGCCGATGAAGATGCACTTGATGGATTTGTGACCAAGTTTGTCTTAACAATATGACCCACAAAAGGGTAGAAAGCACAGCGGAAGGTGCATAAAAAGTCATAATTCGGTTTCTTTCCAAACAAAACTTGCCATGGAGATTTGCGTTGTAGAGTGGCAGTTGGCATTCTGTTAATAACAGCAGCGGAAAGAACTTCCAACCAAAATGTTTTGGGCATGCAGGCTTGAACTAGCAATGTATTACTAGTTTCAATTACATGATGATGTTTACATTCTGCCAACCCATTTTGATCAGATGTATGAGGAAAAGAACTATTGTAGATGGCCCCATGATCATGAGCGTATTTCGCAAAAGTTGAACTAGCTAGTATATATATTCTCTCCCTCCATCGCTTTGCAAGATTTTTATCTTGGTGGAAAATAGATTTGAGATATTTGACAAAATCCCATGAAACATTTAAGATTCTTGGGGATTTTTTTTATCAATCCATGTAAATATATTGAAGTTATCAATACAATTATTATAATATCTAAATCCAGAATGACTAGAAATAGGTTACAGAGTCCAAACATCACTATGAATGAGAAACAAAGGATAAGGTGAATCATGAACAACTTTTCCAAATGAGAGTTTTGAAATCTTAGCTACTAGACAATCAGACAAAATAAAATTCGTAGCACTAGCATCCAAGGGAAGACATTTATTTGAAATTAACTCTGTAACAACCGGAGCAGAAGGGTGACCGAGTCTCTTTGTGCCAGATTGGAGCAGATATTTTGTTGCTGAATAATGCCACTTTCTGATGTAAATGTCTTTGACGAATAGGGTAGAAATCGCCATCAACCGGTCCCTCAACAAGTAGCTTTCTCGTTTGTAGGTCCTTTGCAAAAATAAAAATTCACAATTATTATCCTTTGTAATATTGGCGGCTAATAGAAGATTTTTCTTAATCTACGGAACTAATAAGATATTACGGAGCTACAAATCATACTGAGGAGAATGTAAAGTGGAGGAGTTCAGATGGGCAACAGAATCAGTGCCATTGTAGTCAGCTAAGTGATGAAGATTTGAGGTATATTTTTCATGTGATTAGTGGCGCCAGTGTCTGGATAACAATTAGTATCATATGGTTGTTGGACTGCCAAAGCTACAAAAGACTGGGGTAACGAATCATCTTAAAAGGCATAGCTGAGCTGGTGGAAGCATTAAAGAGTATAGTAACTTGGTCTTTCACAAATCCTTAAAATGGATTGGGACCTATTACCATTGGAACGAGAAGGCCGGGGAACTAACCGTTTTATGGATGCTGTGATGGACAAACACGAACAGCATGGTTGCTTGATTGATTTTGTCCTCCATTAGTGCGGTATCTACAACCCCTAAATCTAGATCCCTGATAGGGTTGACGGTTTGTATATTATAAAGCTATTGGTTGAGAGTTCAAACTAGCATTGGAGGGATGTAATGAGCTAAGCATTGCTCATGTTTGAGGAGATGAGCTCAAAGTTCCTCGAAGGAAATAGGTTCTACTCAGTTGGTAATTGCAGTGATGAATGACTCATAGTCGAAATTTAGTCCATTGAGTGTGTGAAGGACCAAATCATCATCCAACACATGAAGTTGAATGGTTGCAAGAGAATCAGCGATAGTTTTGATTTTTAATAAATAATCTGACTGAAGTAATACCTTTCTTAATTGTTTAAACTGTACCACGAAGGTGCATTGAGCATGAGAATAATGTGCAAAGGTATTGTCAAGAGCTCTCGAAATGGCTTGATAACCTGACGGTGTGAGTTAACATACTTGGTGTTAAGGTTGCATTTATCCAACTTAAAAAAAATTGATTTAGTGTGACCCCATTGATGATATGCGTGGTTGAGTTGATTGTTAATAAAAGGAGGTGGTGGTGTAACACTGCCATCAACATAGACAAACAAGTCCTGAAAGCATGTACCTCTGCAAGTGAGAACAGTGACAAGAAGGAGATTTTTATTTTGGCAGTAACAGCAGTGAGGAAAGGTCTTGCAGCAGTAGCAGTAGCATGGAGACGTTGCTAGCGGCAGAGCTAGGACAGAGGTGGGTGTTGACAACGCTCGTGGTTGCAATATAGAGTAAAAAAATGGATTCCTGATCGGTGGGGTTTAGGCCCGACCGGCGGCTAGCAAAGAAAAATCAACAAGATTAAACTCAAATCAAGGTTTGATCGACGATACCATGATAGAAAAAGGATATATTTATAATTGGATTGATCTTACAGTGACCCTTGTTAGGGTTTATAAAGAGGTGAAGATATCCAAAGATAGAAACATAATCCAATCACAACTCAATCTAATCATTCTACTAATAAAAGTACAAGGAGTAACCTAAATTTTATGTTGACAAAAAGACCCTTATTTTTGACAAAAAAACCCATATTTTTTTAATAACTTAGGTTATACGAAGCTTGAAAGATGTTAAAGCTAAAAAAAAAAAAAACTTATATAAAAAATGAAATATAATTAGTTTAGAACTCACGTATGTTTCTATGGATAAGGACTTCTATTATTAGTAGAAGAGTTGGAACGAGTCATTAAAATTAAACTAACCTAAAATTATACGAAACCTATATCCTTTAATATCTTTCCAATAGATTTTAAGAACTGGGTTTTAATTTTGATTTTTTGGGATTGTTACGGGGAGTTGTGAAGCGGGTTCTTTTGAGTTTTGGCCATTTTGGGGGAACAGTCGAGAAGCTTCGACGTGAACTTGTTGCGGTCGGAGGAAATGGATGATAGGGCCGCAATATCTTCTCCGAACGACACTGTTTCGTCGTTTTAGATAGATTTCTGCATGTATGTACACAGTGGCGCTAGTGGAATAGCAAGCAAAAGAGACATAAAAGTTGCAGCAAATGAAGTTGAGACGAAGAGGATAAGGACCCCGATTATTATTTAGGCCTGGGATTGTCTCTGGCGAAGCCAGAAAGGGCTTGTCTCAGGGTTCCATAGAATAGGTGACAAGTGGTGGAAAAGTCAAAATCATGGGGCCATGATTTTAACTTCTCCACACATATTAAGACATGTGGCGATAAGTGTATGAAAATAAGGGGGAGAGATATCATATGGGGAGAAGTCAAAATTGTGGGGAGAAAATGGAATGACTTCTCCCCACTTTTTTGCCAACTGTCGCACAATGTATGGAACCCCGAGAGGGTTTTCTGGCTTCGCCAGAGACAATCCGAAGCCTATTATTTAAACCCAGGTTCTATCCCTTCTCTCACACCCCCACCAACCCATGCCCATCAGTCCGCCGCTTCTTGAAAGAAATCCATCGATCTTTGTGGGTTTTAGGTATGGTATGTAAGTACTTCAAGTTTGAGCCAATTTATTATATTTTTCTTATTGTTTCTTTTAATGGGGTTGTTTTTTTAACTATGGGTATTCTAAGTTAAGTATTTTTGCTTTGATTTTATAGAGGAGAAGAGGGGGAGAGACGTAGATTCACAGGCTAGAAAAGTAAAAGAAAAATAGAATTAGATTTTTTTTTAAATGTCTTTTGATGTGTTTTTTTAGTAGAGGGTATATGTTCTTAGTTTGTATTAAATTTGGAAAGAAAATACAAGAAATTTTTAGTATCTGAATTTTTTCTCTTAATTGGTTCAATAAGTGATGTTCATTATTGATGAAAAACCCCTTTAACACCGGTTAAGTTTAACTAAATTAAAACAAAGATTGTGGTTTTTTTTTTATAAACCATGGTTGGATTGCTTAACCCTAGGGGTGAGTGAATACTAACCACAATAGGTAAGTATTTAAAATTGGGGTGTGGACCAATGAGGACCGGCGATTCCATTATAAAATGGGAACCCCGAGTATGTTAACTATTTTCCTTAAAAATTAGATTTTTTTTAAAAGAAATTAAAATTTTATGGCTTTCATTAATGATGAAAAATTATATGTGTAAGACTAATAAAATAAATTTAGAATTTTAATACTTTTAGTGGTGGGACTCAATTCTAAATTATCTCTTAATGAGGACTATTTAGTCTCCTTATAGTAACTCTTTTATAAATAGAAATATTTTAAAGTGATTATAAGCTTAATCAAAATAAAAAGTGATTATAAGAAGTACTCACTATTAATAAGGAGTCTATTAGAAAGAATCATTATTTTGTATACAATTATAAGTGGGACTAATAAATAATCAATTATTAATAACTCTTTTCTAATATTAAATTTAAATTTACATAAATTTTAAAAAATTAATTACTAAATATATTCTATAAAATATTCTAATATATCGTAAAATTAATTAATATAAAGAGAATAACGTCTAATAAAAATATATTAAAAATTAATTTTAAAAAAAATAAAATTATTTAAATATTTATATTTTTCATTAATAGTACAAAAATTATAGGTGCTTTTGCACATGCACCATTACTAGTCTATTCAAAACTAATAGATATAGGTAATCTTGTGATGTGATGTATGTATCGCATCACACCTATATAATAGTACACATATCCAAAGGTTAAAGAGTATATACCCTTGATGCGGTTACGTTCTACTGGAATCTGGTCTGGTAGGAACAGAAGTCTACAACTTATTTTTTCATAGGCAACATAGAGGTGCTTTAGAAGAGAGATGAACGTACAAGAGTCCTTCAAATAGAAGGATCTACCCCGAGGCTGAGAACTGGACGAACAAGGGTTATATGCTGGATCCACTCACGAAGAGCAACAACTTCCAATTGATGAGCCTCAGAGGACATTGCTCGTAGCTAGTACATGTTTATAAGTGAGGTGAGAATGAGAACAAGCGAGGTAGTAAATATCATCCATTAATGTGTGAATCTCATATGGACGGTCAATTGGATGGAAAGCAATGCTAGCTCTGCTCACCAAGAGCGACAACTGCCAGTTCATAAGCCTCAAAATTCATTGCTCACAATACATGCATACAAGTAACTAGCAAAAACCCCGTGCAAATGCACGGAGTGTTGAAAGAAAATGATAAGAAAAGAATTAAAAAAAAATAGAAGAAAAAGATGATAGTATAGTTATCTTATGAGATTTTTTTTATATGTATGATATTAAAAATAGTGAATGTAATCATTTAAAAATTCATAATTTTATTGTTATATATAAATATTTATCTCATTATTATATAACTTTAAGAAAGTAAGTTTGCATCATTATTAAAAAAAATTATATCATCTCATCTAAAAATTTAATGCGTTAAAATTATTTAAAAGTATTAGAGATAATGAAATTTCTTATAAATAAATAAGTTTTTAAAATAATTTTATTTAAATAATTAGTTATTAGAAAAAAAATTTACATATAAAAGAAAATGTTAGTCTCTTCATATTCTTCAACCTGAAACAACATCTAATTAAATTTTTTCTAGTGGGACCCACTTTAATACTACCACTGATTTGCATAATATAACAAAATACAAAATAAAAATAAAATAGAGACACCATGTCAAGAAACTCAATTTCTTGTAGAGTATTTACTAATTAGAGAGTTAATATAATTAATTATAACCTAAGTAAATCAATATTACTCCTAATATCAATGATAGCGTGAATCTCATTAATTTCAGTAAAAATAATCTATGCTATTTCAAATCGCTACTTCAAGAGCAAAATAGAAGACCAAAAATAGTGCCTAAAATGCACTAATATTCAGCCAAAACTTCATGTAGAGACTCATAAGTATAAAGGTAAGTAATGTTGAAACCAAAACCTAACAGCTTCCAATAACATCGAATTACCCAAAATATAGTAGTTGAAAATGCACTCATGTCATAATGCACCCAAACTCAAGAACTTCCCAATAGCTGCTGTGAAAACAAACCTCTTAAGATTTCCACTCTAAATGCTCTTAGGAAAGCCCTCCCTGGTGAACCATACTAACTAAAATGCACAACCTACCAAATCCTTACATGTTTGAGAATGAAAGTGTCTTGTAAATTTGTCTATTATTTATAGGGGATTAGGGACAAGGTAAACCAAGAGTTATAAAATTAGATGTTACAATTTTAATAAATTGCAATTAAATAATGAAAATGTGGAGGAAAGAAAGTAGAGACCCTTAGGTTTCATATTTTTAATTATTTAAATGTTACAACTTAATTAGTTGTAATTAAAGATTAGAATTAGAAGAAAGAATAAATATTTAATGTTAAATTTTAATTAATTATAATTAAAAAAATAGAATGTGAGTGAGTAAAGGTGAGCATTTAACCCATCACTTAATTAGGAAAGAAGAATAATAATTAAAAGGGTGACATGACGTCTTCTTATTGGATCAATTAGAAGATATGTGGCATGAACCAAAATAGAGAATCGAGGCCAATGAGATATGCCACGTGGAACCAACCAGCATATAGCATAAAGTATTACTATAGATGTGAGAATTAGAGCAAGCGAGATAATGAATGTCATTCACAACCGTGTAAATTTCATATGGATAGTCAGTTGGATGGCATCAATAAATCCATGGAAGCCTAATTAATACTGCACAGAAGTGCAATAGCTTTCACTACCATCATTGAGAAGGGGTTTGCCCATTGGACTTAATTAGTGCTGCCCTGGGTTTCATGAACATGCAACCGGACAATAGAATTAGAGCCATTAGGGAACAAGTTCGGATGGGCAACAGCGCTAGCTGTTGCGCTGTTGCCCGGTTGTGTCTGCAAAAACATGGGATCTCATGCGATGAAAGCCATGCTCAAATCTTGTTGGTAGACCCATAAATTGTGTGAGAACCATCTTTACCAGAAGGTTACGGCAACTTGACCATGAGAGAGGAATGCTCAGGCGAGTCGTCCATTGTGACATCAGGTAAATACACCATCTTCTACCAAAAAAATAAAAATACACCATCCGACAAAATTAATATATCGTCAAGGAAAGCCCCAGCTAAGATATATAAATGACTCGTACCAGAGGCTAGTCCCAAAAGCGCAGGGAACCAAAGTGTGCGAAAGAGTCTCTGACACTACGCCAGAAATTGGATAGCAATTATCATCAAGAAAAATCCCGATTAATTCAAGAGGTTAGCCTTAGCAAGAAAAATGTTAAGAGAAGAGAGACATCTTCAAACAAAAACCTAGAAATTGTGAAAGGAACTAAAGAAATAGGGAAGTATAGGTGTCTTTGGGTTCACGTGAGTTTAGGGTCCAGAAATACAAGGTGAGTGAAGCGTGGGGAGGGGGGGTGGAGAAAAGGTGAGTGAAGCATGTTTCGGGGGGGGGTGGAGAAGAGATGGGATGTGAGTTTGCATTAAGGGCGGAGCTCCCTTTTCACACTACCGATGGCAAAATGTGTAATTATGTGTAATCACACATTTTGCCATCGGTAGTGTGAAAAGGGAGCTCCGCACCGTGCAGAGCTCCGCTTGATATTTAAACACTTGCATTAAAGGGAAGGCAACAGGAAAAAGAATTGAAAATTGTGTCAGCTATGTAAGGATTAGGGCTGCCAATGGGCTGGGGTCTGTCCAGGCCCAACCATCACTTGTAAGGGTTCGGCCCAAGCCCCCGTAGGGCTTGAATTAGCTAGGCCCAATCCCTACCCTCATCCTTACATAGCCTGGCCTTAAAAAGAAGATAAAGGAAAACTTTTTCATGATATCTATCAAATTTTTTTCTATAAACTACCACCGATTGTCGACATGACATCAACCCTCCTACATTATCCGGCCTAGGGACCAGCAATGCAACACATAGAGCAACCGAAGTTAAATTTTTACCTTTTTTTTACCAGTAGACCAGTGACCAAGTAGGGATTTATTTTTTAAGTGAAAATGAGAGTTTTTATTTAAGGTTAAGAGTTTTAGGATTTATTGAATGTTAGGTTTTAGGGTTTAAGTCGAGTGTAGAGTTTTTTAGGGTTCGTTTTTACATTATGAAAAATCCTAACAATAATGAGTGTAGGGTTAAGATTTAGGTTGAAAAAATCTAATAATTCACTCGGATTAGGGATAGGGTTTATGACTTACTGACTAGGTATTTTAGGCCTATATTGTAATTTATGATCAATAACAAAATTTATCAATTGATAATCCTACAAGGCTACAATAAGATTAGGTTACTGATTAGGGTTTCTAAGATTAAGGTATTTCTAGCTTAAATGAAAATAAATCTTACATAAATTGGCAAACCATTATCCTCCAACATATCATTAAATGAAAAAAAAATTAGAGTATAGGAAATAAATGATGTAGTAGCAAAATTACTACCATCCTATATATATGTAATTTTAAATTAAAATATGATAATATTATATATAGAGGGATATTTAGCCATTCACACAATATGTGAAGTGAGTAGCCTCCACGTCTCATTTTTGTCCCCCATCCTACCTTATTTTTAAGGGAAAAAAAAAGATATTATATTCATAATTTAAATGTAAAGCCAATTGGAGTCTAGGAATTAAGGCAGAGCCTTAATATAAAGGTGAGGATAAACTCTCCTCTTTTTAATGTCAAGGCAATAAATGCCACTCATTTCTCCATTTGCAAGACTTTCACAGCCTTTATATTAAACTTTAAAAATGACGTCTTTTACCTTTAAAAATAAATTAGGATGATGGACAAAAAAGGACGTGAAAGTTACCCACTTCACGTATTGTGGGTAACATATCCCATATATATATATATATATATATATATATATATATATATATATGGGTAATAGCATTCACGCTTGTGAATGTTAACAACATTCACTCAAGCCAAAATTCAAAGGTGTTGGTGGCATTCTTATAATTATAGAGAGATGAAGTGAAATTTTTGCAAAATCGTTTTTTTCTTTATATTATAAGAGTGTCACTACATCTCTTGATATTAAAAAAAATGTCATCAAAATCCGGCCCACATGAATATTGTTAACATTCACGTGAAGTATGAATGTTAACAAAGACTCAATTTTGTGAGCTCTTGAGGGTCTGAAGGGCCGGTGCCTCAAGTGATGGCCAGATAGAAACACCTAGTAACGACATGATGTTTTATCTTGGTTGGCAGCATATCACAATCATAGTGTGTAGGGGATTGATACATCACGCACATAAGCCGCATGTTAGTGTTGACACATTTGGAGGCGTAAACATGGTTCAAAATGTCGACGGTATACCAATATCACAGGTGACCGATATAACTATATTTTGTAGTATAAATTGTACATGATTTTGATCAATATTAATGATATATCATCGATATCGCATGATATCACATATGTCGTGCAATATCCATGATATTCTGGTTAATGTTGGTTTTTAAGTTATAAAACGTGGCCAAATCCTATTTACAACTTATTTACATACAATATCATTTTAAGAAAACTATATGTAAATAAGGTTATATCCTTAATTTAAAGTCAATAAAAATTATCTTAGATTCAAATTTCTGAGAAATGAAAAGTCAACTTTCTAGTTCAAGAACAAAATCCACTTTTTAAGAATGATGTCAAAATTTCAACTTTCAAAACATTACTAAAACCAAAAAGCCTGGTGATAAATGTCTTACACTTTTATTTTTTAAAATATTTTTATCTACAAGGTCAAAAAATCAACTAACAATTTAACAGATTTTGGATACACTCTATTTAAAATATTCCCAAATTTAAATTCCAAAATAACCATATGAATATTTTTGAGTATGAGCCTTATGTATATGAATATGGAGATGTTCAACCTTATATGGCAGTGGCAGTGATAATTGTGCCTCAATACTAATAGTATCCACCAATAGGAATGTTGACGTATCTACATGACTACATCTTGGACCAGATGACCACGTCTTGAACATCTTGAACAATCTAAAGTCGTTTGAATGTCCATCTCATGCTGAAAGGCAAACATGAAGGTATCAATCACTGGGAAAGACTATAGATGAAATTGTTAGTATAGTATGCCCTCAAAAGTCAAGTACACTCGATTAATTTGGTTAATCAATCACTTAAATATTCATTTATAGTCTCCTGCATGCATATTAATTATGGGTATTGTAAATGTTCCATTGTGATGTGAACACTATGTCTTTTGAAAATATTACGAATGAGAGCCTTGTTATGGTTGAGACCTTGGACATAAAGATAAGGCACTCTAGAAATCCTAAAACAGTCTTGGCTATGGGTGTTGACTAGACATCACACTCCATTATGGCCTATACATGTGATGTCTCTATAGGATAGTATGATGAATTTGTTGCCTAATGATTGGACCCTAGAGGGGGGGTGAATAGGTCTATGACAAATTCAAATTTTTTCCTAATTCCTTAAGCGGGATTTCAATTATAATAATTAAAAGGGAATGGAAATTAAACAATTTTACAAACAATGCAAAACAGTAAAGTAAAGAGAAGGGAAAGAGAAAGCAAACACAAGATGTTGTTCTTGATGTTCAGCGATCTCACCTACGTCCCAACCTCAAGCTATACCCACTTGAGGATTCACCACGATTTACTATTAATTGTACAATATTTTTACAGGTGAAGATCAAACCTTACATATGCAAGAGAATCCCCTCTCTTGACTTTCACAATCTTCTTCTAGGTGAAGATCCAACCTTACAATGCAGCTTCTCACTTCAAGGACAAGAATCCATCGATTCTTGATTTCAAACACATTTTGTAGAAAGTGATTTTACAATCATAAATTTGCTCCTTACACGAGCAACGAGCTGGATGATCTCTTTAAAGCTCTCTAAAAATCTCCCAAAGATTGGAGTTGAATCGCTCAAGATATGGATTTGGGATTTCTAGGGTTTACTCGATATATTGGAAATTTAAGCTTGTGAGTAATTGATTGAATAATCTAGAATAATAGGAGTTTTTATTTAGTTCATAAATTATGTCATTCTATAGCCCGAGAAGTTTTATGGCCTTTGGAGTAGCATTGATTGCAAAAAGAGTTGTTGAAAACTAGCCGTTACAGAGTAAAAACTCGGTCCCGCGCCATCTGGTCGACTAGATGAAGGCAGCGGCCAAATAAAACTTCTGTGCATTGATCTGGTCGACTGGATTGGCGATTTTCACTAAAAATCATTATTTAAACCAACCTAGACGATGGGAATGATTTGCTAGGTCAGATGGCTTAACTTTATAAAGATTTTAATCATTCTTTATGATATCCTAGGACCTTAATTAGAATGATATTCAAATATGGTCTAAGATACCTATGGTCAAACTAGGCATTGAGCTTTCAAACAATCAAACTTTGAAGACATTTTACAAAAGTCCTAAATACTCTCAAACTAAAATATAAAACATTAAACCTTCTAAGAGAGTCTTCACTCTTCTTTAGCTTGATCTTGACTTGATTTGTCTTATTTGGCTTCATGATCAATCTTCTTCTTCTTCATGATATGACTTGGATTTGGATATGATCTTTAATATCTTCAGTATGATCCAACTTGATCCAATGGTTTGCTTTGACTTGGTAATAAATCTTCTTCATGGATGGGGTTATTTTCATGTTTTTGCTTTGAATGATTTGCTAATGCTCTTGGTAGACTGATTTGTACACAAACTCAAGCGAGACATTAGTAACACAAAGATCATTACATTATTGTGTTATCATCAAAATCATTAAGAAAACTTACTGTGGGAACCTGTAGACTAACAATCTTCCACTTTTTGATGATGAAATAATAATGGAATGAAATGGGAACAAGTTTCCCCTCAATAAATAAATTCAATATAATTTTTGAGGTAAGCTCCCCCTAAACATATACATTAATAATTTCAAGATAATTCATTTGCATATAGTTTAGATAAATCATTTACAAGTTTATGATCTCATTTATTGAATCCATTTGAATAAGACATTACAAGCAATTGATACAAAATTAAATGTCATTTATAATTCCAATTTTAAGTTAATTTAATTGGCTTTTACAATTATCATTCCATTAGAATTGAGCTTGGACAATTATCATTCCATTTACATATTTCTCCCTATGGCATCATCAAAAAGCATGAACAAGCATTATATGATACCAATACTAATTTAGTCATTGAGGTGCATGATACCAATTTTAATCATTTCATTAGACTTTACATGCATCATATTAAACATTTCAAACATTATTGTCCATACATTTCAAACATCATATATGACAATCATTTCATAACATATACTCATATATATCAAACATTCATCATGCATTATTCTCATTTCATACATGTAACACTCTTTCAAAAACATCAACAATTCATCTTCCAAAACATACAAATATTACATCATTTCATTTACATCCAAATATATATATATATATATATAAATCAATCAATAATCATCAAAGTACTTTGCTCTCTTCGGGTACTATTAACAGGCATGATGTTATCCCCAGCAAAATCAAAGCTCTTATTCAGTTGGATAAATCAGGCTTAGGGACTCTCAGAAAAGTTAAAATATAAGGTTTTTGTGTATTTTTATTTTGGTTCAGTAAGGGTAAGGTTTTATGTCGTCCCCCCCTATGGAGTCTGTAGGGGTAAGGTTTTTTGTCCCCCCCCCCCCCCCCTTGTGGAGTCTGTAGGAGCGTGCTTCTATGCCCCCATTTTTTTGTGTTTGTAGGGGTAAGGTTTTATGTCCTCCCCTTTTTTAATTATTTAATAACCGATAAGGGTCTGCCAAACCCCCCTCTCCTTCCGAGAGGCTTTTAAAAATAATAATAATAAATAATCATCAAATATAATCAATGCAAATTAAGCATAATCAAGCATGATCACATAAGGAATTCATTAATTTTATTGATCATACTTTGATCTTCATTTTTGTAGCCTACAAGGACAAGTACAAGTAGCTCCCTTTGGTACCCATACCTTTTTGGGTTCAACTATCATGACCCAAAATACCCCCTAGAAAATAGGAGACCTTTTGGCATGTGACCTAAATCATATCATATCATCATGTGCAATACACAAGGCATACAAATAACGGAAATTGAAATTTTCTAAATATACTAAACCTGTACAAGTATCCAAGTCTGAACTAACAGAATGTGATGCAGTGTAAAGGAAAAAACTACAGCAATCAATCAAACAGCCAAAAAGATTGGAGGAGAAAATACAAGACTCAAGGTCTTCTATATTGATAATGCTTCAAAAAACTGATTTTTCAAGGACAACCCCCTTGGCTTAAATAGGCAACAAAAAACTTAAATTCAAGAAGCCTAGGTAATGACTACAACAATTTACTAGGAAAGAAATAAGAACTTCAACAAGTAACTAGGTCTTGACTTCTACAAGTTACTAGACAAGCATTAAATGCAACTATAAGTTACTAGGATGGTGTAATTTCCTATGATCAACTTCCAAGATGGCTCATTACTCCAAAGGTGACCATGTAGACTTGGGCTCTTCTAGAAAGAACTCTCTTTATGGGCTTGGGCCCCCTCATGAACTTGGGCCAAATTTTGGTCTTACCCATCAATAGAAAACCGGATTCTCCTGCATCAGAATGTTAACAAAATATAACAAGTGTAAAGTAGACATTACCCACTTATCAAAATACACAAATCTCTCCCTCACCCTCTCAATAGTAGCTTAGACAGGGTCACCTATCCGGTGCTCCATCCTCGAGCGGATAATCCATAGTAGGCTCCGGCTCGTAATACTCCTCCTCGACCCAAGGCTAAGGAGCAACATCAAATGGATATGCCGATAATAACAAATCAGCTGAGTTTGGAATACTCAGCGTATACAAACCACTAGATAATATGTCATAATATCACATGCTCTCACATAGGCACTTCATAGGATACACATGCACTGAAACACATAAGGAAACCCCTTTGCAAATACACGTGTGATATAATAAAACACATACTTTTATCTTTCAAAATCATATTATTCTTTTCTTTTCTTTTATCTCTTTTACTTTACACATGGAACATTTCACTTGCTTTACACATGGCTTTATGGGAGTGTATACATTACTTTGACTAATGCTCTACCTAGATTGGTAGAAGTCCATTAGCATTCAAAAACACATGGAGCATGCCTAATGCTCTACCTAGAGTGATAGAAGTCTATTAGCAGTTTCATCTACCTCTCCGTGGATATCTTTGCACATAGTTTACCCGAAAAAAATACCAAATGCTCTACCTAGAGTGGTAGAAGTCAATTTGCATTCTTCCCACACATAGCTTCATTTGAGACCAAATGACTAATGCTCTACCTGGGTTGATAGAAGTCCATTATCATTCTCCCGATACATCTTACTTTGTTCATCTTCTTTTACTTTACTTTGTCGATACACACACATGAAAACTCTGATCATGCAATACACGTCCACATATACAATTGTGAATGAACATGGTACATAATTGGAAACACATAACACATGGCACATGCTGTCTATTTCACTCAAACTTCACATAAACACATACACATGCTTTTCAACTTCATTTAAAACCATCACTTTGAATAACACACTTGAATTCATCATCACATAGCTTTCATAATTCATTCTTAGTATAGAATACATCTCAATTGAATTAGTAGGATTTCCTACTAATTCACCTCACAGAGGAATTTTCATCAAGAATTCAATTTGAGATTATGATAACAAAAGTTAGTAGTGTGTATTTACCTTTCAAAGACTATTTCCCTTAAGTCTAGAGCTTAAGAACAGTTGAGAAGCAAGGACTCCTTTTGTGGTTAAATTTCCGAAATTCAAGAACATTTGGCGAACACAGTGAAGAATTGTAGCTTTCCATGCCAAATTCCCCAAATGATCTTCTCTTAGGGTTTTAGTAAATCAAACTCATGAATTTGGGTTCTATTTATAGGCCAAGGCTTTCCAAAACCCAAAAGACCCTTTTCAAAATATCTCCCAAAGGTCGGTTACGAGTATAAGGTCAAAATGACCGTTTTTTGTGTCTAACTCGTCGACAAGTGAAACTATAGAATTCTCTATTTCAACACTGTCTTTTTCAGACGTTGACAAGTGAGACTACTTTAGATGCACTCATCGATGAGTAAGACTGTATTTTCCCTGTTTTGCTGTTTTTCTCATTTCTCTCACTTATACCACTTTCCTACTTTGTTTCTAACACCCATAAACATAAAAGAACATACGTGAAGCCTCTCATACATGCCACAACATATTAATCACTATCATCAAATGCCAAAAACCTTTTCTTCATTGATGAAAATCAAGGAAAACACATAAGGGTTCAATGCCTCAAAACACTATTCACAGCACTATTCATGACATTATAAACTTGGTTCCGGGGTTCTACATCCTTCCCCTTATACAGAAATTTCACCCCTGAAATTAGAATGATACAAGAAGATAATAAAGAACAAAATACATGAAAATTAACAATGAAAACTATACTAACAAATTATGGTACTTTTCCCTCACTTCGGCCTCGCACTCCTATGTAGCCTCTTCTGCAAAATGGTGTTGCCATCTCAAGAGGACTAAAGGAATAGTCTTGGTGCGCACAACTTGATCTCTACGATCCAAGATCTGAGCCGATTACTCCACTAGAGTAAGATCCTCTTGAATCTTCAGTAGATCAAGATCAATGATATGTGATGGGTCCGGTACATATTTCCGAAACATGAAAGACATTGTGGACCATCGTCATGTGAGGAGGTTAAGCCACTCTGTAAGCGACTTCTCCGACGCGTGTGATCACCTCAAAAGGTCCCACATACCTCGGGCTAATCTTCCCCCTCTTTCCGAACATCATGATTTCCCGACTCTGAGAAATCCTCACAAAGATCTGATCCCTAACCTGAAATTTCAAATCTCTGCGACGAGTGTTCGCATAGCTCTTCTACCTATCCTGGGCAGTCTTCAACCTCTCCCTGATGACCCTAACTCTCGACAATCTGCTCGATGATCTCATAACCCAGTACCTTTCGCTCACCAATTTTGACCTAGTACAGAGAAGCTCAACAACTTCTCTCATACAAGACCTCGAAAGGTGTCATCTGGATGCTCGCCTGGTAGCTGTTGTTGTAGGCGAACTTAACCAATGGCAAGTGATCATCCCAACTACCTCGAAAGTCTAACATGCAAGCTCGGAGCGTGTCCTCTACAATTTGGTTCACCCTCTCGGTCTGCCCATCGATCTGAGGATGAAAGGTGGTGCTAAAGTCTAACCGAGAACCCATAGCACTCTAAGAGGTCTTCCAGAACCTGGAAGTAAACCTCGGGTCTCGATCAGAAACAATGGTAACTAGCACCCTGTGCAAACAAACCACTTCCTTGACGTACAAGGCTATAAGCTGGCTCGAACTGGAGGTAGTCCAATAGAGTAGGAAATGCACAGACTTTGTCAACCTGTCTACTACAACCCATATAGCATCGAAGCCTTTTGTCGTCCGTGGCAATTCAACTACGAAGTCCATAGAGATGTTATTCCATTTCTATTCTGGAATAGGGAGAGGCTGTAAAAGACCTACAGGTCTCTGATGCTCGGCCTTAACCTACTGGCACACCAAGTAATGAGTCACATACTCTGCCACTTCCCTCTTCCTGTTCCACCATCAGAATTACCTCTTCAGGTTTTGGTACATCTTTGTACCCCCAGGATGCACTGTGTACTAGGATCGGTGAGCTTCATCCAAGATCTCAAGTCTCAACTCTGAGTTGGTGGGAACACACAACCTACCTTTGAATGAGATGGCACCATCACCATTGAAAGAAAAATCCTGACTACCATTACTCACCGACTTGTCTCGGTAAGCAAGCAACTCGGCATCCGAAGTATGCAGCTCCTGGATCTGATCCAACATATATGGCCTGACTACTAGGTTCACCAACACTAGCCCATAGGTAGTAATACTGAAACTAGTCGCATTGTTAGAAATCTCTTCTAACAACTTCCACTCATGGATCATCGTGCGAGCCAAGTGTCCAAAAGACTTCCTACTCAAAGCATCTTCCACCGCATTCGCCTTACCCGGGTGGTACTAAATAGAGCAATCATAATCCTTCATGAACTCCACCCATCGACGTTGCCTCAAATTCAGCTCCTTCTAGGAAAACAGATATCATAAGCACTTGTGATCCGTGAACACATCGAACTACTCCCCATAAAGGAAGTGACGCCAAATCTTCAGAGCAAAGACAACTACTGCAAACTCTAGATTGTGCATAGGATAGTTCTTCTCATGATCTTTCAACTGACGAGAAGCATACGCAATGACCTACCCATGCTGCATTAGAACACATCCTAGCCTGATTTGCGAAACATCACTGTATACTATAAAACCACCGCTCCTAGACGGAACTGTGAGAATAGGGCCGTAGTAAGCCTCTCCTTTAACTCCGTGAAGTTACTCTTGCACTTGTCATTCAAGGTGAACTTAGCGTTCTTCCGCCTGAGATTTGTAAGCGGTGTTGCTAAGCTGGAGAATCCCTTTACGAACCTCCTGTAGTATCCTACCAACCGAGGAAATTACGGATCTCGGTAATACTCTTGGGCCTCTCCCAGTTCTTCATTGCATCTATCTTCGCAAAATCAACTGAGATGCCCTTGATAGACACCATGTGTAGAACCCCAAAATCGGATTGCATAGCACGGTGAATAGTGTTGTGAGTAGTGTTTTGAGGTATTGAAATCTTTATGTGTTTCATTGTATATTATCAATGGAGAAGACAGTTTTGATTTTTAATCAAAAGCATTATATAGATTATCAATGTTTTAAAGTCTTAAGGAGTTTTCATTTGAGGTTCATGGGTGTAGCAACACAAGTGGGAAAGAGCCTAAATGTGAAAAAATGGGAAAAACAACAAATAGTACAAGTTCAAAGCAAACCGGTCGACCAACTTTGCTTCCGATCAATCGAACAGCAACCAGTCAACCGAATGTCACTACCGGTCGACCGAACCACTATCAGTTGACCAATACTCCTTACCAGTCGACAGAATGGGCAGAATTTTGTATGGGGAAATTTTCCATAGAGGGGATTTTCTACCGGTCGACCGAACCCCTGGACTTTTGTCCTATTTAGTCTTTTTAAGCCAATTCATTAAGGGTAGGTTGGTCTTTTACCACCCCTTTGCCTATATAAGGCCAATTTCGTGGCCTTAGGGTATCACAAACCCTCTAAGACAAACATTTGTTGATTTTGAAGGAGAAGGAAAGGAGAGCTAGGGTTTGACTCCAAGACCAAGGATTGAGCATGTTTTGCTTCCCAAAGTCTCATTTCACTTCTTTAAGTCTCCTCAATCTTTCTTAGGAGTTTAGAACGCTTTTCTTAGAATTTTCTTTTTAGGTTTTTCATTTTTTCTCCTTAGCCAAATTCAAGTTTGGGGTGGTTTCCAAGTAAACTACCTAAAAAAAAACATTTGGGTTGTACGATCGTTCGTAGAATAGCTACGAACGATTGTAATTTTTCAAATTCAGGCCAAACTTTCTGTCCCATTTACGATCATTCATAGGAATCACACGAACGATCGTAAAATTCCAACATTTTGGCCAAACTCTCTGCCCCGTTTACGATCGTTCGTAGGACACCCATGAACGATCGTAAAATTCCCAAACTCAGGCCAAACTCTCTGTCCCGTTTACGATCGTTCGTAGGAATCCCACAAAGCATCGTAAAATTCCCATTTCCTGGCCCAACTCTCTGCCCCGTTTACGATCGTTCGTAGGAATCCCATGAACAATCATAAAATTCCAACTTCCTGGCCCAACTTACTACCCCTTTTACGATCCTTCGTAGGACTCCCACGAACGATCGTAGATGCCTGGTCCATTTTTTTTTAATGTTACGAACGTTCGTAGCTGAGCTACGAACGATCGTAGGTGCGTGATCCAGTTTTCAAAAAGGGGCAATTTCTAATTTCTCCCCTATTCTCTCTCTTCCGCATCTCTTCCCCATTCTTCCCATTCTCATTCTCTTCCCCATCTTTCCATCTCCTTCTCCGATGTTCGTGGTTCTTCCTTGGCTTCCTTGACCCTCTCCATCCCGGCATCCATCTTCAAGGCGAGTTTTTCCCATTTGCATTTTTTTTCTTACAGTTGTTAGGGGTTTTCAAGGATCCACGCGCACAAGGTGTTGATTCTTGATTCAGGTGGGGTCCTAGGTCCTTGCACGTGTAGAGTGTTGTTCTATCTCCGTGAGGGTACCCTTTCTCGTTAATCAATTCCAAGTGGGAATTGTCTTTTAAAAAGACATTCCAACTATTTTTCGAAATGCCTCACTCATTTTTTTTTTCATATGGGACCCAAATGCGTTTGTCGGACCCTACCAACACCTCCAGATTCCCCTCCGCCACCTCCGTCTCCTCAGTCACCCCAGTCTCTATCGCCAGTGTGGCATGCGGAACCGGAACCCTACCTCCTTGATTACAAAGTTGGTCGGATGACCGTCTTTGATCTTGAATTCTTCCAATCTATTCCAGAAGCATCCTTCGGCCTAAATGAGCTTACGAAGCGACGCCTCCAGTACTACCTCACCCCCACAGATTTGACCTACCCTCGTCTTGTCCGCCTCTTTTACCAAAACATGCATATCATGGATGGCGAGACTCCCACCCTCGAGACCATTATCGATGGACACACTACCACAGTGACCCATGACTCCATTGGTCGGGCTTTGAATTACCCAACCACCACTACCGTCAACCCTCACTTCTTAACGTCCTACCCTTGAGTCTATGGTTGCAGACATGTGTGGAGGGTAATTCCACAACTCCACCTACATGAGGTGCTCCCTCCTTCCGGCCCACTGTTGGTTCTTGGATACTGTGTTCGCCCAGAACCTATATCCCATTAACCACAAAACAGAGCGCCAAGGGCACCTGTTAGAGGTCGTCTATTGCTATATTCTCGCTTATCTTCTCTGTGCATTTCATTTTCCTTCTTTATTTTTGGGCATACTAACTTGTGGTACTAACCTGTGCTTTGAGCTATATTTGGTTGAAGTTTGGGGTTATTCTAGGTCTCTCATTTTTCTTACCCCCCCCCCCCCCCCCCCCCTTCACCCAGTATCATATTTGCATACATCCCCCTGGACGATACTATCTCTTCCATTTTTCCCTTCTATATTACATTCTATGACATTGAGGACAATGTCTAATTTAAGTTTGGGGTTGGGATCTTGTGGTACACCTTTTAATTTTTATTATCTTTGGGTGAGTGTGCACATACATGCAATAAGTAGACCTGCATAACTCTTGGTTTTGAAACTAAACTGTTTTTAACTCCAAAAATTTTAATAGGTTCAGTATAATCCAACTTTTATCAATGGACTTGAATTAGGAACCCACGATCCCAGTTATACACAGTTTAACCCTTGACTAAATGATAAATGCTGAAAAATCTTAAAAGTCATTAGTAGACCTTGAAAACTTGCACGAGCACACTAAAACTTGTCTAGTGGGGTTCAACAGCGAGTCCCTTGATCAATAACTTTGTTAGCTCATGAGGAGTTAGATGACTTAGAGATTGAACACTACCCTTGGTTAATGAAAAAAAATATAATAAATAAATAAAATAATAATAAAGTGTCTGACCAAACCAAAACTCCCCTACCTAGTAACCGGACCTCATGCCTTGTTAAGCATTGTGTTTCGCATAAAAAAGTAAGGAGTTTGGAATGGTCATCTATCTTAGTCTAACTAGTTTAGGTTTGTAGCCTCTTTAACCCGAGTTATTAAGCCCTTAGGAGTGTTCTACACTTAGTGCCCTAAAGCCTTCTGGTTTGGGAGTCACTGGCCTAAAGCTCGCTAAATGGGTTAACCAGAAAGCTTTAGAAACCTAGATTCTGCACAGGCACACATAAATATATATATATATATATATATACATAAAATTTTGAATGGAAAGCCAATGTATTGTTTAAATTGATAAGGAATCTGACAATAAATGGGTCGGTAGGGTAGCTGTTAAGGAGACTAGGTCAAGATTACACATTCAATTGATAGATCACTTAACACCAAGGATCTAATGACTAATCTTAACTAAGCCTTACAAATTCAGAATTAGGTGAGATTGTTTGAGATTGAGAATGCGGGGTCAAAGTTCAAGTCTGTTGATAAATTTGGGATTATATTGAATATATTGTGATTTTGTGATTTAGAACATGTTTTCAGTTTCGATTCTAAGAGTTACACTTTCTGACTGAGCACTAAAATACAAGATCAATTGTTAGTATCAAAGTTTGTGGGTATCTTCACTGTAAACCCTCACAAGACTTCACTCGTCCACTAGGGCCACCTAGGGGTTTAAAAGGCTCGTTGCATATGCTAACTGCAACCGTGGATCCTCACGAAAGGAGATATAGCTAGTATAGTTTAGATATAGCTAGTATAGTTTAGTTTTTGTTTTCTTTGTTGCATTGCTCGAGGACTAACAATGTATAAGTTTGGGTTTGTGATAGGTGCATAATTATACATATTTAAGCACCTTAAATTATACATGTTAGTTCCTTTGAGCCTATTATGAAACTATTTTATGGTACTTTGGTTTCTTTCTCTATTTCGGGTTCCAATGAAGAAAAAGAGCTAACATGGCAGTGAATGGACCTTGAAAGCTAAAAAATTCATCACCCATGAGAAATCAAAAAGGGAAAAGAAGAAGATCAATAGAAGTTGTAAGCTACAAACGTTCATAGGTTTCCTACAAACGATCGTAGGATATCTACGAACTATCGTAGATCGACATTTTTGTTTTGGGACGCGTGCGCGTAAAGGATTTTTCCCTCAGCCCTACTCTAGAGGATTAATTATTCCACTTTTTAGAGACGGGGTATAAAAGACAAGGGAGAAAAATCCTAGGTTATCAATTCTTTCACCTGGAGATCTAAAAGTGGCTGAAAAAGGGGGATCAAAGATACAAACAAGCGTTGAAGGTTCATCTTCAACAATCACGGAGTTCATCGCTTTCAGGATGAACTAACTTCACCCTCTAGGGTTTCGATGAAACCCTAGCCAAGTATTGTATTTCTGTTTTTATTTCTAGTTCCTTTCTTGTAAACATTTGATTGCATAATAAAAGGGGTTGCTTCAAGAACTGAATTTAATGATAATATTTATTCTCAATGGTGTTTTTCTTTGTCTTAGGTTTAACTAAATTGAGTTTAAAATCAATTTAGGTTAGTTTCTATGATCCTAATCGTAGATGTTGTGCAATGGTGCTTAATGATTAAATGACTAGATTTTAAGATGATGTATACCTAGAGAAGACAAGTGATACAGCAACCCTAGATTATTGTAGATCACTTGTGTTGATCGCAGATAGGCATGCCTTAGATCTAGTTACTTGAGATTTTTCTCGATCTGTTGATTAGGGACTTGTAGTCGCTCTCAACCTTGATGTTTATGAGTTTAAGGACTTTAAATGATTACCAGCGATGCAATATTAGGCTAGAAGTGGATTCCTCTACCCTAGACTTCTCCCATATTTTCGCAAAATCTTTTAGCTGTTTTCTAGTTTAGACAATTTAGAATAATTTAGTTTTAATTGAGATCAATCAACAATTAACTCTTCAACCTTCAGTTTAATTTAATTTAGAAAAATAATAGTTAGACCAGCGCAATTCTCTGTGGTTCGACCCTTGCACCACTATTCTATGGGATTAATATCAATTGTAAGGTATATAATTGAGCGACCACACATTAAGGGCAATAAATGAGTTTGTTGTGAAGTTAATAACCTTGAATGAGTAAATGCTTTCTACTATTGACCTTATTTTGATCTCCATTATGAAAACTAGGATTTAGGTATGGTATGGATGAAATAGGCTTATAGCCATGTTTGATTGCTATGATATCTCCATGAATGAAGTGCTATGGGTATGATCCAATGTTTAAAGGTGTCTTATGACTACCATGATGCTTATGAAAACTATGTTCTATTCTTAATAGTTTTGCAAGCCTACTATGATGCTTTTAAGTGATCCTAACATGTCTTGAATATTTTAAAGCTTTCCAAAATCTAGCATGATGCCCACATGTCTCGTATATGCATGAATAAAGATTTCTGAGTTGCTAGGATGCTCACAAGCACTATAAACACTCTATATTTTACATGACCGAGGTTTTGTAGAAGCATGATAATTCAAAGGTTCATAAGAAGAATTTCTAAGGAAAACCTCATAAGAAAACTCATAAGTTTATAAGCATTTGAAAATGCCAAACTATAGGTTGGTGAAGTCTAAGATCGGTTACAATTTTCTCTAAGGATCATAAGTCTAAGATCGGTTACGAATGCTCATAAGGATCAAGTCCAAGATCGGCTCACAAGTCTCTAAGGATCACAAGTCTCGTAGGTCTCTCATAAGAATTCATAAGAAACTCATAAGTCTAAGATCGGTTCACAAGCTCATAAGGATCAAGTCGAAGATCATCTCATAAGTCTCTACGGATCATATGGCTCATAAGGCTCACAAGACTCAATAACTCATAAGACTAATAAAGCTCATAAGACTAATAAGAACTCATAAGATACTTTGGTTTTCTACGAAAGCTCTTAAGACAAGGTTTTGAAAGTTATGCATAATTTAAGTTAAAGTTTTAAAATATGATTTCTATGTCCGGTTCAATGCTTGAATTATGAATTTTTATCTTAAGTATTCGCATGATATTATTAATTGTGACATTGTTAGCTAGTAGCTTGTACTCGCTGAGTATTCCATGCTCAGCCGTACATTTCATGTCGGCGGGTCCGTTTGACATCTGCAACCCCGAGCCATGGATTGAGGAAGAGTATGCAGAAGAAGAGGTGACTATCCCGTTGTAGCCTCAGGAGGACAGGGATCTAGATAGGTGGCCCTATCGAGACTATTGTTGAGTGGAGAGACAGTGAAGTTTTTTTTTGGTATTTTGTTAAAGTGGGTATGCCCACTTCACTTTTTGGATTATGTTGCTTTGTATAAACTTGGAATATTATCTTATATGTTAAAGAAATTTTAGTTATGATTCCGCTATGTCATGCCTTGGTATTCTTGTACAGGATGGTTTGTAAGACAGGTTAGTCACGTACAAAGTCACGCCTAACTTCTATGTGGGATTTTGGGGGGCGACACCACGTAACCAAGGAATGCCACCTTCTCCAACCAAAACTCGCACTGCTCAACTTAGCATACAGGCTATGCTCTCGAAGAGCTGCAATGTAAGGCGGAGGTCTCTCACATGATCTTTCCATGTCCCAGAATACACAAGGATATCATCGACAAACACGATCACACATCGATCGAGAGATGGTCTGAACACCCGGTTCATCAGATCCATGAAAGTCATCGGCGCATTCGTCAGACCGAAAGGCATGACTAGGACCTCGTAGTATCCATAACGAGTCCTGAAGACAATCTTAAGAACGTCTTCAATCTTGATCTTCAACTGATGGTATCCAGGTCGAAGATCAATCTTCGAGAAGAACTTCACTCCCTTCAGCTGGTCAAACAAGTCGTTTATCCGAGGAAAGTGGATAACGATTCTTGATCGTAACCTTGTTTAGCTACCTATAGTCAATGCACATCCTCATCGACCCATCCTTCTTCTTCAAAAAGATCACATGGGCTCCCCATAGTGAAAAGCTCAATCGGATGAAGCCAAGGCCCTGTAGCTCTTCTAACTGCTCCTTCAACTCCTTCAGCTCAATAGGGGTCATCCTGTATAGGGCCCTAGAAATTGAAGCAGTGCCCGGAGTCAAGTCAATGGCAAACTCTATCACCCGATCAGGAGGCAATCCTGGCAATTCTTCAAGAAACACGTATAAGTACTCACTCACAACCGGGATGGCTAAGGAGTCTCGTACCTCCAAGCTCGAGAGACCAAGAATTGTTAAACATGCTATATTCTTCCTTCGAATCCCTCAAAAATGAAACGGCTTCTCCCCAATAGACTGGAAGTTCACCATCTTCTCAAAACATGCCATATGACCTGGGTGAGTCGAGAGCCAATCCATCCCCAAGATGGCGTCGAAATCTTGGAAATCCAAGACAATCAGATCAGCTCACAACTCCTTCTTCCCAACTTGTACTATGCAATTAGTTCAAAATTGATAACTCCCGAACTAACTGGCTCGGTGCAGAGAGAAAACCCTTCGCGAAGCTAGGTGATACAAAGGAATGTGTCGATCCAGAATCGATCAACACCTGAGCTAGGCACTTCTCTATCAATAAGGCGCCTAAGTATTTAACTAACTACCGTCAAGCAAGTACATAAACCACACATAACATTTAGGTAGCATGTTCGTACACGGCGTAGCAATACAATCACATATTATTGAAAATTTATAATTGTGACCATTTAAACTTGAGTGTACCTTACAACATCATCAGATGCGTGTGCGTCCTGCTCTGTCATGGTAAAGACCTAGCCCTGGTTTGCCTAATGAGGCAGGCTGAGTGGGTTGTGGGGGCCTAGAGACTTGAGAAGATCCTTGCTGAAAAGCCTGCCTGATTGGAGGTCTACTTCCCTGAGGCTGAGGCTGGAATGAAGGCTATCAGCCCGGGCAATCCTTGACCATGTGCCCCTGGAGACCATAGTGAAAGCATCCACCTGTGAGATTCTGGAAATCTCCAACATGCTTCCACCCGCAATGACTACAAAGTCCAGACCCTATAATAGATGAAGCTGGTTGCGCAGGCCTGGTATCCTGGGTAGTAGTAGGGCGAGGTGCCAGCGATACAAATGGAGGCCTCCAAGCCAGTGTAGGCTGCGAAGTCTGGTAAGGAGCAATCCTGGCCCGCTTCTCAGGCGGTGCTAAGCCAATGGACTGTCCTCTGGACATGCCTCTCCTTAGGCCACTATCTCTCCTCTGGAAGAATTCTTTGGAATTCTTCTCTACGAGCTTGGCCTTGCTCACGACCTCTCCCCAGGTGCCAACTTAGAACATGAACACCCTATGCCTGATGAAGGTCTTCAGCCCTCGCTCGAACTTCCTGACCCGCATGTGCTCTGATGCGATCAGGTGAGGTGCGAACCTCAACAAGTCCACAAAAGTGGCCTCATAGTCTTCCACACCCATTTCCCCTTGCTCGAGCGTCATGAACTCAATCTCCTTCTACCCCCTACTCGAGCGTCATGAAATCGATCTCCTTCTACTCTCGAATAGCAGCTAGAAAGTACTGCCGAAAGAAGACATCGAGGAATTCTCCCAATGTCCATGCCTCTCCTACCCTAGCGGCGCCTCTCTGCCCCAAAGAAGCTCTCCACTGATGCTCGACCGAACACTCCATCACAAAAGAGGCCCAGTCGACTCTCTACTCTTTTGTGAATCGGAGGACCCTGAAGATCTTCTCCAACTGCATAATTCATGCCTCAGTCACCATGGGTTCTGTCGTCCCATAAAAGATAAGAGGCCGCAGTCTTTGGAAAACTTCTAACCCCGTAGTGTGGTGCACAGAAGGAGGTGTAGGTGCAGTAGGAACAACATGATCATCAACCCTGTCTGCTAGTCTAGCCATCGTCGCTGCTATAGCCCCAAGAACCTGAATCATATCGAGCTGCCCATCACTCTCCTTCAGACCTTCAGGTCTGATAGCCTCTCCCTCGATTATCACACCTCATGATATAATCCTGAGAGCAATAGCACAACTTTAGTTAAATTTTAAATCAATCTCGTAGAATACTGTAGTTCAATGAGCTTATAGTGCTTATATATAGTGCATCGTATTACAGCGAGGTATACACATAATAGTATAATCATACAACTGGTTTCCTAGCGAAGCTAAATTCTTGAACTTAGGTTAAGTCATTAACCGATCAGAATAAGAATATTTGATTAGTCTATAATTGGCATACGATTCCCTATATTTACCTAATCCCTTTGCTTGATACCCGTTATGTCACGATATCAACATTGTCATTTAAATTCCATCTGAGTTCTATGTTCAACTCAAATAACCGACATAACCTAAACCTAACTTCCGCTTAGCCCTGGGAAACTAATCCCTGAGCTCAGATACTAACACTGTCGCGACCCAAAATACCCCCTAGAAGATAGGAGACCTTTTAGTGTGTGACCTAAATCATATCATACCATCCTGTTCAATACACAAGGCATACAAATAGCGAAAACTAAAATTTTCTAAATATACTAAACTTGTACAAGTATCGAAGTCTAAACCAACAGAATGTTAAAAAAATATAACAAGTGTAAAGTGGACATTCCCCACTTATCAAA
This sequence comes from Tetracentron sinense, assembly GCA_015143295.1. NCBI lineage: Eukaryota > Viridiplantae > Streptophyta > Magnoliopsida > Trochodendrales > Trochodendraceae > Tetracentron > Tetracentron sinense. The sequence goes on from CM026556.1 coordinate 390,856, forward strand.
ATACACAAATCTCTCCCTCACCCTCTCAACAGTAGTCTAGATAGGGCCACCTATCCGGTGCTCTATCCTCGAGCAGATGATCCATAGTAGGCTTCGACTCGTAATACTCCTCCTCGACCCAAGGCTCAGGAGTAACATCAAATGGACATACCAATGATAACAAATCGGCTGAGTTTGGAATACTCGGCGTATACAAACCACTAGATAATCTGTCATAATATCACATGCTCTCACATAGGCAATTCATAGTATACACATGCACTGAAACACATACGGAAACCCCTTTGCAAATACACATGTGAGATACAATAAAAAACATACTCTTATCTTTCAAAATCATTTTATTCTTTTCTTTTCTTTTTTCTCTTTTACTTTACACATGGAACATTTCTCTTGCTTGACACATGACTTTATGGGAGTGTATACATTACTTTGATTAATGCTCTACCTAGAGTGGTAGAAATCCTTTAGCATTCACATACACATAGAGCATGCATAATGCTCTACCTAGAGTAATAGAAGTCCATTAGCAGCTTCATCCACCTCCCGGTGGATATCTTTACAAATAGTTTACCCGGAAAAAATGTCAAATGCTCTACCTAGAGTGGTAGAAGTCCATTTGTATTCTTCCCACACATAGCTTCATTTTGGACCAAATGACTAATGCTCTACCTAGGTTGGTAGAAGTCCATTATCATCCTCCCGATACATCTTACTTTATTCATCTTCTTTTACTTTACTTTATCGATACACATACACATGAAAACTCCGATCATGCAATACATGTGCACATATACAAATGTGAGTGAACATGGTACATAATTGGAAACACATAACACATGGCACATATTATCTATTTCACTCAAACTTCACATAAACATATACACATGCTTTTCAACTTCATTTAAAACCATCACTTGGAATAACACACATGAATTCATCATCACATAGCTTTCATTATTCATTCTTAGAATATAATACATCTCAATTGAATTAGTAGGATTTCTTACTAATCCACCTCAAATACAGAGGAATTTCCATCAAGAATCCAATTTAAGATTATGAGAACAAAAGCTAGTAGAGTATATTTACCTTTCAAAGACTATTTCCCTTAAGTCTAGAACTTAAGAACATTTGAGAAGCAATAAGGACTCCACTTGTGGTTGAATTTCCGAAATCCAAGAACACTTGGTGAACACAGTGAAGAATCGTAGCTTTCCTGATCAAATTCCTCAAATGATCTTCTCTTAGGTTTTGAGTAAATCAAACTCCCGAATTTGGGTTCTATTTATAGGCCAAGGCTTTCCAAAACCCCAAAATATCCTTTTCAAAATATCTCCCAAAGGTCGGTTACCCGTATGAGGTCAAAATGACTGTTTTCTGTGTCTGACTCATTGACGAGTCAGAAACTTCAATTCCAGTCATCGACAAGTGAGACTACAGAATTCTCTGTTTCAACACTGTCTTGTTCAGTCGTCGACAAGTGAGACTACTCCAAAAGCACTCGTCAACGAGTGAGACTGTGTTTTCCCTTTTTGCTATTTTTCTCATTTCTCTCACTTGGACCACTTTCCTACTTTGTTTCTAAGACCCATAAACATAAAAGAACATACCCTAAGCCTCTCATACATGTCATAACATATTAATCAGTATCATCAAATGCCAAAAACTTTTTCTTCATTGATGAAAATCAAGGAAAACACATAAGGCTTCAATGCCTCAAAACACTATTCACAGCACTATGAACTTGGCTCCGGGGTTCTACACCAACTTGGTTAGCTTTTGGAAGGATTGTTCCCTTGGGAACCCAAACTTGCTTAACTCTTTTATTTTCAATATAAGTATAATGAGTACTTGAAGAGCTAGTGTAGAGACCCCGAATCTTTTTCATGTTTTTACTTCATTGTATTAGGGGTATTATAGTCCTTGTGATGTTTTGATGTTTATGGTATTATATATTTATTTGGTGTGGTGTAAACTAGGCTTAATCAAACTTGTAACGGAGGGATGTCATATCACACCCTAAACTTTAGGAAGCTCTAGTTTTGGCACCGTTTACTGGAATTGAGTGATTCTTGAACCATTAGAAAGGTGTTGGAACCCTCTTCAAAGTTCATGTTTAATGTTTTTCCTTATTTTGAGTTTAAGCCAAGTCAATGGTGGGTTTTATCTAATGGAATTGCAGATCAGTCAACTTTGGGGACAATTTAGTCAATTAATTAAGTGGAATTTAGAAATTCTAAAATGCCAGAAATGTTCGTTTTTTTCGAAAGACGAATCCAACGCAAGTTGAATCATCGAAATCCGACGAACGAGTCAAAAGTTATGGCCGAAACAGTAAAGCGGGTCAAAAATCTATAGGCAACCGATCGCTTGGTCAGAAGTAGCGATCGATCGGTCCAAAACCGATCGATTGGTATCTATCGACTGGTCCAGAATTTTGTATGGGGAAAATTTCCAGAGAGTGCTTTTTTGACCGATCGACCGGTCAAGAGCACCGATCGCTCGGTTGAGCACCGATCGCTCGGTCATAACCACCGATCGCTCGGTCTTTCGTGATTTTTACAGAATTTTAGTATGGGCGTTTTGGTCTTTTTGTTCTCAGACCTTGGGGCTATAAATAGGGGGTCCTACTCAAAATAGTAAAATACTCTACCTATTTCTAACCTAATTTGGCAAAAAGGGGGAGAAAACCTAAGGTTTGAGGGAGAGGGTTGCTTGGAGAACAAGGAGGTTGCTACAAGATTGAGAGGAAAGCTTGGAGATCGTCCTCAAAGCTTCTCCAAATCTCCTTGAGAGCGTTTTGAATCCAAGGGAAGGATTCCTAAGGTCGATATACTATCCTAATCAACTCTATTTTAATGTTTTGTGAATATTAATTTGACAGAAATGATAGAATAGAGATTAAATGCATTTTTCCCAAATTTTCTATGAAGTAAGCTAATTATTGATGGAAATGTGGATGGAAATGTGGATTGGATGTGGATAGAGTATATGGAGGATGGGAAATGTATGGAGGATGGGATTAATATGTGGATGTGAATAGTGAATTGATTGTATGGATGAATTATGGTTTGATGAATGCTTGAAAATATAGAAGGGAAATGGATTCATATTATGCGTACACAAAGTGTTTGTGAAAATGCTTGAAAGGATAAATGCTATTGTACTCTTATGAAATGGTGGTAAATTGATTATGAATTGCGATATGAATTATGATAAGATATGTATATGTGAATTGTTTGTTAAGTATGTCTAATTATTTGCATGGAAATTGATAGTTGGGAAGGTAAGAACTTAGAGGAACATCTCTCAAACCGGAAATTCTCTAACTATTTGGTATAGGACATATAGTGGAGTTTCCATGGTGGGAGATCGGAATCTAAGCAATTACCAACTCGAATGTTAATTTCGACACTTAAGTACACAAGCACGTGTATGGTAAGATAAGAGTCTCACAAGTCACACATGTGGACCACAAGCATGAGCATGACATATGTATGACATTCTGAATAAGCATAAGCATGACATGGTCCGTATCCGCCAAGACCGGCATGTCAACCTGATTCTTAGACATGGTCCGTATCCGCCAAGAACGGCATGTCAACCTGATTCTTAGACATGGTCCGTATCCGCCAAGAACGGCATGTCAACCATATGATTTCTAAGGCATGGTCCGTATCCGCCAAGAATGGCATGTCTCATTACTGTGTGATCTGAATAAGTGCATAAGCATAAGCATCTCCCAAGCACGTGGTCTTATAAGCATAAGCAACTCATAAATGTATTGTCTAAGATTCTCACAAGTACACGAGTCAAGGTGATGATATGATGTATATGCGCACACGTTCTTCCGCACTCTGATTATGTTATTATGTTATTGGATATGTTTCTAACTAAGTGCAGGTATATTATTATTGTTGGTTGGATTTTATATACACTGAGTACCTTCGTACTCAGCCGGATTTCGTCTTGGCAGGTTTAGAGCAGGAGTACACGGCGGAGCCATGAGTTGAGGAAACTTATATCGAGGAAGGAGGAGAAGGTGAGCCCATCAAGGAGGGAGCCAGAGACTTGGGTGGCTACACCTCTTAGTTTTTATTTCATTTGATTGAGAGAGTTGTATTAGACTTGAGTAGATGTTGCTTAGTAGACTTTTTTAGTTGTGTATCAGACTCTTTGGTTTTAGTGGGTTGTATATGTTTACCGTAGACTCGTGCTATTTAGTGGGTTGCAGTTGATATATCGGAAATTTTATTATCCTCATTTTTGGAGACTCGTGTTAGTGTGCCTTGCATGTCATGGATTTTAAGCAGGTTAAGTAATGTGGCGATCCTAAAGTCCTATTTTAGCCTTGTGGGATTTTGGGGTCGTTACAGCTAGAATTAAAAAGTTTTGATAATTCCTTTGTTTAATTGTTAGGTTATAGCCAAGTCCGGTTTTATCAAATACACATTTTTGATTTCCTAACATTGTATTTACGGTCTTTTTACCATTTGTGAACTTAGTCACAATTTTAGTCAAGTCATCAACTTTAGATTTTAAATCATCACATTATTTGCATTCATTGGTTGAGACTTGAGGCTTAGAGTTAATTTATTTTTCTTTCTTTTTAAAAATTTCATTTTATTCTTGTAAATTTTATTTTTCCTTTTTCAAAAATTCATTTATATTTAAAAGAGAAGAATTTTCTTTTTTAAGCTTGAAATGTTTTGAAGCCAATTTTTAAAATTCACCGTATATTTCATCAAAAGCTTCTCTCAATTCTTCAAAAGAAAGAGATTCATCAAGTGAATATTTTACCTCATCATCATGTGCCATGAGACATAGATTTATCGATTCCTCATCACTTGAGCGAGCATCCGACTCACTTTCATCGGGGTCTATAGAAAATTAAAATTTTATCCTATTTCCTTAAGTGGAATTTCAATTTTAACAAATTAAAAGGAAATAGAATTTAGCAATTCAACACAAGCAATCAAAACAGTAAATAAAGGGAAGAGTTAGAGAGATGCAAACACAAAGAGTTTGTTCAGAAGGTTCAGCAATCTCGCCTACGTCCCCGCCTTAAGCTATACCCGCTAGAGGATTTCTCACGATTTACTCAATCGTATAGACTTCTTATGGGTGAAGCCCAAACCATTACAATCTTCTTCCGGGTGAAGATCATACATTTCCATTGCAAGAGAATCCCCTCTCTTGACTTTTACAAAGTTCCCCGCTTCAAGGACAAGAATCCATAAATTCTTGAGTTCACTCTCACTTTATAACAGAGTGGATTACAATCATAATATGCTCTTTTACATTAGCTGGATGATCACTTTTAAGATCTCTAAGAGTCTCTCAAAGAATGGAGTTGAATAAATCAAATTCGGACTCTTTTTGGGATTTTAAGGATTACTCAATGAATTTTGAAATCTAAGCTTTGGAGTGATTAATTGAATGATTGGAAGTATTGGAGTTCTTCTTTTAGTTCATGAATCATTTTTATTTATAGCATTTTCAAAGTTTTTGCCATTAGGGAAACATCCAAAATGAAACTAGCCGTTGAAAACTAGCAGTTACAGAGTATTCTGATTCCCGCATGATTTTATCGACGATATTAGGTGAGCATTCTGATTTCGTCGACAAGATGGAGATAGAAATAGAAAACAATAGCACTGCAACTGATTTCATCTACGAGGTTGAAGTTTCTCTTCAATTTCGTCGACAAGATTTCCTATTTTATTCTGGAAATTTTATTTTAAATAGACCTTAATAATGGGAATGAATGCTTTGGTCTTTTGGCTCATCTTTATCATGTTTTTCGTCTTTCCAAATGATGTCCTAGGGCTTTAGAATATTAATCAATTTAGTTTTTAGGCTTCTATGGTCATTCTAGGCTTTGATCAATTCAAACAACCAAAACTTTGAGGACTTTTACATAAGTCCTAAAATACTCAAAAAATAAAAACTAAGATTCTAAACCTTCTTGAGAGTTATTCATTCTTCTTGATCTTGATCTTGACTTGATTTGACTTTTTTTTCTTCATGATCAATCTTCTTCTTTATCTTCATGGATCTTAATGACTTGGACTTTGATTGATCTTCAATATGGTCTAACTTGACTTGCTTTGACTTGATGTTGAATTCCCTTCAAGTATGGTGTCATTTTCATGTTTTTTGCTTCAATGGTTTTGCTAATACTCTTGAACACTATTTTTCATAAACACTTAAAGGAGGCATTAGTAACACAATGGTCATTACATTATTGTGTTATCATCAAAATTAATGATGTTACCTTAGGTTCAAAACCTAAAGGATAACAATCTCTCCATTTTTTATGACATAATAATAGAATGGGAATAAGCTCCCCTCAATATATAAATTCAATTAAATTTTTTAGGCAAGCTCCCCCTAAACATATGTATTAAAATAAGATTAGAATCCAATTTATTTGCATATAGTTTAGATAAACCATTCACTAATTCATGACACTAATATTTGATTCAATTAGTCATTACAAGCATTTTGAACCAATTTGAATATGTCTTTTAAGCACATAATTTCAATTTAAATCATTTCAAGAGGTTTCGATAATTTTCATTCCATTATCCCTACTTTCATCCTTGGCAACATCAAAAAGCATGCATACACATTTAACAAGCATAGCAATTCAAGTATATGATACCAATAAAATCAATACATTATATATCAAGCATCATCCATTATATCAATCATGTATACATTCATATTTTATCCCCTTCGACAATCATCAAAAATCATAAAAGCACATGTTACTATAAAACACTATTTACTACAACATTTTTCATCAAAAAAAAAAAATTATATCACTTCAAGTCATATCCTCAATCATACATTTTTCATTCATATCATCAAGCATCAGTTCATATCAACATATCATTAGCCATAGCATCAAACTATATTTATTTCATAATCAATGCATTAAGCATTATCACATAAGGAAATCATTCAAATTATATCCATTTAAGCACACTTCCTTCTTTTATGGTTGAGTCTACATAAACAAGTTCAAGTAGCTCCCTTTGGTACCCAAAGCATCTTGGGTCCAACTTGGTTTGCCTTGGGAAGACATATTCCCTTAGACATCCAAACTTGTTTTATCCTCTTTTTTCCAATTTATGTATAAATAGTACTAGAAGTGCCAGAGGTAAAAAAAGTTTTGATAAGATTTTTGTTTGATATTAAGATTATATCCATTTCTAACTATATCAAATATGCATTTTTGATTTCCTAGCATTGCATCTAGGGTGTTTTTACCATTAGTAAATTTTGTTATAATGCAATTCAAATCATTAACTTTGATTTTCAATTCATTGCATTCAATGGATGGGATTTGAGGGTTTGGGGTGATTTCTATTTCTTTCTTTTTCAATTTTTCATTTTCCTCTTTCAAAATTTTATTTTTATTTTGTAAAAATTCATTTTTATTTTGAAGAGAAGAGTTTCCCTTTTTGAGCATTTTGTTCTTAGAAGCAATTTTTTGAAATTCATCATATAGATCATCAAATGCTTCACTAAGTTCTTCAAAATGAATAAATTCATCAAGTGAAGTTTGTACCTCATCCTCATGTGCCATGAGGCATAGATTGGCATTCTCACCATCACTTGAGCTTACATCCGACTCACTTTCATTGAAGTCATCTCATGTAGCTTCTATTTTGTCCTTGTAAGTTTGGCTTTTCTTGAGTAGGGAGCACTATGGCTTGATATGACCGGGCTTTTTGCACTTTTAGCATATGATGTCTTCCTCTTCGCTTGATTTGCTCTTGATGTATTCCTTGATGAATTCCTTCTTGTAGGTTTTTTCTTGAGGTTCTTCTTAAGCTTCAAGAATTTCTTGAATTTTCTCGTCATGTGAAGCATCTCCTCATCTTTTTCACTTTCCTCCTCTTCTTTACTCATCATCAATGATCCAAATAGCTAATCCATTGGTAGATTTGTAAGATCTTTACAATAATGGTCATCGCACCTTTGGAGCTCATTCCTTTGGTAGAGATTGGAGAATCTTTCCCACATTTTCTACAATAGAGTAGATCTTTCCAAGAGATTTTAACTCATTAATAATGTTAGTGAATTTAGAAAACATAAATGAAATAGGTTCATTTTGTTCCATTTTAAAGAATTCATACTTATGAATTAACATGTTAATTTTTTGTTCTTTAACTTGGTTAGTCCCTTCATAAGTAATTTGGAGTTTATCACAAAATTCTTTTGCCGAGTCGCAAGCCGAGACTTTATTAAATTCGTGTGAACTCAATGCACAATATAAATTGCTTATAGCCTTGGCATTTAACTGAACAAGTTTAACATCGGCTTCCGACCATTCAACCTCATCCTTACGTACTTGAGTACCATTAACAATTTTGGTGGGGATATTAGCACCATTTACTATAACTTTCCAACAATAATAGTCTAAAGCTTGAATGAAATACATCATTCTAACTTTTCAATTATTATAATTTTCATTATTGATAATGGAGGTCTAGAGTTTGATTGGCCTTCTCCTAGGGTAGTTGTAAACATATATGTCATTTTATCTTTTCTCTTAGATAATTAAATCTTTTAAAAAAAGAGACCTACACTCTAATACCACTTGTTGCCCAAGGTTTGAACCCTAGAGGGGGGTGAATAGGGTCTATGGCAAATTAAAATTTTATCCTATTCCTTAAGCGGAATTTTAATTTTAACAAATTAAAAGGAAATAGAATTTAGTAATTCTACAAAAGCAATCAAAACAATAAATAAAGGGAAGAGTTAGAAATATGAAAACACAAAGAGTTTGTTCACGAGGTTCGAAAATCCCGCCTACGTCCCCGCCTCAAGCTATACCTGCTAGAAGATTTCCCATGATTTACTCAATCCCACAGACTTCTTACGGGTGAAGCCCAAACCGTTACAATCTTCTTCCAGGTGAAGATCAGATATTTCCCTTGCAAGAGAATATCCTCTCTTAACTTTTACAAAGCTCCCCATTTCAAGGACAAGAATCCACAGATTCTTGATTTCACTCTCACTTTATAACAAAGTGGATTACAATCACAATATGCTCATTTATATAAGTTGGATGATTACTTTTAAGTTCTCTAAGATTCTCTCAAAGAATGGAACTGAACAGCTCAAATTCAAACTCTTTTTGGGATTCTAGGGATTACTCAATGGATTTTGAAATCTAAGTTTTGGAGTGATTAAATGAATGATTGGAAGTATTGGAGTTGTTCTTTTAGTTCATGAATCATTCCTATTTATAGCCTTTTCAAAGATATAGCTGTTGGGGGAATATCCAAAACGAAACTAGGCATTGAAAACTAACTGTTACAAAGTATTCTGGTTCCCGCATGATTTCGTCGATGATATTGGGTGAGCATTCTGATTTTACCGACGAGATGGAGATAGAAATAGAAAACAGTAGCACTGCGGCTGATTTCGTCGACGAGATTGAAGTTCCTCTTTAATTTCGTCGACGAGATTTCCTGTTTTCTTCTTAAAATCTCATCTTAAATAGACCTTAATAATGGGAATGAATTTCATAGTCTTTTGGCTCATCTTGATCATGTTTTTGGTCTTTCCAAATGATTTTCTAGGGCATTAGAATATTAGTCAATTTAGTCCTTAGGCTCATATGGTCATTCTAGGATTTAAGCAATTCAAACAACCAAAACTTTGAGGACTTTTACATAAGTCCTGAAATTTTCTCAAAATAAAACTGAGGTTCTAAACCTTCTTGAGAGTTGTCATTCTTCTTGATCTTGATCTTGACTTCTTTTGCTTCAGGATCAATCTTCTTCTTTATCTTCAGGGATCTTCATGACTTGGACTTTGATTGATCTTCAATATGATCCAACTTGACTTGCTTTGACTTGATGTTGAATTTCCTTCAAATATGGTGTCATTTCATGTTTTTTGCTTGAATAGCTTTGCTAATGCTCTTGAGCACTATTTTTCATAAACACTTAAAAGAGACATTGGTAACACAATGGTCATTACATTATTGTGTTATCATCAAAATTAATGATGTTACCTTAGGTTCAAAACCTAAATGCTAACAAACATTATGGAAATAGTTTCATTTTGTTCCATTTTAAACAATTCATATTTATGAACTAGCATGCTAATTTTATCTTTTTTAACTTGATTAGTCCCTTCATAGGTAATTTGGAGTTGATCCCAAATTTCCTTTACCGAGTCAAAAACCAAGACTATTGAATTCTTATGGACTCATTGAGCAATATAAATTGTTAATAGCCTGAGCATTGAGTTGCACTAATTTAGTATCGGCTTCTGATCATTCATCCTCATCTTTAGGTATTTGAATATCATCAACAATTTTAGTGGGGATGTGGGGACCTTTAACAATTATTTTCCAAGAATTATAATCTAATGCTTGAATAAAATACATCATTCTAATTTTCCACTAATTGTAATTTTCTCCATTAAACAACGGATGTCTAAAGGTTGATTGTCCTTCTCTAAGGGTAGTTGCATATATATTATTCATATTTGTAAAAAATATTTTCTCTAAGACGATTAAGTCAATTGAAGAGACCTAGGCTCTGATACCACTTGTTGCCCAAGGATTGGACCCTAGAGGGGGGTGAATAGGGTCTACGACATATTCAAATTCCTTCCTAATACCTTTAGCGGAATTTCAATTATATTAATTAAAAGGGAATAGAAATCAAGCAATTTTACAAACAATGCAAAATAATAAAGTAAAGAGAAGGGAAAGAGAAAGCAAACACAAGATGTTGTTCTCGATGTTCGGCAATCCCGCCTACGTGCCTGCCTTAAGCTATACCCACTTGAGGATTCACCACAATTTACAAATCGCACAATCTTCTTACGGGTGAAGATCAAACCTTACATGTGCAAGAGAATCCCCTCTTGACTTCCATGATCTTCTTCCGAGTAAAGATCCAACCTTACAATGAAGCTCCTCATTTCAAGGACAAGAATCCATCGAATCTTGATTTCAATCATTGTTTGTAGAAATTGATTTTACAACCATAAAGTTGCTCCTTATACGAGTTGGATGATCTCTTTAAAGTTCTCTAAAAATCTCCTAAAGATTAGAGTTGAATAGCTCAAGATATGGGATTTGGGATTTCTAGGGTTTACTCAATAAATTTGGAAATCTAAGTTTGTGAGTGATTGATTGAATGATCTAGAATAATAGGAGTTCTTATTTACTTCATAAATCATCTCATTCTATAGCCCAAGAAGTTTTATGACCGTTGGAGTAGAATTGATTGCAAAAAGAGTCGTTGAAAACTAGCTGTTACAAAGTAAAAACTCTGTCCCGTGCCATCTTCTCGACTAGATGGGTCATCCAGTCGACTAGATGAAGGCAGTGGCCGAATAACACTTCTATACATTGATCTGACTGGATGAGTGATTTTCACTAAAAATCATTACTTTAACCAACCTAGATGATGAGAATGATTTGCTAGGTCACATGGCTTAACTTTATCAAGATTTTAATCATTCTTTATGATATCCTAGTTAGGACCTTAGAATGATATTCAAATATGATCTAAGGTACCTATGGTCAATCTAAGTATTGAGCTTTCAAACAACCAAATTTTGAAGACTTTTTACAAAAGTCCTAAATACTCTCATATTAAAATATAAAACATTAAATCTTCTAAGAGAGTCTTCATTCTTCTTTAGATTGATCTTGACTTGATTTGTCTTCTTTGGCTTCATGATCAATCTTCTTCTTCTTCATGATATGACTTGGACTTAGATATGATCTTTAACATCTTCAATATGATCCAATCACTTACTTTGACTTAGTAATGAATCTTCTTAACGGATGGAGTCATTTTCATGTTTTTGCCTTGAATGGTTTGCTAATGCCCTTGGTAGACTGATTTTCACACAAACTCAAGCAAGACATTAGTAACACAAAGATCATTACATTATAGTGTTATTATCAAAATCATTAAGGAAACCTATGGTAGGAACCTATAGGCTAACAATAGCTCCATCATAGAGAGTAGAGACTCTCAGACACACTTGTAGGTGCATGTAATGAGTTTCATGGCACTGATGGTTCTATCTAAGAACACCCGATGGATACATTACTATCATGTTTAATAAGGGTGATTCTCGTTGCATTGTGCAAACACTACAAGAAATATACCAAGCAGCAACGGAAATTTTGTGAGGGAAATTTTTCTGTCTGTCACTAATACATGACTTATAGATACGGAAATACAAGTCGTCACTAATTCTCCATCTCTGATGTAAAATTCATCAATTTATTATTTTTTAAAAAAAATAAACTTATAGTGACAGACAATTTTCGTCACTAATCAGAAAGTTTATTAGGGATGGTAATATTACCGTCTCTAATATTATTAGAGATGGTACTTCACCTATTGTGACATAAATATTTCCGTATCTAAAGAGAAAAGACCATTAGAGATGGAAATATGACCATCACAATACATAAAAACCATTAGTGATAGTAATTTGTCCATTGCAAAACTTAAAAACCATTAGTGACGGGCATATTTCCATCAGTAAAAGTGAAAAATATAAAAGGGCATCCAGCCTGCATGAAAATCACATTTTCCCTCTATTCTTCTTCTCTCCTGCTTGTCCTCTCTCTCTCTCTCCTCTCGCTCTCTCTCTCTCACTCACTCTAGACCTATGACTGAGCATGTGGGCATTTTCACCTGTGCGTGCAAGTTAGTAAGCAGTGCCAATTATCCTCTATTTTGAACCAGCGTAAACGGTAAGGTAAAATCTCCTCATTTGTACCTTCAAATGCACCAATGAGGGTAATTTTCTCATTATCCCATTTACAACATCCTGATGTATTATTCCTTATATAAAATATTACATTTTAAAAAACCTTATTTTTTGTACTGCCTAAAAGATTAAAAAGAAAAAAAAGGAAATATAAAATAATGTTACAAAATATCTTAACATAAAAGTGTGAAAATCCTCAATGTCTAATAAATGTTGTTAGGGTAAGGGAAGTTGGAAGTTATTTTATTTTGCAAACGTGGATATCCTGAGCCTTAAAGGGTCAGACTAGTCTCACGTGCTGCATAGGGAATACCCCCACCACATATAACCAATATTGAGGGGAGCCCTGTAATCCACCTCGAGACCTTTGGTTTTACGGTTCGTCCTTCAGCCACTAGGCTACACCCGGCGGTTAGGGATACTCCTAGTTTTACTATCAAGGTACTTTCTGTCATGACCCAAAATACCCCCTAGGAGTTAGGATACTTTGGCGACATGAACTCATTACCAAACCTCCCTATATAACATATGAATCCTGTACAACATATAGAACCTGTGATAGCGGAAGCATAATACGAATCTATATATGGTAGTGGAAGCGAACTATAAAATTTCTATACATGATATATCTCAGTTTATACATAACCCAAAATAAAGAGCGAACTTACTCGCTCAACAAAATTTATATACAAGTCTCTCTCTCTCATCACTCAAACATGAGGCCATCTCTCAAGCAACCTCTGATGCTCCTGAAGCTCAGCAGGAGTGGACTCTTCCTTTATGTACTCCTCCTCAACCCACAACTCCTGAGGGCACTCGCCACAGATATCGAATGGACCTGCCGACATAATATGTACGGCTGAGCATGGAATACTCAGCATATACAAACCACTAGATAGTAATATCATAAACAATAATCCAACATATATCACAGTTTATCATTTCATATGCATTTCTGAAATCAGAGAGCAAAAAACAAAATCATATCATGTGCATATATCTCAGAAAAATACTATCAGAAAACATCTTCTTTTCATCTTTTGTCTTTTGCATCTTCTTATCATCTTTTGTCGAAAACATCTTCTTGTAATTTTTTTCATCTTGTACCATTGCATATACGGGTATTTAAAATACCTTGGCTTTTATCTTTTATTATCTTATCATGTATTGGTATTTAAAATACCTTGGTATTCATCATTTGCCACCTCCAGAGTCGAACAACTAGTACCCGTACCCACGTAAGCTAGGTGGCCTAATGTTCTCCTCACCTTCGGCTACCTTCGGAGTAGACGACCAGTATCCATTTCCCTTCCGGGCGGCCTGCTATCATCGGAGTCCAATGCCAGTATCTATTTCCTTTTTAGGCTGCCTTTTCAGGCTGCCTGCTATCGTCGCATCCCCGTCGGCTTTTTTCGTATACTTTCCATCTTCTTGTACTTTCCGTAATATCTTGTGCTTCTTGTACTTTCCCAATACATCTTGTGTTTCTTGTACTTTCCATATACATCTTGTGCTTCTTATACTTCTTTTGCTTCTTGTATTGTTCATTTGGTTCATTTGCCTCTTATACTTTTCATGTGATTCATTTGCATCTTACACTTTTCTTTTTCTTATGCTTGTATTTCATCTTATATACATGTACTTCTTCTTTTGGATACCCATAATATAAAAAGCTCGATCATGCATATGTATAAGTGTCCGTGTAGCAATTGTGATATAACATGGTAGACATTAAAGTAAACACTTTACATATGATCATATGTCCAATACTAAACATAATTCACCCATCACAATAATCTATATACAATAACATTACATCATCCAATCACATTGAAAATTAGGTCTTTCTACTTGTTTTTCCCAAAACTTTTGGCTTTTAACATGCTTTTCATCTTTGGATACTAACATATAAAACATCTCAATAAGTACCATCTTTTATTTGTTGGTTGAAAGCATAGCATCATCACATTTAACTCCCATCATCATTCATAGGATTTTATCTTGGTATAGAAAAGAGTTAATGAAATCAATAGTTAGGAGAGTTGATTTACACATATGTAAGGCCATATACATCTATATTTGTCAAGAAAATCATGTTTATCATTAAGGGTTTATGAAATTAGAACCTAGTAGAGTGTATCTACCTTATGGGATGAAATCCCTTTGATCCAATGTTTGAAAAGGCTTGAGGAAGCTTGTAGAAGTGAAACCCAAGCTTGTGGACGAAGATCCAATCTCAAATGGCACGTAGGAGCAAGATCAACGCTTGATTCGTGCTCTTCCTCTTCCAATCCAAAACCCCTCTTGAAAAATCCTTCACTCCTTTCCCTTTTCTTCTAGGATCTCTTTCTAGGTTTAGGGTAACCCAAAACCCCTAAAAAGATCCCCTATTTATAGGCCAATGGGTGAAAACCCTAAAAAATCACACACTAAAGAGTTTGATTCGCGCACCTACGATCGTTCGTAGGCTTCCTACAATCGATCATAGGCTTTACAGTGATTTTGCCCAGTTTTGGGGGTCTACGATCGTTCATAGGCTTCCTACGATCGATCGTAGCCTCCCCAGTGAGTTTTCAGCATTTCTGAAGCTTTACGATCGTTCTTAGCTACGATCATTCATAGGTCTTCTACGATCGATCGTAGCTCTAATAGAATGTTTTCCAGGTTTTTCCCACTTTGGTATTTCGGTCATAACTTTTGACTCGCTTATCGGATTTTGATGATTGAACTTGTGTTGGATTCGTCTTTCGAATAGGAACAACTTCTATGTTTTACAAAAACCCTAATTCTTCTTTCTTCATGGACGAATTTTCCCCTAAAGCTAACTGGTCTGAAAATGGGTTTCAGCAACCCAGATTTGCAGCAGACCCAATTTTGGAAATCGGGCGTTTGACTTAACCCTAACTCAAAATCCAGAAACATGATCAACATGAACCTCATAGAGGGTTCCAATACCCTTCCAAAAATTCAAGAATCACTTGATTTCGATCAACGGTGACCCAACTAGAGCTTCATAAAGTTGAGGGAAATGCCGAAACATACCACTTCAACACCTAGAACACTTCGAGTGCTTTCACACTCTTTTCCTTTGGGTTCAACACCCTACTCACACGTCATGAATCATTCCCCATAGGTTTGTAACCCACTTAGGTGATCATTAAATTCACACCCACATGCATGAGAGACCCCGACCTCTTTATGCCTCGTGCACTAGCACTATTCACTACACTATTCACTTACAACCCATTAAACACCTTGGGTATTTTATACCCTTGTTTTTAACCACTTGGAGTATCTTTATACTCTCATTTTGAGACTCCAATTACATACCTAAAACCCTCACTTGACTCACCATAATACCAAGAACACTATGTAAGGCCTTAGGCCTTCACACACACCATATAAGGGCCCTGTTCACATGAACAATGAATCCCAAATTCCGGGGTTCTACACTTTCGGATGGGATACATGTTTCGTATTCATTCCCTGAGTTCCAAGAAATTTTAAATTGTATCCTAATTCCTGTATCTGTGGCATTGTTCATCTATTTCTGGGCATTATAGATAATGATGTTCTATCAAAAGTTGGAAATAGTTTACCTCTTTTGGGTTGCTAAAGCAATGTACATTGCCATCTATGAAGACTCCTAGTTCAAGCTTGTTATTAAGTTATGATATGTTACACATTGAAAATCTAGAACTATAACAGTATAGAATCTTCTACTCTTTAATTCAGTAATAGAAGAACTTAGATATTCTTTTATTTCTATTGATAAAGGTAAAAAGATCTTACTTGTGAAGATAATTTCTGTCTTTGCTTAACATATTTTGTAACACCTAAAGAGAACCTAATTGGAATAAATGGGTTAATTGTTAAGCCTCGAAGGCATTGGAACACCCTCCGCTACTAAAAAAAATTAAAATTTAATTTAATCTTTATATGAACCATAAAGATTAAATAATCGTGGTCAAGATTCACTCATCACTAAGGTTAATTAAATAATCTAACCTTAGTTTTTATAATAAATATTTTTTGAAATCTAAGGTTAGATTATTTAACCTTAATGAATGTCAAAGAGGGTACATGTGTCAAGCCTCTAAGGTGTGCGTGTAGGACCCAACAATATTGTGCAATGCATGCTATGGGAATTGCAAGATCTTAATTCTTACCATTAGTGAGATTTCAAGTCTTATGGGAATTTCAACCCAAGACTTATGTAAGCACAGATTCCGGTTACCCACATTTAGCGTGTTGTTATGTTTAGAGTCACCACTTATAGATTCGGTAGGGATAAATCTCAGGTAATGGATAAGGTCTTAGTCTGCTTAGAGGTCTAAGTAAAAGGTTCGGTTAAGCCCGGGAAAGGTATTGGGCACCCCGGCGCTTCCGTTTTACAACGATTCACTACTTACTAAGTTTAAACCAAATTAATGTCAAGTATTAGTCAAATACCTTAAGTTTTAGTTTATACTAATCCAAGAAGGGGAAAGCTAACTAGGGTCGAACCCGGGTTGGGTTGCCTACGTACTCACATTGGGGTGAGATCAGACCGAGCGTAGTTCTGGCACATGAGCCCATGCCGAGGCTAAGGGAGTGTTGTGTGTGCACCAAGGGTGGCTCAGGGTCCAGTCCGGTGGACTAAGGTTGAGTTGACCGGGATTGGTCCAGTGCATGGTATTAGATCCGGTAGGCCAAAGGGTACTCCAGTAGACTAAGGGTTTGGGCCCAGTAGGCCAAGATTAGGCCTGGTAGGCCAAGGGTGTAAGCCCGGAGGCTAGGGTTTGGGACCGGTAGGCCTTGGTTGGACCCGGAGGTCAAGGGTAAGCCCGATAGGCTTAGAGTTAGGCCCGGTAGGCCAAAAGGGATTTAACCGTGGTTAGGCTTGCTAACCGGAGTAGGGCAAGGTCTAAGGTATGTTTTATGGTCCTTCAATGTGATGTAAACATTTTTAGGGATTTGTTCCTAAATTTTTTCCAAGTTAAATGGGTTAACCATGGTTAAGACATGGGTTTAACCATAGTTAGTCCGGATAACCAAGGTTGGATAATGTGCAAAGTTAGATTTGGATTTATATTGCCATTTGGGATTTTCTATGATTTTTGGAATTTTTCATGGCTTAAATGGGCTTAACCATTGTTAAACCAAGTGTTAACCATGGTTAAGCTCATCTAACCATGGTTAGGCATGAGCATGCAATCCAAAAGTTACATTTTCCACCATTTCAGAATATTATGGATTTGTGTAATTTTTTGGAATTTTTCCAAGTTAAATGGGCCAACTAACCATAGTTAACTCTTAATCATGGTTGAGTTAACCATGCTTAAGACAAAGGCAAGGCCAAGGAAAGCTTAAAGTGGGCCCCAGGGGTCTGGTCAGGTCAGTAGGAAGGCTCCCATGGACTCTGGGCTCACTGTAAAGCTCATAAAATCCAAAAATCAAGACTATCGACAGAAGGAGTGCCGACAATTTAGGGGCATTTTTACCCAACTTTGGAGGGTCATAACTCTAGTTAGGTGGAGAGTGAGGGGCTGTGTGACCCAGGGATTTGAAGTCCAAGATGAGGGGAAGGCCATAGGCCTATTGTGGGCCCTGGTGGATGCCGTATGTGGGCTTGGTGTGGGCCCAAAGTCACTGCCACATAAAATAATAAATGTCGGCCATAGGATTGCCGACACTTAGACTGTTTTGGTTATACAATGATTTAACCATGGTTAATGAAGTGGGGGAAGGCTGTGAAGCCCTGGTTAAGGTCCAGAGGGTCTCAGGTATCCAAAACCATGCCTTGGATTGGACCAAGGTGGCATTAGGTGGGGCCCAGAGGCCCAAAAACAGCAAACACTCTAGGTGTCGGTACTGAGTTTACCGACACCTTGGGATTTTTCCAAAATTTGCAATTTGCCCTACAGGCTGCCAATGTGAGGGGTCCAGGGGTTCCCCGATGACATGGAGAACTCCCAGAAGCCCCTGAGGCTACCTAGAGTGTTGATATACCCTTGGGGCGGTTCACCACACCTATGTAGGTGGGAGAGACCCCCCACAGTGGGTTTCCTGTAAAACCAAGCTGAAAAAGTCCCCTGGAATGGACCAGGGGCTCACAATGGTATTAAAGCAAGTGAAAATGAGGGGTAGGGGGAGCCCTACCCTGCTGTAGTGCTACAGGAGCTGCTGGTGGTCCTTGGGAGGGGCGGTGGTGCTATGGCGGAGCTACAGGTGGTGGAGCACGATTAGGGGGTGCTGGGAGGCTGCTACGATCTCCAAGGGGGGACTGAGGCTTGCCTAGAGCTTAGGAGAAGGCTGGAGGTCTGGAATTCGGCAAGGGTTCAACTGTGGAGGTTGTGGAGTATCTCTGAAGCTATGGGGGGTGTCCCTTTTATAGTGAGAGCCAAGGGCACACCCCTGGTAATAGTACCAGGGTTGGTGGGAGTTCAGGAGGCCAGAGAGGGGCTGTGCAGGTCGGAGAGGATGGCTGCACGCATGTCTAACCGCACAAGGGAGGTGGTGTGCTACAGGGAAGAAACCCAGGTAATGGTAGTAAAGCCTTTATCGTCATTACCAAACCTGTAGAGAACTTGTTTGTCTGCGAAAGCATTACCGCCACTGTTGGGCTTTGCCCAACAAGCCCCTAGCCTGTGGCATTCACGCGGTACTGGGTGATTTTTGAATTGTTTTGGGCCTTTGCATGGGCCCAAACCAAGTCTTGGGTTTTCTAGGGCTTATGGACCTAGGGTTTGAGCCCTAAGGATCTATGGCTTGTCTAGGGCTTAGTTTTACCTAAGTTTTGAACTAGGGTTTGGTCCTAGGGTTACATTAGGGTTTACCTAGGGTTAACTAGTGGTCTAGTCCTAGGGTTAGGCTAGGGTTTACCTAGGGTTAACTAGTGGTCTATTCCTAGGGTTAACTAGTGGTCTAGTCCTAGGGTTAGGCTAGGGTTTACCTACAGTTAAGGGGATTTGGTTAGGGATTGCCATGGTTAAGAGACTTAACCATGGTTAGCTAGGGGTGTAAAAATTGGGTGCTTACAACTTATAAAGAATATTGTCCAATGACGAACCTAGCAAAGTGCCTAAACTTTTAAAGTCTCAGCAAAAGAATGGACCCTTTAGTGATAAGATGTTAAGATGAAATGAAGCAATATGTTGGATCCTTTGAGAACTATATGAATATTTTTTTTCATCTCTTGGTTTGCGATTCCCATAAAACTTAAAATGTAGCAAATTGAATGATTTCAATTGTCATACTAAATGATAAGACGGAAAATCTCGTTAAAAACCTTGACGCATTGACTCAAATCTCCTAAACAACTACCATTACAAAGTGCAAAGCGTACTGTATGAATGAGCAGTCTTACAATTATGGTTATGTGTATGTTAACACATAATGAGCATGATAATGTACTAAATACAGGGTACATTATCTTGTGGGTGGATGGGCTTTACACTTATTCGCGTGGGTGGTGATACCCAAATTATATCGTTTGTTTATCTTTAAACATCATTGTGTTTATGCATGCATTGAAACTTAGATCTCCTGTTCAATCATCGTTGTGTGACAACTGTTCCTCTTATCATCGAGTTGGACGAATTAGTTGTAATTTATAATGTAAGCACCCCAATTTTGCACCCATCTAATCTCTTTTTATACTCTCAAAAAATCTTTCAAAAACCCTCTTTCCACGTGCTTCGATTTCCAAAAACGCCCCTCAAGTAAAAAATGACCAAAATGCCCCTAGAGTAAAAAAAATGACCAAAATACCCCTGAAAAGTGCTAAAAAATTTTCATTTTATCCAAAATGATTTTACAAATTTTTTGATGAATTTTGGCTATTTTTGGGATTAAATTGGACTTAAAATGGTAGAAAATGACCAAAATGCCCCTGGAGTGCAAAATGACCATAATGCCCCTAAAAAGTACTGAAAAATTCATGTTTTATCTAAAATATTTTTCTGGATTTTTTGGTTCAATTTTGATTATTTTCGGGCACGAATCAGAGCGCGACACGTGGCACCAAAAATAAGTTTATTTGACCCTCAAATTGGGGCTCTACTTGAAGTAGCGCCCAAACCTCATTTAGCCTATTTTTAGGAGGGCTCTACTTCAAGTAGCGCCCAGCCTCATTTAGCCTATTTTTAGGTTGGGCTCTACTTCAAGTAGCTCCCAGCCTTTATTTAGCCCAATTTTAAGAGGGCTCTACTTCAAACAGCGCCCCTTTTAGGGCTCGTTCTTTTTGTGCGTGTTGGCCAGCCATTTCAAAAAATCTGAATAGGGACGCTACTTCAAGTAGCGCCCCCCCAGTTTTGGTTCATTTTACCGCCCTAGTGTTGCTTGCCGCCTTGCTTTTTGGGGTTTTTATCCAAAAGGGGCGCTACTTGAAGTAGCGCCCCGCCATTTTGAAAAACTATAAATACCCCCCCCCCACCCCCTCACTTCATTCTCATTCCATTTTCTCTCCTTCTTCTCCCTTTTCTTCTTCAAAACTCCTCGGAGCGCTTCGGATTCCCAAGAACGTCGATTGCGAAGAGTCGATTCTCGGGACTTCTTTTCAGAAATCTTTTCAGATTTTCCGGAAGGTAATTTTTCTCAAAAACCCTATCTTGCTTTGTCTTTTAGTAATTTAAATTAGTTTAACTACTTTTTCAAATTGTTTTTAAATTATTTAAATGCTTAGACTACTTATCCTGTCGAACCCCTGCCCAAATCCCAGTTCAAATATAGCCTCGCCTAGTCGACCCTCTGCCCAAATTCCAGTTCAAATATAGCCTCGCCTAGTCGATCCTCTGCCCAAATCCCGGTTCAAAACTAGCCTCGCCTAGTCGAACCTCTGCCCAAATCTCGGTTCAAAACTAGCCTCGCTTAGTTGAATCTCTGCCCAAATTCCAGTTCAAAACTAGCCTTGTCTAAGTCGAGTCTCTGCCCCAAAACCCTGATTAAATCTCAGCTAAACCCTGATTAAACTAGTTAATCCTGATCAAATCCCAGTTAATCCTGATTAAATCCCAATTAACCCTAGTTAAACCCTGATTAAACCCTAGTTAATCCTAGTTAAGCCTTAGTTAACCCTAGTTAAACCCTGATTAAACCCCAGTTAACCCTAGTTAAAGTTTCAGTTAATCCTAGTTAAACCCTAGGTAAACTCCAGCTAAACCTTACGTAAACCCTAGGTAAACCTTACCTAAACCCTACCTAAACCCCTAGCATAACCCTAGGTAAACCCTGACTAAACCCTAATAAAACCCTTCCTACATAGTCAAACCCCTGTCAAAGCCTCGATTCAAACCCTGTTCAGATACCAACATTTCGCTCCTCAGCATGAGCTTAAACTGCCCCATTGCTCCTCAGCACGAGCTTAAAAGGCCATTTAGCTCCCAAATCAGCGATATCCATCAAATCAAATCATCCAACCTTTCGCTCCTCAGCACGAGCTTAAAAGGCCATTTCACTCCTCAAATAGGAGCAAAAACTCTCAAACCTTTCAATCACCCATAATCCAGACCATCAAACAATCAAACCATCATTCGCCTTCCAAATTACGTGCGGCTTGATTCCACTAACAGTGGATACGTAGGCAACCCTGATCGGGTTCAACTCCTCTAGGATAGAATCCCTATTCCGTTTCTATCTTGTCTATCTCAATTCATTTATTTCAGTTAATATTACATTGCTCAACATATAGATCAAATTGTAAACTTTTTTATGGTTTTCTTTATTTAATTCAGACTTAAGGAGTACGTAACCATCTCCGGATGGGAGTTTAGGGGTGCCTAACACCTTCCCCTAACTCAACTGAATCCCTTACCCTGACCTCTGACTTTCAGACTATACCTTATCCAACAATTTTAGGGACCTATTTCCCTCATAATTAGATAGGTGGCGACTCACAACCCAATTGTAATTTATCACTATTCCTTATCGGATTTATCCTAATCGAGAGTGGAGGTTAAAATTCAGGTACTCACATATAATATTTTGTTCTCATGTGGATGAACATCATATTTAACGATTGATTCACCATGTTTGTTAAGAGGAGTATTTGTCATCATATGATTCTTGAATTGTCCGTGTGGACAGTTTGAGAATGCATAATCCTGAAGCACGCGTTAGTTGTTCTTGCATATTCCAATTTGAGAATGTATGCGTCAGTCATCCATATTGTTCTCTGGGTACATATTTTGACAAGTTGAGATTGTTGCACCTAGTCTAAATTGTGTACTTGGAGAGCCATGGGGAGGTGCTGCCGAAATTTCCTTTACACTGGAACAATGCACTTGAGCTACTGACTCTTGGGGATTATATATTCTTGAATGGGATAGGAATACCCCACCCATTAGTAGTCTGTTATGATGTTAATCATAAAGCATGAACCATGCATTCCAGCTTAAACTTAGTTTGATACAATATATCGTTCATCCTTTAATTATTTTTATTGTCTTCTATTGTCAGTGATTACTGAAGCGTGTAGTATATCCACCATGGACAAAAGTTGGGTTACAGTAGATCGGTTAAGTGTTGTCTTAGGGCAAATATTCATGGGACAACTGTTGATATACCTCTAATCATCACCCAACCCGAGACTGAGGATGACCAATCAGAAACGTTCGAGTCTGATGATTCTACCGAAGATAGTTATATACATGCTTACAATTTAACTTGTATTACGGAACAATTATGTATATGAATGTCTCATTGTTATGTAAACTTCATTCATGTCATGTATATGAATGACTTGAGTTTCTTCCATGGGAGTTAGTCATAAGAGAGTATAGAAAGTGCTTATGTTATTACGAACATTTTAAACAGCAGAATTGGGAAATCCAGAAATCCATCTAAATTAAGTGAGTATACATTTTTCATATTTGTTTTCTCCCTTAGCCAAATTGGGTAAAAAGTTCTTAGAATACCCTAAACCTCAAAAATGATATCCTATTTATAGTCTTAGGGTGTAAATCCCCAAAAATCCGCACTTAGACACATTTTTTTAAAAATTGTCTGCGACACTTTCGTTCAAACGAATATTGGCCCTTTCAAACGAAAATGGCTGCGGGATTGATATAATCAATTGGTCTCTCTGGCTTCGTTCAAATGAGTGGGATTTTCGTTCGAACGAAAGTCCCAGATTTCTTATTTTTAGCCTTCCTTCCCACTTGGCTTCGACCACTTTGGCTTAAATACATTTTTAAACATTCCAAATATATTTTCAAGGTTAGAACCCATCAAAACATTTTATTAACGATGATCATGGCCTACAATTTATTTTGACCAAAATACCCTTGATGAATATAAGGTTTTACATGAGCAAGGATCCGGGACTCTACATGTTTTTATGTGAGACTTGTACTGATGAGCTTACATTCTTGCTAATTAAAATTCCACAGGTCCAGTAAATAACAAAAAGATGATTTACAATTCTTAGCAGCATTTATCAAATTTTTCTGAAATGACAATAGAAGGTCCCCTATTTTTTATTGTTTATTTGTTATGTTTTTACCCATTATTGTTTTTGCTTACATTTTTTTCCACATCACTCTGAAATTTTTGCAGGGATGACTACGTGTTGCCCAAGTATTGACCCTAGAGGGGGGGTGAATAGGGTCTTGGCAAACTAAAATTTCTATCTCAGTTTCTTTTACGGAATTTAAACTAAGTTAAATGAATAAGAAATAAGATGCTACCAATTCTAAATGATTCAACAGTAAAGAATAAGGGAAGGAGTAAAGGAATCAAACACCGAGAATTGTTATCGAGGTTCGGCACTCCCGCCTACTCCCCGCCTTAAGCTCTCTGGCTTCAAGGATTAAACTACGATCCACTATCGTACGATCTTCCGGGTAAAGATCAAATCTTTACAATCTCCGTTCTGAGTCGAGATTACACCTTCAAAGCAAGAGAACAATCCTCTCCTTGCTTCACAAAGCATTCAACTTCAATACATTCGAATCAAGGATTCTGAGATTTTACAGAGTGATGAAATGGCTTGATTTTGAATCGCACAAAGGCTCCTTAATGAGATGAAAAAAAATGACTTCCAAGCTTTTAACTAAGCTAGATAAGATTGAATATCAATATACCAAAGTCTCTCAAAGGTAGGAGTTGAACAGCTCAGTCACAGAGATTTGCG
Organism: Tetracentron sinense; assembly: GCA_015143295.1. NCBI lineage: Eukaryota > Viridiplantae > Streptophyta > Magnoliopsida > Trochodendrales > Trochodendraceae > Tetracentron > Tetracentron sinense. Next base: position 415,748 of record CM026556.1, read on the forward strand.
GAAAACTGGTTTTTCAGAGTATTGGATTGATTGGAATAAATGTGAGTTAATGATTCAATCAATGGTAGTTGAGTTCATGTATTATGTTCATAAATGAACTCTATTTATACCCCATGGGAAAATATGGCCTTTGGTGGAACATTAAATGCAAGAACGCCCGTTTAAAAATAGTTGTTGCAGAGCATTTAATTCGAGTCATGCAACATTCGGTCGTCCGAATGGTGATGAATGCCAATCCCATTTCTTGGGTCGTCCAGATGCTCCATTGGGATGTCCTAATCAAATGACAATAACCAACTTAAATTTTGGTTTTGTCATTCGATCGTCTGAATGGTCATTCAGTCGTCCGCATGGATATAAATGGAATAACAGTAGCTAACTGAGATTTTATCTCTTCATTCGGTCGTCCAAATGGGACATTTGGTCGTCCGAATGGTCATTTTCACCAGAAAAATTGTTTTTCAACTCTTTTCTTTCTGGGATGATTCCATAGGCCTTCTAACTTACTTTAATCATGATAATTACCATATTTTAGGTCCTTAAAAAGATTTTCAATATAGTCTAAAGGTACCTAAGGTCAATCTAGGTTTTGTGAGCTTTTTCAACAACCAACCTTTGAGAACTTCTTACAATAGTCCTAAGCACCCTTCAAAGCTAAAAAGTTGAACCAAAAAGACTTCTTCGAGAGTCTTCAACTTTGATCTTGGATTTTCCATGATGATATCAACTTTGAGTTCTTCCAAAGGATCTTCTTAGTGAGACTTCATCTTCAAATGAAATTTGGCATGATCTTCAAGTAGATTGCTTCTTCTCTTAGACTTTTGATGCTTTGAGCTTTTTCATTGTGACTTGAATGATTATTTTCCAATCTTGAATGGTATATTCATGCTATCTTTCTTGAATGATTGGCGTCTAATGCTCTTATATCATGTTTTTCATAAACACTCAAGAGAGACATTAGTAATACAAAGATCATTTCATTATTTGAGTAATCATCAAAATTATTAGGGGTACAGAAGGTTGTATCCTTGAGGCTAACACTACGTATGCAAGGAAAAACCGGCTTCATAGCATTGGTATGTTATCCAGTCAGGCGGGGTCTTCCCAACATGAGTATGGGAGTTCCAGTCAGGTTACATCATCGCAGCACGAGGGCTGGCCATCCCATCACGAGGTTGGGCAGACATCAAGTAATTATAACTTGTGTCATTTCGCAAATTATGATTTTGACTTTTCATTTAAATAACTTGTGTCATTTAACTTGTGTAAATATTATCGGTTTTTATTTGTTGTGTTCAGTCCCTCCGAGGCGCAAACGGGCTAGGGGAGCAAATAGGGCCCGACCCATCCATCACCGCCACTAGGCCAGCCCCGCCTCACTGTAGAGGTTAACCCGATGGGACAGCCCACTAGCCCCCTTCGCAGGTGCATTAGCACGGTTTATAGGGGTATTGGCAAAGGATGAGGATATTGTCCCCATCAATTATAAGGACTGGCAGATTGGCCCGGCTCAGTGAAGCAGGGCGTGTTGGGTAGAGTCTTGGTAAGATAAATGTTATCCATTGTATTTCAATTCGATGCTTAGAAAATGAATGATCTGCCTTGGTACTCTAATCATTGTGATGTAGATGGTATTCAACATTCCCCCGAGAGCAGATACTCGGGACTGGGTGAACAAGAAAGGTGACACTCTTTGGAAGGCTTGGAAGACAAGCCTATGGTCAAAATGGCATAATCCACTACTCTCACTAGACCATCAAATGGTCCATGTAGACTATAGGTCCATTCTCGAGCAGTGGAGAGAAATGGTGGCGTATCGGTGGAACAATGAGGCAGAGGTATGACTTTGAGATCTCCCATTCTAGAGGTTAGCTTTTTTATCCTATCCATACAAACCTCATTTTAATTTTTGTTGTCCTTATCTCATTTTAGGCTATAAGTTGATGGAACAGGGAGAATTGATCGCAGCACCAGATTTCCCATACTCCAGGGATGAGAAGTTATGCCCAGTATAGGGTGGATGAGGTATGCTTAATTAAGTAGTAACTATGATATAGCAATGACTCTATCGGTTCCATTTTTGACTATTATTTATAATGCATTATAACATTAAGAATACTTCTTTTGTTCACGAGGATAGCAAGCACGGGATCCAAAAGGACATGAGCCTGGCCGGATGTAGATGTTGATCAGACAACAGAGGAGCTTTAGGTATGTGTATGCATCACATTAAATGTTCTTAAGAAATTTCGATTTCCGTCATTATTCTTATTTTGCAATCAACGGTCTTTTGTGTATGCAGACACAGATGGATCAGTTAGCCAGCCAACTTCCAGACATGGGCGAGTCTGTACATATGGGGTTTTCACCCAGGTTATGGGTCTGGACATGCATGGGAGGGTCTATACATATGGGCTGGGTGTTACCCCCGCACAATTTCGTGCTCCAAATGCTGACCACTGGAGGAGGAGGAGGGCAGAAGAATTAGCTGAGCTGAACCAGACTCTGGTGGCTACTACCGAGGACATGCGGGCTGAGATGAGTTCTTTAAACACCCGACTGAAGGTGTTTGAGGACTGGATGTCCCATATGAACACCGACTCACATTTTCCCTCCTATACAGGATCGACACCTGTTCCGGATCCGGACTCTACACAGGCTCCTGATGATCTCCTTTGACTCATGTTTACTTGTTATGACTTTGACTATTGATTTGCGTGATACTCATACTCTTTCTTATTATTACTATAGTTTATTATTACCTTGCCCCGAAATACTTATTACCTTGATAATTTGTTGAGTTCTTATTATTACTATATGTTCCAAACTTATGTGATTGATGTGATACATGTTTTTTGATTATGTTATGAAGACTAGGTTTTGGTTAGATATGAATGTGAATAGATGTGGGTGCAATAGGTGGGTTATTGAATGAAAAAATGATATGGGTGGAATAGATGGGTTATTGACTATGAATGGATGTGGGTGGAATAGCTGAGAATGTGAATGGAATGAATTTGAATGGATGTTGGTCGAATAGTTGAGAATGTGAATGGAATGAATTTGAATGGAATAGATGAGTTCTTGAATGTGAATGGAATAGAATGAATAGGATATTGCAAGTGAATGGAATGGATGTCTTGAATGTGAATGGTACAGTTTTACAGGTGCAGGATATGACATGTGAATGGATATGTCTTAAATGTTAGCAATTGGTACATGTTTACAGGTGCAGGAATGGAAACAGGTTTACAGGTGCAGGTTTTTTTTAAGGCATTAGCGATGGAAAATAATCCATCGCTAATGAGGGACACTCATTAGAGACGGAAAAGGAACCGTCACAATTGATAATTAGACACAGAAATATTTTTGTCTTGTTTGATTATTAGAGACGGAAACATTTCTGTCACTAATTTAGTGACGGAACTATTTCTGTCTTAATTTCCCTTCCCGTCACTAAACTCCCATTCTAAATTGCCAACATTAGTGACGGAAACTTACCGTCACTAATTAGTGACAGAAATATATTTTCATCTCTAATTACACGATCACATTAGTAACGGATTAGTGACAGACGAATTTCTGTCTCCAATAATAATAGCGACAGAAAATTGAGCATTAGTGATTGAAATATTCCGTCAATGCTCAGTAGATTTCTTCTAGTGAAAGGAGTTTGCAGCATGCATATTGTCCTCCAACCTAAGAGATTTGCATCTTCTCATGCATTGTTTGTATGGCTTTGATGTTACCAAACAATGATGCCTAATTACGGGCTATATACGGGTACATTGAGTTATGCACATGGTGTATGGAGAGGAGAAAATGCTCAAATAAGAGATCCACTACTCCTATAAAGGAAATTTTCCCAGAATGAGGAATGCATTCAGATAATTTAATCATCAAGATTTGACTCAATAAATCCATGCATGGTAGTTTTGATAAAAGAGTTTATCAAAAGTGTTTTTATATAATATATTATTTTATCAAAAGAGTTTTTGAAAAAAAAAATTCTGAGTCTAATGAGAAGATAAATTATGAATTCATAAGCTAAGGATTGATAATGATTACCAATCCATTCCTAGTGGCTTATATGGAATGCAGGAATTCCTATGTGGAAGGACTTTAGTTTCAAATAAGTTGTAATGGAAGGGTTTTATTCTAATAAGTCCATCGTTGGGGTTTATATTGCAATTTGTTAATTGACATTATTGCAATATGTGAAACTCTAAAGAGTTTTCTATAAAAGGAAAACCTCATAAGGTTTAAATTAGAATTATAATTCTAATCTCACATCCAACGATTGAGATCTCTTGAGATCTCATGCTATTAGTTTCTTATTCTCTCTATAACTTATTCCACAATTTATATGTGATATAAATATCATAAGAGTGCCCAATCAACCCTAATTCCTTCTTAGATTTTTGCCCTTGTGATTGATTAAGAGAATCAGCACTATTTCGATGTACTATTCATGACTCTATAACCGTAATTCCGATTTTGGTCCGAAAGTATGTCATTTCAAAAATCTTTTCGAGATCTACAACTTTTGTGAAGAAAGGTTTCCCCGAATCATTCGTTTTAAGGGTCAAAACATCAATCGAAAAGAAAAGACGGGAATATAATTTTTCTACATTATTTTGTAGTCTTCTTCCTTGCTTATGAAGAAAATGAAAAGGGATGTGATCCCTAGGGCAAGATGCACACATTGAGGAATGGAGAAGGCCATTAGTTCTCCGTGGATGAGCATAGAGAATCAAAGAGAGGAACGACATGAATCAATAGAGGAGGCTACACACTTGAGCATCTTTCACAATCTATGTTTCCAACCGTAGGAAACTAACAGAACCCCTCCCCCCCACCCTCCCCAAAGAGCTCGCAAAGCTTGCGTGAGAAACTCAGTACATTTTGTTACGGACCACTTGATCGTCCAAATCATTAGTAAGGAACCGGCCTAATAGATTCAACTGCCAATCAAATAGAAAATTGTCAAGTAGACCGGCTTGCACAAAATAGAGCTTAGGCACAATCCTGTTTTATGCACTCTGTGAGTCATGCATTAAGGCGTGCCCTAATCTTTAACATTTCAATATTGTAATGGGGTCGTGCATAGAGGTCTTGGGATCCAATTCCAGGTGATGACTTGCAAGAGCTCCACTCCCCCACTAACTGATGCTAAGAACACTAGGTGAATGATATTCCAAAATAGTAATAATAATAATAATATTAGGTGTTGATGACGATTTTCGGGATGGCTGCCACGTATACAAATAGCCACACGTGATGACAGCACGTGATAAATAAAATGTCTAATTCGGCGGATTGTTTAATGCTAAGACAGGTCTTTGGCAATGAACTTGCCACCATACAGACTTCTACGCTCTACATAGGCTCTCATGAGGGACTATGAATGAAAAGGTCATCATATCCCCATAGGAATGGCGGCATACGAACCCTACATCTTATCTCGGGGGCTTCTGTAACACCGGGCTGATCCTAAGAGCTTCGTCAGGAGTTTGGTGTGTGGGTCATGGCCACAATCCATCATGTAGGTATGGCAGCAAAGGTGCCTCATATTCTATCCCGACGGCACTGCTACCCCGGGCTGATGGCCAGGAGGGCGTTATGGGACGTCATCAAATCCTCATACACCCTATGAGTTATGACTTGCTTAATCATACCCATCTCCGTGGCATGCGTACCACGGGCCTGAGGGCAGATGAATTGCCCACCCAACGGATGAATGAATTCCCTCCACATTGCGTTCGCCATGAGGATCAGAAGACTTCGACGGATGCTATAGACGCTTCCAAGAGTGATATATGGAAGGCGTGTGACCGCCTTCCATGTATTGAACTCCCCTTTTCTCTGGGGGTGTTTTAGGATTGTGGTATGGAAGGTGCCGAAGACCGTGTTAAGCACTGAGAAGCTATGAAGAATGAATCTTTGGAACATCATGGCTCCTTTCCTTAACTTGTGACTTATCTTATGATAAATGGTGCTTAGGAGGTATTTTGGTCATTACTCCCTAAGGTAAATATAATTAACTTGTTGAGCTGTCAGGAGCATATTTTTGACAGCTGGCTACGAGCTGTCAGGAGCGTATGAGCTGCCATAAAATCGTAGACCTTACTTTGGAAATCTATAAATAGAGGACCACTCTAAGAGTGAAGTCAAGACTGTCACTGGGAAGGAAAACCAGCTCCTTCAGTATTTTAGTTTCTCTACGAACACCATTCATTGAAATGAAGATCTTGTTCTTCCCTCTTTCTCTGAACTATGACCTAGATCATCCCTCTTTTTCTGTCATTTACTTTAATGTCTATTTCTTCAAGAAAATCTGAGTCAAAAAAGGTCAGAATTTCTAACTTAGGTTGATTTAAATTATAGATCTCACCCATATTCATCTGAATTCAAATAATCCAAATTCAGTATCAACATTAGGGAAGTGATACTTTACGAGCTTGCATTCAACCCAGTGGAACGTGTGCGCGCCCACAGCCCGACACATGTCCATTTTCCACCTTTTTTTAATCATGATTAAGTTTGATTTTTAAAAAAAAAACCAAGGTTAGATGGATGAACCCTAGGGGTGGGTGAATCTTAACCACAATTAAAGAGTGTTAACTAACTTGAGGTTATTTTTCTAAAAACCAAGGTTAGATGGATGAACCCTAAGGGTAAGTTAATTTTAACTATGATTAATGAGTGTTAACTAATTTGAGATTATTTTACTAAACAGTAAGGTTAGATGTATGAACCCTAGTGAAAGAATCTTAACCACAGTTTATAAAAGTTAAAAGGGACACATGGCATCCCTTGGAACCATGTGTGTTCCACTAGGCGGCGCAAACAATCATTCTCCTTATTATTATTATAATTAATGGAGTCTTTTGGAGTAACCCACGTACACCGTTACTGATTAAATATCTCCCTGAATAACCATTAATTGGGCGTGTTTTGAAGTGTAACACGTAACTACATCTTTCAACTTAAATCCTTTGGGTTCGATCTACCCCATTTTTTTGCCTATGAAAATTCCTATTTTAAAGATACTAGATCCACCATCATCAATGATAAACTATAGCCTTTTGGATTTTGTGTTTTTTTCAACCCCTTTCACTTTCCTATAATCTAGAAAAGGTATTATCATCTCTTTATGAGAAATCACCCCCATATAGCAAAAGAAATTACAGAACCCGGCGTTTTCTTCTTGGATGTTGTAGCCTTTAGGCTACAACATATATTATAGCTAATCCATGTTTTTTTTTTTTTTGTTTTTTTTGGTAGCACTAATTGTCACGCCCCAAAACCTCACCTTGGTCATAATGGGACCCTGGGCCGTGACATTTTTTAAACCTGCTTAATTTCATAACAAAAAGGCAATACTGATCACGAGTCTCCAAAATTGACAATAAAAAATTTTCTGAAATATATACACAAACCAACCATCTTGTTTCACCTTACCAATCCAACATATCCCACCATAAATCAAGGTAGTCTGATACTACCACATAAAATTGAAACCATCTAAGCAACATCATATGTCCAAAAATGAGACAACATCTAAAGTATCTATTACAATTCCTTTAAAACAAATACGGAATCTAATAGTAAGGGAACTGGTCGAGGTCCCTCACTCCCTTGGTGAAAGGATCACCTTCTTCCTCCTCTACGTAAGCCTCCTCCGCCCAAGGTTCTGCAACTAGCACCGGCTCTAAACTTGTCGAAGAAAACAATCCCGACTGAGTACAAAAGCACTCTGTGTATATAAAATACAATCAACATCATAATATCCTTGCACTTAGTCAGTATCATAATCGATAGCGTAATCACATAATCAAAGTGCAGAAAACATATGAGCATATATTACTGTATCATCACCTTGACTCATGTACTTGTGAGACTCTTGGACTTATGAGATACATATACTTTTGAGACTCCTATTCTTATGAGATGCATGTCCTTGTGAGGTACGTCTGCTTGTGTGCTTGTGAGACCGTGAACTTACCAATACATGCAGTCTTATGCGGTCCTATCCTTACCAATACGTGGTCTTAATTCATGTCCTTACCAATACATGCAATCTTAAATCAATTCCTTACCAATACGTGCAGTCTTAAAGTCATGTCCTTACCAATGCGTAACATTCTACATGTTCGTGCATACCCTTGTGAGATTTTTTACTTCCCACACATATGAACTTGTGCATTAGCGTCATAATTAACATTTGAATCGGTCATCACTTAGATTTCGATCATCCACCAAGGTACATCTACCTGGTTAGAGAATTCCTAACCTGGAAGACTTCCTCTAAGTCTTGGCTCACCCGAATGTCGATCACCAAACAACATATGTAGGGCATAATTTAGCATCACCATCATAAATTATACTTTATCATAATCTTACCATTTTTATAACCAAATTCACAAGTATTAAACACATGCAACCTCATTTGCCTCTTAATATACCTTTCCTCCATCGTATCAACCCATTCTGTTATCACAAACCCTAAAAATCCATCAACATACCACCACAAGCATTCTCATCCTCCATTTCACACACCCATATCATCACCTTCCATATCTATCACCATAATAGTTACATCATACTCCATAGAGTTCATATACACAAGCAAAACCCCATTTCACTTGAGAATTCCCCAATCATGCTCTATACCCATTAATCTAACAATAATCATGCCAATAAATCCATATTACTAACTTAATCAACTTAAACATACAAGATAATCCATATTGAAGATTAAGTTTGATGTTATATCGACCATAGGGATCATTACCTTCGATCCAAATCGCTCGAGGATGACTTTGGGGGTGATCTCTAAGCTTAATCCTCCTTCTCCAAGCTAGATCTTCCCTCTTCAAACAACCTCTCTTGAAAACCTAAGGTTTTCTTCTCTCGTTTGTCAAAGTAGGTCAAAAGATTTTTAGAACACTCTAAACCCTCAAAATAAAGTTCTATTCATAGTCCTAGGGTTTAAAACCCTAAAATTTCGTGCAAAAGGGCATTTCTAGGATTTTCTATACAAGCAGTTCAAATGCCCTTGATGGCCATTCGAACGCCCCCCCTCAAGAGCCGTTCGAACACCCCTCGAAAGAAGGACCAGGGTGCATACTGTTTTGCAATTTCAATAGGCCGTTCAAACGACCTATGAGTATGTTCGAATTCGAACGCTCTGTACCCTTTCAGTTGTTTCTTCACAACAACAACAACAACACCCTTCTCTCTTTAGCAATAGCTCATCATCATACTTATTTTCCGTTAAAACATTTAACTTTTTATTTCATTTACTTTAAGTAAATGTGTTTTGCTTTTCATTTCATTTACTTTAAGTTTTAAATTAAAATAAGGAAGTACCCCCTTTTGGATTCAATAAAAATACTTAGAAAAACAAATTTCTAGTGAATCAAATCTCATTTTCCAGTTTTAGGCTAAAAACTGAAAATCTTACCGTCATAAAATTTCGATAGTCAAGTTAACTACTCTATACTTGGTAATAAAATCTCATAAAATGATATACATTTATTTAGTCTATAAACATTCATTTTCGGGAACAATCATCTCAGAATTTGACAATTTATGTTTTTGCTAAAATCACACCATTCCTATAATATCTACAATCCATGTACTTAAAACATTTTAAATTTAACTTAATATCATTAAGGAACAAGGCATCACATCACAAGAATGATATGAATATAGATAAATAAAATAAAAGTCTGCACTAATCGTTTAACTAAGGTTAGGTTAGGGGTTAGTACTCATAGTGGGCATCACAACAACCTTACTAAGACTCGAACTCGAGATACACCTCCCAAGGGAAATACACAACCACTGGGACAAGCCCATGGTGTTAATCCAGGTATTCTCCTTTAACAATAAAGTAGGTTCTGATATGGAATTATCCTTGATATTATTATGGAGAAAGTAAACAAAAAAAAGGTAAACAAGGCTTGAAAAAAAAAATTGAGGCTAACATTCTCTTCCAAGTACCACGATATTTTCCTGTGGATTTACACATGTTAGGATATATCGGAAAGAAAATAATCACCTCCTCGGTCCGTGACACTAGGAGGGGTGTCTCGGCTCCCATTTTCTTGCCATGTGTCCCTTTTTTTACTCCCTTTAACTATAGTTAAGATTCACTCACCCTAATGCTATGTTTGGTTGCCGAGAAAATAGGTTAAATCATAGACAAGAAAAGAAAATTTTGGATTTCTAATACAATCTTTACTTGTGTTTTGTCCAATTTTATTTTCTTTTCCATGTTTTTACTTATTTTCTCGGCAACCAAACATTGGGTAAAGGTGCACCCATTTACGCTGGTTCTTAGAAAAAAATTTAAATAAATTTAACCACAAGGTTAAAAAAATTTAACCCAAGTTCATGAAGTTGAAGGCAGGGACGGAGCCACATGGGGCCCGGGGGGCTGAAGCCCTCCCTAAAATTTTGGAAAAAAAATTATAATAGTACTACTAATAGGGGAGTAGGCTCAGAGAAGGGGCGGAGCCGGGGCAATGGGGTGCTCCAGCCACCCTAAACTTCTGAGAAAAAAATATATTCCTTGCCAACGGACCAATTTTCAGCCCCCCGCAAGGGAATCCTGGATCCACCGCTAATTAAAGGGGCAGCTTTGTGAGAGCGAGAAGCAATAGTTCACTTCTAGCTATATTTGTGTGCACCATTCCCGGTCCCGGATGAAAGACAAATACTTGAGATTCCTTTAGTTAACAAGAAAAACGGAAAAGGATTCAAATTTTAGTTTATTACTTTGTTATGATTTTTCCTTTTGCTTTTATTTCTTCCATTTTCTAGAACTCAACGAAGCCTTGGCATTTGCAGTGTTGTCTTTATCCGGGAATGAAGGCAATTAAGGGTGTACCTTATTTGAGGCTAAAAAATTTCATTTTCCTTTATGGTATGTTTGGTTGCCGGAAAAATAGGTGAAAACACAAAAAATAAGATTCCTAATACAATTTTTTTTTGAATTTTGTCAAAGATTTCTAACAAAATTAATTCTTACCATCATCATCATCATCTTGAGATTTCAATTCCTATCATTTTTATGATATTTGAAATCATTCATTTTGTTGTTGCATTTGGAGTCTTGGAGGAATTGCAACCCAAGAGATAAAAGCACGAGACATCTAGTTCTCAAAAGAAATGCATGTTGTCAAATGATAAAATATCAGTCGAGATTCGAGATTCAGGGTTGTGTTGTTACTAGTAGGGATGTTTCTTTGGTTGGGAGTAGGGTTCACACTCCCAGTTTGACCATGTCAAATTCTTGGTTTCATCCTCGAGAATGGACCAAGTTAAATTGCGATGGGGCGGTGTCCTCTGATGGAGAAAAAAATATAGTTACCGGATTGTGTGTCCACGAAACCATTTTGGTCACATCATTGAGTGCAGAGCTTCTATTCGACTGGGCAGTCTAGCCATTGTAGCGGAAGCGTATGTTGTCCTTCAAGGAGCGCTCTTGGCGATAGAGAAGGGTTGGTAAGCGATTGTTCTCGAGTCAAATTGCCTAGAGTTATTACAGTTGTTGGTATCGTCTTCTCATCTTTGTTGTGGGACTATCCAGGCTATTACCCATGATATTAAAGAAGTATGTTGCTCGATTGATTCCTGAAAGGTCGCCTTTGTTCATCAGGTTGGGAACCTCGAAGCTCATGAGATTGCAGCAGTTCACCTTTGTTCATCAGGTTGGGAACCTCAAAGCTCATGAGATTGCAACAAATGCTTTGAAGAGCTTTTCTCCGTTCAGTTCTAGATGTTCTTCATGTTCATAGTTTGTTTGGGGCCCTAGTGATCCTTGTTTTCCTTTCATCTGTTATTAGTTGTATAGCCTTATCAACAAAAGAAAGTACCCTAGTAGGTCTTCCCCCACATGTCGCAACAGGTAAGAAACCTTGCCAAATTCCATGGCATGAATCTTGATGATGATACTCTGCTCCCATATTTGAACTGAATATAGGCACTAAGCAGTCTTTGCAGTCAAAAGATCCTCTCCTAAAGGATGGGCGACGTGAAAGTGAGAAGCCAATACACAAATTGAACTTGCCGCGGCAAATCTGAGATACAAACACTGTATTTAATCCTGACATCTTTGGGGGGGGAATAGATAAGGCAACAATAAATTGCAGCCTTATGATTAGTATTTATCTTGAGAAAAATGCTTCCTTTAATACTAATCGCCACTGATCACCTCTCACAAGTCACAAACTAACTATTATAATAATAATAACAGTGGTTAGTCAATTTGTATATTGTCAAATGTGGTGAAGCAGAGACACTTCTTCTTGTCAGAGATCAATCAAATCATCATCTCAAGCATCCCCCGCCTGCAAAATAAAATAGCTGCACTTACTGCCGCAGCTGCTGTCCCCTGATTTTCTCTGCATGATTCGGATGGCAATCCCACCCATATCAAAGTCTTCCATGGAAGACTTCGTTAAGAACCTAAAATAGTCTTCCTACTAACAAAGGCAACAACTTGACCTAGGTGAAGTACCCTTTTTTTTTTTTTTGAGTAACGGAGGGTGTCCCAAACCCTTGGGAGGCAAGGGCTAGTCCCTTCGGGTGCACTAACCCACTCGGAATTTTTCCTACGAACACTAGGATAAGTTGAGGAGTGGGAGTTAAACACAACCACATGGAGCAAACCCGGGATGCTAGCCAACTGCACCCAACCCCTAGAAGCCTCATCTTTCAAGCACATAGAGGCTATCCATCAAGTTTTCCCTATCCACAAACTCACCAAAACCGACCAATTTTAGAATTTCACCTACATGTGAAAAATGAATCATGTTGAAATCCCCCTCCCACACACCTCGGAAGACCCACTCGCCGAACTGTCATCCAACTCTAGCCAAGATCCAAAGGGATATCTGTAATCCTAGGGACCATAGACAGCTGTAAAACTCCACTCAAAATTATCCTCGATGTTACAGCAAGATATAAACGGCCAGTAGGCAGACATCTCCACTATGTCCCTGTTCCAGATGATCAAAATACCTTCCGAGGCTCCAATAGAGAGGAGAGCCACCTTATACGCGATTGTGACCCTCCAAATATCCCAAACTAAGACTTCTGCCATCTGCTTAATCTTAGCCTCCTACAAGCATAAAATTGAAGGTCTCCTAACTTCAACCAATTGATGGATCTGCAACCTTTAATCCTCAGCACTCATCACTCTAATATTCCAATATGATCATGCTTATCAACATTGATTACCACAAAGACACCCCTAGTCCTCCTAAGGCTGCCCTCCCTTTCTCCACTTGCCTTCCCTTCATAGTTAATGTTGCTTGCAAGTCTCTTGGGCCTCGTTTGGATCACATTCTTTAGTCACAATCAATTGTGGTGAGAATTGATTGTACGGGAATCTTCGTTGGTTCACACACTGAGAATAAGCAATTTTCCCAAGAGAAGTGATTCTATGCAAAAAAATCTTGTTTGGTTCACATAGAAGCACAAATTGTTTATTACAAAGCCCTATGCAATTGTCTTTTGCTCTAGCTACATATATTTGTATAAAATCCATACCACATGCACACATGTTTGGGATATTTTCTTATCATGATGAGGATGAGGATACTAGGATATTACCGTGTTCAGTTGTTAGTCAAATAATGTGTGAACGATTCTAATATGAATTGCACACATGTTTGGGATATTTTCTTATCATGATGAGGATGAGGATACTAGGATATTACCGTGTTCAGTTGTTAGTCAAATAATGTGTGAACGATTCTAACATGAATTCATATGATCATAGAGTTCTGTTCAGTTGCCATTTAAGAACTATGGCAGTTGTCTCTTATTAGTGGGGAATTTGGATTGGATTTTATTAGCTAAAAATCAATTCTGATAAAATAGATTTTGTAAAATAAATTGTCAAATAATTATTTTTTCAAATAATAGTGTTTGGGGAATACCAAGTTGAGTCTATCATCTTCGTACTCCCCAAACACTATTATTTGAAAAAGTGATTATTTGACAATTAATTTTACAAAATCAATTTTATCAGAATTGATTTTTGGTTAATAAAATCCATCCAAACGCCACCTAGGGAGTTTAAAAAAATTGATTTTCCCCTCTCAAAATCACCCTCCCTCCCAATTCGAAATAATGTGATTTTTGATAAATAAATTCAGATAAAATCGATTTTTTCTAAGTGAATCAAACAGGATTCTCAAGTCTAAAATCACTTAATATTCAGTTAAGTGATTAAACTGGAAGAAAAAAATCCAATCCAAACTCCCCCTTGAGCTCCTTGACAAATTTCCCCTTTTCTGATTTCTTCCACTAGAAGTCCCCCTTTCTGACTATTCTAGATATTTCACTCTCAAGATCCTGAAATAAAGCCCTAGTTTGTTCTTCAAAAGGTGCACCAATAAAATTACACAACCCCTCAACTTAGCACCCATTCTGATAATTCTTCCTGACCACGACTAGATTCCTGTTTTTCCTCTATCCCACACCTAGAATCCAACTCCTAAGTATTTCTAAAGACAGCAAGGCCTTTTCATTTGTCACCTCAACTACCTCCAAACCCATCCCATTTCCCAAAACCTTATCAATGTGAGAAATCTGAAGTGGCAACCACTTGATCCTCTTTCTACCTTCCTTTTTCTTGCAAAAGCAATGAATAGGAATAATTGAAAGAGGAATAGATGAAAGAATACCTGGCCAATGAAGGATGACGAGATTGGAATGAGCTTGAATCCCCTCTTGCCCGCCAAACTGGTGCGGGAGAGCTAGGGCAAGAACTTTATCATCCAAGGGAGTAGGATTGTTCTTGCTGCCAACATCATCACTTTTCCAGCCGGAATCATGTGTAGACCTTGATGACCACCCAAGCATTACAAACCTGCATATTAAAAAATAGATGTAAAATAAACTACTATCTATTGATATGACCACTTCGAGGGGGGCTAACCTCCATAGATGCCACTTCGAGGGAAGGAAACCTCCTTACAAGACTCATATTTTTCTCTGCTTCCCTAAATACATAGACCCTTATTTATAGAATATCTTAAACATAAGGGAACCCATATAATTCAAACTCTAACAGATAAGACAAGTCTTAAGAAAACATAATCTAAATATCCAATAAATTTAATTAAATCTCTTAATTTAGTCCCTACTAAATGTGGTTGTAACATTCCACCTCCCTTGAAAGAACCTTGTCCTCAAGGTTTAGAAGCATGTTAATCTTTAGATCCACACATAAGAGCAATGAAAATAGATGTCGTTGGGATAAAGATAACCACTTCAATGGGGTATTCCTCCTAATAACCGCTTCAAGGGGGTTTTCCTCCAACCTTTAGCTTTCACAACATCAATCCTCCATTGAAACCCACAACTTTCAGCCCAAGAAAGTGATCTGATACCAATTGCTACGAACCTGCATATTAATAAAATAAAAATATATAAATAAACACAAAATAAGCTACTATCTATTGATATAACCACTTCAAGGGGGCCTAACCTCCATGGATGCCACTTTAAAGGGGCAAAACCTTCTTACAAGACTCATATTTTTCTCTGCTTCCCCTAAATACTTAGACCCCTTATTTATAGACTAACTTAAACCCTTGCAAGGAAACCTATATAATTCAAACTTTAAAAAATATAAGACAAACCCTAAGAAAACCTAATCAAAATATCTACCAAATCTAATTAAATCTCTCAATTTATCCCCTACTAAATGGAGTTGTAAGTTGTAAAACATAATTGATCAAGGTCCATTCCCGATAACTCCTGTGTAATCCTTGATTGGGGGCCTTACCAAATCCTGATCTTCCTGTGATTTTTTCTATAGGGTATACAATCAGTCTGTTGAATTGCTGTACCACTATATCAAAGTTCCATAGTAATTGTAACCTTCACTGCATCAGGAAGTTGATGGGGGTAGATCCACTATCTGGGTTTCTAGAACTCACTTCTGTGATTAGCTCAGCCTCTACACAGGGAGGAAGCTTCAGTATCAGTCAAGGTATCCATCCACTTCTTGATCAGTAACCTGATCAGAATTGGTTCTGTCATGTGCTGCCTCTGTTGGGATGCCCTTCACAAGGTACTCCCGATCACCCAGGCTTCTCTGGTTCACCTAGGATGGGAAGCTTGTGTATCCAAACTGACCACAGGCCTATATCAATCTCAGATTCTTCCACCTGAACGAAGTTGCTACTGTCTCCTACTGTTACAGTCTTACAGATGAGAGCCCCCTATTATTGGATTCCTATGGCAGTCAATGTTTCAAGAGGTGGAGGGAGCAATGCACCTGCTACTCCTATCCAAAGTAGGTATATAAGAGGAGCTCTTAAGAGCAAAAGCGTAGGGTCTCCATCTAAATGTACACCTCAAGCAACTTTTCATAAAGTGTAAAGAGAAAAGGCATAGGACTTATTCCTTTAGATGACATTTCGGCTCATCTTATATGTGTTGGCAGTTTTCCCTAAGATTAAATTCAGTTATAAGTATTCTTTTCTGTTAACGTATTTATCTGAATTGCAAACTAAATTCAATTACAGGTACTCTCTCTCTCTCTCTCTCTCTCTCTCTCTCTCTCTCTCTCTCTCTCTCTCATTTTTTCCCAAGTGCTTTTTATTGGTACCTCATGTTGGAAATAGTTAGCAAACCAAACAATTCTTTGTGTTCAAATTATTTGATTGTGTGTGTATATGAATCGCATTAGGTTAGCAGGTTAAGCGAAGCCAACAAAATTAAATCCTCTAGTGTGAAGACTCATCGAATTATCAAAATCAAGAAGCCCTTCTGATATTTTTCAAATAGGGACAAGGACAAGTATTTGTGCTTTAGAGAAGTGAATAGGTCTCTGACATAGGAATGTGTTGTAATGGGTCATCTAAATAAGCCCATTACAACTTTATTATCTAGTTTTTTTATTATGTCTTGGTATCTATTATCTTTATTATGTCTTAGTATCTAAAGGGATGGAGACATCAATTCCATACCCTCTTCCTCTTCCTTGTTCCTCTTTTCTCTTCTATTCTTCTCTTCCGTATACCCTAGTTTACTATTTCTACTTGGTATCAGAGCATCCAATCTTTATTAAAGGTTTAACATCACATGAGAAGACCAAAGGAGAGCCGCCGGAACAGTGAAGTCAGCTGACATCATTAGACAGTATGACTAACGTAAGCAGCCATACGGTTCCCTCTTTTTTCTTTTTCTTTTTTTTTTATCGGTAAGCAATTTCATATAAAGATAAGAAAAAGAGATACAAGAGACAAACATGGCAAGAGTTTACAAGCATATAAATTAAACACCAAGAAGGCACACACGGGACCCTAACTTCCTAGAATGCCCTGAATTTCTTCCCCCCTACAATAAATCCCTACCCACTCCAACAAACCCACCCGGATGCGCTCACACAATCAAGGAACGGCGAAAGATACATTCTCAAATACTCTGAGGTTCCTCTCTTTCCAAACCCACCATGTAATAGCCCCCGGAAGCATTGACCAAATCCGCTCCCATGCATCCACTCCTTTAAACCAAAGCCAACAAGATAAAGAATCGTGGAGGGAATAAGGGAAGACCCATGCAACCCCCAATCGGGAGAGGAAGAAACCCCAAACCTCTTGAACTACAGGGCATTGCAAAAAAAGAGGAGCCACCGTCTCTTCCTCTTGATGGCACATGTAACATCAGTTGGCCAAACTTCATCCTCTATGTTGTAGATGATCACTTGTTAAAACTTTATCCAAAGTTATAGACCATAAGAAGAAACAAACCTTTGAGGGAGTTCCAGAATTCCACACCACCTCATGGGGAAAAGACTCGCCCAGGATAGGAAACAAAAATTGTAGCAAAAGTCGAACTGAGAACCGTCCATTATCACTTCTAGCCCACTTCCTGTAATCCCTGTGCTCAGGACAAAGATCAGAAGAGGTAATATGCTCCAATAATCGAGTCATATCTCCTATCTCCCAATCATTTAGGTCCCTCCGCAACCTTGGATACCACACCACCCCCCCTGTGCTCCTCTCATACGAATCTTCCACCAAGGCATCCTTGTTGATAGCAAAGACAAATAGATTACCAAAATCGTCCATAAGTCGGGTTGATCCAGACCAAACGTCCTTCCAAAACCTGACCTCCGATCCCCTCCCTGCCTGAAAGCTAAAATGAGGCACAACCAAGTTGGTCGTGACCATAATCCTCTTCCAAAATCCCAGTCCATGCGTGCCTCTAACTTCCCGAGGAATCCAACACGACCTTTCCCCATACTTGGCTACAATCACAGCTTGCCACAAACTGTCTCTCTCCTCTCTAAATCTCCACACCCATTTGCCTAACAGAGCTTTATTCACTTGGGTAAGCGGCTTTAGATTCAATCCTCCATCTTCCAAAGGTCAACACAATCGAGGCCAGTCAACTAAGTGATATTTGACTTTATCGCATCTCTCGTTCCATAAAAACGTCCTCTGGAATTTTTCTATAGTGGTGGCCACATTGCGAGGGATGGTGAGAGTGGACATGAAGTGGGAAGGCTTCGTAGAGTGCTCCTGATAAGGGTTAACTTCCCCCTTTTCGATAAATATGACGATTTCCACCCTGATAGTCTTTTTGCTACACGGTCTAGCACCGGGTTCCACACTGATTTCTCCTTATAACTTGCTCCCAAAGGCATGCCAAGATACACCGAGGGAAGAGATCCCACTTTGCAATCTAGGCAAATGGCTAGGTGATTTAGGATAGGCACCTCCCCTACCTATAATAGCTCAAACTTAGCTAAATTGATTCGCAATCCCGACACCGCTTCAAAGCATCTAAGGATACAACAGAGGTATAGAAGGTCCCTTCGTGAAGCTCTACTAAAGATAAGAGTGTCATCTGCGAATTGGAGATGAGAGATTCTCAAGCCACTCGCACCAATCCGAAATCCTTCAAAGAACACTCCCTCCGCACTAGACAACATCCGACTTAGAGCCTCCGAAACTATCACAAAGAGAAAAAGGGAAAACGGGTCTCCCTGTCTCAAATCCTTTGAACTGGAGAAGTAGCCCACTGAACTGCCATTAACTAGAATTGAAAATGACATTGAGGACATACAGCTCCACATCCATTGCCTCCATTTCATCCCAAACCCCATTCTCCCAAGCACATAAATGACAAACTCCCAATTGGCATGATCATAAGCCTTCTCCATATCAAACTTGCAAAGGATGCCAGGGGTCCTAGATCTCACCCTGGAATCGATGCACTCGTTGGCGATTAGAATCTCATCCAAAATTTAACGACCTCCTAAAAATGCACTCTGCTGAGAAAAGATTAGCGAGGCCATCACCACCTTTAACCGAGCCGCCAACACCTTGGAAAGAATTTTGTACGAGCTACTCACCAGACTAATGGGACGATAGTCTTTTAGTTCTACTGCCCCCTCCTTCTTTGGAATCAAGACAAGGAACGTACTATTAATCACTCTATCAAAACGCCCTGTATCAAACAACTCCTACATCACTTCCATAAAATCTTGCCTCACTATCACCCAACACCCTCTATAGAATTCAATGGTAAAACCGTCTGGCCCTAGGGCCTTGTCACTGGCCATCTCCCTGATTGTGCATAACACCTCCTCTTCTCCAAACGGAGCCTCAAGAGCCCCTCTCTGATCTTGGGACAACCCTTCAAAATGGAGACCATCCACCCTAGGATGTCATACTTCTCTCTCGCGATACATCTCTTTATAAAAAGAGATCACACTGTCTTCAATCTCACTCCTCTCCTCCTTCCACGAGCCGTCCACCCTCAACTTGGATATGAAATTCTGCTTTCTGTTATAATTCTTCATTCTATGAAAATATTTTGTGTTACTATCCCCCTCTTTAAGCCATCTGGTTCTAGCTTTTTGTTTCCAACTTATTTCTTCTAGCTTAAGAGTGGAAATATATTTCATCTTCTTGGCTTCCCTTTCTCAAGATTCAGAAGGAGTTAATTCGCGATCCTTGGCTACGACATCCAAAGCTTCTAAGCCCTTTAATAGCCTGGAAAGCTGCTCCTGAATATTATCAAAAACCTCCTTATTCCAAATTTTAAGGCAAGCCTTCAAAGACTTTAGTTTAAGGCCGAATCTAATACTAGCGGACCCCCAACTAATGTTTTGGTTCCACACCTATGTTACTACATCTTTGAATCGTTCATCCTCAGCCACATGTTCTCAAATCGAAAAGGACTCAACCCCCCCCCCCCCCCAAAAAAAAAATCCCGAACTCCAGTAAGAGGGGCACATGATCTGAGATGGGTCTAGGAAGAGAAGTTTGTGTAACGTTTGGAAAGTAAGCTTCCCAACCTTGATCCACCAGAAAACAATCTAACCGGCTTGCTATCTGATTGTTACCCGCTTGAGACCATGTGAATTAAGCCCCTCTCGTAGGATAATCTATAAATCCATGACGAAAGATAAAATCCCCGAACCTCCTCATCTTAGCCGTGAGAGCACTACCCCCTTTCTTTTTCGAGGAGAATCTGATACTGTTAAAGTCTCCCCCCAAGCACCACGGCTGGCCCCACCTCACACTGACATCATCCAACTCAGTCCACAAATCCAGATCTTTTGCCCTCCCTATCGGACCATAAACCCCTGAGAAAACCCACGAAAAGTCTTCCCCAATCAGCCGACATAGAATGGATATCGAAAAAGCGCCATTTTCTGAATCCAACACCTCCACCTTTGACTTATCCCATAGGAGCAATATACCCCCCCGGAGCTCCTAACGATGGGAATTCTATCCAACCTGGATCCTGAGACCCCCAAATATCCCGAATATGGTACTCTTGAGTCACTGATAATTTGGTTTCCTGAATACATAGGATCGTCGGGCGCTTTTTCTTAACAAAGTTCTTTATCGCCACTCTCTTCTCCAACTACCCCAACCCCCTGATATTCCAAGAGATAATAGAGAGGCCTATCATCTAACCACTCGACTCTCCCTAATAGACATCGGACTGCACGACTCTCCTCTATTCCGAACTTTATCATAATTGACTCCACACTCTAGCCTTCTCAACTCCATCGACGATTTCCCTCTCCGACCTCCTACAGGCTTGCCTCTAGCTTTGACCCTACTCCTAGCTTCCCCCCCTTTGATTCTTTGGAACAACTCCCTGCCCTCGGATTCATGACCATCCAACGATAGTCCCAACTCTTTTCCAACCTCCTCCGTCTGATGCAAAACCCAATCAGGCACATCCTCCTGGTGCATCTGAGGAAGCATCACTAGACCCTGTCTCTGAACCTGAGAGGCACCAACAGAAACCTTATTCGAATGCGCTAACTCAAGGCTTCGGGTCCCCCCCTCATGCATTGTACTGCCTTGCCCTGAGTCTGCCCTGATGTCGAGCTCCTGTGCCCTAAACGAGGGAGGTACCTTTTTACCAGACGCTCCTGAATTTGAACACAAGGGCCTAGTCTCCTACCTCTCGGAAACTCACATCCTAGGACTAAGAGGATTCACACACCTGGAAGGACTCAACCCCATATCTGCTGAGACATTGTCACTCCCGCAGCCACCTGGTGGAACTACCTCAAAGTAGGTGATCACTGGATTCTTCAATGCAAACTGAACTACCTCTCTTGGTTGCGATAGCTCTCTACTGAACTCTGCAAAGTCTGAGGATCCGATATCCGATGGGTAATCCACCAAATTCCACGCCATATTGCCAAAAAAGTGATCGTCTCCCGATCGGTGAGAACCACTACCAGAATGGCTCCTCACTTGGAAAGGAGATTGACTGTCCTCAACAAACTCGGGAAGTCTACCCTCAAAGGGGCCAGCAGAACAGTCATCTGATGAACTGAGAACCACCCCACAGCCTAACCACAACGGCATATCACCATTATCTGAGCCAAGCACCTTAGTTGCACACGAAGGGGATCCATACACTCAGAGAGCCTGAAGAGACTCTACCGGATCCCCTGAGACGGTGATAGAAGCAAAAAAAGATGATTCCAAAATGCAAATCCCCTTTGAAGAATGGGGCGAAGATCTTCCGACATACCCTGCTAGAGAATTGCAAACCTCGGATGTTGAAGAATACATACCATTAGGACGAGGATCCTCGGAGTTGGAAGCCTTCACCGCCGGGAACTCCTCTGCAACTATTCCTTTCGAGGACAACTTCAGAGATTTCTCGCTGATCCCTAACCTAGAAGCCTGAGGAAAGGGATCGCCCGAACTAACCACCCGAGGGTCTAACTTATCATGAGCAGCGTCCACTGACCCAGAGTTCGAATCCGAAAACCCAAGGGCCCCAAACCGATTATTAATCGGGATGGGGCCTGGGACCTGCTCCATCCTTACCACCCATATTCACTAAGTCTCTAGATCCAAAGCCCAACTTGGGCCTCTCCGAACACCCAAGAAGAGCTGCTGAAAGGCCAAGCCTGGCCCTATGATCTGCGTCCCCGATTGCACTAGCTGGCGAAATCAAGACCGTCTCATTCGAAATTAGGTTTCCTATTAACCCATCATCTCCTTCCTCACACAAACGAAGATTTGTTTGAGGCTGACTCTGCACCTTCTGCCACCTCCTACGAGACTCTGTGAGTCTGAGCTGCCTATGGACTTGTCTACTGCAAGCCCTTCCTCATTTGGCTCCTATGGCTCCTCTACGATCAAGCCCGTACTCTGGCCACACTACAGATTGCCAATTCTGGAAAGACTCCCCTACCTCCTCTACTCCTCTCCTATCATAGCTGTGACAAGCCTCAAGGATATGGTTCCCTCTTGAAAGTTTAGAAAAAATTGATTTTTTTTAAAGGGGGGTCACTTCTGGGAATGTGTGATAATTTTCTGAATTTTTTTTATAAGTTCTAGATGGAGATTTATCCAGTTGCTTGGTGTAGGGAAAAAAAATAGTTTTCAATCAAACAATTGGAAGAAACTTAGGGATTGTATGCGGCTCTTGGTTGATAAAAGGGTTGATTATATTGAATTGTTATGGTATAGTGTGAAGGCATTTACATCCTCACTTATATTAGGCTCTTACTTTTCCTTTGTTAGGGTATTTATTTAATCTCACCCAGATAAATAAAAGTAGAAAATCAGGCTAAGAGACTCAGCACTCACTCTCCTTCTTTCTCTCTTCTACTTCCTCATTCTCCTTCTCTCATACAAACCATAGCTCTAGTGTTTCAACTTGTTATTTATAAGAGCACAACCAAATATCAAAGGAGGCTTTTTAAAACAAAACAAGCCAAACAAAGGAAGAAGCTCCTTGTGATGTCACTGTCCATATGGCTGACATCAGCCATACGGATCAAAGGGTACCTAGTATGCTTTTGAAGGGAGGGTTTCATAGGGTTTCTTTTTATGAATTTTTTAAGCCCTAGTTCATAAAATTTGGAGACGTATTGAAGGTTATATGAGGTTTTTTCAGTAAATAAACAAAAGAAAAATCTATCCCCTGTGTGCAATCTATTTTTTGCTGAAGAAATATATCCCCCTATGAGCTTTTTTTCCTATCTATCTTATGGAAACGGTCTCAAGCTAAACCACTTAATTTGGAGAAGTTATGGCTGCTCTAGAGGGAAATATATGCTGCCGTTTTTTTTTTTTAGAAGGGATGTAAGAATTGATTAGTTGAAGTGCTTGGTTTAAATCTAGAAGGTGTTAATTTTTTGGTGTAGGAGAGTGTACTCCTTGTGTTTGTTTGTTGACTTCATCTTGGTGGATTCCTCAAGAGTGAAGCATGTCAGGAGTAAATCAATCCAAAGTAAGACTTTTAAACGGCTCCTTCCCTCTTGGGTCAAGTGGACAGTGTAGATGTCCCCAATCAAAAGATTACTACCGTGTAGTTGAATGGAGTCAACTACTTGGCGTGTTCTCCTTCGGCCAAGATATACATCAATAGGAAAAGAAAAATGGACTATATTATTGGGAAGATAGCCAAACCCAACCAATCTTCCGCTGAATATGAGAAGTGGAGTTCTGCGAGTTTTGTGGTTATGTTGGGGCTCCTTCACTCTATGGATCCAAACATCAGTGGTGGCTTAATGTTCTCGAACACTACCAAAGACCTATGGGATGTTGTGGAATAGACATATTCCTAAGTGGAGAATACTACCCATATTTATCAGTTGTAACTTGCAGCAGAGTATCTACCATTTAAAATAGGAAGATTGCTACCTACTTCTCTCAAATGTGAGTTGTGGGAAGAGTAGGACTATTATCAAGATCCTCAAAAGGAGGTTGAGGCCCTTCAACGCTTCATGTCTTGGTTGGAGTCAGAGACTCCCTCTGCAAACTGCTTCCACGTTTGCCCACTCAAATACATCAGCTTCTACACACATTGCCTCATTCTACTATCAGTTCGGGGAAAGATAGAGTTAGAGTTGCTGATTTTTATTGGGGAAGGGTAACGTTATTGTTACCTCCTCTATGCCCTTTGCCTCTGTTTTACATGTTCCTAACTTTGAAACTAATCATATGTTTGTGAGTAGTATCACCAAATCTTTGAAATACAGTGTTATATTCTTTCGTACTCATTGTCTCTTTCAAGATCTAGTGACGAGGAAGACTATGGGCAGTGGATGTGAGGATGATGACTTATACCTACTGGATCATTCACCATAGTTGCCTCATCAGTCTTCTTTTGGGAGTAGCTTTCATTCTGCCAATATGATGCAATAGCATCAACGATTAGGGCACCCTTCTTTTTGTTACTAAAGAAGATGTTCTGTCATTTTGTTTCTTCCCTTTAAATTTGCATTGTGAACTTACAAAACATTTTAGATCTTCACTCATTTTATGGAATCGAAGTAGTTTTTTTTTTATATAGTTCATCTGATGTCTGGGATCCATCTCACTACAGATCTTCATTCATTTACAACTACTTTGTTACTTTTGTAGATGATCATTAATGAGTCACTTGAGACTATGTTTTGAGAGCTAGAAGTGATGTATATTATATGTCTAAGATATAACATGGTTCTCACCCAATTTGGCACTCCCATTAAAGTTATTCGATTTAACAATGGGGAGTGACCTAGTTTCCTACCTTTTGGAACATAAGATTGAACACCAAACTTCGTTTTTCAAAACCCAAAACAAAATGGTGTAGTCCCTAAAGGAAGAATTGTCTCTTAGTGGAGATCACTCAATCCCTTCCTTTTACTATGCATGTTTCATCATCTTTTTGGTCTGAAGTCTTACTCACTACCACTTTTCAATGAACCATCTGCCTTCTAAATTGTTTAGATTTAAAAGACCCTTGATCTCCTTTCCCCAAGGGCTTACATGTTTCCTATTCCAACCAAAGTCTCAAGTGTGTTTGTTATGTTCATGTCTATCGCCTTGACCGCTCCAAACTTGATCCCAAGGCCTCTTACAGTACATATTTTATTACACACATAAAGGGTACAAGTGCTACCATCCTTTATCTCGGAAGCGTTTAATGTCTCTTGATGGCGCCTTTTGGGAAACCACTCATTTTTTTTCTAGTCTAAAGACATCTTTTTAAAGGGAGCATCGGGAGGAAGAGATGTCTTCCTCCTTACCTTTGCTCGTGGTTGATAGTAGGAGTAATGAAGCATGGAAGGATGAAATTGCTCTTACAGAGAAGTTGAAAGTGTATTCAAGACAAGAACAAAGGTCACTCATCTTCCCTAACAAGAAGTCTCCTCTAATCCTCCTATTCCAAGGAACACTTGACACTCCGGACATCTCTTTTGTTGTTAATAATACTCATTTCCTATTGCTGTTAGGAAAAGAGTTCGTAGATGTCACGCCCTCGAAACCTACACACAATATTACTCATATTTGCGTAGATCTCGAGGCATGAATTGGAAACGTATCCCAAGGTAAAATGGAAAATCAATCAAATAATAATCTATTAAACAGATAAGAATATCAAGCACAAGACTAAAGTCTCAATATAATGAATCTACCAAAGAAAACCATCTCAAGGTTTAACCCAAGGTTTACCTCACTACAATTTCGCTCTCTCTAAAAGTAACAAAATAAACTACTCTTGTCCCGCTAGCTCTAAGCGAGAAGAATCCCTATACTCTTCAGTCACTACCTGAAATGGATCAAAGCAACAAGGGTGAGCTCAAAGCCCAGCAAGATAAACACACTCGGCAAGAAATATTCAACATGTTACTATTACATCAATTACACATGCATTTAATAACAATTTCTAGTAATAGCATAAATGTTTGATTATGAATTATACGGTCTAGTTCACTTGTCCTTAGGGATCGCACATAGCTCACCCTAGTAACAATCATCAGGGGCAGCACACAACTCGCTTAAAAGGGGATGCTTGAGATTGCACGAAGTTCGCCCAAAGCAGTTAGACCTAGGTGGCACATAACTTTTCTAATTAACCATCCCTTGGGTAATAATTTTTAGATTGCCCAATATCCCATTTTACGGATTGCACGAAGTTCACCCAATTTTTAATTTAGGGATCCAATTATCATAATTATTATTAAAATAACTGCATCCACAAAAGAGGTTCAACTATATTCCCGCAACTAAAACCTTAATTATAAATATCAAATATTTATAACACTTCAAAATCTCAAACTCTTTTGAGATAATGGGAGTAAAGGGTTGAGATAATGGGAGTAAAGGGTTCAGGGTTTCAAAAACCCTTACGAGCTTGAAAAACCCTCTTTATGCTAATGAGTTTTGAAAAACCCTTAAACTAACATATATAGGCCAAGTTACTAACCAAAAATTTAGTAATTATTTAATAACTAATTAGTTAAGTTAGTTGGGGATATCTTTCAACCGTCTAACAAATTAACTAATAAGATATAGAATTATAACTAATATAGGCCATTAGTAACTAATTAGCTAAGTTAGTTAAGGGTATCTTTCAACCATCTAACAAATTAATTAATAAAAAATGGAATTATAGCTAATATAGGCCAAGTTACTAACCAATATTTAGTAACTAATTAGCTAAGTTTGTTTGGGCCTAGGGGTATCTTTCAGTCATCTAACAAATTAACTAATAAGATATTGAAATATAACTAATATAGGCCAAGTTACTAATCAATTATTTAGTAACTAATTAATTAAGTTAGTTATAATCATCTAACAAATTAACTAATAAGATATGGAATTATAACTAATATAGATCAAGTTACTAACCAATTTAGTAACTAATTAACTAAGTTAGTTAGGGATATCTTTCAACCATCAAACCAGTTAACTAATAAGATATGGAATTATAACTAATATAGGCCAAGTTACTAATGTAGAACCCCGGATCTTGATGATGGCATGGCATGGTGAATAGTGTTGTGAATAGTGTCTAAGGCTTAAAGCTTATTGTAATGCCTTGAATGGTTATCAATGATAATGAGAATCTTGTTTTGATATATTTCGGCTGGATGATGTGTTATGGCAGGTATTAAAGCCTTAAGTATGTTTTCTTAAGTTTATGGGTGTTTGGGATGAAGGAGCAAAAGTATAAAATACCCTAAGTGTCAAAAAGGGGGAATGTCTTAACATACCCTCAACTTTAGGAAACTCTAGTTTTGTCACCGATGATCGGAATCGAATGATTCTTAAGCCATTAGAAATATATCGAAACCCTCTTCGATGTTCATTTTTTATCATTTTTCCAAATTTTTAGTCCAAGTTAGGTTAAATCTTGGATTTTTGAAGATGGTCTGCTGAAATTCTGGTCTGTAATCCATCCCAAGACTAGTCAGCTTTAGAACCCATTTAGACAATTAAGAACTCAGAATTTGGATTGGTCCATTCGACACAAAATTGTTCCCTTTTGAATTTCGAGTCCAACGCAAGTTGAATCACCTAAATCCGATAAGCAAGTCAAAAGTTATAGTCAAAACACCAGAGAGAGAAAAACTCAAGCCCAGTCAGAGCACCCAAACGTTGACGTGTACACCAGAGGGCCATAAAAACGTCGATGTGTGGACGAACAGAATGCTCAAAAGTCCCAAACGTCGATGACTGTAACCCACTCGTCGACGTCTAGAACCCACACGTCGACGAATACATGCACAGGGATCGCAAAAAAAAGAATTTTAAAGGGTACAAGCGTGATTTTGACAACCCTAACCCTATAAATACCCAATTTTCGTGGGATTAAGGGTTTTAACACTTTGAGAAACATATTTTGAGAGGAAAAGGGAGAGAGCAAGGTTTTCAAAAAGAGGTTTTCATTGTTAGATCAAAGTAGAGTTAAATCTTGCCCTAGATGTTTAGATCTATTTCTCAAAGCTTGGATAAGTTTCCTTAAGGCTTGGATCTTCTTCCTTAAGCCTTCTCAAGCTTAGATCATGCATACAAGGCAATTCTCAAGCTTTAACCAAAGTGGGTTTTTGTCATAGAAGGTATCTACACTCTATTAACTAGCTTGTTATAATTTCATAAGTAAATACACATATTATCTAACCTTGCTATGATTCAACCTAGAAATAAGGGTTTTAAATTGGGGGATTTTCTCGAGATCAATGATAAATCTATTTTTGGGTTATTATCTTTAAAGAAAATATGATGTGGGCATTGTTGATGAAATAGGCTTAATGGCCAAGATTGTTGTGATGTAATGCCATGAATGAAGATGTTCCATGTTTTTAGGATTTTTCCAATTATACTATAATGTTAATATGTCTTGTATGAACATGTATGAAATGTTTAAAGTTTCCTAAGTATATTGTGATGCTCACAATCACTCCACGCACTCTATGTTTTACATAACCGAGGTTTTCTCATAAACATGGTATTTCAAGAATCATAAGAAATGTTTTTCAAAGGAAAATTCACAAGAAGAAGCATAAGTTCATAAGCATTGACAAGACCAAACTTTGGGTTGGCATTTCTAAGATCGGTTACCTCATGCTTACAAGGATCGTGTCTAAGATCTTGCATAAGCTCCAAGGATCAGAAGTCTCGCAAGGCTTCTAAGAACTCATAAGAAATGCATAAGTCTAAGATTAGTTACAAGGCTCATAAGTGCTCACAAGCTCCACGGATCATGTCTAAGATCCGTTCACAAGTCTCCAAGGATCATAAGGAATTCACAAGAACTCAAAAGGCTCATAAGAACTCATAAGGCTTATACGATGTGTTTTGTTTTCCACGAATGATAAGATTTGATGCATGGTTTTCTATGTTGGTTTTTAAGCACGAATTATGAATTGTATTCTTTTAAGTACTCGCATGTAATATTATTGTTGTTATAGGCTTATAGCATTGTTAGCTAGTAGTTTGTACACGCTGAGTATTTCATGCTCAGCTGTACATTTTATGTCGGCGGGTCTGTTCGACATCTGTGATCCCAGTCCTTGGGTCGAGGAGGACTACGGTGAGGAGGAGCCAAAAGAGGCTTAGCCAGAAGAGGATAGGAACCTTGACAGGTGGCCTTATCCTGGATATTATTGAGAGTGGGTGAGGGAGGGATTAACTAATAAGATATACAATTATAACTAATATAGGCCAAGTTACAAAACAATTATTTAGTAACTATTTAGTTAAGTTAGTTAGGGATATCTATCAACCATCCCTAACTAACCAAATTAACTAATAAGATATGGAATTATAGCTAATATAGGCCAAGTCATAGTTAGCAGCTCCGTATCATACATCGATATCATCACTATCATCAACATCCCTATCAAGGTCATCATCGATATCGTCACTAGTTAGTTTGAGATATCTTTCAACCTAGAACTATCTAAGCATTCCAACAATATACATTTAATTGCAAAACCATAATAGAAACCGAATCTAAACCTAGAGTAGAGTATTCACTTGCCTTTCGTAAAGGTTAAAACTAAAAACAATCTAGAAGAGATCATCCCAAAAGGATCAACCCTCTCCTCAAAAATCTCGAACCTCGAGACTTGGATCTTGATCTCGTACCTCGAATCGATTTACCAAAAGTTTAGCAACCGTTTTTCTTTTCTCCAGTATATTCTCTTCCCTGAAGAATTAGGTTTTGATAAAAAGGATAATTCGGTTATCTCTTAATATTTACACTAATCCCCCTAATTAGTGGTTTACTAAACTACCCTTACTAAAGGTGTTTGTTTTTAAAATAACTAACCTGTTTAAACCCAATTGTTGTGTCAACCCTAACCCACCTAGGTTAGACACTAGGACCAAACACCCACTAATAATTACCAAACTATACTCAAAGTGTAAAATTACCAAATTACCCCTAGAGTGCAATTCATTAATAACATGCACACAACATCCTATCTCCCACTTTGTTACTTACAATTCTATGTCTCAAGCATATCGTGCATTTGTTTCATCTTGGTCTTTTGTTTCTATGCCACACAGTATTCCTGAGGCCTTATCTGATCCTAAATGGAGATAAGCAATTTGCAAGGAGATGCAAGCCTTAAGAAAAAAATGATACGTGGGATCTTATTGACCAGCCAAAAGGAAAAAAGCAAGTGAGATGTAAGTGGGTATTCATTGTGAAACATTAGTTTGATGGATTTTAAAAAAGGTACAATGCCAGGCTTGTTACAAAAGGCTACGCTAACGTATGGTGTTGACTGCTAAGAGACTTTTTGCTTATGTTGCAAAGATGAACTCAATTCGAGTCCTCATCTCCCTTGCTACTAATCAAGAGTGGTCCATACAACAACTTGACATAAAAAATAATTTCTTCATGGTGACCCGGAGGAAGAAGTGTATATGAGGACTCTCCTAGGTTCAAGTTTCATTTTGTTGGAAGCATTGTATGCAAGTTAAAGAAAGCCCTATATGGGCTGAAGCAATCCCTGAGAGCATGGTTTAACAGGTTTCGAAGAGCTATGATTAAGTATGGGTATAGACAAAGTCAAACTGACCACACATTATTCCTCAACATAGTCGAGGCAAAGTCTATGCCCTTATAGTTTATGCTGATGACATTATTATGACAGGAAATTATCAGGTTGAGCTGAAAAGGTTAAAGCATTACTTTGCAAAGGATTTTTGGATTAAAGATTTGGAAGAACTAAATACTTTCTGGGAATTAATGTTTTGGAATATCTCTAAAAAAATATATTCTAGATCAGTTGAAGAAAACAGGGATGATGGGAGTTGGGACGCAAATCCACTGTCGTGCCTAAACGGTATCATAGTTAGGGGGACAGCAATGAGGATTCCTTGACTAATATAGGGAGATACCAGAGACTAGTAGGCTAACTTATCTACCTCCCTCTCACTCGTCTGAACATAACCTATGTGGTGTGTGTGGTTAGTTAGTATATACATGCTCCTCAGACCTCTCACTTGAAGGCTGTATATAAAATTTTCGGATACTTGGAAGTCCTCTCCTGGAAAGGGCCTCCTTTTTGCCTCCTATGATCACATGAGGACTAAGCTATATACATATGATGATTGGGCAGGGTCAATGTCTGACAGAAGATCAACATCTAGGTATTGTACATTTGTGGGTAGCAACCTTGTCTCTTGGAGAAGTTAAAAACAGTTATTGTTGTTAAATCTAGTGTAAATGCAGAGTTCACAAGTCTATGCCCCATGGTGTATGTGAGCTTCTATGGCTGGAAATGTTGCTGGGAGAGTTGCCTCCCCCCCACAAAGACCAATGAAGTTGTATTGGGTCAACAAGGCAGCCATTAGCATTGCCCAAAACCTCGTTCAACATGACCTAACCAAGCACATTGATGACAACACACTTTTTCAAAGAGAAGCTCCGTTTGGGGCTAATGTGTACTCCTTTTGTGAGGACAGGGGACTAACTTGAAGATATCTTGACCAAGGGAGTAGCCCTCAGTTTCACACCATAACAGATAAGTTGGGCATGCAAGACATTTTTAAACCAGCTTGAAGGGGACTGTTAAGAATATTGTAATGTTACATTGTAGACTGAGAGCATTGATGTCCTTACTTATATTAGGCTCCCATATTCCCTTTTATAGTAAGGATATTTATGTAAAATCTGTCCCATAAAAATACAAGTAGAAGAGAAGGTTTAGAGAGTAAGCACTCACTCTCCTTCTTTCTCTCTTATTCTTCCTCATTCTCTTTCCTCTTTCATCCAAACCTTAGCTTTTGTGTTTCAACTAAAAGTTGATGTGATTTGTGATTGGAACATAATGAAACAAGAATCGTGAAATTTGGTTGAGTTTCCGAGTTCCTAGATCATTTATTTTTCAAGTTCACATGCTGAATTTTTTGTTTTTTGGTATGATTGGGCTATGCTCATTGTTTGTGTAAAGTTAAATAGCCTGATGGAAGGTTGTGAAGTGTGTGGGTTACTGTTTGTATAAATCAACATTAATTTGGACCTCTAGTTAAAGCATTATTGGTGTTTGAGAGATTGGTATGAATGTCAATTCGTATAACGCAAGCTTTCCCGAGTCTACTCCTTTTGTGGTTCATTCTTCCGAGAATCCAAATTCCAAACATGCAGATCACTACAGTAAAATTGGATGGAATAACTTACTAAGCATGTCATAGTCTGACAAGATGTATATTGATAGTAGAGGAAATTAGGCTATATCAATGGAAGGACTGAAGAGCTAAGTGTGACTGATCCAGCTCACGACAAGTAGGAATATGAGAATCATACTTTTATGGCTGGCTTCTTCACTCTACAGCCACAGTGTCATGTGGTTTCCTTTTCCTTCCGACAGCTAGGGAGATTTGGGATTCGGTTGCCCAAACATATTCCTAAATTCGTAATATTGCTCGGATCTACTAGTTAGGGTCATGGATTAAAATTCTGGTACATATTGGGTGATACGTATCTTGTTTGGAGTTACCCGACACACTGGTACACTGTAAAAAATAAAACTCCCCCATATCGACCTCGTATCGGGTGTATTGACCCGATATGGAATCGATATGGGCCCGATATGTCCAATACAGAGGATTTTTTTAATTAGTTTTTTTCCCTCCTTAAATTTACACTAAGATCCACAACACAAACCGATACGCACAACTTATTTACATACAACATTATGTAAGTAAATAGTTTCAAATTAATTTTACTTTTATTTACTTAATACATTTATATGTAAATAAGGTTATATCCCCCATTTGAATTCAAAAAAAATTATCATGAATCCAAATTCCTGAAGAATAAAAAGTTGACTTTTTAGTTCAAGAACAAAATCGTCTTTTTAGCGCCTTTTAGGAATCAGGTCAAAATTTAACTTTCAAATGGTAAGTTATTTCTCAAATATTAGAATCTCATATTTTAGTCCGGCAAATAAAAGTCAACTAGCAGTGTAACAGTTCAACATAAAAAGACTTATATTCAAGTTTATAATTTATGATTTAATTCAGTACGTTTTGATTAAACTCCTTGAATGTAAGGTTTTAATATCTAGATTGTATTTCCAATACTTAGCTAAATGATTATGGTTTGTATTTTCATACCTGTTTATTAGTACACACGCCTCTTTTAACTTATAAAATTCCTAACTCTTATATGTATGGTTATAAATATAATTGCAGACCTTTATTTAGTTTTTTTTAATGTGTAGCCAAGCGTTTTTCTAGCGTATCTTGAATTTTTCCATCGTATCCATCCGATACGGTCCGACACGCCAAAACGTAGCATGTTTTGGACTTACCAATACGGCACTCAATACAATATTTTGAACCATAGTTAGGGCAAGAAGTCTCACCTTCGTGCCGATACATATCCTATTTTGGACTTACCGATACGGCACACGATACCGATATTTTGAACCATGGTTAGGGTAAGAAGTCTCTCACCTTCGTCAAGGGAAGAGATCTTTAGCACAATATTTTGCTAGCCTACTTGCCATGTGGGAGGAACTTGACAGATATTTCAAGCTATTTGCCTTCTGATGGGGAAGTTACATGAGATTTGACTGAGCAAAACAAGATTTTTAATTTTCTAGTTGGGTACCAGACTTTGAATTGGCACGGGTCCAGATCCTAAGTAAGAATGAGCTACCTTCTTTGAATCAAGTATATGCACTTGTTCAAGGGAAAGAGAGTCATCCTT
The DNA here is from genome assembly GCA_015143295.1 of Tetracentron sinense. Taxonomy (NCBI): domain Eukaryota; kingdom Viridiplantae; phylum Streptophyta; class Magnoliopsida; order Trochodendrales; family Trochodendraceae; genus Tetracentron; species Tetracentron sinense. The sequence continues at coordinate 449,729 of CM026556.1, forward strand.
GGCTATGCATTCATCTCCTATTATCACAAAGCACTCTGCCTTAGCATCAGCTTTTGTCGTACCAAAGGGGAAATAGAGCAGGTCCTCGTAAACCAAAGTGGGATGAGAACAAACTAAAATGTGAATATTGTGGGAGAACTCGTCACACCAAGGAGACCTGCAGGAACTTGGTTGCTTGGCCGGCAAAGTACAATCGTCTTGGTCCATCCACTGTGCATAGTGCTTCCACCACTGGTATTGCCTCCTTTGGGAAGTCCTCTGTTTTGTCACTCCATCTTCAGAAGTCCTCCAAGGACACCCTTCCAGTATTCAAAAAGGAACTTGAGTGCTTATGTCAGTTACTTTCTTAAATAGAGTTATCTACTCAAGGATCCTCCACTTTCTTTGCTCATACAGATACTCATGCATTTGCCCATCATGTATCTTTATTAATCTCACCTCAGATTCCTTGGATCATCGATTTAGGAGTCTCAAATCATGTATGGTATGTCCTCACTTTTCTCGTCCTATAACTCTTGCTACTTTAAGAGTGAAAATAGTTGATGGAGCTTTTTCATTAGTGTCTAGGAAAGGAAAGGAAACATCAATGTCACCCCTACTCTCCCATTATCTTCTATATTACATGTTCCTAGTTTTTCAGCTAACCTCTTTTTTTGTTAGTAGTTTAACTAAGCATTTGTGTTATAGTATAACCTTTTTCTATCAGACTATCAATTTCAAGATTGGCAACACAACGACAAATTGGGAGTGGACATGAAGTGGATGGGTTTTATATCTTGGATCAGGCTCCTACTCTTATCTCCAGTGTTTATCTTGGATCAGGCTTCTTCTTTATAAAGAAATCCAAGAAGAAGTTTATATGGCTTTACCTCCCAGGTTCAATGTTCAGGATCAGAAGGGTAAAGCTTGTCATCCGAAGAAGGTAATCATGGTCTTAAACAATCTCCTAGTGCTTGGTTTGAAAGGTTTAGTGAAGTTGTTAAGAAGTTCGTGTATACTCAATGTCAATCTGATCATATGTTGTTTGTAAAGCATTTAGGAAACACAGTTACTGAACTTCTAGTTTATTGATGATATCATTATAACTGGGGATAACAAAGGGGTTATTTGGCCAAAGAATTTGAGATTATAATTTGGGTTTACTCAGATATTTCCTTGGGATTGAAGTTGCCCGTTCAAGTAATGGCATCTTCATATCTCAGGCGAAATATATCCTTGATCTATTGGAACACTGGAAATCTTATATCAAAACCAGTAGAAACTCCTATGAAAACTAATGTTAAGTTTGACCATGAGACTGACCAATTGCTTGAAAATTTGTCTATTTTACAGAGATTTATTGTGTAGAGACCTGAATTTTCATTCATCGTTATTCGTGCCAATTATGAGAATTGCATTGGTAAAAGTGTCAAGACTTAATATAATGAGTATTTCCTTGTTAATAATTGTTAGGTTGCATGATTAAGTGGTTTACATTAAGAAACTAAGGAGAAACAATCAAAACACAAGCCAAAATACCAAAGTGGGAGACCCATCGATCAACCACTCACACCCATAGGTCGACCGGTGCACGCACTCTAGAAGAATTTTGTATGGCAGTTTTTGGCAAAAGGGGAGTCAATGACCAGTAGACCGCCCACCTTGACCAATCGACCGTCCCTACCCACCAGTCGACCACCCCTACCCCTCGGTCGACCGCTATGCCCAAAAACTTGCTAATTGGGATTTTTCTGAGAATTCTAAAAGGGTTAGGACTCTAAACATTATAAATATACCTTTTACTCATGGGTTTAGGGTTTCAAAACATTCTAAGAGTTTTTAGAGATCCAATGAGAGAAGGCAAGGGCTTCCACTCAGAGAAGAAGAAAGGCCTTAAAGATCAAGATCGAAAACATACACAAGCTTGAGATCGTAGGGAAGCAATCAAGAAAGGTAGATATAGATTTCTCTTTCTCAATAGCATGGTCATTAATGTTAATAAAGGATAAAAGAGTTGAGTTTTTAAGTAAGATAAGAATAAGCAAGAATGTCTATGTAGATATCTATATATGTTTATTATCATGATTATTAATGTGGAATGAGAATACGATTCGAAAGTATGATTGAATATCGAGGAAGGGATGCTTCTTGGAGTTTGTATAATTGAATATGGAGGAAGGGATGTATTATGGGGTTCGATTGAATGATCTATGGTTATGATACCAAATTATGATGTTTGGTGCTCTTAGGGTTTTAGGTCAATTGACTCTGGAGTTGTATGTGCAATTGATATACGATGAATAATCTATGATGCCATGGTTTTTATTAAGAACCATGATTATGCATGTTACCCTATGAATTATGATAATGATATGTCATGATGTATGATTTACATGTGATTTATTTTCAAGTAAACGAGCCTTGAATTATGGTCTTGTTCACTTAGGTCTTTTATCATAGTGGTATGAGATGCTATGATGGATTTCTGATGGCCATTGACTAATAATCTAAGGTGCAATTTAATTGAGGATTTATCACTTGTCACTCACGATTATGCTAAAGCACACAAGTAGGATAAGATTACGGAAATAAGTAAGCGTCAAGAAAGAAATATGTATATAAGATTGCATGTTGAGTTTCATGATATCCGAGTACCATTAGTCTAAGATCATAAGGGTATGAGTACCTAAGTAAGTGTATAATAAGAAAGTATGTGTGCACCGGAAAGTGCTAAGGTTGGTACCTCGGTAAGAATTATATATTGTAGTCTCTTCACGTATATGGTGAAGAGTTATTTTAAGTTATCAACAATGAATGTAAGTTAATGATATTCACAATGAAAGTAAGATAAGGACTCAAGAAAGATAAGACAAATAACATAAGAAATATAAGATGTTTCCGCACTCTAATTTATGTATGAAAGTCATGTTATGTTATGTCATGATAAATATGATTATGTTAATGCTTATGATATTGTTAGCTAGGATTTTATATCTACTGAGCCGCTTGTTGCTCAACCGATGTGTTTTGTGCCAGCTGGTTCAGGTTTTGAGGTCGTAGCTGAGCCTTGGATAGAGGATAAGTACATAGAAGAACAGGAAGGTGATTGTCAGGAAGAGGAGCCAGATTTGGATTGATATCCATACTACTAAACTCCCATTGGTTTAGTTGACTAGATTTTAATTATTGCAAGGGTTGTAATCAGATTTCCTTATGGATGATTTTAGATTTACATTTATAGTTGGGGATCATGATGGATGATTCGGATATTTATGATTTAGTTATTAGTTTGGATTTTTGGAATTGATGACATATTAATAGAAGAAAATTTTTGAGTTCTCATTTTAGTATGCCTTGTGTGCCTTTAAGATAAGTTCAGGATAAGCAGTGTCATGGGCCAAAGTTCCATTTTAGCCTGGATGGGATTTTGGCGCGCGACAGAGATGGTATCAAAGCAAAGGCATTAGGTTCCGTAGGGCTAAGGTGTCTTCTAAGTCGGACTTATGTTGCTAGGACTTAGGCTTTAGTTAAGTTATGTGATAGGTTAAGTTGTTTTCAAGTTGGACTCATGGTTTATTGTTTGCTCTCAGGATATAATGAGGTGTGGCAATCGAGGTTGTGGGAATGTAGGAAGAGGCGAAGCAGAAAGTCCTACAGGAAGTACGCAAGATTTGAGTCAAATTTTGGGATCACTTGCCAAAACTATGGCTCAGTAGACCGCACTCCTTGCGGCTAGGCAACCTACTGCTCGTGCACATCATGTCCGGCGAGCATAGAGGCTTTCCGAAGACTTAGACCTCCAACTTTCTATGGGAGCGGAGATTTAATGGCTATAGAAGCATGGATCATGCAATTAGGGAAGATTTCCAGAGTGATAGATTGTACCGAGGAACAGAGAATGAACTGGGCTTCTTTTGTCAGGGAAGGAGAAGCCGAACACTGATGGAGATCTGTAGTTAGGCAGAGAGATTTGACTCGCACTGGCCAGCCCTAGACATGGGGAGAGTTCTTAGATGTATTCTACAAGAAGTACTTCCCAATCTTCGTAAAAGAGCAGAAGGAAATAGAGTTCCAAACTCGGGAACAGAGGAATATGACTATGGCCGAGTATGAGACCCAATTTGTTGAACTTTCTAGGTTCGCACCACACTTGATTGCTACAAAAGCTATGCGAACTAGAAAATTTGAGAGAGGAATGAGGGCCTTTATTCGAGATAAGATCTCTATCCTCTGATTGGAGTCAGTGAGATTGTTGACAGAGCTCAGATAGCAGAGAAGAATTCTAATGAATTCTTTAAGAGGAGAGAGACCAGTCAGAAAGAAAGGGGAATGACCCGAGGTCAGACTAGTGGGGTTGTACCACCGGAAAAAGGGGGTAGGACTGCTCCATATCAGGTTCCTAGGCCAGCTCAAACTAGAGGCCTACACCTGCACTTCCGGACCCTTGCCCTACTACTCATACTACTTAGGCACCACAATATATATTGCATGTATCTTTTGCACCTATGTTTGAGGTGTGCACTCATTGTGGGAAAAGGCATAACGTAGGAGAATGTCGGGCACTCACAGGAGGATGTTTTCAATGTGGTGAAGTTGGACATCAGATCAAGGATTGCCCTCGCCGTACTCAGCAAGCCTAACCACAGAAGGTTGTACAACCAGCTAGGCAAACCTTTCAGTAGAGGCCTCCTCAGGTTCCAAAGCCTCAATAGCCTTCACAGCCGCCTCACCCGATGGCTCAGGGCAAAGTATTCGCCATCTTAGAGCAAGATGCTCAGGCATCTGATGATGTGGTGCATAGTACGTTTAATTGTTATTGTTTAAGTATGATATTTCCATGATTGTGTGATATCTATGTTTGTTATATGTGTAGAAACATGATATGCTATATGATATTTGATGGTGCACTTGATTGACACACTTGGTGTAAAAACTCAAGCACCTTGCTGATTAATGACTATCTAGCTCATGTGTTGATTGACACAAAGTCAGCTCATTCCTTTGTCACACCTAGTTTTGCCCAAGGATTTCCTTCAGAACCAAATCAACTAGATCGGGAACTATCCATTGTCACTCCGATTGGTAGTTCAGTTGTCACTGACAAGGTACATTGTGCTTGTGAGTTGTGTCATTCGCGTTGGACAACATGAGTTGCCGGCAGTATAGTTGTTAGAGGCGTCGCCTCAGGCATCTCTAGCGGTTGCCTAGGCGACCAGGTGTTATGCTGGGCTCAGGCAACTGGCCACCTCATGCGGTCATTATTAAAAAAATGATATATATATAATATTATTATTGTTTAAGGATATAAAAAGTTATTTAATATGAATATGATTGTTTAGTAAAGAAAAACATATACTATTTTATATTATTCTCATGTCTTTTACAATATCATATGTTAGGATTTGTATATCCAACAAAAAAAGTTTGCAGATAGAAGAAGAAAGAAGAGACGAACGGTATTAAGTATGTTTCTCTCATGTTAACTTATTTTTTCTCTCAATGAGTGGACCAATTGGTCTCTCTTCCTCTGAGTGGACCATATAGTCTTCATTTGTTTTTTTTCTATGGTTGTTAAATTACAGCTAGCTCAGACGGCCCAATTACAAATTAAGAGCCTTTAAATGCCCCAAATTCCTTCTAAGCCCCCCCCCCCCCCCCCCAAACTCTCATAAACTCATTTAAAGGGGTCTTTTATAATTTAAACAAGTGCAGACCATATAGTTATATATTTTACTTATCAATATTATTTTTATTACTTATCATGAATATAATCGATGAATAGAAATAAATGAGAGTAATAGGTACATCTCCCTCTCCCCCCCTCTTCTTTCTCCTCTATTCAGCATCACATTTGACTGTCGGGCTATTTTCTACTTTTTATTCAGTCTTATATTCTCTCTCTTCTCCTCTCTCCTCTCCTCTCCTCTCCCCTCTCCTTCCTCTCATTCCTATTGGATTGTCTATGTTTTATCCCTCACAATCCCTCTCTCTCCCCTTTCAGTAGTCATTGTAGACATAATTTTTGTTCCATTTTTTTCCAACACTTGAAATCCTCATTTATTATTCTTAGAATTGTCTCTAACGATAGTTCTATCAAAGTACATCCTGGCAATGGTGTAATTTATATGAATGTAGAGCCTCTTATAAAAGAAAATGCATCACAAATAGATCTCATATTAGGGAAAATTTATGCAACAAAAAGTTCATCAAGCGACGCCTCGGGTGCCTGAGGCTACTGACTTAGGCGTCCATAGGGTCAGCGCCTCAAGTCACCTGGTCGCCTTGACAACTATGGCCGGCAGACTTGATCATTCTCGAATTCCAGGACTTCGATATTATTCTTGGCATGGATTGGCTTTCAGCTTACCATAGGCACGTTGATTGTTTCGAGAAGATGGTGAATTTCAAGCCAGTCAATGGAACTCCTTTTCAATTTAGAGGATTGAAGAAGAAAGATATTGCACGGTTTGCAAACTTAAGTATCTCAAATCCAGAGGTACAGGATTCTTCTACTATTCCTGTGGTGAATGAATTCATGGATGTGTTTCTTGATGATTTACCTAGGCCATCGGATAGGGAGATTGAGTTTGTTAGCACCTGAAACTGCACCTATATTTAGAGCACCTTATAAGATGGCTCTAGTAGAGTTAAAGGAGTTGAAGAATCAGATTCAGGAGTTACTTGACAATAGTTTCATCCAACCAAGTGTGTCGTCATGAGAACTCCAGTGCTCTTTGTGAATAAGAATGATGGATCGATGAGGAAGTGCATCGTTTATAGGCAATTAAAAAATGTCACAATTAAGAATCGTTATCCATTGCCAAGGATAGATGACTTATCTGATCAGTTGTAAGGAGCGAAGTATTTCTCTAAAATTGACCTCAAATCGGGCTTTCATCAGTTGAAGATAAAGGCAAAGAATGTTCCTAAAACTGCTTTCAGGACTCAATATGGTCACTATGAGTTTCTGGTCATGCCTTTCGATTTGACAAATGCACCAACAGCTTTTAATGGACCTAATGAATAGAGTGTTCAAGTCAGCCAAGGATTGTTAAGTGATAATGTTCGTGGATGATATCTTAATATACTCACAGACACGAAAGGATCATGAAAGACACCTCCAAAATACTCTAAAGACACTAAGGGAGCCTAAGTTGTATGTTAAACTGAGTAAGTGCGAGTTTTGGCTTGAGAACGTGACATTTTTAGGCCATATGGTATCAGGAGATAGAATTTTAGTAGATTCTGCAAAGATAAAAACTGTAGTAGATTGGGATAGGCCAAAGAGTGTTACAGAGATTAGGAGTTTCTTAGGCCTTGTTGGATATTACCGGAGATTTGTGGAAGGGTTTTCTCGTTTGGCAGTGCCGCACACTCACTTGACATGAAAGAATGTCATGTTCACATGGGATGATAGATGTGAGAAGAGTTTCCTAGAGTTGAAGAAGCACCTCACTACGGCACCGATTTTGACAGTTCCATCTGGAAGTGGAGGTTTTACGGTATACACTATACACTGATGTTTCACTCATCGGATCAGATTAGGATGTGTTGTTATGCAGCATGGGAAAGTCATTGCATATGCTTCTATGCAGTTGAAAATTCACAAAAAGAATTATCCTACTCATGATCTATAGCTAGTAGCAATGGTATTTGCTCTTAAGATCTAGAGACACTATTTATATGGTGAGCAGTTTGAGATATTCACCGATCACAAGAGCTTGAAGTATTTGTTCTCACCAAAGGAGTTAAATTTAAGGCAGCACCGTTGGGTGGAATTTCTCAAGAATTCGGATTGTTCGATCTTGTACCATTCGGGAAAAGCAAATATTGTAGCAGATGCTCTCAGTAGGAAGCCTTCTGGACTATTGGCTCATATGATAGTCCAAGAATGGAAGTTGTTAGAAGATATGTTTAACAATAATGCAAACTTTAGTGTTAGCACATCTAGAGCTTTAGTAGCTAATATAGTAGTGAGTCCGACCATATTGGTCAGGATCCAAGAACTCCAGTAGTCAGATAAAGAACTACTAGCCTATCGAGACAAGTAATTCAAAAATGGTAATCGAGATTTCTCAATAATGAATGGAGATAGCGCTATTACTTTTAATGTAAGATTATGTGTTCCAACCAATGAAGAGTTAAGACGAGAGATTTTGGATGAGGCACAGAAGTCCAGGTACACTGTTCATCCTAAAAGTACCAAGATGTATCAGAATCTCAAGAAGCATTTCTGGTAGAGAAATATAAAAAGGGAAGTGGTTTTCTATATGTCTTAGTGTTTGGTTTGCCAACAAGTTAAGGCCGAACAACACAGACCAATTGGACTTCTCCAACCTCTTCCTATTCTAAAATGGAAGTGGAAAAATATCTTCATGGATTTTATTGTGGGTTTGCCAAGGACAGCGAAGAACTTTGATGTTATTTAAGTGGTGGTTGACAAATTGATCAAGTCAGCCCATTTTCTTCAATACCGCACCATATTCAACTTCAATCAGCTTGCAAACCTGTATATTAAGGAAGTGATTCGTCTACATGGGGTACCAATTAGTATTGTGCCTTACCGAGACCCAAGATTCACTTCTAGATTTTGGAAAAGCTTTCAGCAAGCCATGGGTTCTCGGCTAAATTTCAGTATAGCATTTTATCCTTAGATAAATAGACAGACTGAGAGGGTATATCAGATTATAGAGGATATGCTACGTGCTTGTATGCTAGATTTTCGAGGTAGTTGGGATGATCATTTGTCTTTGGTTGAGTTCGTCTATAACAATAGTTATCAAGCTAGTATATAGATGGCACCATTCGAGGCATTATATGGTAGAAGTCATTCACCTCTATGTTGGGATGAAGTATGTGAAAGAAAACTTTTGGGTCCTAAACTCATTGAGCAGACTGCAGACAAGGTTCAAGTGATCAGGGAAAGATTGAAGATTGCTCAAAGTAAGCTGAAAAGTTATGTTGATACTCGCCGGAGAGACTTGGAATTTCAAGTTGGAGATCATGTGTTTATCAAGATTTCTCGAACAAAATGAGTGATGAGATTTGGCAAGCAGGGTAAGCAAGCTAAGTCCGAGATATGTGGGTCCCTTTGAGATCATTACGAGAGTTGGGAAAGTCGCATATAGGATTGCCCTACCTCCTCATATAGCGGGCGTCCATAATGTTTTTCCTTATTTCCATGTTGAGGAAGTACATTCCGAATCCGTCTCTTGTAATCGATCTCGATCCATTGGAGATTCGTGAAGATTTGACCCTAGTTGAGCAACCGGCTCAAATTTTGGATCAAAAGGAGCAAGTCTTACGCACAAAGACAATTCACCTTATTCTTTTGCGTTAGCAACATCATTCTGTGGAGGAAGTCACTTGGGAACGCGAAGATGAAATTCGAGAAAAGTATCTCCACCTATTTAACTAAGGTATGAAATTTCGAGGACGAAATTCTTATGAGGGGAGGATGTAGAGACCTCAATTTTCATTCATCGTAATCAATGTCATTTATGTGAATTGCATTGGTAAAAGTGTCAAAACTTAATATAATGAGTGTTTCCATGTTAATAATTGTTAGGTTGTATGATTAAGTGGTTTACATTAAAAAACAAAAGAAAAACAATCACAAAACAAGCCAAAATACCAAAGTGGAAGACCCACCGGTTAACTACTCATACCCACCAATCGACTGGTGCACGCACTGAAGAAGAATTTTGTATGGGGGTTTTCGGCAGAGGGGGAATCAATGACCGGTTGACCGCCCACCTTAGCCAGTCGACCGGCCCCCTCCCCGCCAGTCGACCGCTATGCCCAGAAACTTGCTATTTGGGGTTTTTTCGAGAATTCTAAAAGGTTTAAGACTCTAATCATTATAAATAGACCATTTACTCGTGGGTTTAGGGCTTCAAAACATTCTAAGAGTTTTGAGAGGAGGGAAAAATCTAGGCTTTTGCAAGGACTTTCACTTGGAGAAGAAGAAAGGCCTTGAAGATCAAGATCAAAACCATTAACAAGCTTGAGATCGTAAGGAAGCGATCAAGAAAGGTAGATATAGATTCCTCTGTCTCAATAGCATGATCATTAATGTTAATAAAGGCAAAAAGGGCTAAGTTTTGAAATAAGATAAGAATAAGCATGAATGTCTATGTAGATATCTTCTCCTATATGTTTATTATCATGTTATTAATGTAGGATAAGAATATAATTACGATTTGAAGGTATGTATGATTGAATATGGAGGAAGGAATGCTTCTTGGAGTTGGTATTATTGAATATGGAGGAAGGGATGTATTCCGGGGTTCGATTGAATGATCTATGGTTTTGACGCCAGATTATGATGTTTTGTGCTATTAGGGTTTTAGGTCAATTGACTCTTATGGAATTGTATGTGAAATTGATATACGATGAATAATCTATAATGCCATGATTTTTATTTAGAATCATGATTATGCATGTTACCCTATGAATTATGATATGATATGTCATGATGTATGATTTCTATATTGTGACTTATTTTCGAGAAAACAAGCCTTGAATTATGGTCTTGTTTGCTTTGGTCTTTTATCGTAGTGGTATGGGACCCTATGATGGATTTCCGATGGCCGTTGACTAATAATCTAAGGTGCAATTTAACCGAGGGTTTATCCCTTGTCACTCATGATTATGCTAAAGCACACAAGTAAGATAAGATCACGGAAATAAGTAAGCATCAAGAAAGTATGTAATATTGCATGTTGAGTTTCGTGATGCCCGAGTATCATCAGTCTAAGATCATAAGAGTATGAGTACCTAAGTAAGTGAATCATAAGAAGGTACATGCGAACCGGAAAGTGCTAAGTTTTGTACCTCGGTAAGAATTATATATTGTAACCTCTTCACATATATGGTGAAGAGTTATTTTAAGTTATCACCGATGAATGTATGTTGATGATATTCACAATGAAAGTAAGATAATGACTCAATAAAGATAAGTAAGACAAATAAGATAAGAAAGATAAGATGCTTCCGCACTCTGATTTATGTATGAATGTCATGTTATGTTATGAAATGTCATGATAATTATGATTATGTTAATACTTATGATATTGTTAACTGGGATTTTGTATCTATTGACTGTTGTTCAGCCGTTATGTTTTGTGTCGGCAGGTTCAGGTTTTTTGAGGTCGTAGCTGAGCCTTGGATAGAGGAGTACATAGAAGAACAGGAAGGTGATTATCAAGAAGAGGAGTCAGATTTGGATCGATATCCATATTACTGAATTCTCATTGGTTTAGTTGACTAGATTTTAATTATTGCAAGGATTGTAATCAAATTCCTTATGGATGATTTTAGATTTATATTTATAGTTGGGAATCATGATGGATGATTCGGATATTCATGATTTAGTTATTAGTTGGTTTGGATTTTTGGAATTGATGAAATTTTTTAGTTCTCATTTTAATATTTATAGTTGGGAATCATGAGGGATGATTCGGATATTCATGATTTAGTTATTAGTTGGTTTGGATTTTTGGAATTGATGAAATTTTTTAGTTCTCATTTTAGTATGTCGTATATGCTTTTAAGATAAGTTCAGGATAAACAGTGTCACGGGCCCAAGTTCCATGTTAGCCTAGATGGGATTTTGGGGTGCGATACATTGGCAGTTTGATTTACTTATCCTTGACTCATCCCGATATTGCTTATGCAGTGAGTGATCAGCTAATTCATGCGTAGGCCTAAGACGGTTACCTTGAGGCAGCAGAACCAATTTTGAGATAATTTGAAGTCCTTACCCGGTCGAGGGTTATTCTTCAAAGAAAATGGGCACTTGAAGGCAGAGGCATACACAGATGTTGATTAGGCTATGTCAGTCACATATCGTCGATCTACGTCACGTTATTGCACCATGGTTAGTGAAAATTTGGTTACTTGGAGAAACAAGAAGTAGTTTATGATTGCACGATCTAGTGCCGAAGTAGAGTACAAAACAATGCCTCATGGAACCTGTGAGTTATTAATGATCAAGACCTTGATGTTAGAATTGAGTTCCCCAAACTCATCCGAGATGAACACTATTGTGATAATCAAGTGGCCATTAGCATTGCACATAACCTAGTGTAACATAACAGAACCAAACATATTGAGGTTGACAGAGATTCAATACAGTGGAAATAGCGTCGAAGATAATTAGTCTTGCCTTTGTCAGAACAGAAGATCAGTTAGCAGATGTTCTTACAAAAGTGGTTGCTTCATCTCGCCATCATGGGTTTATTGGCAAGCTTAGCATGTTGGACATTTATGCTATGCTTGAGGGAGAGTGTTGTAATAGACCATCTAAATAAGCTCATTGCAGCTTTATTATCTAATTGCTTTATTATGTCTTAGTGTCTATTGTCTTTATTCTGATTGTCTATGATCTTAATATATAAGAAGATCTAAAGGGATGGAGACATCAATTCCATACACTCTTCGTCTTCCTTCTTCTTCTCTTCAATTTCTCTCTTCCACAAACCCTCGTTTACTATTTCTACTGAATGCAACAGGAATTTTAGGTTAATATAGTTTTTAGAGTCCTAGCTATAGTGATTCTACAATTTGTGTAGTTTTAGGGCCATTTTTGGTTACAGAAAGTGTGGTGGATGATAGTTTAAAAGTAATAAGAATGAAAGTTCTGTAAAGATTATTTTGTAGTGAATGAGTTTATTTCTTTATAAGACAGGGAGTACTTTCATGATGTAGATTAAGCACATCCTATGTCCTTGCATGACACGTGGAGAAGTGGTTGTACTTTATAGATTGCCTCTATTATAGAGCATGCTAGGCAAGATTGCGCCACAGCATCTCTCAAAGCTTTTATTAGCAGGATCTATGAGTTTTATTTCTTAATAAATCTAGTGCTTCCAATAATCACTGAAAGAAAAAATAATAAAAATAAAAATCTTATGCTTCCGATCTGTGTGCCAAGAAGATGTTTCTTTAAGTGTTGACAATTGATACAATTTCCATCACCTTAATGCTTTTCACTACCTACTAGTTATATCTTTACAGGTTCCCGTAACTCCAACTCTACAATATCTATTACATAGTTAAAATCATCTCTAACTTATGTAGTTGTATTCAGAGTATATGCTTAATTTAGCCTTTTGCCTTTGTACTAAAAGGACATGGCAGAACGTAGAAAAACTTATATGCATATAAACTAAAATAGGTCATAATCCTTTGTTTCACAGGAATTTTGTATAAACTTACAAAGTGGATTTTCATCCAAGTATTTTATAAAAATAAAAAGTAAACTATAATGAAATTACTTGGAAGGCTCTCCCGAGTTGACACTTAATATCCTCTCAGCAAGTAACAAATCATCAGGGGTCGTAACCTGCAGGTAATATAAGAAGAATTTAGCATATTGAATTATGGTTGAGATAAAATCCGACAATTTTTTCTCTCATAGATTAGAAAGGACTCAAACAAGCATTCCCAAATGAATTTATGGAACTTTCATGATAGAATAGTATGTGCTCGTTAAATACTGGTTATGTACTAAAAGATTGCATGTTAAACCTTTCAACCCTAAAACCATATAGAGTAGAGGGTCACTACCTTGATATTGGTGTAAGATCCTTCAGTGATATATACAGGATGTTTAAGGTGCTCCACAATAGAAACATCATCAGTGACTTCAAGGCCATCTCTGTAGAGAAGCAAAAATGCTCATTATCTGTTTCTTATCAAGGCTTTTCTAAATTGTGCAACAAAAAGATTGTACATCTCTATTATGCATATTTTCAACTTGCCTTCACAAAAGAGATTTCTCTATGCTAGGGTTGTTTGGTCGCAAGGACACAAGTGATTCGGAGAATTGAGTGTTCTATCTTTTCTTTTCTTTTTCTCTTTCTCCTTGGATACCCTTTTTGGGAGATAAGGGGTCTCAAGTCAAAACCTTTTTTTTTTATCGATAAGCAGAGATATATATTAAACAAGAAGAGAATAATTGCAAGAAGTGAAGTATAGTGCAAAAAGGAGTTTACAATGGCATAAACTAAAACCAGTATGATAACATCACTATGATAGATGTCATCTCAGCACCAAATCTAGATCCACCCCTCCATCCCGTATGGCAACCCAGTCTAAAATAGTAAGCGGATTCGAGCTCATATATGAGAGAGAGGATTTGGAGTTTTCAAAAACTCGCCTATTTCTCACTTTCCAGATGCCCCATGAGATGGCTCTAGGTAAAACCAACCAAATTGCCCTCTTCGCACCATCCACACTAGCCAATGTCCAGCAGGATAAGAAGTTCCGAAAGGAAGAAGGGAAGACCCAATCCACCCCTATACGGGAGAGAAAATACCCCCCCGGGTCTCAAGGCAAAACGTACTAGAAATGTGCAATTGCAAATCGACTTTCCACCCATAAGAAAACAAAAACAATGCAAATACTATCAGATCCACTTTCTCATCCTTGATTTGGAGAGGGTGTCATTTGCAGCAAAAAAACATGTAAACATATAATACAACCATGACCATATAAATTTGAGCCCACTTTGGGATTCTGTTCCTTCAAGTTTTTTTTCTATTTCATTTTCTTTATCTACAATTGAAACTTCTACTAATAGAAATAGGAAATACAAATAGGAGAGACTACGGTAGCTAAAATCACCACATCAGCACTCAAAAAAAAGACAGCAAGAAGAATGTAAAAGAACAAAACACAAAGAATGGACTTCGCTAAACATTCCAATCCTCGCAACCCCTTCTTTTGCCAAAGTATCCTCCTCCAGCTCATTTTTGCAGATGTGGAAACCCAGGAGTACGAGATATTCTTTTGGATTACTAAATCCCGAACCTCTTCAACAGCATTGGGAAAATCTCCACAGACCGCAATAAGAACCTTCAACCCATCTAATAGTGTTTCTCAAGTCTCCTTCAGTAACGAGGAAGGAAAACCAAGAGGGCTAGAAAGAGCAAGACCAAGCTTCAAGTAAGACTTCGGCATGGGGTAAGACTTCGGCGTGACTAGATGTGACAACACCAACAAGCCTAGAGACACCGGAAACTATGCACCCCTCACTTTCCCTAATAATACCACCAACCCCAGCGGACCTAGATTACTGAAAGAACTGGGATCAAAATTAAACTGGAAAGACCCACCAAGGGGAGGACTCCAAGAGACTGACCTAGGGACAACAAAAGGAGAAGAGCCAGCGACAGATATGGAACGATGTTGCTAACCCTTTAAAAGAGGGGAAGTCAACCAAGTGTGTGACCCTCCAAATAATCCTGACAATCAAAGAAGTAACGGTAATAGACTTCCCATTGAAAATTCTGTTGTACTTTTGCTCCCAAATTTTGTTCCTTGAAGTTTTGAATCTTTTGATTGGTGAGAGTTGGAGGCCTAACATTGAAAGGAATAGAAATAATTATACATCTGAGATTGTATGGAGTGTTTGAGTGCTTATGTTTGAAGGTGCATGCATGAAAGCTGATACCACATTAGATATAAGTATTTGGATTTTAAGGGCTTGATAAGGTACAGAACCTCTATATTATATCAATTATCAAGTAACATAGATGACAAATGCAACCTGGGTAAACACAGAAAAAACCTTCTTGCAGATTTGTATATACTAATACCGTATTTTAACAGTGGAGAGCCCACCAAATGTTTTTGCTTTGATAAGGATGATGTATATCAAGAAAATGGAATATCCCATTGTACAGAAAGTTCACTACAGATTAAGTGACTACCATTAGGCCAAATCATCGGCCAACAAAAGGACATTACGCACTCACTCTAGAACATTGAGATGAATGATACTATTAAAATTAGAAGGAAAAAGCTCCACATCTCCTAAACTCTATGAGGTTGGAAGACCCGTGGAACAACAAGCATTTGATCCTTCCACCAACCGTAATTAGAGGGCTGAAATTGTCTGCAAAGATATGTTTGGGTCTCTCTTTCAATATGATCTAACAGATTGCAAAAGGAGTATCCTCCGCAGAATCTGGCCTCTAGCTTCAAAAGCAACAACCTTCCAACCTTAAAAAAGTATCATGCAAACTGTATGGCTGGTCCATTTAATACCACTTTGACGAACCAATGCCAAATGCTTCTTTTGAACTAGAATTGGAGTAGAAGATGATTGATTAATTCGTTATTTTCTTTGCATAAGAAATAAATGTTCAGCGTAATCTCTTCCCATGGATGAGGTGATCCACTGAGTTGTTTCAACAGTAGCAGTCCAGATACATATGTGCGTATTTTAGCAAAAGTTGCATTCAAAATTAAGAATTTCCACCTTACTACCTTAGAAGAGATAGGTGTATAATGTATTACACACTTATAGGGAGAACAAGAGACCAGGCTTCCTGAAAGAGCAGCAGTGAAGGATTGGACTGTTAAGGCACCTTTGTTATTTCCTTGCGACATTTATGTTTGGGGGAGTGGGGTGGCTGCCCCTCAGTGTAATAGGCAAGGAAATTAGCAAAAGGATTCACCTCACAATTGTTGAAGGCATGGTTTAAAACATCAACATTTTTCCTAATGTTTCCTACAATATCTACCTGAAGTGTAAGTAGCACAGGAACTCGGCAGCATATTTTGGTAGTTTTGATAATATTTTGGAAATATCAACCAAAATGTTACAACATTTATATAAATTACATGACTTTGGTTGTAATAAACCAACGTCGACCGAAGTCATCTCTTTATGTTGAGGAAACTCCATTTTTTCCCAAAACTTATTTTCCCCCTTTCCCTAAACAATCCCTGCATTTGAGGGTTCTAACTCATTTTTTGGTGATTTAGCTCTAACATTTTGCATAAACACCCATTTTGGGTGGGTTTTAAAGATCGATGAGGATTTTCAAACTAAGACTCATTTCGCTTTGAGTGCACTCAAATCAAATTTTTTTATCGTACTAATCGTGTGAGGATGCATCAATAGGGCTGATTAATGAACAGAGCTGCTCGCAAAAAGCTCAAACTCGGCCTGTTCGTGCTCATTTATTTAAGAAATGAGACAAGCTTGAACTTGATTTTCAAGCTTAATTACTTAATGGGTAGAGCTTGAACATGCATGTGCTCGGCTCAATAAATACTCAGCTTGTTTAGTATTATATTATTATATAAATATAAAGCATAATCATGTAAATTCCTTTATCATTTTAAAGAGGCTTAAATTAAATTGCAATTAATTCTTTTTTTCATTCTTTTAAAGGTAAAATACTCTCATTGTATGTTATGTTAGAAAAGAGATAAAACATATAGAATCCTTTTTTAAAATTATGTCTCAACAAATAAAGCAAATCAAGTACAACTACAAAAATAGAATACTTACTTTTCTTTGACATTATAAAGTTTAGTCACATTAATAAGATGTATGAGTCATGGAAATAAAAATCGCCAAAACCAATATGAAACGGGTGATACGTATAGATATTGGTAGACCCTTGTACGATATTTAAACTGATATGAAACGGGCTACGTGTCATTTATTAGTTATTTATAATTTAGTTCATTGTGTAGGTGTAATTGTGTTTGCTACTTTGTCTTTCAGTTGCTTCCTTGGTTCCTATAACTCATTTAATTTTTAAAAAAAATTAATTTGATTTTTTTTTAAAGATGAAATTACATGTATTGTCCGAAACCGATACGTATAGTTTTCGGTTGGGACCGATACATCCCCTAAAACCGTATTTTTAATCCTTGGTTTGAGTAGAGATAATATCTCTCTCTATCTCTCTCTCGTGTTCTCTTCATCATCTTCTTCCCTCTTTTCTTCTTCTTCTTTTACTCAAACCCTAAACCTAAATATCACCTATCTGCCCAAATTAACTGTAAGCGCATATCTTTGCACCCTAAAATTGATTTTGTCATGTACATTATACCGTACTTGCTCATGGTTATTTTGGCTGATTGATCTTCCAATATGCTAGTTTCAACTATACCCGTTCTTTACATTTTTTTGTGTATGTTTTGGTCTTATGTGCAATTATGTCAATTTTAACATTAAGTTTACTGAAAATTTATATGTTGTCAATTTTAAAATTAAGTTTACTGAAAACTTATATGTTGTCAATTTTAAAATTAAGTTTACTGAAAACTTATATGATTTTCCTAATTTTTCCCTTTAACATCAAAAAAAAAATTACAAAAAACTTCGGAATTTCCCATTTTAAAACTGCAAAATATCCCGGGAAATTGAAGTTTCAAACCATGACCACCACTACTGTGAGACACCCTCATCAATCAGCCATAACCTGATTAAGCTTTAAGTGGATCCACCATGAGCTCACCTCCACTCTCATTAAGTCAACCAATTGTCGGACCCTCTCTGACCCGAACACCATAAGAGACCTTCGTTGGCTCCTCTTGACTTCTCAACAACTTTCTTTTGCACACAATCTCCATTTGCTAACCAGTCCTGACACAATGGAATTTGTCCATTTACTTTTTTCCCTTTGATATGACCTTCATTGCCAACATTCCTCTGGTCTCCCGTCGACTTTCTCTATAACACTTCCCAACCAAGCTACCAATCTATATCCTTTGATTTAATCTTATATAAAAACCCCCCCTTCCCAATCATCCTTTGTTTAAGCCACCAAATCCTTTTTCTTATGGTAGACATTTAAGCCACTAAATCTTGACTCCCTTAACCTCCTATCTGTCCTATGTTATCCTAATCTCTCATTATTAAGGTCTTCTGATATGTGTCCAAACTAATCTTTCAACGGTCAAATCTATAGTCCTCCTCAGGCATGCCTCTAATAAATGATTTTTCTCTCTTGGCCACAATAAAGATTGCGACCAAACTCCAAATCATTTATGGATGGAAGAATTGCGTTTTTCATGAGTTTACAGGCTCCATATTTCGTGCTTTAGCATTTTGTTTGGCACTTCACAATATTGTGGTGAGATCCGGAATTTTCTAGTGCTTGATAATGGATATTGGGCATAGTATGAGATTACTTCTGTTAAATTGGATGAGAAGAAAAACTTGGGCATTCCCCTACAGGGTATTTGTTAAGGGTAATGGATGTGGAGTATTGTTGACTGGAACAATCCCATACCAACTGACACAAAACTTCTTTAGTGGAGAACAATCAAAGTTGACATGGACTTCAAAATTTTGAATTGCATGGAACCTCATGTAGCACAGAGCCTCAAAGCCTATCGCACCTCAAATGATAAGTGGATGTACTTGTAGAAGGTATATCAACAGTCTAACCAGTCACATCAACTCTAATTGAGTTAAGACACGGGATCATCTCCAGTTGGTGCTGGCAAGGAGACTGCCAGCACCCACTCCCATGGCACCACATACCTCATGTACATGGATACCAAAGTGTTGTGCACGCACATCAATGCGTGCAGGGGATATGTGGTGCCATGCCAGTGGGTGCTGGTGGTCTCCTCGCCAACACCAACTGGAGATGATCCCAATTATTCAGTTAAACATCTCTCAAAATTGAAAAACAGAAAAGGATATACAAACATATTAAACTGGGTTCGTTGAACCAGTCTGAACAGAGAATCATAATACTCAAGCCCATTTTGGCTACTGAGGTTAGACGAGTAATTTTCAGGTTAATGGGAAGACAACTGTTGCTCATGGTTCACATAAATTCGTTAGTTTGCAACACCAAGGAATCATTTGTTGACATTATTCATGCATCTACTCAGTTTTATTTTTGTATCCCTATATACTGGACAAGTTAGAAATATGACTCAAGATCAAATAGTATACAATTGGATGGCATGGTATGTAATATTATGTACCTATTGACAAGCTCAAAACCTTTTCTAAGCAACTCAGGCTTAATCACCTGCAGAAATACTTGATAAGTAGCTTTATAAATCTCTTATCAGTACGTTCAATAAGAAGAATATGCTTCAAATAAATATCAAGAGAAAATAAGTTATTTTAAAAATAAACCTGTGGGGTTTGCATTTCCCAGAGTGTTTTTCTGTCCAGAGTTCTTACAACAAAAGATTCACTGTTTGCCTGAAAAGGAGTTTAGAAACGGGATTTCAGGGTTTATCATGCAGAGTGATGCAGAGGGTACGGTAAAGAAGATTTAATTGAAATGAAGATTTAATTGAAATGACACATACAGGATATTAAATAAGAAACATGCTAGGAAACCACAAACATTTAAGCTGAAGAATAATGGTATTGTGCATCTATACTATAGCATTGTGGCGAACATGGAAAATCCCACTCAATGCTTTTTCAGTTCATTTTGTTGGAAGTAGACAGGTGTCTATAAATACAATAAAGAAAATAAATACAATCATTAGAGAAAGAGTTCCCCATCAAAAAAAAATCCCATTTACAGCATTTTCGGCTATAGTAATTGCAAAATCATTATCATTTCCTAACATATGGCAATAATCCAATCTCTAGCAATCTCCTGTGTATTCAATTATATTAGGTAGCTCCACGGATATTCCCCACTGTCTCTTGCTCATTTCGAGGCATTGGAAGAATCACCTTCAATTTCCAAAGGCCCTTCAAACTTTTCCCCAAAAATCTGGAGGCCTTGAAGAGATGGTTCGACTTGACTTCAGCTTCATTCAAACATGCTTCATTGATAGAATCAGAAGAGGACTTCACTAATAATAAGTCTAAAAGGCACCTCCTATTCATATCTGGATTACCACAATTCATATATCTGGAGGGCATCAGTAAACTACTGAAGATTATTGAAATTTGGAGGATAACAGCTATATTTACATTTTGAAAAACAAAATGTATTTTCTTCAGATGCATATTGATGTTTTGGGGATTCATTTTAGCCGATAAAAATTTATTAGATTCAAACCATATTGAGTGATCCTGATCAAATTTTCGATTGACAGCATGATATTTTCACAGTTTCACCAGATTCCCTGTGCGTTTATCTGCAACTTCAGCACCATAATAGCGCTCATTACGAACTGTTTGAGGGGTGTTCCAAGGGACAAAAGATGAAGAAAGAAGTTTCAAATTGATTTATATATATATATATACAGCCCTGGTTTTAGCTTCTACATTACTTCAACAACATCGTTTAAATCGATTGCATTGCGTTCTCATAGGGATACTTTCCCCCTAAAAATTACCCTATGCCAAACTAACAGTCTCATTCCTTGTCACAGCCATACTCAAGTACAAGGAGCTTGAACAATGACGAAACACCAACATCAAATAATAATGCACTTACTACAGATCACGGTTTTCAAGGTGACTAATCGACTTGAGGAGATAGACCCCATGGACATCTGAGCCAGTAGCCTGAGTCGCCCGAGGCGTCGCCTGATGAACTTTTTGTTGCAGAAATCCTCCAATATGAGATCCATGTATGATGCATTTCCTTGAATAAGGGGCCCTGCAATTCATATTAATTGCAAAATCTCTATTGTTAAGATACACTTTGATAGAACCATCGTTGGAGACAATTCTAAGAACAATAAAGAGGGATTTCAAGTGTTAGGGATAAAAAAAAACGGAAGAAAAAGAACAAAGTCTACAATGATTGTTGAAAGAGGGGAGAGAGAGGGATTATGAAGAATAAAAAATAGAAAGAAACAACAGTCTACAATGAAAGTTGAGATTGAGAGAGATAGAGAGAGAAGAAGGAGGGGAGAAGAGGGAGATTGTTGGGCTGAATAAATAACAGAAAAATAATCTGACAGTCAATGTGACGTCGAATAGGAGGGAGAGAAGAGAGATAGACGGAGAGAGGGAGAGGTCATACCTCTTACTCTCATTTCTTCTTTCTTCCTTTTTCTCGATTATACTCAAGAAATGTAATAAAAATAAATAATTGGTAAAATATATAATTATGGGGTCTGCACTTATTTAAATTATAAAAGACCTTTTTAAATATGGGTTTATAAGAGTTTTCAAGATCTTAGAAGGAATTTGGGGCATTTAAAGGCCTTTTTTTGTTATTGGACCGCCTGAACCCACCATATGTTCACCTAGGCGGCGCTTGTAACAACCATGCAAAAAGCAGATGGGGACCATATGATCCACCTACAAATAGAGGAAGGAAGAAAGAGAGAGAGAGAGAGACCAATCGGTCCACAGCAGTGTTTTAAAAAACAAAGGGGGCGTACGCGTTGAGGCGTGCCTCGAGGAGAGGCGTTCACAAAATGCCCCCAGACATTATAAAAAGGCACAAAATCCGAAAGCCTTACATGTTTTGGTCAAAGCAGTAGGTGGGGTGTACGCTTGACAGGGGGCATACGCCTCCCAAACACTTTTTCCCTGCTACCGTACGCGTTACTGACTGATAATAAATTTTAAAAAACCTCAATTGTTTAAAACAAGCTTTTAGAAGTTTCTTTCTTTAAAAGTAAGTACCGTAAATAAGTCTTTCTTTGAAAGCTTTAAGTCTCACACTTTGATGTTACTTTCTCTTCTACGAGGAGAGAGTCACCAAAAAAAAAAAAGGAAACAAGAGAAGATAGAGCAGCTTCAACCTCCGCAGTCCACCTCTCTCTCTCTGGTAAGTCTGAAAATCAAGAGGATAAATTTGCATCTAATACATCTTCAAACCAGAGGGTTTACTACACCTTCAAACCAGTGGGTTAAAGAATCAGATTCGCCTTCAAAACATAGGGTTAAAACTTCAAGAAGAAGAAAAAGAAAGAGAAGAAGAAGATCAGATACGTCTTCAAACCCTCCCCTTCTCTTCCCTCTCCCTTTTTTTTTTGCCTCAATCGCTGGTCTGGTACGTGAAGATGTGATTGCAAAAAAAAAACGACAAGAGGAAGAAGACGAACCAGAGCGTCTTCAACCCCCTATCTTTCTCCTTCCTCTTTTTTTTTCTTTAACATTCCTCAGACTGTTACGTTACGTGACGTGATACTGCCTTATAGAGACGTTTACAGACTGGTTTGGGGTCAATACGAAGAAGACAAACTGAATATCTTCAACCCCTCTCTTTTAATTTTTTTTAAAAAAAAAAGAGAAACAAAAGTACAAAGGAGAGCTCGGACTGTTTCAATTGATGACGTGTGGACAATTGGTTTTGGGCCTTATAGAGTCTATAATATAAACCTGTAAGCAATTTATAAACGTGTATCATTTTGTCCTTTATCAAAAACACAATTGATTTGGGGTCTTATACACTTGTAAGCAAATTGTAAACGTGTACCCATCCTACCCATCCTGTTCTTTATCAAAAAACGTGGATGAAGTCCCTCCTCAGTCGACGTTACTCTTGTTGTAGCAATGAGAATCATCCACTGTATTTTTTGTTTTTGTTATTTTCAGGAATCAAAAACGTGGATGATGTCCTTCGTGAGTCATCAGACTCATCGCTCATCAGGTGTACCCACTTTCAGCTATATTTGTTTTTTGTGATTTTTTTTTTTTTTTTGTGATTGCCTCCTTAGGAATCATCCACACTTTTTTTTCCAGTGAAAGCCAAAATAACTTGTCTCAATGGGCTCACAAATCTTTTTTAAATAATAATTAGTAAATAAATTTTATTGCAGTTGCAAGTAATTTTTTCTTGACATAGTTAGTGATTGTGTGACTTATGAATATGCTATTTTTATTTTTAATTTTTTTTCTAATTCCAATTTTTTTGTTTAGGATTATTTTAAAAGTTGAATATTAATGGTTGGTCGAAGGAATTTTGCATGGGAATATGCCAAGGAAGATGAAGGAAACATTATTAAAGGATATATGTATTGCAAATTTTGCAATAAAAAATATACAAGCGACATTAATCATTTAAAAAATCACCTAGCTGGCACTCACTATGGTATGGGTGCATGTACAAAATGTCCAGAAGATGTGAAGAAAAAATGTGAGAAAGCTTTAAATCATGTTAAGATCCAGAAGCAATAAGAAGCAGAACTTGTTTGTAGCATTGGGAGGGCTGGTACTAACAGTAGCGAAGTTCCTGGAGTTGGAGAGCTTAGCCAAGATGCTTATAGTAGTGGTAGTGGTAATGTTCCACTTTCCACTAATTTACAATCACGACCATTGGGTCCCATGGATCAATTTGTAGCATTTGAAGCACGTCAAGCC
This sequence comes from Tetracentron sinense, assembly GCA_015143295.1. Classification (NCBI taxonomy): domain Eukaryota; kingdom Viridiplantae; phylum Streptophyta; class Magnoliopsida; order Trochodendrales; family Trochodendraceae; genus Tetracentron; species Tetracentron sinense. Next base: position 473,715 of record CM026556.1, read on the forward strand.
ACCTTAAACACATCATGGAAACATGCACAAAGAAAAGATGTTTGCAAGTCAATAGGGAGGTGTTTTTTTGGAAATGCTTTATCCTTTAATCTGGCGAATAGCCCATATTTTAAGACAATGTGCGAAGACATTGCTAACTTTGAACCAGGGTTTAAGCCCCCTTCTATGCACGAGTTGAGAACATAGGTTTTGAAAGAAGAGGTAACACGTGTTAATATTTTAATGGAAGACTACAAAAAGTCTTGGTCGAAGTACGGGGTGTAAAATAATGTCTGATGGATGGACTGATGGAAAAAATAGGGCATTAATTAATTTTTTGATAAATAGTCCGACAGGAACAATGTTTTATAGATCAATTGATGCATCTGCATCAATTAGAGATGGAGAGTTACCCTTCAAATATTTGGATGATGTTGTTGAAGAGATCGAAGAGGAGAATGTTGTTCAGATTATCATGGATAATCATTCAAGTTATGTGCTAGCCGGAAAGAAATTGATGGAGAAGATAAAAGTTTGTATTGGACCCCATGCGCCGCACATTATATTGACTTGATGTTGGAAGACATTAGAAAGATGGAAATTTTTACTTACACGATTGATATGGCAAAGCAAGTCACCAAGTTTATTTATCGACATGGGTGGGTTTTGAGTTTAATGAAAAGCTTCACAACTAATCACGAGCTTTTACGTCCAGCTGTGAAACGCTTTGGTACTTCCTTCCTCACATTACAAAGTCTCTATAAGCAAAAAACAATCCCTTCAGTCAATGTTTGCATCGGAGAAATGGAATAATTGTCAGTGGTCTAAGAATACTGAGGATGTTATAGCAAAGGCAACGATACTTTTTGATCCACAGTTTTGACCCTCAGTTAGTTTTTGTGTCAAGGCAACTTTGCAAATTGTTGCAGTTCTCAGGGAGGTGGATTCTGAAGAAAGGCCTTCAATGCCTTATTTGCATGAGATGATGGATTCAGCAAAGAAGAAGATTGCATTTGCATGTGGTGCCGTAAAAAAGAAGTATACGCCTATTTGGAAGAAGATTGATGAAAGATGGACTCCTCAACTTCATCGTCCTCTACATGCAGTTGGATATTACTTGAACCCACAATTTCGTTATAAGGAGAACTTCTCAGGCGATCAAGAAGTGCGAGATGGGTTATATGCATGCATGGAGAGAATGATTCATAAGCAAGATGATCGCATAGCTACAGATTGTCAATTAGATTTCTACGATGAAGCAAAAGGAGACTTTGGTTCAGAAATGGCAATCAACACAAGAGATGATCTCCAGGTAATTAATAAATTTTTTTTAATCATCATTTAACTTAACTTAATATGTTTGCATTGTATTCAATGTTTATTGTAACTGATTGGTGGGCTCGTTTTGGGACAAATACTCCCGAGTTAACAAAATTTGCAATTCGAGTCTTGAGTATAACATGCAGTGCTTCAGGTTGTGAGTGCAACTGGAGTACCTTTGAGTAGGTATCTTTACTTTTTTTGTATTTATAATGACTCCAATTTCAAATATTATTCTGTAATTTCTACTTATAAATTTTAATAGGTACATACAAAGAGGAGAAATAGACTATTTTGGTTGAACACGTTGACTCAGACGACGAGTGGATCACCGAAAAAGAAGCACCTATTCTCCGATCTGATGCTTCATGATTGCAAGATGATGACATGGCATTCGAAATTACTGCAGTAGAGGTGATAGGAGAAACAACTTTGGTAGAGCCAACAACTATCAATACTGATCGCGGAAGAAGAAAGAGGACGCATAGTGAAAGAAGTGGGACATCCCAACAAAGTAAGCATTGCAAAGTTAAAATTAACTAAAAGAATCAAAAGTTAAGCCTTTAAAACTTGATTACTAATTTTAGCATTGTATATAGGCAAAGGCAATAGTGTAAAAGTTAATTTGGTTGATGAACTTGATGACTTCGTCGGAGTGCAAGTTCAAGGGGATGTTGGAAATTATGATGAAGATGCATTTGATGTGATAAATGATGGATGATTTTATTTGAAAATATTTAACAATACTATTCAAATGGGGGAAATTAGGCCTCTTAATTGTGGATATCATTTAATTTATACTTTTGAAGTATTAATTTTCAATTTAATGACTTTTAATTATGTATGTGATTAATGATGCATTTCTAGCGAATGATATATTTTAATTGTCCTTTATTTTAATTTTTTTAGATTATTTAATTATTAAAAAATCAAATCCAAAGAGGCTTACGCCTTACTCCTCATGCCTTAGTGTTTTAAAACATTGGTTCACACATTGAGCGAGAGAAATGACAAATTAACATAAGGGAGACATACTTGACACCGTTCCTCTCTTCCTTCTTCTATCTGGCTCTGCAAATCTTTTTTTTTTTTTGTTGTTGGAATTTGGACAATCAAACCCTAACATATTATATGGTAAAAGACATGAAAAGTATATAATATATCATATTTTTTTGTTTACCAAACTGCTATATTCAAATAAAATTAACTTTTATATCTTTAAAAAAATAATAATATTACATATATCAATTTTAGAATAATGACTGCCTAGGTGACCAGTCAACTAAGCCCAACAGAGCGCCTGGTTGACTACCCGAGGCAACGCCTTTAACAACTATGCTACAGATCAAAACTTTATTTCTTCACACTTAAAATCATTTCACTAACCGATGTTTTGTCATTAATAAACTCCGCCAATCTCCCGAGAAGAGAATCTGAGTAATCGTTGACTTCTCTACCAACTTACGAACTATATACAAGGGATCTTCGATATTCACAAGGAAAAAAAAATTCAAGGGCATGTGCTGTGGGGGTCAATTCTTGGATGAAAGAAAAGGCAGACCGACTCCAATGCTCTCAACAACCCATTTTTATTATTTAATATTAGGAAGGTTTAATATTTTCAATAAGTATAGTTGGAAATTACCCATAGAAATTTGATTATATCCTAATAAAGCAAATGCATGCCAGTGATAGAAAAATTGGATGAGACGTGTCCATACAGATAATTGGTGACACTGAGATATATGAACAAAAAAATGGTTCATATCATACAAGTATTTATTTTATTCACATAAAAGAGATGCAATAAATTTTTATTCAAGAACTGTACAATCGTGTATAAATCATTAATCATGTATTATTTACCCTGAAAAGACTGGACAGGATAAGTAGTGTATCATAGTTGAAAAATCAATAAAATAACTAATATTCTCATTGTAAGCACTTTGAGCATTCTCCAACATGGCATTATTGAGAATAAAAGACAAAAGGAAGAAAAAACAATTCAACCATATAGATCCTGTCACATGTTTGTGGAAGTAACTTGCAGGAAGTAAGATGAACCTCTTTGACTGTAGCTTTAACAGGGACACCAAGTACAGCAGCCCCGTGCGTCCAACCATCTTTAAGAACCTAACAACAAACAATTATGACTCATCTTACTATTTTACAAGCTAACTTACGTAATGAATAAAGCTTCAAATCAAGATACATATGCCCGAAAAAAGGAGACGCATATATATTATTGGGCACTGTACTGAGTTGCGACCCACCAATTTGTTTTTTTTTAATCGATAATGAGAACCATATATAAATCAAAAGAGAGCTACAAAAAGAGAGATTACAAGAATGTAAACTCGAAGACAAAAAGAAATAGCATGGCAAAACACAAATCAGTCACAGTGTAGGGTTCCTTTGAATGGCGGGGGTAGAGTCAACCCAACAAGGCTCTCAGATCTGCCTCCTCATGGCGGAAAGCTGTCCATTCCAAGACCATTAGGCGGATTCGAGAGCAAATACGAGAAAGAGATGAATGAGAGTTGTCAAAAACTCTTTTGTTCCTCTCTTCCATATTCCCCACAAAATAGCCCCGGGGAGGACTGCCCAATTTGTTAAATGAAAGATTCTATCAAACAATATAAGAAAGATCATACTAATACATACACACAAATTTTCTTGTATGTATGTCACGGTGAGTAGCACCAAGTTGCACACCTCCATTACATGAAATTTCAGTTTCATTCACATAGGTATAAAAAGAGACTGATAAAAAGCCCACAAAGCGTAACACAAGTGATAGATTTAATGGTTACCAAGAGAAGAGATAATCCACGACATCAATGCCGAACAGCAGCAGTCACAAATCTCATTCTTAGTAATTCTTCGACGAGAATTTTTCTTTCCGGAATATTTTAACTTTGTTTGTTTTTATTGATTTTTTATAGGTAGGAAACAAATTTGCGCTTGTTGACAATCTGCTTTCTTCTTTTCTAGCAAATTACTGTAGGCCACTCCATCCCTTCTAAGGTAGCTTACTTCCTCTTGAGTCATGCTTGACAAGCTCATTAAGATTAACCATTTGTTCAATAAAAGGAAGGTTAAGCCAAACATGTAATTTCTATTTTCTAAGCAAAGCAAGCATGTGTAAAGTAGCTTGCCCTCCACGTATTTATAATCTGATGAAGAAGTCGTCAAAGAGGTCAAGCCGACAAATTTTGTGCAGACTGCTAGATAACAAGAGTGCATAAATGAAGAAAAAAAAAGATGATGACATCCAACCTCTTTTGTTCCACATGGTAGCTCACTGTATTGACCTCATGCTCTAAATTCTAAAACATGGTTGAAAGGAGATTACTGATGCAAGAAGGTGAGGTTGTTGATATATTTCATTTGTAATCATGGTTGGGTGCATTCGAGGATGAGGGAGTTCTGTGGAGAGGGCATATTGCGGTCAAGGGCTGCATCATGCCATTTTATGAGAAGCTTTATTATCTAGATGGTTCCTACAGGCCGACTCTTGTCAGTCAGGTTCTTCCTTAGCTGGACCCCTTGAAGCCTTGTTGGCTCAAGAGTCCAGAGGAAGTTTCAGGAGGAGTACGTTTTAATTACGATCAGGAAAATGGATGGAGACAAGGCTTCAGGACCAGACAGCTTCTCCTTGGATTTTTATAATGCATGTTGAGTTCTATTAGAGGGGACTTGATGAAGGTTTTGGACGAGTTTCACAAGAAGGGTAAATGGGACAAGGCCGCCATTCATTACCCTCATGCCTAAGAGGGGACAGAGAATCTTTCGAACTTCAAACCCATCAGGCTATTAAGCAGAATATAGAAGATAGTGGTAGAAGTGTTACCTTCTAGGTTGAAGGTGGTCACTGAGGAGACGGTTGGGGCCAATCAGGGGCTTTGGTGGACGACATGCTTATAACCACCAAATGTATTGATTTTAGAATCAGGTCTGGAAGGAAGGGTATGATATGCAACATTGATCCAGAGAAGGCTTACATCACATTGATTGGTCATTCCTGTATGATTTGCTTACTCGAACGGGGATTGGTGCCAAATGGAGAGCCGGATACAAGTTTGTGTGTTGACGGCTTCATTTTCTATCTTGTTCATTGAAACGTCAGATGATTTCTTCAGTAGTTTGCAAGGTCTGCACCAAGAGTGCCCCCTCCCTTCTTGTATTTATTATAGCGGCCGAGACGCTTAGCAGATTAGTGGTAAAGCGGAGGAGATCAGGCTTGTTGATAGTTTTCAGTTAGGGACCGACGGGCCAAAGGTTTCTCACCCTCAGTATGGGACAACACTTTGATTTCCTTGGTGCCAATAGAGATCAGGTGAGCAAAATTAAGGCAGTGCTAAGAAATTTTGAAGCTATATCTGTTCTCGCGTAAATCTTGGCAAAAGCACTTCAATTGGTGTTGTGGTTGATGCTAATGAGCTGTTCTCTGACTGCACTAGTGTCCTGGGGATGCAGATTTGGGCAGATTCCAACCATATACTTGGGGTCGAAACCCATCACCAAGCATGGTTTCAAATATTGGTGTGTGTATCAATAAGTCAATATTAGGAAATTTATCTTGGATACGTATCCATGCACACCAAAATGCTGTAAAATAGTCAAGATAAGTTGGAATTGTCATTTTAACTCTCTATATGAGTTACCACAATGCATTACCTCCTAAAAGCACAAATACCTTGTGCATATATATACACATATACAACTTAAATTTAGACAAATACAAGCACAATTCAGGAATAAAACAATCAGTTTTAGGCGAACACAATAAGATTTAAGATAACTACAACATTAACAAAAGTGTACACACAAGTGAAGGCACAATAAAGGCATTCAATATATGGGACATATATTTTATAGATAAAATAATGTATCTCTGGTCCGGCTATTCGGAGATATGGATATTGAATGTATTGAACAGTTTGTGTATGTCATAGTCATCTCTAATTATGATTCAGCATTACACCGCCATTCCAAATGCATCTCTTATCTATAGTCCTTTTTTTTTTTGTCTTTTTTCTTGAAATTTCAACGAAATATTCCGTGTTTCCAATTTTCATCAATTTTTCCTTGGACTAAGGAAAAATGCTCCATATCAAAAATATCTTGCAATATTTCCTGCAGAATATCCTATTTTAAGTAAGAAATTTCCTGTGAAATCAAAGTTTAAAACCTTAAACAGTAAGAGTTCTTACAGAACATAATCACTGCATGATTGATGGGGTAACTTCGAAAAACATTATAAGCAAATGTTCCAAATAGTAAGGGTACAAAAAAAAATTCTCTGAGCCAACCTTTTTTATATCTCCATATGATACCAAAGGTCTTGCTGAATCATGGATGCATACGAGTTCAGAATTAAGGTCAATTGCCTGTAGAGAGTAGCATTTAATTTTACGAATACAAATATACACAGTATAGCTTAATTACAATTAGTGATTTTATAAATTATGAACAATAAACATCCAGCGTTCTAGATTAACTTCTACTACAGAAATTTGTTCAAAAAATATTAAACTCAAAAGGAAGAACATTTTTAGAACTAGAAGCATTAGAACCAGAAAAGTCTAGTGAAACAACCAACTGGGGTTTTGCTTATATTATTTTAATTTATAATAGCTATATAGTACAGAAGAGTATCATTTACTAAATGGTATATGTAATCCATTAAATGCACTCAGGTAATTAACAATGGAGAAGTGGAAAAAAAAAACACCACACAAAAAGATAAGGTATAATGATGATATAGCCCCATATTCCCATAACCGTCTTCGGCATACAAACAACAGGGACGCACAAATCCTTGTATCAGTTACTCAAGTCACTGGATAGCACAGCACATGAGCATGTAGTGAGGGATCAAACTTTTTGAGAGATAAAATCTTGGAGATAACAAAACATTGTGGGGTCTTTTTGGACCAAACCAAACAATTATTCTAAATTTGGGATTTTTGAAATCAAGCTTTTCTGGAAAAGATCAAGTTTTTACTAACTAAATGCAATTGAAAATAAGAAAATTATAATGAGTAAACGAGTAAGAATTGTTATTCGCTGATGCATGACTTGAAAGCTACAAACAGCCAAGACTTATCTATCTCTAGATTCGACCACCACACCAGCACTACCATCACCATACCCACAACCCTGGCCATCCATATACAAGTGCCGCCACCACTACAGACTTATGTCAGCTTTTTGATTTGATGAAATTTCGGTAGTTTCAGAATTTTGTATGGCAATCAGGAAATTTTTTATAATTCTTGGAATATCAATATTTTGACAACTTTGGCAAAATCTTATACCAATTTTACACTGTTGTCCATCTTTTTTCCATTTCATATATGTCTGAGGATCCCTTCAACACATTTTCAAAGAAACCTCAGGATTTTTTGTCACCGGCATTACAACTCAACATTGTAGCCACCACCATTTCTTCCATAGTCAGTGCTACCACCACCACCACTAACACATGTTTTCCCTCAACCACCATCACCTGATCACATCCACTGCTTCCACAAGACTACCTGCACCATGTGAAAGGATGTTCCATATATTTAAGTGTGAGTCCCACTCTCTCATGCATCACAACTTATTTGATCCTCATCCTACAAAATTTGATGGGTCCCACTCCTATGTGCTTGATATATAAAACTCACCATCCTCTGTAGTCTTTGCTAGTTCCACAATGATGATAAATAAACATGTGAAATTCGAAGTTTATTATATTTTAACCTAACCAAACAAATGATCCATGAGACAAGATCTTGTTCAAGTCATGGTTTGCACTTATTTAAAACGGTGCAGGTGAAGTAATGCAGGAGCAAAACTTAGCCAAGAGGATAAATATATCAGATTTCTTGAGAGGTCTTCACCATTCAAAAAGTAAGGCATGAACTTACACTTGTCTTTGAAACCGTTACTACCAACCCATATCTATTGGGAATGGCCTCCAGATCATCCTAGTGAATCCAAAAGAATTAACAGAGAAAGACGAAATTATTTATTGACTTTCCCTCTCTTTTCTTTTTATTTTTGATTCCCGTCCATCATTCCTTAAGTCCCATAGGTTTGATCCTGTAGAATCTGACCCATTTATTTTCTCATCGAGCGAAGGGTACGAAATAAATCAGATTGATTTTTCGATCAAAAGTACTATGTGAAATCTTCGGTTTTTTTCCTCTTCCTCTATCCCTATCCCATAGGTACAGCGTTTGAATCAATAGAGAACCTTTTCTTCTGTATGAATCAATATTATTACATTCCAATTCCTTCCCGATACCTCCCAAGGAAAATCCCGAATTGGATTAAGCCTTATTCAAATATTGCAAGAGTCTAAAGACTCAAGAGGAGAAAATCAAAAAAATGGATTTACACAGTAGGGCCTACATGGACCAGAAGGTCAAATCGACCCAACCATCCGAAAGGGTTTTAAAAACCATAGGGGCGACACCTTAAGGGGCTAGAAAAGTTTTCTATTTTGAGATTTAAAAAAAAAACACTCAACATAGGGGTATTTTCATAATTTATGTAGAACCCCGGAACCTTGGTGCATAACACAGTGAATAGTGCCTCTGAATAGTGTTTTTTTTAAGGCTTTAAGCCATGTGTCTGGTCTTGGGGAGTTCTCAATGATAATGAGGGCTTTGGAATTTTTCTTGGTGTTTAAATAACGTGATTGGAGTTTGTTAGGGTTCTAAAGACCTTAATTAAGGTTCATGGGTGTTAAAATGGAAAAAAGGAAAAGGTTCTAAGGTTGGAAAATGAGAAAAAAACAGCAGAGTGGGAAAAATTCAGGCCAACCGGTCGACCAGTGCTCTAGACCAGTCGACCCGTCCACAACCAGTCGACCGGTGACCCGTGACCAGTGACCGGTGACCGGTGCCCTATTCCAGTCGAGCACTCCACTACCGGTAAACCGGTCATTACCTCCGGTCGACCGCTGATCGCATTAAAATTTATGGGATTCTTTACTAAAACCCCATGTTTTGACCAATCAACCGGTTGACACCACCGGTCGACCCCTCCTCTGCATTTTGCCTTGGGTGAGATATTTTGGGATATTTTAGGGGTGTTTTGGGTCTTTGGCAACCCAAGGCCCTATAAATACACCCCATTTCGTGGGCTAAGGGTTTACACCACCTTAGAGAAAGTTTTTGAGAGAAAGTTGAGAGAAGGGAGAAGCTATGGTTTGTCCAAGATCGAAGTTGAAGTCCGGATTCTCGCTTTCCAACCTTCCTCAAGCTTGAACCTTGCTTCCAAGGTGTTCTTCTCAAGCTTTAGGTGATTTAGAAAGATAAATCCACTCTACTTTCTACCTTGTTATGAATTCCTTGATTTAAGTAAATTGGAATGAATGGATTTTTGGTTTAAATAGGCTAAGTAGCCAATGTATGATATGTTACCTCTATGAAAGGAAATTCCATGAATTGCTTAGATGTTTTCAAGCTTATATAAACATGAATTGAATGTTTATGGTTTATAAGTATTCCATGATGCTCACAAGCACTTTATGCACTCTTGTCTTGCATGATTCGTGATTTTCTCATAAGTATAGATATCCGGAATTTTACAAGTATAAACTATAAGCATAACTAATAAGCAAAGTTCATAAGTCATAGCTCACAAGCTCAAAAGCATTGATAAAGCCAAATGTTTGCTTGGTCAAGGATATGGCATATCCAAGGTTATGTCATATCCAGCTCAAAAGTAATCTCATAAGTTAATAATGCCAAACAGAGGGTTGGTCAAAGATGATGGCATCCCTATTCTATTTACTTTCATAGAAGGGTATTTACATACCCGGCTCATAAGTTGCTAAAGGGTGCTATCGTCTTGCTCATAAGTTCATAAGCTAATAAGAATCTCATAAGTCTCATAAGCAAAGATCTCGTAAGAACTAGTGAATCTCATAAGCTCAAAGATCTCATAAGAATCTTGATTCTCACAAGAACTGATAGCTAAGTTTTGGTTTCTCGTAAGGACTCATAAGATTTGATTTCAAAGTACGCTCATAAGACAATGTTTAGAAAACTATGCATTTTTCTAAGTTAAGTTTTGAACTAAGGTTTCTTGCTCTACGCTCTACGATTTTGGATGAGTTGATGAACTGCATGCATGTTAATGTTTTATAACATTGTTGGCTAGTAGCTTGTATACATTGAGTATTCAATACTCAGCCGAATTGTTTACTTCGGCAGGTCCTGTTGATGATGTGCATGCTCCTGAGCCTTGGATAGAGGAGTATTACGAGCCGGAACCTACCATGGATCATCGTGAGGATAATGGAGCTCTAGATAAGTGGTCATATCTAGACTATTGTTGAGTGATGTGAGGTTGCGGATTATGTATTTTGAAGTGGGGAATGTCCACTTTAGACTTTATCCTTGTTATTGGTCTGTTGGTTTAGACTTGGATACATTATACAGGTTTATATTATTCGAAAGTTTGCTTCCGCTTTGTCTTTGCTTCCACTATGTTATGCCTTGTGTATTTCACAGGATGGTATGGTTTGATAAGGCACATCACGAGCCAAAGTATCCCTAACTCCTAGGGGGTATTTTGGGTCGCGACAGAGTTGGTATCAGAGCTCAGGGACTAGTTTCCCAGGGCTAAGCGGAAGTCAGGTTTGGGTTATTTCAGTTCTCTGAGTTGAACTTAAAACTCAGATGAACTTTGAATTCAGATTTGATACCATGATATAATAGGTATCAAGCAAAATCATTAGGCCAATCTAGGGAGTTTATATTCCAAGTATAGACTAGTCATCTAGTCTTAACATATAACCGGTTAACTCCTTAACCGGGTTTGAGAACTTAGCATCGCCAGGAAACCATTGGTATGTTTATATTATTATTTGTATACTCTGATGTATACGATGCTTATATAAAGCACTAGTACTCATTGAACTGCGGTATTCAAGAGCTTGACATTTTGCTAATGCCCTCAGGATTGTGATAATGAGGCCCAGCGCTCGAGGTAGAGGTTATCAAACCAGAAGGTCTGAAGGAGAGATTCTAGTGGGTGATGAGCAGCCTGACTTTATGCAGCTCTTAGGGTCGCTGGCTGAGGCTGTGACTCTTTTGACAGCCAGGCAGACTACTACTACTGTTGTTGCACCCCTACCTCCACCTATACATCACACCGCAGGACTAGAGGCATTTCGGAGATTACGGCCTCTTTTTATGGGACGATCGATCCCATGGCTACAGAGGCATGCATCATACAGCTGGAAAAGACCTTCAGGGCACTTAGCTCTACTGATGAGCAGCGCGTCGAGTGGGCTTCCTTCGTGATGAAAGGTGAAGCCGAGCACTGGTAGAGGGCTGCCCTGAGGTAGAGGGATAGCGCTAAGGCAAGGGAACTCTGGACATGGAGAAAGTTTTTAGATGTTTTCTACGAGCAGTACTTCCCCAGGTTTGTCAGGGAGCAGAAGGTGAGAGAGCTCGTGCTCCTCGAGCAAAGAGACGAGTGTGGCCGAGTATGAGGCTAAGTTTGTCGGGCTATCAAGATTTGCTCCACATTTGATCGCTACTAAGGGTATACGGGTCAGAAAGTTCGAAGAAGGGTTGCGGTCTTTCATCCGTCACCGGGTTTCTATGTTCCAGGTAAAGACCTGGAGGGAGATTGTGGGAAAGGCGAAGATCGCCGAGAGAAATTCCGAGGAATTTCTCAGGAGGAGAGACAGTGGCCCAGGGAGAGGCATGTTTCGAGGACAATCCAGTGGCTCAGCACTGCCTGTGAAGAGGGCCAGGACTGCTCCCTATCAGACCTCTCAACCTTCACAATCTCAGAGGCCTCTTTTTGTTCCACAGGCACTTCACCCCACTGCTACACAAGCCACTAGATATGCACCGCCCATGTCCTCAGCATCGTCACCATTTGAGGAGTGCGCTCTGTGGCAAGAGGCACAAGATCAGAGAGTGTCATAGACTTTCTGAGGGTTGCTTCCACTGTGGTGATCATGGTCACATGATCAGAGATTGCGCGCGTAGGCAATTGCAGGCCTGACCTCAAGGAGGAAGACCTCCAGTCAGGCAGAGTTCACAACAAGGGTCTTCACAGGCTTCCAGGCATCCACAACCCACACAGCCGCCTCGTCAGGCGAACCAGTGCCAGGTTTTTGCCATTACCGAGCAAGACGCACATGCATTAAATGATGTTGTGTAAGGTACACTCAAGTTGAACTTGTCAAAGTTATGTGAACTATAAATTATGACTAGTATGTGATGTATATTGCTATAAGTGTACAAACATGTTACTTATATGTTATGTGTACGTTTCTAAGCATTGCTTAACGTAGTTAATTACAAGACTCAGGTGCCCTACTGATTTGCAAGTGCTTAGCTCAGGTGTTGATCAATATTGTATCGACACACTCCTTCGTATCGCCGAGTTTCGTTAAAGGTTTTTTCTCTGCGCCGAGTCGGCTAACTCAGGAGTTATCCATTTCGACACCACTCAACAAGTTTGTTGATGCAGACAAAATGTATCAGGGATGCATTGTACAAGTCGGGCAGCAATGAGTTGCCAGTAGATCTGATCATCCTTGAGTTCTAAGACTTAACTTTAATGTCATTCTCGGGATGGATTGGCTCTCGACTCACCATGGGCATGTGGCGTGTTTCGAGAAGATGGTGAACTTCCAACCAGTTGGAGAGAAGCCATTTCACTTCCAATGGCTACGGAAAAGGGACATTGCCCGTTTTGCAGCTCTAAGTCTATCGAACCCGGAGGCACAAGACTCCTCAGCCATCCCGGTTGTGAGTGCGTACTTGGATGTGTTTCCCAAGGACTTACCTAGGTTACCTCCAGATCAAGTGATAGAGTTCTCTATCGAGCTTGCTCCAGGCACGGCTCCGATTTCTAGCGCTTCGTACAGGATGGCCCTTATTGAGCTTAAATTGTGAAAGGAACGGTTAGAGGAGCTTCGGCATCTCAGTTTCATCCGACTGAGTGTATCGCCATGAAGAGTTCCAATGCTCTTCGTGAAGAAGGATGAGTCGATGAGGATGTGCATCGACTGCAGGCAGTTGAACAAAGTCACGATCAATAATTGTTGTCCATTGCCTCGGATAGACGACTTGTTTGACCAATTAAAGGGAGCAAGGTTGGTTCTTCTCCAAGAATGATCTGAGATCTGGCTATCATCAGTTGAAGATCAAGGCTGAAGATGTTCCCAAGACTGCCTTCAGAGCTCGGTATGGGCACTAGGAGTTCTTAGTCATGCCTTTTGGTCCGACGAACGCGCCGGCGGCTTTCATGGATTTGATGAACCGGGTGTTCAGACCGTCTCTAGACCATTGCGTGATCGTCTTTGTGGATGATATCCTTGTGTACTCCAGGACACGGGATGAATCATTAATGAGTTCTTCGCCTCACTTGAAACTCTCAGAAATCATAGTCTGTATGCTAAGTTGAGCAAATGCGAGTTTTGGTTGGAAAAAGTGGCATTCCTTGGCCATGTGGTATCCGCCAAGGGTATTTCAGTCGACTTTGCGAAGATCGAAGCAGTGATGAACTAGAAGAGGCCCAAAAGTGTTACCGATACCCAGCTTTCTCGGATTGGCAGGCTACTATCGTTGCTTTGTTGAGGGGTTCTCCAACTTAGCGGCACCGCTCACATATCTTAAGCGAAAAAATGCTAAATTCGCTTGGAGTAACAAGTGTGAAATTAGCTTCCAGGAGTTGAAGAAGCGGCTCACTATGGCCCCGGTCCTCACAGTTTTAGAGGGGAGTGGTAGATTCGTAGTTTATAATGATGTCTCGCAGATCGAGCTAGGGTGTGTTCTTATGCAGCAAAGGAAAGTCATCGCCTATGCTTCCCGGTAGTTGAAAGATCACGAGAAGAACTATCCTACGCATGATCTGGAGTGTGCCGTAGTTGTGTTTGCCCTAAAGATTTGGCATCACTACCTTTATGGGGAGCAGTTTGATGTGTTTACAGATCACAAGAGCTTGCGGTATCTGTTTTCCCAGAAGGAGCTGCATTTGAGGTAGCGTCGTTGGGTGGAGTTAATAAAGGACTATGATTGCTTTATCCAGTACCACCCGGGTAAGGCGACGTGGTGGCAGATGCTCTGAGCAAGAAGTCTTCTGGGCACTTGGCTCGCAGATGGTCCATGAGTAGAGGTTGTTAGAGGACGTGGCTAACCACACGTAAAGCTTCAGTGTCCATGCAATTGCACCTTTCATGGCTAATCTGGCAGTCAGGCCTTATATCCTGGACCAGATCCAGGAGATGCAAAGTTCGAATGTCGAGTTGCTTGTTTACCGAGATAAGTCGGTGAGTAGTGGCAATCAGGATTTTGTTATGAATGGTGATGGTGCCATCACATTCAAGGGCAGGTTGTGTGTTCCCGCCGACACAGAGTTGAGGCGTGAGATCTTGGACAAGGCACACCGGTCCAAGTATAAAGTGCATCCTGAGGGTACGAAGATGTACCAGAACCTGAAAAGGCATTTCTGGTGGCGGAACATGAAGAGGGAAGTAGCAGAGTATGTCACTCGGTGCTTGGTGTGTCAACAGGTTAAGGCCAAGCATCAGAGACCCGCGGGTCTTTTACAATCCCTCCCTATTCCGAAATGAAAATGGGAGAACATTTCCATGGACTTCGTAGTTGACTTGCCACGGACGGTAAGGGGCTCCGATGCTATCTGGGTTGTAATTGATCAGTTGACAAAGTCTACACATTTCCTACCCTATCAGACTACACCCAATTCAAGTCAGCTTGTAGCCTCGTATGTCAAGGAAGTGGTTCGTTTGCATGGGGTGCCAGTTACCATTGTATCTGATCGAGACCCAAGGTTTACTTCCAGGTTCTAGAAGAGTTTTCAGAGTGCTATGGGTTCTCAGTTAGACTTTAGCACCGTCTTTCATCCTCAGACTGATGGCAGACCGAGAGGGTGAACCAGGTTATACAGGACATGCTCCAAGCTTGTATGTTAGACTTCCAGGCAGTTGGGAGGATCATTTGTCGTTGGTTGAGTTCGCCTATAACAAAAGATATCAGGCAAGCATCCAAATGACACCTTTCAAGGCCTTGTATGGGAAAAGTTGTCAAGCTCCTCTATACTAGGATGAAGTTAATGAGCAGAAAGTGCTGGGTCCTAAGTTGATCGAGCAGACCGCTGATAGGGTTAAGATCATCCGGGAAAAGTTGAAGACTGCCCAAGACAGGTAGAAGAGCTATGCGGACACTCGTCGTAGAGACTTAGAATTTCAAGTTGGGGATCGTGTCTTTGTGAAGATTTTTCCGAGTCGGGGAATAATGAGGTTCGGTAAGAGGGAGAAGCTTAGCCCGAGGTATATAGGAACTTTTGAGATCATCACTAGGGTCGATGAGGTTGCTTATCGGGTCGCCCAACCTACCAACATGACTGCGGTGCATAATATGTTCCATATTTCCATGCTCCGGAAATATGTATCGGACCCATCACATATGATTGATCTTGATCTTGTTGAACTTCGTGAGGATCTTACTTTAGTGAAGCAACCGGCTCAGATCTTGGACAGGAGATATCAAGTCTTGCGTACCAAGACTATTCCTTTAGTCCTCTTGAGATTGTAACAACATTCTGCAAAAGAGGCTACATGGGAGCGCGAAGCCGAATTAAACGAAAAGTACCCTCACTTGTTTCGGCGGTTTTTCTTTTGCGGTTTTCATGTAATTTTATCGTCCTAATTTCAGGGACAAAATTTCTGTAAGGGGGGGAGGATGTAGAACCTTGGTACATAACACAGTGAATAGTGCCTATGAATAGTGTTTTTTAAGGCTTTAAGCCTTGTGTATGGTCTTGGGGAGTTCTCAATGATAATGATGGCTATGAAATTTTCCTTGGTGTTTAAATAATGTGATTGGGGTTTGTTAGGGTTCTAAAGACCTTCATTAAGGTGCATAGGTCTTAAAATGGAAAAAAGGAAAAGGTTTTAAGGTTGGAAAATGAGAAAAAAAAACAGCAAAGTAGGAAAAATCTAGGTCAACCGGTCGACCAATGCTCCAGTCCAGTCGACCCGTCCACAACCGGTCAACCGGTGCCCTATACCGGTCGAGCGCTCCACTATTGGTCGACCGCTGATCGCTCTAAAATGTATGGGTTTCTTTTCCAGAACCCTATGTTTTGACCGGTCGACCCCTCCTCTGTACTTTGCCTTGGGTGAGATATTTTGGAATATTTTAGGGGTGTTTTGGGTCTTTGGAAACCCAAGACCCTATAAATACACCCTATTTCATGGGCTAAAGGTTTACACCACCTTAGAGAAAGTTTTTGAGAGAGTTGAGAGAAAAGAAGGGAGAAGCTAGGGTTTATCCAAGATCGAAGTTGAAGTCCGGATTCTCACTTTCCGACCTTCCTCAAGCTTGAACCTTGCTTCCAAGGCGTTCTTCTCAACCTTTAGGAGATTTAGAAAGGTAAATACACTCTACTCTCTACCTTGTTATGAATTCCTTGATTTAAGAAATTGAAATGAATAGATTTTTGGTTAAAATAGGCTACGTAGCCAATGTATGATATGTTACCTCTATGAAAGGAAATTCCATGAATTGCTTTGATGTTTCCAAGCTTATATAAACATGAATTGAATGTTTATGGTTTATGAGTATTCCATGATGCTCACAAGCACTCTATGCACTCTTGTCTTGTATGATTCGAGATTTTCTCATAAGTCTAAATATCCGTAATTTCACAAGTATAAACTAATAAGCATAACTCATAAGCAAAGTTCATAAGCCATAGCTCACAAGCTCAAAAGCATTGATAAAGTCAAACGTTGGGTTGGTCAAGGATAGAGAATA
The DNA here is from genome assembly GCA_015143295.1 of Tetracentron sinense. Taxonomy (NCBI): domain Eukaryota; kingdom Viridiplantae; phylum Streptophyta; class Magnoliopsida; order Trochodendrales; family Trochodendraceae; genus Tetracentron; species Tetracentron sinense. The sequence continues at coordinate 490,826 of CM026556.1, forward strand.
TCCAAGGATATGTCATATCCGGCTCAAAAGTAATCTCATAAGTTGATAATGCCAAACGGAGGGTTGGTCAAGGATGATGGCAGCCCTATTCTATTTACCTTCGTTGAAGGGCATTTACATACCCAACTCATAAGTCGCTAAAGAGTGCTATCGTTTTGCTCATAAGCTCATAAGAATCTCAGAAGCTAATAAGAATCTCATAAGTCTCATAAGTAAAGATCTCGTAAGAACTAGTGAATCTCATAAGCTCAAAGATCTCATAAGAATCTTGATTCTCACAAGAACTTATAAACTAAGTTTTGATTTCTCGTAAGGACTCGTAAGATTTGATTTCAAAGTACGCTCATAAGACAATGTTTAGAAAACTATGCATTTTTCTAAGCTATGTTTTGAAGTAAGGTTTCTCGCACTACGATTTTGGATAAATTGATGAACTGCGTGCATGTTAATGTTTTATAACACTGTTAGCTAGTAGCTTGTATACGTTGAGTATTCAATACTCAGCCGAATTGTTTACTTCGGCAGGTCTTGTTGATGATGTGCATGCTTCTGAGCTCTGGATGGAGGAGTATTACGAGCCGGAGCCTACCATGGATCATCGTGAGGATGATGGAGCTCTAGATAGGTGGCCCTATCTAGACTATTTTTGAGTGATGTGAGGTTGAGGGTTATGTATTTTGAAAGTGGGGGAATGTCCACTTTAGACTTTATCCTTGTTATTAGTTTGTTGGTTCAGACTTGTACACATTATACAGGTTTATGTTATTAGCAAGTTTGCGTCCCGTTTAATTCTGCTCTATTATGTCTTGTGTGTTTCATAGGATGGTATGGTTTGATACGGCACATCACTACCCAAAGTATCTTTAACTCCTAGGAGGTATTTTGGGTCGCAACAATTTATGATATTTTACAGAATTTTAGTAGATTTATTTACTTTTATTATCTTTAGTGAGTTGCTTTTTTTTTTGGATCAGTAATTAAGAGAGATATATTAAGAAAAAGATAAGAATACAAACTACTACTCAAAGGTTACTGAGAAGTAACCACCCGAGCTAAAGCAGCTAACTACTTAACTACAAAAAAGCAAAGAGTCACAAAAAGGCATAAAATGAACTACACCATGCGCCATTAGTGAGAAACTGTCCTCCCAAATTCACATATGTGCGGCTAATCGATAACCATTCCGAAATTGATTGTTTTATGCATGCGCAAAGGTGAGGGATCGGGAAGGGGAATTCTCAAAAGCTCTAGAATTCCTCTCCTTCCAGATCGCCCAGACTATGGCCCCAGGCAACACAAAGCAAACCGTCATTTGGTCGCCATTTACACTAACTCGAGGCCAACAAGATAAAAAGTTTTGGAAGGAGCTAGGGAAGACCCAGGCCACCCCTACCCGATCAAGAAAGTAACCCCAACTCTCATAAGCACTGGGACAATGTAACAACAAATGATCTGCCGACTCTTCCGCAAGCAGGCACAAGTAGGCATTAGTTAGCCATCATCCAATATATTTTTTCCAAGTTGTCACAAGTGAGAATCTTATCCAAAGCGGCAGTCCAAAGGAAGAAAGCTACTTTCAAAGAAATTTTGGGATTTCACACAAAATTGTGAGGAAAATAGCATGGAGAGGATAGATCAAATGATTGTAGCAATGATCTCACTAAAAACCAAGCATTGTTATCCCTAATCCAAATCCATGAGTCTCTGCTAAGTGGCTGAGGTATACAAGATCTTAAGGATTGAAGAAAGGAACAAAAATCTGTCATTTCTCAATCATTCAACGGACGCCTCAAGCACGGGCACCAAACAACCTCATCACCACTCCAAACAATCCGCTACTGATGTTGATTTATCTAGAGACAAATTGAAGATGTTTGCAAACCTAGATCGGATACTACCCTCACCACACCACACGTCCTACCAGAAGCGAACCTCTGTCCCATTGCCCACTCTGAATGCGATAAATGGGACCAGCAAACTTGCCACTGCCATTATCTCTTTCCACAACCCCACCCCATGAGGACCCCTAACCTGCCTGGGATTCCAACTCAACGATTGGCCATGTCTAGCAATTATCACTCTACACCAGAGACTCCCTTTCCTCCCCAAATCTTCATACCCATTTCCCTAGCATAGCCTTTTTAATGGATACTGACAGTTTAAGGTTAAGACCACCCCTTCGTGGGGAGCTACACACCTGGTCCAAAGCCACTAAATGGTAACGGGGTGTCCCCCCGTTTCCATTCCACATGAAATCCCTCTGAATTCGTTCCAATGATCTCGCTAAGCCTCGAGGTATAGTGAAAGTGGAAAGATAGTAAGTGGGGAGGTTTCTAAGGGTGTTTTTGATAAGCGTCAACTTCCCTCCTTTCGAGAGGATCTGAGCTTTCCACCCTGCTAGCCTAGATGCGAACGTTCAATCACTGGCAAACATGCCTCTTTGGACTTGAATTTGGCTCCTAAGGGCAACCCCAGGTAGGTTGAGGGAAGAGCACTAACTTTGCACCCTAAACAGGCTACTAAATTACCTAAATTAGTATTTTCCCCTACACTGATCATTTCACTCTTCCCCAAGTTGACTTTCAGTCCAGTCACTGTCTCATAACATCGCAGGATGCATCTAAGGTGCTACTAGCCGAAATGAGGCCGCACAAGATATGAGGGTGTCATCTGCGAACTGTAGATGCGAGATTTGTAGATGCTCCTACCCCACTGAAAATCGCTCAAAGATTTCCTCTCGAGCTCGCGAGAACATTCTGCTCAAAGCCTCTGAAACTATGATAAAGAGGAAGGGGCATAATGGGTCACCTTGTCTAAGACCCCTGGAACTCCTAAAGTACCCGTGCTGGAGATCCATTGATAAGAATTGAGTACACCGATGATATGCACCAGGATATCCAGGATCTCCATTTCACACTAAAGCCCATTCTCCACATGACATAGTCCAGGAACTTCCAGTTAACATGGTCGTATGCTTTCTCCATGTCGATTTTGCATATAATGTCAGGGGTACCCAGTTTCAGTCGTTCGTCTATCCACTCATTGGCTATGAGTATCCAATCAAGGATCTGTCTACCACCTACAAAAGTTGATTGGGTAGGGGATATCACTGAGTCTGGAACCATTCACAAACAAGATACTAAGACCTTAGATAGGATCTTATACATACTACTAACTAAGCTGATTGGACGAAAGTCCTTCAACTCCTGGGCACCTGGAATCTTTGGGATCAGTACCACAAATGTGTTATTCATGACTTTGTCAAATTGGCCTTGTACATAGAATTCCTAGAGTACCTCAATGAAATCCCTCCCCACTATCTCCTAGCAGGACCGATAGATTTCTATAGAGAATTCATCCTAACCCAGTGCTTTGTCCCCTGCTAGGCTTGTGATTGCCTTTCGAACTTCATCCTTAGTGAACGGGATTTCCAAATCCTCGCTCGGTGTCGAGGACAAAGAGTCAAACTCAAGACCATCCAAACCTGCGATTACCTTGATGGATTTTATCCCGTCAGGCTTCTGCTACGACTGCGACTATGATAGCCTCCAGTCAACAGATTCCGGAGATGAGTCCAACATCTTTTCTTGCTATGTCATCGATGTGGTCCCAAATGAAGACCCTTCATGGTTGAATACGCCAAGACAAGTAGTAGCCTGCAGTCCAGAAAGACACAAGGCATTTCAAGATTGGCCGGATCAGTTTGAAGATATTGAACTCCCAGAAAGGAGACCATCTACACCAGGACAGGCCCCCACATAGAATTCGACCATGCTCTCCTTAATCTCTCGTGGGCTTTCCTTCCACTCCCCATCAACTTTAAGTTTAGAGATAAAATTTGACTTCCTTCGAAAGTTAGCCACTCGGTGAAAGAACTTGGTATTTTGATCCTCTTGCTTAAGCCAGCGAATACGCGATTTCTGCCTCCAGCTCGTTTCTTCCTTTCTCGGGAGGCTCGCATATTCTAGTTCCCAAGATTCCTTTTAGTGTCCCTCCTCACTCGACAATGGCTTAAGGTCATCTAATTTTCCCATCTTTCCAATTTGATCGAGAAGAATTCCTTTCTGCTTGCCAATATCTCCAAAAACCTCCTTGTTCCAAGATTTGATTTCTGTCTTGAGGGCTTTCAGCTTAATCCCAAATTTGGTACTCGCAGATCCCCAACCCGGATTGGAACCCCAAACTCAAGCTACCGGGTCTTTAAAGCCGTCATCCTGGAGCCACATATTCTCAAATCGAAACAGAGTAGGGCCACCTCTGAAATTTCCATCCGCTAGCATTATATGCACGTGATCCGATATCGATCTAGGTAGAGCAGAGTGGGTCAGGTTTGGGAAGAGTTGTTCCCATTCTAGGTCAACATGTATCGGTCGATTCTACTAGCCAGGGAACCCGTATTTGATTGCAACCATGTGTGTCTAGCACCTATCAAGGGGTAGTCTATCAACCCGCTATGGGAAATGAATGTAGAACCCCGGAACTCGTTCACATAGTTGGTAAATAGTGCTTTCAAGGCCAAATGGCCTTTCATGAATTTTGAATTTAGATAATGAGGAAAAACGGTTGGTAACAAGCTATGAATGGTATGTAGGTGGGTGATTGCCCTAAGAATGATAGAAGAGTGAAAACACTCAAAAGGGTTTACGGGTGAAAAAAATGAGAAAAAGGAAGTTGCGATCTATCGCAGATACGGTGCGATCGATCGTAGATAGAGGAAATTTTGGAAAAAAATTCAGGTAAACTTGCGATCGATCGCAGAAATCCTACGATCGATCGCATACAGTGAAAATCTGATGGAAGCTCTCGGATTCATGTGCAACAGATCACCTCCAGGTGCGATCGATCGCACTGCGAGCTACGATCGATCTCATGTAGTGTGCGATCGATCGCACGCGGGCGCAGAGTTACAAAAATTGAGGTTTCAACCCCTTGGGCTATAAATAGAGGGACATTTGGGGGTTTTGGGTTGATCTAAACCTAAAGGAGATTTTGGAAGGAGAAGGAAGAAGAGTAGGGATTCCAAAGAGCGGTTTTGGGTTGAAGAGCAAGTGGAGATCAAATCAAGGCTTAGATCATCTTCTTCAAGCTAGGATCTTCATCTTCAAGGTTGGATCTTCCCCATCTAGCTTGGGTTTCTCACTCAAGGGCTTCTTCAAGCTAAGGATTCATCCTTAAGAGGTTAATTCACCCTTCTAGTTAGCTTAGTAATAACCTAGATCCAAAACCTAGGTTTTTTTTTGTAGCATGAATGTTGGATTGAGCTTGAATGTTTCCTTTTTTCTTGAATCAACCATGATACCTAAAATTTATGAATTTATGAACATGATATGGATGTATTAAGCTAAGAAATTATGAATGTTGAAATGTATGTATGAAATTGGGCCTATGATTATGAATACATGATTTAAGGATTTTTCCCCAAATTGATAAGTTACTAGCATGCTGTATATGTCCTATTTAAATTTCCCCATGTCTATAAGAAATGTTTGAGATACTATATGTTATTATTCTAAGTGTTTTCATGTCACTATAAAGTTCACCAATTGCTACGCACAAGCACGCATGCATGCATAAACCGAGTTTTCTAGTATAAGTATATGAAAAACAACCAAGAACAAGACATGTGATTTACGAAAACGAATGATAAAGCCGAATTTTGGGTTGGTCAAGGATAGGGCATATCCAAGGATATGCCACATCCGGTTTCAAGAAAATAAGACAAGCAAGACTGATAATGCCAAACTTGGGTCGGTCAAGGATGTTGATGTGCCTTTTCTATTTTCGTTGAAGGGTATTTATATACCCGGCTCACAAGTTGCTTTCAAGAATTCGATGAAGGGTATTTACATACCCAGCTCATAAGTCGTTTCAAGGGCACTAACATCAGGCTCACAAGATAAGCATGACAAGGCAAGCACGACAAGGCAAGCACGACATGACAAGCAAAACAAGACAAGCATGATTCTCACAAAACAAGAACAAGACAAGAATGGGAATTTAAACACTAAGTTTTGAAATCACAAAAAGATATTTTCAAGAACAAGTTATGAATTATGAGCACGGATTTTATACGGGGTTTTTGCATCTAGTCTCATGCATGTCATGGTTATTATGTTATTTTCAATTGATAATATAAATTGATTTATGTTATTGCTATTGTTAGCTAGTAGCTTGTGCTCGCTGAGTATTCAATACTCAGCCGTACATATTGATGTCAACAGGTACACCGTACAACATATGTGCTCCGGGTCCTTTGATCAAGGAGGATTATGGTGAAGAAGAGCCTAATGGGGAGCCTCCTATGGTAGAGCCTCAGGTGGAGGCAAGAGACCTAGATAGTTGGCCTTACCCGGATGACTATTGAGAGAGAGAGAAAGAGAGAGACAGTGTTTTATGATTTTGTATTTAAATGAGTGGGCATGTCCACTCTAGCACTTGATATTTTGTGTATAAACTTGGAATACTGATCAGGTATAGAAAGAGGAAAATTTTAGTTTATACCTCCACACTCTGAGTAATACGCTTCCGCTATGTATGTGTCTTGTATAATTGTAAGATGGTTTGGCAGGTTATGTTAGTCACGCCTAAAGTCTCACCTAAATCTTAGGGGGGATTTTGGGACGCGACAATGAATATTTCAAAGTTCTGCATTTTTGTATTCAAACCAATCGTGTAGCACCCCGGAATTTGTGTATGCTTTGGAACGCGTGTCAAGGCATGGAACCTTGTAAATTCCATTTTTATGAAAGAACTTTGAAACCTTCGAAAATTTCGCAATGGTATTATAAAATAACTAAATAAAATATTTAATAACGTAACAAGGCCTTAGAAGGGTCCTAGTCATGATTAAAAAATGGTAAGGTAGTGGATTGGATGGAAAAATGGAGTTACTGTCAAAATTGCAGGCAACCGATCGCTCGGTCCAATGTATCGATCGATCAGTCCACAACCGATCAATCGGTATCTATCAACTGGTTAACTAATTTGTATGGGGAAAAATTCTAGAGATGGTGTTTTTGACCGATCGCTCGGTCCAATGTAGCGATCGATCGGTCCACAACCTATCGATCGGTATCTATCGACTAGTTAACTAATTTGTATAGGGAATTTTTCCAGAAAGAGTGTTTTTGACCGATCGCTCGGTCAAGAACAACGGTCGCTCGGTAGGCAACCGATCGCTCGGTATTAACCACCGATCGATCGGTCTATCGCGTTTTGCAGAAATTTCATTAAGGATTTTTTTGTCTTTTGGCCAACACCCTTTGGCCTTATAAGGCTTGCTCAAACTTTGGGATCCTCATTCATTATACTTAGAGTATTTTGAGAGAGTAGAAAGGGTTTTGAACCCTAGAGCATCATCTCGAAGATAATCAAGGGTTTTGAAGACCCACAATCATCCCTTTAGCTTGGATTTCCCCAATCCAACCTCAAGCTCGTGGAGGAATCCTTTTTCAAAGCTAAGGCAGCGTTCTCCAAGGTATTCCTCAAAGGGTTTCTTCCCCAATCAAGCATAGTTCTAGCAAGGGTTCTCCTCTTCCAAGTTGGAGCTTCAATCAAGGGTTTCCACCCAAGATCAAGCCTTGATTTCAAGGTTAGTACACCCTACTCACTCCCTTAGCAATAACCTAGGTTTTTCTATTTTGTATGAGGACTCTTGATCGTATGTTTTTATTCCTTTTGAAAAATATCATCTTCCCTACATATAAACAAGATAAAGTAAAAGGTATGGATGTGTGGATGGGATGGTGATTGAGGTGATTGGATGTCGAATGGATGTTGTGTGATATGTGAAATGGAAAATGGTGGATGGGCATTCTACAAATAATGAACGTACCTTGATGATTTGATGAAAAATATGCACTAAAAAGAGTAAATGAAACGACTATGAAATGTCGCATGCTATGTGTTTGACTAAATGTCTAAATGAGAAATTATCCAATCAATGAAGAATATGAAAGCATGAATATGTGTAGTTTTCCTCCAAACCCATAACCTTGATTAAATGTCATATAGATTATCTAAATAATCACATGTTTATACTATGGATTGAAATGCTAGATTATCTAAATAATCACATGTTTATACTATGGATTAAAATGCTATACACTACTCTTCATGTCATATTGTCATCATGATACTACAAGTGCTACACACACCCACGCATGCATGCATGAACCGATGTTTTCAAGTACGGGCATTTAATCGAAATGTCAAGGAGGTTGGTAGCCCAAGTGAAGAGTGATAGCCTCTGGCTTACAAGAAAAAGAAACAAGTACAAGTCAAGGAGGTTGGTAGCCCAAGTGGAGGGTGCTAGCCTCTGGCTCACAAGAAAATGAAACAAGTACATGTCAAGGAGGTTGGTATCCCAAGTGAAGGGTGCTAGCCTCTGGCTCACAAGAAAATGAAATGTCAAGGAGGTTAGTAGCCCAGGGATGTGCGGGTGCTAGCCTCTAGCTCACAAGTATACAAGTCAAGCAAATCAAGAACAAGCAAGACATATGATTTCTAACAAGATGAGACACGCATGCATGATTTTTACAAGTAAGACCGAAACATGAAACAGGTTTCCGAACATGAGTTTTATCAGAGCTTTCGCATTCATGCACGCATGTCAAGATATTTATATTGCTTCATGTTCAATACTATTTATCTTATGATGCTAGTATTACTTTAAATCGATATTTTGTATTATGTTCACTGTTGTTGTGCTTTTGTTATTGTTATGGTTAGCTAGTAGTTTGTACTCCCTGAGTATTCCATGCTCAGCCGTACTTTATGTCGGCAGGTACCGTGGATGTCCTCGACTCCGAGCCTTGGGTTGAGGAAGAGTATGTTGAGGAGAGGGAACCCCCTATCCCGATCTAGTCGCAGGAGGATAGAGATCTCGACGTGTGGCCGTACCTCGACTACTGTTGAGAGGAGAGTACGAGAGAGTTCTTTTTGTATATTTTGATATTTTGGTAGGTGGGCATGTCCACCTTTAACTTGATATGTTATGTATATTTTCACTTAGAATACAGACCTTATAAAGAAAAGAAAAAGTTAGTTCCCGTTTCTGCAATCATGATATAGCTTCCGCACTCTGATTATTATTGTATTATATCATGTTTAGCCTTGTTCATTACAGGATGGTCTGGCAGGTATGTATAGTCACACCTAAAGTATCCCTTAACTCCTAGGGGGTATTTTGGGGCGCAACAAACCGCCCCTATTCTTTTATGGGGAAACCATGTACAATTGAAATCCCCCCCCCCCCCCCCCCCCCAAGGCACCACGGTGCATCCCAACGAGCTCTAATGTCTTCCAATTCTTGCCAATAAGTTGTTAGTAGACATTAGTTCCAGTTAATAGTTATTACTAATTAAGTTAGGGTTGTTTTAGAAGTTATTTATTACTAGAGTCATTGTTAAATTAAGATTTGTTGCCTTTCTTTAATTTCAGTCAAGTTAAAAGAGTTCGGGCTATTTACTATTTATAGTAATTTTTGTATTACTATTTATGAAAAATACTAAGTTGAGTATTTAGTATCTAAATATGGTTTTTCGCTTCTCTAGAACTTCTCTTGTATTACTTATTTGCATTAGGGTCCAATTTAGAGAGTATTAGGGTTGAAAGGCTATTCCCTTCCCCTATATATACGTTGCTTCGTTTCTTTAAAGGAATTAAGTGAATAGTTTAAATTATGGATAGATTCTTCTCATTTAAACTCTCTCGTGCTAACTAGTGTTTAAGATTTCATCGTTTATTATCCAGGAGAGATCGTGAGATCAATTCCAAGAGCATGGACTCGCTCAACATTAATCCATCTATATACAAGGAAAATTTACTTTGTTTTTCCATTAAAAATTTCATATTATTATCAGGTGAAAATTCCAATTGTCTCAATTTATTATAAGAGACAATTAATTGCATATTTTTCTTAAATTGAATCAATATAGCCGAAATTAGGGTTTTCACCAAAATCAACAATTTCAAAGACCTAAAACCATTGGGGTATGTTTCAGTCACCTTGTTATTGCTGGAATTGAGATTATTTTGGTTTAATCTGAATTATTGTGGAGATTTGAGAATTTTCCCCATACTGACAATACTTTGAAAGTTCAATTAATTCGACATTGGGAGAAATTGAACTCAGAGTGAAGCAATACATTGGGGAGTTAAAGATTTCAGAAAATCTAGAATTGTTTCTAGTTGAAGTTAGTGATTTATTTGGGTTAAATTTGCAGATTTCAGATTGATCCAAAAACCCTAAATTTCATCTAGATTGATTGGGAAATTAATTGGTATTTGATTGAGATCATTATATCTGGGGATTTGTTTTCTAGATCTAAATTGAATTTAGGGTTAAATTCCATACTTTAAAGAGCCCCAATAACTTGAGAAATCCAAAATTTCGAAACGAAGGACCCCCATTTTGTCCTACATCATGAAGAATACTAGAGATTAAGTAACTTCATACAATATAGTCAAAACATGAACTATTAAAAATTTAAAATGTGCTACCCACATTGGAAATGCTTCTTAAATGGACATTATAACAATCCAAACAGTTATGTGCCCTTGAGAAAACAAATAAATTAAGTGTACAAGGATTAGCCACAACACCCTGATGAGAAAACAAAAGTTTAGGAAAGTGTCAACCTAAATCCTGAGTCTAGTTAAAAGTATGCTTTATCTTACTTAGAGAAGAAATTTGAACAAATGAATACTACTTTGAACCCTATAAAAGAGAAAAAACTATCACCAAATCCTCCTACTATTTCAGAAACTTTATATCTCACTAAGTAGCATGAAGTCAACTGAAGCAGACTCTACTATCAAAAATCAAAGCAAGAATCAAAATCATCCCAAAGTCCCGGAAATGTGAATTGCAAAACAAGACTTCAAAATAAGCAGACTATGGCAGACATCATACATGCCCTCACTGTGCAAATCTGTATAATTATATATATCATGGTTTAAAAAGTATCGACGTGTGAATTGATAAGAAACATATTGTGAATATGCATAAAAATATAAAGAAAAATCACTAAAAATAGCTTATAAGTGGAAATTAATAGAAACTTTAAAAAACTTGCTTAATGCATCTAACATGATCTAGGCTCTAGTTTTTCTCTCCCTTTTCCATCCTTTCTTGTACAATCAAACCATTTTTTTCTTTATGGGTAACAAGAAATTAAACTAGATGAGAAAAAAATTACAAAGTGTCGAGGGGAAAGAAAAGATTTCCCTTCAAGAAACAAAAAATATATATATTCAGGAGTCGCAAAATAGGTATCTTTATAAGAAAATCAGAACTATGAACATCCAAGAACTCATTTAAAACTACCATCCAACTACTCAAAAATCCATCCTATGGTTGAGCAAAGCTTTGGCAAAGAAGTCTTGGCTCCCTAAAATATTCTGGTGTTCCTTTCTCTCCAAATCACCCCCACATATTGTAGCATGTCTGATAGGATGTTTCCTCTAATACTGAACACCCCTTCCAAGAAAATGTCATCCACCCCACCTTAGGGAGGACCCAAGAAACCACGAATATATTGTATCAACCTGTTCTATAGGTTTCCATATGCCTTGTATTTGGCCACAATAATTACTTTTCTTAAATTCCTTTTCAGCATTTTTACATCTTCCGAGGTATTCTTTATTTCGAGTTCCTTGTCAAGTTTTACAGTAGGACCTCTTCCCTTTAACAGCCTTTTGAACCCCATTACTCCACCACCAAATTCTTTATTTGATTGAATTTTTCCATTAGATTCCAATATTACCTCTTCTCATTATATTAATACAATTTGTCATTTCCACATAGTCTCCTCTAGACTCTATGTTAACTCTACTTATTTTCATTGCATCAACCATCACACCCTTCTTACCTGTCAAAGCCCCCGCATTCCAATCAGCGAGACAAATCCTATCATCATTAATCCCTGTACATGTCCAGCCCAGAGCGAGAACCTAACCTATTGCTTCGGAAACCAGGCACTGTTGTGGAGCATTGCTTCCACGAACAGCCAAGCTAAACATCGTTACTTCCCACTAAAATTGGTCTTGCTGCATCTTGACGCTTCAATACAACACCCTACAAGTGAGATTGCATATTCAAAGTATGAAAGAGAGTGAAAAGAGTAAAAATAAAATAAATAGTGGTGGAAAATGTAATTTCAAGAAGACATACCATGTTTTTAATTTCAATCTTCAGATTGAAAATAATTTTTTCTTGAGTACTAGGTCTTGATAAAACATTCAGACACTATTTACATTGTAGGCAAGAGCATGACTTTACTTGAATATAATTTGGAAACTAAAGAGCACAAGTGAGCTAATGGGACCATCTCACACCTGGATCAATATTAGATAATTAGCAAGTACATTTTATGGAAGTAGGAGAGTAGATTTCTGTTAGCAACCTCACAATAAACATTACACAAGCACCTGAAGTCCACTGAATACAGAGTCTTGTCTCTCCTTCCCAGGCAATGTGAATTTAAGGTCTACATGGATCTTCTCTCCGGTGTCTGAGAACAAGATAAACAACTTAGAATGAATATCTCTTATAAAACTATGACAATGACAAAGGGATCATCAACATTCAAAATATAAACAAGAGGCAGATGTATGTTCCACAAAGGAGCCAACTAACATATGGGTATGGGCATACTTCCAATGATTGCTGCCTAACTGTTTCATTTCTATTTCAAAATATAGGAATCACAGGGGTAATAATGAAAAGCACGAAGTGGCATGTAAAGGATTATATCAGGTTGCTTAAGATGAAATACCAATAGTCATGCAAACCTTCAAATATGTCCTTGTAGGATGGATCGCAAACTACAACAATTTCCTTCACTTCGATCATGCGAGAGAAAGTGTAGAAACTGCAAAGAAAAAGCATATTCAGAGCACAGGGGATACTGTATTAATAAAAGAGAAGCAGGTAGACAAACCAGAGAAAATCTAAGGTCACTTTAGGCAGACCATAATTTTGTCCAACCCACACTCAATGGGTCTCACCTAAAACCTCTGCCACCAAGAATCGACCAGTCTGGATGATTGTAAATTAGGGATGGTCACGAGCTGTCCGAGCTCGAGCTCGTCTCAATAAATGCTCGGCTCAGCCCGGTTGCTTATCAAAAAAACTTGAACACTAGTTTAAGCTCGTTTAGTAAACAAGCCAAACTTGAGCACCTTTGTACTCGGATTGCTAAAAGCTTGGCTCGTTTATATATATATTATAAATATAAAATAATTAATAATATATTTATTTTTAAACAATATTAAAAATTAGGTTTTTTGATTAATCATATTTAATTAAGCTCGAGCTCGATTGACAATTCCTTCATTTGCAAACGAACCGAGCCGAGCTTGAACATTCCCAAAAACCACCCACTCGATAAAAGCTAGGCTCGGCTCGAGTATCACCCCTATGGTAAACATATGTTGCAATGATATGCTCTACACTTGTTTCTATTTTATTTGCGATTCACCACAATCTCTGTGAAGGTCAAAAACACAGAAATGGTGGCAAATAATTATACTCATCTGATTCAGTCAAAGTTTGGTGTAAGAGATCTCCTAAGTGGGACCCATCGCATGATGCTTTTCATCTCCTTCCATGAGAACCATGTAATAGCATGGTATTGATAGACCATTCTTGTGGTCTACCCAATATTGTATACCTTAGTTTTCCTCTAACTTTGAGGAAATATCTAAAATTTCTGTCCTTTACCTATACAAAGCAATTTGTTGGCCTAGGAGTGGAAGATACTGCTTTGGCATGCTTGCCTATTTGCATACAAATACGAAAACCAACATCTGGCAGGTGAGAAACTAAGGCTATGTAGAGTGAAGAAAATGTGAACATACTGGCAGGTGAGAAATTAACGATAAGTATAGTAAAGAAAATGTTAACGCACACACATACCCAAAAAAAGGGAAAACAAAATCATTAGAATCATAAAAGCAGTGCTATGCCAATGATACTAGGAGTGCAACAATATCAAATATTTTATTTGGTTAGGTGGTTTGGCATGACAAAAAGAGGATTCAGCTGATAATAGAATGCAAAAGCGTATGGTAATCCCCATAACAAAATTAATCATACATGCGGCACCAGCTATGGTCGTTCAGACAACAAGGCAGCAATCTGTCTCTCGCCAGACTGATTTGTTTGGATTACTTTGAAATTTAAAGAAGTCATCATGCTCAGGAACATGAAAATACTTATTTGCAGGATAATCGTGGAACTAATTTATCTTACTAACATTATGGTTGAGATATTAGAGCCCAAGCAAAAAGTAAAAAATCGTGTTAAAAAGAAGTATTCCTTATACGAAAAATTAAGTTCTTATAATCTACTTGCTCAGTAAAAATAAGTCAAATGCTGCTATTTTAAGAATTTTATTAGCAGATGTGGTGGGAAGCAGAGGCAGCCATGGACAGAAGCAATGAAATCCAAGATTTAAAAATAAGTGAGGAATTACTATCAAATCCTCTCTCAAGAAGGAAATTAAATAATTCATAAAATCATGAAATTTGGAAAAACATTATGGGAAATTTATGTTTGTAGAGTGGCATAAGGTAGGCAGTATAATCATGGAACTAATTTATCTTACTAACATTATGGTTGAGGTATTAGAGCCCAAGCAAAAAGTAAAAAATAGTGTTGAAAAGAAGAATTCCTTACACGAAAAATTAAGTTCTTATAATCTACTTGCTCAGTAAAAATAAGTCAAATGCTGCTTCTTTAAGAATTTTATTAGCAGATGTGGTGGGAAGCAGAGGCAGCCACGGACAGAAGCAATGAACTCCAAAATTTAAAAATAAGTGAGGAATTACTATCAGCGATCAAGTCCTATCTCAAGAAGGAAATTAAATAATTCAGAAAATCATGAAATTTGGAAAAACATTATGGGAAATTTATGTTTGTAGAATGGCACAAGGTAGCCTATTTAGAACTCTAGACAGAGTCTACTTTTCTTGTTGTGACTGGTTTTTCTATCCCATTGAGGGCTGGTGTGGTCAATCCATGCACTCTATCGGACAAGGGACCCCTGGATAGGCCACATGGGCAGTGCCCTCGCTCACACCAGCTCCACACCAACTGCTTCAAATTCAGCCAAGCAACGAATACAGTATTCTGGGGTAAGAATTAGGCCCTTCACCTCACTCTTCAAATCAACTGATGAGTTGATTGCACATGTACCATTCTACATATCCTAATATATTGTCCTCCAACAAAATTTTACATCCCCAATAAGATACATAATATTCATCATCCTAAGTTTCACAGACATACATATGCTAGGGCATTGGATTTTGCAACCCTAAAAAAAGGGGATTTGAGGTCTCAACGGATATTTGAATTTTTTTTAGTGCATTGTTAATTAGGATTTTTTACAATGTATATTAAATAGTTATAAATGAAGACATGTCTTTATAAATAGAGAGGGTGAGGTAGAGTTGAATCTCACAATGGCTTGCCAAAGTAAAGAGTGGAAAGAAGAAAATGAGGAAAGAGGAGAAGGAAGAGAATTCAATTCCGGTGAGTAATAATCCTATTCATTAGGGGTTGATATTCAAGTATGTATTATTATTCAAAATTCTGTTTTGGACGTGTATATTTTTATTTATATATGGAAACCAATTTAGTAAATTGATAAGTTCAATGTGCATTGAAAAGATCTGATCTAGATTATTCGATATATTATTTGACTTTGGCACGCAAAATGATTTGATATGTATATATGATATTTGATTTTAGTGATTTGATATGTATATATGATATTTGATTTTTATAAGTTTGTCTGAATATGTGAAAAGATATCATTAAGAAGGGTGGCAGAAAGCCCTTGAGTGAAAGACCTTAAACATATGGACTTGGCCAGGTAATTGTTTGATTTGGACCTCTTCTGATCTGGCTAGAAGCCCTAAATCGGTTAAGGTCGCACTCAGTATTCGGTGCATCTGTTAGCTATATGGTAACCTGGGCATCTATATGTGGGCCCAACTATTTTCATCAGTATCCTAAATTTAGACCGTGAATTTTTGACAATTTAGAGTTAATTCTAAAGAATTGTTTGTATTTCTGACTTTGTTCAAGTTATGTGGTTTGCTTTTAAATGATATCAATTTTAAGAGAGTTGGACCCTACTGATTATGACTACTTACTTGTTGAGCTGTCTAGCTCACTTTTCTTTTAACCATCATTTGGCAGAGTGAGGAGTAGTAGAGGAGATAGCTTTGTGGTGTATAGGGTTTGAGAGCTAAGGCCTAGAATTTTGGAGGTACTCTTGTCTCAATGTTTTGGTTGTAAGATACTAAGATGTGGATAAGGTTTAAGAACTTTAAATGTCATTTTAATATCAAAAATCATCTTTAGTTATGCTCTGTAAGATCATATGGTTTGTAAACTTCAAAAGAAAAAAAATGTATGCTAGCTGACCATATTTGATTTGCTATGACCTTGTGCCTCGAGATTCGGAAAATCCGAAATTTGGGGCATGACACTTTATATATTGGTCAAGTGAATTAATTTAAGGCAATTGGTCCCTTTAGAGTTTCTAAATTTCTCATTTCCCAGCTATAGATTTTTAAACAACTAGGGTTAGTAGGTTTTTTTTTTTTTTGATCGATAAAGTAGTTCAATATATATAGAGGAAAAAGGGAAGGAATGCAGAATTAAAAAACCGGAAAATGGAGCTTACAAGCATGTAAACTCAAAACCGAGGGAAAGCAAACAAGAGCCTTTCCCCTAGGATAAAACAAATTAGTACAATACCCCCCACAAATCCTCCCTACCCCAATGCACCCCTGCCCATTTCATGACAACCAACCTGATACGATCGCAGATCCGAGGAACGGTAGAAGCTATGTTTTCAAACACTCTAAGATTTCTCTCTTTCCACAACATCCACAAAATAGCCCCAGGAAGCACTTCCCAAATCGCCTCCCATGCTCCCACCCTACTCACGAACTGCCAACTAGAAAGCAAATAGAGGAGGGAAGATGGAAAATCCCATGCCACCCCCATACGGTAGAGGAAAAAACCCTACACCTCCCGCGCCACTTGACAGTGCAGGAAGAGATGATCCACCGTCTCTTTCGCTTGGAGACACAAGAAACATCTATTGGTCAAACTCCAACCTCTATTCTGCAAGTGTTCACAAGTTAGGACCTTGTTCAAAGCTGCAGACCATAAGAAAAATGCTACTTTGGAAGGGATTCCAGGATTCCACACCATTATGAGGAAAAGAGTCACTCGGGATAGGGGAAATTGATTTTAGCAGTAAACTCACCGAGAACCGCCCTTGGCTACTTTTTGACCGCAGCCTGCAATCCCTTATCTCTGGGTAAATGGCCGCCACAGAAACGTGCTCCAGGGGCTGAGACATATCACCGATCTCCAGTCGTTGAGGTCCCTACGCATTTGCAGACACCAAACGACCCCCGAAGCACTCCTTTATTAATAATCCTCCACAAGAGCATCCTTATTGGAAGCTAGGATGAAGAGATTGCCAAAATCATCCATCAACCTAGTATACCCAAACCAGACATCCTTCCAAAACCTGATTTCCGACCCACTCCCCGCCCAAAAGCTAAAGTAAGGCACTACTAGGTTGGCATTGGCCATAATCCCCTTTCAAAACCCTCGCCCATGAGGGCCTCTAACCTCCCTAGGGATCCAACATGAAGCTTCCCCATACTTAGCAACAATCACAACGTGCCACAAACTATCCATCTCCTCTCTGAATCTCCATACTCATTTGCCTAATAAAGCTTTATTCACTTAGGTGAGCGGCTTAAGATTCAAGACCCATCTTCCATAGAGGCGACGCATTTGGTGTCAAGCTACTAAGTGATATTTGACTTTGCCCCCTCTCTCGTTCCACAAAAACTCCCTTTGCAACTTCTCGATAGACTTAGCCATTGATCGAGAGATGGTGAGAGTAGACATGAAAAAAGTGGAAGGCCTCGTAAGGTGCTCTGGATTAGAGTCAACTTTCCTCCTTTCGATACCGCCTTCCACACGAATAACCTTTTTTTCATTCGTTCGAGCACTGGGTTCCACACTGATTTGGTTTTATAACTCACTCCCAAAGGCATACCCAAATACACAAAAGGAAGAGAACCCACTCGACAACCTAGACAAGTGGCCAAATGATCTAAGATTGACACCTCCCCTACCCTGAGAATCTCTAATTTGGCTAGATTGACACAAAGTCATGACACTACGTTAAAACATCTAAGAATGCATCTGAGATTGAGAAGGTCCCTTCTGAAAGCTCGCCCGAAAATAAGAGTGTCATCCGCAAATTGGAGGTAGGAAAACTTGAGCCTCTGAGCACCAACATGGAAGCCTTCAAAGTAAATCCTCTCTGCTCTAGACAGCATCCGGCTCAGAGCCTCTGAGGCAAGCACAAAAAGAAAAGGCAATAGAGGATCTCCCTGTCTCAAGCCCCTAAAACTGGGGAAAAAACCCACTACACTACCATTTACCAGAATGGAGAAAGATACCGAGGACATACAAGACCGCATCCAATGCCTCCACTTCAACCCGAAGCCCATCCTTCCTAAAATGTAAATAACAAACTTCCAATTACATGATCATAGGCCTTTTCCATATCTACCTTACAAAGGATTCCCGGAGTTTTAGAGCGCACCTTGGCATCAATACACTCATTGGCAATTAGAATCCCATCTAGGATCTGAAGCCCCCCTATAAACGCACTCTGTTGGGGGGAAATGAGAGCAGTCATCACTTCCTTGAGCCGAAAAGCCAACACCTTCGAGAAAATTTTGTACGGGCTACTCACCAGACTAATAGGATGGAAGTCCTTGAGGTCTACTACTCCCTCTTTTTTAGGAATCAAGACAATGAATGAGTTATTTATCGCTCAGTCAAACCTCCCTAAATCATACAACTCCTGCATCACTTTTTTGAAATCCCACCCCCACAATCTCCCAACAACTCCTGTAAAATTCCATAGAAAATCCATCTAGACCAGGAGCCTTGTCATTGGCCAAATTCCAGATGGCTCGAAGCACCTCCTCTTCTTCGAACGGAGCCTCTAATGACTCCCTCTGATCCGGGGATAGCCCATTAAAATGGAGACCATCCAACCGAGGGCACCACCCTTCCTTTTTCTTATACAAATCCTTGAAATATTAAACCACACTCACTTCAATCTCACTATTCTCCTCCTTCCATTTGTCGTCCACCCTTAACTTGGATATGAAATTCTTTTTCCTATTGATTGCGCATGGTATTTTAAATTCAGGTGCACTTCTTTGTATCTTTATGTATAAGCCTTGCCCGTCTTAAGGCCAAGCCAGGGTTGATTCCTTTAGGCCCTATAGGGCTTGGACCGGGTTTGGGCTCAATACTTTTCACTTAGGGTTGGGCCTAAACAGCCCCTAGCCCGGCCCAAGCTCTACCCATTGACAATCCTAACCGGGGCTACTCAAGTATTTCCTTGGGATTGAAGTTGCCCGCTCAAACAATGGCATCTTACATCTTAGTGGAAACATATATCCTTGATTTGTTGAAAGATACAAGGAAGTTCGGTACAAAACCAATTGCTACAACAATGGAAGCTAGTGTTAAGCTTGACGAGAGTGGAGAGTTGCTCAACAACATTGGGTGGTCCAGAGACATGTTGGTCGGTCAATTTATTTATCCTTAGCTCATTCGAATATTGCATATGTCGTAAGTTTAATCAGCCAATTCATGCAAAAGCCTAGGACAGTGCACTTTGAGGTTGCAGAAAGAATATTGAGATACTTGAAATATTCACTTGGCAGAGGGTTATTCTTCAGACAGAATGGACACCGGCAGATAGAGGCATGCACAGATGCAAATTGAGTCGGTTCAATTACAAACCAATGTTCTACATTAGGCTATTGCACCATGGTAGGTGAAAATCTGGTTAATTAGAGGAGCAAGAAATAGTCGGTGAATGCTCGATCTAGCGACGAAGCTGAGTATCGAGCCATAGATCATGGAGCTTTTGAGTTATTGTGAATCAAGACCTTAATGACAGAATTGGGTTTTCCTAATCTATCCAAAATGACTCTCTATAGTGACAATAGAGCCGCTATTAGTATTGCATATAACTGACATTTTATACGAGATAAGGGACGTCAAAGAAAATTTGTCTTGCCTTTGTTAGAACTGAAGATCAATTAGCGCATGTTCTTACTTCTTACAAAGGTCATTGCTTCAGAACATCATCATGGGCTTATTGGCAATCTTGGCATGCTAGATATCTATGCCCCGCTTGTGGGGAGTGTTGTAATGGGTCGTCTAAATAAGCTCATTACCTCCTTACTGTTTAGTTACTTTATTGTTAGCTTTTTTTGTTGCTTTTACATACTTCAGGGATGTCCTTTTCATTTTATTAATGATATAAAAAGAGATCTAAAGGGTTTGGAGAAATAATTCCAAACCATATTCCGCTCTCGTTTTTTCTCCTCTTCTATTCTTCACTTCTACAAATCCTAGATATCAAACCCTAATTTTATATGCGTACATTTTTTTTCGGTAATCAAGCAAAATGATATATAAATGAATAATCCACAGATACAACGGCAAGCAAGCATAAATGAAGAGAGTTTACAAGAAAATAAACTCAAAGAAAATAGAATCAAGATCAGCTTGCATGCCATCCTAACCTGGCTCCACCAGTTGTACGGGAAATCAACCCAACACTACCCTTAGATCCTCCCCAGGGCTTCGAAGTCCCACCCATACATGCAATGGGGGATGTTCATTTAAAGGAATATGGGTTGATCGGGTAGGGTTGTGGGTACATAAGCTATATGAATTAGGGTTTATGGATGGAATATACGTAATGGGATATGAGTATATGGGTTAACGGACCATTGGGGTGCATTGGTGTTTTAAGATTGTATGAAAATGGGAAAGAATATTTTGGTCAGAAAAGACATTATAGTTATTTTGAGAAAAGAACGGGATATTTTTTGGATCTATCTCTCATATCAAAGTTTTTTTTGTCGATAATCCAAGCAAATATATATAAGATAAGATAAACAATACTACATAGCTAAAGACAAAGTATAGTTCACGAGATCGTGAACCGATATTGAGTGCATAAAGGGAAAACAAATGAACCCATGATAAACCCTGATAGCGTCTTCACAGACACAAAATCAAACTGAAAATATACCCAAGTTCACCCCTGCCTGTCTAGAGGAGCACCAGGTAGTGTTACCTAGGCACGTGGTACAGGTGCCAAGTGTCCAGGTGTCTAGGGGTGTTCGGCACGGCAAGCTCTGAAAATCTCAATACGGCGGCAAAGACATACAAATTTTTAAAAATGATTATATATATATATATTATAACTCAAGTTTTTTAAATAATAATTAAAAAAAGGATCACCGGTCCCCATTTTTTAAAATATATATATACCTAAGTCATAAAAAAACTCATATAGGGAGTAGAAATGAGCAACAAAAGAGAGGAAAAGAGTTGGACGTACATATTGATCGTTATTGTTGCCGGTGCTAGTAGAAAAAGAAAGGAGAAGAAAAAGAATAGAAAGAGGAAGAAGAAGAAGAAGAAAAAAAAAAAAGAGGGAAAGAGGGATTAGAGAGATTGTGATAATGATTCACATCTCTCATCTCCTTTATATGTAATTACTAAAAGGGAATTACACATTTACCCTTATGTGTATTACGTGTAATGGGCCTGACTTTACACGTAATACACACAATATAATTAACATGAAATATCATAAATACCTCTATCAACACTCCCCCTCAAGATGGTGCATATATATCTATCATGACCATCTTGCCTAACATTTCAAGTAACCGAGCACTACTAACTGTTTTCGTAAGAACATCCGCTAGTTGATCATTAGTCTTCATATACGGAGTGCACACTTCGCCTTTGATGATTCATTCCCTGACAAAGTGATAATTTATCTCAATGTGTTTGGTTCTGTCGTGTAAAACCGGATTGTGAGCAGTTCTGATTGTTGCCTTGTTGTCAAAGTACAAACTCATAGGTCCTTTAACAAGAAATCTCAATGAGGATCTTTAACCACAACAACTCACATATACCATGTGTCATCGATTGAAATTCTACTTTTGCACTCGAGCGAGCAACTACCGCTTGTTTTTTACTTCGTCATATGACCAAATTGCCTCCAACGAATGTACAATAACCGAATGTAGACTTTCTGTCATCTTTAGCACCTGATCAGTCTGCATCTGTATAGGCCTCAATCCGTATATGACCATGTTTTCTTAATAAGATTCTCCAACTTAGAGATGATTTAAAATACCTCAAAATCCTGTATGCTGCATCCAAGTGTGTGGACTTGGGAGCATGCATAAATCTGCTCACTATGCTCACATCGTAAGCAATATCCGGCCTTGTGAGAGAAAGATAGATTAACCGCTTCACTAATCGTTGAAAACTACCAACATCTTGCTGAGGAAAACTATCCATCTCATCCACTTTGTGATTTTGTTCAATTGGGGTGTCAGCCGGTTTAGCCCCAAGCTTTCCAATTTCACATAAGAGATCTAGGATATACTTTCTTTGAGATATAAAGATGTCATCACGAGATCTAGCAACCTCTATTCCCAAGAAGTACTTAAGAAGACCCAAATCTTTAATCTCAAACTCACTTGCTAGATACTTCTTCAGTTGTTCAATCTCTGTCATGTTGCTCCCTTTCACAACTATATCATTTACATACACAATAAGGATTGTAATATCATTCTTGGTACGCCTCATGAATAAGGTATGATCAGGCTGACTTTGTGAGTGTCCCCTCTTATTTACTGCCGCACTTAACCTTTCAAACCAGGCTTTGGGAGACTGCTTTAAGCCATACAACGCTTTCTTTAGTTTGCAGACCTTCTTTTCACCCCCTTCAAGGTAAAATCCTAGAGGATGAGCCATATAAACTTTTTCCTTCAAAGTATCATAAAGGAAAGCATTTTTTACATCAAGTTGGTATAGTAGTCAAGACTGATTAGCTACCAATGATAAGATTACACGAATTGAATTCATCTTTGCTACAGGAGCAAACGTCTCCTCGTAGTCAATTCCATATGTCTGAGTGTAGCCCTTGGCTACCAACCTTGCCTTATATCTCTCAACTGATCCATTTGCCTTGCACTTAACTGTGAACACCCATTTACACCCCAAAAGTGTTTTTCCTTGAGGAAGATCAACCATCTCCCAAGTATTATTTTTATCCAATGCAGACATCTCTTCTATCATTGCTTCCCTCCACATTGGTTGTTTTAGAGTTTCGGTGACAGATGATGGAATGGAAATAGATGATAGTGAAGACACAAACGACTTGTAAGAAGGAGACAAGGCTTTGTACGATACAAAGTTAGAATGGGATGTTGAGTACACGACCGCTTAACCTTCCTAAAAGCAATAGGAATATTAAATTCATCAATGGACACTGGAGAGGAAGGTGAAGTACTTATAAGGAGGGTTTTACCTGGATCCAAGAAGATGATTTGGCCCAAGTCCATGTTCGCTTTGGCTCTTCTTTCGTAGACTTGAATCTCCCCCTGTTTTCTAACATTCTCCTCTTGAGCAGTAGTACCAGAGTCATCAAGAGTCAATGATGAGGGAGGAGAAACTAGAATCGGCAACAGAATCCTTCTCTCTTCACACTCATTCTCCCCTGGAGAGAGGAAGGATTGGAATAAAAGGGAACAGACTCAAAGAATATAACATCCATGGAAATAAATTTCATTCGAAAAAGAGGATGATAACATTTGTATCTCTTATGATGAAAAGAATACCCAAGAAAAGTACACTTCAGAGACTTGGGATCCAACTTAATTTGATGGGGACCCAAGATATGCAAATAACAAACACAACCAAACACCTTGGGGGAATAAGAAACAAAGGACTCTCAGTTTTTAGGAGCTGAGAAATGGACTGAAAGCGTAAAACCCGAGATGGGAAGCAATTAATAAGAAATACAGCAGTTAAGACAGCTTCAGCCCAAAAAAAATTTGGAACATTACACCAAAATAGAAGAGCACGAGTTACCTCCAACAGATGACGGTTTTTTCTCCTAGCAACACCATTCTATTGAGGGGTGTAAGAACAAGAGTATTGACGGTTTATCCCATTTGTAGTCAAATATTCCGTCAACCCCCCACATATATATTCTCCCCCTTGATCAGATCGAAGAGTCTTGATCTTTTTTCCAAATTTAGTCTGAATCAACATATGAAATTGTTTGAAAATAGTATATACCTCATCCTTTGACTTCATGAGATAAAGCCAAGTATACTTAGAATAATCATTAACAAAACTCACAAAATATCGACAACCGGCGATATAAGTAACAGGTGAAGGGCCCCAAACATCGGTATGAATGATGTCAAACACAGCAGAACTTTTAGAAGTACTAGGAGAAAAAGAAGCAGGATGGTGGTTTACAAGTTCACACTTCACATCGAAGATCAAACATGGATAAAGAAGCAAACAAGTCTGGAAACATAATTCTTAAGTACTGAAGGGAAACATGACCAAGAAGGGCATGCCAACACAGGACACGCTCTTTATTAACACTACTACTACTATAAGACTGAAATGTTCAAGGAACAATGGGAGTCGTATCCAACAAATAGAGGCCATTAGCTTCACGGCATGTTCCAATCATCTTTCTCGTTACCAAGTCCTGAAAAACACAGTAAGAAGGAAAAAAATGACACTGCAATTCAGATTTTTGGTAAGGGAACAAACCAATAGAAGGCTTGTTGCAAAGTCAGGAACATGAAGAACAGATGCTAAAGAAATGTGAGAATGAAGATTAACATCTCCCTTTCTTGCAACAGAGGAGAGGGTGTCATCAGCAATTCGAATTTTATCTCTACCGAAACAAATAAAATAAGTATAAAACAGTGAAAGCATACCAATCATATGTTCAGAAACACCTGAGTCAATTATCTAGGTGAGACTCGAAGAAGTAGACACATGATGAGCAGAACTAACAAGACTTGATTAAGAAAAAGTAGAGGTGGAGGTGGTAGATGAGCCATAAAGCGTCAAATGTTCACTATTTCTTCCTTAGAGACAGAGACCATATCCCTTCGAGGAAAAATTTCTCGTGAGGTTTCCTCAGTAACCGACGTAGCGTTCAAAAAATCACCCAAAAAGTCTCAATACTTCAAAAGGAAACACCCCTTTCACAAACAAAACCAACTAGGTCAATAACAACTTTTTTCAGCAAAAAACAGCAACAACCATCACCTTCAACACCTCTTACTGATGTTAATAGGGTTGCTTTACACAAAACAGTCTATGAACAATCACTTTAGGGTTCCTGGAATCAAACTCTTTCACCAAACAAATTCCAAACAACCATTGCTTTGTTAAAAATAATGAATCCACACATTTAAAACTTCAAACTAATGATTCATAATAGATCTAGATGTCCATCAACAACCCCAATAACCTTTTAAACTTGAATAATATAAATCTGATTTTTTTTTTCATAATATCATTCGAACGCATGAAACATCAACTTAGATACTCCAAAAAATCATAATAAAATCAACCCGAACTCCAAAATATTAAACCATACCAGATTCACATGGCACTCTTCACTTGTCATTATTCACGCATCATTATTCACACAACACTATTCATACAATTTTTAAAAAAAAATGCGGACCTTGATTTCTTGCTCTAATACCAAGTAGAAAGAGGAAGAAGAAGAAAAAGAATAGAAAGAGAAAGAAGAGAAAAGAGGGAAAGAGGAATTAAACAGATTGTGATAATGATTCACATCTCTCATCTCCTTTACATATTATTACTAAAGGGGAATTACACATTTACCCTTATGTGTATTACGTGTAATGGGTCTGACTTTACACATAATACACACAATATAATTAACATGAAATATCATAAATACTCCTGTCAACACTGCTCTCCTAGTAAAATTTTGTCTATATTTCCAAAAATGCAACACAATTTAAAAAAATGTTCCTTCCAATTGTATTTTTAAAATGGCACGACATACTTGAAGCACCATGTACCTAATCATAATGTTGATGTCACCATGACATGGTATAAGCACGTACCAAGGAGTGTTGTGTCGTGTTCAAGTGTCGGCACGGCAAAATTTGGAAAAACTTAAGTGCCTAGCACCAGGTCAAAACCAATGATTGAATCTGAACACATATACAATGGAGAGATGAAGGAGAGCTCTCAAATTTTAAAATACGGGTTCGAGTATGTAACGGTTTCAACCGAAATCGCTACGTAAACCGATAACAATACGTATCGAGCGATTCATATAAACCAAATTTTTTATTCAAAGAATCAAATTAAAAGTATCAGGCTATACCGATACATATCAGATGATATTTATAAATCATGGTTTTTATAAGAGAGGTGCCGAACGAGTCCTACGAAACCAATACGCATCGGCCGAGTCACATATCGGTTTTAGACGAGTCATATTCAACCCCTATTTTTAATGTCTCAATATTAGATACCCGTCACTGTCGCATATCGGTTTCAGTGATTTTTATTTCCATGCTTAGACTTGAGGTGGTCATTAAAGCCTCAAGGGGATTTCAAAATGGATGCTTATAGTTTGATTTCATTCTTGGACAGTTTTAACAACTTCCTAAAGAAGTAAAAAAACTCAACTTCCCGCAGAAGTCACCCGTGGGCGGCTTCTCCTGGAAGTCATTTTATAAACTCTAACGACTTTTGACTTCTGCAAAAAGTCAAAAGGAGCAAACCAATGGACTTCTGACTTCTGTAAGCCAGAAGTTAGTATAAGTCCTTTCATAAGTTTATCCAAACACAACCTTAGGGTACGAATTGCTAGCATTCCTGATATCACACCGTAAGAGAGAGAGAGAGACATACGCCCATTCGTTTGCCCTTTCCACCTGCCAGAAGAACAACAGAGACGCTTTTCTCTTTCACAACCACAGAGTTCTGTACAGAAACTCAAAATAGAATTTTAAACAAAATCAATTATTTTTATTTCAACCAATTCTATAATAACATCAAAGCTGGCATCGTATAGAGAGATTAAATATTTTCTAGCCTCGTTTTCTTCTCCGATTTTTGCAGAGCAAACGGTCCTTGGAGAAGCGATTCTTGCATTTCTCCTGAAATTGATTTTACGACCTGAAAACCATTGAGAGATTGACAAAAATAAATAGATAAGATAATGAGTGTGTGTGTGTGTGAGAGAGAGAGAGAGAGAGAGGTCCTTACCTTGAAATCGGTGGTTAAACCGCAGAAACTGCGAACGCGAAGGGTTCGAAGAATTAGGGGAATACAAAGGCAATGATAGGGGATCGGGGGGAATGAGGAGAGGAGAGAAAGAAAGGTTTAGTCGAAGCGCCATGGATTATATGATTGATGTTTTTAGGAGAGTGAATATTAATAGTTATTCGTGATTTGAGGAAAGCATAGCATAAACAACAGCAGCCATCCGGATCGGAAGATCCTTATCTCTAACGTGCACCGAATGGGCTTATGATTTTAACGTGCTCCCCAGCGGTCACAATCTCACAGACTGGCAAGCTGGTAATATATATTTTATGGAAAGAAACAATTTTTTAATGGGATTTATTTTCATGCAGAGCTCTGCACGGTGATAATTACACATTTTGCCACCGTTAGTGCGAAAAGGGAGCTCCGCACCGTGCAGAGCTCCGCTTGATATTGAAACACTTTTTAAATATGCAATTATGCATTTCTTTGATTGAAGGGAATGAGACAAATTTTATGGAGGAGAGAATCTGCTGTTATAACGGAAAAAAATAGGTAAGTGATGAAAAGCGAGGTTTTTCCCAGATTGTCCCTCTAGTATGAGGTTAAAAATCCAAGTTTTGAAAACCCTTCTCTAAATGCCCTTATGATCTATTTTATGAAAAGTCTTAAATAACCCTGATTTTAAAAGAAGAAGAAGAAAGATTTAAGTTCGCGGATAAGAGCGTTCCCACCTCATTTCCGGTGAGAGTTCTTTGTTCCAAGAAGAAGAAGAATATGTGGATGAAATGAATGAAGCTCACCCACTCTCCTCATCTTCCAAATGCCCCTCCATTACCATTTATACTGGTTTTGAAAGATGAAAAAATCACAAAAATTTGAGTTTCCCAAAGTTTTTTGCGCACATGGTCGATACAATGCATCGACCTCGTGCATTTTATGCATTGGCCCCGTACAAAATGCACTAGGTTGATACAATGCATTGACCGCGTGAATTTCATGCATCAACCTCATACAAAATGCATCGATCCCGTACAAAATGCACGAATGTATCAACCTAGTGCATTTTATATATCGACCCCGTGCATTTTATGCATCAACCCCGTACAAAATATATTGACCACGTACAAAATGCACTAGGTTGATACATTGTATCAACCTAGTGCATTTCATGTATCAACCTAGTGCATTTTATGTATCAACCCCATACAAAATGTATCGACTCCGTACGTACAAAATACATTAGGTTGATGCATTGTATCAACGTAGTGCATTTCATGTATCGATTGTAGTGACCTAATACAAAATACACTAGATTGATACATGTATCGACCTAATGCATTTCATGTAGCGACCTAATACAAAATGTATCGACCCGATCGATACAATCGTTTTCAACCTTGGAAACACGACTGTAAGTCATAGAAAATGAAAAAAAAAACACATATAAACACATATATAACATGAAATTCAAGGTTTTAAACCATAAATGTAATGATTATAAACATTTTTCTATGAATTAATCATACATGCAATGATTTTTTTGAATTCATTTTTTTTAAACACAAGAGAAACCCGAAAATTAAAGTTGTTCTTCGGTTAATGGCGTTCTTTCAAGAAAAGAACATGAAAATAACGCTCTTAGAACAAAGATCTCTCGTCGAAAATGGGGTGGGAACGAAGTTCTCTTGTCGGAAATGGGGTGGGAACAAAGAACTCGACGGAAATGAGGTAGGAATACTCGTCTTTTCTTCAAATGATTTAGATAAAATGGGAAAAGTTCGCATGTGCGAATGGATGCACATGTGTGTGAGGGCATTTAGAGAAGAGTTTTTAAAACTTGGGTATTTGGGGAAGAACCTCATACTAAAAGAGCAATTTGGAAAGAACCCCATGAAAAGCTCTCGATAGTACGTACTATCTAGAGTTGGACCATTGGATTTAATATCATAATTCCATGTCTTCACGTGCTTTAAATGAGGGCTCACCAAATGCTTGAAACCATTGGATCTTGAATCCAACGGTCCAACTCTCAATAGTATGTACTATCGAGAGTTTTAAATCACTTCCCAAAAAATATGTTACCAATAAAAACAGAAAAATGGGGATCGAATTTGATCTGGCTCTCGTCTAATCAAAAACATCTAGCTTAACCTCTGCAATCAACATGTGGCATTGGGGTGGGTGGGAACCTTAAAATTTAATGGGGGAGGGCGTCTACGGTAAGTCTCCGTTAAGTTTAAAAGGCAATAATATTTTATTTAAACTCTTATTTACTTTGCTCTTTCAGTTTGACTCGAAGACCTACCCAGCACAACTCTCTTTCACTGATACGAAGACCACAGTGAAGAAGACGGTCTCTTTCTCTCTCGACACGAAGACCTTCAATTTGAACAACATCAGGGTCTCAACGAGGGCCAAACCAAACCGATGGTGGTGTATTGTTCAAACTTCAAAGGGAAATGCTAACATAACGACATAGTGAGGGATGTTGGGAAGGATGAGACCCTCTTCGTTGGATTGCATGGAGAGGCCTCCTCCAAAAATTGTCAAGGATGACTCCCTCTCCATCTATAGTAATTTATTATCTTCTCTCTCTACTTTAATCTTGTTTATTTATGTAAAGTGCTACGATCTTCTTCGTTTCAATTTTTCTTCTTCTTCAAACTTTATTTTTCATCTTCTCAAATAGATGCTTTCTTTTAAGGGAAATGGAAAAGGAACCCCAGGTTAGCTAACCACAGTGACCTCATTGGTCCAAACCCATTTTTTACCATCCATCAACTGTGGTTAATTCCCTAGGGTTAACCAATCTAGCCATGTTTAAAAAAACAAAAAACAAAATTACTAATTTATTTTAATTAGGCTTAACCATGGTTAAACATGGTTTAAAAGGGACACTTGGGTCAACTTTAGAAGCGGACCCAGGGTCCGCTTCTCAAAACTCTTGTTTTGATAATTGGGTTTTGTATGTTAGATGAGTCTCTTCTAATCATTTAATTTCGTGTAGACAAGCCCCATCCTATTTAGGGGGATAATTTATAAATAAAAGTAAAATTGGTTGTTTTGCATTCCAACTTTTGAAATTGCCCACTGGATTCTTTAATTTATTTGTTGTTTTGAAACTATGTTGCTTTTTTAATGCCTTGCATCACTACCATAGATATATGGTAGCTGCAAAATTGTTTAATTTCTTGAAATTGCTTATGGGGTTTGGAGTATTCAAGAATTTCTTTCCTCTTTCTTAATTGCTCATATTTTCTATTATAGTTGCATAAATATGAGCTATGAATATAACTGTTATGCTTAGAAATACATTTGAAAGCAGTGCTATGTTGCTTGACCCAACTACTTGGGGTTGGTGAAACCCCTTCGCTAGTGCCTTATCCCCAACTATTTGGGGTTGGCAAACCTCCCTGCAACACCACCAACATAAATCCTCTATACTTTTTTAAAATGTATTTATTTTAAGAAATTGATTGTAGTGAGGGAATAGAACTCGAATAAATTTCAAGAATGTGCAGCAATGCATGTTAATCAATATCAATATATTGAAGATAAATAAGGCAATACGAGGATAAGACTCAATGCATGTAAATCTATATCAATAATTTTTATTTTATGTGTCTATGTTGAATAAATAAAAGGCAATGGGAGGATAAGATTCAAATAGATTTTAAGAATATGCGACCAAACTTGCAAATGCCTACTTGTTGGAGCATATGGTTTCTTGTGTCTAATTATCATTTTGGAAGCAAGTGCAGGAGCATATGGTTTCTTGTATGCTATTGAATTGTAATTTTTTTTACGCAAGTTTATGCTGCAACTGTAAACACTAACTGTGTGAACCACGACTACTTGGTTTTGGTGGTATATTACCATTGAATCTTAACCATGCTTTATTTCATTTCAGTTTTATGTTATTCTCTTCTATTTTATGTAGCCCTTCAGAAGCTTAGATTCGGTGCTCGACACACTCTAAATTCCTCCTCTACATAGGCAATGAAGATAGATGCTCCTTGTACCTCCGCAAGTGTTGGATCTAGTTCTACTGATGGTCAATCTATCAACGGCTTGACATGACAAATGGAGCATACCTCGTGCAGTGGTTTCGATGTTCCTAAATGTAAGGTCGGATGGACTCATGACCTTAGTGTTACAACCTTGAGCTCTTAAGTCTTAACTACATGGGCACTTGATTGTAATTATTTCCTGACATTAAATAATTTGACAAGGGAATAACTCCAGTCTTGTAAGGGAGAATGGGCCTTTTTATTGTAATCTAAAGCATGTAATTTTGTAATGTCTAAAGCATGCAATTATTTTGTAAGCTTATGCATGATTTGGAATGGAAGTTATCTAAAAATCAGACCTGATCTGATTGCTTACCCATTTATCTAAGAATAAAGAAGTGTGATATCTAATGTGCTTGGAATTTAATGGGAACTGAAAGTAGCATCAAATCTCTTGATAATGGAACAATCAAAATTTTGAATCGGCATGAAAAGTGGGGGTGATCATTGTCCGGCTACCAATAACTCTTCTAATGTCCATGCATTCCGACCGTGACTCGGGCATCAAACCAAGGAGAGTGAATTAGTTGACATGAAAAATGAGTCACCAAAATCCAATAGCAGAGGAATGGAAAATCTCTTAATCCAACAAGTATTACACACAAAAAAGTAAAATAAAAAGTACAAAAACTTGATGGTTGTAGCAAAATAGGTGCTAGCATTCTCCATTTTAGCAAGATTGGTGCTAGCATTCATAATTTCTCAAACACTTGATGCAGTAAGAGGTGTTCCTCTGACAATGACAATAACTCATATGGTCTTTGTTCATTCAAGGAATTTTGTTTGCCATCAACTATACATAACCATTTTTAGCATCTGTTTAAGGAGGATACAAAAAGATAATGATCCAAAAGTTATACAAATGTGACTTATACAGGAACCTGATTTCAAAAGTTATACTCATAAACAATGAGGAATCTGATTTCCTAATAAAAAAATGGTTCCAGTTTTTTCTAAACCTAGCATAGTGATCAAAAAAGATAGTTGTGACGCCCCGAACCACCGCCTTAGGAAATTATATTCAAAGACGCGTGCCCATTCGTCATTAACACACAACAAAAGACTTTGTCCGCCAAAAATGTGGGAAATTTTGAACTTTTGTTAAGAACTTAATTAACCAATATAACAATAATCATCACTTCAAAACAAATACATGTATTAAGTGACATTAAGTCTTTTATGAAAAGGACGCCTTTCATATGCCAATACTTTTACAATTTTCCAAAATATTTTTCTAAGTCTAGAGTCAACGAACTACAACATCCTGAAATGCTGACATAAGATGTCAGTGAGCTATGAGGCTCAGCAAAATTTTCAATCCTTCTAAATTATATTTCATGCATCATTAATAACATTTATGAATTAACAGTAATTTTACAATTTCAATTGTAATATGTAAGACAAAAAGTAAAGAAGTAATATCATCAAGAAGCATAACCGCATAAGCCCTAGCTTACTGGCCCACAACAAATTTCATTCACATGATGACTTGAGGTCGCTCAGGGCTATTTCACCCTATCAAGGTTTATAACCTTACTGCGTTGTCCCAAGAAACCAAGTATAGCAGACACACATGGTGTGCACAACACCAAGTTGTCATCCCAAGCAACCAAACACGTTCAACCCTTGAGTACGCAAAATCAAAAGGACCAACCGGATCTACATCCACTTGAACCAAACCATGAGTCGTTAGACTCTAACCACAAACCGGACCTTAGTTTGTTTACAACCGTACCTTAAGTCATCCAGACTCAACACAACCTCGAATCTGTAGGTCAGTAGACACAATTTGTCCTACCGAGTATCCTGACTTATAGCCAACTGGAGGAACCTCGAGAGCACAGTTACCATCTCTCCTGAACCCCGGATCTCACTTGCATAGCCTATGAAGAGTGTTGGGAATAGTGTTAGTGAATAGTGTGTTACAGCTTAAACCTTTGGGTTTGGTAATGGTCGTGCTATTATGTGTGAAAGAGGATTTTGAATTCTTAAATTATGAATGTTTTAAAGTCTTAAGGGAGATTCAATTTAGTGTTGTGAGAGTTAAACATAAGTTGTAAAAAGTTCTAAGTGTAAAAAGAAGGGAGATGTCTTAAACATGCCCTCAACTTTAAGAATTTGAGCTTAATTTCTCACCACTGATCAAATTCGATTGATTCTTGAATTTTTGGAAATATATCGAAACTCTCTTCGAGGTTCATGTTTATCACTTTTTCAGATTTTGAGTTAAAGTTGGGTTAAACATCGGATTTCCAAAATCGGGTCTGCTGAAATTCTGGGCCACTGAAATCTATTTCAGACCAGTCAGCTTTAGAGCTCATTTAGATGATTAAAAACTCAAAATTGGGATTGGTACATTAGACACAAAATTTTTTCCCTTTGAATAATGAGTCTAACACGAGTTGAATCGTCAAAATCTGATAAGCGAGTCAAAAGTTATAATCAAAATACCAAAGTAAGAAAAACCTGCCCAAGCAGAGTGTAAATTCGGCGACGAATTGTGCTGGAGGTCGAATTTCGGCAACGAATTCAACCCAGAAATGGGCAAAAATGCCCAATAATGAGCTCTAACTCACCACAGACCTTGGGGGATATTTTCCTAACGGGTTTTTGACAACATTTGGACTATAAATAGAAAGAGATTTCGTGGGTTTCATCTACTCAAACCCTAAGTTTGGATTTGTGAGAGATTGAAGAAGAAGAAGAAAGCTGAGAATTGTTTGGATGTTCTGAGTTCGTGTTTTTCCATCAAAGGAAGAGTTCTTCTTGCTTTTTTGGTGTTCTAACACCTGGATTTTGATTTCAAAGTGATTCATCAAGTTGGGATTTTTTGGAAGTTAGTTCTTGGTTGTGTCTAAGAGCAAAAGTGAAGCTCTGTTCTTGTTTCCAGATTTCCATAAGCTTCTCAAAGCTTGGATATTGATCATTCCAGCTTTCTAAAAGCTCTTGATTGAAGGAAATCAATCCTTCCAAAGGTAGATACCTTCTACTAATTTACTTTGTTCAATTTCCTAAATGAACAACATGATTTCAAAGTATGTTTTTATGAATTCTATGAATGAAGTTATGAGTTTATAAGGTACTACTATGAATGAAATTCCATGATGATGCCTCTATGATTTACAGCCTTATAAGTATATATATGATGATGCTCACAAATGTCACATGTACACAAAGCTTGCATGAATTGGATTTCCCATAAGTTTGATGTTTCAAATTTTATAAGAAATATTTTAAGGAAACCTCACAAGAACTCATAAGTGATTATATCAAACTTTGGGTTGGTTTCTAAGATCGGTTTCTCATGCTCGTAAGGATCTCAACGTCTAAGATCTCATAAGTTCTCATAAGAATCGATACTCATAAGGATCTCATAAGTCTAAGATTGTTTCACAAGCTCATAAGGATCTCAAAGCTCATAAGTACTCATAAGTTTCATATGTACGTTCTCTATGCTCATAAGGATCTCATATGCTCATACGACTCATAAGAACTCACAAGACAAACTCATAAGCTATTGATTATCGCAAGACCTCATAAGATGTATGTTTTACATGAAAGCTCACAAGGCAATGGTTTTGGAAAATATGCACATTTGATTTATGCTCTAAGCTCTACAATTTCTATAACTATATGCATGATCTTGTTTTCACATTGTTGGCTAATTGTTGGTACCCGCTAAGTATTTCAATACTCAGCCGTATATTTTGATGTCGACAGGTGCACGTGTTTCTTTCGACATCTGTGGTTCGGAGCCTTGGATAGAGGAAGAGTTCTACGAGCAGGAGCCTACCATGGATCATCATCAGGATGATGGAACTCTAGATAGGGGGTCCAATCTAGACTTTTGCTGAGCGAGCTAGGAAGATAGATTTTGTGTATGTGTATGTCGAGAGTGGGACTTATCTACTCCATCTTTTTGGATATGTTCTATTAGTTCCGACGTGAACCTAATGATAAGAGTGTTTTTATGATAAATTGCTTCCGCTTTGTTTTCGCTATATGTTATAACTTGTACGCTCTGATAGGATGGTAAGTAAGCCTTATGTATTATACCGGATGGTATGACACGGCGGTCACGAGGTAAGGTATCCCTAACTCTCAAAATAAAATATAAAACAATTAAACCATCTAAGAGAGTCTTCATTATTCTTTAACTTAATCTTAGTCATCTTCTTGGATTTCATCTTTAAGCTTATTTGATCTTCATCTTCATGACTTGGTATTTGCTCTTTTTGGTTTTGAGTTGAGTAGACTTCAACATTGGCTTTGATGGTTTGATCGATGAATCATTTCTAAGCTTGGTGTCATTTTCATGTTTTTGCCTTGAATTGTTTTGCTAATGCTTTTCATAAACTAAATTATACTTAAACTTAATAGAGACATTAGTAGCACAAATATCATTACATTATTGTGTTATCATCAAAATCAATGATGTTACCTTAGGTTGAAAACCTAAAGGCTAACGACCGACTCTCTTAACCTAGCCATGGAGGAACCCCGGCTCTAAACAAACACTGCCTCTCCTAACTTACGGTCAAGGAGGAACCTTGGCCAATTGACACCAATTCTGAAACATACCCCTATGTTTTGTACATAGGAAATCTCAATTAAACCAAGCTAAGCTTGGTTAATTGAAAACAGTTGGGCCTCGCGCCCCACGGACCAAAGTACGAAGCCAACAGTTCCAATTGGGAACCTACCGGGCCAATTGATCCCTCCATCGCCCTTCACACAACAAGAATACCTGACATATGTAGTTGGGCCTCGAACCCCACGGACCAAAGTACGAAGCCGCTAGTTCCAATTGGGAACCTACTGGGCCAATGGATCCCTCCATCGCCTTTCCCACAACAAGAATACCTGACATATGTAGTTGGGCCTCGAACCCCACGGACCAAGGTCTGAGAGTAAGACATTCCGAATTGGAACCTTACCTAAGCATAACAATTTTTATAAAATAGTGATGATGGTTTCCTTCCAAACCAATCAAAGTATGGAAAAAAATCTAGACATGAAAGATTTTCTTTTAACAAACATGTAGAGAGATTCGTTTCACTATAACTCAAAAATGGATTAGCACTAATATATTGACCAATCATTTATAGATTTATCACTATTATACAACCCAATTATTTACATTTCTGATTTTTACAAGGCATCTTCAACGGTTCCATCTCCATCCAAGTATGCATAGAATTCATAGTATTTGTAGTTTTTTCATATGTACAAATTTTTTCGTTTTTCCAGCTCATGAAAAACACGTATTAACAAGAGTATGTGCATTTTTTTTTTCATTTTCCAGCTCATCAAAGCATATATTATCATTAGCATGTGCAGATTTTCATTTTCAAACGCATCAATAGCATGCATTATCATGAGCATATGCATATTTTCATTTTCAAGTTCATCAATAGCATGAATGAACAAGGTATGTACAAAATTTTCATTTTCCAGCTCATCAAAGCATGTATTATCATGAGCACTCATCAAAGTATGTATTATCATGAACATGTGTAGATTTTCATTTTTTCCAAAATCATATACACATGAATTTAAATAACATTCAAGGCATAATTTTGAATACATAAATATGACTATGGGAGATCAAAGGTTACTCATTCATTTTGTTCAAGCCATTTTGAAAACCAAAACTCCAACAAGATTTCATTCACACCAAGATTAGAGTAAGATATTTACGTTTTCTTTCATTATTCTAAACAACATATTGAGATGGAATCAAAACATAGCCATGACACGATCTTAAACACACAAGTTTAACTATGAAAGATCCAACAAAATAAAAAATTATGCTCTCATTCTGAGATGATTTTTAG
Source organism: Tetracentron sinense (assembly GCA_015143295.1). Lineage (NCBI taxonomy): Eukaryota > Viridiplantae > Streptophyta > Magnoliopsida > Trochodendrales > Trochodendraceae > Tetracentron > Tetracentron sinense. Next base: position 527,989 of record CM026556.1, read on the forward strand.
AAATGAACATATTCTAAAATGAGTACAAACAAGATCTCAAACTACAATTTTCAACATACAAGCTTAACAAATGATTTCTACCAAAAGAGTGTAACAACAAGCCCATAGAATAAAGAGGAGAGAAGGAGATTTTCACCTTCTCCTTGAGCTAAAATCCCCCGAAAATGGACGAGAATGGCGTGAGCATGGTGGTAGCACCTCCTTTCCTCTTCCTTTCCTTCTTTCTTCCCTTCTCTCTTGCTCTCTCTTGGATTTTCGTGTGACACCCAAGGGTTGGGGGGTGTGTTGTGTATAAGAGAAAAAGGAGAGGGAGAAAGTGGCGCGAGAGAGTGAGGGGTAATGATGGGGTGGGTGGTGAGGTGGCAAGAAACCCACCCCCTCTTGTCATGCCTTGAAACTCAAACTCTCAAGTCTCAGGGTGTGAGTTCTCATTCAATTACTTGGCTCATATTATAAACATTTAATTATTCTTCGTAACTCATAATAAAGATTAAAACTCCCAAACTCACCTGTATAATATGATTCATCAGAGCAACTATCTACATATACACAATCCACTATATACATTAAACTTTCTATCACTTTCTACTAAAGTTTGTAATACAAAATTTTTCCATTTCAATCCCAAAATGTACCTCTGATGATATCTTCTTTCTCACTTTTTATACAAATATACAGACTCTACACCTCAAAAAGTGACAACCGCTTCTATCTCCATTAGCCTGCTCTTACTCTGCAAGAGTAATATAAATTTGGGTAAGCTGGAAAGCTTAATAAATAATTTTCATATGTGTAGGATTCAATGAACTTAAAAAGAAATGCAATGAAAATATGTGCAATTTTCAAACTAATATCATGCTTATTTTCAATTAGTATATACTAATTTTCCAAATATATGCATGAGACCATATAAATAATTATGCTGCAAATCATGAATTTAAACCGATCGTAAATACAAACCTCCCGTCGAATCATAATTTCAAGTAATAACGAATCCTGAAATAAAATCCTAAAAACTCAAGATATATAACTTATAACTATCCTATACTGACTCACATATTTTTCACCGATCTTGTCAGCATAGTCGCCTATAAGAGATCACAGTAGAATGATACTCTTAAAGGCTCTCTCGAAATAGGACAAAACTGAATTGGTACATTGGATTCTCCCAATAATTCAAACGTAGCCGCCTAGGACCACCCTAATACGCCGGGGTCTACTCGGCTTCCCGTACTAGGGTCAGATCCTTAGGCTCTCTCGGAATACAATGTGAGAATATAAAATCCACAAGGGTAACTCACCAGCTGGTTAATGCAATCATAAACTGACTATCGAATCCATGGATCGTCAGGGTAGTATTCTTCCCTAGATATTAACTTACTATCAAATCTATGGATCACCAGTGATATATATCAAAATCAAAATCATATTTATAATACATAAATTAGATTCAAATCCCATAATCACATCACCCAAAAGTTTTTCTTTCAAAATCTGATACAATTCAATGATATATATTTCATATATCAAATTTCACCTATTTTCATATGAACTCGTCATTTACTTTAAAAATAGGTAAGTCATGTATACTTATTCATAATTACTGAAATCTGAAATTTTCCACTTATTCAAAATTACTTCAATCTAAAATTTGTCACTTATTCAAATTACTATAATCTGAAATTGTTTCCAAAATCCTTGCATATTCATATTACAATTTTCCTATAACTCATCATATTAAAATTTAACAACAAATTCCTTTAATAGAATTAAAAGAACATGAATTGAATAAAAAACATATGATTTTACTTACCTAACTGTAAAATCCAGGTAAATTAGGTTTCTTTTTCTTTCCCTTTCCCTTTCCTTCTTTCTTTCATTTTCCTTTCCCTTTTCCCTTTCCTTCTTTATTTCCTTTCTTTTTTCCCTTTCCATATTTCCCTTTCTTTCCTTTCCTTTCCTCTTTTCTTTTCCTTCATTTCCTTTTCCTTTCTTTCCTTCTTCTTCCTCTACGTACTGTATTGTACTGTATTGTCTGTTTTTTTTTCACTGTTGTACTCTGTTGAGAACAAAACAAGAGAGTTTTTTTAAAGGCCTTGGATTGTCTCTGGTGAAGCCAGAAACTGGTCTCGGGGTTCCATACATTGTGCAACAGTTGGCCAAAAAATGGGGAGAAGTCATTCCATTTTCTCCCCATGATTTTGACTTCTCCCCATTTGATATATCTCCCCTTATTCTCATACACTTATCGCCACATGCCATAATAAGTGTGGAGAAGTCAAAATCATGGGCCCCATGATTTTGACTTCTCCACCATTTGTCACCTATTCTATGGTACCCCAAGACAAGCCCTTTCTGGCTTCACCAGAGACAATCCGAGGCCATTTTTAAACTCTCAACAGTTGTACGGTTGGGTGGTTTCACTTCCACCCAACACATGTCTTTAACTTTCATTAATTATATATTAACCCCTCATCCTTAATATTATTATATCTAAGCCCTTAATCTATAGATTAGTTATAAGTAACTCCTTAATCACTAATTAGTCACTTATTAATAGTAATTAAGAATAAAAAATAACCTTATTATACTTCTTTAACTTACCTTATTTAGAAATTAACCCTCCCTCTTAACATTTATTATACTTAAGCCCTAAATATCAAATTAGAGTATAATTAACATCCTAATCACTGATTAATCAACTAATTGCTCACTAATTATAATTAGTAATAAAAAATAATTATTATTTTTATCTCTCAAAACCCTTTTCTACATTAGACGGGTCATTTCTGTTAATGTAAGATTTTAGAAATTTTGCCCCGATTGATCGATATTATGATCTGAAATCTAAATTCTTAGGGTTTCTTAGGGTCACACATTTCACTATGTACATATAGTTTGAACTCATACATTTAACATATTTAGGTTTTTGTAACACATTATCTGGTATTTGGGGTACTAATAACGCATTATCTGTAATTAGAAGTTGGGTCATTACACCTCTTGCTTTGACTTTTCTCTCTTTTCTTTTTCTTTTCTTGAAATTAGTCAATCAATCCAACCACCACTTGTACCTTGGGTACTTTTACACATCAATCCATCAACCCTTGAATACTTGGTGTCCTATGCATTTGACTAGACTATATGATACGCTATGCGACTGCTAACCGCTTCGGCAGTCGACTGGTGTGCGGCACCACAATGCTCGATGGGGGGAAGATACTGGGTTTCCCGGTACTCGTCCGGGTACCGAGTTTGGTTAACCGGACTGATTTAACCATGGTTAAGGTCTCTAGTTAAACCCACTGAATATTAAATTAATTTAAATTAGACTTAATTAATGGCCCTAATTATTTTAATATTAAACTTAAATTAATTATGCTAATTAATGACAGTCAAGGCCTCAAATTTTATTTCAAAATTCCAGGTCGTGACAATCTCCCATTCTTCGTCCTCGAAATTTAAATTATACATTAGTTATCAAACAAATGAGGGTATTTGCTCACGATTGCATCTTCGATCTCCTATGTGGCTTCTTCTACGTCGTGATGTTGCCACAATACTTTGACTAACTTGATGATTTTATTTCTCAACACTTGCTCCTCGTGATCCATTACCTTCACTGACTTTTCTTAAAAGGTCAAATCTTCATTTACTTGAATTGGCTTGTACTGAATCAAGTGTGGAGGGTAAGGCACATAGTTTCTCAGCATCGATATATGGAACACATTATGTACCTTCTCCAGTTCTGGTGGTAGTGCCAAACGGTAGGCTATGCCTCCTACTTTAGCCAAAACCTCAAAAGGTCTAATGAACTGTGGACTTAATTTCCCCCGTTATCCAAATCTCATGATCCCCTTTGATGGAAAAACCTTAAGAAAAACATGTTCACCAACTTGAAATTCTAAGTTTCGACGCTTTCCATCAACGTAACTCTTTTGTCGGCTTTGTGCAGACAATAATATCGATCGAATCAACTCAATCTTCTTTATTGTTTCCTACACCAACTCGGGTCCCAGTAGTCTATGCTCACCTACTTCAGCCCAACATATTGGCGACTGACAACTTCTGTCGTACAATGTTTCGTACAGAGCTATTTAAATACTTGCCCGAGAATTGTTATTATATGTCAACTCGACCAATAGCAAGTAATCATCCCAGTTTCTCTGAAAGTCTAGATTGCCACTGTGCATCATATCCTCCAGAGTTTGTATCATGCGTTCAGACTATCCATCTATCTGTGGATGAAAGATTGTATGCATATTCAATTGTGTTCCCAAGGCCTCTTGCAAACTGCCAAAATTGGGAAGTGAACGGCGAATCGCGATCTGATAGAATAGACACTTGCACGTTGTGCAACTTTATAATTTCTCGAATATACAACTTCGACAAAATTTTCCAAGGTCATGGTGTCCTTGATTGCGAGGAAGTGGGTCGCCTTAGTCAATCAATCAAGTATTACCCACACTGTGCCGTGTCCATTCCTTGTTTTATGTAATCCTACCACGAAATCCATCGTGATATGCTCCCATTTCCACTCAAGGATAGGCAACAATTGTAGTAATCCGGGTGGTCTCTGATGCTCTACTTTTACTTGTTGGCAAACCAAGCATTGAGATACATATTCAGTTATTTCCCTCTTCATGTCGTTCCACCAGTAATTGTTTTTCAAGTCATGGTACATTTTAGTACCTCCGGGTGCACTACAAAACGAGAATGGTAAGCTTCATCTAGTAGTTCTTTCTTCAATTTGGGGTTTCCAGGCACGTAGATTTGACTCCTAAATCGAAGTATTCCATCCTCTGACCCCATTTTTTCTTGAAGCATTTTGCCTCTGATAGATTTTATTTCATCGTCTTCCTACTGTGCCTCCTGAATTTCCTGTAACAATACCGGTCTGGCTTGAATGCTAGCCAGCTTGACATTTGTACCTTTGGATCCCATACTTAAATTCCAATTTTTTGAATTCCTCAATCATTTTCCATATTTTTTCCCTCATCAACTTCATTGATCCTACAGTCTTTCGACATAGGGCATCTGCCACCACATTTCCTTCTCCTGGATGGTATTGTATAATGTAGTCGAGTCTTTTAGGAATTTCATCCACCTCCTCTACCGTATGTTCAGCTCATTTTGGAAGAATAAATAGTTTAAACTTTTGTGGTCACTGGAGACCATCATCTCTTCCCCATAAAGGTAGTGTCTCCAAATTTTCAATGCAAAGACTACGACTGCCAATTCAAGGTCATGCATAGGATAATTCTATTCATGTATTTTCAACTGTCTAGAACCATAAGCAATGACTTTTTTTGTCTTGCATCAAGACACATCCCAGCCCTTTGTGGGAGGCATCACAATATACTTCAAATCCTCCAGTCCCTAAGGGAGTTGTCAACACTGGAGCCGATGTTAATTTCATTTTCAAATCTTGAAAACTCTACTCGTGCACTGTTGTCCATTCAAACTTTATATCTTTCTTAGTCAATTCGATTAACGGAGCAACTATCTTGGAAAATCCTTCAACAAATCTTCGGTAGTATCCAGCCAACCCAAGAAAACTTCGAATCTCAATCACGGTGATTGGCTTTTCCCAATCGAATATTGCTTGAATCTTGGATAGATCTGCGGATATTCCATTCCTTGAGACAATATGTCTGAGGAAGGCTACCTCTTCCATCCAAAACTCACACTTAGATAATTTAGCATACAACTGATTATTTCGCAATTTTTCTAGCGTAACTCTCAAGTGTTCTTTAAGGTTTGCCTGACTAGGTGAGTACACAATATGCCATCAATAAATACCCCTACAAACTGATCCAAGTACAACCTGAAAAGACGATTCATCAAATCCATAAAAGCTACAGGCACATTGGTCAGTCCAAAATGCCTCACCAAAAACTCGTAGTGGCCGTAACAAGTCTAAAAAGTTGTCTTCTGAATATCTTCATATTTAATCCTCAATTGGTGATAACTTGATCTTAGGTATATCTTGGAGAAAACCTGCCCTCCCTATAATTGATCGAACAGATCATCGATTTTAGGGAGGGGGTATCTATTCTTGATCGTTGCTTGATTTAGCAGATGATAATCAATACATAAACGCATACTTCCATCTTAGTTTTTTTCAATCCAAAATAAATCACGTAGGGCGCGGCCATTCTCTTCTGGTAGTTAGACCGTGGAATCTTTTTGTTATGTATTTCTGGAATATGAGTGTGTGACTTTAACCAATAACATCGACGCTCCCCATGGTGATACGCTAGGACGGATTAGTCCCTTATCCAACATATCTTGTAATTGGAGTTTCAATTCTTGAAGTTCCGCTCGAGCCATTCGATATAGTGTCTTCGATATCAGGGTCACACCTTCAGTGATATTGATTGCGAAATCGATTTCTCGGGTGGGAGGGAGTCCTGGTAGTTCTTTAGGAAACACATCTTGCAACTCCTTCACCACTGGGGTACTATATATAGTAATATCCTCATCTTTATCTATCATCACAAAGGCTAGATATCCTTTGCACCCTTTTTCCGGTAGGTTGCAATCTTTAATTGTTGAGATCAGCCTAGGTGCATGACCTTTGAAAACCCCATGCATTTTGAATTCTGGAATGTCTAGAATTTGAAATGTTACATTCTTAGCAATACAATCTACCACATCATGGTAGTTGGCTAACCAATCCATCCCCAGGATGGTGTCGTAATCCTTTATATCTAGTACGATCAAATCTACTATCATCTGCACATTGTTTATGAGTATGAGACCCCTATCATATGCTTGTAAGCACCCAATTTTTACACCACTCCTTAACCATGGTTAAGTAATGTAACCCTGGTTAGCTTTGTTAAACCTTAGGTCTACCCTAGTCTAACCCAAGGTCAACCTTAGTCAAGCTCTAGGTCAACCCTAGGACAACCCTAGTCTACCCATAGTTCGCTTGATCTAACCCTAGGTTAACCCTAGCCAAGCCCTAACCTAGCCCTAGGGACACATAGGGTCCAACCCAAGGCCCCTAGGACCTAAACCCGTAGGAAAACAAGCCTGGGCCCAAGACCTAAGCCAAGCCCTAGGAAGGGAGCCTATCCTAAAAATTCAAAATTTACAGAATGTCTGTAGTCCATCTAGCGACATTTTTTTACCACGTGGTGAGCATTTAAGCCTGGGCCAGACCTTTTTTTGGAAAAAATAGAGAGTAGCGGTAGATGATGTACCGCCATTACCAATTTTCCCTTCCAGGGGAATGACAATACTTGATTCACTGCCATTCCCACTGTTAGCATGCAAATAGCACACCTGCCCTCTGGGTGCATCGAGCATGCCTCTGTTCACCCCCTTTCGTCGACAGTTCCCGTTCAATTTTCTCATAAACCTCTGTTTTTAAAGACCAATATGATGAGAATGATTTTTTAGGTCTTTTGGCTTCTCTTTAACATGATTTTAATCATATATTAAGATGTCATAGAGCCTTAGAATATTTTCCAATAAATCTTAAATTCCTAAGGTCAATCTAGATACTTGAGCATTTCAATTTTCCGTACTTTGAGTATTTCTTACATAAATCCTAAGTACTCTCAAAGACTAAATAATAAACAATAAAACCTTTTTGAGAGTCTTCATCTTCAATCTTGATCTTGATTAGATTTCTTTTTTTGCTTTAAGATCCGACTGGAACTTTGGGATTGATCTTCAATATGCTCAACTTGATCTAATAGCTTTCTTTTGGCTTGATGGAGGTATCCTCTTTAAGCTTGGTTTCATTTCCATCTTTTTGCCTTTGATGATGTGCTAATGCTCCTTATCAGTTGATTTACACTTAAACTCAATAGAACATTAGTAACACGAATGTCATTCTATTATTGCTTTATCATCAAAATTAAAGATGATACCTTAGGTAAACTCATGTGAGCCCCTGGTTCTATTCCAGGGGACTTTTGCTTCATTCAAATCCCAATAGTAAAGGTTCCCTAGCCTTTCCCATAGGCATGGGGACCCTCTCAAGGAGATAATTTTTTTTTTTAAGCTTGTAGCATTCGAGGACATTCCTCTGAGCCCCCAAGCTCTCAATGTATCCTTAAACTAATAAGGAAGACCCTGGAGTAGTCTTGGTTCGAGGCCCAGGGGGAAAAATCACAATTCTGGGAAATCTTCAGAATGTCGGTAAACTCAATACCGCCATTCTGGGCACTTCCCTTTGCAGTGGCCTTTAGGCTCATCTGATGAAGCCCTGGTCTATTCTAAGGCCTGGTTTAGGTCCCTGAGATCTCCCTCATCTTCCAAGACCTTGGGGACCCCTCTAACTACGGTTAAAATCCAAAAAATGAAAACTGTCAATAATATATTTTACAACTACAAGAAATAGTGTTATCCAAATTGTCAATTGTAACAGTGTATTCACGATTCTTCTTTCGCCATGTTATCGTATATGTGGCTAATGTTTCATTTCCACTATTTAATTTAACATGAAATGATATTGCTTTATGGTATTCTTCTTGAAATAATTTAAATATTATAGGAGTGTAGACATTCCTCGCATGGATCAACAGTGGTACATTTGCAAGTACTTCTACTATGTCGTGTTTGATGTGAAAGTTAACGTTTAATTCAGTTTTCTTTCTATCAATCACTACTCTCTCAAAATCTTTAAAAAAATCAAGTAGATAATGACAACTGCTTAAATACTGTCTCAAGACACTATTTATACTTTCACTCCTTTGAGTGTTTCTCATATCTACACAAAATGTAGTCCTTCTATACACCAACGCCCATTTTTATCTCTCTTTAAAAAATCATTGTAGTCATGCATTACCTCTTAGATTATATTCATCTAACATTTTATCCCATTCGTCAAGAAAATCTTAATCATCATCATAATCATAAACCTACTTCTTGAAATCCTAACCAAATGCCTTTGAAGCAGTAAATGCATGGCTAAGGTTCTTTATAACATTTTGATACATTTGCTATACACAAATCCGATGATATGTATTCGATAAAACCATAGAGATCGCATTGTCCAACGCCTTCTCTTGATCAGTAAGAATGGTCTTCTGTTATTTTCTAGACATTATAGTTAGAAATGCTCAAAACACCCACTCAAAATATTCGATTGTTTCATCATACATCAATGCTGCCCCAAATAAAATACTCTGCTTATGATTATTAACTCTTACAAATGGTGCAAATCGTCGTGAAATGTTATTCATTCTGTAAGTTGTTTCGAAATAGACCACATCGCCAAAAATGTTATAATCAATCACCATTCTAGAGTCTGCCCAAAATATGTTAGTGATTTTCTCTTTGGCATCGAGTTGTATGTTGTACACAAAGTCTGGATCTTGAACATCCTTCCTTTGAAGATACTGTAAGACATCACCTGCATCTCCTTTTTTCATAGATGTAGTTCATTTAACACAAATATAATTCTCAATGTCTATGAGAAGGAAACCAACATTTTCATCCCCTATAGCTTCTGCACTCGTGAGATCATACGTTTTCTTTGATTGTATACCAACACCAATTGCCATTTTAACTTGAATCATTTGCACAATAGTTACCTTCCTCCGTGAATTAAACATAAAAGCCTTCGATGGGGTGCGGTGATGATTGTGCTCAAATTCCACCACATTTATCTTATATTTACCGCTTGACTGAAGACCAATTATGATGTGTGTTTTGCATTCCACTCTAGTAGGGTCACATGAACATTTCACATTACGTTGTTCATCCTTCTTGATACCTTCTCTTGAATAACAAATTTTTCGACGCCTCACCACACCTGTGCTAGTTTTGTTTTTTCAATATTTTCGAATACCGAATCCAACCTTTCTTGCATAGTCATTGTAGAAATCATACGCATTTTGCTCTGATTCAAATTCCATACCAATTTTTGGAATTACTGTATTATCAATATATCTTGATTCTTCATTGTACCCAGAGCCACTACCATGATGCTGACAGTCTACTTCATGTGGTGTAGGGGTATTTGTGATGTCTTCTACATCAAACAATAACTTTCGTTATGCTCGTATATCATGCTCCATCGCACCACTGTCGCTAACTTTTTGTCACTTGACAAGATTATTACAAATAGGTATCAAGTCTCTGTCATAGTTGCCAAGAGGAACCAACTATTCAACCCACCAAGCAGGCCTCAACTCTTTAAGTGAACTTCCAGACACACTTAATGAATATTTGTATTGAGTGGATCTTACAAGGATATAATTATAAGGCTACTATGCAGAAAATATAAGTTGAATTACCTTAGTCCACTGAGCTTCCAATTTTAAGTTTCACATCAACAAACTTCTCACCATAGATTGATTCTCCACCTTTTCCATCACCAAGCATAAAATCACCTCTCTCGATCATAATGCTATAAATAATCCTATAAAACATGACATGCATCTAAGTCATGAAAATTAATTGAAAATTTATAGTCTACATTTTAACAAAATTAATTGAAATGATGCCAGCAATTGTTACCCCATGGATAGTGGAAAAAGAACATATTATTATTTTTGTATCCTATCAATTGAAATTGAAGCTATACCCCCATCATCACAGTAAAAAAAAAGGACTAGATAGCTTATGACTTCCAATTCCATCTTGGTTCACGGATTGGTTATAGCTCAAAAAACCCCCTAAAAAACCCACTAATTAGATGACCACGAGTACTCATTACTCAATCAATAGCATTCTTGCATGCTCAATACAACATGTACTTTGCCAAATAATCAAGTCCATCGATTGAAAATACTATTTGGGTGAAGAAAATCAATGAGATTTTCTATTAATGAAGGTTGTTGTTGAGTCACAGGAAGAACAAAAAATCAAGGAGAGTGAGAGATTTGAAGAAGAAGATCAATCACATACCTTCTAATTCGTAGAGTATAAAGGCATTGTGTCCTTCTCTTATGTAATCAAGCATCTTCAGTGTTCATACGGTTGGTTGGTCTCTGTATCAACTGAGAGAGATGAAAAGGCAAACAGTGAAATAGTAAAGTAAACGGTATGAAGAGGTAAAGTAAATTTTTTTTGTTGAATAAAATATTATAAGTTATACAATGGAGTAAATGAATTGAATAAATTATTATTATCTTTAAAACTTAACGGAGTTGAATGCCGTATACAACCTTTTTCATTTCCCACTCACCCAATGCCACATGTCGATTGTAGAGGTTAAGACAGATGTTTTTGATCCGACGAGAGCCATATCAAATCCGATCTCGAAAAATGCCATACAAGTAGGCTCTCTTATAATTAATATTCTATAACTTAATAATCTCTAATAATTAATAAATTGGTAAGAAACCAACTTTTTTCTATAGTGTATAATTAATAATCTCTTATACTTGCTATTTAATAATTTTTTAAGAAAACTCTAGTATATTATTAATTATAAGAGAGGTTTTTATACTATATTAGTACATAGTTATATGAATCTTATAAATACTTTATGATGATATATGTATCGGGAAGAGAAATGGATAAAATGATTTTAGATATTGGCTATGTATAATAAATTACCATATACAGTACACTGTTTTAGATATTTTCAAAATTAAAAATTTTAAAAATCATTGTATGAGGACTTCAAAATAATTAACAAAAGTTAAAGGGAGAATCCCATGAAAAACAGAGTTCAAAAGGAATTTTGTCTCTGCCCAAAATAAAAGATGTTTCTTCTTCGCTTTGAAAAATGAGTTAACTTTATCAAACTGAAAAAGTAATGAAAAGAGAGTAACAAAAGAAATACGAAGGGAAGGAGAAGATTTCAACCAAAAAGAATGAGACAAAATGGTTTGTATTCAAAGGAAAGAGGAACAAATCTAGCTTTCTTCAAAATAATTAACAAACGTTAAAGGGAGAATCCCGCCAAAAAACATGTTAGTTGCACTTCATATAGTTAGAGGAAGATAAAGTTGCAAATTATGCTATTCCTGCTCACCTAAATAAATTACAAAGTACAATGGTCAAGAGAAAGCCTGACAATTTTTTTATGTGTCAAGTGACACAATTTTTTTTTTTTGTAATTTTGAAAGGTCCAAAGCCTAACAATACGAAGAATCATTAATTAAAAGACATTATGAGATTTTTTATGTGTCAAGTGACATAACCTTTTTTTTGTATTTTTGATAGGTCCAAATTACATTAGCTTGTTCAATGGGCTAACATAAAACTTTTGATTTATAAGTTTTTTGAGTGTTAGTATATGAAGCTTATATGCCGAGACCCAAAATCTCACGTAGAAGTTTTGAGACTTTGGCTCGTGACTTATCATATCAAACCATCCTGTGAAAACACACAAAACATGCTAATAGCGGAAGCTAAAAATTTATTTATAACAAATGTCGCGACCCAAAATACCCCCTAGGAGTTAGGGATACTTGACTCATGACCGCCGTATCATACCTCCAATATGATACATAAGGCACAGTAGAGACCTGTCATAATACATAGACAACATAGCGGAAATGATTTAAAGTGCACAGCGGCAACAAAATACACTAAACATAGTGGAAGCAAAGTAAATACTCATATAACTTGGCCCAAATGTGAACCAACAAAATACAACTGTATACGTAGATATCCAAAAGGGGTTGAGTGGACAAGTCACACTCTCACTATAACAAAATACCGTATCTTTCTAAATCGATCAACAAAAATCGAAGTCACGACACCTATCTACTGAACCATCATCCTGGTAGTGATCCATGGAAGGCTCCGGGTCGAAGTACTCTTCCTCTACCCAAGGTTCCGTGCCACACAAATCAAAAGGGAATCGAGCACCTGCCGATGATAACAAATATCGGCTGAGCGTGGAATACTCAGCGTATACAAACTAATAACAATAAAACAATAATAGCATAGAACATGCGAATCATGGAGAACGAAATCCTTAAAACATGTATGAGCGTGGAAACCGTGAAATAACATGTTAGATGAGATCCGAAAATCAAAACCAAAACCAAACCAAAACCATAACCGTGTGAGTCAAGTGATAATCATAACCTTGTGAGTTCTTGTGAGTTCATAGAGTTCATGGAGTTTCTTAGAGTCATTTATGATCCGTAAAGACATAGAGATACCATAGAGCACAACGATAGAGCCAATACCATAGAGATCTTAGAGCATTTCATTTGTGATCCTTAGAGCTTTGAGACGATCTTAGAGATATCATGGAGTTCTTTTGAGCGTGTATCATGACCCTTAGAGCTTGTGAACCGATCTTAGACAAATCATGGAGTTGCTTAGAATCATTCTTTACAAGTCATTTTTTTGAAAACCCTTTTCGTAGCATTGAGGAAATCCATTAAAAAAAACCGGTTCATGCGAGACATGCGAGCATATGAGCATATGAGAATAATAACATGTTTAAAACACCCAAGAACCCTTAGAGGCATTTAATCAAACACTTAGAATACATAATAGTGATATCTTACATCCAAGTATTAAAACAACATCCTTTCACACCATCACCAATCAAGATATATATGTAGTATAGGTTAAGAGGAACAATAGTTAGTAACTAGTAGTATTGCAAGATTGGTAGTAGAGTGTATCTACCTTGGTGAAATCAAAGACTTTGATTCCAAAAGCTTGAACAAACAAGAACCTTGAGTTCTTGGTTGAGAAACACCAAAAGAAGGAAGAACTTGATCTCTCCTTCAAGCTTGAGCAACCACCTAGCTCCTCTCCTTTTTCTCCCCCTCAAAATCTCTCAAAATAGTGCACTAAGGGTTTCTGAAACCTTAAGGCACGAAACTAACCTTTATATAGGCAAAGAGTGGTGGCTAAAGTCTTAAACACTCTTAATTAAGAAAATCTGCGTATGACCAATCGATCGGTGGTACAGACCGAGCGATCGGTGACTGACCGGTCGATCGGTGGTTTCAACCGAGAGATCGGTTAAAAACACATTCTCTGGAATTTTTTCCCATACAAAAAAGTTAACCAGTCAATAGCTACCGATCGATCGGTAGAGGACCGGTCGATCGGAGGTTATCACCGAGCGATCGGTGGTCCCCTGTTTTCTGCGAAACCCTGTTTTCACTACTTGAATATTTTCCAATCCCACTTCCAACACCTTAAATGCTTAAGACACACTCCTTAATGATATGTAGACTTATTAGAACATGCACGTCATAAATCCAAACACGTATATTAACATAAGACCCATTAGTGTACAAAACCACACTCGGGCATTATTCACTGCTTAGTGAAATACGGATCCAGGGCTCTACAACAAAAACATATAATGTATTCCAAGTGTTAGAACAAGTTTAACAAGTCTGAAGTGGAACATCTCCAGTTTAACAAAACACACACACACACACATACACACTGTGGGCAGTGAAAATCTCACCGTCCATTGCCCAGGTGTGTGTGCAATGACACACACCTGATCTCAGCCTCTCGGGGAGACAGTTAAGTTCATGCTTGCCTGTGGTACGCGCAGTACCTTTAGCTGTTAGCATTAAATACTGATAGCTGGCACTATGCTACCCAGCTAAGCAAGGGTAGGGTTGATTCGTGAGGATAAATCTCACGGATCCACCCTAAATGGTAGCTCTCAAATGGGCTGATACATACCCCATCCGTGAGGACCAAAACCTCACGGATCCAATATTAAGTGTTGGGCTCCGAGAGGTTAACACATATTCATCCGTGAAGGCAAAACCCCACCGATCCAACTTTGGTGCCAGCCTCTGAGAGACTGACACGTGTCCATCCGTGAGGATAAAACCCCCATGGATCATATTTAGTGCCAGCCTCCATAAGGTTGACACGTGTCCAATAGGACAAGTTCTCACAGATCAAATATAATGTCCTGGATCTAATCCAGACCACTGGTAAGACTATGATCCGTGGTTGAGACCTGTGGTCTCACCTCGTGATCCGTGCTTGAGACTTGTGGTCTCACCTTGTGATCCGTGGTTGAGACCTATGGTCTCACCTGGTGGTCTGTGGTTGAGACCTATGGTCTCACCTCGTGATCCGTGGTTGAGACCTGTGGTGGTCTCACCTCGTGATCCGTGGTTGAGAGCTATGGTCTCACCTGGTGGTCCGTGGTTGAGAGCTATGGTCTCACCTCGTGATCCTTGGTTGAGACCTATGGTCTCACTTGGTGGTCCGTGGTTGAGACCTATGGTCTCACCTGGTGATCCGTGGTTAAGACCTGTGGTCTCACCTCGTGGTTGAGACCTATGGTCTCATCCTTTGATCCGTGGTTGAGACTTATGGTCTCATCTTGATCCGTGGACTGGCCTAGGCCAGTCTGTCCCAGCTGACAGTCAGTATTTGACTGTCATGGGGCAGAGAATCCTTAATAAAAATGATTCTCTATCAGGCTGTGGGGAATCCCAAGATAAGGATCCCCTCTTTTAAAATCTCATGGGATGCCACGTGGCACCCCATGGTTATTTTAGGATTAGGACTATGTCCTTTATCATAGGAAATGATGAGATTACCATCATCTTTTTCGAAAGGTACTGGGATTCCCCCCCAAAAGAGGAAACCTGGTACAAGAGTCCTAAAAAAGAAGAGGATTCTCGGTAGCTTAAGAACTCTCTCGGATAAGGGAGAGTCGTAAGTTGACACCCTCTAAGAGGAGGGCCTTTTTTGACTTTCCTAAAATAAGGGAGTCAAAGAGAGTCCCAAGAAATGGACTCTCTCAAACCCATAAAACTGGGTCTCTCACAAAGAAACAGACAACAACAGGAAGACAGAGGAGAAGAAACGAGAACAAGAGAAAAAACTCTCTTTTAAGCAGCAGCAAACACAAGGAAGCAAGTGAAGGAGAAGACTCCGGAATATGGAGAATACAAGGTGAACCCTTAAATATGACCATCATTCTTTTCCTTTTCTTAGAAAATACCTCAATGAGGCACTTGTAACGCCTACATGGGAATTGGGCAACCCCATTGAATAAATAAAATAAGTTTATTCAAATTCTGTTTTTCTTTAATTCTTCATCTTAATTAGAGGTTCTTCCCCGATACAGGAAAGGTAATTTAACAGTCTGAGTTTACTCAGATCAGAAGGATAGTCCCCCACAACAAACAATAAACTCCATACAACAATGGAGGAAATTTGAAAGCAAGAATGAAATTTGTGCTCACACACACACACACACACACACACATATATATATCTCATTCACATCCCTAAATAATATGCATCATAAGGGCACCTATCAAGGTCTCTATCCTCCATCGGATGATCTCTCACAGGATCCTCCTCGACGTACTTCTCCTCGACCTATGGTCCTGGAGCTCATATATCAAATGGATATGCCGAAAATAACAATTCGGCTGAAGATTGAAAAGCTCAGCGTAGACAAACTACTAGCTAACAGTGTTATGATATCAATAACAACAAGCTTATGCGTGGAAACTTAACAAGTTCATCATACATGCTTAAATCCGAAAGCGGAAACCATACTTCAAATCTTATCTTAAAAAAGTGTAGTTTTCCAAAACCTTGTCTTACGAGCTTTCGTTGAAAATCAAACCTTACGAGTCTTTATAAGAATTCCAAAACTTATCTTATGAGTTCTTGTGAGAATCAAAGTTCTTATGAGATCTTTGCCTGTGAGAATCATACTTATGAGTTTCTTATGAGTCTTATGAGATTATACTTAGAGCCAGATGACTAGTACCCTTAAAAGACTTAAAGCTGAGTATGTAAATACCCTTCATCTAATTGTATATAGAAATGGATTACTAGTATCCTTGACCAACTTTTCCTGTTGACATTATCGTTCTTATGAGATTATACTTTGAGCTGGATATGACATATCCTTGGATATGCCATATCCTTGACCAACCCTCCGTTTGATTTTATCAATGCTTATGAGCTTGTGAGCTTGTAGATTTCTTATAAACTTTGCTTATGAACTTTTAATACCTGTACTTATGAGAAAACTTTGATCATGCAAGACATATGTGTGCATATAAGACTTGTGAGCATCATGATAAACATAGAGAACCCTAAAACATCAACAAAATCATGGAGTTTCATTCATGGAAATAGTGTGCAATTACTTAGGCTTCATTCATCAATTTCAGCAAGAAGACATACTTTTCATCTTACTTTTATTAAGGAAATCATAACAAAAGTAGATAGTAGAGTGTATCTACCTTACAAGACCAATTCCCTACGATCAATAACTTAAGAAAGATTTGAGAAGTGAAAACCAGACTTCTCCTTTGATTGTAGTACAAACCCTAGCTTTTCTCTCTCTTTATCTCTCAAACTTCTCTTAGAACTTTGGTAAACTTAAACCCCAAACAAATGACTCTATATATAGAGTTTGTGATTGCCAAAACCCCAAAAAGCCTTTCGAAGATATCTAAAAAACATAAAGTAGGTCAGCCAAGGCATAAAACACATAAAAGGGGTCGATCAACCTTGAGAGCGGTTGACCGGTTGCCTAGCGATCGACCGTGGTGAGGAGCAGTCGACTGGCCCTTGACATCCCTTTTGGAAAATTTCCACATACAAAAATGTGCAATATCTGGTCGACCGCTTGGAAGAGTGGTGGACAAGTTGCCTAGCAATCGACCGGTCATATGAGCAGTCGGCCGGTTTGGTCTGACTTTGCCCATTTTGCTTGTTTTTCACACTTTAAACACTTAAAGAGTATTTTTATACTCCTTTACCTTAGATTTTAACACACCCACAAACCCTTATGTTGTGTTTGGTTGTCGAGAAAATGTGAAAAAGAAAAGAAAAGAAGAGAAAAGGAAAGAAAATAAGAGAAAATTATAAAATTTTCCATCGTTTGGTTGTCTAGAAAATTAGAGAGAAAATTTGCTTTTTTTAAAATTACTAACATGCCCCTACTTTTTTAAAATTATCAAAATACCCCTAATCCTTTAAAATAACTTCAAAAATTTTAATTTTACTCAGTTTTTTAAATTTATTTTATACTTTTTTTTTTACATTTTAAAATATTTTTTTCAAAAAAAATCTAAAACAAATAAAAAATACCAGCTGTGTCTTTGTCTTCTTCCTCACGATAGGGACGTCAAAGCTACTGTTTTCAGATTTTTTTTTTGTAAATCTTTGCTTATTTCAACTAAAATCCAATATGGAATTTCTAAAAATCATTTTAAAACTTAAATCCTTATTCAAATCAAGATTAAAACTTATCATAATCTTATTTTTAAATCAATCCAAACCCCCATCTACTGTGTTAGTTTTTTTTTTTTATAAATCTTTGCTTATTTCAACTAAAATCCAACATGGAATTTTTAAAACTCATTTCAAAACTTTAATCCTTATCCAAATCAAGATTAAAAACCTATCAAAACCTTATTCTAACTTGTTTAAATCAATCAAAGCCCCCAAATCGTGAGTTCGGGAGAGAGAAATATAGAGGTTAGAGAGAGATGGAAGAATATGATATTACTGTCGTCGGAATCGCTGGTGACGCCGCCGGAGCCGAAAATCAGTGTTGGAGACTTGGAGTGGGGAAGAAGAAGAGGAGAGAAATTAGAACTGGATAACTATTTATTTTCTTTTCTATTCAAAATCCAATGTTTTTTTAAAGATTCTAAATCCATCAAATGGGATAAAATTTTCTCTCAATTTTATTTTCCATTTTTCACTTTCTTTGTAACCAAATAATGGAAAATCAGATTTCCTTCCAAATTTTTTTTCCAACCCTTATTTTCTCGGCAACCAAACACAACATTAGAGTATTCTACTATTTTCCTTAATACCCAATTACACACACAAATTGCATATAGGCCTATACAAAATGTTCATTTATAAATTGAGGCACGCAAAACATATATATATGGAAAATACAATACAATCAATTCTTATATAATATAATATTCTCTTATAATTAATATAATTTTTTCCAACCGGATATCATTAAAAAAAGGAATGCGTAATAGCACTAGCATGAAACGCGTTGTTAGGAACTCTCACTTTTACGCAAGTGAAAGACTAAGGAATGCGTAGTAGCACTAGCATGAAAAGCGTTTGTTAGGAACTCTCACTTTCACGCAATGAAAGTCTGGGGATGTGGCGAAGGTCTAGGGATCTAATCTCCTTGGGGTAAAGGGTTTGCAAGGTCTCAATGCCCCCCAGCTCAAAAAAAAAAAAAAAAAAAAAAAAAAGAAAAAAAGAAAAGGGAGACTATCGCCCTTTTGCATTTAACCGGCACCTTGGTACACCTCAGTTTAGCCGCCCCCAAAAAAGTCCATTCATTACTTAGAGAAGAAGAAAGCAGAGAGAGATGGCGAAGGCATTGGGACCGACCGGAGAGTTCTTCAAGAGGAGGGATGAGTGGAGGAAGCATCCGATGCTGACCAACAACCTCAGGCACGCGACTCCTGGCCTCGGCATAGCCCTCGTCGCCTTCGGTTTCTATCTTGTCGGTGAAGCCGCTTATAACAAGTTCTACTCTCCCCATCCTTCCTCTTCCTCTTCCTCCTCTTCTCATTCTCATTGAATGTCTCTCTCAGGTGCGCCTTTCCTTCTTCTTTTATTTTGTTTTTTGTTGTTGTTTTTTTTTTCTAAATTTTTAATATCTGTGTTTAGATTGCCACTTGTCTGGAATTAGGGTTTGTCTCTCCTTATCGAATGTGTGTGTCTTCTCCTTATGAATGAATGAATGTGTAGCTTCTTTGTGATCCCCAATTCATACCTCTCTTTGTTCATTTCTTTCTAGAGGCGTTTCCCCTTGTTTGTCTCGTAGTTATTTTGCTTTCTGTTATCAATTAGGGCTTTTATTTCTCTTGACAAATGCGGGTCTATTATATTATCTGTTATACATCGTTCACTGTAGGGATATGGATCCTATTCGTTTCGCTACTTGTCCACTTCCTTTTTTGATTTTTTTTTTCCTGATAAAAATAGTGTCATTTGGTCAAACAAATTGGATTTAAATTGTGTAAATGCCCTTTGGAGCTGTCGAAAGAATTATGTGAAGCCTTATCCTATAATCATACTGTTTGTCTTTTTGATAATGTATGCCATCTTCATTCTTTAATTAACCTGCTCTATAAACCAAAGAATTCTTTGAATTTTTGCTTTAGTGTTCTAATTTTACCCTCGTTCCTCAATACCAGATTTGAAGTTCTATGCTGATCTTAAAGTTTTAATTCTTATTTTTCTGAGGGTTTGTGAATTGTTCGGGTGCTTTGAAACACTATCTGGAAGTGGTTCTGGTCTGATTGGAAAATTTTAGAGCTAGTTATGTTGAGGTAGCGTTTGGATAGACTTCCCCAGCAAATCTATGACTTTTGGGTCTAGGGAAGTCAAAAGTTGGGCACTATTATTGATGCAAGAATATGAAACTAATCTAGGATGATATGATTAAGAATTTTACAATTAAATCCCAACAATAATGAAATTTACAAAATTATCTAGATTAACACAATTATATCAAAGAAAGTCGAAAGGGGAATTAATAAGATCATAGGGCAATTCACAATCCTGCATACATGAGTTTTCAAACTGAATTGGATGATCGTAATAGAATTGAGAACTTCCACTAGCTTAGGGATTTCAGTCAATAGTCAATGTGATTTCTTTATTCAATTGAGGATTTCAAAATATTAGTCTAGGCTCAACAATGGTTAAGGGTTGTAACTTGCATGCAATGTATGGTTGTCTAGGTGACTTGAGGCGACAGACCTCATGGACGCCTGACACAGTAGCTTGAGGCGCCCGAGGCGTCGCCTGATGAACTCTTTGCTGTTGAAATCCATTCCAAGATGATATATATGTATAATGCATTTCCTCGAATAAGGGGCCTTGCAATTCATTTAAATTGCAAAATCTTCATTGTCAAGATGCACTTTAATAGAACCATCTCTAGACAGTTCTAGGAATAATAAAGGGGGATTTCAAGTCTTAGGAATAAAAAAAAAAGAACAAATAAAACAAAGTCTACAATGACTATTGAAAGGGGGGAGATAGGAATTGTGAGGGATAAAATAAAAAGAAACAACAGTCTACAATGATAGTCGAATAAGAGAGAGAGAATGTGAGAAAAAGATGAGGGAGAGTGTAGGAATGAATAAAAAGTAGAAAAATAGTTAGATAGTCAATACGACGGCGAACAAAGGAGATAGAAGAGAAGGGGGAGAGAGGAAGAGGCCATACCTCTTACTATCATTTCTTCTTTAGAGAAGTATTAAAAAAAATATAATAAGTGGAATATATATAATAATGGGGTCTACACTTAATTAAATTACAAAAGACCTTTTAAATATGAGTTTATTAGAGTTTTGGGGGCCCTAGAGAGAATTTGGGACATTTAAAGGCTTTTTTTCATCATGCTTGGTTGCGCCTTTAACAACCATGCAAAGAATAGAGGGGGGTCATATGGTCCACCTGCAAATAGGGACTGAGGGAGAGAGAGAGAGAAACCAATTGGTCAACTCAGTGAGTGAGAAAGAGGACATGAGGGAAATTTTTTTTTTTGGATATACAAACTCTTATCATATTTATTATATGATAAAAGACATGAAAAATATATAAAATAGCATGCTCTTTTGTTTACTAAATTACCATATTAAAATAAAATAAATTTTATAATTTTAAACAATAATAATATTACATATATCATATATTATAATAATTACCGCCTAGGTAGCCAATTGCCGAAGCCCAACAAAGCGCTTGGTCCCCTAGGGCCTAGGCAACGCCTTTAACAACTATGGTTAGGGTTTGAATGTGGTCCCGTAGCTCAATCGATGTACATTCTGTGCTGCTGTCTCATTCATTGCTTCTTGTATGCTTGGGGTTGCAATGCAAATTCTTGAAAGAAATGATAATACCTTTTTTTTCCAATTAAGTAATCGATCATAGGGATGTCTCAGCTTTGTATTTCATTTATCTACTATTTATGTGGTCGGTTCATGCTCAGAGTCCTTGGCTGGCCCTTTGATGTCTCAGCTTAGGAGATGAGTGTCAATTATTGGATAGTCTGAATAACCAAAAAAAAAAAGTGTTGGCAACCGAACATGTTAAACTAGTGTAGTGTACAAAACAAATTGCAACTGAACATGCATTAAGATAAGAATGTGGAAGCAAGCAAATTACCCTTATGTAAGTGCAATTGTTGTTAATATATAGCATATTACATGAATCATATACCACAATCAAGGTTGTTAAATCGTAATCAAATCGTAAAATCGTTTTAGGAGCGATTCGATTCAAATCGGGATTCAAATCGTAAATCGTAAGCATATTACCAATAAAACAAATCGTAAATCGTAAGATTCAATCCATTTTTAAAAAAATT
Source organism: Tetracentron sinense (assembly GCA_015143295.1). Lineage (NCBI taxonomy): Eukaryota > Viridiplantae > Streptophyta > Magnoliopsida > Trochodendrales > Trochodendraceae > Tetracentron > Tetracentron sinense. The sequence goes on from CM026556.1 coordinate 550,259, forward strand.
ATTTAAAAAATGCAACAAATTATTTAATAAATCGAGATTATCTAGTATTCTTAATTGCCAAAAAGTGTGTTGACTTGGTTAGTCGATCCACAATTACCCAAATAGCATGATGTCCATTTTGAATCTTGGGTAAACCAACTACAAAATCCATGACAATATTATCCCATTCCACTCCGGAATAGGCAATGATTTTAATAATCCCGTTGGCCTTTGATGCTCTGCTTTAACTTGCTGTCACACAAGACATCCTGCAATATCCTTCTTCATACCATTCCACCAATAATTTGACTTCAAATTATGGTACATCTTTGTACTCCCTACGTGTACAGCATATCGAGACTTATGAGCTTCACTCAATAATTCATTTCTCAATTTCGGATCTCTTGATACACACTCGATTTCGAAAGAGTAGAGTCCCATCGGATGAAACTTCGAAATCATCCTTCTTGAATTTTATCCTTAAGTGTCATTATTTAAGTATCTCGAGCCTGTGCTTCCTTAATTTTATGTATCAAGACAGGTTGAACTTGAATACTAGCCAATACTGATTTCGATCTTTTTTCCTCAACATTTAAATCCCAACATTGAAATTCTTCAATCATTTTCCATATCCCCATTCTCATACTTGCCAATGACCCAACTGTTTTCCGACTTAGTGCATCAGCAACAACATTTCCCTTTCTAGGATGATATTGGATTGTACAATCGTAGTCTTTCAAGAACTCCATCCATCTTCGTTGTCGCATATTGAGTTCTTTTTGAGAAAAAAAAAGTACTTCAAGCTTTTGTGATCCGTGTATACTACCAATTTTTCTCCATACAACAAATGTCTCCAAATTTTTAATGCAAACACGATTGCTAACAACTCAAGATCATGAGTGAGGTAGTTCTGCTCGTGCCTCTTCAACTGCTTAGATGCATAAGCAATCACTTTTCCATTTTGCTTCAATACACAACCCAATCCTTTCTGGGACGCATCACAATAAACTTCGTAACCTCCCATTCCCGAGGGGACTGTCAAAATTGAATTTGACATTTTTCTTCGTCAATTCTGTTAACGGGGCGGCTAACCTTGAGAATCCATCTACAAATCTCCTGTAATAACCGGCTAGGCGTAGAAAACTTTGAATCTTAGTGACATTAGTTGACCACTTTGACCTTTTCCATTCTGTTGTTGCCTTAATCTTGGATGGATTTACTGAAATTCCATCAACAGGGACTAGATGACCTAAGAAAGATACCTTGTCTAATCAAAATTTGCACTTCGAGAATTTAGCGAATAATTGATATTCCCTTAAGGTCTGGAGTGTAATCTTAAGGTGTTCTTCATGTTTTTCCCTACGTGGAGAATAGATCAATAAATACAATTATGAATTGATCTAAATAGGGTCTAAAGATACAATTCCTCAACTCCATGAATGTAGCCGGTGCATTATTTAATCCGAAAGGCATCACAAGGAACTCGTAGTGCCCATATCGAGTCTGAAAAGCCGTCTTCTAGTTGTCTTCCGCCTTTACTCGTAATTGATGGTACCCTGACCTTAAATCAATCTTTGAGAAGATCTGCGATCCTTGTAATTGATAAAAAAGATCGTCGATCCTTGGCAACAAATATTTGTTCTTTATGGTTGCCTAATTCAATAGATGATATTCGATGCATAAACGCATACTCCCATCTTTCTTCCTAACAAATAAAATTGACACTCTCCAAGGTGAAACACTAAGACGAATGAATCCCTAACAAATCTTGCAATTGAATATTCAACTCCTGAAGTTTTGCTGTCGCCATCCGATAAGGTGTTTTCGATATCGGGCTTGTAATAGGAATAACATCGATCGGAAAATCATTTCCCGAATTGGAGCAAATCCTGGTAATTCCCTAGGAAATACATCTCGAAATTCTTTGACTACTGGGGTTTTATAGATCATAACCTCTTCTTCCTTATAAACTATTACCGCGGCTAAGTAACATTTACATCCTTTCTTAATCTTATGACAAGCTTTAATATTCGAAATCAGTTGGGTGTCCTTCCTTTATCAATTCCCCGCATGACAAACTCAGAGATGCCTGGAATCTTTAAGGTTGCTGTCCTAGAAACAAAGTCAACTACTGCATAGTGTTTTGAGAACCAATCTATGACGCCTCGAACCCGTGCCTAGGGAATCAAGTTCCAAAACACGTGCTCGTTCGTCATAACCACGCATGTGGAAGACTTTACCCGCGAAAATACGAGAATTTTTCAACTTTTCTTATGAGCTTACATAAGCAATAACAACTGGTCATCACAATAACCCATCATAATCAAATACGTTACCTCACTGGCTACAATATCCCTTACTTTTGACGCCACAACCGCGCCAGAACACTTTCTAGACTCTATTAAGCTATCCGTTTCAGAATCTGAAAACATGAAATGAGAGGAGTGAGCCATAGGGCCCAGCAAAATCCACAATCCATCTAAGCCATTTTCCACTTAGTAACAATCATCAATAACAATATAGTATTGCAATACAATTCTCATATTATAATAATATATAATATCGTATCCGTGACCTGAGGTCACTCATGACTATTTCACCCTATTTCGAGGTTCCCAACCTCTAATTTCCAAGTTCATCCAATCATCGTCTACACCATTAGGATACCATTCCAGATAACCGCTCACACTCTATCCTTGAGTCCGCAGACTCAATCAACTGGCATTCGCCCGTGTTCAACCTTTATCCTTGAGTCCGTAGACTCAATATCCAATTTAGAGTCCGTAGACTCGTTATTCATTTCCGAATCCGTTAATATCAACTCTGTTACCATGGTGTCCCATATCCCCATGATAACTATCGAGATCAACCGGGCTTACACCTAATAAAATCAAATCTTGAGTCCTTAGACTCCGTACAACCTTGAGTCTATGACTCAAAACATAATTCGAGCCTTCACCCGCTAGAACCAACACAATCATCTGTTCTCAGTCATGATGGGGAACTCTAGCCTCACGACATCTCTATCAGACAACACAACCATTTGGCTCAGCCACGGTGGAGAATTCTATCCTCACGGCATATTTATCGGATATCAGACAACACAACCATCTGACTCAGCCACAGTGGGGAATTCTATCCTCACGACATATCTATCAGATCACAGACAACACAACCATCTGACTCAGCCATGGTGGGGAAATTCTATCCTCACGACATATCTATCAGAAATCAGACAACACAATCATCTGACTCAGCCATGGTGGGAATTCTATCATCACGGCATATCTATCAGATATCAGACAACACAACCATCTGTTCGCCTTTGACCTAGTCAAAGAGGATCTATGGATAACATTCCACCCACTCCCGATTATCAGTCACGGAGGACTACACAATACGACCATTCCAGACCTAGCCAAAGAGGATCTATGGATAATAATCCATCTACTCTCGACTATCAATCACAGAGGAACTATACAACATTACTACTCCTGATCTAGTCTAAGAGGATCTATGCATATTAATCCACTCACTCTCGACTATCAGTCACAGAGGAACTATACAACATTACTACTCCCGACCTAGTCAAAGAGGATCTATGGATATTAATCTACCCATTCCCGACTATTAGTTACGGAGAAACCAAAACTAACATCTTTTGTCATCACAACCTCTATTAGGTGTATACCTATCGACCCAGATCAATACTCCCTCAAAGTAACATCATTGAGTTCATAAACTCAATACATCACTGGTCCGTAGACCCCAATCAACCCTGGGCCCCTAGGCCCAATTCCATCCTAACACTCCTGACTATCAGTCACGGAGGAACCCCGACTCTCCGGACCTAGTCAATGAGGAAACCGCAGATAGCATTAACCCAGGTTAGGTTTTCTAACCGTAGAAAATTTCCAGTTAATCCAAGCCTTACTTGATTAATTGAGTCCGTTGGGCCTTACGCCCGTGGATCAAGTCTGAAGGTATACCGTTTCGGTGTGGAACATTATCCAATCGATAGATCATTTCATCGCCTTACCCTGTCACAACAATATCATTTCACACAAGGATTGTCCCGAGGTGGGACTATTCAAGGCCAATGGACCTACCATTGCTTTACAAATGTTTAAAAAATCATCACATCATACCAATTGTTCCGGTAGGGAACATATCTGGGCTGATGGGTCCATCCATCACCCTACAAACACTCAAACACCAGCACATCATACAAGGTTGTTCTGATAGGGAACGGATTCGGGCCGATGGGTCCATTGATCGCCCTGCACGACACTTAAATCAACTTTTCATCACCTGAGAGTGATGTTACATCATACCAGGGACCCGATTAGGGCTTTCCCGAAGGTCCACATGAAGTCTACACTTCATCACAGCCCAAATAGGTAAACCTGGGCACTGGCGATTGATTGGCAGTGCTGGGCGATCGATCGCCCAGGCTTCTGCATGCTAGCGAGTGATCATCCTGACAGGGTGATCGATCGCCAGACCTATTTCGAGCTGAAATTCCGGGCTTTTAGACCCGAAACCGAGGCTACATCCCTCTTCTCGATTTTTAATCCATTCTCTTTCATTTCATATCTCATCCACAGGGTCTCTGACCTTTTTTCATCCACGCACATACATTCCACATAAAGAATATAACAAATAAAAGGGGAAAGAGAAGAGATGGAAGAGTTTTTTACCTCTTTCACGTACTTCGAGGCGTCTATGGCCGAAACGGACACTGCCAATGTGCTCGGGAGGATGATCAACCTCGAGGTGAAGCTCCTCGCCTTCGAACCTTCACTCTCTCTAGATTTCTCAATTTCTCTCTCTACACACTTCGAGGCGCCGGGGAAGAAATCGGATGCCGTCAACGCTTCGGGAGCGTCGAACACTACCAAGGTGGACCTCCCCTTTCTTTTTCTCTTCTTTCACTTTTTCCCTTTCTCTCTCTTTCTCTCTGTTGTTAAATCGGAATGATTCACGATCTGAATCGTACGATTCAAATCCAATCGCACATAAAACGCCTCAAGTCGGAACTGTGAATCGCAAATGGGCTTAATCGTGTTTAAGATGCGATTTGAGCAGTACAATCGTAAGTATCGTACGATTGTGACAATACACACGCTTCGACGCATGTTACTAAAAAAAGCCCCTTTTCCTAATTTTTTTTTTTATCTTTCTTATTCTTTTAACTCTAATAGGGTTCTCGGATAATAAAAAAAACTCTAATAAGGTTCTGATTTCTGAGTTCTCAAACGAAAAGGAAAGAAGAAAGCAGAGAGAGAGGAAGAAGAAAGAAAAGGGGGAGAAAGAAAGAAGAAGCAAGAGAAAAGAGGTCCAAACCTTTCTCTTATTCAATCAGGTATGCTTTCTTAGCCATCTCTCTTTCCTTCACCTCTGCCTCTCTCCTTCCCCGTCGTCTCCCTCTCTTAGCCATTGTTTACCGTCTGCCATCTCTCTCTCTCCTCTAGTCGAACTAAGAACAGGAGAAAAATGGGAGTTCTGTATTCTTTAAGACCTTTTTTTAAAGTCGTGGTGCTCTATCTTTTATTTTTTATTATTTTGAAGGCATTACCAGCACCATAAGGCACAACAGTGAAAAAGAAAAAGAAAAACCTGCAACGACAGTAGTCCCAAGTACCAACTCTCTCGCTGGGTACATAAAATAAATAAACACAGTCGTCCCAATCCTAGGGTATAGCAAAAAAAGATCCTACCCTTTTTTTTTTCCAGCAAAAAAAAACAAGTGGCCCCAGGCCCCATCCCAATACTTGGGTGCACCCAAAAAAAATAAAAATAATAATAATCCGTTTTTTTTTACAGCAAAAAAAAAACGAGTGGCCCCAGGCCCCATCCCAATACTTCGGTGCACCCAAAAAGAAAAAATTAATAATATAATCAGAGTGGCCCCTATCCCAATCGTGGCTACGCTCGGAAAAAAATAAATTAAAAAATAGTCCCAACTTCCATCCCAATTACAGCCCCAAAAAAAACAGAGTGGTCTCATCCACTCCCATCCCAATCGTTGGTTACAGCCACCCCACACACACGTGGTAAACATCCATATTTCAAGATCTCATCCGTTTTGGTTAAGACAACAATTGGTCCAAAGCCCAACTCCCATCACTAGCTCTTTCATTGTTTTTAAGGGCAATAATTAGTCCCAAGCACAACATGTGGTGTTCAAACTGTACATTTCAATTTTCAAGAGCTAATTCAATTGTTTTAAAGGCAACAAGTGATCCAACTTTCCAAGCACATCACTTGGTGTTCGAACTTCGAACCTGCACATTTTGATAACTAATTCAGGATTTAACCAAAAAAATTACAGTTAATGTCAAAGGCCACTTACAAATATTTATTTTGAGCATTGTAAATTTGTAATTCAAATATAAAATTTTAAAAGCTAGTTATGTGTTACATCTGTTGGATAGAATATATTACTCTTTAATCACCAACCTTTTCCTTTTGTTTAATAGGTGGTTAAGTGTTATATTTATTGGGTTGAATTTTGAAACTTGAAAATGGGAACTCTAGATATCACATGGGAGCATTGCACCACAGTTCATCCCCAAAACAAGATGATACTTAAATGTAACTATTGTGGTCAAACGTACCATGGCGGTGTTTTTCGATTAAAACATCATCTTACTAGAACCCGGAAGAATGTGAAACCATGTACAAAAAACTTTGAAGAAATTATCCAACTTTTTAAGAATGTTTTGCTACAAGGAGATGGTGTTAGACAAACATGAAAAGACCGAATGTTTGATTCTAGTGCGAGACAAGTTAATCAAGAAGTAATTGATCTTGAAGAAGGAGGGGAACGAGTAATAGGAAAGAAGAAAGGAATAGTGGATGCCTACGTGAAAGTAGGTGGGAGTAGAGTCAATCAACAAACCACACTCAACCAAGTATGGAAGAAGGATGATAGGGAAAAGGTGTGCCAAGTTATAGCACGATATTTTTATTCTAATGCTATCCCATTTAATGTGGTGAAGAGTTCTTCATTTGCAGACATTGTGAAGGCAATTTCATCTTTTGGCCATGGCCTTAAGATTCCAAGTTATCATGAGTTGAGTTACTTTTCTCAAGAAGGAGGTTGAGCATGTACAAGTGCAGATGGAAGATTATAGAAAAGAATGGGCAAAGACAGGATGTACCATTATGTCAGATGGGTGGACAGATGGAAAGAGGAGAACATTATGCAATTTTTTGGTGAATAGTCCACTGGGAACTGTGTTTCTTCGCTTCGTAGATGTTTCAGACATTGTGAAGAGTGCGGATAACCTCTTCTAACTTCTTGATTCTGTTGTTGAAGAAGTTGGAGAAGATAATGTTGTACAAGTGATCACAGACGGAGCCTCAAATTATGTGAATGCTGGACTGCTCTTGATGGAGAAAAGAAAGACTCAATATTAGTCACCTTGTGCAGCACATTGCCTCGACTTGATACTTGAAGATATTGGTGAGCTTCTAATCCATTCAGATACAGTAGCTAAATGCAGAGCTCTTACAGTATACATTTACAAATATTGTCGGGTCTTGAATCTAATGCGCGGGCACACTAAAGGTCGTGATTTAGTTCGTCCAGCAGTGACCCGGTTTGCTACTTGTTTCTTGACACTGAAGAGTGTCTACCAACAGAAGACTGGTCTGATCACTATGTTCGGATTTGAAGATTGGCAGAGGAGCCCATATGCTAAGATGCCAGATGAGGCCCGTGTTAGAGATATTGTGCTGGCAAATTTTGAGTTTTGGCCAGCTATAAAATAATGCATAAAGAAACAATTGTAGCAAATTTAGGAGGGGTGAAGAAGTATAAGCCGATATGGGACATTATTGATAAGCGGTGGGACCTCCAAATGCACAGACCTTTACACGCAGCAAGTTATTATTTGAATCCTCGCTTCCAGTATGATCCAAATTTAAAGCAGGCATAGAGGTGAAGCAAGGGTTGTATGACTTCATTGAGAGGATGATCCCATCTTCACGAGATAGGATTATTATTGATGATCAGATGGACTTGTTCAAAGGTGTGAAGGGCCTATTTGCAAGATAGACAACTAAGTTAACAAGGGAAACCAAACAACCAGGTAATTTAAGTTTTCTTAGTTAATTTATTATTACTATGTTTTAAAAATTTGGTTGCTTGAATACCTAAATATTGTCTTCCAATATGTAGCAAATTGGTGGGAGAGCTACGGGGATAGTGCCCCAAATTTGCAGAGATTGGCTATACGCATACTTAGCCTTACATAGAATCCGATGACGAGTGGATCATTGAGAAGGAGGATCCAGCTCTTCCTGAAAGTAATGATTGGTTAGACATTAATGAATGCTTTCAAGAAAATGAAAGTACTAGCAGAGTAGCCAATAAAAGAAAAAGAGGTATATAGTATTGTTATTATTGTACAATTATTATTTATCACTTATTGGTTCTTAACTATTTAAATTTATAATTCCCTTTATAGGTCCAAGGAGAATGCCGGTAGCGAAAGGAAAAGGAAAGGAAAAGGTTCAAGAAGAAGATGAAGAAGATTACATGTTTACATCGGATTCAAAAGATATAAATGAAGGAGATGAAGATATTTCTCTCGATGTGGATGAGGATGAGGATGGGGACTCTGATTGAGGATGGAATTGGAGTTGGAGAGTTGAATTATTGGAGCACTTGATAGTTTGTTTATTCGATTTTTTGATTGTATAAATCATTTTGATAATTGATCTCATACAATTTGGTTATATGAGTTTATTTTTGTTGATCTATCGTTAATGATATTAGGGGTTATGTTTAGTTTAACAGAGTTTATTCGCGTTTTGTATAGTGTATGCAATAAAATGTTCATTACTTGCTCAAAAGATATGAATGAAATCTTTTGGATAATAGATGATTCTATTTTTTCAAATTTGTGAATTTTTTTTTAAACAATTAAAAAAAATCGGATTTAATCTTACGATTTGAATCCCGATTCAATTCAAATATTTCTTCAAAACGATTTTACGATTCGATTACGATTTAACAACCTTGCTCTAGAATGGATCTCGACATTGAAACTTCGGTGAGAAAATGAGAGGCTTGCCCTCTTTATATAGGCAATCGGGTGAGATCATGTGCAAAAGCACATGACCAACAATGGTGTGGAAAGTTGAAGTTGACCCGGCCAACTCATTTGACCGGTTGTCTTTTTGACCCTTTTTATGATATTTCACACATACAAACCTCCGAAACTGTATTAAATGTCATCCGATTTTGACGAAACTTCAGGTGACCGAACTAGGGGCAGTCCGACATCTATTGTAAAAATTTCTGGAAAAAATATTTAGTTTTGACAATAAAATATAAATCCGGAAGAAAACTACAAAACTCACTAATTTCCTGATTTCGGACACAAAACACGCTGTCGTTTCTTCATATGAGTTAATAAATTGACGAAACGACAGACGGTAGTCCTCACTAACCGATACGCTGTGGTACCAGCTGCACGGATTTCTATTAGAATCATTGCGACATATCGAGTCCCAACGGAACTCTGGAAATTTGTAAATTTCCCGTTTTCTAGATTTTCTTACATACAAGACCTCCACAGTCCCGCAAATCGATACACGACGGATCCGGCACGACAGTTGATCGTCCAGGTAGCCGACCCGCACATTGTGTACGATTTTCCAACAAAAATACTGAAATTTGCTCAGTAGAATCCAATCTCGACCAAAGCCTACTTTTCACCAATTTACCGATACGTAACTATTTAATCACAGTTAAGAACCCATAAGTTATTATTTTAAAATTTCGGGTCGTTACAATCTCCCCTCATAGAAATTTTGTCTTCAAATTTGATCAACTTGTATCTTCCAACATGAAAGGGTACCTCATACTGCCAAGTTTACCACAAGGGTACGAGAGTTCTATGTAATCAAGTAATATTCCATTCTCATATGCACTCGAACACATTACCAAATATATTGATTCTATATATATATATATATATAAAACTTTAGAGTCTTTACAGACATTAACAATGGATGGAATACAAAACATACAAAAACATATATCATGGCAATGCCTACTATGACAACACAAAGGCGTCTAAAGTCTATCTCTGATAATGTCCTCATTATGTCGGATTTCTTCTTGTGTCATAGCGAAGACAAGACCCTTTCCTCCACTACCCGAATTTTGCCCCTTTCCTCCATTGCCCGACTGTTGTCCCAAGGTTGGGCAATATTTCTTGATGTGGCTTGGCTTGCCGTACTGGTAGCAAACCCCGGCCTTACAGTCTTCTGTCCGATGGAACCGACCACAATGCTCATAATTTCACTGTTTAGCCTCATCTGAAGTATTATTTTGATCGAAGTCTCGAAATTTCCTCTTGTTGTCACTATCTCTCTCTTCTTTATTTTCCCCAAACTTTTCAATCAGACCCTTTCCTTTGCTAACACTTGCTTTGACCATTTCTTCGTGTACTCTCTACCTTGAGTGCTCTGTCTAGAAGTTCAGAAAATGATGTAAATCTTTGAGCTGCTAGTTTTCCTTTTATAGCAGGTCGTAATCCTTCTTCGAACTTTTCCACCCTCCATATTTCGTCCTCTACGAACTTGGCAACAAACCTAGAGAGTTGGTTAAACCTCTGCTCATACTCGCTGATTGTCATGTTCCCCTGGGTCAGTTGTAGAAATTCCATTTCTTTCTTCTTCTTCATGGATGCTGAGAAATATCGTTCGCAGAACAACTCTGTGAACTTTGCCCAACTCACGGGTTTTTGGCTCTCTGGGACTATTCTCTCCATTGTAGTCCACCAATGCTTTGCCTCTCCTTCGAGCATGAAAATGGCGAACTCTAGCTTGGCGTCCTCAGGGCAAGACATAGCCCGAAATATTTTCTGTAAGCTTTTGATCTAGTTTTCTGCCTTTAACGGATCAATAGTACCCGTAAAAGTTGATGGTCCCAGTCTCTTGAACTTCTCCAAATGGGTCACATTTCCATGCTCTGGAATAGTAGCGATGGGCATACAGTTACCAGTTCCATTCATGCTTTGAGTTTGTTGCTGTTGTATTAGCTTGGCCAAGGCAGCAATAGCCTCATAGGCTCTTGCCAATGTACCCTCAAGTGCTCGTCGGGGTGGCATCGCTCTCCCTATTATAAAAACAACAACGTTTTACTATCTCACAATAGGGACTTCAATAATCTATTTTATCAAAAGATCGTCCAAAATATATCACCCATCTATCCTTAATCCTCTTCTAGTCTGCTTAGACTATTTCTTACACTCTCCTGGAGATGATCTATCTCTCTAGCGTTCACTCTTATCATATACACAAGGTTTCACCATTTGATTCAAAACCAACAGTGTATCAGATACGATTTGATTATGATGGGTTATTGCTTTTAGCTCTGATAAAAACTGTGACTCTCCAAACCCGCGCCTAAGGAATCAAGTTCTAAGACACGTGCTCGTTCGTCATAACCACGCATGCAGAAGACTTTACTCGTGAAAATGCGAGAATTTTTCAACTTTTCTTATGAGCTTAGATAAGCGATAATAACTGGTCATCACAATAACCCATCATAATCAAATACGTTACCTCACTGGCTACAGTAGTCCTTACTTTTGACGCCACAATCGCGTCAGAACACTTTCCAGACTCTATCAAGCTACTTGCTTCAGAATCTGAAAAAATGAAATGAGAGGAGTGAGTCATAGAGCCCAGCAAAATATGCAATCCATCTAGGCTATTTTTCACCTAGTAACAATCATTAATAACGATATAGTGTTGCAATACAATTCTCATATTATAATAATATATAATATCGTAATCTTTGACCCGAGGTCACTCAGGGCTATTTCACCCTATTTCGAGGTTCCCAGCCTCTAATTTTCAAGTTCATCCAATCATCGTGTACACCACTAGGTTACTGTTCTAGATAACCGCTCACACTCTATCCTTGAGTCCGCAGACTCAATCAACTGGCCTTCGCCCGTGTTCAACCTTTATCCTTGAGTCCGTAGACTCAATATCCAATTTAGAGTCCGTAGACTCGTTATCCATTTTCGAATCCGTTAACATTAACTCTGTTACCATGACATCCCATACCCTCATGATAACGATCGAGATTGGCTTACACCTAATGAAATCAAACCTTGAGTCCTTAGACTCCATACAACGTTGAGTCCATTGACTCAAAGCATAATCCGGGCTTTACCTGCTAGAACCAACACAATCATCTGATCTCAGTCACGATGAGGAACTCTAGCCTCACGGTATCTCTATCAGACAACACAACCATCTGACTCAGCCACGGTGGAGAATTCTATCCTCACGGCATATCTATCAGATATCAGATAACACAACCAACCATCTGACTCAGCCATGGTGGGGAATTCTATCATCAGGTTATATCTATCAGATCACAGACAACACAACCATCTGACTCAGACGGTGGAGAAATTCTATCCTCACAACATATTTATCAGATATCAGACAACACAACCATCTGACTCAACCACGGTACGGGCGACATATCTATCAGAGGTATCACAACCTGCTAACTTAGCCTCGGTATGGACGACATATCTATCAGATAATACAACCATCCAACTCAGCCACGGTACAGATGACATATCTATCAGAGGTATAACAACCTACTGACTCAGCCTCGGTACGACATATCTATCAGATAACACAACCATTTGACTCAGCCACGTTGGGGAAGTCCATCCTCACGGCATACCTATCAGATATCAGACAACACATTCATTTGACTCAATCACGGTGTGGAATTCTATCGTCACGGCATATCTATCAGATATTAGACAACACAACCATTTGTTCTCTCTTGACCTAGTCAAAGAAGATCTAACGATAACATTCCACCCACTCCCGACTATCAGTCACAGAGTATTACACAATACGACCATTCCAGACCTAGCCAAAGAGGATCTATGGATAATAATCCACCCACTCCCGACTATCAGTCACAGAGGAACTATATAATATTACTACTCCTGATCTAGTCAAAGAGGATCTATGGATATTAATCCACCATTCCCGACTATCAATCACAGAAGAACTATACAACATTAGTACTCCTGACTTAGTCAAAGATGATCTATGGATATTAATCCACCCACTCCCGACTATCAGTTACAGAGAAACCAAAACTAACATCTTTTGTCATCACAGCCTCTGTTAGGTGTATACTTATCGACCCGGGTGAATACTCCCTCAAAGTAACATCATTGAGTTCGTAAACTCAATACATCATTGGTCCGTAGACCCCAATCAACCCTGGGCCCCTAGGCCAAATTCCATCTTTACACTCTTGACTATCAGTCATAGACGGCTCTTTACAGGCGCCGCCTCTCCAGACCTAGTGAAAGAGGAAACCACAGATAGCATTAACCCAGGTTAGGTTTTTTAACCGTAGGAAATTTCCAATTAATCCAAGCTTTGCTTGATTAATTGAGTCTGTTGGGCCTCACCCCTGTGGATCAAGTTCGAGGGTATTTAGTTCCTGTATGGAACATTATTTAATCGATGGACCATTCCATCGCCTTACCCTGTCACAACAACATCATATCACACAAGGATTGTCCCGAGGTGAGACTGTACTAGGCCAGTGGACCTACGATTGCCTTACAAATGTTCAAAGATCATCACATCATACCATGTTCTGGTAGGGAACATATCTGGGCCGATGGGTCTATCAATCGCCCTACAAACACTCAAACACCATTACATCATACAAGGTTGTTCCGATAGGGAACGTATCCGGGCCGATGAGTCCATCCATCGCCTTGCACGACACTCAAATCAACTTTTCATTACCCGAGTGATGTTATATCATACTCGGCACCCGATCAGCGCTTCCTGAAGGTCCACATGAAGTCTACATTTCATCATAGCCTAAATAGGCAAACCTGGGCACTAGCGATCGATCGGCAGTGCTGGGTGAACGATCGCCCAGGCTTCTGCATGCTGGTGATTGACCATCCTGACTGGGTGATAGATCACTCGACTTATTTCGAGCTGGAATTCCGGACTCTTAGACCCGAAATCGAGGCTACATCCCTCTTCTCGATTTTTAATCCCTTCCCTTTTATTTCATACCTCATTCACGAGGTCTTTGACCTTTTTTCATCCACGCACATACATTCCACATAAAGAATATAACAAATAAAAGGGAAAAGAGAAGAGTTGGAAGAGGTTTTTACCTTTCACGTACTTCGAAGAGTCTATGGTCGAAATGGACACCACCAACATGCTCGGGAGGACGATCAACCTCAAGGTGAAGCTCCTCACATTTGAACCTTCACTTTCTCTCTCTAAATTTCTCCCTTTCTCTCTATACACGCTAATCGAGGTGCCGGGGAAGAAATTGGACGCCGCCAACGCGTTGGGAGCGTCGAACATTGCCAAGGTGGACCTCCCCTTTCTTTCTCTCTTCTTTTTCTCTTTTTCCCTTTCTCTCCTTTTTCTCTCTAGAATGGAACTCAGCAGAGCTTTGGCTCTCTGAAACTTCCGTTAGAAAATGAGAGGCTTGCCCTCTTTGTATTAGCAATGGGATGAGATCATGTGCAAAAGCACATGACCAACAATGGTGTGGAAAGTTGAAGTTGACCGGGTCAACTCATTTGACCGGTTGACTTTTTGACCTTTTTTTGATTTTTCGCACATACAATTCTCCGAAACTCTATTAGATGTCATTCGATTTTGACGAAACTTCAGGTGACCAAACTTGGTGCAGTCCGACACCTATTGTAAAAATTTCGGGGAAAAATACTGAGTTTTGACAGTAAAAAGTAAATCCGGAAGAAAACTGCAAAACCCACTAATTTCTTGATTTCGAACATAAAACATGCTGCCATTTCTTCATATGAGATAATAAACTGATGAAACGACAAACGGTAATCCTCACGGCCGACCGATACGCTGTGGTACCAACTGCACAGATTTCTATTAGATTCATTGCAACATATCGAGTCCCAACAGAACTTTGGAAATCTGTAAATTTCCCGTTTACTAGATTTTCTTACATACAAGACCTTCGCGGTCCCGCAAATCGATACACGACGGATTTGGCACGACGGTTGATCGTCTAGGTAGTCGATCCGTACATTGTGTACGATTTTCCAGCAAAAATACTGAAATTTTCTCGGTACAATCCAATCTCGAGCGTAACCCACTCTTCACCAATTTAACTGACACTTAACTATTTAATCACAGTTAAGGACCCATAAATTATTATCTTAAAATTTTGGGTTGTTACACAATCTATCCTTAGTATGAGGTCAAAATCTTTCATATCTATTACTATGAGATCAATAGTCATTTGTACACTGTTAACTTGTATAGGATATTGATCATAGATGGTTTTGGTGTACAATTTTCAAGACGGTGTGGTGATTAAACATCATGTGCTCAAGTGTGTTAGGCTTTATTATGATATTCTTAGCAAAGTGGGAAGACACAAAAGAATGTGTAGGGTCAGTGTCTATTAATGCTACTGTAGGAATTTGAAATAGAAGCATCTTACCTTCAATAACGTCGCTACATTCCTTAGCTTCTTCCTGAGTGTGTGTGAAGACACGACCTTTGCCTCCATCAGTCAGTTGCTTCGGTAACGTCGGAAAATTTCTCTTGATTTGTCCCGTCTTGCCACATTGATAACAAGCTTCAGAAATCGCTCTACAGTTTTCAGATTTGTGGCTCTTATTACCACAATGATAACAGATCGGTATTGCCTTCTCCGTATCATTATCTCGCTTGTTCTCTTCAAACTTTCTCTTCTTGTTCCCATCCCCCAATGTTCTCTTATCCCAAGTCTTTCTGACTGGTTTCTTTCCTTTGTCAACATTTGGCCTTTTGAATTCCTCATGAACTCTTTCAATCTTCAAAGTTCGATCTAGAATATTTGTGAACGATGTGCATCGTTGAGCTGCTAACTTCCATCGGATTATAGTTTTCAATCCTTCCTCAAACTTATCTACTCTCCAATGTTCATCTTCCACCAATTGTGGTGCAAACCTCGATAGTTCATTGAACTTTTTTTCGTACTCACTAACAGTTATACTCCCTTGTGCGAGTTGGAGAAATTCAATCTCTTTTTTTTCTTTTCTTTATAGATCATAAAATAGTTCGGTGAATCTTACCCATGGAATAGGCCTAAGGTTAGCTGGAATGGTCCTCTCTACGGTTACCCACCAATGTTAAGCTTCCTCTTCTAACATAAACACCGCTAACTTCATTTTGTTTTCCTCGACACAGGACATTGCCCGGAAAATCTTTTTTATCCCTCGAATCCATTTTTTTGCTACTAATGGGTCTATAAACCCATAAAACGTTGGCGGCCTCAACCTCTTAAATTGTTCGATTCGACTTCCATTTCCTTGATTCAGGGCCGGCACATCAGGAGCATTATTCAATTTTTTTTGTTGTTGTACCCATAAAACGTTGGCGGCCTCAACCTCTTAAATTGTTTGATTCGACTTCCATTTCCTTGATTCAGGGCCGGCACATCAGGAGCATTATTCAATTTTTTGTTGTATCAGGTTCGCTAGGGCGGTTATTGCTTCAAAAGCTCTGGCTAGGGTATCGTTGGGGGCTCTCCTAGGCAACATGTTTTCTTATTTAAAGAAAGTAGTAGTTTAATATCTTGAAATATGAATAAAGCAACCAATTCATTGCAAGCCAAAATCAAGAAATTCATTACGGGTATTACATTCTTTGAAAGACAAACTTCAAACTATAATCTTTAATTCATAACTTATACATATAAGGCTCTAAATGGTGTTCCTAGATCCCAAACTAAACACCTCGGAGTTATCTACCATACTCTCCTCCCATAAATCTTCGTCTTTTGGTGGCTTACTTGTTACTTCATCTTCTGAAATGTAATCATTTGAATCTATACTATTTATCCATATAGGAGATTCAACGCTAATTCCCTTTTCTGAAGAATTCTCTTCTTCGACTATCCTCAGAAGGATCTTCATCCTCACTATTCTTTCTCTCCGAAGATTCCACTTGAATTACGACAGGAGGAGGAGGAACTACTTTGGATGGTACTGGTGGTGAATGAACCACACGGGTAGGCTCTGGTGGTGAGGAACCACTAAAGATGCACGGTATTCTCGCGCAATCATTCTTTTCCTAGGTGGAACTGATGGTTCAGGTGGTGGATGAATAATTCATGACCTTGTAAAACTCTTTCGGGCGGTTTACTTCAAACGAACCATCTTTCCTATAAAAATACATTCCTATCAATAAGATTTTTTTTTTTTTTGTAAATCTATGTATAAAACTAAATTTTATACATCGGTACATGCTATGATGAGAATTGCTTCGCTCTGTGATACCAACTGTCACGACCCAACTTAAACTTACAATTTCACTTATGAAATTCAAGAGTAAATCTGATCATAAATTATTTTCTTTTTCATTAAATAGTGGAAGCGTAAAATAACAAAGGAATTTAAACCATTTAAATCTCTTTTTTTCTCATTCGCAATAGTCATCATAGCAAATCCATACTAAAACTTTAATGTTTCCATAACCATTTCCATTACATTCAAATTGAAATAACAAAAACAAAATCCATAGATAAGAAGCGACTTCGTTCTCCTTCGAACATCCATTTTCTTTTGACTCCTACTCTAATTGTTCATCTGGTGACATAAAATGTCAGTGAGCTATGAAGCTCAATAAGATTTCAATAATATTATGCTAAATAACAATTTAGAACAAAGAATAATATAACATTTAAATTAGACAACCATTTCTAATGAATATAATATTATTTCATTAATATTATATGTTTACTTTCGACATCTTTTATTTGGATCCGACTTATCTTAATAATGTCTTTCAAGATGATTGTCGAATGGTATTCCTTCATGGGCTCACCTATCTGTCCTGGGATTTTCCTTAACCCCTCAAGATGATTGCCGAACGGTCTTCCCTTACAGGGCTCACCCATCTGTCTTAAGACCTTTTAATATAAGCTTATCAATTTTTTCTTGTATTTTCTTCATTTAAGACTTTACAAGTTAAATTATCTCATTTTTTCCATTCTTTTGGAAATATCAACTTATTGATCACATGTATAAAAATCATCTTAACATGACTATACATCTTTCCATCCTTTAATAGCGATCAAAATATCACCATTATAATTTTTCTAATTTTTCCATAGCGATAACTCTTGTAGAATTACTCCAAAGTCTTCCTTTTCAATAATATCAAGTTTCTAAGATAATTTTTAGAAGAGAAAATATATTGAGAATTTATATCTATGTAGTAACATCAATAATTTAACTCTAACTTAGGAATTAGAATGAACTTTATTGACCATTAACCTTCATTCTTAATCATTATTTAGAATAAGATTATCGAAACACTTATATTAACCTTTATTCTAAATCATTATTTAGAATAAGATTATCGAAAAACTTACCATTAACTTTCATTCTAAATCATTATTTAGAATAAGATTATCGAAAAACTTACCATTAACCTTTATTCGGACTCCTACTCTTACTGTTCATTTGGCGACGTAAAATTTCAGTGAGTTATGAAGCCCAATAAGATTTTAATAATATTATGCTAAGTAATATTAAACGATTGGGTATTATAAGAATTCCTTAGATTGTCCACCAGTGTGTTTGCGGTCTCAGTGTAAGACGTTAGAATAAGGTTTTTTTTTACGGGATTTCATTTACAACTTTTGCGTTAAGATGTCCACACGAGTTTTTGTGTTAATTTCCATCCTTGCAATAAGAAGGATGACAAAATAATAAAGTTTCATTCATAAAAGGAGAAATTACAAGATTATCGACTCCAAACCAATGAAAGAAAAAGGGAAGCAAAATGAAAATATCGGCGCAGAATTTATCCTCTGTCTTCTCGGCATCCCTCACACAGGAACTATCGCTACTAGCAAAGCTTCCACCCGCTGAAAGGGCAGTTCAAAATGAGATCCTTCAATCTTTGCGGGTCTATCCTAGCTTACTCTTTCTGTATTGGGCTGTATGGAATCTCGACATTCCATCTAAGGTATCTTTCTTCCTCTAGCCGGCTACACTGGATAAGATCCTCACGTGCTATCACTTGTAAAC
Organism: Tetracentron sinense; assembly: GCA_015143295.1. Lineage (NCBI taxonomy): Eukaryota > Viridiplantae > Streptophyta > Magnoliopsida > Trochodendrales > Trochodendraceae > Tetracentron > Tetracentron sinense. Next base: position 569,359 of record CM026556.1, read on the forward strand.
AGAGGGTGGAGGATGGCCAACCATTGGTTTATGTGCCTCGAAGCTGAGGAGTTAGTAGACCACCTTCTATTTCATTGTTCCTTTGCCTATGCTATTTGGGGCCAATTCCTTTGCTGATTGGGAATCATATGGATATTTCCTAGCTCTATCAGAGTGCCTTATCAAGTTGGTTTTCGACTTATTTGGACGGCCCAGTGGTGGTGGTTTGGGCGATGCTTCCGGGAAAGAAAGAAATAAACGAGTATTTGATGGTATTGCATCTTCTAGAGGAGCGAGTATATCAAAGACCTCGCCAGCTATTGCTAGCATGGTGTGCAATAAAAAAGAGTTTCGAGGATAAAGGGTTGCTTGATATGCTATAGTATTGTTTATTTCCATATTTTCTGCATTTGATTTTATTTACTAGCTAGTACCTATTTTGTTTCATATTCTGTGTGAACATTAATCTTCTTTAGGTTGTTGTACTTTGATGTTATATATATATGTATATGTATGTGTGTGTATTGTTTTGATTATTGAATTTATGTATGTTCGAGTATATTACTATCAAAACCCGCAAGCACCGTGCTCTGTGCTAGCAGCCAGGGCAAAACTTTAATACATCCTATTTAGTGAATCCTGAGACGAATGGTGGAACAGGGTTCATGTTGCCAACCTCAGAGAGTAGGGAAAAGGTTTTCATGATGACAAATAGGAGTTTTGAGTATTATTTTCACTTCAGCTAGTTGATTCCTTTCATTTTCTTACTTCCTGGTCAATACATTGGCAAATAATAGATACATTCAGAATATTGTGATGGATATTCCAAGAAAAATTATAAGGTATAATAAAACTCCCAGTTTGATTGTACCCCAATTCTAATGGATATTTCAAGAGGTTATAAGTCAATTCATGACATCACTATCAAAAAAGATTGTTTCTATGGAGTCTAAAAAACTCAAGCATGTGAAGAATATCTACCATTGGGAGCATCAACGCCACCGCACGGTTCCTTGTGAAATGCATACCATTGCATTTTTCCAGCACCCACATCTAAAGAAACAAAGTATTGTTTGTGACCCAAAAATACCAATTAAAAAAACCATAGTTCGAAAACTCAACGAGTCACCTGAGTAACTCGGTTGAGTTACTTGAGTCAACTGAATTTCGAGTTGAGTCACCTCAAAACTCTAAGGAGACTAGTTGCTGAGTTACTCGGGTGACTCGGTCGAGTTGAGCCGAATTTTTTGACTTCTCAGACTAGGTCGAGTCATAGAAGGGTATTTTTATCATTTTTAAATACCTAAACTCGAACGTCATACGAGTTTTGCTTCATATTTTTTTTGGTCTATAAAGACAACCTACTATGAGTTATGTTAAGCCTAGTTTTTAGGTTGGAGGCTGTACAACCAGCATACTTTGAGTTCTTTTAATTCATGTTTTTTCAAGTTATTACAAGTATATCTTGAGTTTGGCCGAGTCGAATTTTTTTCGTGTTTTCCGTGTTGCTCAACCCGGCTAACTTTTGAGTCGAATCAAGTCGAGTTTTTGGGTTTTTGAACCATGAAAAAAACTATCTCAAGTGCTCCCAAGTACCATGTGTGTATAGAGCAGGTCAACTGAAGATAATATACATTATGAAAAAAGGAAGAAAAAAAAGTGAAGGCACTTAATAGAGGTTACTTGCATGAAAAAGTGAGAATCATAAAATTCCATGCAGCTGCATTGAAGTTGAGAGTGTTTTTTAGCACGACTGGAGATGTGTATGGAATTATATCTCATTTGTTTTTGGACAAGTGACAACTCAGTTAAGGATAAACTGAGGAGAATATACAAATTTTTGACTTGTTCATACTCATGTAAGAGTCAAAAACTATGTGCATAATTCTTGTGAGATGCTGGATATCGTCCGAAATGAAATAATTAATTAATTTGTTTAAAGGTAATTATAATTTACAAAATAATTAGTATGTTTGTTTGAATGCATCATGTGGGCAAGTTAGGGTTGTGGGGTTCCTTATTGGGTTCAAAAAATAATATTTTTTTAAAAATGGGTTAGGAGGGCAAGTTAGGGTTTGGGTTCCTCATGGCCTTTTCTACCACTTTTATAAACGGTTCAAGTTCGGTTTGAAGCTCTTCCATGAGTAGGAACAAGGCAAAAACTATGTGCATAATACTTGTGAGATTCTTGAATATTATCCGAAATGAAAATTTTATTAATTTGCTTAAAGGTTGTTATAATTTGCAAAATAATTAGTTTGATTATTTAAATGCCTCATGAGTGCAAGTTAGGGTTTTGGGGTTCCTTATTGGGTTGGACTCATGTTGCCTTATTGACCATTTTTATAAACTGTTCAAGTTTGGTTTGATGGCTTGATCAGCTGAGCGCTGACCTGCCACCGCCCTGTTGTGAATTCTAAGTATAATGGCGCCAAGCCGCCAACTAACATTCAAAAGAGTACATTATGTGCATTTAAGAGGCAGACGTGCACATGCAATAGACATTCCTTAAAGTTTGTAATAGCAAACAAGCAAGTCGTTTTTCCAACTAAAATTAGGTTGCACCAAATTAATGTGTAATCAAACACCCCCACATAAATCTTGTTGGTTTTATATATGGATTTTGCTCTTATACTGTGGTATAATTTCACTCTCAGTAGCAAAACGTGGTAGTGGGTTCGATGCAGAAGGAGACAAATATATAAATGAATAAAGATCAAATCTTACTGCAAATCACTGTAGACATTGAGAAATTGTTACTAAATATTGTAAAGGCATGGTGTCTACTATTTCATTATTGTAAAGGCATGGTGTCTACTATTTTGATATGGACCAAGAAAACAACTATTTCAAGATATTGGATGGTAGCATGGAGGCATCATTAAATGAGATACATATTAGACAAAGTGCAAAAACTGCAAGTGGACTGTGGGAGTCATACAATGGTGGAAAGCGTGGTTGAAGCAAAATTTAGTAGGTGTTTATTCTAATGTTCATATTTGCCCACACTATCCTCAAGAATTTAGCCATGCAATTGAGGGAACACCTCAAAGTAAAATTCATGGAGAAAGAGAGTCTAGTGGAAGAGAAAGTAACTCTTAGGCCCACTTTGATAGGTGGCTTTATGAAGAGTTCCTACGAAGTAAGGGCCTAGGTGAAAAGTTTTGACGGTCACATGAAGAGGCATGAGAGGTAGAGCAAGTGCAAAAATTTGAAGCCACTAGGTTTAGCTTTGGATATTCACAGTGCTAAATTGGAGGTGTTTTATCTTGTAGGAGGTGTAATGTTTGGCAGACATAGGGAGGCGTTTGATAAGTCCAAATAAAGTAAGAATACAAAGAATGGTGTTTTGAACGTTTAAGATATTATTGATCCATACATGTATATCATGGGTGCAACAAAGAGCATCTATCTATAGGGACAACATCAGTCAGCAAGAAATTTCACAAAAACTGTTAAATAGCCATTGTGCAGTTCGTTATCTTCAACCATAGGCCTCCCAATGCTACGTTATTTTATACTATCCAGATAGGCGAACCAGGTGTCCAAGCCAAGGATCCACCCTATATGTGATTATGAGGGTACAATTTGATGAGGAGATTTTCAGAGTTCAGGACGTTTAGGAACTGGAGATGTACTGCTTAACCATAAACCATTATGTTCGACAGTTGGAAGCACCAACGAGGTTTTGTATCAACTTCCTCATTTTCTAGTAATGTTAAGATTGTATTTCACAAGTCAGCAAACACATCAATTCACATCAAGCAAATGTATCTATACAAATTACAAGCTCATGGATGAGGTGGTGGATAATAGCAGAGAGGAATTTATGGTACAGGTTATCATCGGCAACCAAGCCTCACTCAAGAAAGTTGATTAGTTGTTGGAAACGAATAGGGTCACTCTTATTGGACTCCTTATGCGGCTCATCGCATCGATTTGATGCTTAAGAGAGGGGAAAAGCCGACTGTGAAGAATGTGACTTTGCAGGCTCAGAAGGTAAGAAATGGATATTGAATATGGTGATGGATTTTGGCAAATGGTGTTGGTACCTCTGGGCATCACATGCTCCGGCACCAATTATATTGTTCTTCAGGTCGTAGTTTCACAAATACCGGAGAGGTGAGATGATTATCCATAGAGTCAATAGGTTCCGATGTTTTAAAACGCGAAGGCGTGAGGCGAGGCGTTAGGACCTCAAGATGCGTGAGGCGTAAGCCTCACAAGAAAGTTTCATGCTCTCTCATTTTAACAAATAAATAAAATATAAGAAAAATTATAAAAAGATTAAAAAAGTTAATGAAATATTATAGTATATATATATATATATAGAGAGAGAGAGAGAGACATTTATATATATATATGAGAGATAAGTACCGATTAGTCACCCTAAATAAAAAATATGATCTAAAAGGACATGGTTTGAAAAGTTTTACCAAATAGGGTATGTACTCTAATATTACCCTTATCCGTGTTTGGATTTTATATGTGTAGCTAAGGGGTTAATATGTCGAAAGCATACCCTATTAGGTAATAAAAATACTAAGTATGCCTTTTTTGACAAATATGTTAAAAGCATGCCCTTTTAGGTAATAAAAATGCAAAACATGACCTTTTAGGTGAATCGCCCTATATATATATATATATAAGAGAAGAACTAGTCCGGGACATCATATTATCATGAGAATATATATATATATATATATTATATATATATATAGATGCATTTGTGTGGGCGCACGCGTACACATAGGAAATATTATATAAATTAGTTGAAACAAATAACAAATAAAAAACAATAGTTAAGTCTCGGTTGTGGCTAGAAACCTAATTTTAGTTAATGTATGAGATGTACGCCATAGACATAAAGCGAGCTTCAAAGCATGAGGCGTGTGCCTCATGCGAGCCTTATGGGGTTTAAGCCTCATGCTTGAGCCTTAAGACGTTTTCCTTAAGCCTCGCCCCGAAGCGAGCCTCCTCGAGGAGTAAGCCTCGCACCTTTTTTAAAACACTGGTAGGTTCATGCAGAAGAGATTGAGGACATTTCTTACATCAATCAATTTTGGGACCAACCATGTCAAATTTGTGGAAATAGACCTTTTGTAAAGGTCTGTACACTATTCGAGGGTGAGAACAAGGCTATGATGGGAACATTTGTCATGCAATTAGGCATGTGTACTTGGCATCATGGTGGCTGCTTCGAGATTATACCAAGGTGGTTGTTCTAACTTCTATCATAGATAGGCGATTGGTTCAAAAACTCAACTTCTTCATGGCATACCGCATACATGCATCATTCACTTTTGATTTATTTACTCATCATTAATTGAAGTTATCAAGCAACCTTTACGTGATGTTTACTGAGTATGTGTTCGCAAGTCGGCCTACTATCTGAATCCAATTGATACATGTGGTTAATACACCTGCTCAATACCCATATCGATACCCAACAGTAAAACTTGTTTTGACCATAATTTTATATCCGGAAGTCCGATTAACTATTATAATATATGAATTTGTGATAGCTCGACGAGACTGATCCGAAATGAACAGCTGTAATGGTTATCTGACGTTCAGATTTCCATTTTGAGATCGTTTAGAGTGTTTTTGAGGCACTTTTTCATTTCAAGTGGTTTTTTTGTACTTTTGCCTCCATTAACGATTCATAATGATACACCTATCGATACACCACAAGGTTGATACACCTTGGATCGATACATATCGATACATGTCTTCAACCTTGGAACACTACAAGTATTAATATAAAGTATTGACCTGACTTGTTGAGTATAGACTGCATACTGTAAACCATAAAAAATGTAAAGAAAACACATGTAGAACTATCTAACATGAAATTTAAGGTTTAAAAATCATAAATGCAATGATTATAATCCTTTTTCTTTAGGTTAAACTATTTCATTTAAAAAAAAACACAAGAAACCTGAAAAATAGGTATTTTTCTTCCGTTAATGGCGTTCTCTCACAGTCGTGGTTAGTAATTTAGCAGAATAGAGTGGAATGGAGCTTTCTTGTGGAAATCTCAGTTGAAATGATAGGTAATGAAATATTTAACGAACTCCTTCCATTAATGGCAATCTCTCACTGTAAACCATTGTTGACAAGGAACAAAGGGATCTCTCCATAGTTGATAAGGAATGGAGGGGACACAAATGTCTTTCCTTCAAATGGTATGGATAAAATAGTTCAAATTGGAAAAAGTTCGCATGTGCGAACTCCTTCTCATATGTGTGGGGGCATTCAGAGAAAGGTTTTTAAAAAGTGGGTATTTTGAGAACAAACCCAACTACAGGGGCAATCAAGGAATAATCCCAACAAATAACCTCAAGGTTACTTTTTTTCCATAGCTTATTGGGCTAAAGTGGGTAGAGGCTTATTCGCACACATGCGCATTTATTTAATTCACTTAAAACAGGATTTTTACGTCCTTAATACTTTTATAATGCCTTTTATGTCCATAATATTTTTTTAAATGTCTATTATATCCCTCCCACAGCTAATGCCCCCCCTCAAAATAAGTGTTTTTTGTATGCTTTACCAAAAGAGATATAAGAAATAAGACTTAAAAAAATATAGAATCTATTTTACCTAACAATCTAATTTAAAGCAATACCTAAGATAAACAGTTCTTATTTTCTAAATTTAATATAAATAGCTCTTATTAGATTATACAAGAGTTGCCAAACATCCCCTAGGTGTTTTCTTTGCCCTTTCAACTTAAAAGTTATGTGATTTGTGTAATAATTGTGCAAAAAAAAAAACACACACAAATAGTAGGGACCATAGAGTAATGGTTGTTTTTCAAGCCCTAATTTTTTTTTCAAGGTTCCTATAATTGTGCAAAAAAAAAAAAAAACACAAATAAAATGAGGTGTTTCAGTTTTAGTTTGCTCAACATCCATTCCTTTTGTGTTTCTTATTTCTATCTTTGCTGTAAAGGAATAGGAATTTATTTCTTGTTGTTGGGGTGGGTTGTCAGTACCTTTGTTTTCCATTGTGAATGACCTGACCTAGATAATGTGTTCAAAAATAGCTTTATTCTTTCTTCCTAACAAGATCTTAGAGCTAATTGAGGAGTTAGTGGTGTAATTAATAGTGTTAAGGGATTGAGCTCTTTTTCTTGTTTGGATGTGTTTATTTTATTGAGGATCTTAGTGTGCACCATGATTTTTAGGCTATTTTACCTTTCAGAACTTTTGGTTGGCGTTTTGGAGTCTCTGCAAATTGATTATTGAAAAATAACTGATCTTGCACTTGCAGGTGAATGCTTGAGGGAAGGAAATGAAACTTGGGCCCTCTTGTAGTCATTTCCTTTTTCTGGTTTGGTGTTGAATTAAGCTTTCACTTGACATGGATTTGAAGCCTGTTAGTTTCTTGTTAAATAAGTTGCATGTGCAACTTTTACCAAAATTTCCAAGTTGGGATTTGAAAATTTGTTGTTAATGTTTCTAATCCATAATCTATTCCTGCTTGTGGTTTCGGAAGGGATCTCATTTTTCCTTATTTCTTTTGAACATCTCCGATTAGGACATTTCAGTATATCTTAAGGTCAGAGGTTCTATTCGTAAGTTGGCATGTCATCACTCTCTTTGATTCAATTATCACAAAAACTGGAGGTTCCTTCGTAGTGAAACTATGAATGCTTCCTTCTTGCGGAAGCTAAGGTTTTCAACTCTTTTCATGTTAAAAAGCAGGGATAGATCAAATACCTTCGTGTTATATCAGGAGCCCTAGTAAAAGGAAACAATGTAAAGGAGCACCACCCGAATAAAGTATCACATGCTTTTGGGGATGGTTAATTAATATTAACCATATCTTCATTAGGGTTGCACTCAAGCTAACGTGGCTCATAAATTCTGTTCAGCTTGTTTGTGTCAAGGTCAAACTGGCATCTCAGGCTCGAACTAATCAAGATAAGCTTTTTTTTAAGCTTGAAATTTTAAATAAGTCGAGATTATGCAAAACCCAGTTTGATTCGGCTTAAAGGTTGGGTTGTTTAGGGCTCAGCTTGGCTTTAGCTTGAAATGTTATATATACATGGGCGGAGCCAAATGGGGCCCCGGGGACTGAATCCCCCCTTCAATGTTTGGAAAATTTTTTTTAGCATCATACCCGCACGCGGTGGGGAGGGGCGGGGGGGTCGTAGCTTGGGAGCAGGGGTGGAACCGGGGCTGTGGGGGGTAGAAAAAAAAACTAAATTTATACTTTGTATTATTTAATTTAAGAGTGCATAGGTATTGGGCAAGGGAGAAGTTGCCCCTAAACTTTTTTTTTTCAAAAACGAATTTGTGTACTTAAATATTTAATTGAAGATGGCATAGCCATTGACAAAGGGTTCAGTGGGCCCTAACTTTGAAAAAATAAATATATTTTTACAAATGGACACTAACGAGAGGCCCACGAACTTGGCCCTTAAAACAATGGCTCTTTATTTGGATGGTTCTCTGATAAGTTATTACATGTCAGAAAATCAGGGAGCCAGACCAGACATAACGCTCTGTTTCAACAGTAATACCCATTTTAACTTGGGGAAATATACAACATGGTTGTAGGCCTTTAAGGGCAGTTTACTGATGGTCCAACAATGTACATGGCTCATTTGCAGGACCATTGGAACTAGGGCTGGAAACGGATGTGGATATTATCCGTATCCGAATCCGTTTAGTCATCCGAATAGGTATTCGGTGGAGCGAAGGATAGCGATTTACTATCCGTTTATAATCGGATACTAGTATGGTATATCCGATCCGATAAATATCCGAGCGATTATATAATACATATAAATAATATTTTTTAAATTTATAAAAGTAATATAAACTTAAAAATATATTTTTAAGGGCCACTTATGTGGCAGCCTTCAAAGTGGGGATTGATGTGGTGGGGATGGACCCCGTGCCCAAAAAAGTGATTGTTTATTTGATCATAAAAACTCACTTTTCGAAGATCTCTTGCTTCTCTTCTCTTCGAGATCGAACATCAATTATTAAGGTGAGGCTACTTGGAAGGAAGGACATATGGATTGAAAACCAACAACCGACTTACACGCTTCTTCGCCCGCATGAGTTGGACTAGTTGGTCTTTCTCATCAACCCGATCGACCTCTCTCTCTCTCTCGGTCCTCTAACATGGGTACCAGTTCGACTAAAAGCTCTAACCTCTAAAACCGGAAGAAGAGTCCAAATAAAGAGTCCAACTGCCTGCTTGAACTGCTGTATAGAAGCACATCCCCTTCTGGTATGGAAAAGGGTGGCTTTGGACGCAAGATTTCACCATTGGTCAATGAAGGATACAATGCTCTCATCCGACTGCCGCTGCGCTGGAATTGCAGTAAAATACTAAGGTAATCTACTTACATAAGGATTTAGGCCAGGAGAGGTACCCAGGCATTCCCGAATCCGTAGCAGCAGGTTTTCATGTTGGGGACCTTCAGTTTGTTTGTCTTTCATCAAGGCTCTCTTGTCAAGGGAGTCAAGAAGGGCAAAGAAACAAGCAACGGATGAGTGCGCTAGCGCACCAGAACTTGGGAGCACAGCCCGCCGCAACTGCACCTCTCCAAACCCACGAGACGCAAGTACCCTCTTGAGGGTGAAGAAGGATACTTCCAGTTCGAGTCAGAATATATCCTGTTCTGGGCTTTTTAGATAGCTTTTGTTGTCTTCGGTATCCATCCGTAGGTTGCCAGCCTTTGCTTTTGTTGTGCCAGAAGGGAAAGTCCCCTAACCGAAGAGCCAACTAGCTCTTGTGCGGCCAAGAGGAATGTGGCCACTGCAGCTAAAGAGGCAGCTTTTCAATATAACTTCTTATTAATGAATATTATATAACATAACGATTAATATAACGATATATAATTTTGAATAAAAAAAATGGAACATTAAATATTATATGCTTATCAATAATCAATCTCTTGCCTGAATTCCAAGCACAAGATAACCCCAAGGAGTTGTGGGTTTTTCTTCTAACAATTGGAGCCCTGTTATGACACGAGCTTACGAGCCAGCTCTCCAAAGAGCTCACCCGGAAATGCTTTCAGCTTGGCTCGTAGCCCGCTTGGTGCTCGCACGGTCAATGAGTATGTGATCAAATTGTCATCCTCACCTTCCTCTGGCTTATCACCGGCAGTCTGTTCAGAGTTCTAAACTCAATGGTGGCAACTAAATATGAGGGTTGTGTGCAAGCTAGCTCTTGAAAGCAATGCGAGTTAGGTGCGAATCGAATCCCTGAGATTGGATGCACTATCTCCCTTCAACCCTTTAAGCGAAATGCGGCAAAAGGAAGGAAAATTCATGGGCCGACCCCATTGCCTCCACCCTGTAGGAACTACGAGATCACCCCAAGGACACCTTCGGCCGCTGAGTTATGTTTGTTTGGATCATCTGATCTTTACCTACAAGCTAACTCCCTCATGGAGTCGGCGATGGAGTTGATCGCCCTTTTGTCCGTCAAATTCAGGCGTTGGTACATTCTACTGGGTGGCAGCTTAAAATTATATAAATTTTTACATTTTTAAAATATTAATTTATATTTAAAAAAAAAATTAGGAGACCATTCCCCTTTTTTATAAACTATAAGAACTTTTTTTTTGGTTAACTCAACAACAGCACAAGGTGAAGCTGAAACTATAAGCACTTTATTCTCCTAACTTGAATTTTGGATTTATTAGTCTAAAAGCATATGGAGAATGTCAAAAGTATTTCCTTCGTTTCCCCACTCTAACGATCACAACTAAGAATAAGCACTTTGTTGATGTCATGACCCAAAACCCACCTAGGAGTTAAGAGTGAATCTTGGACGACTTATTATGACCTACATGACATGCTTGACAAACCATCCTGCAAAACACTCGGAGCATATACAATAGAGGACAAAAATAGCGAAAGCATAAACTAACATGGCACAGCGGAAGTCTAACAAAAACCTCTATGTATATACATGATCCAAGTTTGTACAAAAGAGAAATCAAAATAAAGAAGGTGCGGACATGCCGGCCAAAATACATGGGTATAAATCTCTCATGCTCACCCGCACTCACTTAGAATCTACCACCTAATAATAGCCTTCTACATGAGGTTCCTCAGCAGGTACCTCCTCGATGTACTCCTCCTCCACCCATGGGCCAGGAGCACAAATGTTAAAAGGAGCCGCTGCACCGCTAGTACTTGCCGACATCCAAAGTACGGCTGAGCATGAAATACTCAGTGGGTACCAAATACTAACAAACAGTCATAATAATATAATAATGGAAATAAAGCAAGAAACTATTCATATTATAATAGGAAGGTAAACAGTTTATATTTCATGCTTGTATCACATCAAAGTTGGGAAAACTTTTGAAATCATCGCGTGCTTGACTTTACTTGAAAATACTCTTTTCGTGTTTGAAAACTTATCTTGTCATGCGTGTCATGTCGTGTCATGCCATCAAATTAAATTCTCATGCTTGCTTGGAATTTAAATATGCTCATGCACTTGAGATGTTAGTGGCCTTGAACAACTTAAAGGGAAGGTGGTGTAAACCCTCTCTTTTGCAAAATATGGAACAAAGCAACTTGAAGGGAGGGAAGTGTAAACCCCCCTCTTTTGCGAAATACAATAAAATAAACATGCATGCTTGGAGGCGCAGTAACATCTTGCTTGACGTGTTCTTGTTCATGTCGTGTTCTTGTTCTTATTCTTGTCATTGTCGTGTTCTTGTTCTTTTCAAAAGCAAGGCAAAACATATTGTAAGATATGCCATACCTCAATTTACTAACCCTTACGTTTGGCCTTGTCATGGTGTTCGTGAATCGAGAATAAAACCATTGTTCTTGAAAAACACCGATAAACCATGTCGTGCATGCCGTGCTTGTGAAGTTGTGTACATGCTTTAGCTTGGAATTAAACTTGACATTTGAAATTCAATAATACAAGAAATAACATTCATTTCAACCCATAAAAATATTCATGTTGTTATAGAAAGCGAATAATCACACTATCATAAACCCTAGAAATTTCCACATGCCTTAAATCATGCTTTTCTTGATTTATGATTCATCCAATCCATCCATCATTCATGTGTGTTCATTATTTGGTGAAATGCCCTTCCCATTTTATTCATCATATCACATACACACGACATCCATCACCCAACATCCATCTCCATTCATGCATCCATCACATTGTATGTTCATAATTTGGGGAAAACAAAGAAGAATCTAAGAAAAAGGGAAAACATGACTAGGAGGGTAGCATAGGATACCGACCTTGAAAAATGAAGAAAACCCTTGAGAAATGCCTTGGAAAACGCTGCCGAGCTTGGAGAACGTGCTCTTCACGTGCTTTCCCTTGGATTTGAAGAATCCAAGCCTTGGGGACGATCTTGGGTTCTCAAACCCTTGATTTCCTCCAAGATGATGCCCTAGGTTAAAACCCCTTTTCTCCTCTCTCTCTCTCTCGCAAAATATTGCTAAGGGTGTTTATGAACACCCTTGGCTTGAGCAAGCCCTTATAGGCAAGGGTGGAATGCCCAAAAGACAATAAAGCCCTTAATGAAATTTCTGCAAAACGCGAAGGACCAAGCGATCGGTTGCCCACCGAGCGACCGGTGCTTTGATCGAGCTCTCGGTCAAAAATCACCTGTCTGGAATTTTTCCTCATACAAATTTTTGGACCAGTCGATAGATACCGATCGATTGGTTGTGGACCGATCGATTGCCACTTTGAACCGAGTGATCGGTCCTCTGCAAATTTCGAAACTAAGTCCATTTTCTACTCAATTCCACTACTTGGACTTATCCCCCTTCTATTCTAACCCTCTAGGAACATGCCTAAGACCTTTCTAAGTCTATGGCATATTATTAAATATTTTATTTAACTATTTATAGCATTCTTGTAATATTCTCAAAGGTTTCCAAATTCTAATTTCATGGAAAAATTGAGATTACAAAGGCTTCTTGCCTTGGCACGCATTCCAAGACATATACAAAAGTTTCGGGGTTCTACAGTTGATGATAGAAAATGATAAGTTGACACGTGAAAGTTATTTCCTAGTTAGATCAAAATTTGACCTAGTTAGAAGCCACGTGGATAAAGGTTATGATGATCCGAAAAGTTCTATTGCTTTAAAATATTTAAGATTAATAGTGTATCAGATACTCATTTACACTGTTTTATAGTTTTCTACTTTCCGAAAGCGTAATAAGTCTCTAGAGCATAATTACTAACGCCTTTTCTGGCCTAAGTGATCTTTTACAGATACTGTGATAAGCTATTAAATTTGGGTGAAAATCTCAAATGATTTGAAAGGTTCAGATACCTCAAAGTATGCCACGTTCGAGAATAAGATCCGGACTTCAATCATGCTGATCAACTCACTACACCTTCATTGTCTGAAGTAACTGAGTACTCAACAGATGATGTTGTCTAAGGAGCAGATTTTGACTAATTAATAAGCTTTCAACATCTGATAGAAAGCTCAAAAGGCAGCCTACTCCATCAGGACCAAATTTGTCATTGGTAAGACTTCAGTAGAATCAGATTACTGAATGTTTTCTAATGTCATTATGATATTCTATTCTTCAAGATAGGTCTTGAATCAATGGTGTTGCAGGCTTATGCTGATCAAAAGCTCGAAGGAGTCAAACTCCATTGAGACGAAAAAAGTGGTTACCAGTTCTACCTCGTCTCCATAAGGATTTGGTGGATTCAGATCACCATGAACCCTATTGCTTTGTCAGGGGGTAAAGGCACTGATTGCCTTCCTCGTGGGAATGGGCGTGTGTGTTCCCCCCATCTCCTATTTCAGCAAAGTATGGATTACTTCCTGGGCTGACAGTCAGGAGGGAATGCTTGGATGTATTTTGCCCCCATTTCCCTATGGGCTATTGAAGGAAAATGAGGCCTCTATAGTCTCATTCTCTCGTACTAGATGATTGAGGTCTAACGGCGGATATCGTATCCGCCCTGAGAATAGTGCATTCGTCTAACACTTATGATTTCTCTAGACAATGTATCCTAAATGCTCATGACCCGCTTTTAGTGTATGATGATTTATATATATATATTATATATCTTGGGGAAGGATTATGAGATGTGGTTTGGAGGGCTAGGAGGAAATTTGTTAAAATAGATAAACTCTTTCCTGAAAGTAGTTTACTCTTTTAACCTTTGAAGAATGTATACAAAGGATTGTTTGGGTCATAACTGTTTAAAGGATTAAGTCATAATTGAAAGTCGGTTATGGTGGTTTGATAAGCTGACAACTTTTTTCTAAAAGAACACATGATATTTAACAGATAGGCTCCCTTTAACGGATGTCAGTTACTTTTAACAGAATACATCACTTTGTTAACAGATAAGCTCCATTTAACGGATTCTGTCTACATTTTAACAGAATGACTCCTTTTAATAGAATACAGTTGTTATATGTCAGAATCAGTTACACATCATATCAAGGAATATTTTTGATATATTATTATTAATTAAAAATATTTTTATCTATATAAATAGGTGAGATCAGATGGAATCGAGAGGGATCTAATTTTAACTAGTACTCTTGGATCTTTCTGGAATAAGGAACCTTAAGAGAAAAGTTTTCGTTTTCAGATATTTCATATGTTCTTGAGTGTTCTGAAGGAGAAAAGCTGCCAAGCTCATCAATATTCTTCACTGTTCCCTTTTTCTCTCCCTTGGATCACTTCCACATTTTCTTCTCCTTTCTTCTCTTGTTTTACCCTTTTAGGAAACCAAAAGAAGGACAGCTAATGAGAAGTGTAGCTGAACTCCTTTGGCTTGCAAACTGATCACCCAGAAATACTCGAGGTAGAGCTTGAATATAATGATCTAGTCACCAAGGGCTTGAAGACCTATCCTAATCAGCAAGCTTCCGAATCCTCAGTTTCAACAATTGGCGACTCTGCTGGGGACCAACAATTGCATCTATCCTGAAAGAAGATGGTGAACAAGAGAGCTAATCCTTCAAATTCTGCTGTTCCAGAAGATGTTCGTGAAGGATCTACCACATCTAGACCGGAAGGGTGAAATCTGAATTCTATCCTTGGACCAATCAATGCGCAACTTCAAGCTTCTCAATCGCAGATGCAGATCCAAATGCAAACTCAGTAGCAAATGCATGATAAAGTAGCTACCCAAATTTTAGCTTCTGAAAAACACAGAGGAAACTTTCAATAAAGTTCGGCACACTCGAGTGGAGGATCATCATGATCGTTTAGATCGGACTCCTTCACCGAATCGAAATCCTGAAAGAGGATCTCCGGTGAGCAAAACTCATTTACATGGCAGTCATGGAAGAGATTTCACTCCATCTCCTAATAATGATTATCGTGAACCTAGGGATCGTGATCATGATAAGATTGCATCCTTCATTACAGCAGAGGATTTTTCAGCCATGTTTGAGAAGGAGCAAGCTCGGCGATCAGGGATTGCAGGGGCCTTTGACATCAGACCACCATTTTCACCAGAACTCCTTCAAATGGAGTATCCTTCAAGTTACATCGTTCCTCAATTCACTTTTTACAATGGAAGAACAGGAAATGCTAGAGAACACGTTATGCGTTTTGTTGATACTTTTGGCAGGTGCACTTGAAATAAAAACTTACACCTTCGAGAATTCTCAAAGTCTCTCACAGATAGAGGTTTTTCCTGGTACACCACACTACCAGCTGATACAATCCATTCCTGGGAAGAGATGGTTAGCGCTTTTTCAAAGAAATTCTTTCATGTGGAAGAGAGTATTACTTTGAACATTCTTTCTAAGGAAAGGCAGAAGAGTAGTGAAGACTTAACTGAATACGTTCGCCATTTTCGGCATCTAGTTCTAGACAGTCATGAACCTACCACTGAAGAAAGGCTTGTTCAGCTGTATGTGGATGGTATTACAAGGGAGTATAGAGCTTACTTGGAAGTAGCTGCTATCGGTACATTTGCAAAGTTATATGATGTGGCTCAACGCCTTAATACTGTTGTTTCGCGCACCAATACTTCCAGAGCTTTGCAATTCAGTTATGATGACAAACCTAATCGTCGTGATAGAAGAAATTCAGCAATGACTATGGAAGCCCGTGGAGGACGACCAGCATCAAGGCAATATCCCCCTCTGTCAGACAGGAGATTCAAATTTAATCCAGAAGATATTCCACCGCCTTTTCCTTGTAGTATGGCAGAAGTGACTCATATTCTGAGTAAATGGATAAGTGATGGCGTTTTATATCCTCCTTCACCGTTGCATCTGCCTTCAGAAAGTGAAAAAGAAGATGAAAATTATTGTTTATATCACAAAATGGTGCGTCATGCATCCAAGGATTGTTTTACTTTACGACAGATTTTTCATGAAAAGATTGTTGCGGGACACTTGAAAATCTCCACTGATCCAGAGAAGTCAGTGCACAAGAATCTTTCACCAAACCATAATGGTAAGGATGTGGTAGCAATGGTCAGTCATAACCCATTGAAAATGACAAAAGAGCATGATCAAAGGGCTGTTACCTCCAGCGCCCATTCTGAGATAGAAATTTTGTCCCGATCACCGAAATTCAAAAGTTTCTTTGACCAATTAAGTTTTCAGCAACATCAAGGATAGCTGCCACAGCTACCTTAATTGCAATAGCTGAAGAATCTTCTGAACATTGTTTGCTCGCATATGCTGAAACAAGGAAGCTGACCCGAGAAGCTGTTCAGGATATCACTTTTACTACTGATGACATGGTCGTTTCCTCAACTGCTCACAATAGGCCTCTCTATATCACTGCCCTGATCAATACTTTCGAAGCCAAAAGAGCATTGGTGGATCCAGGTTCCTATCAACAGCCAAGGTAATGGGTCTGAACCTTTCCAAGATTGTGAAGCAACCGATTGAAATATCTGGTTTTAGAGGAAAGTGTCAAAATACACTGGGTTTAATTTCAGTCAATTTACAAGTTGGTCCCATTAATGCTTTAATTAGAATGCATTTCATTGATGTTAATGTGAATTATCATGTATTACTTGGTCGTCCTTGGCTTCACAAATTTCAGCTTGTACCATCCACCTTTCATCAATGTATTAAGGGTGTATATAAAGGTCGAAGTATTCGTATACCAACTTTCTCTACGCCTTTTGACTATTCTAAAGTTCATGCTACCGGTGCATTATTTTACGATGAGTTGGTTGTTAAAGGGGAAAATATATTTGCACAGCCTGCTACAATTGCACTGTTGAAGGATGTTGAGGTCTCTTTAATGACTTCTGAAAGCTTGATGCCGTCAAAGAGACCGCAGGGCGAGGATGAGAAGAGAAGTCCGGGTGAATGCAAAAGGATGGTTCAACCGGATGACAAGGTTGTTTACATCTTGTGACAATCCAAGGAGTTGGACTCACCAATATCGAGTCTGACTCCAATGCCAATAGGGCAGCTGATGCAGAAGGAAGAAAATAAATTTGAAGAAGTTATAGAAGCTCCAGAGTAGTTACAAGATAATATTAAGACAGTACAAGAAAAGTTGCAAGAAGTAAATCTAGCAGATGGCGATGGCAGCCCTCGCCCAGTGTTAATTAGCTCAAAAATAAGTCGAAGTGAAAAGTAGGAATTGATAAAGTTGCTAAAGGAGTATGAATGTGTCTTTGCATGGATATATGAGGAGATGCTTGGCTTAGATACAAAGTTGGTGACTCATAAACTGAACATAAATCCTGGATATACTCCAGTCAAGCAGCCGCCAGGAAGATTTCATCTAGAAGTTGAAAACCATATCAAGGCTGAAGTTGAAAAGTTACTAAAAGCGGGTTTCATAAAGCCTATACAACATCCAAACTTGTTGGCAAATGTGGTACTAGTCAAAAAGAAAAACAGTCAGATACGTTGTTGTGTTGATTTTCGAGATCTAAACAAAGTCTGCCTAAAAGATGAATTTCCTTTGCCGAATATGGATCTATTAGTTGACACAACAGTTGGTCACAATTCCTTTTCATTTATGAACTAGTATAGTGGATATAACCAAATCAAAATGACTCCAAAAGGTGCAGAGAAGACAACCTTTAGAACTCCCATTGGTAATTTCTTTATACTGTAATGCCATTTGGACTAAAAAAATGCAGAAGCTACATATCAAAGGGCGATAACAACCATTTTCCATGACATGTTTCACAACCTTGTGGAAGATTATGTTGATGATATTGTGATCAAGTCCCGAAAGGGTGAAAATCATATTGCTGATTTAAAGAAAGTTTTCGAAAGATGTCGCCAATATTAGTTAAAAATGAATCATTTGAAGTGCACTTTTGGAGTGTCTGTTGGAAAGTTCTTGAGCTTTGTTGTCAATAGGCATGGAATAGATGTTGATCTAGCAAAAACTCAAGCTATTTGAACTATGATGATTCCAAAAAAGTTAAGAAGCTGAAAAGCTTCTTGGGCAGAGTATCTTATATTTGACGCTTCATACCTGGTCTGGCTGAGATCACTACACCTTTGATGTCTTTATTACGGAAAAATGTTGGATTCAAATGGAGTGAAACTTGTAACGAAGCTTTCAGAAAACTTGAAATGATGATGAGTTCTATAAAGACTATGATGACACCTATTTTGCATAAGCCTTTGGTGTTATAATTAGCATCTACAGAGCATGCAATTGGTTCTTTTTTGGCTCAGGAAGATCATGATGGTCGAGAACGTCTTATCTATTATCTCAGTAGAATCCTTCGAGATGCAGAATTGAGATATCCTCGTGTGGAAAAGATTTGTCTTTCATTGGTTTATGCTCTGCAGAAGTTTCGTCATTATCTCTTATCTCACAAAGTATTTTTGGTCACAAAGTCTAACCTAATCAGATATCTGTTACTGAAACCTGTTCTTTCGGGACGAACAGCTCAATGACTTCTCACTTTCAGAATTTGACATTACGTGCCTCAACCCACATGCCATCAAAGGAAAACCTTTAGCAGATCTATTAGCCAATTTTCCTAGAGCAGATGATACTACATTAAATGAAGAGTTACCAGGAGAAGTACCAGAAGTAATGATGATAGATATTCCAGAAGAATGACTGATGTATTTTGATTGGTCAAAGATTGCTGATTCTGCTAGAGCTGGCATTGTGCTAAAAGCTCCTGAAGGTAATATTGTCTCTTACTCATTTAAATTGGATTTTCCTTGTTCCAATAATATCACAGAATATGAAGCTTTTCTAATAGGGCTCATAATTGCCAAGGAAATGGGTATCAAAAATTTGAAGGTTATGGGTGATTCTAACTTGGTAGAATGACTTGTTCAGGGTCAAAGATGTTGGCTTAGCTCCTTACAGAACAACAGCTCAATAGATGATGAAAAGCTTCGAAGCTATTGGGTTCGGATACAAAGAAAGGTCTGGGAACTGCTATGCGGATGCCTTAGCTACATTGGCTTCCAAACTTGTTTTTGATAAGGAGTCCACACAGGTAACAGTTGTACGTCGTTGGATTACTACTCCATTGATAAGCGATTTGATTCCTGAAAGATTAGAAGCAGGAGATTGGAGAGCACCGATTTTGAAGGATATTAGCCATATTAAATATTCAGTTGTTGTACCTGTCATATCTCTGAAGATACTCAAAGATTTTATAATAATAAATGAGTTATTATATTTCAGAGGACCTGAAGGTGTGTTGATGAGATGTATTGATTAAAAGAGGCAGAACAACAAGTGAAGAGTATTCATGACAACATTTGTGGACATGATCCAGAGGTCAGTTTGTACAGAAGAATATAGCGGTTTGGCTTGTACTGGCCAACTATGGAAAAGATGCAGCCGATGTCCAAAAAGTATGTTCTGTATGTCAATCATATCTTAATAAAGAGGAATGTTGTTTCAAAAGTCAGTTGGAGGATTGGAGAAAGTCTTACATTGAATACCTTGACAAAGGAATAGTCTTAGATCCGAACGAGGCGTTCAAGTTTATGAAAAAAGATGCCAAGTTTTATTATGATAAAGGTGAACTTTTTAGAAAAGGCTTCAATGGCATTACACTCAGGTGCTTAACAGGAGATGAAATTGAGATAGCATTACATGAAACTCATAATGGTGGCTGTGGTGCTCATCAAGGAAAGCGAAAGCTGTATTAGCACATCCTTGGTTTGGGGTATTATTGGCCTATGATGGAGGCAGATGCTAATATGCATGTGCAGAAGTGTCATCAATGTCAAGTTTGAGGTAACGTAATACATGCACTAGCCCAATCATTGCAGTATGTTACTACTCCATGACCCTTTCACACTTGGAGGCTAGACTTAATTGGCCCAATTAGTCCACCAGCTGAAAGATGTATCTGGATTTTAGTGGCTACAAAATATTTTAAAATTGGGTGCAAGCTGTGCCCTTGAGAAAAGCTACAGGAGCTGTAGTAGCCGGTTTTATTAAAGAAAATATCATCTGCCGATTTGGGATGCCAAAGGAGTTGGTTACAGTACGCCTTTCATTAATTCTGATGTAATGAGTTTGGTGGAGAAATATGCTATTAAACATAGAAGATTTACTCCTTATTATCCAAAAGGCAATGGTCAAGCAGAAGCTACTGATAAAACAATTTTGAAGATACTCGGGAAAATGATTGAAAATGCTCATAAAAAGTGGTGTGAAAGGCTTCCAGAAGCATTATGGGCTTATAGAACTTCAACAAGGGCAGCCACTAGTGTTACCCCTTTCTCCCTAGTGTATGGTTCAGGGGGTGTGGTACCTTTAGAAATTAAGATACCATCAACACTAGTTGAAGTATTTGGTGAAGAGTTGGAAAACCTTCAAGCGATCCGATTAGCTCAATTGGAAATAGCCGATGAAAGGCGGGAAGTGGTAAATGATAAAGCGGAAGCTTACAGAGCAAGCGTTATCAGAGCCTATGATAAAATGGTACAACATCTAGTCCTAAGAGAAGGAGATTTGGTTCTTATAAGAGCCATTCACATTTAGAACGGTACAAAAACTTCAAAATTTACTCCTAATTGGGAGGGACCTTTTATCATTTGTAAAAGTTTTGAAAGTGGATACTGTTTGTTATCTACTCAATCTGGAGAATTGTTGCATGATCCTATCAATATGAAATGCCTGAAAAAGTATTATGCATAAAAGATAAATAAAGTGGTTTGTTTAAAGATGCATCAGATATGCATACTTCAAAAACATTTGAAGTTTTAAGCAAAAAGTAAAATGAAGTTTTCACCATATCAAAAAAAAAGTATCTGGGCAATCAGTTGAAGTATTTCAGAATCAAAGTATTTCGGAAGTAAAACCTTTTGTTCTCAGGATAATCAACTTCTCGATGGAAGCTTTCAATAGATCTTGTTCCAGTCGGGCCGCATCAGCATCTTTCTCCATATGTTCTAAGCTTTCCTGTTTCTCTTGAAAAATAATCTCTTTCTGAAGAATGTCTTGTCGAAGATCTTCAGCTTCTTTCAGGTAAACATAAATAAGTTGCTTTCTTTCTTGAATTTTGATGGTCTTATTGTTGAAAGACTCTGTTGCTAATGAGAAACGGTGGGTCTGGATGGCTGATGAAATCAAAGTTTGCAAAATCTCCCTTAACCATTGCACATTCACATTAATCGTTTCCAATTCATATAGTTCACTGTCTCATTGAGTGATCTCCTTCACCCTTAGCATCCTAGGGTTAATAGAAATCAATAAGTTAATAGTTGGCAATTGATATTAAAATAAATACCTGCGGTTAAGCTTTCAGGTACGAAGTCAGAAGATAAGCCTATCCCAACGCTAAAATCTTCGGTAGAAGCTCCTGGTACAACAAAAGTTGTCTCTTGCACAAGAGGAGTTAAAGTCTCCACACTGTTTGCTCTAAAAGATTCTTCTTCAACAGATTCTTCTTCAACAGATTCTTCCTCAATAATCTTTCTGCCAGCAGTTTCTTCAAAAAGGATTTCTTCATCAAAAGGCTCTTCCCTGGTCAAGTCATCATCAGGAGTCTCTGTAACATCTTCTTCAAAAGTTTCTCCAGTAGAATCATCTCTCTCAAAGTCTTCATCAGCACTAAGGACGTTGTTAAGGTCATCTTCAGAAGAATCGGAGGATTTGGCAGACTCTTCTTTTGAGGATTCATCCTCAATAGCCACTGGTTTGTCAATAACATTTTTAAAGGGAATTTTCTTGTTCATATCACTTAGCCTACTTGAAGATCTAGGCCCTTTTACCCCTGTTTTAAATCTCTTTAGGGTACCCAAGATACTTGAAGTACCCACTTTCTTTCAGTGAGCTTTGATTACAGAAGATTCTGACTGTTCTTGTCTCAAAGGCTTTTGTTTGCTTAATTATTCCTGAAGAGGATGATTGAGAAGCTTTTACGGGTCCTTGAGAAGGATTAAACTTTTGTTGGAGAGATTTCTTTTTGATGACTAAAGGAATGTCATCTTCTTCTTCTCCTTCGTCTTCAAGACTTTTATTTTTCTTGGGAGGAAGAAAAGAAGGAATTTTCATAAAATAAATATAATTGATAGATTACGAATATAAAGATGTATGAATAATACATTGAATAAAAAATTAGAATACATGAGATATACTTACAACTAGACCTTTTGACCTCGTCCTAGATGAAGGACCAAGAAGTATCCCAGGCTGAGTCGTATGAATATTTTTTCGCTTTAATTGAAAGTTTTTTTGCAGAGAATGTTACCTGAGGAGTTGATGAAGGAGACGTTTCTCTCTCAGCTTTTCGTTTTCTACCTGTCCCTGGGAGCGCCTTCAATCCTTTTTCTTTATCCATCAACAAATACATTGGCTAATAGATCATCCTTGGCAGCTTAACGAACAACTTAAAAGCAGAAATACAAGTCTTCCAAAAGACTTAGTAATTTTGGGTATATTGACTGATCCTTTAAGCACCAGCTATGTGAAAAGCGGTAACATCTGGCCTTAATTCCTCAACTCATGTTTCCAGAATAAAAGATTTCATGATTTTCTTGGTTGTAATCAACTCTGCACTCGGTTCTGGACCCCCCTGATCTAGACCGAATTGTCTTATACATCTATGTGGATTGTAAAAGACTGCTACGAAGTTATTTGTCCTGCTATGGTCAAGGCTGAAAAGGCCTACCAAGTTTGTCTTTGACAAAAAGACAAAACAATCAAACTTTTTTAGAGAAATTTCTTCTCTACCTTGAGCTGATACATCCACAAGTTCCAGAGGAGACTGTGAGTAGAAAAAGACTCTCTCAATACCTTTGATAGACACTACATAAGGTCTAAACATAAAGGACTCTATATCAAAAAACTCTGACAGATTGACTCTTTTCTTTTTTTTGTACAGAAACCCATCTTTGTGATTTGAATTTCAAACTTCTGTTTTTCAAGAGCTTAAAATCCTTCGGGCAAAGCGCATATTGTGGAAAGCGCTCCCATAGCCAAGTTTGAAGAAAAGTGGTGTGAATGAAAGTCTTTATGTTATACTGACCAACTGACCATACTTGATAAGTGTGGAACTGATCCAAGTTTCTATACAACGTTCCTAAGAAATAAGGAGCAAGAGGAAAGCTTTGACCCTCTGAAAGGCAGAGAGCTAACGAAAAGATTCTATCAACAACTTTTTCGATAGGGAAACCTTCGAAGGCATACCTGGAAAGCCACATACTAATAAAGGCTTGTTGTACTCTGGCCCAAATACACATTCACTCTTACCTGTTTACTTGTTGAAAGGACCTACTTCACAAAAAAAATATCTTACCCAACCATAAAAGTTTGGGCGATTCGCATGTTTCCCAGCACCTTTTCCCCAAATTGGTTTGACTCGAGAACTCCACGAAGCTTCATGCAGGGCTTGTACAACTTTTGCATCATCCAAAGACAGAGTAATGTTCTGAATATCAAAATTTCCAAAGAAAGGTAGCTTCAGCAGAGCTTTCACATCCTCAAGAGTCGGAGTAATTTCACCCCAGGAAGTGATAAATGTGTGGGTTTGGGAGTTCCATCGAGTCATAGCCATGGATAAAGAATCTGTATCTCTCTTGATTTCGAAATCCATTGATAATTCTATGGCATCGTAAATTTCTACAGATTTCAACAGAGGCCCGTACTTGGAATGCTTTAGCATGCGTTGACACCAAGATGACTATTCTTTGGTGCGCCCACTGTGAGAACTGAAGATAGGGGTTGAAAATGTGTAATCTTTCCTCTCCAGCCTGAAATGAGTGGTAAGTGAAGGAGATGGATGGTTATTGATGTGTTCCTCTGAATCCCCATATGGAAGTATCCATTCATCAGCAGGGGTTGATGAATCCCAGATATGGTTCTCAGAATATTCCTAGATATGATCTTTGGTAAAATCCTTAGAGGATGACGATGCAATGGCTAAGAGAAAGAAGGATGATAAGGAAGCTCTTTCAAAAAAAAAAAAAAGATTACAGAATGAATAGACGATGAACAAGATTATCAAAGAAGAAGATAAATGAGATAAACTCCACGGTAAAGAAGATGATACCTTTCCAATGGATGATTTGGTTGCAAGAAAACACTTCGCAGTGATTATGTTGGATAAAAAAGAGGGGAGAGGGAATGTTGAAAGAAGAAGATAGAAAAGATTCTGGGTTCTCTGATTTTAAATGGTTATTAAGAATTTGAAAAAGAAGATTTAAGGACGAATAACCTTGAACATGAATTTTTTTGAAACCCTAAAAGGGAGGGAGCGTGTTACCGATGAGGTTATGATAGTTTACGGTTTTAAAGAGATATACATGTTACCTAAAACGGCGCTGATGGCCGGTTGGCAATAGTGAGGATATTGGTATCAAGAAGCTATAAATGCAAAGGAGTTCTTCAGACGATTTGTAAGTGATTCTTACCATCATTTTTTGTGAAAGCTGATATATTAATTTGATTGAATGATGTCATATACTGACAAGATATCCAGAAATAAGAAATCTTCTGGTACATTCTAATTTGTTTACAATTCTAATATTTTGATACACCATGATATGTTCTGACAAATGTGATACATTCTGGTACGTTTTGATATTTTTTTAATACATTGATATATCCTGATATATTTTGAACGTGTTCTAGATATGTTCTGACATATTTTTGATATATTTGATTATATATCAACACATTCTGACATGATGATACATTCCACAATACACTTCTGATACATCCTGATATTTGGATATATCTTCATACGTTTTGTTAAATGTACTGATGTATTTCAAAGTCTTTTGATTGCCTACACAGACGTCGTATAAAGATGATGGATTTTGTTGCCTTTGCAGGCAGGGGACTAAATATTGATGATGGAAAATGATAAGTTGACACGTGGAAGTTATTTCCTAAGCAGATCAGAATCTGACCTAGTCATAAGCCACGTGGATAAAGGTTATGATGATCCGAAAAGTTCTATTGCTTTAAAGTATTTAAGATTAATAGTGTATCAGATACTCATTTACATTGTTTTATGGTTTTCTGCTTTCCCAAAGCGTAATAAGCCTTCAGAGCATAATTACTAATGCCTTTTTTGGCCTAAGTGATCTTTTACAGATACTGTGATAAGCTTTTAAATTCGGGTGAAAAACTCAAATGATTTGAAAGGTTCAGATACCTCAAAGTATGTCACGTTCGAGAATAAGATCCGGACTTCAAGCATGCTGATCAACTCACTACACTTTCATGGTCTGAAGTAGTTGAGTACTCAACAGATGATGTAGTCAAAGGAGCAGATTTTGACTAATTAATAAGCTTTCAACATTTGATAGAAAGCTCAAATAGCGGCCTATTCCGTCAGGACCAGATTTTTCCTTGGTAAGACTTCAGTAAAATCAGATTACTGAATGTTTTCTTACGCCATTTTGATATTCCATTCTTCAAGACAGGTCTTGAATCAATTGTATTGCGGGCTTATGCTGATCAAAAGATCGAAGGAGTCAAACTCCATTGAGATGAAAAAGGCGGTTACCCAGTTCAGCCTCGTCTCCATAGGGATTCGGTGGATTCAGATCACCATGAACCCTATTGCCTTATCTGGGGGTAAAGGCACTGATTGCCTTCCTCATGGGAATGGGCGTGTGTTCCCCCCATCTCCTATTCCAACAAAGTATGGATTACTTCCTGGACTGACAGTTAGGAGGGAATATTGGGATGTATTTTGTCCTCATTTCCTTGTGGGCCATTGGAGGAAAACAAGGCCTCCATAGTCCCATTCTCTCGTACTAGATGATTGAGGTTTGGTGGTGGATATCGTATCCGCTCTGAGAATAGTGCTTTCATCCAACACTCATGATTTCTCTAGACAAGGTATCCTAAAGGCTTATGACCCGCCTTTTGTGTACGATGATTTATATATATATATATATATATATATATATATATATATATATTTATATATATGAGATGTGGTTTGGAGGGCTAGGAGGGAATTTGTTAAAATAGATAAGCTTCTTTCTAAAAGTAGTTTACTCTTTTAACCTTTGAAGAATGTATCCAAAGGATTTTTTAGGTCATAACAGTTTAAAGGATTAAGTCATAACTGAAAGTCGGTTATGGTGGTTTGATGAGTTGGCAGCTCTTTTTTGAAAGAACACGTGATATTTAACATATATGCTTCTTTTAACGGATGCCAGTTACTTTTAAGAAAATACATCCACAAAATACATCCATTTGTTAATAGATAAGCTCCATTTAACGGATTCTATCTACATTTTAATTGAATGGCTCCTTTTAACAGAATACAGTTGTCATATGTTAGAATCAGTTATATGTCACATCAAGGAATATTTTTGATATATTATTATTAATTAAAAATATTTTTTCCTATATAAATCGGAGAGATCAGATGGAATCGAGAGGGATATGATTTTGACTAGTACTCATGGATCTTTCTAGAATAAGGAACCTTAAGAGAAAAGTTTTCGTTTTCAGATATTTCATATGTTCTTGAGTGTTTTGAAGAAGAAAGGCTGCCCATCAATATTCTTCATTGTTCCCTTTTTCTCTCTCGGATCACTTCCACATTTTCTTCTCCTTTCTTCTCTTATTTTACCCTTTCAGGAAACCAAAGAAAGATAGTTAACGAGAAGTGTAGTTGTACTCCTTTGGCTTGCAGACTGATCATCCAGAAATACTTGAGGTGAAGCTTGAATATGATGATCCAGTCACCAAGGGCTTGAAGACCTATTCTAATCAGCAAGCTTCTGAATCCTCAGTTTCAATACACTTTAATTACCTTCTGAAGAGTTTCAAATTAACCTACACATTTGAAGAATGTCAAAACAATTTCCTTCATCTCCCTACTCTTAACAATCGCAACTCATGTCTTTATTACAAATTTTCTCACATTTGCTCTCAGGGAGCTAACATCATAATAACCTTCCCTTTTCAACCTTTGCGTAGCTCCTTCATATTGAACTGTTTTACTATCATCCATGGTTTAAAATTTTGGTATGTATCAGTCGATACGTATCCTGTTGGAACAATCCGGTATACAAGCACGCTAAAAAAAAAACTCTATTGCATCAGCCTGTATAAAGCGTATCAGGCCGATACGGGCCTGATACTAGAATTTTTCAGATAAATTTTTATCCTTCCATTTATACTAGGATCCACATCATAGACCCGATAAACACAACTTATTTACATATAAATGTCATTTTAATAATTGATTCATTTACTTAAGATATTTATATATAAATAAGATTCTACCCCTCATTTGAATTCAGTAAAACTTATCCTGAATCCAAATTTTTTAAAAAATAAAAGGTCAACTTTGCAATTCAAGAACAAAATCATCTATTTAGCGCTGTTTAGGAATTAAGTCAAAAATTCAACTTTCAAATGAGAAAGTATTTCTCAAATACTAAAATTTCATAAATTCTACTATATCAAAACATTACCAAAACCCAAAAGTTTGACAAGAAAAATCTCATATTTTAGTTTTCAAAAATATTTTCATCTACAATGTCAAAAAGTCAATTAACTTTGAAACTGTTCAACATAAAAAGACTTACATTCAAGCTTATAATTTATGGTTGTAATTCAATACATTCTTATTTAACTCATTGAATGTAAGATTTTAATATTTACATTATATTTCCTATATTTGCTTAAGTGACTATGGTTTGTGTTTCCATACCTATTTATCAACACGCCCACCTTTTTTAACTAATAAAATTTTAAGTCTCATATGTACGGTTATAAATATAGTTGGAGACCTCCATTTAGATTGTTTTTAACATATAATTTTCATTAAAAAAACTTTTATGCAAGGTATTCAATTTTTTCCTTACGTATCCAAGTGTTTCTAAGCTTATCCTAAATGTTTTTGTCATATCCATCTGATACGGTCCTATACGTATCTTGTTTTGAACTTACCAATATGGTACCTAATACCGATATTAAGAACCATTCTATCGTCGACACCCTCATCTCCACTTAAGATGTCACCATCGCCTTCTCTCTCTAGTGCGTATGTAGAACTGCACTTGCAATCCTGTAGCTAAGATCTTTCTACAAAACAACTCATCTCTGTGTCTAGAGTTTTCAAATATCAAAAAGCATTTAAAATAGTTTGTGAGCACGGGATTTCACTCCCTCGAAAATGTCTCACGGGATTGTCAAGAGTCACCACTTATTCGTTTAGAATGGATGAGTCCCCGGGAAATGTTGGATAAGGACTTAGTCTACGATCAAAGATCGAGGTAAGATGTTCAGTTAAGTTCGGGGAAGGAGTTAGGCACCCCGACACTTCCACATATAGTGGTTCCCTACTTGCTAGGTTTAAGCCAAATTAAATGTCAAGATTAATCGAATGCCAGAGTGTTTAAGTTAATACTAACTGGAAGAAAGTAAAAGCTAACTAGGGTCGAACCCGTGTTGGGTTGCCTATGTACTCACATTACGGGTGAGATCAGACCGAGCGTATTTCTAGCACTCGAGCCTGTGCTAAGGCGAGGGAGGGTGTGTGTGCACCAAAAGGTGGCTAATGGGCTTAATCCGGTATATTAGGGTTTTGCTTTACCGAGGTTGGTCAATGTGCAAAGTGTGGGCCCGGTAGGCCGAAGGGCAGTCCGGTAGACTAGGGTTGAGGCCCGTAGGCCAAGGGTGAAGCCCGGAGGCTAAGGGTGAAGCCGGAGGCAAAGGGATGTGTTAACCTGAGGTTAGGGTTGATAACCGGGGTTAAAAGGGAGTTAACCATGGTTAAAAAGTCCAAGAATGATATTTTTTGGTATTTTTTATTTTTCTGGATTTTTAGAGATTTTTGTGGGGTTAAGCTATGCTTGACCATGGTTAAAAGTTAATCGGAGACCATTTTAACCATGGTTAAGGGTCATGGTAGGTCAAAAGTGGGTCCAAAAGGTATGGCAGGACCTAGAACGGCCTCCTACCAGGTTTGGGCCATGCACAAAGCCCAAAATAAAAAATTTACTGAATAGAGGTAATCGGATTACCTCCATTTCTATAAATTTTTAACCATAGTTTGTGAGGGTTTAACTGGGGTTAGGGATCACCCCTGGGAAAGTGAAGGTACAAGGAGGAAGCTTGAAGTCCAGGCTTTCCAAGGGTCTAGGTCTCAGGCCAAGAGGACCTTGGGTGTGGGCCCCATAGGGGCCTAAAGTCAGTAAAAACTAAGCTTGTTCTGTGGGTAATCCTATTACCAACAGCCTGAACAGTGAGTTAACCAAAGTTTAGGGGTCTGCTAACCATGGTTAGGCTTGGCCCCTGAAGCTGAAATTTTGCAGAAATGCAGAGGGGACTCAGGGCTTTCTAATGGGCTTGGTTTGAGCCCAAGAGGATAAGGTATGTGGGCCCCACAGGGGCCCAAAGTTACTGTAAAACAGACCCGAAATGTCGGTAATCAAATTGCCGATAGTCTGATACCATGGGTTTAAAGGTTTGCTAACCATGGTTAGACCATGAGTTAAAGTCTGAAAATTTGCAGAGGAATGACCAAGGTCCAAGGGAGTCTAGCTATGGCCCTGGAATTGACCAGGGCCCACACTAACCATGGTTAAATTAGGGTTTACAGTGAATGCACAAAATACCGGTAGATAGTCTACCAACATTTAGAAATTTATCCAGAAACAGCGTTTTCCCCTATGGGGGCTGCACTAGCTTGATCCTAGGGGTTCCCTCATTACCTGAGGGACCCCCAGGACCTCTGGAGATCTGCCATGCATGGCGGGTGGGGTTGGACCCAAGCCAAACCTCAAGGGGTCTTCTCCTTATCTATGAAGAAGATAGGAGAGACCTGATCCTTGGTTAGGGAACTAAAGCAAGAAAGAAAAAGAGTAATGGACCCCCTAGAATAGGACCAGGGGGTCTTACAATGCTTAGTACAAGATGACGAAGTAGGGGAGGCCCTACATTGCTGTGGAGGTCTTCGGGTGTCTGCCAGCGGTGCTAGAGGCTGTGGCAGACCTGGGGGGGCTGTGGTGGCCTGGACCAGGTGTGGAGATGCTGCACGGGGTTAAGGCTAGCCTAGTTGGGCTGGTGGAGTTCGAGTTTGAATTTTGACAGAGGTTGGGGGTGATGAACAGGCGTTTTGGCAGGGTTTCACTACCGAAAGATGGGCTTTTTAACTCAAGGGTGGTGCCTCGGATTTATAGGGGAGAAGGGGAGAGGCTCAGGGGGCATTATGGGTATTAACAAGATCGAATCGGACCAATAGGGGAGGACCCAAGGTGCCTTGGTAGCTGCAAGGGGAGC
This sequence comes from Tetracentron sinense, assembly GCA_015143295.1. Classification (NCBI taxonomy): domain Eukaryota; kingdom Viridiplantae; phylum Streptophyta; class Magnoliopsida; order Trochodendrales; family Trochodendraceae; genus Tetracentron; species Tetracentron sinense. The sequence continues at coordinate 599,982 of CM026556.1, forward strand.
CTGATACGCGATTGTAGGTTTTCTAGGAATGGCGGTAATCGAATTACCGCCATTCTCAAAGAAGAGTTTTTTGGGGTGTCGGTAATTCGATTACCGACACTCTGGGGTTTTTGCTATTACGGGCTAGGCCCCCGCACACTTAGGCCAAAGAGGATAAGATTTGCCTCTTTGGGGTTTTCCCGCCTAGTTTTCAAATTGGAGGGGTTGTGGGCCCCACCCTAGTGGACCCTAGGAATTGGTGGGCCTTTGCTTGGGCCGCCAAAGGCTTAGGACTTAGGGATTTCGATTTTGGACTTGGTGAATGGGCTTTGGGCCCGTGAGGGCTTGAACCTAGGTTTGGCTAGGGTGTAGGCTAGGGCTAGGTCTAGGGCATGTCTAGGGTTAGTCCTAGGGTCTAGCTAGGGCTTACTTAGGGTTTATGATAATTCTGAGGGTAATGGGACGTGAGCCCAAAGGGTTTGGTTCGAAGGTTTTGGGGGTTCTAGGGCTTGCCTAAGGGTTTTAGGGCTCTCCTAGGGCTTAGGGTAATGAGCTTTTGAGCCCGGATGATTGTCCTAGGGTTTAGGGCCTAACTAGGGTTTAGCTAGGGTGAGTCCTAGGATTTCTACTGGGGAGAGTTGAGGTTCACAGGGTGTAAAAATTGGGTGCTTACATAGTGTACTATTTTATACATTGCTATAAAATGTTTAATCCCTATCAGTTAATAAATGTATAAAATAGCACCTTGCTTGCTTCTTCGCCTTCTTTTTTTTGTTTTTTTGTTTTTTTTTTTGGGGGGGGGGGGGGAGGGAGCGTAAATTGTTTTTAGGCGAGGTCTCAGACTTACAACCGCATTTACTGTTTTGTAAGCAAGATCACAATAATTTTCTCTTAAATCCATTAGGTCAAAAGGACCTTCTCTCCCTCTAAAATAATCTCAAAACTCTAACCTAACCTCACATGGGTAAGACTATTTCAAATAGAAAAAAACCACACAAAAGAATATTTAGCAAGGTTTGAAATCGTGTTTCTGCTGGCAATTTCGGTCCTCCAAATGAAATTAAAATTTTGAAGAAAAAAAAATTGGATTTTTTGACAAAACTTTTCAAAATTAAATATTTTCATGACATTCACAAAATTTTGACCAAAATTATAAATATATTTTTAAATTTTAGTATATTTATATATTTTATTCTTTAAAATAAATTTAATTTTTTGGGATATTTCCATGTATCACACTATTTTATCTTTAAAAAAAATTTTAAAATAAAATTTGAAATTTCACCCAAAATTCTGAAATTTTGGCTAAAATCAGTCAAAACGTAATATTAGCCATTTCAGTTTCATAGGGTGGGAATGAACCGGAATTTCGTGAAATTTAAACAGGATTTTGAACCTTGGTATTTAATACATTGATAAACAAAATCACAAATAAATGCAATGTTCGCTATGTCTTCAAAAATGTAAGAACATAAGGAAGCCCTTTGTACATTGTGAGGGGGTCACTGCATTCTGAGGACTTTTAAATGTATATCAGCAAAATTTGTTGATTTAATTGTTAAATGAATTTCGGAGATTTCAATTTTTGACAATCCAAAATATAAAACAAATATATAAAACGAAAATAGCCATTACCACGGTTACTTTATCCATGGTAGTTAGTAGACTTACTTGAGCATATATTCGAGTTAAGAGGGGAGCAATTCCCATTTGCATGTATTTAATTCTTAACTAGACCAACAGGAAGACCCAACCTAAGCTTCTAGTTTTTTACTACACACAACCGCAATAGGTGATTGATTCATTGACAAATGGGTTTCATCGTTTCAATGAGACCTCAACAGTAATTTGCTGATAGAAATATAGAATGATTCCTCGAAAGAACCCTTTATTTCACAAGAACAAATCTACCGACTAGCAATGGAATAGTAGAGACGGAAAATTTTCCGTCTCTAATATCTCACTTATAGACACGGAAAATTTTTTGTCACTACTATTCCGTCTCTAATATATATTCCAACATTTAGTCAATTTTTATTAATATAATAGATATTAGTGACGGAATATTTTCCGTCTCTAATTTGGTTGGACACAGAAGTGTTGTTAGTTACGGAAATTTTCCGTCTCTAAGTTAAATAAACATTAGAAACGGAAATTTTTCCGTGTCTAAAACATATAGATTAGTAAAGACGAAAATATTTCCGTTTCTAATTATTAAATTGTATTAGACACGGAAATATTTCCATCTCTAATAATGTTATATGCATTTACTAAATCCCTAACCCGTGAAACTCGTATTTTGCCCCCAAAATTTTTCTCTCGCTCTCTCTCTCTCCACCTCTCGGCTCCGACCTGGTCCGACCACCCTGTCGGCGCCGGCCACAGCCCACCGCTGCCGACAAGCACTGCAAGTCCCATGTCTCCTTCTCTCTCTCTCTGTCTCTCTCTCTCTCTCCTGTCTGTCTCTCTCGCTCTCAATCTCTGCTCTATTCTCTCTTTCTCTACTCTACTCTATTCTCTCTCTAATTGTGGACTCTGTGTAGGTTCTGCGCCACCAACTCCACGCCCATCATCGATTGTGGACTCTCCACAGGTTCTCTTGCTTAGACCTTTGTTTGCTAGGGTATATTTTTTATATATTTAAAGTCATATTAATAATGTTGGAGTAAACTCTGTAGTAATTAGTGGCTAAACGATGTGCTAGTAGATGTTGATTATTAGTATAATTGTTTCTATGCGATTGTTTGATTAATTTCCATAGTTTGATTAAATGACATAAATATGTCATATTTTTTGTTTTGTTGAATGATCAGATTGTATATTTTCTTTTAGTTGACAAAATTATGACATTTTGGAAAAGGGAAATAATCTGCTCAAATGGCTCAAGGAATTTAAAAATTATAATTGACTATTAGTAGTCTATAATTAGATATTGACAATGTTAATAAATGTTGGAATTGTTAATAAATCTTCTCTCGCAATTATGACCACTTTAATATAATTATACCAGATATGGCTAAGAGGCACATAAGACACTTCTTAAAAATAGTCGGGGCCTCCCACGTGCAAGATTGATTGCAACTCCATCCCTAGGATTCACCTAGCTCATACTCAATCCTATTTCCCTTTAGACTTGCATTATTCGGTAGAAACGAAATACTTAGGGCTCGTTTGGTTTGAATGATCATAAGCCCTTATTTGGGACATAATTGATTAGGTCCAGATTATGTCTCGATAATAGTGTTTGGTTTGACTCATCATAAGCAATTATTTAATAATTGATTATAAAAATAATCGATGATTCCATAATCTCATCATGGGGTGATTATTGTGGAGCACAATCGCTTATGCACCTTTAAGAATGTAAAATTTATTGTAAGCTCCCAAATTTGCACTCAATAAGACCTACACGATCCATTAAGCTTGAGAGAGAGATTCATCAAAATATTATTTTATTTTTTCAAAATTATCAAAATACCCCTTTTAAATATCATCGGATAATTGTTTATTGCTAGAGTGCCAACCAAACATGATTATAGTTGTCAGCGCTTATCTGCATAATAGCTTATGACTGCAATTATACGAACCAAACGGGACCTTAGCTTCTAAATGTTGCCCAAGGTTTGGACCCTAGAGGGGGGTGAATAGGGTCTATGACAATTTAAAAATTCTTCCTAATCCCTTAAGCTAATTAAATGGGAATATAAATTATGTAATTCTATACAATCAATCAAAACAATAAAGTAAAGAGTAGGGAAATAGAATGCAAACACAAAGATGTTGTTCACGAGGTTTGACAATCCCGCCTACATCCCCGTCTCAAGCTATACTTGTTAGAGGATTCACCACGATTTTACTCGCACAGTCTTCTTACGGGTGAAGATCAAACCTTTTACAATTTTCTTCCGGGAGAAGATCAAACTTTTACAATCCCCTTACGGGTGAGGATCAAACATTTACAATATTCTTACGGGTGAAGATCAAGCCTATTTACAAGAGAACACCCTCTCTTGACTTCACAAAGCTCCCCGCTTCAAGGATAAGAATCCACTGATTCTTGATTTCAATACACTTGGATGAGAAGTGTTTTACAATCATAATTTGTTTCTAAAATGAGCTTAATGATCTCTCTAAAGCTCACTAAAAATCTCTCAAAGATTGTAGTTGAATAGCTCAATAAAACTGATTTGAGGATTTTAGGTTTAACTCAATAGGTTTGAAAATCTAAGCTTTGGAGTGGATGATTAGATTAATATATCATCACGTTTTGGATTATAAATCATCCTTATTTATAGCCCTTGTAAAAATATAGCTGTTGGAGACATATTGAATGCAAAAGAGCCGTTGAAAAATAGCTGTTATAGTCATATTCTGTATCCCGCAAGATTTCATCAACAAGATTAGAGTTGCTTTGAGAATTCGTCGACGAGATGGAGCTAGAATTAAAAACAATAACATTGCGGCTGATTTCGTCGACGAGATCTATGGTCCTTCACAATTTCGTCGACGAGATTTATGTTTTCTCTTGGAAATCTCATATTTAATCGACCTATATGATGGACATGATTCGCTAGATCAATTCATTTATCTTTATCATGATAATTATCATATTTTAGGTCCTTAAAAAGATTTTCAATTTGTCTTAAGGAACTTATGGTCAATCTGGGTACAAGTTTTTCAATCAACCAAACTTTGAGGACTTTTTACGAAAGTCATAAAGACACTCACTAAAATTTAAAGCAATTAAATCTTTCTAAGAGAGTCTTCATTCTTCATCTTGATCTTGATTGGATTTGTCTTTTTTGATTTCATGATCAATCTTCTTCTTCTTCATGACTTGGATTGTTATGATCTTTAATTTGATCCAATTTGATCCAATAGCTTGCTTTTGACTTAATGTTGAATTCTTCTCATAGATTGTGTCATTTTCCTGTTTTTTCATCTTGAATGATTTGCTAATGTTCTCCATAAACTGAAAATCACATTAACTCAATTGAAACATTAATAACACAAATCTCATTTCATTATTGTGTTATTATCAAAATCTCAAGGAGACCTATGGTGGACACCTGTAGGCTAACACTAAAGACACCCAAAATATAAAGTTCCAATTAGGTCCTAAATTAATTTTAAAATAAATCCCTCTTAAAATTAGATTAAGTTGATTCATATGTTGTGTAAATCAAGGTCTTCTCAAATGATTTGACCTAAGATCCTTTAAAGGAGGGATCACCATTGAGAAACGTTGTCATAACGTCCATTTGATGAATAATCATACACTTTATTTAATGAATAATCATATACTTGGCAGCATCTAGAGCGGTCATTAGTCAAATGATTTTTATCCTCACTATAGGGGCGTAGATATCAAAGTAATTGAAATCTTCTCTCTATTTGAATCCATCTTTCCATCAGACTTCAGTTTCTTTCTGAAGATCACTTACAGAGTTACAATTGGCTTACGTATCCACTAGTGTCCAGGTGTTGTCGGAAGTTATTGAATGCATCTCATCTTATGGCTTCCTTCCAAAAGGTAGCATTATGCAAAAACATGGCTTCAACATAGGTAGCAAGATCCTTCTCAACTAAACACACCACATAGTTAAGACCAAAGTCCTTTGGTATTTAGCTTTTGAGCTCCTTCGAGGTTCAGACAAAGGCTTTTCCAATTTCAGGTTGCTTCTTCTTGATTTTTAGTTGAACTTAAGGTGCAACTCCAACTAGCCTAAAGCCCCGAAAACAGACCAAAGTGGACCCTAGGAGTCCAAATTACAATTCCCCTTAAAATTGTGCCCATTTTTTCGCTGAAATACTTAAATGTATCCCTTGGAGTAAAAAAAATATTGGGTGCAACTTTTTAAGGAGGGTGCAACTAAGGTGTAACTCTAACTAGCCATTTGACCACGTAAACAGACCAAGGTGAACCGTAGGAGTTCAAATTCCATTTCCCCTTAATATTGCACCCATTTTTTTTTTATGAAACACTTCAATGCATCCCTTGGAGTAAAAAAATATTGGGTGCAACTCTTTGAAGGAGGATGCAATTAAGTTGTAACTCCAACTAGGCCTAAGGCCCCGGAAACAGACCAAGGTAGACCCTAGGATTCCAATTTCCACTTCTCCTTAAAAATGTGCCAATTTGTTTTATGAAACACTTAAATGTTTTCATTGGAGTAAAAAAAAAACTTTGGGTGCAACTCTTTTAAGGAGGATGCAACTAAGGTGCAACTCCAATTAGCCCTTAGGCCCTAGAAATAGACCAAGGTGGACCCTAGGAGTCCAAATTCCACTTCCTCCTAAAAATGTCTCATTTTTTTTAATGAAACACTTAAGTGTTTTCATTGGAGAAAAAAAAAACTTTGGGTGCAACTCTTTTAAGGAGGATGCAACTAAGGTGCAACTCCAATTAGCCCTTAGGCCCTAGAAATAGACCAAGGTGGACCCTAGGAGTCCAAATTCCACTTCCTCCTAAAAATGTCTCATTTTTTTTAATGAAACACTTAAATGTATCCATTGGAGTAAGAAAAAGCTTTGGGTGTAACTCTTTTATGAAGGGTGCAACTAAAGTGCAACTCCAACTAGCTCGGAGGCCTTGGAAACAGACCAAGGTGGACCCTAGGAGTCCAAATTCCACTTCCCCTTAAAAATGTGAGCATTTTTTTTATGAAACACTTCAATATATCTCTTGGAGTAAAAAAACAAACCTTGGGTGCAACTCTTTTAAGGAGGATGCAACTAAGGTGCAACTCTGATTAGCCCTGAGGCCTTAGAAACAAACCAAGGTGGACCCTAGGAGTCCAAATTCTACTCCCCAAAAAATTCTGCCCATTTTTTTGATGAAACATTTTAATGTATCTCTTTGAGTAAAAAAAAAATCACAGGTGTAACTTTTTTAAGGAGGGTGTAACTCCAACTAGCCCTGAGGCCCCGGAAACTGACCAAGGTGGACCCTAGGAGTCCAAATTCCACTTTCCCTTAAAAATGTATCTTTTTTTTTATGAAACACTTAAATGTATCTCTTCGAGTAAACAAAACCTTGAATGCAACTCTTTTAAGGATGATGCAACTAAAGTGCAAATCCAACTAGCCCTAAGACCCCGGAAATAGACCAAGGTGGACCCTAGGAGTCCAAATTACACTTATCCTTAAAAATGTGTTCATTGTTTTGGATGAAACACTTCAATGAATCCATTGGAGTAAAAAAAATACTGGGTCTAACTCTTTTAAGGAGGGTGCAACTCCAACTAGCCCTGAGGCCTCGGAAACATACCAAAGTTGGACCTAGGAGTTCAAATTCTACTAGCACTTTAAAATGAGCCCATTTTTTTTATGAAACACTTCAATGTACACCTTGGATTAAAAAAAATACTAAATAATATAGGAACCACAAAAAGGTTTTTATTAAAAAAAATGGGTACATTTCAGTATTGAAGTTAATGGTGAAACCCTTCGGTCCAATTTTCTTAGTTTCTGGGTCCTTAGTATTCTTTTAAGTTGCACCTTAGTTGCACCGCTGTGCAACTTGTTGTACGCAGGATTTGTTTCACTCTAATGACTCCATAGAAGTGCTTTATTAAAAAAAATGGGTATACTTCAATGTTGAAGTTAAGTGTGAACCCCTTCGGTCCACTTTTCTCAGTTTTTGGGTCCTTAGTGCTCTTTGGAGTGCATAGTGTGTTCCAAGTGCATAGTTGCTACTGAGAATCCAGGAAAAATTCATTAAGATGTGCAAATGCTTTTTTAGCACCATAAAATTAGCAATGTTTGTGCAACAAAATTAGCACCGCACATTTTACAAACATATCAACAAGAGCATTTCTCAAACTCAATCCCAACCCAAACACCTCCTCACACTCCATCCATGCATCAACCACCTTACAGACCAAAAGCAAGCTCACCATAACCACCCCATCAAAATCCCAGCATCAACCATTTCCCTAAACACCAATAAACCCGACATGGGTTCCTCATGTTGCGCGTACCTGGCCAACATTGCCGTCCTAAGCACCGAATCATTGTGAGGCATTTCATCGAACACCCATCTAGCAATACAAATCTTCCCTAATGTAACATACATAAATACTATTACAGTAGCAACGCATAAATTTTTTCCCAACCACATCTTTACACAAAACCCATGTACGGACATGCCTCCATTGATCAATCCAAAACCAGCACACATCCTCAAAACAAGAGGAAGAGTGAAGGCATCCGGTTTAACGTCAGAGTTTCTGTGCATATGAAGAAACAATTGTTAGATTTTATTGGGATCTAGCCAATCAATATTTAAGAATCACATACCTGTGTCGCCTATTGAAAGTAGAGCAGAGAACCTTTCATTGTCGATGACGATGAAGCGCACGGTCTTCAGATTCCATGACTCCTTAGCTCTCGATGGGGAAGAGGCTTTTCTTTTTGCAAGCTTTCTTAGGAGTTGGATCTGGGACTGATAGCCTATAAGTATTATATATACTTAGGGTTTAGGTCAATAGAGTCCCTAACCCATCAAGGAGACTATAGACCATCCTTATAACCCGATATACTTAATTAATGCATAAACCACCACTGTTATAGAAAATCTTACATTCTCCCACTTGGTCTGCAATGATCATCAAAAGAGAAAATATTTTACTTATGCGAAAAATTCTTTTAAAATGACTCTCCCGGATAAACGACTCAATTTTGAAAACAACAGACGTGTCGCCACACTGAAAACATACTCCAGATAGTTAAGCCAATATACATAAATGTGGTGAACAAAACCTAGACAAATGAAAACATTAATACCGGATCACGGAGACCATCATATCAACACTATGACATGACACCATTCCATGGTCACCATACTAGTACCTTCATTTTCCATGGTTTCAAGCATTATAACCTTATGATGTGTTGACCTCACAAATTCCAAAATTCGATCCTCAAAATTTGCCTAGGTCACTTAATTTACAAATTTAAAACACCATTTAACATAAAATGGAAATGCAGAGTGATGCATCGCTATATCGTTCTGATTAGAACAAATTAATAGGTAAATCTCAATAACTGTAGTAGAGAACTTTTTGTTTGTAACCGAAATGCTAGCAACATACTCCCACCACCAAATGAATCCAAGCTGTCTTTTAGTCTCATTTTTTTTTTAAGACAAGCTCCAACAATACCTTATGATTCAATTTTATGGTTAATGGTTCAGACACCTTATGTTCTCTAACCTTCTCTCTCACAACAAAACATCTTACGCCCATGTGTTTGGACTAACTTTAAGTCTTATTGTTTTGAGAGAAGTAAACTGATGTGGAGTTAACACAAAATTATCTCTAACGGCCCGGTAATAAAACTGATGGCCTAGAGCCCTGAGATAAAATTCCGCAATCACATAACTTGTTCAAAAACCTTATAACAAGTCATGCATCCTTCCTGCCTAGTCGACGATTCTATAATGAAAAGTATTATAATTTTCACTAGATAGCATTACAGCCAATAGGAATTAAACCCAATGTCGACTACTTGATATTCAGACGTTCAACACAATCCAAACTTGAATACCCGATAACCTGATGGGTATCAGTACCATTATGTATGCCAATATTATTTAATCTTCTACAATTACTCTATAACTATCTTAATAGTCTAACACTCAAATTTATCACAACTAAAATGAGAACTTTATTTAACTGCATGAGATATATTTGTATGAGTGAAGACTTGTTTATGCATAAGACTCTTCAATTGAAGTAAAACTTTATAGCACAATTTTTAACCTAAGTCTTTGGGCACTCTGACAAGTTAACATGTAGTTCATAATACAAATTTTTCTTTAGGAGCTTAATATGAAATATCAATCATCCTTAGAACTTTCTCAATAAAAGCTTTTTTCTGTGACAGTTCCAAGAGGTCATGAGACCAACGAATAGAGATTTATAATGGTGAACCTAAATGACACCTCTCTAAATCCTTAATGTCATAATTCTATGATATATCATTAGAATATACTTTCTCCTACTGACCTTAATATTGATATACTCAATTATAATGTTCACTCTAAAATCGAAAAAAAAGTATTCACTTGATTGTTTGTTCAAAACCTTATGCAAACTTCCTAAGCTTACAAACTTAATACTCATTATCTTATTTCTAAGAATCTTTTATCATTTTATATACATCTCCTTATGAAGAACGTTGAGTATGAACATTCTTCTAATGTTTATCAGATATAACTCTATTAAGTTAAAAAATATTACTTTTCTTCATAGATTTCATGTTATAATCAACATAATACTTCCCCTATCATGATGAAAAGTAATATATCATCCTTATTCTCAAAATCAAGTACTAACTTTTGAGATAATATACAAGATCATTAAATTTGTATCTCATTTCTTTAAGACATCCTCAAATATGTCTTAACTTCTGACTAAACAAATTAGACCGAATGAGAGACAACAACACCTCAAAACTCCATATGATGACCATCAATTATATTAAAATAAGGGACTTTAGGTGTGACACAACATCACCTCTTTAAGCCAATTGATAGACTGAAATATGGCTATCCTTAAACTTAATGGGTAGAGACTTTATACTCCCACTGTTATCGCCATTTTTAACATTTCATATTTTGATCTCAAATATATGAGTACTTAGAGGGAGACTAGATATATATATTCCTTAATTTCTATGAATATCTGATAACTTAATTTCTTAAAATTTTCCTTATTTTCAAATCTTAATGGTGTCTTGAATATTGCTTTATGAGGAACTTAATTTGAAACATAAAAAAGAATAATTGTTCATGACTTTAGGTAACATGATCTTCCCTTTTAATTGTTCATTATGTTCTTAAATGCTTGAATTACATAGCATTTTAACTATATCATAATCTTAAAAATACTAAGTAAACAACCTTTAATCTTTCTTTTATGTCGTATTTCACAACTTAGACCTTTTTACTGAGAAGATTATGAACTTTATCTTTATGGATCATAAATAAAATCTGGACTTTTGATATCTATATATATATAGATTAATGAAAGATCTTTATACCTCATGAAAAGTGGAAAAATGATTACAAATATATGTGTAGGTCATTCTATCAGTATTTATAGAGAGATTCATTGAAGCCTTTAAATTTTCTTTACTTAATGCTATCAAGCAAATCTTCAGATTGAATTTTCTTTTTTACATTTCAAAATTACTTTATCGTATCACTTTAAATACATTCTTAAAATATTATATTTTTTAATATCAATGTATTTTCACTTTACAAACCATGAATTTTAATTATATAACGCATTAACAAATTGATAAAGAAATGATCCCCTTTCCAGATTTAAATCTAATAAACTGTGTGAATATTAGCATTTGATCTATATTTCTTTACAAATGATTTCTCTCAATCTTCTATATTTTAGATTCTAATGAATCTCTCAAAGATATTACATAGGTGAATTAGTAGTCCAAGATTAATTCACAATAAATAATATGAAACGTCATCTGTAAATGCCTCAAAACTATATCATGGTTAGTCACTCATCACCTTATAAGATTTTATACATTAATATTGTAGTTCATTCTCCTTCCAAGCCACATGGAGATAAAATATTTATACTTTATCATTTTCCTTTCATGTACTTTAAGTTAATTATAGATTGATTAAAGTACACAGAGAGATTCAAACCTAAACTGCAACATCAACTTTATGTTGACTATTATCTCAATGAATTCATATTTGCAATCTTTATTTAGGATGTTTCCATGAACTCTAATGAATTCATCATATCAAACATAAGTCAATTGACTTTGATAAACACTTATGATTCTCAAATAATATAATTATTGAACTTTTCACCTTATCAAATAATACCTTATATAATATTAGGGAATCTTCCATCTTTTGATATTGATCATTCACAGTTTTCAAGTTCAGTCTATTGACATTTCTCATTCCTATTGCTTAGCTTTAACCTTTAACTTATTTTTAATTACACATTTCTTACTTTCATCCATAAAATGACTAAGTCTTAGTCCATACTACCTAAGGTCCGCATAACCTGAGACATTCAGTGCCCATAGAGTAACAATTATCTGTAAGAAAAGACTAAAAGGCTCACATAAAATTTGCATCTTAATATCCTTATGCATGAACTATTATCCTTATTTCACGTGCTTTTTGATACAAAAACACATCTGACTAATGGGGTATCAATCAGACAACCCAGAGTGATTGTAATTATAAATACATCATCTGGTGAGATAGCCATTTGCATCATCACACTCCCTCCTTTGGGCTGAGAATGCAACATGCGGTTAGCTCATCTCCTTTGGTGAATTAACTTCACCACAAGACAAGTTGATCATGAACACTACAAATTTCGAAAACTTTAAACTTTTGGGCCTAAAATCCTCTAGTCAGCAATGTCACACCAACCTTCCTGCTCCGTTTGAATTGTACAAGATGATGACCCACCTTTGGGCTTGATCACCACCCCATAACAATCAAACGCAAAACCTTATAACACTCCATTTTCAATATATATAGGAAATAATCATACAATCATGCACATTTAAACGCCACTCAAATTTTCCTGATCGAGACCACTTTGGTGACTAACACGACCATTTCAATTTGATTGGTTCCAAATAAGGAGTTGTCTAAAATTCCATACCCCAAGGAATTATTGATTGTTTAAATAAGCATGCATCAATTAACATTATAACATATTACAAAATCTTAATGGGTATCATCCAAAATTTTATATGCATTTTAGGCCCACTAATTCCATCCTCCACATGATATTAAATTAAAAGAACATAATTTAAAACATGCATTGGAAAACACAACAATAATGCGCTTCATGAGTTTTAAAAACAAAATTCAGTTTTATACAAGCAATCATCATACATTTAAGGCCTTGAACTTTAAATAATTTGTTGAACTATCATGCACATTATACTAAGTAGTCATGCCCATATATGTTGAAACACGAATAAACCTGTTTTAGCCCCAAATTTTGTTTAGAAAAATAATTTATATCTAAAAGATTACATCAAAGTGTGCAATCGAAAGGTGTCTGAAATCTGGTAAGAGTTAACAACTATATTGGGTGTCAATCTGAATGCACAAAAAAACTTAATCATGTGCTCACCCCTGCACCCAATACAATAGGGATACCTTAGGCCTCTTTAGAGTCATTTAGTAGCTACTTTATGCCTGAAAAATATTGAAATGGCAAGTAATTGACCAAATATGCTTGATAAGTGGCACAAGGGTTGTTTGTAATTTAGAAGGCTATCTATAGTGCCCAAAAACTAGAATAAATACCACAATTATGCCAAACAAACCCCATATATGTACTAGGTATACTTTAATGGTGATCCTAGAGCTACTTTAGGTCTGAAAAGCTTTCCGGAGTTCCCAAATGCTAAATTAGGCATCAAAAATAGATCCAAAATTTAAAAATAGCCTTATTTGAGCACTAAATGCCATAAAATTCCTCAACAGATGAAAAATGGACTGAAATAGACCCCAAATTAAGGTTTTACAGACAAAATTAGGTCAGGGGACCCTAGACACGTGCAAATAGCGTGTCCGACACGCTGACAAGCACACGATATAAAAAAAGATGCTGGAGTGCGCTTCACGCGCGGGGCTCTACGCACAGGAACAACGCATCACGCGCAGTTCGGCAGGATCACGCGGTTCGGTCCAGGGCATAGCTTGGTCTGGTCTGGTTCAGGCTCGGTCCGATCGAACCGATTCGGTCCAGAGAACCGGTCGGTGTCTCATTCCGGTCGGGTTACGGCACATATGGTTCGGGTTTCACCCATCCGGGTCGGTTCTGGCCCACGAGGCCTGGTCCATAAGGTTCGGGTCACAGGGTCGGGTTGACCTTCGTGACCCTGTCTTCTTCACCCAAACAGGTTTTTTTTTTTTTTTTAACAAACCCTAACGCCGTTTACTGTATCCACTCCTTTTGGGGACCCTACCGGCCACCAATCCGGCTGCCGCCGATGCCAAATTGACGACATGACTCCGGCGACCAAAACCATGCCGCCGGCAGCCTACTCCGGCGATGGACGGCGGTGGAATCGCCGTCCAAAAGAAATCGGCCAAAAGCCCTTCTTTTTTTTTGAAAATCGATGGTTTCTCCTGTTGCTGCCCTCTTTCTCGCAAAAAAGAGAGGGGAAAACCCCTCTACCGACCATGCCATCTTTTCATCTATGAAAGGGTCCGGATCTACCCTCCTGAACATTAACATCTAGCAAAAATCATGGGCTGTTCAAGCCACTGCCTTTTGGGATAAAACTCAAAACCCAAATTTTAAGGACCCGAATCCAAAATACGGCAGTTCATGGAAAATCATCGGAGGATAGTGATGTCTTGAGCAGTCGGATCAACCAATAGGTTACAGTAATGGATTTCACAGGAAACACCAATAAAACTTTATGCACAATATTAATGGCAGAAAATTAACCAAAAAAAATTGCAATCCTTATGGAACCTTGAATATAATTGAGCAACAAAGCTCTGATACCACATGTTAGATTTTATTGGGATCTAGCCAATCAATATTCAAGAATCACATACCTGTGTCGCCTATTGAAAGTAGAGGAGAGAACCTTTCATTGTCGATGACGATGAAGCGCATGGTCTTCAGATTCCATAACTCCTTAGCTCTCGATGGGGAAGATGCTTTTCTTTCTGCAGGCTTTCTTAGGAGTTGGATCTGGGACCGATAGCCTATAAGTATTATATATACTTAGGGTTTAGGTCAATAGAGTCCCTAACCCATCAAGGAGACTATAGACCATCCTTATAACCCGATATGCTTAATTAATGCATAAACTACCACTGTTTGGCTACAACTGAAACTTTAACTGGAGTAGACTTTATCCGGGTTTGGACTATGAACATTGCCAAGACCATAAACCTTATAGAAAATCTTACAACAATTCCATGGATTTTTTCGGGAGAGTTGGATCGCGAGAACTTTCCAATTATGATGTTCCATAGATGTTTCTTTGGGGCATGTGGAAGAAGACAGTGAATGTGAGACGATTTTGTTGTGTTTGGAATACATTATAACGAGCTTGGAGGTGTTGGAGATGAATGGGGTTGGGGGATGAGTGTAGAAGGGAGAAGTAGTAAGAAACAAGGTTGGATTTGTGGGAGTGTGATGGGGAGCTGGTAGAGAAGCTCTTGTTAATGGCAGCTTTGCATGGTACGTGAAAGCTCTCAGTCTCGCCGGCCTAAGCCATTTGGAGGCCTAAAGCAAAATTTTTAAATTAGGCTTAATTTTTTTTTTAATATTATTAAAAAAAAATTAACTATAAATGAAGCATTTTTAATATTCTAAATAGTATTTTTATATTCAAAATGGGGTCTTTTTAATTTTATTTTTTTATTTTTTTTAATGGGGCCAAAAGCAAAGGCTTTGATGGCCTAATGGACGGCCGGCCCTGCTCTCAGGTGAAAGCAATCATCGGTTACCTTTTGGAAGACTTTTTGGCTTAAAAAAATAATAAAGCCTTTAATAAGTGTTGTCTTCATGGGAATACATCTGAGCCATCCATCTTTAGATTGGACTGTTGGGATATATGGGTATTGTAACATTACTTGTATTGAAAAAAAATATGAGAGATTCAACCATATCTACTAGGATTAAATGATATTAAAGTTAATGAATTTAAAATGACTTTAATAACCTTAAACATATGTTCATTGAATATTAATAGATTAATATATTATTTAATTTTTATTACGGGAAAAAAAAATCAATCAACGTCACCTTAAAGAAAGATAACTCTTTGTTACCCTTATCCCTATTAATTTAAAACAAAACGAAAAGAAATAGAAAAAGGGGAGTATATATATATATATATACTAGTAGAGATCCCGTGCGATGCACGATAATAATTAAGAATATCTAAAATTAAATAATATTATTTATTTATTTAAATATTAAGTAATATATTTAAGAGTATTTAATAAATTTTATCCAAGACCTACGTATCCTGATTTCCTTTCAAATTCAGCATCTATCATATCTATTTGAGATGGTGTGATATTAATTTGAGGATCATTCATTTGAGAATGTGTTGGTGATAAAGGAGGTGATTGAGATGTATTTGACTCTATTTCTTCTTGTTCTATTCTTTGTTTTGTTTTGACTGTATAGATTGGTTGGGGTATATTTGTGTTTCTTAAACCAGATAAATTTGTTATTCTAGGTTTTGAAGGAATTGAGGAGCAAGAGAATCTAGAAAGTTTAAGACTAAACGTTCTAGGGTCAACATCATCTATCTTGAATTTGGAGGAGAAGTCAATGACGACCTTTCCATTAGCATGTTCTATTATTTGATTTGGATTATTTTTTTCTATTTGTTGGATTTTCCTTTGAGGTGGTTTATTTTGTAATTTCCATTGGACTGGGATATCTATTTCATTCCAATTGGTTGTGTATTTGAGAGTTAATACTTTGGCTTTTGTTAAATCTGTTTTAATAAAAATTGTTTTATCTTTGTAATAGATCTTGTATGTTTGGTATGAGATATCTTATCCATTGTAAAATTTCATTGAGAAGTTTATAATTGATTACGAGTCTTGGGGTTCCTCTTTCAATTTCAGCATTCTTCTGAATATAAAAAGCAGCACAGCTCCAAGGAGATTGAGATTTACGAATTAATTTCTTATTAAGCAAATCTTGAATTTCTTTTTTACAATATTCTAATAATTCATGATTCATTTGAATGGGTCGTGCTTTTGTTTTGATATTTGTTTCATCAAAGTCTTGATATAAGGAAGTTCAACAATATGTTTTTTCCTATGCCAAAATGCATTAGGAAAGTCAGAACATACATTTGTTTTGAGTTTTTCTTCGAAAGTTTTGATTTGTTGTTGTAGTTTCCAATCATTGAGTTGTTCATCAATTTTCTTATATTGGATTTCTTTTTTAAGAAAACAAATTTGTTTTTTTTTTTTTAGAAATTAAATGAATATGATGATCATTAAATATGGAGAATTCTTTGATCATGTTAACATCTTTGATATGTGGAGGACTGATAAATTGGAAATTAATTGCTTGGTTATTAATTATAGTTTGAATTCCTTCATGGGTAATCGTGAATGGTTTGATTAGAGTTATGAACGGAGATCCTAAAATAACTTCTCTTGTTAGATTTCTGACAAGTATGAATGGTGTGGAAATACATATTTCATCATTACATACATGAGCTTTGGTTAATTTGTAATTAATATTAAGTTGACTACCACTTGCCGTATGTAATATTTCTTTTGTTTTTTCAAAGTATTGGGTAGGAATTAAACTTTCTTCAATACAATTAAGATCAGCACCTGAATCAATAAGGGCTATTGTATCAAGTCTGAATTCTTTGTTAATAATAATTGAAAGTTTGACTAACCATTTTTGTTGGATTGTTTTAGTGATTATTTTTATATATTCGTGTCTTTGTTCATCTGTTTTGTCTTGATTAATCACTTGAGAAATCAAAAGTTCATTTTTTGTATATTTATTTTATAGGAATTTGAGGGACTCTCCAATTGTCTAATTTCTTTGCTTGGATCATATTATACTTTGCCGAAATATACATGCAACTGATTAGACGAAAGGGATATTGAAGAATACTGTGTATTGCTGTTACGATATTTTTCAACGAATTATTCAGTATAGACTTCAAGTGTTAAGACGTCAAGGTTAGTACCGCTGAGCCGTGTGAAGGCGTTTAGGGAAAACAAGAACGGCAACACACTTGTGAGGAGTTACTTTGTAATTCTAGAAAATTATTATCGCAATAATTCACCTTATTCTGACTATATATCTTTCTTATAATAAGTACTTTATCCAGATCGAGGAACGTGGACAACACCGTCAAGCTTCCTATTATAGTAAATATATCTATGAGTGGAATATTGATGGAATGACAGAATACCAATCCTAAATTTACTTCAAGAAATGACAATGGTCGGTACAGCCTACAGGAACAGACATGATTCATCCGATCATTCTGTTGCTCAAATGCTTGTCGCTGGTTTTACTGGACAATTCAAAGAATGGTGGGATCATTGTATCACACTCCTAGATAGACAAACAATTCTTAATGCTTATAAAACATGCTCCAACTAAAAACTTTTATCCAAGACCTACGTATCCTGATATCCAGATCGAGGAACGTGGACAACACCGTCAAGCTTCCTATCATAGTGAATCTTTGCGGAAATATACATATAATTTGCTAGCACAGTATTGTTCTAGTTCATCCTGAGATTTAAAGGACCCTATGCTCTTTTCAGTTCCAGTGTGGATACTGCCGAGACTTACAACGGTCTCTCAGTTAAACAATGTGCAGTGATAAAATACTTGAAGAGAGAAAGACATTTAAACAAATTCACATATATTGATTGAAATCAAAACATACATAGGTAAAATACCTTTTGAGAAGAAAGGTTACAGATTGGAAGGTGTAATCTCCCGCTTACAGCTTCATACTTGAAATTTGGAAAAGAAATGAAAGATACAAGGAGAGGAAGGTTGATCTAAGCTAAATGTTGAACTAAAGGTTACAAGATTGAGAATATTTGGACTTCTAAAACCCTTGGCTGATTTCTCCCCAAACTTTTTTGGTTTGAAAGTCAATTTTTGCATAAGAAAGTTTTATCCTTGTATAGGCAGGGACATTATAACATGGGTCATTGTCATGAATAAGAATTACATGACTGGTTGGAAATAAACGGTAACCATTGCTAGTCCATTCGGGGCAAGAACTAAGAGTTTCTAGAAAAAGGAATGGATCTGGTTTTGCTAACCTTTGTTGTCTGCAGACTTCAATAATACATTCTGGAAATCCAACAAGATCCTTTTGTGAGTAAGAATAAATTCCTCTTGTAAATCCATTTTCAAAAAGCCATACTTTTTCTTCTTGTCCTTCTGGAGGTACTTCAAATATTTTGAGAACATTGTAAGGATGACAATGAATTAATCGAGATTCATGAAATTTGTAAGTTTTTGACTCTATTTGAGAAAATACATCAAGCCATTTTTCTTCTTGACTAAGGGTTTTGGAAAATATAATGGTTTGAATACTGATGGGTAATTGAGTACGAACTTTATGTCTTGATTGTCTTCATTATCAGAAGTAATATCATGAGTTTGTGATGGAAGATTTTTTTGAGAAATTTGAGAATTAAGTTGAGAGATTTTATAATGTGTATCAGTTTTTAAAGTAGTAATTTCATGTTTAATATGATTAATTTCACGTTGTAAATCCTGAATTGTGATATCCTTTTCTCGGGGGTTTTTGGAATCAAATTTCTGAACGATATCATCAACATTATAAGAAGTAGTTGTCTTGGTTGGTTGTTTTCCTTTAAAATTTTCTTTAAGTTTGATTAAACATTCTTTTTGTAATTAAGGGTCTTCAATTTTATCAATAATATCTAAAATGAATGTTTGTTCTTGAGTTATCATATTAATACTTTTAATACAATTTATACATTGACAATTTGATTTAAATGGTTCAGAATCTGAAGAATCAAAAACTGAATAATCATTGCTTGAATAAATTTCATCAATTTGAGGTTCATATTCTTCTTCAGATGAATTGAGTAATAATTGTTTTAATTGATTTTTAATTTCCTCAGAAATATCTAAAGCAATAATTACATTTATTTTCTTCTTTTGTTTTTCAGGACAATTAGGTTTAATGTGTTATTCTTTGCCACAATTAAAACATATTAAGAGTTTTTCATGTTTTCTTTGTGTTTTTGAAGAGGAGAGTTTGAAATGAGAAAACCATTTAGAAGATTTAGAAGGTGGTTTTTCTTTATACCTAGGTCGAGAATTATATTTCTGTTTATAATATTGACTATCTTTTTCCATTTCTTTGTGATGATATTTATGCGGTCTAACATATTTGTGTTTTGATTTTTTATGTTTATGAGTTTTTTCACAATCAAATCCAAATTGTTCACAGAAAAAACCAAGTTCTTTTCTGCTAGTAACTTGATCTTTTTTAAGTTTATCTCTGAGTCTAAGTGCTCTACACAAAATTAAACCTTCAGTATTAACTAATGTGATAAGATCACCATTAGTTAATTTGTCATATGGAATTTCACCATTGTTTTGTCTCTAATTTTTCTCTAATCGTTTCAGCAAAGACATTGGGTAGACCAGAAAGGAATCATTCTTTCCAGTAAGGTTTGCCACAATCATCACGAAACATTACTTTTGTGAGAAATGTATCTTTGTAATACCTAAAATCTTGAAGTTTTCTACATTTTAGATTGTTGATAAGATCAGATGATCTGTCTTTAATTTTTGAAGGGTCACCTATAAAATGTTTTGCAATAGAAAAAATTAAGATTGCAACTGCTTCCTGAATATCTTCACCATTGTCATCTTGGATTGTAGTTCCATCATTTGTTGTTTTATAAGCATTAAGAATTGTTTGTCTATCTAGGAGTGTGATACAATGATCCCACCATCATTTGAATTGTTCAGTAAAACCAGCGACAAACATTTGAACAACAGAATGATCGGATGAATCATGTCTGTTCCTGTAGTCTGTATATATATACTAGTAGAGACCCTGTGCGATGCACGGATGTGAAAAAAATAAAAATCTCTACATCTCTCTCTATCCCTCTTATCAGAATCTCCTAAAATTTCTTTGTACATTCTCTCTCTCTATCATTCTTCTCTCTCTTTCTCTCTCTCTCTATCGCTTATCATAATCCCCTAAAATCTCTCTCTACATTCTCTATCTATCCTTATCTCTATCTCTCTTATCACAATCTCTTAAAATATTTTCAATGATTTTTGAATTATGAAGAAAATGTATGTATCCCCTAAAATCTCTCCAATAGTTTTTGAATTGAAAGAGACACGTGTGAGAGAGAGAGTTAACGGTTGAGATTTAAAAAAGGGTGTCACGTGGCATCCTTAAAATATAATTCATAAAATTTTTGGGATTGAAGATTGGAGAGCAAAGAGAGGGGGTTAGGTGACACTTATTTCTTTAAATTATATATACTAGTACAGACCCCGTGCGATGCACGTGTGTAGGGTTGCACAAAGCCTTATCAGTCCGATTGCTCGGCTCGGCTTGGCTTGGCTCGAATGTTAGGCTCATCGGGCCAAGCCTAGCCTAAAAATAAGCTTGAAAAATCATTCAAGCCGAGCTCTGACCAACCCCTGTTTAATTCAGCTTGGCTCGAAGCCAAGCCAGGCTTGGCCAAGCTCGGAAATGCCCGACCCGAATACACCCCTACACGTGTGTAAATACAAAAATAAAATAAAAATCTCTACACTCTCTATCCCCCTTATCACAATCCTCTAAAATCTCTCTCTACATTTTCTCTCTATTTTCTTATCTCTCTTATCACAATCCCCTAAAATCTCTTTCTACATTTTCTATCTTTCTAATCTTTATCCCTCTCCTAAAATCCCTTAAATAGTTTTTGAATTGTGAGGGATTGTTAGGGAGACGTGTGTGCGAGGGAAATTTAACGGTTGAGATTAGAGATAGAGTCATAAAGGAAACAATCCCCTAAAATCCCTCCAATGATTTTTGAATTTAGAGGAAAACATGTGAGAGAGACAAAGAGTTAACGATTGAGGTTAAAGAAGGGTGTCACGTGACATCCTTAAAATAGAACTTATAGGATTCTTGAAATTGAAGATTTGAGAGCAAATAGAGGGGGTTAATGAGACAAATTTCTTTATATTATAGTACTAGTAGGGACCTGTGTGATGCACAATGTGAATAACTGTCACAGTCAACTTTTTGATTTTGCGGAACAACCGTGCGGCGCCTCGATCATCACATGATCTTGGCCAGCCTTACACCATTACACTATCCATCCACTCAACCGACCTACGTCTCGTGCTACCATGCTACGACAAGATACGACCCACTACCGAGTCCCATCCGCTAAGCTATGCTCAGCTGGCTTACGCATCACTTCATCGTGTCGCACCCGACACTCGTCCAACACATAAGGTTCGCGTGTCACCGAGGTTCTATCTTGCGCATCTCTCAGGATGCTAAAGTTCCCCGATCAAGCCGAACATCCAACACGGCCCGATACTCTCGAACACGACTATCGGTCATCCCCACGTATCGCGGATAGCTTAGGAGCATCACTGCTCCGTTTATCGAGCATTGAGGACATGACGCCCACAACACGATCCTCGGTCCTCTGACCGAGTATCCCAACCATACCTCGCATACCTCCTAGACGACCATGATGCAAACCACACGCTTAAAGGCCATAGTAGGGTGAAACCACTTACCCGAAGGCTCTTGCGCAGTGCTAGGATGTCTATCTCCTTTGCACCGTCCTTGGATGCTCCACTAACCATCCAAGGAGACTCCAAGATCCCGTTTAGGATCCTAGAGCCCGCACCCAACTCCTTTGGGGTTGCTCATTTGGTGGCCCCAGATGTGCCATAAGGGAAGGTAGAGCTACGCCCTTCTCCTCAAGGTAGATGATAAACTTTTCACATTTTACTAGAAGGAAACATCACCATTGCTGGTGGAGTCATACTGGTCTTTTTACGAAATAATACATTGAAGATCCGCAAACCATCTATATCATTGAACTCGTATTAACTTTCTCTTTGAATGAAGGTGCTATCGGCCCTACTTCCAACATACTATGTGGGCCCCACAACACTCACCCACATGTGTCCGACCAAGCACCAAACTCAAGCTTCACTCCATAACTTTTCGTGTGCACTTCACCCAAACCATAGTACCTCGTACACAACATCAAGACACCCCCATGTCCCTTCACTTCGGTACCTCAACATTAAGGCACTAACCTTACACCACACTGCGCTATCGCTTGTATAGTGCCTCGCCTATCTCCTAGGCACCGCACTGACATCCTTTGCCCATGCTCAGGCTATCTCGGCCCAGTATCACAAGCATGACAGTACTTGAAAACTTTTGACCGTGACACTCTCCCCCACTTGATTAGGTTCGATGTCCTCATCGACTCTCACCAAGTATTCATCAGCTCCCTAACACAGCTTGCACACCTGCTCCTTCCACAGATCAGAACTCAATTCTGACGGCCTAACATATCAATTACTGTCTCAAACTTCACATTCTTACAAATTTTGTCTGAAACATTCACCACACTTTGCCCAATTTCACACTGAACTTGGCTTTAGAGACTCTGTACACTGCCTTTGTCTTCAACATTTCCGTTTTCAACCCGTTGTCTGAACTTCTAAGAGGGATAATCTTTCTCGAATTTCTTCAAGTGCACATCTCCATGCGCATGTTTGATCCTCCCAGGACCATCACTTGGCTGTCCCAAGCATTACGTTGACACTGATTGTCACCATGAACTTGGATTTTCGGTCTCACAACTCTGATCTTCAGCTTCCACTAGGCATTCAGCTGCCATCCACTTCACTCTTGAGCTTCATCCATTGCAGTTCACTCCGTCGAACTACACTCATCGTTCACCTTGAACATTAAGTACGTCACTCATGACGAGGCTCGCAAGCCAACCACATCTCATATGGTACTTCTTTCGTGGTCTGTTTCCTTAGTTTACGCATGCGAGCATCGGCGTGCTGTCCCACTTCAACACTAAAGCCATCCCACAATAGCACCGACATCCACATCCTTTACCCAAAGTTACAAACACACACCAAACATCTTCCGATGTAACACGGCCAGCAACCCTATACGTTATTTGAAACCGCAATAGCGTCAACTACGCCAAATCTTTGCGAAACTCTCCATTGGTGCATCAAGTCCCTGACACACTAATCTTGTTTCTTCCATTCATTGATGCAAAACCATTTTGTACGTCTTCCTTGGTTGTGTACCAATCCATTGGTACACTTCTTCTTGTGATCCTTAACTCCATCAATTGTGTTGAACTCAATCCGTCGAGCTCAACTTTTCGTAGCCACCAACTTATGAAGTTGTCTGAAGCCACTGCATTATTTCAACCTTTAACACATTGCCTCATTTCAACCCTTAACTCCATCACTTGTGTTAAATTTTATTACTATTCATAAAATTAACAATTCTTTATTGGTAATTCCTATGGCCAAATAGTCAATTACGTCATATCCATATGGATAGCGGCCAATCTGACCATTCAATGAGATCCAAAACCTTCCTATCACGGATGCATTATTGCACTATAACCTTTTTTTAGCGGCAATGCACATGAAATGTTAACAATATCAAGAAATATACATTTACCATTTCTACCATGAAATTTTTTTTATTAATCTTCGAAGTTTATTTGATCCATGTATTGAGACATAAAAATTAAGGGAATAACAATTTCTATATCTCAAGTCAAGTAATTGAAGGTATGATTGAGTTTACCAAAAAAACTAGAACACCTTTAGGGTGAGTGTTTAGTCCCACATCGGGTTCTACCCGAGCATGTTGTCCCATATAAGTTCCTTGGCGCCTCAAACGGTTGGTACCCGTTTTGAGGAGCTCTAGGGTGAAGCTTACATGGGCTGCATGTGTGTGGTGTGTGTGTGTGTGTTTGCTTGGGTGGTGTGAGTATTCCCTTGTCTTTGCCTTCAGTCATTGCCTTGTGGTATGATTGAGTTTACCAAAAAAAAAAAGAACAATAAGGGCAACAACATGTGTTTTTATAGACATGAACCATATAATTCCTAGTAAAACATTAATCATAAATTTCAACTACAAATAATAATAAAAACAAAATCACACTCATTACTCCACATAATTGGCAGAACGTGGTTCCAACTTTAATAAAAGGATCAAGTATTAAAGTGGTGCAACCAATGTTTAATGTGATTATCATATCGTGCTCTATCTATTTCTCCACTTTTAGGCTAGAGTCTTAACTAAGATGGTATAGCGTTATAGATCAAGGAATAATAGTTGAACTTTAGACAACTAAAAACATATATTTGGACATAGTTCACGGGGGCCTTTTTGTAGGTTTGGACTCATTAGGGCATGCTACATGTTTTACAAGCAGCCGATTATTCTTTTGAATAACTGTTATAGTGTTATACGCCTGCGAGATTTAACAACAAATGATTTTATTTCATGGTTTTTTTCCATGTTATACATGGACAAGCTCTCATACAATATAGAAAGTGCTAAATGGAGTCCTGATGGGCTTAAGCTTTGCACGGACCACTATGTATGCATCTCCGAGGTTGATGATCCTCCCTCACAGATGTGCCACCATTTACAGTTGTGCATGTATCATACTATCAAAGATTTTTTTGGCTTGGCGTCCATTGCATAGATCTATCTCATCTCATCTTAGGCAAGAGATGATATTCACCAGGCCAGGGTTGGTCATTCATGTTTACATATATCAAGCAAAACGACATCCATGCAAAATAAAAGATCCCATATGTAACAAAGAAAAATGTCTGGCCCGTTAGATTCAAAGTCCACAAAAATAATCCTATTATTAATTGGCCTTTGGTATTCCATGTAAGAACACTATTGTCTTTTACTTTCATTTCATATATTACTATCCATAGATTAGTTTTTTTTTTTTTTTGATAGGCATATCATTTACCTGCAGTTAGTATTAAGTAGTTATCATTAGGGGTTGGAGCTCTTGCTAGATAAGTTATCATACAATGCAAAAAAATACAGAGTGAAGTTTCAAGAGTCCAAAAAAAAAGTTTCCAAGCAGGCTTGAATTTGACCAACCCGTTGTGGATCCGTTCCCAAGGTAGATGGACCCAAAGCCCACCAACACACCGCCATACACTGTGGCAACAGTGTCGTATGACACCATTAGCTAATGTGACCGGCAGTTGGAAGTGTCGCTGGGTTTGAGCGTGGACCGTACACACAATTGTGTGTACACCCTTCTCCCATATATGGATGCTCCCCAGTCCCCAGGTCCCTCCTTCAATCCTTCGTTATACCAAAGGAAACTGAAACAAAAGTGTATATAAGGACTTTGCTACTGAGATCGCAGAAGGGCCGAGACCACCAAGACCGTACATGCATGCACGGGATTTCAGGTGGGGCCTACGTTCACATGGTAGGCCCCACCTGCAATCCCGTGCATCCATCCACGATCTTAGAGGTCTCGGTCCTTTTGCAGTCTCAATAGCATTTCACGGGATTTCAGGTGGGGCCTACGTTCACATGGTAGGCCCCACCTGCAATCCCGTGCATCCATCCACGATCTTGGAGGTCTCGGTCCTTTTGCAGTCTCAATAGCATTTCCCAAGTAATTATTTGCTTTTTCTACTTACAGTAGAGCAGGTGATATTGCCATTGTCAGGGTCCAGAGCCCATGCAAATTCCATTTCCTGCAGGGCCAGCACCACGTCGAGCTTCCTTCCATTTGCAATTATACTAAGCAGTATGGGACATTATCCAAAGTCAGTATCCAAGTTGGGGTTGCAACACATCTATCAAAAAAGAAATTAAGTTGTTCGAACCCCAAAATCTATAAAATGGAACAATGAGCATTGACAAACCTCAAGATATCGAGGGTCCCAAAGCACTCTAAATGAATCTAATTCGTCTGCTTGGGATGAAGAATAGTATAATCCAACTAAATCGATTAATTGAGAGCAATGAGAGATATTCTGTTTTTAAAAATTGAGGAAACTTTTAAGCAACTCACCTGGTAATTGAATGGTGATGCTGCAAGGTTGGTATCTCAGACAGAAAACGGGGCCACGAAATGAACCCCAACTCAGATACTTGAGGTTCTATCGGCTGCATGGGGAAGATAGATATTTATAAGGCTGGGGAGACGAATCGGGTGGAGAGAGAAATGAACTTTTGTTCAAGAGACAATGAGATAGAAAATGAATTATGAGGGAGATGAATTTGAGAGAGAAGGTATTAAGTTGGGGAGAGGAATTGGAGGAGGGGGTGCTTTGTTGAGGGGCAAAAGATTACCTCTGGTGGCTGCCCGAGCTAAGCGCTTGGGCATCCACAAATCATAAGGCAGCTGACGTTTTTTAAAGGGGAAAGAAATCAAATAGGGAGAAGTCAAAATCAAGGGGACACAATGAAATGACTTCTCACCTAAAATATCGCTAGCTGCCCAATGGTTTTTGGATGCCTGAGCGCTTAGCTCGGGCAGCCAACAGAGGTCTTTTGCCTTGTTGAGGAGAAGTCAAAAAGGGAGTGAAACCGAAAGAGAGAGAAGGGTGGGTCCCACTTAGATTTTTTTTAATTTAGAGGAAGAGGAATGGTTTTAAAATGAAGCGTAGAGAGGAGATGAGATTTTGGTTTGGGAGACAAATGGGTGTCAGAGAGAGGTTGGAGGAGATGAAGAGGAGGGGGATGAGTGGGAAAGAGGATGCTGCTAATTATAGTGGTAAACCAAGAGACACATTCCAACCAAAAAAAAACCAAGAGACACAAGTGTCTGCTTCCTATTGAATCACATCATTAATTTAGTAGACAATGATTATTTTTCTTATTTTAAAATTAATTAGGGGAGGAAGGTAGATAAGGAGGAAAAATAGTTAGTGAGCTTGTTATGTGGCTCATTAATTAAGAAGAAAAAATGGTTTGTGATTTAATTAATAGACACGTGGCATGATATTAATTAGGGGAGGAAAAATATTTAGTAATAAACTCATAATGTGACTCATTAATAAAGAAGAAAAAATTATTAATGATTTAATTAGCATACATGGCATTATCTTAGTGATAAATTAAGAAAAGTCTGCCATGTCATCAGTCACATGACATCAATTTGAAGGGAGAATGGAGAACATTGAGATATGTCACGTGACACCAACCAGCAAATAGTATTAATATAGATAGAATATATTTATATATATATATATATAATTTTTTTTCCTTTTTGAGTAATTGTGGGTAACGTGTCCAGACTCAGACTAGTCACGCTGATGCATCAGAAAACCCCTTACCCTATATTGCGGGGAGCCGAGATTTGAGTTCACCTCCGGGTTTATTGTTCGTCCTTCGACAATAGTCTAAAGGGTTAAAAGGAGGGTATATAATGGCTCATAAATAATTGTCCGGTGTTGATTACTTGCTTCTATAAGCTGCGTCCTGTGAAGAAGGTCGTTTAGGTGCTCTAAAGGATTTAAGCATTTGCTCTGTTGGGACGAAGGAGCCAGCTTCAATGCCGGAGTCCTTAGAACCAGAGCTAGAAACCCTGGACGAAGTGAACAACGGAGGAAAATCCATGTCTGACATGCGAAACCCTAGTTCCTCTGATTCGGAGTCGGACGACGACGCCGAAGATCAGCGGCTGGAAGCCTTAGAAAAGGAACTGGCTGAGAATCCGATGGGTTATGACGCTCACGTTCAAGTAAATCCTCTGCGAATCTCTGCTTCTTTTGTCATCTTATAGATTTACTGGATATAATCTATTTCCTTCTATGAATATATGTTATTTTCTCCCTGTTCATTCACTAGGATATAATCTTATTGGGTGAACTCCCATGGAAAATAAAATAATCAGTTTGATTTGCTCAATTTCCTTCTCCCAGTACATAAAATCTCTGAGGAAACACGGTCATCTTGAAAAGCTACGCCAAGCAAGGGAGTCAATGAGTGCACTTTTTCCTTTAAGCCCCATAATGTGGCAGGAATGGGCAAATGACGAAGCTTCGTTAAGCACAGGGTATATCCTTTTCTTAATTGGCTTTGGTACTAGTTTCCATAGTAACTCATAATTTAATTCTGTTAAGGTATTTCATTTCATGAATGCTATCAATTTACTTAAAGGCCTTTTTGCTTCTGCTAGTTTTCTTTTTCTCCCTTTTAAGCTATTCCTTTATTGTTTTTTTTTAATCATTAGAATAACATCTTGGCAAGGCTTGTCTGTAATGTATTGTGTACTGGGACTTCGATTTATTTCCTTACCCTCCCTCTATTTGGCTGCCGAGAAAATAGAGATTTTTTTTTTCCCCGAAAAACACAACTAAGAGTTATATTAGGAAAACCAAAATTTTATTCTCTTTTTTTTCACGGCAACCAAAAATTAGCGTTTTTATGCACAGCTAACTGGACTTCATTTGTTCAGTTAATTCAATAGCTTTTCTCATTGTTTTTCAAAATGAAACTCTTTTATCTAGTTGTCTGGCTACAAATTCTGCAAGAACATTAGGATTTTCCATAGGATTGTTTCTATGGTTATTGTGTCATGATTTGCCCCTAACATATACTAGGGCAGTTGTGAAAACTTGAAATGAACTTTTGGACTGATACAAAGTGGGCATGAACCCTATTTTTATGAAGTCCATTGGCCCAAAAATGTCATTAATCTCTTATGTCAATTAAATTGAACTTCAAACTTGGTATTGCCAATCATAGTTACCAAATCCGCGTATTATATCCGTATAATACCTTTAGGGGGGTTGCCATTTAAAATGGTACACTTTTGCCATATTACGTATTATACACTTATCACCGTATAATACAAGTTTAAAATGCAAATTCCACATTAAACAAGTGTAAAATATGTATTTTTGCCATACTTTTACTGTGTTAAACACATATTCTGTATTAAATGATTGTTCTTAGTTAGTATCATGATTTCTATTTATTTAAGAGTATGACATTTTCTTAATTTCCTGTACTTTTGCTGTGTTTTTGCCGTATGACACCCATAATTGCCAAACAGATCATTGCTAGGGCTGTAAACGGATGTGGATATTATCCGTATCCGAATCCGTTTAGTCGGATAATTATCCGGCAGAGCGGATTCGGATAGTAAAATACTATCCGTTTGTAATTGGATACGGATTCGGATACTGTTATATCCGTTCCGATAAATATCCGTCTGATTATATAATATATATAAATAATATTTTTTAAATTTATAAAATTAATATAACCTTTAAAATATATTTTTTTAATAAATTTATTTATTTTTACATTTTTTAAATATGAATTTATATTTTTTATTTTTTTTAAAAATTAATCGGATAATTCGGATACTATCTGAATTCGGATATTTTAATTGGAGTCGGATATCATATTTCACTATCCGCTAGATATTTATTCAGATTCCGATATCCGGATATATAATCGGATACGAATTTGGATATACCAATATCCGCTCTGAATCCGCTCCGTTTACAGCCCTAATCATTGCTATATTATACCCGTAACCGTACATGGTAACTACGTCGTCAATTCAACATGCTCACAGAGATGGTGCTTATGAGTTATGATTGGTTTAAAGGTGTCAAATCTTCTAAGTGTCAAAGCACTCAAGGAAGTCTTTTCAAAAAGATAAGAGCAGGAATCTTGAACACCAAGAAATTTGAAAAAAAAAAACTTGGGCAAAATGGAAATGGATGATAATGTTATGATAGATCTACCCTTAAAATGGAAATTCATCTCCACTCTATGACCTAGGCAACTCAATAAGAATGCAATACATGAATGGGAAAGGAACACTTTCACATTCTGAAAAGTTGGTGTCCAAGTACTACCTTTACCACCCAAGGAAGCAATTCAGGTCGGTCATGTGGCCTTGATAAAGCACAGGTAGGTGGTACAACATAGGATGGCAGCATAGGTAGGCAATAAGTAGGTAATGCATCTCATGTGGTAGATGATGCAGTACTAGTAAGTGTTTTGTACATCATTCAGTAGGATGCAGCATGTTATAACTTATAAGTAGGTGATGTGCTGCGAACATGGTTTTAAGTGCTCTTCCTTCCTAGCCGCCTAGAGTGCAGTCTGCCCGTATCAAGGAGTGTATGGAGATCTCTCGATATGGATATTTACCGTCTGTAGGATCCATATTGAACAGTGTATAAATTTTTAATTGGAACTGTATTTTTATTTTGAAACAAATAGAGAATATAAAATAGGTTTAAATGCCGAAATAGTGATAAGCAATTTAGAAAATCCGTACACATTGTTTAAACACTATCACAGTTGGAAATAATATAATAGGTTAAACAAGTCAACAAATGCCAAATATGTCAATTTCAAAATTCTACGCAGATCCTGATCACTGAAGGCTTGCTTGAAAAGAACATGAGCCCAAACATTCATTGTAGACTACAACTTGAGTTGATTCATGAATTTCCACTTTCTCCACCGGGCGACCGACAATGTTGCCATGGATCATTCCCCTTCGTTGACTGCCATAGCATAATTTCTTTGAGTAAGAGTGTAGTTTATCCAACTGACCCGAAGGTTCTCTTGAGTGAAAATAAGAGGGATTCATAATGGGGAAGCGATGCTTGCTCCATTGGTTGTGTGTGCATAACACCACATGTTTGGTCCGGGATCCAGTTCCATGAGTGTGTGCGTGGTTGAAATCTCTACCCTTTACTAACCTAGAATAGATACTAACCCTACTAACTAACCTGAGAGTGCAAAAAATAAAAAAAAGCCACAATACAAACATGAACTTTTTCCATTTGAGAAAAAACACATTATCGCACTCCTACTTTGTGGGGCCCGTGTTCATGCCGTAGCAGTTGGTGGTGTGAGATTCAAAGCCTCATGACTAAGGACACACCCTTACAAACGATTAGTTAAACGGGTCTCCTTTGGTACATTATCTTCTGAACTTTGAACATAACACTTCAACCTGAGTGTGGACCAAAAAGATATGAATGTGGGAAAGATGAAAGGAAAGTTTAAGGATGTATGAAAACTTTTAGAGTTGATTTGCTACTTCCTCATGGTACAATCCTCTTCCCAGTAAGCCTTATTTCTCCTCGCTCTTGTTCTAAGATCATCAAGAAAAGGATTTGTCCGAGTCACTTGATAGTAAGGTCCTGTGTAGCCTAGTAGCGGTGAGCATAGTAACAAAGTCGAGGTTCATGAATAATTTGGTGGGGTTCCAGTTCGGATTCGGCAAAGTAGGGAAAACTTCGGGGAAAAAACGGAAACAGTAAAAAAATAAATTTAATAAATATAAAGAGAAAGCAACATGATACCAACTATAGTTGCGAAGTCAAAATTCGAGAATTATTTATAAAGGAGAAATTTGGATCTCTTTTTGGCAAATCTTAGAAAATCCGAAAATAAATTGTTAAATCATTGGCCAAGATATGAAAAAAATACTAAATAAGATTAGTAATTATGAAATTATCCACAAACATATTTTATATATTAGATATTTATTCGGGACTTTTTCAAAAAGTCGTGAATAATTCGTGAAATTTGCGACTTTTTAAAAAAAGTTGTGATTGTTTAAAAAAGTCGTGAATAGTTTAGGAATTAATCATCTGACGAAAACGTCGAGTATTGTTTGAGAATTTTTATAAAAATTAGAGAACTTTGTTACTATGGCGGTGTGAAGTTTACAACTTGGTTGATGAAATCATACTTACCAAGTAGGGGTTCAGGAATAATTCATCTAAGAAAAATTTAGGAAAAAATCGCCGAAATTCGGAAATAAATCGGAAAATGTTGGGTAAGGATATAAAATAAGATTACTAAATATGAAAGGTATAAACAAATGTATTTCATAAATTAGATATTCATTTAGGACTTTTTCAAAAAAATCGTGAATAATTCGTGTTTAATTAGCAAAATTCGCGACTTTTTGTAAAAGTTGCTATTTTTCCAAAACTCATAAATACTTTGTGAATTAATCGGTCCACGAAAAAGTCGGGTATTATTCGGAATTTTTTAGAGAGAACTTGGTAACTATGGATGAAATTAGAACAAAGTTGCTTCTGTAATGGCCCCATTAAATAGGAGGGGAAATGCCTTTTGGGTCCTCGTTTTAGAGAAGGTTGCTTGCTTTTACAGGGATACTTAAAGAAAAGTCCCTTTTGTAGGCTTTAAAGGCCAAAATTTATCTTGTTCCTTTCCTTTCTATGGTTCGAGAATGATTGCATGAAGTCATCGATAAGCTTTCATGAATTGTTCAGAATATTACAATAAATTTCCATCTTTGGTGAGAGAGGTAGGCCGATCTCTAAGATTTGATATGGAGGTGGGTGACTAGTAGTCTCTCTCTCTTTTTTATTTTTTGAAAGGAAATTTGGGCTTCAATCCGCAATATTAGTGCATACTATCAAACCTTAAGAGTAATAAAAAGAATAAAAATATATATATTTTAAAATTCTTTCTCCTTTTATCCATATTACAATTGCATTATCTTACTCAAAAAATAGAGCTCCCACATAGTTTTTTTTTTGTTGTTGTTGTTGTTTTTTGTTTAGGCAGAAAATCCATTTTAAATGCTAAAAGGACTGTCAATGGGCCAGTCTTGGTTAGCCTAGGGTCTATCCAAGACTGACCCTCACTTGTAACGGTGAGGCCCAAGCCCTTGGAGGGCCTGAATTGGCTAGGCCACTCTACCCCTGAAGAATAAGAAGTTGACTTTCTAGTTCAAGACTAAAATCATATTTTTAATGCCTTATAATTCATAAATTCTTTTATATCAGAACATTTCCAAAACCCAAAATTCCTGCAAAAAAAGTTTCGTATTTAGTCTTCAAAAATATTTTCATCTACAATGTTAAAAAGTCAACTAGTAATGTAACAATTCAGCATAATCGATCAAAAAAAATGTAACAATTCAGCATAAAAAGACTTACATTTTTGCTTGTGGGTGGATGGCTCAATAGGCAACGAGCCTTGGGCTCTCTTCTGGTGAATCACGTTGATCAAAGTCTACTCCTTGTTAGAGTGTAAAGAGAGTCCCACTTTTAGAAAAAATCAAAACCTGAATTGGATTGGGCTCGGGCCGCATAGGAGGGGTCTAAGTCCCACTGATGAGTGTGCCTCCGATCGACACTTCGTGTGAGGAGAACCTTCCCGAAACAGGTAACATTTCTTTCTCCTTCCCCTTTCTAATTCTACTTTCAAGTTCTCTCTCCACCTTTTCTTCTCTCAGACGTTGATCCTCTTCCAAG
This sequence comes from Tetracentron sinense, assembly GCA_015143295.1. Classification (NCBI taxonomy): domain Eukaryota; kingdom Viridiplantae; phylum Streptophyta; class Magnoliopsida; order Trochodendrales; family Trochodendraceae; genus Tetracentron; species Tetracentron sinense. The sequence continues at coordinate 633,812 of CM026556.1, forward strand.
AATGCTTTCTGCTGATTGATTTGCCAAAGGAGGTGCTGTGACAACTGACAATACCATATCTCTAATAGACGATTGACGTTTAGAGGTTAGATTACATTCTTGGTCAAAGGGAAGAGTGGTTGGGTCGCAAAACTTTACTGAGCAAATTTTTCACTGATTTTAACCTGCTCATAGTTGAAGAGGGATTATTAAGGAACCATTCTACATGATATAGGCCTTTTTTAGGTTGTGACAGACTAATGATCTTATAGACACCAAGGTATTGAATTTCAGTGTCGGTGTAAACTTCGATGATTAGGGAATTGGAAACGTTTGGAGGAAGTTCAAGGAATCACTCTAAGATAAAGGAAATGTTGGAAGTATTAAGGAAACATTGAAAATCTAAGATAAAACTTTAGGGAATGTATAACTAAGCATAAGTACACGTACTTATCAATATCTCATTACATAACGAAATAGAAGCATGTATAGTATCTAGTATAAGAATCATGCGGGGTAACATGCGTTATCTGAAACTGTAAAGCAAAATGTGCACATAAATGAGTATTATATGATAATACATTTATAATAAGAGTTATATCACAATATAACACTTGAAAATTTTTGAATCTTGAGTCTAATGCATAAGTACATAGAGCTCTAATGTAGCTTGAAGTCATCATTTGTGTTTCGACGAATGGGTTCACAAAGATGCTGCTCTCGGTGATGGCAATATTAAGCCCAAGACATGCAACTCTGGTTGCAATTGGTATACTCCCAAATGTACTGCTCTTACAGTCGAGCATCAATACCCACAATATCCCTAATTATGGGTAATTTGGGTGATGAACTACACTACAATCATGTAAAAAGGCCCATAGTCTTGCTCATTACCAAGAGTTTTGTAGTGCCATATCCATAAGACCCATAGTCATAATCATAGGACCTCATTCATTATCTTGATAAATGAGTAAGACCGTTTGTCTAATTATTTTACGATTTATAATTAACTATAATATTTTAAAATAAATTATTTTTTATAAAAATAAATAAATATTTTTCAAAAAAATTTCCACTGAATTTGTGGCCCAGTTCAACAATAATAAAACTAATTAACTAATGTACAAACATATAGGTATAACTTACATATTTCTTAAATTAGTGTAGTGTGCATAATAAAAATGGATCTCTAATTAATTTTGAAATTATTAATTAAAAATTAATTTTTTTCCCCAAAAGAAGATATTCCGATAGTTAGATTGGGTGTATTTAATTAACATGCTAATGGAAACCTTGAAGTTTGGGGTAAAATTTAATGGAATTGGGATTTTCTCCAATTTTTCTTGAATTTCATTTACAAATTTAGCTTGCATCCCTATAATATATGAAGATGCACGATTTTAATGTATCTATGAGTATTTTTATGCAAAATGTTGGAGTTGAATTATAAGTTTAAAACCCTCCAATGTAGTAATTAATTCAAGAAAATGTGGCAAATGGGACTTTAAAAAAAATGAAATTTACTTGGCCAAAATAGATGAAATTAGTTGATAATGAAGTCGACACATTTTCACTAAAGTTTACCAAAATGTATCTATTTTGTAAATCTTGCAGGTAGGTTTCATGTCGGTAGTCGGTACCCATAGAAAGGAAGAATTTCGTAGAAAACAATAGGAAATGTGTCGGGAAATACTGTAATTTTGATGTTGCAAGTAGATTTATTGTCTGCACTCAAGGAAACAAAAGCATTTCAGAGGAAAATATTAGGAAACAGGTAGATTTATTGTCTGCACTCAAGGAAACAAAAGCGTTTCAGAGGAAAATATTAGGAAACGTGTTGATGTTTTAAACCATGATAGACACTACTCACAAGGCTTTTGGCTTGAAGTCTCCAATTCCTCTGCCCCTTTTTTTAGAATTAGGTTGACTTGCATTGGATGATCTATCCTACCTCCCTTTGGCATGGAAGTTTAATCAACTTCATTCGGTCCCATCCTACGATGCCTTGAAAAACCAAAGAAAAAGCATATGGTCCTGGGGCATTATCTCTTTCAAATTTTTTGAGAACTGCCAAGACCTCATCCTTGGATTTCCTTTGAGCCAGGACAATTTGTTTGCATCCAACGAAACAAAATCCATGGGATCAACAATTGGCTTGGTTAGACATTCCAATGAATAGAGTATTTTGCAAGATGGCACTCTCTTCTAGATCCTCCAACACCATACGATTACTCATCCTTAGTCTGATTATGAAGTTGATTCTCCTTCATGTGTTGGCATAGGGATGATAGAACTTTGAGTTTTTGTTCCTCGCTTTTTGCCAAGCTCTTATTCTTGCTTGCAGCTGATTTCTTCTTTGTGCACCAACGATACTATTTCCTTTTAAAGATTCTCCCTCTTGATCTCTACTATGTATAGCTTTTCATTCAAAACCACAAACATGGCTTTCACAGCCTTTTCATCACACCAAATTGATACACTTAGAAGAAAATTGGCGATGTATTTCCTTATACCAAGGGTGTGCGTAAAACCTTTAAAAAAAGTTGTACTAATTATTCCTATGGAATTGTGTATGTTCTTATTCCAGTAAGTAAAATAATTATGTTCTATTAAAGTACAACAGGAAATTTCAGTTATTTGTTAAACATGTTCCCATGGTACAGATTTGGTAAATCATGTCATGTTGTTTTATTATTCAGGAGAGAGAAGGAATATTTGATTGTTGTTAATTAATTGTTTTTTAATTGGAAATAAGAGAGAGCTGTACATCATAGGTTTACCAGAAAGTAAAGCCCAAAACAAAAACTTCTTTTTAAATTAATGGTGAGAAGGAGAATCGTGTTAAGGTGTTTAATTGTCTGCTTGATGAATTTGCTGTTTCATTTCCCTTTTCTTGCAGACCTGAAGATTTTGCTGCAATCGAGAAGCTTTATGAGCGGGGCGTGCTTGATTATCTGGTAGGTTCTGGTTCTCAATGTGCGGTATGGATTTTCCTGTTATCTATCATCCATTCAAAGAGAAAAAATAAAAGAAACAGGAATATGACCTTTGGAGTGCATTTAGGTGAATCGCTGTGAGAGAACTGACTATGATGCCATTCTCAGTAATTTGTGTTTGGAGTACATTTAGGTCAAATTTTCAATAATACAATTGCCTTAATACAATTAAATGTGCTATCTTTTTGTGCAGTCTGTACCTCTTTGGTGTGACTATGTAAATTTTGTTCAAGGGTCTGATCCATCAGTCCGCGAATGTTCACCGGCTGGTATCTTGAAGATGAGGGATTTATTTGAGCGTGCTCTTACTGCTGCTGGGTTACATGTTGCTGAAGGCAATAAGATCTGGGAAGCATACAGGGAATTTGAGCAAACTATCTTTCATGCTATTGATGAGAGTGACATTGAGGTCAGGATTTATTCAATATCAGGCTTTCATGCCATAGTTTGTTCTATGAGCATTCAACTAATTTCTTGCCCCAATTTCCTCTTGCATACTTGTTTGCTTGTACTTTTATGTTTATTTTATTGATCAATTCTGTTGCTCTTCACGTTCTGTTTAGTACTGAACGTCAAAGTAAATACTCTATTTGGTTTTTTGCAATCTAATGGCCTATGACACAAGTTCAATACGTTGTAAACCAAGCAGTCTTGATTCTCAAACTTAGTTATTCTTTACATGAATGACGTCAAAGTAATGGCCCCCCCAAATTTTTTGTTTTATATATAGTGCCCCCGCCCCCCTCCCCCCTCCCCCAATTTTTTGTCATATATATAGTGGGCCCTCCAATGGAGTCCGGTTATGCCCTCCCTTTAGGTCACCACATGTCCCTATTGACATCCCTTACACCCTTTAACTATGGTTAAAATTCACCCACTCTTAGGGTTCACATACTTATCCTTGGTTTTTAGAAAAAAATATTAAATTTTTTATAACCTTAAGAGTTAGTGAATTTTAACTAGGGTTTGAATTTTTTTTTTGATATTTAAAAAAAAAACCAAGGATAGGTGGGGTGAAAATTAAATTACAGTTAAGGGGTATCAATAGTGACACGTGAAGACCTTAATGACATTACTGGGAAAAAAAAATTCTTAAAATAAAAAAATTACCCCAAATTTTTTTTCTAGGGGGCTACACCCCCGGACCCTCAAATTCCATACCCTCAAATCCATTAATTTTTTTGTACATGTATTTTGGCCCCCCCAATGAAAATTCCTGGCTCCGTCCCTGCATATCATTGGTTATGCAAAAACGTAAGCCTATGAATTTGGCATTTTTGGGCTGATTTCATCCATACTTGCCCCAAACAATTGGGAAACAAGTCACGTGGGTGTTAATGCATTTATGATTGTAAACTTCAAGAGTGGGGAAATGACCATGATTTTGATGATGAGAAGGAATTATAATTTATAAAAAAACTTGACTTGAAAGGCACACCATAATGTAAAACTTTTGAAAGAAATAGATGAAAGCAAGTTGATTGCTTCTTTTGTATGAGGAAAAAAGATTGTTTTTTTAGACAGGCTATGAAGTATTGTTTTCATATGAGTAAAGCTTATCTTCCCTAGTTCTTATGTTCTAGCTTTTCCTGTCATGGCTCTGTGGTTTTTTGGTTTGGGCAGACGCTTCTAAGTTATCAGTCATTCCCTACTCCTGACCATTGCCCATCTTAATAGTCTGATTTTCTGGGCCAATAGACCATACATCATGGAAGAAATTTGTTCTAAAAATCCAAAAGTTATGGATTGGATGATACAGTTTGATCTCAATTGTAATTAATCGACCTTCGGTGAGTTTGGACACCCTGAATGAGGTTATTTGGTTGTTTCTTCCGGGCGTTGTAGCATGGAGTATTTAGAAGAAGAGAAACTCTAGTCTTTGAGGATCTCTCAACCTCTTGATATCTTTTGTGTATGCATATTTGACGTCTCTGTTTTAGTGTTCCTCTCATAAAGAAATTGAGGACTTAGGTGACCTTTCCTTGTAGTCAGAGGCTACATTCTTGATCCTACTGAGATCTCTGTTTTTTGTTTTCCTGTGTTAGGTACCTCTTTTGATTTCTTTTCTGCTTTTGGGTTTGCTTTCTTGTGAACTCTCTTTGTATATGTTTCTATTTTGAGCTTTAATGAAATCTTTGTTCACTGATAAAAAAGATTTTTTTTTGTAAATGAAGTCGACACTTTTGCAATTGAAATCTCCTTAAGGGCAGAAACCCAGCTAAATAGCCCCCAGCTGATGTCACTACATTTTTTTATATGGAGCGTTCTACTCCTTCAAAATATCTGTGGTTCCTATCTTTCCACAAGCCCCAACAAATCACAAAAGGAACTAGCTTCCAGAGAATCCTTATCCTAGAACCAAACGGGCAGTCGACCATCCGAAGATGAGGTCTCTCAAATTCCCTGGACAGGACCAGGGGTCCAGGAGATAATTAATGGAGAAGAGTCAAATAACTCCATGAGGGCCAAGCAGCCTGACTGTGGATTAACTATTGGTTTCCGTTCTCCTCTAACTTTTATATAATGCATTTGTTGGGAGTTCCCATACCACGGTTCCTTTGGGGATTGACCATAAGGAATTTGTCCAAAATAGTAGTTCAAAAAAGGCTTTCACTGTTGGAGGAGCCAAGGACTTCCATATCTTCTCAAGCTGCATGGTCATGTTTGAAGTAACATCCTCTTTTTCCAACAAGGTATTTGAGATGGATTTGACTCTGAACAAACCCTTTGGGTCTCCTATCCATAAATGCTGGTCCTCCCTACTGGGGTTGATCTTGGACTCATCCAATCTCTTTAGAAGGGATATGTACTCCTCCTTTATCTAATTAGCGAAACACACCATAGAGGGTCCAAACTACATCTGGAGAGGGGGAGGTCTACTACTCTCTATAAGGCTCACATCAAAAGGAAATGGAAACTGAACTTAAAAAAATTGAAAATAGTAGAAGAAAACTAATTCACCTTGGTTTTAGAAGGAAATCTTTGCTCAAATCCTATATTGTGCTCATTTTCCTTTTAGGACTTAAATCTTTTAAAGAACTTTGAAGAAAAAAAAGACTAAGGACTTAAAATTTTTGAAGAACTTTGAAGAAAAAAAAAATTAAAGCAAAAAACTTGTTTTTAGGCAAAAAGTGTGCTTTGCATGTCAAAGCTCCTTAATGCTTGAGAGAATGAATTTTCAAGTTGAAGAATGGATGGGGTAAGGGGCTATTTATAAATGAGGACATGATGAGAATTCTCATTCTCTCCAATGTGAGACTAAACAATTTAAAAATCAAATGACATTCCTCTCTAAGGTTTTTGGAAAAATCTAGCACCACGTGATATCCCCCTCTTTTCTCAAAAGTAATCTCTAATCAAAATGTCTTTTTGTGGAGAGAACCTTTGAATACATGGATACACATCACACAACTTACCCAATACACACATGACCTGCATATTCCCAAATCGAACTATGGCTCCATTTCCCACTGCAGTCCACCCATATGGGAAAGGGTACTTCAAGTATAATACTACAACAACAACAACAACAACAACAACAACAATAATAATAATAATAATTATTATTATTATTAGTTACGATTTGATTATGACATGGGATCTTCTCTAGTTGGTGCTGGCGAGGAGATCACCATCAACCACTCTAAATGAGCCACATGTCTTGTGCACACCAACCATGTCATTGTTATGTGTGCGACAGACTGCACAGAGATTTGTGGCACCATTGGAGTGGTGCTGGTGGTCTCCTCGCCAACACCAACTGGAGAAGATCCTAAGTCCTTGATTATTGGTAATATATATCAAGAATGGGAGAACCTTAATACACATACTAAATGTCTCACATAACTGCAAAATTTCTACACAATGTTCTAGTTTCCCACCTCTCCAAAGAAAAATTCCAGGACATTCTCAAAGTTACACTTTATGGTAAGAAAGTTCTCAAAACGTAGCCTGGTGTTGCAATGAGCAGATATCGCAATATGTTGACTCTTCTGTTAAAAATTTCTGTCTTTCCAAATTTGAGTCAAAATATTGTGAAATTATTAATGCATAATAACCTCACAGTGAGTAAAAAAAAAAACCTAGTTAAGTAATGAAATATGAGTAAAAGTCTTGAACCTAAGGAAAGTCTTTAAGTTGGATGTTTATTTTATTATTTAATCTGAGGATGATTTCGTGATTCCACCAATGGCACCAAAGAATGGTCTCTCTTTGCTATTTAGCGGTGTCTAAGAAGACTTCGGTAAACAAGGAAATTAAATCTCCAAGAATGGAGGATGAATGCCAAATCCTTGTAGAAGAAGGCTACCCATTGATCTCTTCTTAACTAAGCAATGAGTTTAGACATGCAAGGAGGTTTTTTTAAAAACTATTCTGTATCTAATGATGCTAAGAGAATAACATTTAATAAAACAACGCTGTTACTTAAAAGGTGTTTAGTTTCGGATGCTTTTGCCTTACTTTCAGGAAGTTGTTTGGTTGCTTATTACCTATTTTTAGAAGATCTTCTGAATGTGGATTCCTATCTAGATTCATTTGGTGTTTCAGGGTCCCTTGCCCTGGGGAGTTGCACTACATATATTATCTTTGTTTTTGTTGATGAAAATCTAAATTTGTGCTTTGCTGTTTTGAATGTGAATGGTCTAAGTTACCCACTCAATCCTAAGGATTATGTTGAGACCAAGTTTGATTAATAACTGCAATGCATTTGAGAAGATATAAGAAATGTACAAAACCAGTGAAACATTCCCACTATACGGCATTTCTCTATGTAAATCATTCTTAGCCAAGGAGTCCACAAGCTTGTTGGCTCCCAATCCACCCTGTAGCCAATTCTCTAATGTGGTCAACAATATAGGCCGATTTCCAAGAGCCTTCCTAACCTCCAATTTCCCATCGAAGGGCATTGAGAGTATCCCAACCTCAAGAGGACTCGATACGTGGTCTTGAAGACTTTGAGACTATCTCATTATAATCCCCCTCCCCCCTCTATTTTACGGCCCTATGAACACCTTGATGATATTGGCAGTCATTTCTAAAATTCTGGATTGATTGAGATTTGAGAAAACCAAAAGCTCTCCTATCACAATTGAGTTTTGCCCAACCCTCATTTTGGAGCTTCCAATATTTCAAAAACTTTATCATCCAAAATTTGTGGATATTGTTCTACATGTTTGCACAAAGGAACAATGTCGATAATTCCTACTATTAAAAATATGAACTTTCGATGATATTTTTAGGACCTCCCCCCCTCTCTCTCTCCTAGTTGGAGCACAAGTTATAGGATCTTCTTGAGGTACTTATTTGATGAAAATTTCTTCAGTTGTCGTCATCTACACTTCTCAATTCCTATTTTTCGATCTTTTAGGTCCTAAATGAAGTTCAATAATCAATTTATCTTTATGAAATGCACATGTTAGGGTACTATCTCATTCTCTTGCAGGCAAAAGAAAAGCAGATCCAACGCATTCGAAGTATATTCCACCGTCAGTTGTCTGTCCCGCTTGCTGACTCGGGGTCAACAGTGCTCTCCTTCAAGGCTTGGGAGGTTGAACAAGGGAATATCCTTGATGTCAACTCAAGTGACTTGGATGGGATTCCCTCTCACGTTGCCTCAGCATACCAAAGGGCCATGGAGATGTATAGTGCTCGTGTCCATTTCGAGGAGCAGATTTCTAAACAGGATGTGCCTGACACAGAGAGACTTCAACACTTTATGGTTAGTAGTAAATTACTATGATATCATGACTATAATTCCTCTAGTTTGTTTGATCTTTGGAAGTATTTGTTCAGTATTGAATTATTTTCATCTGGAGGTTATTTTAATGAATAATCCATACAGCTTCATACACATTTATTTCTTTATATTTATTTAATTATTGGTATTCGCCTCAAAATATTTGTTTTTATCATTAATCTAAGTTTGCTGGACTTGCAAGAGAGAAACATATCTAGGCAAAAGAGGGAGTTGTATATTTTCCTTACAAGTTCATTTATTTTTTTCTTCCTATGGAGAACATAGGTTTGTTTAGATGGTTAAGTGAGTACTTTGATACACAAATAGCCCTGATTCACAGTCATAAAATTTTAGGTAGTAAGTCCTCAATCTCATTGGCAAACCTTATGGTCTGTGGAAAATTGTTAACCACCCTCAAACTAACTCCCTAACATGGTCAATTACATTAGTCAATCGCCAAAGACCAATTCGTTCTTGTTTTAGCCAGCCAAAGGACATCATCTGGGTTGCCTGTGTGATCACAATAGCATCTGAGGAATGGTCTTTAAATACTTATACCCGTTGGAATAAAGCTCTGGCCTCCGTATTGGAAAAGTCGGCCATGCCTATGGGACCTGAAAACACAGATAGATTCCCAAAGCACTACCATCGAAGATAAGTTTGGTCCATTCGACCAATTGGAAAAAATGACATTCCCTTATGCAAAAATTCTCAAGAGATTTGGAGTAACGAAAGCACTCCTCTTTAACAGATTTACAATGAAGAAAAATTGCAGACAATGCTCTCATGTTCCTTGCAATTATGCATCTATGAAGATGATTATCTTACATTTAATGAGATGATCTATGGTAATAATTTTATCTCATGCAGCCGTCATTGGAAAAGCCTCAGCCTTTGATGTAACCGACATAGCCCAAAATTTTCTATTTCAATGACCACTCATTAGAGAAACTGTCCAAAACTTTATAGGAACTATCAGAGATTGCACTAGGATTTTTTCTCCAAGGGGATTGTCTTCTCTATTAATAGGGATAAATGCTTCCTTTATTTGATAAGGATTATTTCATTGCAAAAAAGTATGAAACCCATACACAAAAAGCTGTCTTATGGAAGCAGAGATAACCCACACTGTACAAAATTGCTACTTAGGCCCGACTAACATAAAGCACAGCTAGAACAAAAGTTAGCTTAAACATCCCTGAGGTTATCCTCTTGATTATTGATTAGGCTGACTCAGATTTATTGTAAAAAATGTGTCTGTTCCTTTGTTTCCAAACGCACCAGCTAATGGAGTGAGGAATCAATCTCCATAGGACCTTTCCTTAGCTCCGTAACACACATGTTGGCTACCCAGAGATGAGGCCCCAGAAAGATATGGGCATTACGTACCGATCCCACTTTGCTACAAGAAGAAATGCCAGATCTCCAATGACAATTCACAATGAAGTAACAAATGGTCCACTGACTCACTCTGCCTTTTGTACATATGCTGCACATGTTGGAATGTACCATTTGAGTATCTTATTTTGACGCTCCGTCTATTTTAAGAAATCTACCTTTGACTGAATAGGGATCTTCCTTAATAAGGGGTGGGAACTCAGTTGATGCAGACCCTTCCATAGCTTCCGGGAAAGATCTGATTGAGAAGGAATCGTTTGTCCCACTTCCACATACGTCGATCACGGACTCCACAATTTTTTTTAAAAATTTAATCTAGAGAAGAAATTAGATAAAGCAGCCACTTCCAAGCCGTTTGCATCCTTTCTGAATTTCAGCATCCTCACCGCCCTATCTTGGCAGCAATCAATGCATATCTTCAGTCTCCTCAAAGACTCCTCTCTTAGTTACCCTGGAGTAAAGATAAGAAAATCGATTGCTAATGATGAGGCGCTGCTCCAAATCACCATCATCATAATGAATGCCTTATCCCAAATATCTGAGCTCGGCATCACAAATCGTATTCCGCTATTCCGTTATATTAAAAGCCATAACTTCGATTAAGTCATTTGTTATTAAATCTTTCCTCACCAACTCCATCCTTGTCATTTTTGGGCCTCTCTGCCCCCTTTTAGAGTCTCTAACTTGCACCAATTCACTTCTTATTGGAGCTGTTAGTGGTCTTTGTTGAATGTGTCCAAATCATCTTAATTGTCTTTCCCTTATTTTATCACCTATTAGAACTACTCACAGATTCTGTCAAATGCGCTCATTTATGATCTTGTTTACCTTGTCTTTTTACTCATCCCTCTCAAAATCTTCTTCTTGGCTACACTATTTCTATGGTAGCTATGATTCTGAAGCCTGGGACCTGCTCCTACTTTGTCTCTACATAGCTATAGGTGTGTTATTACCTTTGTGGATGATTTATCTTAGTTTACTTGGCTATTCTTGATGGTGAAGTTCCAAGTATCATAAAAAAGTTTCATAAGATACTAACACAGTTTGAGACGCAAATCAAGGTCTTTTGATCTGATAAGGCAAGTTAATACTTTGATGGTGAATTGCAAAAATATTTAGACCATTATGGTATGATACATCAGAGTACATGTCTATATACTCCTTGGCAAAATGGGTGACAGAGAGAAAAAAAAGCCACTTCATGAAGTTACCTAAAGCCTCCTCACAGGAAAGAATGTACCGAAGAAGTTTTGGACAAAAGCAGTTCTTACAATGGCATACCTTATTAATCGTATGCCTTTTCGAGTATCAAAGTTGAAGTTTCCACATAAAATTCTCTGTCCAAATCAACTCCCTTAGTTGTTCCTCTTTGAGTCTTTGGTTGTGTATGCTTTATTCATGTCTTGGGTTCAGATAGAATTAAATTGGATCCCAAATCCATTCAGGATGTTCTCTTAGGGCATCCTTCACTCAAAAGGGATACATGTGTTTTGATCCAGTGTCATGAAAATGGTTTGTTATCATGGATGTCACTTTATTTTGAGTTGGAACTCTTCTTTCCTCGTCCCACTACCTCTCTTCACAGTGAAAGCATAGTGAGTTGGAAGAGATGCAACATTCTTTGGTTCCTCTTCCTTAACCTGTCATTGATGTCATAGATGTTCCTTTCCAGTATGTTGTTTAAGGGCAACACTTAATTCCTACTAATATTACTACTAAGGGGACTTACAAGTTTATACAAAACGCAAGAAGGGAGAAGAGACCACTATGGTAAGGCCGACTACCAATTTAGATTCCTCTGAACCAGGCTCTTTAGATTTAGGTAACCCTAATTCCCCTTTGGTGTGTTTGTTCCTACAAATGATGAAAAATTGACAACACCCCCATTGCCTTACGAAAAGTGAAGTGTTAGTGTAGTACTATGCATCATATATCTGATTATGTCTCCTATGTATTTCTATATCCGTCCTATTCTGTTTTCTTGCCTTTTGTTTCTTTTGTGCCTTTATCTTTCAGATTTTAGGAGGTAGTCTCTGTTCCTAAGTGGCGTAAGGCCATGATGAAAGAGATGATACTTAATAAAAAACGGTACATGAAAAATTACGGATTTACCCAAATGAAAGGAGCCAGGTGTTTGCAAGTGGGTGTTCACTTTGAAACACAAGGCCGGTGGGTTGATTGAAAGATATAAGATGAGGTTAGTTGCTAAAAGATACACACAAACATATGAGATTGACTACTAGGAAACATTTGCTCCTGTTGCGAAGATGAACTCTATCAAAGTTTTGGTATTGTTAGCAGCGATATTTGCTTGGCTTTTACATCAGTTGGATGTGAAGAATGTTTGCTTTCATGGAGATTTGAAGGAAGTATATATGTCTACTCTACTAGAGTTCAAGCTTCCCAACAGTGAGGGGAAAAATTTGCAGATTAAGAATGTCAATTTATGGTCTGAAACAGTTGCCCCGAGCATCATTCGAGAGATTCAGTCAAGTTGTGATGAGGATGTGTTATTCATAGAGTCATGTGAATCACACTCTCTTTGTGAGACATCGTAGGCAGCTAATTACATCTCTAATTGTCTAGGTTGATGACATTGCGGTGATAGGTAATGATTTGCTAGAGATCGAAATGTTGAAAAAGTTTCAAACACAAGAGTTTGAAGTCAAGCTCGCTCTAAGAAGGGCATCATTATATTACAGAGAAAGTGTACTTTAGACCTATTTAAGGATACTGGGAAACTAGGTGCTCGACTTACTAATACTCCGATTGAGCCAAACCATAAGATGAGTTGTAGTGATGGAAAATTACTTGAAGATAAGGAGATGTATCAGAGTTTAGTTGATCGTTTTATTTGTCTTTCCCTTACCAGGCTAGATATTGCATATGCTTTTAGTGTGGGGAATCACTCATTGTAAAGCTGTTGAGAGGATATTGCGTTTTTTGAAGATCACTCTAGAAAAATGTATACTATTTGTTAATCTCCGTTCAGAAGCTTATAATAATGCTGACTAGGTTGGAAATGGTGACAATAGAAGGTCCACTACAAGGTACTATACATTTCTTTGAGCCTTGGAGGTAATTTCATAACTTGGAGGAGTAAGGAGCAAAGTGGTGGATAAGTCTAGTGTAGAAGCTGAGTATAGGGCAATGACCCATGGTGTGGCTGAATTGTTGTGGTTGAAAATCTTACTTGGTGATTTGAAAATTGAGATAGATGTCCCAATGAAATTATTTTGCGACAACAATGCAACTATTAACATCGCTTTTGCATGATCGTACAAAACACATAGAAATTGACAAACACTTCATCAGAGAGCTGGCTGTTTCTCAGAATTTGTGATTACTGTTTGTTACATCTGGAAACCAACTTGCTAATATTCTTACTAAAGGTGTTGCCAAGACAACCTTAAAATTGGTTCTTAACAAGCTGGGCATGATAGATATCTATGCACAACTTGAGGGGGAGTGTTGTGCTATATTAATATTATGGGTGTAGATAAACCACATTATGTTATTTATGGCATTATTGTAATCTTCTTTTGTAAGCAGTATAAATAATAGGAAGGGGCATCAGCCCATAATCTTTCTCCTCTTCTCTACTTCTTTTCATCTAGGGTTTATCTTTCTACTGTTTTGTCTTGATCTTTGATCCTGCTTTGATACCAAGTTGAATGTTGAGTACCTATACAGCCAGTCTGCCCCTGGTTGATGCTCCTTGGTTTATTTTGTTTTGATATTTGATCTTGCTTTAATACCAAGTTGAATGTTAAGGAGTTCCTAGGGTTCATAGTTATCAAGTATAGGTATAATACGACAATGATCCGTTCGAGAAGTACTGGTGTTATAAGGCAAAAACACGGAAAAAGTACGAGAAAATGAAAATAATAATAATTATAAATAAATAGGATCATGATACATTGATACTAACTACTAACAATCATTTAATACGGAATACGGAAATCCGCGTATCAATCCCTAAAACAATCGCTTTGTCTTTTAGATTCTACCACCTTATGTTTATCTCATTTATGTTTCATTCCATCCCTTCCAACTCTTAATACAAAGATCTATGACTACTCACCTATGTTGTGTGGCGGGACTCTTTCTTGGAATAACCCTACAATATTTGCATCTATGTAATTAAATCATCCTAAGTAAATAAAAAGTCAACCTGACTCCAGCTTGTTCCACTTTTGAAAGGCAGAAAATATTGATCTCTCATTTGAAAGTATGTATTTGCTATTGCGAGGTCATATGCCATCACAAACTCAAGAATCGCTTCTCTTATCTCATTTTTATCACAATGCCTTGCACTCCATGCAACCTATCATATTGTTCACTTTCTTTTCCTACATGACAATTTGAGTCCCCTCCCATAAATATAACCTTTTACGTTTTCAGATCTCTTGAATTAATTCATCCATCCCCTAAAACTTTTACTTAATGTTTTCTAATAATCCTTCTTGGGATGCATAAGCACTAATTTTGTTGATTCCAACCTCACCTAACACTATTTTAATTTGAATACCTATCGCTTACTCTCCTAATCCATATAGTAATATCTGTGATGCCTTTAACTACTAATATTCCTACTTCATTCCTATTATTTATCTTACCTCAATACCAAAGTTTGTACCCATCACCTATGTACGAAGATTTATTCTTTTTCCACTTGGTCTCTTGAAGACCCATTATATTAAATCTCATTTTCATTGCATCCACTAACTCCAACCTCTTACCTGCCCAAGTCCCCACATTCCAATTGACAAGACAAATCTTACCACTTCCAAATGTCTTCCTAAATTCTGACCTTGTTGTATTAACCGATTCGTCTAAGATGGCTGTTTCTTAGGAAATTTGAATGCATTCTATTGTTCTATACTTGGTGCTAAGGTTGTCGTAATGATGTAGATTAGGATTTTTAAATGATTAAGAAGCAGATTGGGAGTTTTTAATTCTTGATGTAGATTTGTAATCCTGTTTTTTCATCTGTTTTGTATCTCCCTTTTGGTGGGGAAATCTTTCCCCCCTTTGTTCTTGATACGTCAATACAATTTACAGTTACCTGTAAAGTCAACCTTTGCATGTCCACATCAAACATATTTTCAGCTGATTGTGCTCCTTTCCTTTAGTTATTTGAGTGATGAGTTACCTTCACTTTATACCCAATTAGCTATCTGTCCACCTCTCATTTTATATAATGATTTCGTCATCCGGATAAGCATTATGAAGAATTCTTTTAATCTTGTTTGAAGTTACTCTGATATGAAGTTCTTTGGTGTCAGGATATCTATAATTTCCAGTTTGATGGTTATTGCGCTTTTTGCTTTTGAAGATATTGATAATGATGGTGGTTATTATCTTGTTGCAGATCTACCTAAAATTTGAACAGTCTTCGGATGATCCATCTCGCGTTCAAAATCTGTATGAACGTGCTGTTACAGAGTTTCCTATATCAAGTGATCTCTGGCTTGATTATACTCGTTATCTGGACCAAACCTTGAAGGTTTTCACTTCAACTTGTTTTTTGTAAGTCTTATTAGTGGTAATTGCTTTACAGTGTGAGTAATTATCTGTCTTTTTTTTTCCTTCCAGATTTCCAATGTTGTAAAGGGAGTTTATTCCAGGGCCACAAAAAACTGCACCTGGATTGGAGAACTTTGGGTTCGGTACTTGCTTTTGTTGGAACGTTGTCATGCTTCTGAGAAAGAGCTATCTGCTGTATGTTTCAATTGTTACCTTCAACTTTTCAGAGTGTTCCTTTTGAATGGAGACTAGTTGGGTGTGCACGTGCAAGAATAGATGTATATGAGGACATGTAAGGAAATATAGAGGGGCATTTTGGGAACAAAAAAATTGAGGGGCATTTAATGAACAAAAATTATTGAGGGGCATGTTAATTAATACTTAATAGTATTAATATTATAGAAACTTGGGGGGCATTATAAAAAACTAGAGGGGTCGCATAGAATAGTATAAAAACTTGAGGGGCTTGACAAGCATGTTGGGAACAAAAAAGGGCATCTTAGGAACTATAAAATATTAGAGAAACTTGAGGGCTATTTTAGGAACAAAAAAAGCTTTAGGGGTCTTATAGAATAGTATAGAAACTTAGGGGTATTTTGGGTGCCCATTTCCCTCAAGTTAAATAATAGTATAAAATATTATAAAAACTTGAGGTGCATTTTGGGAGTAAAATATTTGATGGGTTGCATAGCATAGTATAGAAAGTTGAGGGGCATGTTGGGAACAAAAAAGACTAGGCATAGAACACATTTCATTAGATGCTTTGCATGGTTGTCAAGGCAACTAGGTGACGTAGGGCAACATACCTCCGCTTGAGGCAATCATGGAAATGAAAATTGCCAAAATCGATATGAAACGGGCGATACGTATAGGTATCGGTAGACCCCTGTACGATATTTAAACTGATACGAAACGGGTGGTACCTATCATTTATTATTTATTTATATTTTAGTTCATTGTTTAGTTGTAATTGTGTTTGCTACTTGTCTTTGAGTTGCTTCCTATGACTTTATATTTGGTTCCTATAATTCATTTAATTTAAATTTAATTTGACTTTAAAAAAAAGAAGAAATTATATGTATCATCCAAAACTGTTACCAAAACCAATACGTAAAGGTTTCGGCTGGGACTGATTCATCCCCTGAAACTGTATTTTTAATCCTTGGAGGCGGTATCCTGAGGTGCCTGAGGCGTCGCCTGATGAACTTTTTACAGCAGAAATTCCCCCAATATGAGATCTATGTATGGTGCATTTACTTGAATAAGGGATTTGCAATTCATATAAATTGCAAAATCTCGACGTACTTTGATAGAACTATCATTGGAGACAATTCTAGGAATAATGAAGGGGGATTTCAAGTATTGAGAATAAAAAAACATCAACAAAAAAAAGTTTACAATGACTGTTGAAAGGGGGGAGAGAGGGATTCTGAGGGAGAAGAAAATACAAAGAAACAACAGTTTACAGTGACAACTGAACACGAGAGAGAGAGAGAGAGAGAGATATGGAAGAGGAAGGAGAGTGTTGGGCTGAATAAAAAGCAGAAAAATAGCATGACAGTTAATGTGACGCCGAACATAGGAGAGATAAGAGAGGGGGGAGTGAGGAAGATGCCATATCTTTTACTCTCCTTTCTTCTTTCTTCATTTTTCTCAATTATACTTAAGAAAAGTAAGAAAAAAAATATAATAAGTAAAATATATAATTATGGGGCTGCACTTATTAAATTATAAGACATCTTTAAATATGGTTTTATGGGAGTTTTAGGGGCCCTTGAAGTAATTTGAGACATTTAAAGACCTTTTTTTCGTTCTTGGGCCGCTTGAACCCGGCTGTATGCCTAGTCTCCTAAGCGACGCCTTTAACAACTATGCAAAATAGATGAGGACTATATAGTCCATTTCACAAACAAAGGGAGAGAGAAAAACTAATTGGTCCACCCATTGAGAAAGAAATGACAAGTTAACATGGGGAAAACATACTTGACACCGTTCATCTCTTCTTCCTTTTTCTATCTGCAAAGTTTTTTTGTTATTCAATATACAAACCCTAACATCATATTATTTGATCACGTCCCTCATAGGACTGTGTGGAATGCAAGCATTCCTTCTAAAGTATCTTTCTTCCTTTGGAATGCGGGTTGGAATAAAATCCTTACATGTGATCACTTGAAAAATCGAGGATGGAGGATGGCCAATAGATGCTTCATGTGCCTTCAAGCAGAAGAGTCGGTAGATCACCTCCTCTTGCATTGTCCTGTAGTTTGTGAGATTTGAAGTTTCTTTCTCTCTAGAGTGGGTGTGGAGTGGGTCTTTCCCTCTTCCTTTCTAAACTTCTTATCCTGTTGGGACTTGGTAAGCAGGGATGGTTCAAGGTTGGCCATTTGGCGGGTTTTGCCGGGTGCTATAGCGTGGTCAATATGGAAAGAGAGGAACAAGAGAGTTTTTGAGATGTTACACTCTCCTGGACACAGATTATGCGAGAGCGCCATCTCCCTGGTATTGGAGTGGGTTTCGTCTACCCCGGAGGGGGTGAGTGTGGGCTTTCTCCTAGTTTGAGTCGGTTATGGGGCCTCGTCCAACCGTCTAGGGGTTCCCTTGGGTGTATTGCTTCTTTTGGTTTCTACTTTCGTTTGGTTCACGATCTTGTGAACTTTTGCTTATCTTAGCTTTTGTAGCTCTCTCATTTTTTTAATATATTTGCTTGGATTATCGATAAAAAAAAAAAATTAAAATCATATTATTTGATAAAGACATGAAAAGTATATTAAATAACATGCTTTTTTTATTTACTAAACTACCATATTCAAACAAAATAAAATTTTATATTCTTAATAAATAATAATATTACAAATATCAGACTTTTAATAATAACTGCCTAGGCAGCTAACCGCCTGAGCCCAGTAGAGCGCCTGGTCTCCTAGGCGATTGCTTGAGGTGACACCTTTAACAACTATGATGCCTTGTAGGTGAGGACATGTAAGGAAATATATTGAGGAGCATTTTGGGAACAAAAAAACCTAAGGGGCATTTTAGGGACAAAAAAATTTGAGGGGCATGTTAAATAATAGTATAAAATATTATAGAAACTTGAGGGGCATTTTAGGTGAGGACACCTTTAACAACTATGATTGCCTTGTAGGTGAGGACATGTAAGGAAATATATTGAGGAGCATTTTGGGAACAAAGAAACCTAAGGGGCATTTTAGGGACAAAAAAATTTGAGTGGCATGTTAAATAATAGTTTAAAATATTATAGAAACTTGAGGGGCATTTTGAAAATAAAAAAACTTGAGGGGTTGCATTTTAGGTATAGAAACTTGAGGGACATATTGGGAACAACAAAAGACTTGGGGGCATTTTGGAAAGTATAAAATATTGTAGAGACTTGAGGGGTATTTGGGAACAAGATGAACTAGAGGGGTCTCATAGAGCAATATAGAAACTTAGGGGCATTTTGGGTATAGATGTAGTGAGGACTTGTAAGGAAATATACTAAAATATCTGAGAACACATTTTGTTAGATTACCCTAACATTTTCTCTTTTATATAAGTTATTAAATAGATGAGACTTGATTCTTTCAAGATTGGGCATTAGCTAATGTAGTATAACACTTTTGAATGGAGTTGAGTTTTGATCTTTCAAGATTGGGCATTAGTAAATGTAGTATCCTATCTTGGTCACGTTTCTAAAAATTTATAAACCATTATAATTCAGATATTTGGCTGGGACCTGGAGCATGAGTTATGATGCAGATTGCTCAGAAATTCTTGTAGGAAACATCATTGCTGGTGCAGATTCGGCTGCAGGAATCAAAAGGGGATTTCTAGAAATCTGATCAGTCTGGAATCCTAGCATTGTGTAGTTGATTCGTTGGCGAAAATGTTGTCGTAAAGTCAGCTCAAAAGAGTAGAAAATAATGAAAATATGGATGAACATCAATCCAAGCTGATAACTTTATATTACCTAAATAGAGCATGGTGCCACAACTATTTTGAGGACCCACTTGATTCTAATTCTATTTGTTTGCTTCTAACAAATTTTATTCAGCTGTTAGGACTTTATATCTGGTCATGGTCTTTTATGCGACGTAACTGAAGGTAGTCAAGGATTTTCTTTGTGCTACTGGCTCCATAATAGAATATTTCAAGGGACCATCTTTATGCTATTTATACATGCTCTAAGAACTACTTATGTGTATTTTTCTTGCCATCCAACAGTAATTTCTATATGATTTGATTATCTCCAACAATTGAGTTCAAGGCTCTAGTTTTCATTTCCAGTTGCATTCTCTTGTTTCTTCCTCTTTTCTTGCTAGTTGTCATTTTAAATCAGTTGGAACCAGAGAGTATCTTTCCTTGATTTTTCTTTCTGAACGGTGATCACAATATGAGAGGAACAAGGGATTGCTATATTCCAAATGCTTACAGGCAAACAGGTGATGAATTGCAAGAACTGTGGAGGCAAGTATAACAAATGCTTTACTTAGAGAAAGAGAGTGGTCGGAATGAGGTGCCTTAGAGATTTGCACTAAGATTGATCCCTCCTAAAATGCTTTGCTTGAAGATATCCAAATTTAGGAGTTTAGAGTTTGAATTGAATAATTGTTGTCCTAGATTATAATAAGGATGGGTGAATCAAGGTAGGAGCGGAGTGGAAAATCAGAGATTTCTTTGGGAGGAGCGAAAGTTTGAACTAAAAAGAAATCCTAACACTAATGTTAAACTTGCTACCCTAGGACAAAAAAGAGTCCAAACATGAGAAAACAAGGGGGGGGACACAGTTGTGCCCTATCCTTTTGCTTGTAACTTCTTCAAATTACTACAAAATGTTGCGAAACTTGTTCCATACATTCTAGAATTTTAATATGGATCAAACACTTTGTAGTTTGCCTAGCCAAAAAAAAAACCAAACTGATCACAACAACCAGATTAAACAAAACTGATTTTTTTCTTTCTAAAACACCCTTTGGGTAGCAAAACTACCTCAAACACTCTTAAAAAATTCCAAAAAAGTCATCACTATTCCCTAAAAATACAGATCATTTAAAGAAACCAACTTTTTCTGACCTAGGGAGGAAACACTGTTCACGAACAATTCACTAAAAAAGAAAGAAAAAAAGGAACACAAGCCTTGTCTTCCTGCTCTGATATCAAGTAGAAAAATAGAAACCCTATGTTTCTATGTGCGAGGAAGAGAGAAGACTTGTTGTGAGGAAGAGGATGAATAGAGATTAAGGATACTCTATCTATCCTTTTTATATTATTATAATAGCATTCGTAAGGAAGCAACGTAAGAAAGGACTGTGGGCTTAGTTACTTAGCCCATTACAACAGATAGGTCACCAGGTGTAATGTAATTGTTGGGGTCACAGATGTGCCTTGTAATTCTCTGAGTAACACTTGCTCGTATATCTTATTCCTTTCTTTTTATCCATGCACCTCTTGGGGAAGAACCCCTTTCTATTTTTTAGTGACATTTCAGTTACTAGTCTTGTCTTACTCTCTTTCAAAGCCTTCAGTCATAAATTTTGTTTATCATTTTGAGGAATTATTTTCATGCTCAACCTTGAAAAATTTGTACTTGTAGTCGGATTCAAAGGGTAAGATTTTTTTTAGGTAGTTTCCAAGAAGGGTTTCCTCTTGGGATGACATTGATAACTTTAAAGTTGGAGGAACTGTGCCCTTGCTAGTTTTCTTTCTCCATAGCATATAAAGTTCTATTTGCTATTGGTTTTTTTACATGAATTTGCTTTTTCAATGGGTTAGTATGCCTTAGCTAGTAATTTTTCTTAGAAATTAAAGTTTTCCATCTATTTCAGGTCTTTGAGCTGTCCATCCAATGCACTTTTTCTAGCTTCGAGGAGGTAAGCTAATATACTCTCCTCATCTTTTCACATATATACGTTTATCTTAACATTAGTTCATGTTAATCTTTGGTAATTTTATTTTAGTTTTGTATCAATATCTATGCGGCAGGAACTTTTTTGGTTGTAACAGATCTTTTGATCGGTAACTAATGATTTTAATTGTATATGACAGGAGTCATAAGTATAAAGGAAGATATTTCTTCACAAAAAGTCAAAATTATGAGTCACCAAATGCTGTTTGGTTCCTTTTTTTTTTTTTACAAAATCTGCAATTTTGATTTCCATGAATTCTTTGAGGATCATTCTATCAACCGTCACTGCAGGTCTTCGGAAGTGATCAATCCATTAAGAAAATCCTCTGGTTTCACTTTTTCCTATAGGCCAACAAATAGCAAAAGGGGTTTTAAGAAATCCCCACCCCACCTCCTCTTACCAAACTGAACACTGTGCCACCCAGATAAAATTTGACGTGTGGCTAACATTGTTTTGTAACGCTAAAGTGTGAGGTGAGGCTGTTCTACTTGTTTAAGACGTGAGGCATATGCCTGATGAGTACACCTTTTGTAATAATTAGAAAAAATGGAATAAATAAGAGTATGTATATATGTGTGTGTAAATATATATACATATAAATGAATCCAAATTGTTCAAAATAAAAAATCGAAGGCATTTTTATGATAACTTAATTGCAAATTGGAAGTAGTGAGGAAATCGTTATCATGAACTGCAATTAAACTAAAAAGTTTGAAACCTATAACTAAAAATGAATGATTAAACACTATAATAAGTAAACTAACTTACTAAACACTAACCGTGAAGGCGTAAATACTATACAAATTAAAAATCTATTTACTTAAGTAAACAATAAACACGAACAATAAATATTATAACATGTATGAAACAACTAGATTACTAATTCATCATCATAATCATCAATGCCTTATCCCAAAATACTCGGTGTCAGCAACATGAATCCTATACCGCTATTTCGCTATGTTTAAGGAAATAAATAATGTGTTTGCAAATCTCTCTTTACTATCTCAACGCCATTTTTGGCCTTCACCTCATCCTTTTAAAGCCGAAAACTTGCTTCAATTCACTCCTTCTCACTGGGGTAGTTAGTGTCTTAGTGATCTTCGTTGAATGTGTTCAAACATCTTAGTTAACCCTTCCTTATTTTATCACCTATTGGAGCTACTCCGAGATTCTTTCAAATGCACTCATTTATGATCCTATCTTTTCTTTCCTTGTCTTTCCACCTATCCATCTCATCATTCTCACCGTGGCTATCTTTTTTCTATTAATACGTTGCTTCTTAGTAGCTTGACATTTTGTTCCATAAAGCATGGCTGGAGTTGTTATTGTCCTATTAAATTTTCTTTTTTTTGTTTGATCGAAACGCGTCAGTCACATAGCACTCTAGAAGTAGATCTCCACTTTAGCTACCCAATTTTAATTATATGGGCAACATCCTCTTCAATTTCTCGATTGTTATGAATAATCTAGCTGAGCTACTGAAATTGGCCGCTTTGGGGTATCTCTGGGTCATCTATCTTAACGAACACTTCTACCCTACTTGCTTTCTTACTAAATTTGCAGCTCATATATTGTCTTGGTCCGACTTATTTGAAATTTAACAAAGTATTCCTCTACAATTCTGGTTTTGCATTTGTCCCCTTTTTAATTTAATTTATTAATATAACATTATCTACAAATAACATATATTAGGGGACCTCCTATTGAATATGGGCTGTCAATTCATCCCTAGCCAATGTAAAATGATGGACTCATAGTTGACCCTTGATGTATCATTTAAAACCCTTGATATATTTTTATCAGAACTCCTTTCTTCCCTAAGACCCACCAAATTAGTTCATAGGGACTCTATTATATGCTTTCATTAAGTTAATAAAACTCACATGGAGATCTTTCTTCTTCATCATATACTTTTCTATTAATTGTTTAAGTAGGATTATAGTCTCATTCATAGACCTTCCTGACATGAATTCAATTTGGTTTTTTTTACAACCTTAGTTACTTATCGTAATCTTTGTTCAATCACACTATTCCACAACTTCATAGCATGACTCATGAGTTTGATCTTGTAGTAATTGGGACAACTTTGAACATCTCCTTTATTCTTGTTGATAGGTGCCACAATACTTCTCCATGCTTCCAATGTTTTCTTAGTCTTCAAAACAGTGTTAAACAACCTCGTAAGCCAGAATGTGTTAATTTCTCCTATACATATCCACACTTCAGTTGGTATATCTTATGGTCCTTAGAGACTTTCCTATCTTTATTCTAGTGAGAGCTTCTTTTACTTTTGTTACTCTAATTCTACGAAATAACAATTTTCTCTAGGCTCCACTGGGTTAGTGTCTCCACCTATTGGCTAAGTTCATGAGCTGGATATAAGCGGACTCTAACCGGCCTAACGAAGAAAGTGTCTTTATCCCGAAGATGCATTAAGTAATCTTCTACCCACATCCTTCCATTTTGCCACTTAGGGCAAGGGGGGAGGTCTTGTGTGCATTGATATAGTAACTTTTGAAACCATACTCTATCTCTCAATCTCTTCATCCTTCACCATTATTCCGTGGTCGTTGCCCTTATTACATCTAACTCAAGGTCTCTAGTTTCTCTCTCTTTAATTCTTCAACTTTAAAGACATTTTTTTCACCCTATGTTGTGCCTAACTTATTCTATAAGCCATTTCAGGCTTATATTTTGCTTGCTTCATTACTTTTTAGCTTCTCTTTTAGTAATTCTATTTTTTTCTCATTTCTAGTTGTTTGCCAAGTCTTATAGAAAGTGTATATTTTCACAAAATAGGCGGTGTGAGAGGAAAGTAATGAGCAGAGAGAGAGAGGTAGGGAGGGACGAAAGAGAGGGAGGGACATGAGAGGGATGCAAAGAGTGAGAGGTAGAGAGGGATGAGAGGGAGATGGTGTGAGAGGGAAGTAGATAGAGAGGGACGAGAGAAGGAATCAAAGATTGAGAGGCAGGGAGGGAGAGAGAGAGAGAGAGAGGGACGAGAGAGAGAGGGATTGAGGGAGAGACAAATCTCCACTGATAGAGAAAGAGATAGATAGCAAGAGACTGAGAGACGAGAGATAGGAAGGTACCTATCGGCTCACTCGATCAAAAATCCTGCAATTCGTTTCTTTTTGGATTCCTAACAAAGTGTAAAAGGCAAAATCCTCTTCTAGAAGTGACCTTTCGACCAACCAGAGAAAATGTCCATGACTTCTTTTGGATGGGACTAAGATAGGCCAAAAAGTATATAAAGTAGCACAAAACTGACCAAGCTAGCAGACAATGGATGAGATGGTGATTTTCATCCTCAATTGACTTTCACATGCCACACATGCTTGGTATTGCCATGTCCTGATTTTTCGGATGATTTTTCAGAGGATCTTATATCTCGAGATGGTGACTAAGTGAAGGCTTTTAATCTAGAGTAATCGGTGCTTGCCATATCTTCTCGTATTGAGGATTCCTGACTAATTCCTCCTGTTAAGAAGAACTGGAAAACAACTATCGATTGGCTTTCTAAATTCGATAATCCTCCTTAAGCACGCTTGGAGCAGCATGCACTCTTCAATCTCTCTCTAAGATTTTCTTCTGAATGTTGGAATCCAGTCCCCTTTTCTTCTTTTGATGTACTCTTCTATGATGATGTCCCTATTCTACTCCAAGAATTGGTCTTGATTTTGGAGAACCCTTTCCATATTGAAACTTTGTAAACCAAAATATGTTGAGATTCCTATCCTTTGCTAGAGACGCCGAACTTGGGTCCTATGACCCTTCTCACCATCTTTACTGAATCTCCACAACCAATTTCCTAGAATAGACTTGTTTTTCCGTCTAAGCCTTCTGAGACCCAACCCTTCACATCCATAGCCCTCCACATCCATGGGCCGCACAACCAGTCCAACCCGAGGACTAAAAATATGGTGCCAGGAGATATCAGTTAACTAATACCTATACGTATCGGTTTCAGACGACACATACATATATATTACATATATATTTTAAATTAAACTAATTTTTTTTAAAAATCAAATGAGTCATTGGAACCAAATTTACCAAATATAAAATAACGAGAAGCGATCCAAAGACAAAGTAGCAAATAATTACAATTACAAAATGAAGTAAAACATAAATACTAATAAACGATACGTATTGCCGGTTTCATATTATTAGTCTAAATATCGCACAGAGGGCTACCAAAACCTATATGTATCGCCTAATGCTATCGGTTTCGGCGATTTTTATTTCCATGACTCCACCTGACTGGATGAATCCTTCTCACATCTCCCTTCAATTTCAAAAGAAAATCTTTAATTTTGTTATGCCGCTTACCCACAGTGTAGCGACCCCAAATCCCACCTTGACCAAAATGGGACCTTGGGTCGCCACATTTCTTAAACCTGCATAAATCCCATGACATAAAAGGCATGCTAAACACGAGTCTCCAAAAAATGACAATAATAAAATTTCAATATATGAAACCAAACCATCCTGCACAAGTCTATAGTCAACATATACATAACTTACCATAACCATAATAGTCTGATACTCAACTATAAAGTAATCTGATAAGCAACATCATCTAAGACATAGTAAGTCTAATACAAAAACTCCTCAGAACTCAAAAGTAAAGGCCTAGTGATATGGCCACCTTCCAAATCTTGCTCTCCCTCAGCAAATGGATCAATTTCCTCCTCTACGTCGTAAGCCTCCTCCACCCAAGGCTCACCTACAAACTCGGGCTCCACACCTGCCAAGACAAAAGTCTGGCTGAGTACAAAAGCAATCAGTGTATATAAAATCTACCCAACAACATAGTGTCTTTGCACTTAGTTAGTACTATAACCAATAGCATAATAACATAATCAGAGTGTGGAAGAACATTTGCTCATATACATCATATCATCACCTTGACTCATGTACTTGTGAGAATCTTAGACTTAGGATGCAATATGCTTATGAGATGCTTATGCTTATGAGACCACGTGCTTATGAGATGCTTATACTTATGAGTCTTTGAGAAGCTTATTCAGATTCTTCATTGGGCAGATCCCTCATTGGGCTTAATCAGCTTTTTCATTGGACTTATGTAATGCTTATGCTTATGCTTATGAGTCTTAGAGCTACTTAACAATAACCATGCACTATTTTATCAGACTTATCGTATCCCTCATTGGGCTTATACATATGAAATGCTTATGCTTGTGGTCCACGTGTGTGACTTGTGAGACTCTTATCTTAACAAGCATGTGAGTTTGTGCATAAGTGTCGTAATTAACATTCGAATTGGTCATCCCTTAGATTCCAAACCTCCGCCAAAAAACTCCGTCAGGTTCCATCTCCCTGGTTAGAGAATTCTCAACATGAAAGTCTTTCCTCTAAGCTCTTACCTTCCCGAACATCAATTACCATTCAATATAATTAGGTATAATTTAACAAACAATCACATATACATATCTTATCATAATTCTTAGTATATTTCGTGATCAATTTCACAATTATACATTTCTAAGTTACACACCTTCCATCACATTGGCCCATCCTCCATTTCACCTCAATCCACAACCATACAATCCAATTAAATCCATTTACATACATTTTCATCTTCCATTTCACCCATCCATAGTATTAATCATCACATAATAGTTCATAAAACCCCAATCCATATTCACAAAGCTATTTACATTAATAATTTACATAATATATACTCCCTTTCTCATAATATCACTATATTCTTGCCAATAATCCAACATTTCTACCATAATAAATCTTAAAACATACATATAATCTTAATAGAGTTAAGTTGGATAGTATATCGACCTTTGAGATTGTTCCATTCGATCCAAAACGCTCCTAAGAAGGCTTGATGTTGATTTTCAAGCTTTCCTTGCAATTTTCAAGCTATCTCCTTCCTCTCCAAGCAAAAACCCCCTTGAGAAGTCAAAGTTTTCTCTCTTTATTTGCCAAATTAGGTTAGAAATGTTTAGAACAGTCTAAAACCTCGATATAGAACCTCTATTTATAGTCCTATGGGTTTAAAACTCTAAAATCCGCAATTTGGGGGGTTTTTAAAAACGAAATTCGCGTGCTCTAATTGATTGGGGATAAGTTCCGATCGATCGGGTTTGACTGGGCAAACTTCCGGGTGCCGACCGATCAATCGGAGCTGCCCGATCGATTGGGACCCTTGGTCCGATCGATCGGACCGGGACAGGGTGCTTGGGTTGTTTTTTTGCCACCATCCGATCGATCGGTTTGAACGGTCCGATTGATCGGAGGTCCTGAATTTGAGTTTTTTCATCATATTTAACCCTCCAACTTGCTTAACTTTAAACACCATGCATAAACACCAACATGACAATAAAAACCTTAATAAACAAGATAAAAATAAGGAGAAAAGGTCCGAGACTCTACACACAGAGACTAGCATCTTGAAATGGACATATAAAAGATGAGTGGACTGGGCAGGGTACTCTTGAATCTTGATGAAGGTTATCTTGTCATTTGAGATCAATGTTTTAAAATGCGAAGGCGTGAGGCAAGGTGTTAGGACCTCAAGATGCATGAGGCGTAAGTCTCAAGGCGTGAGGCTTAAGCCTCACAATAAAGCGTCATTCTCTTTCATGTTAATAAATAAATAAAATATAAGAGAGTATAAAATATTAAAAAAGTTAATGAAAGATTATAGTGTATTTATAGAGAGAGATGTATGCATTTATATATATTTGTATTCATGTGCATGCATGTGTGTGTTTGGGCACGTGCGTATACGTAGAAAATACTATATAAATTATTTAACTATCAAAAAAATAAATATAAGAACGTCAAGCAAATGCTGAAATTTTAATTTACTTTTTTGTTCGTTTACATATTGAAGATGATGTTCAATCATCAATTTATGTGGTGGATTTATAATTTTAATAAAAATTTGCAAAGAAGTTATGAACTACGTTGTAGGCCAGTGACCCCAAATTTTTGCAATGTCTAGTAGGGTAATTAGTGTGAATTAGACTCAAAAGATTTTAAAAGCGTAAATAAGTTAAACATAATAAATTACCATGCCGTTTTCTTTATGCCCTGGCTCGAGGCGAGCTTCAAGGTGTAAGCCTTACACGCCTTTTAAAACACTATTTGAGATAGATAACATTTCTTTTAACTAGAAAACCTTCTCTCCAATCTCTCTACCATTAGGTCCCATATGGATTTTGTTATGGATCTAGCCCTAAGAGGGAGAAAGAGGTATGAGATCGGGAGAAAGGTAAGGTGAAAACCCAAAATACTAGCATAGTTGGCGAACAACCCTCCTCATCTTCACCGAATCTAATCAAATTGCGATTGCTCAAATTTAAGTGGAGATTAGATACCGTTTTGAAACATCGTAGGACAACTCGCGCATTTGCCAACTCCAACTGGTCCTTGAAGTAAGCAAGAAAATTAAGGTGCCATCAACATACTATAGATCGTATATCTTTGGGTCTACGGGAGCCTTGAAGCCTTCTATAAGACCAAGAACTTTAGCCTTACCCAACATTCCAATGCGTCAACCACTTTGAGGAACAAAGAGGTGGAGAGGAGGGGGTACCCTTGCTAAAGACCTCTTGAAATCTCGAATACACCAGCTGAAACTCATTGAGGAGAATGTAGTTGAGGAGATGCAAGCTTAAATCCAACTTCTCCATTTAGCCTTGAACCCTATGAACAAATGTGTAGTCTAAGAAGGACCAATCAATCAACATGGTCGTATGCGTTTTCTAAGTCAACTCTTGCATATAATGCCATTATCATTATAACAAAGGCATGGACGAGATTCAATGTACTCAATGGTGATAAGAACCCCATTGACCATTTGTGTTCCCTTTGATGTGCCCTAACCCTAACCACCTTTTCAATTACCGCTTTGAGACGAAAGGAAAGAACTTCCGTTATTATCTTTCGTATATTACTAACTAGACTTATAGTTATAGGTGCAATTGTGTAAAGTCTTCTAGCTTCTCGAGCCCAAGAGTGTAACTCCTCTAGGTACTTGATCAGAACTCTTTCATGGTCTCTGAACACCATTCTTTCCAAGTTTGAGTTAAGAGTTTATTTGGCCGGGGAAAAATTTAGAAAAAAGGTTAAATTTGGAAAAATCGGGAAAAAAAGTTCGGAAAATGGAAAACAAGATTACTAATAATGAGAATTATAGACAAAAGTATTTCATATATTAGGCATTGGTTCACCTTTTTCAAAAAAATCCATATAATTCACACTTGACTCATGAAACTTGTGACTTTTTCTTTTTACAAAAAGTCACTAGCTTTTTTAATCGGGAATAACTCACAAATTAATTGTTTGATGAGTAATTCGTGAATTATTCACTACTTTTTGAGAAAAAAGTAGAACTTTGTTACCATTCCTTACGGTACTTATAGAAACCTAGGGTTAAGCATAATCTCCCTCCATATTTCTAATAGCAGCAAGGAATTCATCTTCTTTGAAACTCCCTTCAACCAACTGACTTCCACATATTCCAAGCAGAGATTCCCCATCCATCCAAGTTGATCTACAGAGTTTGTATGAGGAGAATTATTGTTCAAAGAAGCTATCGGCCTTATGCTAATTCACCAGCATCCTTCCGATCCTTCGCTCCCACCCTAATCTTGCTGATGAAGTAAGCACTTCTCTTGGCATTGGAGCATGGACAAAAAGTTCTTATCTCTTTTCAACCATTAAATCCTCCACTTAAGCTTCGGGTTGATTTCTTCCTTGAGGATGATAGAGTCATGGTTTTCTTAGGACTCTTGATGTGCTAAAATATAATTAACCCGAACGCACACTTTCTATTGTAAGATAGCGGCAAAACAGGGTCGATCCATAGAGACTTATTAAATGGAAACTAAGATTAATTTTGAATTTCTTAATAGATTTAATAAAAAAAAATCAATTTAAAATTCTTATGCTAAGATGATAATTAAAAATGAAATAAAACTAATGGAACAAATAAGAAAAGAATAAACCTTTTATTAAAGTAGAATGAGTATAAGGGATCCGGATTTCACTAAAAATATAATAAGATTAATCCTAAAATTAATTTATAAATTCTCTAATTAAACACGATCCAATAAGCAAGCAAATGCTTTGGATCGGAAGATAGGTCTTATAAAAAATTTAATTAAAATCCAGATTTAATATTTTCGTAACAATATAATTTTGGAGTATTTAAAAACTAAAATAAGGATAAATCTTACCGGGTTCTTAGTTTCCTCTTTCGCCCCTTATCATGAATTAGCCGAGCATTGTAGCAGAAAGTCTCCATGTTATCATTGCCTCAGATCTAGAGAAAGATCAAGAGCAAAAGGTCTTTGAAGTTCTTCGTTCCCACCCGAAAGCTATTGGAAGGTCAATCGCAGACATAAAATGAAATAGCCCATCTGTGGTCATACACTAAATTCACTTAGAAGAAGGTGCTAAACCATCTAGAGAACCTCAGAGACGGCTGAATCTTGTCCTTAAGGAAGTAGTAAGAGGAGAAGTGCTTAAACTCTTAGATGCGGGTATTATATACCCTATATCTGATAGTAAGTGGGTAAGTCCAATCCAAGTTGTGCCAAAAAATTCTGGAGTCACTGTTGTGGCCAACAAAGACAATGAACTAGTCCCAACTCGCCTCTAAACTAGCTGGTGAGTTTGCATTGACTATCGAAGATTAAATGCAATGACTAGGAAGGACCATTTTCCCCTACCATTTATTGATCAAATGTTAGAGCATCTAGCGGGTCACGATTACTACTGCTTCCTCGATGGTTATTTTGGATATAACCAAATTCCAATAGCTCCTGAGGACCAAGGGAAAACAACATTCAACTGTCCCTTTGGCACATTTGCCTATAAGCGTATACCTTTTGGCCTGTGTAATGCACCTGCCACTTTTCAACGATGTATGTTGAGTATCTTCTCAGACATGGTGGAGAGATTCTTGGAGGTTTTTATGGATGATTTCTCTGTCTTTGGATCATCATTTGATGAATATCTTAATCATCTGGCACTTGTCTTGCAAAGATATGAAGAAAAGAACTTAGTTCTTTACTGGGAAAAGTGTCATTCTATGGTTAAGTCAGGGATTGTGTTAGGTCATGTAGTGTCAAAAGATGGCATAGCAGTGGACAAGGCTAAGGTAAATGTCATTTCCAACCTGCTACCTCCTAAATTTGTTAGAGAGGTGAGATCATTCTTAGGCCATGCCGGCTTCTACCGTTGGTTCATTAAGGATTTTAGTAAGATCACAAGACCCCTGTGTGATTTACTAGCATAAGATGCTCCGTTCAATTTCACCCATTCATGACTAGATGCATTCGAGAGACTAAAAACAAGTTAACCTCGATACCAATTATTCAACCTCCAAACTGGAGTGTTCCATTTGAGGTTATGTGCGATGCCTCTAATTATGCCATAGGAGCTATCTTAGGGCAAAAAGTTAACAAGATTCCACATGTCATCTACTATGCGAGTAAGACTTTAAACTACGCTCAACTCAACTATTCTACCACAGAAAAGGAGTTGTTGGCGATCGTTTACGCGTTAGACAAATTTAGGTCCTATCTTATTGGCTCAAAGGTTGTCGTATACAATGATCACGCAGCTCTCAAGTACCTTCTCACCAAGAAAGATACTAAGGCTAGGCTAATTAGGTGGATTCTCCTGTTACAAGAGTTTGACCTAGAAATCAAGGATAAGAACTGTGCGGAAAATGTGGTAGCAGATCATGTCTCTATACTCATCGTTGAACCCTCTTGTGATGCCTCACCTGTTTTAGAGACATTCCTCAATGAACAACTCCATGGTATGTAGACATTGTCAATTACCTAGTCTCTGGCCAAACATCAAGTTCTTGGTCTAAGCAAGAGAGATTCTGATTTCTAGCCTGGGCCAAATAGTATTTTTAGAATGAGCCTTATTCAAATACTGCCCAAACTAGATCATTAGGCGATGTGTCCCTGAGTGCGATCAACGAAAAATTCTCGAGTTCTCCCACAATCATGATTGTGGAGGACACTTTGGGGGAAAGAAGACTGCTGGAAAAATCTTGCAGTGTAACTTCTACTAGCCTACTTTATTTCGTGATACCATGAATATTGTAAGGCATGTGATCGTTGCCAACGATTAAGGTGAATCACAAAGAGGAATGAAATGCCCCAAAATCCCATTTTGAACATCGAGATATTTGATGTATGGCGCATTGACTTTATGGGCCCATTCCCTATGTCTCATGGTTATCTTTACATCTTAGTCGCGGTAGACTATATCTCCAAATGGGTTGAAGCTCAAGCATGTCGGACAAATGACCACAAGGTGGTTGTTCAGTTCCTCAAAGATACTATCTTTGCTTGTTTTAGTTCTCCTCGACCTATCATTAGTGATGGGGGTAAGCATTTCTGTAATCGGGTTTTTGAGGCCTTGATGAAGAAGTATATCATTAGCCATAAGGTTGCTACCCTTTATCATCCGCAAACTAGTTGGTAGGTCGAAGTCTCTAATAGGGAGATCAAAACCATTCTAGATAAGACAATTAACCTCACTAGGAAGGATTGGTCGTTGTGATTGAGTGATGCATTATGGGCCTATAGAATGGCCTACAAGACTCCAATTGAGATGTCTCCATACAGATTAATCTTTGGGAAAACTTGTCACCTACCAGTCAAACTAGAACATAAAGGGTATTAGGCTATTAAGCGCTTGAATTTCGATCTTGACAAGGAAAGAGAAGTTAGGAAACTCCAACTTGATGAGTTGGAGTTTAGGCATGACGCCTATGAGTCTATGACTGCACTAAAAAGTATAAGGACCGAATGAAAGCCATGCATGATAAAAATATCCTTAGGAAATTTTTTTTCCTAGGTCAGAAGGTCCTCTTATACAACTCTAGGCTCCACCTATTCCCAGGCAATCTAAAATCATGGTGGACTGATCCATACATAGTCCAGTTAGTGCATCCTCATGGTGCCGTGGAGCTTCAAAATCCAAAGAATGGTCATACTTTTCAAGTCAATGGGCAGCATCTTAAACCTTATCTCGAGTACTTTACTCTAGAGGTAGAAGAAATTTTGTTGGATGATCCTGTGTATCAGGACTAAGACATTGCATTGGTCTGGCTGAAAACATTAAACTTAGCGCTACTGGGAGGCAACCCTGTCTTCTTGTACATATTTTGCAGGATGGTCACAGTGCATGTGTCAGTTTGCATACCCTATCTAGTAAGAAGTTCCTACTCACATTGTTCATTTCATTCACTACATAACATTGGGGACATTGTTAGATTTAGGTTTGGGGGTGTGGACTTACCATTTTGAAGAAAAAAATGATTTAAAAAAAATGGTAAGAGTTTGCTTATATTTCTCAAAATCTTGGCTCATACTTATAGGCATTTGGTGAAACATCATAAATTAGTCAGAATTTCAAAGTATTTAGGATAAGAGTCCCTGTATACATCTCTTGCTTAGCAGATCTTAGAAACACTTGAAGATCAAAATATAGAAGAAAGGTGAAGAAAGAAGGAGAGAGGAAGAAGAAATATTGGAAGAGAAAGAATAAGAAATAAGGGATTAGAGAGTTCTGCTCTCTAATCCCATTTTATATTATAATAACCCTAAAGAGGGGCAATTACAATAATACCCTTAATGAAGGATTTGGTGTATCACACCTATATAACCAAACCTAAATAACCAATCATATCTCAACACTCCCTCTCAAGATATGCATAGATATTCAACATTCCCAGCTTGTTAAGAGCACCTTCTAAACTACCCCTGGTAAGTCCCTTTGTGAGTACATCAGCCAGTTGGTTTCCTGTTGTAACAAATAGTAAGCAAAGATACCCCAAAGCAACTTGCTCTCTGATAAAGTGCCTATCAATTTCAATGTGTTTAGTTTGGTCATGTTGAATAAGATTCTAGGCAATATTGATGGCCGCCTTGTTATCACAAAATAACTTCATAGGAACATCCACCTTCATCCTCAGATCTTGTAATAAAATTTTCAGCCACAATCATTCTGCTACTCCATGAGCCATTGACCTAGCCACTACACTTTGCTTCTCCAAGTGATAAGGTTACCACCAAGGAACGTACAATACCCTATGGTAGATCTCCTGTCATCTACACTTCTAGCCCAGTCAGCATCAGTGTAAGCTTCCAGTCGAGAGTGACCATGGTTGGCAAATAGAAGACCCTTCCCTGGAGTAGCCTTCAAGTATCTCAAGATTCTCTCCACTGTCTCATAATGAGCAATCTAAGGTTTATGCATGAATTGACTGACAACACTGACTGCATATACGATATCAGGTCTAGTGAGAGAGAGAGATGAGACGACATACTAGTCTTTGGTACATCTCTTTGTCCTTTAGTAACAGGCCATCACTCGAGTTCAGCTTGTGATTCTGCTCAATAGGAGTGTCTGCTGGTCGTGAACCCAATTTTCCAGTATCCTTAAGTAAGTCTAAGGTATACTTCCGCTGCGATATGAAGATTCGCCTTTTTGATCGAGCAACCTCGATACCTAGAAAGTATTTCAAACTACCCAAATCCTTGATCTCGAACTCCGTTGCTAGGAATTTCTTTAGGTTTTGGATCTCTAGTGTGTCGTTGCCAGTCACCACAATATCGTCTACATAGACAATCAATGTTGAAAGTAACTCCATTTTTTTCTTGACAAAGAGAATGTGATCAGCATGACTCTGTAGATAACCCATCCTCTTCACAGCTTGACTGAACCTCTCAAACCAAGCTCGTGGGGACTCTTTTAGTCTATAAATAGATTTCTTCAGTTTGCCGACCTTCCTGTAAGTCTGAGTGTACCCCTTAGCTACCAGTCTTGCCTTGTACCTCTCAATTGATTCATCTGCCTTATGTTTAACGGTGAACACCCATTTACAGCTTACTGTCATTTTTTCTTTGGGTAACTCAACCATTTCCAATGTGCCATTCTTTACTAGAGCTCTCATTTCTTCCATCATAGCATCACGCCACTTAGGATCAGAGACAGCCTCTTGAAACCTGGAAGATAAAGACGCATAAGAAACAGAGGACAAGAAAGCAGAATAGGAGGGTGATAAAGAGGTATATGAGATGAAGTTAGAGATAGGATGAACCGTACATGAACGCTTCCCTTTGCGTTTGGCAATGAGAGCAGTATCATTATCAATATCAGGAACAAAAATAGACAACACAGGAGGCAATGAAACACTGTTACCTGGTTCAGAGGGGTCAGAATTGGGAGAAGGCCTTATCACAGTGATACCCTTCTTTTCGCATGTGGTATAAACCTGTAGGTCCTTAGTAGTAGTAGACTTAGTAGGAGTAACAGAAACATGAGGGATAATATCAGGAACCAATGCCGGAAGTGGTACGGAAGGCAAACTCTCTTCCAACAATGCACTATGCTCCCCCTGAAGAGAAGTAGAGGAACGAGAAAAAATGGAACATTCTCAAAAAATGACGTCAATGGTCACAAACCATTTACCCGACATGGGATCAAAACATAGATATCCCTTTTGTGTGGAGGAATACCCTAAGAGAACACCCCGAATGGATTTGAGATCCAATTTTGTTCGATTAGGACCCAAGATATTAATGAAGCAAACACAACCAAAGACACGTGGGGGAATAGGAAACAAAGGTTGAGCTGGACAGAGTAGATACGGAGACTTCAACTTCAGTACTCGAGATGATATGCGATTAATCATATAAGCGGATGTGTGCACTGCTTCAGCCCAAAACTTCTTTCGAATATTCATACCTGTCAGTAAGCTGCGAGCCACCTCCAACAAATGACGGTTCTTACGCTTGGCCATCCCATTTTGTTGGGGAGTATAAGGACATGTGCTCTGATGGATCATGCCATGATCAACCAAATATTGCCTTAAGTCTCCCCTAAGGTACTCTTTCGCGTTATCGGATCTTACAATTTTAATCTGCTTCTCGAATTGGGTCAATACTATTCTGTGAAACCGCTTGATGAGGTCCGAGACTTCATCAAGTAAATCCAGGTATGACGAGAGAAATTATCCACAAAAGAAATAAAATACCGATAACCATGCACAAATAAAGCAGGGGCAGGGCCCAAGACATCAGAATGAATCAGCTGAAACAGAAACACCCTTTTATTCATACTCGAAGAAAAAGTAGTTCTACAATGTTTGGAGAGTTCACACACTTTACATTGCAGACTATGACTAGGAACAAACTTAAACAGGTCCGGAAAGACCAACTGCAAAGACTTAAACGATAAATGACTTAAACGACTGTGCCACAATCTGATTTTGGCATAATTATTACTACTATTAGGAATACTACTACTCTGTAATGCTGAAGGAGAACCATCCACATCTAGGAGATAGAGACCATCTGCTTCATGCCATTCCCAATCGTTTTCCTCGTCAACAATCTTGAAATACACAATGAATAGGAAAAAATGTCACACAACAGTTAAGACTCTTAGTCAAGCTGCTAATTGATAACAAATTTGTGGATAAATTAGGAACATGAAGAACAGATGACAAAGAAAGGGCATCAGTAAGTTTGACAGCACCATTGCCAGAGATAGAGGAAAGAGTTCCATCGGCAGTAACCCTTAACAGTGGATAAACTAGTCATATGATCTGACGCACCTGAATCAATGATCCAGTTTGGGCTGGACTGTGAATGAGAAACGAAATTAGCATATGTAGTACCTGATTGAGCAGATGAAGTAGAGGCAGAAGAACCTTCTATTTGACTTAAAAGATGACGAAGACGATCAATATTTGCATTAGAGAAGCTCTCAGAGGTGGAGGAAGTAGCCGATGCCATCGAGTTACCCAAGGAAGGAGGCAAGAAGGTTGCAGTGTTGCCTCGATGATTACCCATCTGCTGTCCGGGACGAGAAAACTTGGTGGGTCGGCCAATGAGATCCCAGTAAGTGTCCCGGGTATGTCGAGTCTTCCGACAATGCTCGTACTTTAGCTTATCCTTGCCATCAGGAGGCCTAGTTTTCCGAGGAGGGTATTTCCCAGCTCGAGGAGCAGTAGAGGTCGTAGCAAGGGCGAGAGTCAAATTTTGTTATGTTCTACCTGTTTAATGTACCTATCTTGGTCTTTATCAGTGTCCCATTTGATGACCTGAAAATGGTCCAACTCTTCCCACAGACCTTGAAGAGTGGAGTAATAAGTAGATAGACTCTTCTCCTCTTGACGAAGAGTAGTTATTTCTTGCCTCAACTGGTAAACCCTGACAATGTTCTGACGTTTGGAATAGGTTCGAGTCGCCTTATCCCAAATCTCTTTCGTAGTCCGAAGGAACAGGAAACCTCTACTAAGCGATGGTTGCATGAAATTTAGTAGCCATAACATAACCATAAGGTTCTCCTGCTCCCACCTGTCATATGTGT
The DNA here is from genome assembly GCA_015143295.1 of Tetracentron sinense. Lineage (NCBI taxonomy): Eukaryota > Viridiplantae > Streptophyta > Magnoliopsida > Trochodendrales > Trochodendraceae > Tetracentron > Tetracentron sinense. Next base: position 671,755 of record CM026556.1, read on the forward strand.
CAGCCTCCTCAGTCGGTTCCTTCACACGGCTTGTCAAGTACCCTGACTTCCCTCTCCTGCCGATATACATCCGAGCGGACTGAGACCACTCAAGGAAGTTTGTGCCATCCAACTTAACTGTTGTGATAAGCACATTGGGATTATCACCACAAGTAGTAGTAATGGGCGGAGTTATCTTGCTACTAGGAACCTTCGAAGTAGCTTCAGATAAGCCTTCAGACATACCCTCAGTGGCCATTCTCTAATCTTATGTAACAAAATATGCAAATCAGAAAAGAAAAAAAAAATCTGTGCAAACCAGCCCCAACCACGAGTCTAAAGTCACAAAAGAACAACTAAGGAATGTCCCGAACTCTTCGGATTCCAAGGAGGAAACTTGAATCACAATAAGAAATACCAAAACCAGCATTCATGATGACAACTACATATTAGAACCAAAAAAAAGTAAGAAAAATTTTTATGGCTTAAGATAGGGGTCACCACGGTAAACTGTGAGCCTTGTTTGGTTTGTAGGAGATTCAAACCTGCTCCAAAACCTATCAGAACACTCCCAAAAGATCCCTATGGAAATTTCGGTCCACCCATAGTCAGATTTGAGGTTCTAAAACATCCAAGAACTTCACACTCTTCAGTTTTGCGAAATCAGCGAATTTCTGAAATAATGCTTAGAAATTCTGTAAAACATATCAATGGTGGTCAAAAAATTAAACAAAACTCACCACAAATCCCAACTCAGTCATCTCTATCATTTGGCACAATCGGCATCCAGTTTTGGTCGTACAGATGCTGACGTCAGCAAGGAACCATGCTGACGTCAGCAGGTTGCAGAATCCAAAACAGAGAAAAAAAAAACGAGAAGTTGTCCCTTGAGTTCCCTAGATCGTGTCTTGCTTTGATACCAACTTGAAGATCAAAATATAGAAGAAAGGTGAAGAAAGGAGAGAGGAAGAAGAAATATTGGAAGAGAAATCGTGATTAGAGAGTTCTGCTCTCTAATCCCTTCATCTTATATTATAATAACCCTAAAGAGGGGCAATTACAATAATACCCTTAATGAAGGATTTAGTGTATCACACCTACATAACCAAACCTACATAACCGATCATATCTCAACAGAAACAAAGAGACCCCTGACAATTCACTACACATCTAATTTGTCACCTAGAGTCCAAGTCAAAGAGAGCAGGTGTTGACCCTTCTAATTACCTAGAATGTTAGGAATGACTGGATCTAATGAACTATGACTTCCTTGTTCATTTGGTTGGTGGGGAAAAAAGAAAAACAAAACTGAGTTATATATACGTTTTGGAAAGCAACCAATGAATTAGGCTGGGCACACCGAAAAGAGCTACATATTCCTAGATTCGTGTTTAAAAAAAAAGAAAAGAAAAAGAAAGGGTGTTGATTTGGACGTTTAAGGGGTCAAAATTCGGAGATTCTCGTGAAATGCAATATTGTTTCCCTTTGAGTCTTCTTTCCAATGCCTCAAATCTTGCCTTAATCCGATCTCTCAATCAAAAGTTATTATCAAATTAGTGAGTCAGGGTCAGTTTAGGCGGAAATCCAAAAATCTTCCTTTTTTGGGAGGATTTGTTGCTCAATATTACCACCCACGAAATTTTCTTGCTTTTCTTGTAGATTTGGATGTCAAATATCAGTAATCCTATCTTCTCCTTGATTTAATCCAATTAGATGAGTGGGCCCTGTACGGCTTTGAATTTCTCCAATTTGGGCTCAAATCTGTTAAACTTCATCTAATTCCTACATAAAAGTAGAAAAGTTATAATTAGAACAATTAAGACAAAATAAAGAACTAACAAGTGTAAATAAAGGGGTAATAATTAACATTATTCTATGCACATCAACTCTCCCTTTTTAGGCGGTCCTTAGAGAATAAAGGAGAAATATCTTCTATCTTATCCAGCTTATCTACCTCTTTTCTTTTTTTTTTCTTTTTCTCCTCCACCCATTCAAAGGATAGTATTTTACACGATCGAGGCCTTTTCCATGTCAATTTTGCGCATCGTGCCTCTGTTGGCTCCATGAAGTCTGGAATCAATACACTTAGGGCTGTCAACAGATTCATATAACACCCGGATCCAATCCGATTTGTAATCTTCCTAGGCGGATAAATATCCGATTAGCTATCCGACAGATCAAATTCGGATACAAATTTGCATGTTCGTTTTATAATAGGATTAAATACAGATACAAATTTCCCGACATGGAGGATTCTGACGGCCTTTCGTTTAGACATGAGGATGAATATAATAAAACCACCTCCAAGTCTTTGTACTCCCACAACGTTAAGGAATTATCTTTCTCATCCAGTGCCACTTCCAACACTGGGAGTACATTTGTCTAATTTGAATAACCTAACCAAACAGCTTCTAAGAAAGCATGCCCTCTCTGTCACACCTTATGTCTTATATCACGATTTTCTTTGATGAGACTATCCAATTCAGTCTCATTGCTTTGACACCTGACAAATTCTTCCAACCAGGCACCTCTTTAAATTATGGCATTCTTCATCCTATATGTTCCTTTTCATCATTTTTCTTTCAAATGATTGAAAAGATCTTTGATTCTTTTCAGATGGTGACTGAGAACTGACAAGTGCCTTATAGCACTAATAAATGGCTATATGGATATACACGATTGTGTTTTATTAACAATGAACACTTTTAATTAATCGTTATAAGATATCAAACATCTGTGGAGAATTTACCAAAGTTCATAAGGTAGGTTGAGCGTTGGGTGATACACACTAGTTATGTTGTAGGCATGGTTTTAGACATTTATATCGACATGAATAGTGGTCACTGGTCAATATGATAAATTGATAATACATATTGAAATAACCAAAATATTTTGGTAGATGTTTGAAAAGATATTAACGGGTATGCGTGTTTCATACATTAAAATGGTGAAGTTATGTAAAGAAAAATATATATATTTTTGATACGGAAAGGTATTGTATTGCAAAAAAATATGTACAAGAAAATTGCATTTCATTACATGCAGCCTGGGAAAGAAATAGAATAGGTACAAGAAAGAGCTTCACATAACAATAACCACAAGAGACCTCCAAAAAGAAGATTGGTCACCCTCCTAGGGGAACAATCCACCCTTTTCTGACTACAATTTTGATGAATGGAGCGCCACAAAGAAACAAGTTTATTGCTAGAATCGATCAGTTTTGCATCCTGGTTTCGATGTTATCGCATAATTGCAATGAATATGATTTACTGATTCTGCATCCTCCCTACACAGCACCGATTTGGGAGCCTTCATCCCCTACTCATTAGATGATCTCCTCTAATGGCAATGAAAGTTAAAATATTTTGGCCGATACTCATGTGTATTAGTCAATACAGCACATATAGGTTGAATGTAGATGCATAGTTATCATTTAAGAACTCCTTGGTGTTGGAAAATATATGCCTCCATCTCGACGTGTATCAATTGAAATTTTAAATTGTTGTTGTAGGGACATGACCATCTGCAGGTGCTGGGTATAGGAACAATTGCTTAGTTTAATGTATAGGCATTTATATCTTTACCTTTTGTTTTTGGCCTATTAATCTTTATTGACCTCATGAGAAAAGCTCATAAAAATAAGAAAGATCAGGAGAAGAGTACAGGGTGAAAGGATGGTAGTTTCTTGCTAGAAACAGGGACCCATAATTCTGTACACCTATTTATTAGCTGCAGCATATAAGTATGTGTGAAGCTGGTAATGTGTGTAACCATGCTAATGCTTAGGTTGAAGTGCCTAGGTAACACTGCATGTAGCCAATAGAAAGGCAGGAGAGATTTTTTGGTGTTCTTCCAGTAGAGTGGCTAGAGAGTCCTCTCCAATGGAGTAACAACAGCAGTGATGTGGGAGGAATAATATCAAGGTGAAAACTCATGACATATTGAATGCATCAAAACCTCGAGAGCAATTTCTTTTTGGGAACAGCAGGCAGCATAATAGAAGTGAACCACTTGTGCTTCTTTAGCACATCTTTAGCAAGAACTAGAATGTTTTTCTGAAGCCTCTTCCCTTGCTTCTTAAGAATCTCTTGCATATGTAGTTGTCTTAGCTAGCTTGTTTAAATGTTTTGTCAAACATGAATATGTCCCTTCGGTTGAAGTGAGAAATGTTACTAACATGGCACTGGACCCTGTTGTTTCAGTACCTGGATTTATTCCTTACTCGAATAGATGGCTTAAGACGAAGGATTTCGCTTTCTGAAGCAGAGGATGTTTTGGACTACGCAGCAATAAGGAGCACATTTCAGGTTTGTTTCTATACTCACCTTCACATAACCTACTCTTCTGATATTTTTTTGACCTGGTAAGTAAATTTAACAACTTCATCAGTTGGCAGGGTTTTCCTCAGGGTGCTGTCTATCTTGATTGCTTTGCTTTTCCATCACCATTTCTCCGGCCTGAAAAATTTGAATTCTCTTTCGTTTAGCATATCTACATGAATGAAGATAAGAATTGGTTCTAGAATGGTGTTTTTTTGTTCTTGCTTTGCAAGGGGCTGCTTTAGTATTGTGGGATCCCCTAAAGAAATTTATGGGGTGCATCTTATAGAGCTTCCTTTTAAACACGAAAAATCCATTGAACATTATAATCCTAAAATTTGAATTTTTAATTATCCTTTTTGATACACTTGGTATACTTAAATGGTCGGTGTCCTTTTTTTTTGGGTTGTGTGTTTGTGATGAAGCTTGGAATCAAAATCTCAGTATAACTACCATGGTAATAAATCTCGTTAAAACCATTACGAAACAACCGTTACGTAAAGGTTCGGTAGTACCTAAACCGACACGAGCCACGTTATTTTATTTAATGTTTAAAAATATATTATAGACCATAAGTTTTAAAAACTCATTCTATCTCACTTCTACGTTATGAATCAATGAGTTGAATCTTCACTGCTCACTTTTGATTTGAAATGATTGTTTGTTAGTTAATACATAATAACAAGCTTAGAACATGATTCATTGATTTTAAATGAAATCAATGAATCTATGATGATTTGGTTATGCATGTACTTTTTTATCTCATTATTATGTCTTACTTAAGATACATTAGTATTTTCATGCGTAATATGCATTTGTTTTTTTGTTTGTTTATTGAATTTAAATATATTTGTTTCCTTAAATTTTCAGTTTTTTTTCATAGTTTTTGATCTACAAAATGGTAGCGGCAATATGGGTTCCGGCTGTAACAACCAAAATCGGTACGTTACGCCGTTACATAAAGGTTTCGGTCATACCCGTTACGCAAACCAAAACAGTTATTTAAGACCTTGATCATTGTCATAAGTTACATGCTAGTGGAGTTGTGTTAATCATAATTTGCTATTTCATTATATAGTAGAAAAAATAAAACCATAATTAGTACGATTCATACAGTTTTGTACTTTTGTTGTTCCTAATTTTTGGCACTAATTATTCTAATAATTGTATAGAAGAAAATAATTGTGCTAATCCCATTTAACTCTTCTCTTGTTTTTGGTCAACCAGATGATTCTGTTAAAATAATTAGGGAATGGAGAAGTGTACTGTGGGAAAACAGCCTTATGCAAGGAATCGTGAAACTGTAACCATCAAACTGCAGCAGGACGTCCACACAACTATAGAAATTTAGAATTCATCTTAAGGCCTTTTATGAGAGCATTCTCCAGATTATTTGCTGATCTGAGCACATGACAGAACGAGATGTTCATTGATGATGTCAACAGGATCCCTATAAATAATTGGGGAGATCCTCGTACCTTCTTGTTAGAAGCCAATCCCACTACTAGATGTCCTTCGACCATAATTTTGCCAAGTGATAGCCTTATAGAGATTTGAAAGCCTTGGTGGAAAACTTCCACTCTATCAGAATTCTTTTTTTCGTTTGGGCTAAAAAGTACGGGGATGATTATATGATGAGCACTCCAAAATATCCCTATCGTTGAAGGCCCCAAATTACATGACAAGCACCCATAAAATGTAATTCATTATTTTTGTTTCATTGTTTCATTAGAGGCGATTTTATTTATTTTTTATATTTGAATGACCTTGATGTAATCTATCAATAGTATGTAATTGTACAAAGTTAGGAAGAGAGATCCTTCCATACCAAGTGTCCATATATATATATATATATATATATATTTAGTGAGAGAATCCGTAATGTCCTTCGCATCTCTCCTAGTACACCAAAAACTAGGCATAGAAGACAATGAAAGATTAGGAGAAACTTTGATGGCTCTTTTTCCTAAAACTGAGGAGATGATCCATCATCAATTTTAACTTTAACACTCTTAGAACAAGACTCATAAGAACAACAAATAGTGGGGTACTGAACGTACACTATTAGAACAAGACTCATAAGAAGAGCAAATAGTGGGGTACCAAACATATGATCTGGAGCCCCTGAATCAATAATCTAAGAAAATCTAGAGGGTAAGAGAAAACATGATTAAATGCTGAAACACTGGTACCCGATTGGGCAAGAGAAGTGAATGATGGAGAAGAATGATCCAGCTAAGTGAAAAGACAACGAAGACTCAGGTTTCTCCGGGGGAACCATTAACATCTCCCTTGGAGAAGACTAAGCAGGAATAAGTGGTCCAATAGATATAGTAACTTTAGATGAAGTACTATGAGCTCTAGATGATGTAGGGTGAGTGAATTTGATTGATTTTCCAACCAAGTCCTAATAGGTCTCCTTGGTGTGACTCGACCTCCCACAGTGATCATACTGCAACTTATTTTTCTCATTTGAACTCATACCACTCTTCTGCTTGCGATTACCTCTCTTGCCTCTTCTTTAAGGCTGGGTCGATGATGCTAATATTGAATGATCTGAACTACTAGTAGGAAGATGCATTATTATCTGCCTGCTTTCCTCACCCTGTACAAGAGCATACACAACTCATTATTACTCAAAATTTGAACCTGTGATAATTTAAAGTTTGAGTTCAGCCCAACTGAGAACTCAAAGATCCTGTTCTACTCCACAATTTTGTGATACTACTCACCATCAACACACATGGGTTGGTATGTCTAATAGTGATCTAACTTTTCCCACATACCACGAAGATGAGCAAAGAAATCAGCCAATGGTTTATCATCATGTCTAAGCTGAGAAATCTCTTGTCGTAACTGATAAATCCTGACAATGTTAAGAGCTTGAGAATAGGTTGAGCTGTTGCATTTCAAATCGCCTTGGCAGTCCTGAAAAAACGGAATCCCCTTGGAATCTGAGGTTGTATAGAATGCAGTAACCAAGATTGACATTGAGATTTTCTAATTCCCATTTGTCATATAAAGCATCATATATACTAAGCTCTAATACACTCCCATTAAATCTGCCTTGACTAGCAATAAACATTTTTGTAGATTGAGACCACGCTTAAGCATAGTCACAAAGTACCCGTTTAAAACCCGTTTAAAACTTTTAGAGGGGGTCGCCGTTTTAAACTCCGTTTTAAACTTTAAAATACGTTTTAAACGCGTACTCCGTTTTATACGCGTTTAAAACTTTTTTTAACAAAAAAAAGAAGATGGTTAAAATGTGTTTTAAGAGTTACGAGACGATGTGTTAGGGCAAAACGTCAATACCTCGTCTCTCGCTTTGTCTCAAGTCTCAGCTCTCTCGTCTCTCACACGGCTGCTCTTCGGTGGAACCTCTCTCTGGCAATGATAAGTTTCTCTCTCTCTCTCTCTCTCGGGTTATTTCCCTTCAATGTTTGGTTTATCTTAATAGCTAGGACTAGGAGAGACTAGCTTTGATTAATCGATTCTACCCAAGAGTCACCCATTTTTCATACACAAAATTCTTTTAACGTGTAAACCATCTTGTGATGCTTTTGGGAGCTTCATGTCTAGGGGTATATGAGTTAATCAGTTTATGTACATATTAGGGAGGGGTATTCCTCCTTATCCTTTGCATCTGTGCGGTTTAAATCTTGTGTGGTTGCCTTCGTCTTGCAACTGTGTAAGCTTAAATTATGAGTTAAATGATTAGTAGTTAGTATTATGTTTATATATATATATTTTAAATTATTTATTATTATTTTTAACTCCCGGTACTTTTCCCGTGTTTTACCGTTTAAAACCCGTACTTCCCGAACGTATCATTGCCGTTTAATACCCGTACCGGTACTTGGTGACTATGCTCTTAAGTAATTTCTGCCATTCAACTTTACAATCGTAATTTGCAAACTGGGTTCTCTGGTGGAGCATTCCCATACAATGGAATTCTAGAGCTCCTAACACTTGAGGAAATACCCTCCATACCACTTCTTTTTTACATCTATCACTTTCGAAGTAGTAAAACACTAAATAAGGAGATCTAAGACTTCTCAAACACCCAACCAACACCCAACTAAGATGAAATAAGGCTGATTCATACAAGCCAATGTTTTAAAACGTTAAGGCGTAAGGCAAGGTGTTAGGACCTCAAGATGCATGAGGCGTGAAACGTAAGCCTCACAAGAAAGTTTCATGCTCTCTCATTTTAACAAATAAATATAATATAAAAAAAATGACAAAAAGATTCAAGAAGTTGATGAAAAATTATAGTATATATACATATGTAGAGAGAGATATATATATTTGTATTTGTTTACATTGTGTGTGTTCATATGGGCGCCACACGTACACATAAGAAATACTATATAAATTAGTTGAAATAAATAAAAAAATTTAGAAAAAAAACGACATTTAAGTCTCAATTCCTAATTTTAGTTAATGTATAAAACGTACACAGACATAAAGCAAGCTTCAAGACACAAGGCGTGTGCCTCATGTGAGCCTCATGGAGTTTTAAGCCTCAAGATGTTTTCCTTAAATCTCACCCTGAGGCGAGCCTCGAGGCATAAGCCTCACACGCTTTTTCAAACACTGATACAAACATGGTCCAAAATATCGTTGATATTTAAATATCGCAAACATGCAATACATCTTTTGGGTTATATCATTTTTTTTTATACAAAATATCCTCAAATATCGCACGATATAGCGCATATATCGTGCAAAATTTTGGTTTTGCTTTGCACTTTTGGTTTTTAAGCTATAAAAGGCCACACTATAAGCTTATTTACCGCTCATTGACATAAAATATCATTTAACCCTCATTTGAATTTAAAAAAAAATATCCTAAATCCAATTTCCTGAAGAAATAAAAAATCTACTTTTCAATTCAAGAACCAAATTCACTTTTTAGTGATTAGGCCGGAGGACGGAATGGAGCTGCTGCTTTTTCGAGTGAAATACAGAAAAGAGGCTCCAGCCGGGGAGCGAGGGAGTGGAGCTTGTTTCTTGCTCGGGTTTGGAGAGTTGGGGAGGTTCGAGGGGTCCTCCCCCTGAAACTCCGGGTCTCCTTTTAAGAAACCCCCCCCCCCTCCTCCTTCTCCCACTCTTAAGGTCAAGTCTGCTCAAGGGTCGCTTTTGTTGATTGAGCTTTCCTTGACCCAAAAGAGCTGAAGCTCAACTCTAAAAAGAAGGTGCGAAGTCGAGGGCCGCCATTCATGCAATGAATGGAGTCAGGCCCGACCTATTTTAAACTTTCATAACTTCAACTATATCTAAACATTATTAAAACCCAAAAGTCTGGTAAGAAAAGTCTCATATTTTAGTATTAAAATTTTTTTCATCTACAAGGTCAAAAGGTCAACTAATAGTTTAATATAAAAAGACTTACATTCAAGCTTTACAAAACTTTTAAAGCATATGCTAGGTACCCCTCATTTAAATTCATTATAAATACTCTCAAATTTAAATTCCAAAAAATCAGAATCCAAATTTTCAATATAAGGCTAAAATTTAGTTCTTAGCCACCTGGACGAAATTTCAACTTTCAAATTGTATGGCTTTTTTCGAATCTTCTGGGCTCATAGTGACAGTTATGCCTCAATACCCACAGTATCCATCGATGGGAGTGTTGCTATATCTTGGACCAGATGACTACCAACATTATATATGTGAGATTGTGAGTATACATCATGGTACTATAATGTGATGAACTAGGCACAATATTGTACTTTTGTGGAGCACTGTTACAAATCTCCTAAGAAATACTCACTTTCTCTCAAGAAAAACATCTAAAGTTTAAAACTCCGTTTTTATCGCGATATTTTACAAATCTCGCGAGAAATATTTAATCCCGTAAATATTGCGAGATTTAGCCAAGATTTAACTGAGATTTTTAAAATATCGTGAGAAATACAGAATATTGCTGGTTTTATGAATTTATAACATAGTGATATTTATTACTATTTACTGTAATTTTAATATTTTTTTTAATCATTGCCGAGATTTAGGTGAGAAATACCCGGAAAAAAAAATCATATTTGAAAATCTCCCGAGAAACACTTCGACGGATAAAAACCGGATAACGGGATTTGTAACACTGATGTGGAGAACTAATACTATCGTTAGTCTAGTCAGGACATAGATGAAATTGAGCCTCTACGCAACTCCATGTGGTTCTGATTATAATTCTTATGGTGAGTTGGATCATGCCATCATGGATGTATTATGCATGAAACTTTGATTGTAAATTTTATTGTTATGAATCTTATAAATTTTGATTTCTTGAGGGATGATTGAAACATTTTATCTAAGTTAGGAATATTAATCAATCATATACTGTCATCAACACACATCCTTTTTCCCCCTTCCCATGAAATCTCTTATGTACATAGCTGTTTTTTTTTTCTTTAATTCTCAAAAAAGTGTATTAACATCTATTTAATTTTTCTTGAAGTTTGACTTCAAAATTTTATGTTTTCCTCAATTTTCCCCAAAATTTTCCCTCGACGTGCGATATAATTCCCATGAAACGATATATATCCCTCATATATCTTTTTCCCGTTGGTATGACATCTACGATATTGACATTCAAAACTTGCATACAAATATAGCCTTCAGGCACTATTCCAAATCTCAACGGATCAAATATACCTCAACCCACATGATCTTTTAGTCCAAAAAAGGTATTAAAAAGGGGTAGTAACTATGCCCTAGAAAAGTGCTTGTCCCAACCTCAATTCGTCATAGAACTTCGTCAAACGTGTTCAAAACATTCTAGAATTTTAAAATAAATCAAACAAGATCAATTTATCTCGCCAAAAACCCCCAACATATCACACTAATCAGATTAATCAAATCTGATTTTTTTATCGCATCACTTCGGGTGGCAAATCATCATCAAATACTCTTCAAATTTATTTTTTGATAAATCATAACAAATCACAATAAAGGAATCCATCTTACCAAGTATCTTTCGATCCAAGAGGGGTGAGGGGCATCCGTACGACTGCTAACATAATCCGTACGGTAGCTGACATCAGCAGCTACTAAGGATGCTTTTATTTTCCCTTGTAAATCTCCTTCAATGATCTTGCGTGAACCTATTTTGATACCAAGTGGAAATATTAAAATCTTAATAACTTGTATGGAAAAAAGAGAGAGTAAGAACTAAGAAGACTTGTTTGGAGAAGAGAAAGAATGAGTGTATGTGTTGGATAGACTCTCTCCTTTTTATATTATTAAAAAAAACACTGTAGTCTATCACAACACTTTGAAACATTGGTGCATAATTTTTTTTTAAAAACAAAACCCTTTATGGCAGTTGGTCTGATTTTTATGAGTATGCTTCATTCATTTTGGTGCAATTAAGCTAGTGTTATATGATTGACTATGCATCATTTTTTTACAGCATGCAACAAACTACTTATCCCCACACCTAAAGAATGCAGATGGTTTGTTGCATTTGCATGCTTATTGGGCCCGTTTAGAGTTAAATCTTGGAAAAAATTTGGTTGCATCTCGTGGAGTTTGGGAGAGCTTGCTTAAGATCAGGTTTTTACCCTACATCATTTTTACCATTTGCAAATTATAACATGGTTACTTTCATTTGTTTTCGTTTGCATTAATATGATATGCTATTGGCTGACAGTGGTTCTATGTTGGGAGCCTGGCAAGGTTATATAGCAATGGAAATTGAATTGGGCCATATAAATGAAGCTAGATCCATCTATAAGAGATGCTACAGTAAAAGATTGATTGGTACTGGTTCTGAGGTATGTTTCTTACTCTTGTTGTAATAGTGAGATCTTTTGCATGGCTTTATTGATTTTATTTTTCGTAGCTCTGCACTCATAGTCCTTCTGCAATTAAAAAAAAATCTATCTGCTTTATTTTTTCATGAAAGAATGTAAATTTACATTTTGAACCTATCCATTCTATTTCTTCATTTTGTTTTTTCTATTCTTTCTATAAAGGGATTTTGCATAACAAATCTGCCACGTGCACAACAAAAATTCTTCAGTAGTATCGAAATCATATGCACTTAATTGTGTCGCATTTCTTTTTAAATAATATTGTTGATTTCTTTTAGCAATTTTCAACTTCTTTAAAGGTTTAGTTCAATTGCTATGTAGTACATTGTGGATTAGATGATACCTTCATTTCCTAAAAACAGAATCATTCAGGATATTTGCCATTCTTGGTTACGCTTCGAGAGGGAATTTGGTACTTTGGAAGATTTTGAGCATGCTGTATTGAAGGTACTCTTCTTTCTCTAGCCTTAGTTTGATTCTTTACATATCATCTTGCAATTTTATTAGCTTTTCCTTCAGCATGGCTTTTGTGTGACCATAGTCACCAAGTTGGAGTTCAGGAATTATTTGGCTAGGAGAAAAGTTGGAAATATTCATCAAATGCGAAATTGAAAAAAAATAAAAACATTACTTCTTGTGAAAAATTGTGAACAAATTTATTTCATATATTAGATTTTATTCTCGAATGTTTGAAAACGTCACGAATAATTCACCTTTAATTCACAGCCTTTTCAATAAGTTGTGACTTTTTCAAATAGTAGCAAATTAATGATTTTATGAAAAAGTAGCAAATTCTTTGCAGCGTTTTGAAAAAACACAAAATTTTGTTACATGCTTGTGATGACTTTAAAATTGCAATAAAATGGATTATTGAAAATTGAAAATGGATCATTGAAAATTCAGATTTGCACAAATTTTGAATGCATTGCTCAATACATGGTTGTGGAGGTTAAGCATTACCAGTTACCACATAAATTGCCTTTAATCACTACTTTTATGAGTATTATTTTCTTTTTAAGGTTTAAGGGAGATGGAAATGAATAGATAAGCTAACAAGTACGAATATACAAATAACGATTGATAATCATTTTAACTAACAACAAATTTTTTTCGATGGACTATAAATACATGAATGGAAGGTTTATGCCATCATGGTGTAAATAACTTAGGGGTGTTAATGGAGTGTTCTAGCCCGGTCCTGACTCAATTAAATTGTTGGGTGGGCTTGGTCCTAGAGCCTTGGGTCAGGGCCTGTTATACTATTCTTTTAACTGGGTTGGCCTAGCTCAACAAGGCCTGCTTATAAAAAAACACTAAACAGTCCCTTTTTTGGGCCTTTGAATCTTTATGCGGGCTTGGCCTGACCAGGTTATTAATTGGGGCGAGTTGGGCCTAGGCTGGGATGGCTCAAACCTGTCCCGTTGACTCCCCTAAAATAACTCCAAGCTGAAAATTGTCAGTTGTGGTCCATTGAATATACGGCAGATTGTTACTGGAATCTCGAATGCAACACCAATGAATTAACTACCCAAAGTAGTTAATTATGTAATAGGGCTAATCCATCGTATTTCATTATATTTTATATCATTTTGAAGGCGACTAAAAAAGGACACGACCCTCATAATGATCCACTAATTCTTTGTCCGCGCTCAGAATGATCTATTGCATCTTGTTGAAGCATCGAATTTTCCTAGACAAATCCAAGAAAGAGGCTCATGTTTTTGTGGATATGGAGCTTACATTGTGAGAGGGGATTCGTTTCTAAAGAAATCCAAAGCTTGAGATTTTAATTTTAATTTGGAAGGCTATGTTTGAAGTGAAAACTCTTTGCCCATCCGTAGACGGACGTAATGATTCCACACGTGTCATTGGTTTGTGTGGACCGTTGGGCTACCAAAGAGCACCCAATCAGGGGCCACTACGTGGTCCCTTTGTCAAACTGGTGCTCGTTGCCATATCCTAACCAATAGGGTACCAACATGTGGCATCCTTGGCAGCAACTAATGTTTACCCTTGTCGCTAAACCCCGACCAATTGGGTGCCATCACATGGCACCCCTGGCAACAGTCATAATAACCAAGTTGGGTTTGCCAATTAGTCGTCCAGGGAAATTGCGGAAAAAATCGGCAAAATTTGAAAATAAATCGAGAAAATGTAAAGCAAGATATAAAAAAAATATAAAATAAGATTAGTAATTATGATAAATTATAACAAAATATATTTTGGTATTTTTTTCAAAATGTCCTAAATAATTCAATTTTTTTTGGAAAAATATGTGAATTTTCCAAAAGTCACGAATACTCGTGAATTAATTGTTCGACGGAAAAGTCGCGTATTGTTCGGGACTTTTTGAAACAATCGAGAACTTTGTTACCATGATGCCGAGGAATTCATGTGTTGGCATCTAATTGGTTTAATAATCGAAACAAGGTGAAACCCCTGCTATTGCCATAGTTACCAAGTTCCGCGTTCAGGAATTATTCATCTAGGGAAACTGGAAAAGTTCGAAAAAAATCTGCAAAATTCATAAATAAATCAGGAAAATTTCGGAAAGTGAAAAAGAATATAAAATAAGATTACTAATTATAAAAATTATAACCAAATATATTTCATCTATTAGATATTTATTTGGGGCTTTTTCAAAAAGTTGTGAATAATTCGCAAAATCTGTGATTTTTTTGTTGTTGAAAGGAAAATTTCGGAAAGTGAAAAAGAATATCAAATAAGATTACTAATTATAAAAATTATAACCAAATATATTTCATCTATTAGATATTTATTCGGGGCTTTTTCAACAAGTTGTGAATAATTCGCAAAATCTGTGATTTTTTTGTTGTTGAAAATGTAGCTATTTTTTTCCAAAACTCGTGATACTTCAGGAATTAATCGTTCGACAAAAAAGTCGGGTATTATTCGAGATTTTTGAAAAAATTAGAGAACTTGGTAACTATGGCTGGTGCCAAGAGAACCACATGTTGGCACCCAATTGATTTAAATTTGGCAGCAAGAGGAAACTTGCTAGGAGTGCCAGTTAGCACCCCATTGGTTGGGGTTTTATAAGGGTAAACCCTTGTTGCCAGCAGTAAGCCAGTTAACTGTTTCCCATTGCTACCATATTTAAACTAATTGGGTGCTAACACGTGCCACCCTTGATAGCAATTGGGATTCCCTTTGATACCATTTTCAATTCAATATCTGGTTCCAACACATGGCACCCTTGGCAGCAGCAAAGGTTTCTCCTTGCTGCCATATCTTGATCATCAGGGTGCTAACAAGTAACATATGACACTTAGTAGCAGCAATAGTAACAAACTTCTCTGAATTTTTGAAAAATTTATGAATTATTCGCGAATTTTAGGCGTGCTAAATTATTCTCGGAATTATTCACGAATTTCACGAATTATTCCTGAATTTCAGGAATCATTCTTGAATTGTTTGTGAATTTCGCAATAATTTGTTTAGTTTGACAAAGTACATTGCTTATTTTGTATATTATCTAATCAAATTATTGGATATATTTCTATAATAATTATTTTTTTCCCACATTGTTTCCGAATTTTTCCAAACTTGACCCTTGCTGAATTATTCCTGAACCTCGACTTTGTCACTATGCTTGGCATAGTAACAAAATTCTCTGAATTTTTGAAAAATTTGCGAGTTTTAGGTGTGCTGAATTCTTCTCCAAATTAATTGCGAATTATCCCCTAATTTCCCCAATTATTCCCAAATTAATCACAAATTTCACAATAATTCATCTAGTTTGACGAAGTAAACTGTTTATTTTGTAAGTTATCTAATCATATTGTTGGATGTCTTTTTATAATTAATTTTTTCCCCGAATTGTTCCCGAATATTTCCTGGATTTCTCCGCATTTTTTTGAATTTGACCCTTGTTGAATTATTCCCAAACCCCGACTTTGTCACTATGATGCTCGGTAGTACTAAGGTTTCCCTTTGTTGCCATATTTTGACCATTGAGTGCTAACACATGGCACCATTGGCAACAAGGGTTCATCCTTGCTGCCAAACACCAACCAGCGAGGTGCCAACATGTGGCACCCCTAACACCAGCAAGAGTTCCCCCTTGATGCCATATTTAAACCGATTGGATGCCATCCCCTGGCACCCTTGGCCCATCAAGGGTAAATTTGGGGACGTGGCACCCCTGGTTTTCTTCAGTGCCAACTCCTAATTAATAAGGGAGTGACACTTGGGGCATATATCCCAATGTACCCAAGGTGTCTAGGTGCTGCCTAGGTGATTAGGCCTTGCTATGCACTGCGAAGGCGATGCCTAGACAATAAAAATAATTAAATTATATATATATATATATATATATATATATATGAATATATTTATTGTGCACATTTATAATATTAATATATACACAATGCAATTCAAACGTCCTCGGATTGACAATAATCTTAGACAAATTAACATTTAATAGCCCACCACATTTCCTATATATCTTTGTGGCAATCTTAATTTTTTGTCACAATGATGACTAGTATGCAAATCTTTTTATGTTGAACCGTTAGTTCATAGTTGACATTTTGACCCTGTAGATGAAAATATTTTTGAAGACTAAAATATGAGATTTTTCTTATTAGACTTTTGAGTTTTAGTAATGTCTTGATATAGTTGAATTTTTGAAATGTTAAGATTTGAGAAATACCTTAACATTTGCAAGTTGAAATTTTGACTTAATCCCTAAAAAGCGGATTTTGTTCTTGAACTTGAAAGTTGATTTTTTATTCTTCAGGAATTTGAATTTAGGATAATTTTTAGTGAATTTGAATGGGGGGTATAATTTTATTTACCTATAAATATCTTAATTAATTTTATTGTAAATAAGTTGTCAATATGCATGCAGTTAAGAGAGTTTGGTGACTTTTGCTTGCCTAGAGATGCGCCCAGGCAATGATGGTCCAAAAATGTCTAGGCGGTGCCTTAACTAGACTTCTATTTCCTCCATAGTAAGAATGGAGGAGGGATATTCTCTTGTAGTGCCAACTGGCAACCCATCATTGGCTGCCACGTGTCCTAGAAATCTCCAAATGTAGATTTCTTTTTTTTTAGAAATCTCTGTATGAAAGGAATCCCCCAAAAGGAATCCAATGATAAATTGCAGGACTCTCATAATGAGATGTTGCCTCTTGGCACCTAATTAGATGGCATCATGCCCATTATGGTGAGTTCCCAAGGGGGAAACTACCCCCTCCCCTCTTGGGGTGTTATCTTAGGTGAATATAGAACAGTGTAAAGTGTCCTCCTTAGGGAGAACACTCAGTAACTACCTACCCATTACATGCAGGCAGCTGCACTTGGCCTTAAAGAGAGATGTCTCCTCTCGAGAGGAGACCTTTTATTGTTTCCCCTATGTGGGGAATAGTGGGAGAAACTCTCACATCCCTCTTATAAAGGGGCATGGTTTAAAGCATCAACACATTTCTTACGAAATGCTTCCGTTTTCATGGGTATCGACACGAAACTTGCGACATCAAAATTACATTATTTTCTAACACATTTCTTAATGTTTCCTATGAAGTGTTCCATTTCTATGGGTACCGACATGAAACCTATTAACACATTTTAAAAAATTGACACATTTTTGTAAATCATGTCGGTTTTGTTAGCCGATGAAACAATATCCACTTGAAGCGTAAATAGTATAGGGTTTTGACAACATATCTCAGTATGTTTTGGGTCTTTCAGTATTGTTTCCGTAACATCGAGCAAAATGTTATAAGACCTTTATATAAATTACATGACTTCACTCGACTTCACCTCAGTCGACATAAATCAAAGTCAACCAAAGTTTTCTGTTTTTGCTAAGAAGAAACAAATTAATTGGCCATTTTCCCCACAATTTGCATTTTGTTTCAGTTAATCATATTAATAGGCTATAGTAAATGGTTTTGTTAACCTTTGTAAAGGATGTCCAACTATATATTGTATAATTCGTTTTATATTTTTTGCTTATTTTTCTATACTCGCACATTTGCAATTTCCTTTTTTTTTGCTCCGAGTTTTTAAAATCTTTGTACCTGCATACTAAGTTTTTGAAGGTTAAGCTTATCCAAGTACCAATGACCATGATGTGATGTAACTGTATATCTGTAATTGGAAACATAGATACAAAGGGAAATTTTTCATTGTTAGTCAGTTAGAAATGCAACTTTTTTTATTCTCAGGTGACACCACGTCTGGAAGAGCTGCAGACATTTAGGTCACAACAGGATCCCAAAGGAATTTCTGGATTAACATCTCAAAAGGAGGGTCCTCTTAAGAAAAATGCCCCTGAAAAAAGAAAAGTGGGTACGAGATTAGCTGATGAACAGCCTCCAATGAAGCGGCAGAAGGATGCATCTCACAACCCAAAGAGAGTTTATGGAAAGGATAAAGCTCAGAAATCAACAGAATCAAGTAAAGTGAGAGAGATCGAATCCAAGGTCGAAAACTCTGACACCACTGATGAGCAACAAATCAAAGATTCCACTTCCGAGAAAACCAAACTATACACTGATCAGTGCACTGTGTTTATTTCAAATCTAGGTCTTCAGGTAAGTTTCTCACTCTTACATGAGAACCGGAGTCTACTTCTGTGATATTCAAATTTATGATGTTAACGATAACACCTTGCGCAGGCAAATTATGAACATTTACATGATTTCTTCAGTGATGTTGGTGGAGTCGTCGCTATTCGTATATTGAAGGACAAGTTCACTGGAAAATCAAGGGTCTCTCCTTTTCTCTCTCTCGCTCTACACACACACACACACACATATATATATATCATTATACTAATAAAAGTATAAAGAGTATACCAAATTTTATGTTGACATAATTACCTTTGTTAACCTTACATCATATAAAAATTTATTAATTAAATTAGAATTTGATACAAATATAGTTTGATTAGAATTACACTTTCATTAGAATTGTAATTTCTCCTCCAATTTACAATCTCCAATATGAAACTATTGAGATCTAGAATTCGGATTGAGAAACTCCACCTTCGAAAAAATTGATTCCCAAGATTTTGAAAGGTTTTCCTTTTCTTTTCTTCTCGTTCAGTTCTTGAATCGAATTGCAAGCGTAGAAACTGAAATGTTTGATTACTCCACTTTCGGAAGCGATTGATTCCCAAGGTTTTGAGGTTTTTTTTCTTCTTCTTTTACAGTTCTTAAATCAAATTGCAAGCATAGAAATTTGAATTTTTGATTCGTTTTGGAGGTTTATCTCTAAGAATCTAAATTTGAATGACTAGGCTACCATTCCAGCTGTTGCTTCTTGGTCTCGCTACCGTTCCTCCTGTTCTTGTTTTGTCTGCTCTGCATATTTGTTTTCTCAGTGTCTGGCCGGTAATATCTCCTCTATGTATCTCTTTCAATCCTCACAACAATCTTTCAGTCTTGGGAAGGACATCTTTGAGTTGCTAACGTATAGGGTTCTTATTTAGAGATAGGGACACTTGTAGAGAAGTTTCAGTATTTGTGACGGAGGGACAATCAAAATTAGCGAGGTGGTCACTATCTATTGGTCATGTTGTGTATAGCAACATTGCTGATCCCCCTCGCTCCTTACATTAATTGTTAAGGTAGCAAGATGAATCAAATAGAGTAAATTAAACATGAATGAAAGCTTATCCGGTTATTTTTATCTTGTAAGCAAGGCTATTACCTGGTTGCAGGGTAATTATTTCAACACACTCAGTTCTTGGTTAATATATAAGCACCCAAATATTTTTATATAAGTAAATAGATTTGTGTTAGTGCATGTGTGTTCTGTATTGGCTTGTAAAAACAAAAGAAAAAATAAGCTCTATTTTGATAATTTTAAAGTACTACTATTAAGGGTGGGTGGTTTGTTTGGGACATTGGACAAGAGTGGTCCAAAGCCTGGAATAGTTTTTTTTTTAATCAATAAAGCAACCAAATATTAATCAAGAGAAGATAGAATTACAGGGATTCCAAGATTGTAAACCAAAGGAAATCAAAATATACAAAACAAGTAAGAAAGCAAGAATGCAGCGAAACAGTCATGTGGGTTGGGAGTGGCAAACTATCAATCCAAGAATGCGCTTAGGTCCACTCCCTCCTGTCGGAGGCTTGCCCATTCTAAGACTAGTACGCACATGCGAGAGCAAATCCGATGTATAGAAGAACGTGAGGTCTCGAAGATTCTCTTGTTTCACTCTTTCCAAATGACCCATAAAATGGCCCCAGGAAGAACTTCCCTTTGGGCACTATCCTCACTAACCAAAACCCAACAGGATAAGAAGCTGTGAAAGGACAAAGGGAAGACCTAATCCACCCTACTCCGGATAGAAGATGCCCCCCTATCTCACCCACCATAGGGCAATGCAAGAGCAAGTGATCAACCGTTTCTTCCGCTTGAAGGCACATAAAGCAACGATTAGCCAACCTCTATCATCAAAGTTGCATTCCATAGAAAAAAGACACCTTTGAAGGAATTCTCGGATTCCATACAATTCTATGAGGGAAAGGTGCATGTGAAGATGACCCTAGAGATTGTAGCAGTGGTCTAACTGAAGATCGACCATTGTTGCCCCTAGACCATATTCGGACATCTCTACTTTGAGGCCTCAAAGAGGCAACTCCAAGCCGCAAAATAACCAACCCAAATCGGCTATTTCCCAATCGTTCAAGTCCCGCTTGGAATAGTTGGTCTATCATATTTGATGGTGGGTGGTGGACATGGTGCATGGGGTGGTGGTGGCGGTGGGGAGTGGCAATGGGGTTGGTGGCGGTGAGAGGGATGGTGAGGGTGGGAGGTGGTGGTGGTAGTGGGGTGATGTGGTGGAAAGTGGGGTGTTGGTGGGAGGTGGCTGTAGTGGTGGTATAGGTTGTGGCGGGAGCAGTGGCAATGAGGGGTGGGAGGTGATAATGTTGTAAGTTGTGGCTGGGCAGTGGCAATGAAGATAGTGGTGGTGGGAGGTGGTAGTGTTGTAACTTGTAAGTTGTGGTAGAGCGGTGGCAATGGGGGGTGGAGGTGACAATGAGGGTAGTGCATGGTGGTAGCGGTTTAGTTTGTGGCTGGGTGGTGGCAATGGGGGGTGGAAGTGACAATGAGGGTAGTGCATGGTCGTGAGAGGTGGTAGCGGTTTAGGTTTTTGCAGTGACAATGGGGGTGGTAGTGGGATGGTGGAGGTGGTGGTAGTGAGATGAGAGTTATTTTGAAACTTAATAATGTTTTTTTACTGTTGCATGTAGAATTTGTTTGGCCATATAAGGTAAACTTTGTTGAACTTCGGTAAACTTCGACCGAAACATTGAAAAAAGTGTTGGGAAAATACAGAATTTCGATGGAAGTTAACCGAATTGTACAAAAAAGTCTGTAAATTGAAGGGTTTTTAAGTTGTAACTTAAAAGGGTAATGCTAGTTCCACTCGTTTTAAACTTACTTTCTTCCTAAAGAAAGACGTGTCCTTAGCATTAACCTTATTATAATTATAATTAGCTTCGAAAAAGAGTGTTGCTAACATTAACCTTATTATAAATTATAATTTTATTATTAGTATATTATGCTCATAAGGCTTTTAGTAATATTATAAAATTAAATAATTTCCTAAGAGTATTTCAGAAATTGAAAATGATTTAATTACCCATCCCATCCTTGTCATATTGATCCAGTTCTCTAAAAACATTAAGCTCATCAATTGTAGATTAAAATAAGTTTAGAAACTAAATTGAATTTCAATTATTTATCGACTTTAATATGCATTCATAAGTTTTTCAGTTTTCTAAAACAATTAACATGGATAATCATTGAAACATAAAGAGGATAAAATGGCCTTTCATACCCTTCACTTGACAAAGAGGATAAAATTATATATAAGGAATATTAAGAAGAAATTACAGTTCAAACAAGCAGAGAACGCATGTCACTTAACATGATTCTCACATTTGAGTACGACATGTTTGCATCAGTAATATAATGAATTCAGGATGTGTATTTATGCTCAAGTATGAAATCTCTAAAATTTCGTCTTAGATTTCCAATGTTTGCTTAATGTTTCCTAAACTTCTTTAATTTTACATAACTTTCTTAGATTTCTTTAAGCTTTCTCGAAACGTGTCAACTTCCTTAGCGACTGAAGTTTATACTGAACCGAAGTTTAATACCTTGCTCCAAAGTGAGGTTTTTGCTCTATTCCGCAGGTTTGATAACTTAATTCTTTTACAATTCAGTGGCTATCCGATGTAGTAATAGTGAGGAGGCTTATAGAAACAATTTTAACATGGCGTTTTAGATATGTTTATTTTAGATTATTAATAATATATGTTCAACTTATATTATTTGCCTATGAACTTTGATAACATTATTTATAGTTAATATATTATAAATTTCTCATTTACTTATTCGTAGTTGCATTATGTTAGAATTCTTTTTACTTTGATGAACTAATGCATGGGGCTATATAAATAAGTTTGCGGAGGCTTTGTAATTGTAGGGTGATGAGAAGAAAGAAACTAATATATCTCTTATATACAATTGTCCATGTAAGAGTACATTTTCACGTTTTCCCCTCAGATGCATCATCCTGTAAGATTTAATTCTTTATCTCACTCATTTAAATTTACCTATTTTTTTTTTTTTTTAATTCAAATCTTTGTTGGATTTTTCATAGAATTAAATCAGTTGATATATTCTACATGCATTATACTCTATGTGTAATGCACGTGCATTTTTGCTAGTATATTTACATACATATGTGTGTATGTATAGTGATGGTATCATAATTTTTAATTGTAAATGAGAAGTGAACTGACCTTTCTAGCCAAGATGTGCACTTCATTCTAGTGCACCGAGTCAATTGCTCCATATTAGAGACCTCATGAGTGATGATCCTATCATTGGAGGAAAATAGTATTTCCTTAAAAGTGTGCATAGGGTCCACTACATTGAAGGAGACACCATTGGATGGGGATGAATCACAAGGACCATTTAATGGAGAGGACTAAGGGTTATTTTTTCCTGCTCACGAGGACCATCTGGTGGAGAGGACCTAAGGATTCTGTAGTCCTCAGGAGGATATTAACAAGATCTGTCATGGACTGTGATGATTGCAGCCATGACTGTTTCCAGTATACAATGCCAAGATTGTTTTGGTCATATGTTCACCAGCTGTTTATTGGGCTTTAAAACCTCCAACAGAGGGCCATTTATATCTCAAGCCTGAAATGGGAATACTCACATAATGTGGTACCATGAAGGGCTACCTGGGAATTTCAATTCCCTCTTTGCTCTGGCTATTGAAGTAATCATTTGACACGCACACATTTTCATATGTGAGGCCAGGTTTTATATTCGTGCTGCCTTGGGAAGTTTCTTCTGTGAGGTAGATATGTGCCACATAGCACAATTGGCTATCAGGGTGAGCCTTGCAAGTTTTACTCCTGGTTGGCTCATAGCCCAGAAAGTGTATTACCTGATCTAAACTGTTCATCAAGTTCATTCTTTTGGATTGTCAACTAGGGTACTCCTAAAAACCTGTGCCATAATTATTTATAAATGATCTTCAGCAAGATGATTGGAGTTTCTTTATTGTCCTGATGTTTTGTCTGATGAGGTTGAGGGTTGGTCAACCAGTTTGATGATCTGGATGATGAAAATGTGTGCTCAATGGTATGACATTTCCATACCATGCATTCATGTGGTACTAGTGTAAAGGTGCACGTGCTTTGTTAAAGCACGTATTATTTTTCCAAAAATATTATTATAATATTTATTAATTTTGTATTATCTATGATATTATATTATCAGTAGATGGTTAAAAATATATTATTACTAGTGGGCAGCACGTGCGATGCACGTGAGAGAGGGGAAAAGGAGAGAGATTGGGAAGGACCCTAGTGAGGGCATTTGGAAAAAAAAATTAAAGAATATTTTGGGTACAGAAACTTGATGGACATTTTGGATAAAAAAAATATAAGGGACTCGTTGGTTATAGAAATATGATGTAGGGACAATTTGAGAACTAAAAAGATTCAGGGCATTTTGGGTATAGCAAAAATGGAGGGCATTTTTGGTATAAAAATTTGAGTCATTTTTTAAATAAAGAAAATGAAATATGGGCAAATTTCAGGAGCGTTTTGGGTATGGAAGTTTGACTTAGGGGCATTTTAGGCACTAAATAATATTCAAGACATTCTTACTATAGGAAATACATTACGGGCATTTTGGTTATAGAAACCTAAGATAAGGGCATTTTTAGAACAAAAAATCAATCAACGTTTTGTCTTTATATATATGAGTAGTTTAGGAATGAAGCAAAATATCAATCAACGTTTTTTTAACATGACCATTCTCATTGTTATGTGAATAAGGGATAATTTGGATTTAAGCACAAAATTCAATGAATATGTTGTCTTATTATTATATATGATAAGGGCCAGTTTTGGAATTAAGAAAAAATCAATCCACGTTTTTAATAGGTCATTCTCATGAAGGGTTAGTATGGGAATTAAGCTAAACATTCAATCAATTTTTTGTCTTATATATATATGATAAGGGTCAATCTACATTTTTAAGTGGGGCATTCTCATTATAATTGTAATAAACATTAATTTTTATTAACTATCATTTTATATTATCAATAGACATTTTTTAAAAATGTACTATTATTAGTTACTCATAGTTATTAATTTGTTTTAAATGCTTCAAGTATGTTGATGCCTTTTATTTTAAACTAATATATTCTGGTTAAACATGGATCACTTTCTAATAACTAAGAGGTCAATGTTGAATCTTGGTCCTAAGTGTAATTTACTTATAATAAAATTGATAAATATCTTAACTAATTTATTTTATTCATAATTTTATTTATATATTAATATAATAATTAGTGGCTAATCTTATAGTTATTGGGACTAGATATATAGTTAAAAAAATATTAGTTGAAGAACTTATTAATATTTTTCTAAAAAATACCTTAGAATCTTTGTTGAAAAACTCTCAAGTTTCTTGTAGTTTTAGTAGTAGTAGAATGATTTAGTAGGATTTCTTATTGAATCAAAATTCTCATAAGCTTATCTTGTACAGTTTTAGGGAGACCACCCCCACCCCTTACGTATCCTTTGGGAGAATCTATTTATGGGTCTTACTAATAAGACCCATTTTCTTTTCATAGATAAGCATGAGGTGTTGGATTGTAATCCACTTCAACTTATCAATTGTAAACAAATCATACTTTTATTATTGTAATTCGAATGAAATTTCAATTGAATCTTTTTATACAATGAAGTAAGATGAAAAGTAATTACGTCCGCATAAAGTTTCGTATGTTCCTTTTACCTTTTATTAGTAGATATATATAGACACACAAGATATTGGATATGTTTATCGTTTCACATTTTTTTTAGTATATTCTTGTGAATTTGTAAAGGGATTGGCATATGTGGATTTCTTGGATGATGAACACCTTGCAGCAGCTTTAGCAAAGAACAGGCGGATGTTGCTGGGGAGGAATTTGAGCATTGCACGCTCAAATCCAAAGCAAGGCAAAAAGAGAGAATCCTTTGGAAGCAGCACTGCAATAGAACATGGTATGCTTACAAGATATATTTTCTATTTCTTGGATAAATCTCTCTCTCACTCTGTGTGCGCACGCGCTTCATGTCTTCATGTAAACCAACACTCTGGTAGACTTCTTTTTCGTGTCTCTGTGTGTACACACTGTACAGGCATGGGGAATTCTTCTGTCTGTGTGCGAAACTGTTTTTTTTTTATCAGTAAATCAGATATCTTAAAAAAGCAGAAGAGAAATACAACAGTTTACAGGGTTATAAACTGAAGGGAAGATACATAAAGTAATATACAAACAGAAGAAGCAAAGGAAAATCGAAGTGGATAATCTCACAGTAAAATATCCCTTACGTCTGTGTGTGAAACTGTTGCTCCTAGTAGATCAATTCTTTGTGAATTTCTCCTTTCAGCACACTTGTTTTGTTTTATTGTGAATTATATGTTTCTACACCTTCATGCTTTGCAACAGTACACCCGTTTGATTAACTAATCTACATTACAAACATTTATATATAAATGACATAAGTCGGGTAGATACTGTCTGTGCACACAACTTTTGTTTAGTAAAAATTGGGTAAAAAATGAGCCTTTTTTTTTGGGTGAGTTGGAATGATTATATATATATATATATATATATAGAAGTAATCTTAAATTTAGAAAAAGTATAGAAACAGGAAAACTACAAAAAGAATATGCTATGGTTTCCATGCATTGAGTCCTCATGCCTGTCACAAACTCGGAATCAGCACACTTCAGTGTTTATGTTATGTTGCCACTAGTGAATATATCTGAAATCATAAATGACTTGCATATTTTGCTTTTTGGAGAAACTATCACTTTTTTCCTATGAAGAACTAGTGTTATATGAGTGGGGTGGGGGGACTGGGGAGCGGTGGATGTTCTCTCTTCTTTAGTTTGAGATAGGCTTTCGCTTGTATTGGTGAGTTTCACCATGGGAAATGGACTAGTACATGGTTGAGCCTGGTATATTAGATCCTCCCACTTGAGAGAGTGGTTTGCTTTGCGGAAGAAAACATAGTCCGCCTGAAAAATCGTGGATAGTGATTTTTTTTCTCTACATTTTGGAAGTTCTATTTAGAGAAATTGATTAAGAATGGGATTCCTTATGCACAAAGATTGACTCTTCCCATGTTTTCAACTGACAAATTGGCGCACTAAATGCGGCCCTTATTGTTAAACTACAAAGCACTTGATGATATGACAAATAATGTTGGCAAGGAGTCCCTGCATTCTTTCTGTTGTGATTGCTAGATATTTCAGACCAATGTTCCCAGAAACTTAAAAGATGATCACTGCTTTTAACTGTTTGGCTTCATACGCAACCACTTCTTAAAGCCCACAATTTCATGGCAAACTTGTTGAGTTGATAGTCCGAGTCTAATTTTGTCCAATCCGGTCAACATTACATTTCGTGCTTCATAATACTCCCAGCTCTTGAGTTATGTTCATGCATTTATTATGATTATTTAATTTTTGTAGGTAGAAAGGCAAGACTTGATACTAACCGTGGTGGCACAGTTGAGGGGGGGTCTGATTCTAAAGAAGCTGTCGAAATCATCTCCAATGAGTCGGGAGCACCCCAGGCATCGTCCTATGCATCTCATAGGCGTGGAGAGCATGTGGAGCTCAAGGGGAAGAACACATTTGCAGTGCCAAGGACTGTCAGGCCACTTGGGCGGAGCAAGAATGAACCGATGAGTGAAGAAAAAGACGAGAACCCCAAGTCTAATGATGAGTTCAGAAATATGTTGCTGAAAAGGTGAATCACTGACTTATTAGGTTATACCTAGGATGAAGCTCGAGGGAGTGCAGTGCAGCATGTGGCTTTAGAATAAGCCAATTGGGGGATTTTATGCTGGTCCTTGAACTCATTTTGAGTTTGTTATTGGTAATGAGGGGGACATGACTTGTGGGTTTGCTGGGGGCAGTAGAATTAGCCTTGGCATGCGAGCCAGGGTCGGTCTTGTAGCTATTACTCTGCCTGAAATACTGGGTTGAGTTGTGTTTGAATTTAGCTGAGACCTTACCTGGGCTTTAAGCTTTTATTGAATCCAACTCGTATCTGCACTAGGCTTTAGAGTGTACGTGCCAGGGGTATGATGTAATTCCCTTGAAAATGAAAGGTTTCGATGGTGGAATATTTAAATTTAGTTTTTTTTTTTTTTTTTTTTTTTAACAAAAAAAAAAAGAAAGAAAGGTAAAGTGACATAGGAGAGCATCAATTGAGATGACAGAATTGAAGAATGAATTATAATTTATAGGAGAGGGCAAAGCTGAGGTATGCAATGCAACTCCTTGAGCCCCAGTGATTGGGGTTAATGAATTCAGGTTCAGGTCGAGGGGCCTCAGAAACAGCAACAGCCTAGAGCACCCACTGTGTATGTGTATTTTCTTTTTTTGGAGGTACTCGTAACTCACCTACATGCACATCATTAACTTATGTCCTCTTTAGAGAGCGAGAGAGGACAAAAGTGAAAAAGCGATATCCAGTACTACTAGGGCACCACTACTAAAGTATGGGTGTAGTTGTACCAATTTATACTATAATGATGAAGATTCAAAAAGTCAAGAGAAGCAGGCAGGACGAGATCGCTAGTGAGGGGGGATTCGGGAGCTTTGTCTTATACGAGCGTGTCAGTTGCTGATTGGTTGTATGTGTGTTTGTCGTGGTGGGGTGGCTTTGCTGCAGAGGATTGGATTGGATGAGAGGGTTGGGTGTGGTATAGAGAATAGAGAGTGGGTGCAGCAGGCAGGCAGGGTGTCTTCTCCTTCTGGTCGGGGTAAAGGTCCGTCTGGTTGTAGTCTGTTGCCATGCGGGCATGCGCGCCCTGCCACTGTCCCCCCTCTCTCTCTTCACTTTTGTGTAGGCTTCACGGCGTTACCCATTTCCCGTTTTACCCCCCCCCCCCCCCCCTTTCTCACCGGCCATCACTTTCACAAAACTTTCTCCACTGTGTCGTCAGCCGTGCAGTTTGAAATTTCAAACAAAATTTGGGTAGACGTTTTTACATTTTAAACCGTTTGATAAGATAATACGTTTACTTGCTATTTTTTTTTAAAAAAAAAGTGATTAAAAACTCTGGCTAATAGGTAATACCGAGAGCCTGACTGCTGGATTAAAAATCTAATGGTGCGAGGCGCATATGCTTTAAATGGTTGACCTCACTTAATGTTTGACACTATTAGATTTTCAATCCAACGGTCTAGCTCTCGATCCCGAAGAATTGGAAAAACCACAAGTTTATAGATAAAAGGTCTATGAATTGCCAAACAGTTTTACCATCTACGGTTCTACTTACAAATATTTTTACCACATACCTATTTTGGCTAGATCTGTTGAAATAGACAAGATCTACTAATTTTGCATATTTGTTGCACGTAAAATATTTCGTAAGCACAACGTTTTTCACAAAATGAACTTTTTTGAAAAAGGATTCAGATTTAAAATTTTCTATGCCATTTTCCATTAAATTCTCTTTAAATATTTTAAAATGACAAAAGTAAAAAAAAAACATATATTTATCAAAACAATCTTATATTGTTTTTTCCCATTTTTATGATGTTTCGATTTTTTGAATTCATTTTCATTATATATTTGGTCATTGGGGGGCAAAGGGACTTGTGACAAATTTTAGTTACAGTTAAGACGGCAAAAATATCCATCAACCCCTCTTTACATGTATTTTAAAAAATGATAGAAATATCCTCCACATATATTTCGACAAAAATATAACTCCACATATATTTTCAAAAAATGACATACCACTTTTTAAATATATTTTCACAATGATACTAATACCATTCTTCACATCTTCAAAATGACAAATATACCCTTCTATTTATTTTCTAAAATGACAAAAACACCTCCACATGTATTTTTTCAAATGATAAAAATGTTTATTTACATGTATTTTCTAAGATGATAAAAATACTACTCTTCACATGTATTCTAAATAATACCTATCATGCGGTGAAACATGTACTTGAGTGTCATGACTAACTTTCATTTAGGTTATTCCTTAGGTTCAGATATCAATCCATCGAAATTCCACCAAAGTCACCCACATAATGATGGTTAGAGAATTTGGGGTCCTTAATATCATTCCCTAAGTATTAGCCTATCCGAAATTCAACAAATCGATACATGCTTAATTACATATAATTTATATGGAAGTTATATAAGGATACTTTATCATATATTGTAGATATTCATAATTATAATCATGTCGGAACCCTCATCATATCATTATTACAATTCACATTATACCTAAATTTCAGGTTCAATCTTCATCAAATATATATCCCATTTTCTAATTTCATTCATGTATAAAACCCTGTAAATCAATTCTTCATCCAATTCCAATCATATATGCATGAAATTCTAAAAAACCATTATAATATCATGCATAAACATCAATATTATTCAATTTATCATCACAAACTCAGTAACATATCGATTCCATGTTCATTATTCCATTCCCATTCATCAACATGAAACCCTCTTGAAAAACATGAAATTCCTACTGATTAGTGCTAAATGTTATACATAAAAGCACCTCAAACTTAACTTGTTAACCCTGTAGAGTATTCTTTAAAGTATTTTTATGCTACTTGATTGTTTATATTTGTTTTAGATTCATGCGAGAAAAAGAGCTTAAATTTGAAGATTTAAAAGCATTGAAGCCTCAGAATGATCTCAAGAAGAAAAAGACTAAAGAATGAAGCAAAACACAAAACAAAATGGGGATTTCTACCCTGGGCGATTGATCGCCCAAAAGAGCTTAAATTTGAAGGTTTAAAAGCATTGAAGCATCAGAATGATCTCAAGAAGAAAAAGACTAAAGAATGAAGCAAAACACAGAACAAAATGGGGATTTCTACCCTAGGCGATCGATCGCCCAGAGGAGGGCGATCGATCGCCCCCAACCTCCCTGCGTGTGGAGATTTTAAAGCTGCGAGAAATTTATATTTTGGGCCCAATTTGATTATTCTTAAAGGATCAAATTTCGTAGGGAAAAGAGAAATAAGAGTTGTAGCCAAATTAGAAGTCTTTATTGTATAAGGACTCTATTTTTCTCTATAAAAGGGGGAATCCCTAGCCATTATTAGAGATTCTATGTAAAGATTTTGAATCAGAAAAATGAGAAGCTCTAGAGATCAAGGAAACCATGAAGAAGAATGCAGCAACTTTGTCTATTAAGATGATGCATTCCTCCCTCGCGATAAACTAATTTTCATTCTAGGGTTTCGATGAAACCCTAGCCAAGTAACTGTGTCGTTTTATTTTGATTTCTTAGTTGTAAGACATTGATTGCATAACGAGAGGGTTGTTTTAACAACCGGATTTATTTGATTTCAATGAAATTCTCATCCTTATCTTAGGTATTATGAAATTTGAATTAAAATCACTTGTGTTAATTTTCATTAGAATTTAAACATAAGTTTTATGCAATGGTTTTAATATATCAAGAGATTAAATTCGAAGATATTTTATGCTAAGGAAAGACGAGTGATTACACAACCATAGATTAGTGTGTATCATTCGTGCTAACCAAAGATATGATATGCTTAGAATATAATCCCTTGAACTTTTCTTGATCAGTTGAGAGGGGACGTGTTGTCACTCTAACTGGAATGTTTACAAATTAAGAGATTAGAATAAATTCAAAATATGGATTAGTTATTAGGCTAGTGGTGGATTTGAAAACCCTAGATTTTCTCTTCAAATGATTTAAAAAATAATAGTTGATAATTAAATTAGAATTCTTAATTAATTTAATTCATTGTTTTAGTTTAATCAAACAAAATTCAATTGTCTCAATTATTAGTTTAAAATTAATCTGAATAAAAGGCAACGAAACTAGCGCAGTCCTCAGATAAACGATTCCCTTGCTAGTACTATTCTACGGAATTATTACTAAGAATGAATAATTTAAGATTGACCGACGATCAATTTTTGGCGCCATTGCCGGGGACTGCTAGAACGATCTAGTTGTTAATTTGAAAGATTAACTTTAAATTAATCATAATAAAAAATTTCAAAAATATTTTTCATTTTATTTAATTGAAATCTTTGTGTTTTCAGGTACCAAATTGCTCAAACTGTAGGAATTGAAAAGACGTGTTCAAAATCATGGAAAGCAGGAGAGTTTTGTGAGTATTTACTTTTTAAGTAGACATTTAATCTCAATTTGGTGTCTGTTAAATATAAATTTTTTCCTTTAGGGTATATGCACGGTAGGAGGTCTTGTAATCCAGAACTATTCCCAATTGATTCTAAGTTAGAGCATATTGCTAGGTTTCTCAAGGCTTTTGCCTTATTCGAATCCAATTCTGAAGCGAAAGCTTCTACTATTCTTAGAGCAAACCTAGAAGCTATTCATTTCCCTAATATAGCGGAAGAACATGACCCAATGAAATCATTGAAGGAGTATTTTACTCCTTCTGCATATTCACCCCCTTCATGCATCCGATTGCTGGATACTACGACAGCCCATTATGAGATTAAGTCCAGTATTATTCAAATGATACCATCTTATCATGGACTTAATAATGAAGATCCCTACAAACATCTTGATGAATTTCATGAGATTTGTACTACTTTCAAGTTGTAGGGATTTTCTGATGATGCCCTTAGATTGCTCCTCTTCTCATTCTCTTTGAAAGAAAAAGTCAAATATTGGCTTAACTCTTTAGAGGCCAATTCTATTATCACTTGGGCTCAAATGCAGCAAGAATTTCTTATGGAATTCTTTCCTATAGGAAAAACAAATTTGATGAGGCGAACCATCACAAGCTTTGCTCCAGTTGATGATAAGCTATTTCATGAAACATGGGAGAGATTCAAAGATCTTCTCCGCGTCCCCACCACCAAATTCCAAAGTGACAGTTAGTTCAATCTTTCTATGATAGATTGCCTGCACTCAACCGTCAATTGGTTGATGTTTCTTGTAGAGGAACATTTATGATGAAAAATGAGATTCAGGCATTGGAGCTTTTTGAAAATCTGAGTGAAAAATCTCTCCACCATGCTTCAAATAATCGTTCTGAGAGACCTTCATCTTCCTCAAATCCTAAGAGAGACATCTATGAAGTGGGCACTTCAATAGATGTTTCATTTAAAGTAGATGAATTGTCTAGAAAATTGGATAAACTCATAGCTTCAGGGACACCTTCCTACACACCTCAACCAAATCTTAATCAAAAGGAGGTGTATCCTATTTGTTCTAGCCCTAAACATTATGTACAAGAGTGCCCATCAGCTGCCCAATTCCCGGATCTTGTCCAAGAGTATGCTAATGCTGTCTTTATCCGTCCGGATAATGATCCTTACTCAAATACCTATAACCCGGACTGGAGAAATCATCCTAATTTTTCATGGCAGCCACAAACTCAAGGGAATAATTTTCTCCCACCTCAAAGGCCATTCAGTCGGCCTTTTCAAGGTCAATCCAACTACAAACCTTAACAATTTCAACAACCAGCTCCTCCCAATTGTAACCAAAGAAATCCATCTTTTGAGGAGAAGGTGTTGCATGCTTTAAAGGCTAGGAAAACAATACTCAAATGCTTCTCAATCTATTCAAAAGCTTGAGTCCCAAATGGCACAACTTGCTAATGCTATAAATAGGAGAATTGATGGAACACTTCCAAATCAACTTGTGAGTAATCCTAAAGGTGTCAATGAAATAAATCATAAACAAGTTCAGGCTATGACAACCTTAAGGAGTGGGAAGGTGGTTGAAGATAATGTTAGGAAAAATCAGGATAAGAAAAATCAGCTCATTGTAAGACCTTCTGAAATTGAGGGCGAGGGAAAGGATACCAATGAAAGGGATCAAGGTCCTTCTTCCACTCTAGATCCCATTCCTGAGGCATCCTACATGCCTAAAGCCCCTTATCCTACTTATTTGAATGATTCCTCACCATTTGATAAAAAGGGAGCAAAGATGGAAGACATGATTGAGGTATTCAAACAAGTCAAGATAAATCTTCCTCTGGTTGATGCAATCAAGCAAATTCTGGCTTATTCCAAATTTAAGAAGGATTTATGCACTCAAAAGCGTAAATCAAGGGCTCATGTGTCCAAGAAAATCCTTTTAACTGAGCAAGTGAGCTCTTTGCTTCAACATTCCACTCCTAAATTCAAAGACCCGGGGTGCTCCTACCATCTCTTGTATCATTAGAGATTACACCATTGACCGGGCCCTCCTTGATTTAGGAGCAAGTGTAAATTTGTTCCCTTACTCGGTTTATGAGAAATTAGGCTTGGGTGAACTTCGCCCTACATCGGTTATATTGCAACTAGCTGACAGATCAATTAGAATTCCTAAAGGGATAGTTAAGGATGTTCTCATTAAAGTCGACAAATTTTACTTTCTAATTGACTTTCTCGTGTTTGATATGGAAACGGTCTGAAATCCCACTAAACGAATTCCCATGATCCTTGGTTGACCTTTCTTGGCTACAGCCAATGCATGTATAAATTATCGAACCGGGGTGATGGATGTGTCTTTTGGGAATACGAAAGTTCGGTTAAATATTTTTAGCACATCCTAACAACCCCCTCATGATGATGATGAGACATGTTTCATGATTGATACTATCGAAGAGATGGTTGAGGATTCACTTGCTTACATCTTATCCAATGACCCATATGAAGCATGTCTGTCTTACTTTAATACAAATGAATTCGATGTAGAGGGGTCCATTGAAGAGGTCAACAATTTGTTGAATTCGACTTCTCAAGTGGATTTTCCACCTTGGAAAACCAAGAAAGATTCATTACCTCCCACTTCTAGACTCCTCTCATCCCATCCTTAGAGGCCGCGCCTACTCTTGAGTTGAAACCTCTTCCGGTTTCACTTAAATATGTCTTTTTAGGACCAAAAATACTCTCTCTGTCATCATAGCATCTAATTTAACTGATGAACTTTAAGAGGATGCTAAAACTTCCGTCTGCATGCATCGCATCCATCTTAAAGAGGATGCTAAAACTTCAAGAGAGGCACAACGGAGGTTGAATCATAATATGAAAGAGATAGAAATGAAGGAAGTAATAAAGTTGTTAGATGCGGGTATCATATACTCCATCTCAAATAGTCAATGGGTGAGTCTCATTCAAGTGGTACCAAAAAAATCTGGTATCATAGTGATTACTAATTCGGAAGGAGAAGTTGTTCCAACACACGTAACCACGGGTTAGTGTGTGTGTATTGATTATAGGAAGCTGAATTCCATGATTAGGAAAGATCATTTTCCACTTCCATTCATTGATCAAATCCTAGAAAATCTAGTAGGTAAGAGTCATTATTGTTTTCTGGATGGTTATTCCAGATACAATCAAGTGTCTGTCTATCCTGAAGATCAAGAGAAAACTACATTCACATGCCCCTTTGGCACTTTTGCCTATAGGCGCATACCATTCGGACTTTGTAATGCACTGGCAACTTTTCAAATGTGTATGATTTTCATCTTTTCCGATATGGTTGAAAGAGGTTTTCATGGATGATTTTTCCATTTTTAGAACCTCCTTCGAAGATTGTCTCCAACATTTATCATTGGTCTTGCAAAAATGCGAAGAGACAAATCTTATATTGAGTTGGGAGAAGAACCATTTTATGGTTGAAGAGGGTATAGTTTTGGGACATATTGTTTCCAAAAGAGGGATAGAAGTAGATAAGGCCAAGATTGAATTTATAGTGAGTCTTCCTCCACCATCCACGGTGAGACAGATTTGATCTTTTCTAGGTCATGTAGGGTTTCCGTCGCTTCATCAATGATTTTAATAAAATTTCAGCACCCTTGAGCAATTTATTGTGTAAGGATGTCTCATTCTCCTTTGATGAAGCTTGTCATGAAGCTTTTGAGAAGCTCCATACTCTATTTTCTGTTGCTCCTATCATTCAGCCCCTAGATTGGTCACTCTCATTCGAGCTCATGTGTGATGCCTCAGACTATGCAGTTGAGGCTGTTTTAGGGCAAAGGGTGAATAGAACCCCACATGCTATCTTCTATGCAAGTAAGACTCTCTCGGATGCTCTGTTACATTATACCACTACCGAGAAAGAAGTACTAGCTGTAGTATTTGCCCTTGATAAATTTCGATCCTATCTCATAGGTTCCAAAATCTTAGTGTATACTGATCATGTCGCTTTGCGGTATCTCTTGCCAAGAAAGACACCAAACCTAGGTTGATTAGATGGATTCTTCTGCTTCAAGAGTTCGATCTAGAGATCCAAGACAAGAAAGGTTCCGACAATGTGGTCGCTGATCATTTATCTAGAATTCTAGTCGACTCTTCTTTAAAGCCTTGTCCTGTTCAGGATACCTTTCCGGATGAACAACTACTTCAGGTAAATCAAGTT
Source organism: Tetracentron sinense (assembly GCA_015143295.1). NCBI lineage: Eukaryota > Viridiplantae > Streptophyta > Magnoliopsida > Trochodendrales > Trochodendraceae > Tetracentron > Tetracentron sinense. The sequence goes on from CM026556.1 coordinate 707,812, forward strand.
CAACCTCCATGGTTTGTTTATATTGTGAATTACCTAGCAGTTGGACAAATTCCATCTTCATGGTCTAAGCAAGACAAATCCCGTTTCTTCTCCCAAATTAAATTCTACTTCTAGGAAGATTCAAAATTGTTTAAGTATTGCTCCAATCAAGTGATTCGAAGATATGTGCCTGAGAGTGAATTCCAAAGTATCCTTACCTTTTGCCACTCTCTTGCATGCGGAGGTCACTTTGGAGAGAAGAAGACCGCAGTTAAGATCTTGCAAAGTGGTTTATATTGGCCCTCAATCTTTAAAGATGCTCATGACTTTTGTCTGACTTGTTTAAGGTGCCAACAATTAGGTACAATGTCCCGGAAAAACATAATGCCTTTATCTCCAATTTTAGTTGTTAAACTTTTTAACGTATGGGATATTGATTTCATGGGTCCCTTCTCACCATCTTTTGGATTTGAATATATCTTGGTGGTGATGGACTATGTCTCCAAGTGGGTGGAAGCGATTGCTACAAAGACTAATGATCACAAAGTTGTGGTCAAATTCCTTCAAGAGAATATCTTTAGTCGGTTTGGCACACCTAGAGCCATTATAAGTGATGGAATGAAACATTTTATAAATCGATATTTTGAGGCTATACTCCTCAAATACTCAATCACTCAGAAGGTAGCTACTCCTTACCACCCTCAAATGAGCGGCCAAGTAGAGGTATCAAATAGGGAGATTAAAAATATTCTCATGAAAATGTGAGACCAGATCGAAAAGATTGGTCTATAAGGCTTAACGATGCCCTTTGGGCTTATCGTTAAGCTTTTAAGACCCCTATTAAAATGTCTCCCTATCGCTTCGTTTTTGGAAAAGCATACCACCTTCCGGTGGAGTTAGAACACAAAGCCCTATGGGCCATTAAGAAGTTTAACTTTGATATGACTTTAGCGGGATCAAATCGAAAACTTCAACTCTCCGAATTGGAAGAGATGCGTAATGACGCATATGAAAGTGCTAAAATCTATAAAACCAAAACCAAAGCTTTTCACGATAAGACCATCTTACAAAGGTCTTTTTATTCTAATCAAAATGTTTGACTTTTCAATTCTAGATTACGCCTCTTCCCTAGTAAGCTTCGTTCTAAATGGGATGGACCCTATATTGTGACCACAGTATTCCCCAATGGAACAGTTGAGCTCAAAGACCCAAAAGATGGAAATATTTTTAAGGTAAATGGGCAAAGGTTGAAACCCTATGCAGAGGGTATTGTTTTGGGTGAATTAATTGAAACCTCAGTTTTAGATGATCCTTTCTATCAAGACGGTTGATTAATTTGAGGATGTCTGGTTGAAGACGTAAAAGTTAGCGCTTGTGGGAGGCAACCCATTGATTTTGTAGTATATTTTATTTTAGAGAGTTAGATTTTAAGTTTGGGGTGGATTTTACATCCCCCTACTCTCTTAGAGAGTCAGTTTGGGCTCCCCTTACCCTTTTAGAGTCTTAGCAAAAAAAAAAAAAAATCGGCACCCTCATAGCGTTTTTGGTGATCGATCGCCCCTAGGAGGGATCAATTGCCCATTAGATACGTGAAAAAAAAACCCTCATTAAAACGCTCGTATTCTCCTCTTTTCACTCATTCTATCCCTTTCCTTCCCACTCACTCTCTTCCATTATTCTTTCTCCAAATCATCCCTAAATAATTCTTCATTTTCATTTGGGTGAAAGCAACACAAGGGATTGTGGATTTTGTGGATTTCTTCAAAGGTAATTACTTAGATCTCTTCCCTTTCCACATATTTTCTTTTATATTACATGATTTGTGTTGGATTTGGATTCTTTTGTGAATGTGGGAGGCCGGGTGGGCCGAGTATATGATAAATTGGTTGGATTGGTGTTGATAGTTGTTGTGGGAGGCCGGGTTGACCGTTTGTGTAGTGTTTTGGGTGTTGATTTGGGTTGTTAACTAGTGTGCTCCCCAAGTGTTTGTGAATTTGCCTCAAAGAGATTTTGTGCATATAATGGCCCCCAGAAAGAGGAGAAATACTAGAAAACAACCCATTGAGTCAAGTGAGGAACCCAATGCCCAATTTGGAGAGAGGTAAGTGGAGCCTATTACCACTTTTGATATTGATTTTTTTCGAAATCATAGGCCTACCGCCTCTACCATTGAAGAGTTGGAAAGAAGGGAACTTTTGTGTTTGCTAAGGCCTTCCATCATGGCCCACCCTCGATTAGTGCAATTATTTTATCAAAACATGGTTAAGAATAATCGAGATGGGTGGCCAGTTCTCTCCGTCTCAGTGGATGGGGTTAGTTTTGATGTCACTGTGGAGTCTATTACTTTAGCTATGGGATGCCCTGTTACTCCACCAGATGGGGTAGATTTTACACCTTCCCCACTTAAGAGCCCTGACACTTATGAGATCATAGATGTTATGTGTAATGGTCGGTACCATGATAATGGAAAAAAAATTGTACCAGAAGGGCCCTTCTCCCACCAGATTTAGGTTTATGGCATCCATTTTAAGCTAAATTTGTTTCCTATAGGGCATAAAATTGAGAGACAAGATCTTTTTTTGAGAGCCCTGTATGAGTTTTGGAGTGGCCAATGGGTTGATGTTGCTGAATATATTTGGCGCACTATAGAGAAATTCTATGACAAGGCCATTGATTTGCAGTCTCCTAGATCAAATACATGGAATCTGAACTTTGATAATTTAATTATCCAATTATTAATTGATCATGGGTATGTTATTGATGAAAGTGAGCCTATTGCACCTCCTATATATTTTGGAGAGTCTTCTTGGAGTAAATCTTATAAAGCTTTAATTAAAGTAACCAAAAAGAAAATGCCTAATGATCATACTTCCGATGATGAGATTATTCCTGATGAGGTTCATGCACCTCCCCAGCCTAGACCTAGAAGGCCACCTACCCAGTCTAGTGTTCAGTCAGAAGCACCTGTGTACTTGGCTCGTCAGGAGTTTTAGGAGTATCAGAGTATTTAGGATTAGAGATGGGAGGCACAGCAGCAACATTAGGTAGATTTTCATGCTTTCAGGGAGCATTCGGAGTAGAGATGGAGACAAGCCGATACCTTTTATGATGAGGCGCGACAACATTGTGATAGGGCTGATCAGTTTTATCAGCAGCAGACCCAGAGCTCTTTTGATTTTCAACAAATGATGAGGGCTGTACTAGAGACATAGTTTCCACCAGGCCACTATCCTCCTCCTCCTCCTCCTCAGTAGTTCTTCCCTCTAGTCTTTACTAAGGTTTTTATTTTCTTGAGTCAGTTGTATGTTTATTTTTCATAATTTTATTGAGTCAGTCTATTACTTGTTTTATCCACTATTTGAACTTCAGATGCTCCCTATTTTATGTTATATCTCTTTGCATCTATTATTTTTTGTGGATATTTCTTAGTTTGTACTAACCCTATTTGGTATTGTTTGGATGAAGTTTAGGGTGGTTTGTCTACATTCTTGATCTATTTTCACCCCCCTTCGCCTTTCGGCCTCATGATTTGCCTTTCACCTGTCAAGTATTATTGTTCTAATCCCTTTTGTACTTTCATTTTATTTTTACATTGAGGACAAATTAAACTTTAAGTTTGGGGTTGAGAAATAATAGTTTAGGTTATCATTTTCATTATCTATTTGGGTGATTGTGTAAATATGAAATAGGGTAGGACATAGGGTAATTCAAATCTTATTGATAGGGTTAAATTTGAGAACACATAAACCCAAATATACACTGTTTTTAACCCTTGACTAAACTATAAAGGCTTAAAACTTTTCAAAAGTCATGAATACACTTTGAAATTTGCACAAATACTCTAACACATTGTCTAGTGGGGTTTGAAACCAAACTAATTAATTAGTGTTTTTGTTAACTCATAGGAAGCTGGATAACCTAGAAATTGAACACCAACCTTGGCTAAAGTAAAAAAGTGATAGAAGAATGGGTTACCAAAGATTAGAAGAGTAAACTACTTTCAGAAAAGAAATCAGAAAGGAGTTTAACTATTTTAACAAATTCCTTCTTAGCCCTCCAGACCACGTCTCATAATCCTTCCCCCAGATACATAATGTATATAAATATATAAAAATCATCGTACACCAAAGGCGGGTCATAAGCCTTTGGGATACCTTATCTAGAGAAATCATAAGTGCTGGACGAGGGCATTATTCTCAGGGTAGATGCGATATCCACCGTCAGGCCTCAATCATCTAGTACGAGAGAATTGGACTATGGAAGCCTCGATTCCCTCCAATAGCCCATAGGGAAGTGGGGCAAGATACATCCCAAAATTTCCTCCTGACTATCGGCCCAGATAGTAATCAATATTTTATTAGAATAGGAGATGAGAGGAACACACACGCCCATTCCCACGAGGAAAGCAATTTGTGCCTTTATCTCCTGACAAGGTAATAGGGTACATGATGATATGATTCTACCAAATCCCTATAAAGACAAGGCTGAACCGGTAACCGCCTTCTCGCCTCAACGGAATTTGACTCCTTCAAGCTTTTGATCTGCATAAGCCCGCAACGCCATTTTGATTGAAGACTTGTCTTGAAAAATAGAATATCATAATGGCATTAGAAAGTATTCAGTAATCAAATCCTACTGAAATCTTACCAAGGACTACTTTGGTCCTGACGGAGTAAAACCACCTTTGAGCTTTCCTTCTGATTTTTGAAAGCTTATCAGTTAGTCAAAATCTACTCCTTTGACTACATTATCTATTGAATACTCAACTACTTCAGACCATGAAGGCGTAGTGCGTTAACCAGTATGCTCGGAGTCCGGATCTTATTCTCGAACGTGGCATACTTTAAGGTATCTGAACCTTTCGAATGCTTTGAGCTTTTAACAATATTAAAAGCTTATCTGAAATATTTGTAAAATATTACTCAAGCTGAGAAAGGCGTCAGTAATTAATACCCAAAAGCTTGTTATGCCAACATTAAACCGCAAAGATAGTGTAAATGAACATTTGATACACTAATGGTTCGAAATTTGCATTTATAACAAAATACTTTAAAGCAATAGAACATTTTTTGGATCATCATAATCTTTATCCACGTGGCTTCTGACTAGTTCAGGTTCTGATCTGACTAGGAAATTACTTCCACATGTCATCTTATCATTTTCTATCATCAACAGAGATTAAATTCGAAGATATTTTATGCTAAGGGAAGACGAGTGATTACACAACCGTAGATTAGTGTGTATCATTCGTGCTAACCGAAGATACGATATGCTTAGAATATAATCCCTTGAACTTTTCTTGATTAGTTGAGAGGGGACGTGCTGTCACTCTAATTGGAATGTTTGCAAATTAAGATGTTATAATAAATTCAAAATAAGGATTAGTTATTAGGTTAGTAGTGGATTTGAAAACCCTAGATTTTCTCTTCAAAGTATTTCAAAATCAGTAGTTGATAATTAAATTAGAATTCTTAATTAGTTTAATTCATTGTTTTAATTTAATCAAATAAAATTTAATTGTCTCAATTATTAGTTTAAAATTAATCTGAATAAAAAACAACGAAACCAACGTAGTCCTCAGAGGAACGATACCCTTGCTAGTACTATTCTACGGAATTATTACTAAGAATGAATAATTTAAGATTACTGACGAACAATTTTTGGCACCGTTGCTGGGGACTGCTGGAACGGTCTAATTGTTAATTTGAAAGATTAACTTTAAATTAATCATAATAAAAAAATTCCAAAAATATTTTTCATTTTATTTAATTGAAATCTTTGTGTTTCCAGGTACCAAATTGCTCAAACTGCAGGAATTGAAAAGGCGTGTTCAACATCGTGAAAAGCATGAGAGTTTTGTGAGTTTTTACTTTTTAAGTAGATATTTTATCTCAATTTGGTGTCTGTCAAACATAGAGTTTTTCCTTTAGGGTGTATGCACGGGAGGAGGTCTTGTAATCCGAAACTATTCCCCATTGATTCTGAGTTAGAGCGTACTGCTAGGTTTCTCAAGGTTTTTGCCTTATTCGAATCCAATTTTGAAGCGAAAGCTTCTACCATTTCTAGAGCAAACCTAGAAGCTATTCCTTTCCCTGATATGGCAGAAGAACATGACCCAATAAAATCATTGAAAGAGTATTTTACTCTTTCTACATATTCATCCCCTTCATGCATCCGTTTCCTGGATACTACGACGGCCCATTATGAGATTAAGTCCAATATTATTCAAATGATACAATCTTATCATGAACTTAATAATGAAGATCCCTACAAACATCTTGATGAATTTCATGAGATTTGTACTACTTTCAAGTTGCAGGGGTTTTCTGATAAGGGGTTTTCTGATGATGCCCTTAGATTGCGCCTCTTCTCATTCTCTTTGAAACACAAAGCCAAATATTGGCTTGACTCTTTAGAGGCCAATTCTATTACCACTTGGGCTCAAATGTAGCAAGACTTTCTTGTGAAATTCTTTCCTAAAGGAAAAACAAATTTGATGAAGCGAACCATCACAAGCTTTGCTCCAGTTGATGGTAAACTATTTCATGAAACATATAGGAGAGATTCAAAGATCTTCTCCATAAGTGTCTCCACCACCAAATTCTAAAGTGGCAGTTAGTTCAATCTTTCTATGATGGATTGCCTACACTCAACCGTCAATTGGTTAATGTTTCTTGTGGAGAAACATTTATAATGAAAAATGAGATTTAGGCATGAGAGCTTTTTGAAAATCTGAGTGAAAACTCTCTCCACCATGCTTCGAATAGTCGTTCTGAGAGACCTTCATCTTCCTCAAATCCTAAGAGAGGCATCTATGAAGTGGGCACTTCAATAGATGTTTCATCTAAAGTAGATGAATTGTCTAGAAAATTGGATAAACTCATGGCTTCATAGATGTATCAAAAGGGCCCTAACACTCATGAGATCATAGATGTTATGTGTAATGGTCAGTACCATGATAATGGAAAAAAAATTGTACCAGAAGGGCCCTTCTCCCACCAGATTTATGGTTTATAGACTCTATTTTTAAGCTAAATTTGTTTCTCATATGGCATAAAATTGAGAGACGAGATCTTCTTTTGAGAGCCCTGTATGAGTTTTGGAGTGGTAAATGGGTTGATGTTGCTGAATATATTTGGCGCACTATGGAGAAATTCTATGACAAGGCCATTGTTTTGCTGTCCCCTGGATCAAATACATGGAATCTAAACTTTGGTAATTTAACTACCCAATTATTAATTGATCATGGGCATGTTATTGATGAAGGTGAGCTTATTGCTCCTCCTATATATTTTGGAGAGTCTTCTTGGAGTAAATCTTATAAAGCTTTAATTAAAGTAACCAAGAAGAAAATGCTAGATGATCATACTTCCGATGATGAGATTATTCCTGATGAGGTTCGTGCTCCTCCCCCACCTCCCCGGTCTAGACCTAGAAGGCCACCTATCCAGTCTAGTGTTCAGTCAGAGGCACCTGTATACTTGACTCGTCAAGAGGTTTAGGAGTATCAGAGTATTCAGGATCAGAGATGGAAGGCACAATAGCAGCATCAGGCAGATTTTCATGCTTTCAGGGAGCATTCGGAGCAAAGATGGAGACAGGTTGATACCTTTTATGATGAGGCGCGACAACATTGGGATAGGGCTAATCAGTTTTATCAGCAGCAGACCCAGAGCTCTTTTGATTTTCAACAGATGATGAGGGCTGCACTAGAGACACAGTTTCCACCAGGCCACTATCCTCCTCTGTAGTTCTTCCCTCTAGTCTTTACTGAGGTTTTTATTTTCTTGAGTCAGTTGTATGTTTATTTTTCGTAATTTTATTGAGTCAGTTCGTTACTTGTTTTATCCACTGTTTAAACTTCAGATGCTCCCTATTTTATGTTATATCTCTTTGCATCTATTATTTTTGGTGGATATTTCTTGGTTTGTATTAACCCTGTGAGGTAATATTTGGACGAAGTTTGGGGTGATTTTTCTACATTCTTGATCTATTTTCACCCACTTCGCCTTTCGGCCTCATGATTTGCCTTTCACCTTTCAGGTATTATTGTTTTAGGTAATTCACCAAGATATATTCAATTTTCAAATCGAATATTGAATACTTGGTCCCTTCCCACCATATGGGGTATTGATTTCATGGGTCCCTTCCCACCATAAGAGTTATTCCCACATACCTCGAACTCAATTTTCTTATTTTGCCAAATCTCATCATTCCTTTTGTTGGAGAGATCTTGACAAATACTTGGTCCCAACTTGAAATTCCAAGTCTCTTCGATGAGTGTCAGCATAACTCTTTTGCCTACTTTAGGCAGTCTTCAACCTATACCTGATAACTTGAATCATGTTTGAAGTTTTTTCAATGAGTTCAGGACCCAATATCTTCCTTTCACATACTTCATCCCAACATTGAGGTGAACAAAAACTTCTACATAGTGTCTCGAAAGGTGTTATTTGAATGCTTGCCTGGTAACTGTTATTGTAGAAAAACTCTACCAATGGCAAATGATCATCCCAACTACCTTGGAACTCCAACATACATGCCCTTAGCATATCTTCAATAATCTGATTCACCCTCTAAGTTTGCTCATCGGTCTGAGGATGAAAGGTTGTGCTGAAATCCAATTGAGAACCCATAGCTTGTTGAAAGTTTTTCCAGAATCTCGAAGTGAATCTCAGATCCCTATCCGAAACAATGCTAACCGGTACACCATGCAAACGAACCACTTCCTTGATGTACAAGCTTGTCAACTGATTTGAATTAAAGGGAGTATGATATGGAAGAAAGTGAGCTGACTTGGTCAATTGGTCTACTACAACCCACATAACATCGAAGTTCTTTGTTGTCCTTGGCAAACCTACTACAAAGTCCATCGAGATGTTTTTCCACTCCTATTCTGGAATAGAGAGTGGCTGAAGGAGTCTTCTAGGTCTTTGGTGTTCAGCCTTAACTTGTTGGCAAACCAAACACTTAGACACATATGTTGCCACATATCTCTTCATGTTTCTCCATCATTCCAAAAAACAAAATTCACGTTTCTCCATCAGAAGTGCTTGTTCAAGTTCTGGTACATTTTGGTGCTTCTGGGATGAATGGTATACTTTGACTTGTGTGCCCCATCCAAGATTTTTCTTTTTAGTTTCTCATTGGCTAAAACACATATTCTCCCATCAATAGAAAGGGCACCATTCCCATTCATCCTGAAATCTTTGTCCCCCTTGCTGGTCATTCTATTAAAATACTCCCACAATTCTTGATCAGCGTCCTGAAGGTCTTTGATCTTGTCCAATAGCATTGGCATGACTGTAATGTTACCCATTAAGGCTCTTGATGTACCAATATTGATATTTAACTCATTATTGGACAAGTCTTCCAACAACTTCCATTCTTGAACCATCATGTGAGCTAGTAGTCTATAAGGCTTTCTGCTGAGTGCATCAGCCACTACATTGGCCTTCTCCGGATGGTACAAGATTGAGCAGTCATAATCTTTGAGGAACTCCACCCAACGATGTTGTCTAAAGTTCAACTCTTTCTGTGAGAAGAGATACTTCAAACTCTTATAATCTGTGAATTTTTTGAAAAAGCTCACTATATAAGTAATGCCCTCATATCTTAAGAGCGAACACAACTGCTGCAAGCTCTAGATCATGAGTAGGATAGTTCTTTTCGTGATTCTTCAATTGTCGGGAAGTATATGCAATGACCTTCCTGTGTTGCATGAGAACACATCCTAGCCCAATATGTTAAGCATCACTGATACTACATAACCTCCACTACCGGATGAAACTGTCAATATTGGTGCCGTAGTGAGGCGCTTCTTCAACTCTAGGAAGCTCTCTTCACATTTCTCATCCCATGTGAATCTGGCATTCTTCCTAGTCAGATGGGTGAGTGGTGCTGCCAAACTATAAATCCTCCCACGAATCTTCTATAATAGCTAGCAAGGCCCAAAAAGCTCCTGATCTCTGTAACTTTTGGGTCTACCGCAATCTGCCACTAATTCTATCTTGGCAGAGTGCATTGAGATCCCTTCAACTGAAATCACATGGCCTAGAATATATATTTTCTCTAGCCAAAAATCACACTTGCTAAGTTTAACATACAACCCATGCTCTCTTAACTTCTTTAATGTGTTTCAGAGGTGTCTCTCATGATCCTCTCGTATTTTGGAGTATATCAGGATGTCATCCACAAATATTACCACATAATTATCTAGGACCGACCTGAATATCCTATTCATCAAATCCATAAAAGTTGTTGGATCATTAGTCAAACCAAAGGGCATGATTAGAAACTCATGATGCCCATATCTAGTCCTGAAAGCAGTTTTAGGAATATTTTCTTCCTTTATCTTCAACTGATGGTAGTCTGATCAAAGATCAATCTTCAAGAAGTATTTGGTTCATTGCAACTGATCGAATATGTCATCTATCTATGACAATGGATATTTATTCTTGATGTGTTTTACAAGAAGTATTTACCGGTTGTGGTCAGGGAGAAGAAAGAAGTGGAGTTCCTCACTTTGGAATAGGGGAACATGACTATGGCCAATATGAGGCCAAATTTTCTGAGCTTTCAAGGTTTGCTCCACATATGATCGCTACTAAGGCGATGAAGGCCAAAAAATTCGAGAGAGGACTGAGGTCCTATATTAAAGATAAAGTCTCCATGTTCCGACTTGAGACTTTTGCGGAAGTCAATGATAGAGCACAATTGGCAGAAAAGAATTCAGAGGAATTCTTGAGAAAGAGGGAACAAAGTCATAAGGAGAGGTTCACTAGGCCTCCTCCGAGTAGCTTGGGTCCTCAGAACAAAAGGCCAAGGACTTTAGGCCCAGAACTAGTTGCCAGACTGACTCAGTTTCAGAGGCTTGCACCTACACCGGTACCTACAACTCCTCGTTCTTAGGCACCTCGAGCTACACAACCTGTTGCATGGACACCTATATTCGATATATGTGGGCAATGCAACAAGAGGCATACTTCGGATGAAATTCGGATAGTCACAGGAGGATGTTTCCACTATGGGGACCTGACTCATAGGATTAGGGACTGTCCTGGTAAGAATCAACAACAGCCCCCTCAGACCTAGCCACAGGGTACTAGGCCGCTAACCAAGTAGACTGCACCACAGAGGACCCCTCAGGCTCCTAAGCCTCAGCAGCAGCTTTCGCTAGCTTGTCCGACGGCTCAGGGCAATATCTTTGCCATCTCAAAACAGGATGCTCAAGCATCTAATGATGTAGTTCATGGTACATTTTACTCTAGTTATGAATCCGATTGTGATATTGATTATGATATTGTTTGATGATTGTGAACATGTTATTATACTATTATAAATGAGTTATGATGTGATGTATTATGAACTTATGCATGCAAAAACATGAATCATGACATAGTTAATTATGAACCTCAAGCACACTACTTATTAACAAGTTCTTTGTCGTGCTCCAAAATTCCATGTTGGTCAATGAGACCTTAGGTCCGTGACACTGCATATCCTTATCCATTAATCAACATAAAGGCATGCTGAAATGTGAGTCTAAAAAATTCTCTTTAACATATAACCAATAGAAGTCATCAATAATATAAATCATTTAAACTGTTGACCAACTAACAGAATACTCTGATGTACGTCGCTTTAGTTGTCTTTCTATTCCTTCATGTAGACTAATCGATTATCATCGATCATTCTTTTCTGCTCTAAATTCATTGATTGTTCCTTTTTGTTATTCTTAGGCTGCTAAAATTTTTTGGGTGTGTGAAAGAAATGGATGAAGCGATCAAGGCTTTAGAAGAGAATGACACATGGATCTTGGTTCCCCTGCCAGATTGGCAAGCAAGTGACAGGGAGCAAGTACTGGGTTTACATTATAAAACTCAAGTTTGATGACAACTTAGATTGGTACAAGACCAGGGTACTTTGATTGCTCTTGCTTCTTCTAAAAGTGGGGAGATCGATTAACTAACTGGATGTAAGGGACACATTCCTTTATAGAGATCTCAAGGAGGAGGTCTATCTAGCTCAGCCACCTGGGTATCAGTCAAAGGATCCTTTATTAGCTTGTTAGCTATCTAAAGCCTTGTATGATCTTAACAGGCTCCTAGAGCTTGGTCTAAGAAGTTTATTTTTTCCCTTTATTGACTATTATGTTAAGTGTCAATAGGTTAGGGACATTTTTCTCTTGGTTTTATTATTATATAGAAGAAATTAGTAAAATTGTGTTAGGTTTTCACATTCTCCAAAATTATTGTAGGCCTCCCTACAATACTTTTCTTCACCTTCTTCTTCTCTTTTTTGAGTGGTCTTCCTGTGTATCTAACATTAACAGGATCAACACACTCAAATTTCATGCACCCTATCACGAATGTCCACATGGGTCCCAGGGGGTTGAAGCCCCCCCTCAACTTTTGGGAAAAAAATATTTAGTAGTATCATACATGGGACATAGCTTGGGAGTAGGGTCGGAGCCAGGGTTGCGGGGGGCTATAGCCCCCTAGACTTTTGAGAAGAAAAACACACTAAATTTATACATATTATTTAATTTAAGAGGGCATAGGCATGGGGCAAGGGGAAGTTGCACTAATCTTTTTTTTAAAAAAAATAAATGTTATACTTATATTATTTAATTGAAGACGACATAGCCATGGGCAAAGGAGTAGCATGCCCTAACTTTAAAAATATATGTATTCTTTACAAATGGACACAAACTATAGAGAAGACATACGAACTTGGCCTTCAAAAAAAAAAATCATGAGCTACACCACCCCCACCCAAGAAAATCCTGCCTCCGCCAGGGGTGGAGCCACATGGGACTAGGGGGCCTGAAGCCCCCCTGAAATGTTGGAAAAAAAATAATTTCTATATGGTGCTATTTGGGGTGTAGCCTGGGAAAGGGGCAACGCCAGGGAACGGGGGGCTTAGCCCCCCCATAAACTTCCGAGAAAAGGTATATTCCTTACAAATAGACGTGATGACCTATGAACTTAACCCTAAAAAAAAAAATATTAGGGGGCGTATTGTTAGCCCCCTTGCAAGAGAATCCTAATTCCACCCTACGAGTCGTTACCGGGACTTGAATTATTTAGGGAAAATGAGAATATTTGACAACCTATAAGGCGACTCCAAATGACATTCTCGTCCCATAAACAGAGAAAATCATGGGAAAAAAGAAAGAAAAAGAAGACAGAGATAAAGACCTGAGCATAAGAGCTCCCCAAAGCATTTTGCTTTAGCTCTTTTTTATCTCTTTGCAATCATCCATTAGAGGTGGTGGGGTGCGTGAGGAAGGTTACTAACGGTTTTTTGAAGAAAGAAAAGCATTCCTTTTTCATCTTCTTCTTTACTTCGAATCTCATGTCTTGCGGTAGAAATGGAATGTTCTGTTAGTGCTTTTGTGGCCAAGTCAAGACAAAATTAAAAAGTAGGTGGAATGTCCCAACTCCCAACGGCTAGGCTAATCTTTGGTCTTTGCTTTTAAAATCATCAAGAGGGCCCAAAGATAGAAAGCTCTAATTAAGTATTTCAATTACATTATATATTCTTACCAAAAAAAAATTCAAATATATTTGCAATGCCTGACTCCTAAAACTGGTTTTTTATAAAACTCGGTTTTGACTACAAGATTATGCAACAAAAGTTTTTTTTTAATTTTTAACATCATCCTCCCAGTAGTGGATTTTAAATGGATTTTATGTTTTTAGCTTCGAGATTTTTAGGGGAGTTATCAAACGGGCACAGTCTACATCGCACGTGTCATGGCCCACCTTGCTCTTTTTAATTAACTCTATTTTTTTGGTAGAAAGGTTATCATGTAACACACATACACCCTAACCGTGCACACATAGCTAGACATGCCAGACCTATGGTAGCCTCTAAGGTGCCATAAGGGTAAGTCCAAACAACCACTCTAAAAGGGCCTTGTCTTAAGGAGGGTTGATGGTCCTTTATTTACCCCTCTGAAGTCCACTTTGCAACCGATGTGGGACTAAACCCGGGATATGTGGGGATTTTGGCTCGAATAGGGCAAACCCAACATGGGCAATCGATCGGCCAAGCATGGCCGATCGATCGGTGGCCGACGAGTTTAGATGGGCTGAATTTTTTGAGTGGTTTTGGAAACTCCTATTTCGTTGGGAAGTTGCTTTGTGTTGGAATTCCTATATTGGGGAAATTTTAAAGGGGTTAGGACTCATCCTTGCCTATAAATAAGCTTAGGGTAGAGGCTTATAGAGATAACCTAGAGAGTAAGAACCTTAAGAATGAGAGAAATCAAGATGTGAGGTGTGAGTTGGGCTTCTATGGAGAACGGGAGATCTCTTATGGAAAGCTCTTGTTAGCTTTCAAGAGAGGAGAGTGTTCTCACGATTTTATCTTAGTGTGCTCTCATGGTGGAGAGTATTGGTTCTGTTTTGAAGGGTTTGGGTTTTGTGTTTCCTTTATCCTAAAAGGATTCGGGTTTAGGTCAGATTTAGGTTGAGAGAGTGAACAAAGAATTGTGACGGTTGTGTGAGAGCCTTTCAAGGTTTGTGGTAGAGTCAGGAAAGCAAGATGCTATGAGAGGCAGGTCGGTCTCCTCCATCAAGGAGAAAAGAGCAAAGAATGGAGAACACATTAGCTATGGAGCTAACATCTTAATGATAGGGCAAATCACAGCACCTCAACCCATCACCTTTACCAAAAAGGATGCAGCACATACAGGCTATCCGGGAGGCCAGGGGAGTGGTTTATCTCTAGGCAGAGAAATGGGTAACCAAGCGCGAAGGATTTTTTCGCTGATTGCACGAGCTAGCCAGCACGTCAACCTAAAAACAGGAATCAACTCGTCTTGAAGACGGAGAGGGAGGATGGGAATGAGGTGTTCTTAAAATCCTTAGATGAAAGGCGGTGTCATAGAGCAACGATCATTTTGTCATCTTTCATCACAACATCTTTAGGGTATGAAGCCCCCGGATCTAGGCGAGGTGATGGCAGGGAACTCCAACTTGTAGTTGTGCTGTATCAATCTAGTTTCTTGTTGGCTTTATCATATGGACAAACGGTTGACAAAGAACACTTTGTTCAGCGTATTCAGGAGAATACCATTTTAGACCTGGGATTAGTTCAACAGAAAGGGAGCTCGGGACAAGAGAAGGAAAGTTATGGGAAGCGAGAGCTTGCTTGACCGAGTGAAATCCTGTGTGAATCCAAAATACGAGTTTATTAACTTAAAAGGGGGTTGAAAGCACCTTGTATAGTAAGGGTGCTAGCGCATAGAAGGTAAGGCTTACTAGTCAAGGGCTTTATGTTGTGAGGAAGGGTTCTTTTATTATAAATAATAAGGGTGGAAATTAAATACCTCTGTTGAATAGGGTAGGACCTTACCTGGTCAATGCGTGTAAAAAGCCCTTCGTTGAGGAGATGTGTGGGACAGAGGGCTCGTGATACCTGCTACCCACCCTCCCTCCTCTGCTTTGAGAAACGTGTGAACGGAGCCACCGGTGACCGGCTCAATGAGCGCCTTTGGGCGATGGTTTCTCGACTGAACCCGGACTTCTTTTCCAATCCAAGCAACCTACGTGATCCCCCTCCAGCGGGATCAGAAAATGTTGTATTAAAGTTTCGATAGGCCTACTTCTCCAGCTCCCTGGAAAAGCCAGAAAAGTGTCCCACGTCTCATTCATTGAAGTGGAAGTCTGTTCATTTTACATATGGGAAGTCATGCTCAACCTCTCAAGGGTTTCGTTATAGGGACGGGACTAGGAAGAATGAAACATATTTCCAGGTATTATTATACACTTTTATAAGTACTTCATGCTATGGAATTGTTATGTTCAAGGAACTTGGTTTCCAAGTTAGACTCATGATTTACTATTGTCCTCAGGTTCAAATCATGAGACGTGTTAACAGGGGTTGAGGTTACCAGACTAGAGGAAGTGGGGGGGGGGGAAATTCCATTGGGTGATGAGCAACCCAACCTCACACAAGTCTTGGTGTCTATAGCAGAGACCATAGCCAATCTCGCAGCCAGGCCGACTGCTGCTACTCCTGCACCTGCACCACCTCTAGTCCACCACATTGTGGGACTCAAGGCATTCAGGAGACTGCATCCTCATACTTTCTACGGGGCCACGGATGTCAAAAGGTCTACCAGGCACTCTGTTGTATTGATGGGCAACATTTAGATAAAGCTTCCTTCATGATGGAAGGAGCAGCTGAGCATTGGTGGAGATCTGCACTGAGGCAGAGGGATGCCGCCAAGGCAGGGGAGCCGTGGACATAAGAGGAGTTACTCGATATCTTTTACAGGCAGTACTGATCATCAATTAAATAAATCTTATAGTAGTTATAATTCCGTAGAATAGCGAAGTATGGGGTGTTGAACCACAGAAGATTGCACTGGTTTATTGCTTTTTTCTCAAGATTATTTCTAAGTCAATTGGTAATAGACTTGATTGATTTGATTGTTTTTAACCTTAGAATGGAATTTGGACTAATGAATTCTATTTTTATTAACTAAAACTAAGAGGTTTTGTGATATAAAGGAGAGAAGATCTAGGGTATTTAAATCCACCACTAACCTCCTAATTGAACCAATGTGCATTCATTCAGGTCTCTTAAGTGTAAACAATAGGGATGAGAGTGACTACAAGTCTCAACTCATCGAATCAAGAATAATTCAAGGGATTAAACTCTAGGCATATCCTATCTTTGGTTAGCACATGTGATACACACTAAACTAAGATTGTGAAATCATTCGTCTTCCCTAAGCATATAATATCCTATAATTTAATTCTTCGACAGTAATACCAATGTATAAAATTCATACCAACAATCACAAAAAGATGATATGAATGATTTCAATCTCAACACAATAAAACCTAAGACAAGGATAAGATCATATTAAACCGAATATAAACTCTAATAAATTGTTTGAAGAACTATCCTCTCATTATGCAATCATTGTTTACAAAAAGAATAAAACTTAAATAAAATACAATAGATACAATTACTTGGCTAGGGTTTCATCTAAACCCTAGAAAAAGAAATTAGTTCATGGCGAGGTCGAAAAATAATAGAGAGGGAGAAACACTGCTAATTTGACTTTAGAAGTCTTCAAAACAGGCTCACAAAAGGGGTTTTTTGCACTATGTAAACACTCAAAACGACATCAACCGATCGATCGGCCCATCTTGGCCGATCGATTGGTTAGTAGGCGAGTTCTTCCAATTATGTCCTTTTTCTTCCCCTTTCTTCTCCTTGGGTCGGATCTTTTTTGGTTCCGCTTCACTTGAATCTTTGAAGTTTATAAATCCTCAATTTAGCTCTATTTTCTTCGCATGAACCTGAAAACAATAACACACCCAAGTTAAGTAACATAATGGATAGAGGGGCTCAACCGAATTAACAAATGCAGTTTAAGGTGCATAAATGTGTGACAATTAGCACCGATCACAACCCCAAACTTACATATTGCTAGCTCTCGAGCAATGCAAAATAAAATAAAAATAAAAACTAAGCTAAGCTAACTACATTCCTTTTCGTGGGATCCCCGGTTGCATTTGGTATATAAAACAAACCTTTTAAACCCCTATTCCTATACCGATGGAAAATTTTGTATTACCAACAGTTTTCAGTCGTTCGTAAAACTCTTTTTTCTTGTAGTGCTAGCGAGTCATTACGCATCCAATTAGTTAACTATATAAAACTGCAACACATAGTTTAGCTAGGTCAATTAATATTAGTCAACATCTGTTTTCTTTTAGCTAAGATTGTTAGTTGGTTGGAGTACATGTAAAAACCCTCGTGATGACAACACATTTCCACTTGGGAAATCCTTCTTAAGTAACAAAAATTTGTGAAGAAAAATTTATAAAAGTATCCACGTGTCTGATGGTTGTCATGATATGATCAATTCTATTTTTACTTTGGCACAAGAGATCTTGGGGTGGGCCCTATATTCTTGTAATCTAAACCAACCAATGTACCTGCTTGCCTTATAATCCACCCATGCACATGTAGTCTAAGACTCTCTTTATCTTTACCTTTACCTTGCATGCCTGGAAGGAAAAATAATTAAAAGAGAATATTACTAATATAAATGAGTATATATCTTTTATGCAACCTTTCAATTAGCACAACTGCACAATAGTGAAGAAAAAAAACTGAGGTAGCAAGTAGAGATGGAAAATGTGTGGTGGAATGGAAGTGGTCAATAGAAATTGGAAAAAAGTTAACGTTCCCGTGGTTTCCAATTTGTAACGGAATGACCGGTTTTCGTTGGTTCACGCCCAAATATTATATACTCACCTACTCTGGTTAAGATTCACTCATCCTTAGGGTTAAGCAATCCAACCATGGTTTTTTATAATAATAAAATCAAAATCTTAAGTTTAATTTAATTAAGCTTAACTAGGGTTAAAGGGGGTACGAAGACATGAGGTAAGATATGAAACGGAACCATGGGTCCGGTCCGCTAATCACTGCTCATAAAAATTTAGGGAGGTGGGTTGTATTGAAATGCGTGGAATAAAAAGCATGAGGATAGGTGAATATATGGATGATAAGATAAGATGTCCTTTTAACTCTTTTAACTCTCAAGTCTCAATAAGCTCATACAGATCATTTAGGCTGGCACTGATTGGGACGGATGGTACTAGGTATATGTGTTTCTCAATGGAATTTGGGCTTTGGGTTTTTGGAAAGTGTGATCAAAGGTGTCTCATCAACACGGCCATTTACTTTTGTGGCCTAACTTTTCCCAGTACTCTAAATTAAATCCCAACCCTCTTAACTCTCTCTCTCCCTCCCTCTTAAAGCCATAGATTTTGTTAGCCCGGTGGCAAATCTTCCAAAGACGTAAGTGGGGCCAAACAAATATCAAATATTGTCAAATTTTTATTTATTTTAATTGTTAAAATGTTATGAAACATCTCCACGTGCTACCCCAACTTGCGTCTGTGGAAAAATTTGGAATAAATGCAACTTGGGCTAGCACTCCTCCTCAAACCATATAGGTAATGGAAGTTATTAAAATTTCCCTTTCAAAAGGAAGGCCTTCTTTTTCTAGGGGGCATGGAGGGAAATTCTATCGGCTATATAAAATAACTGCTGACTACTAAAAAAAGATAAATGATGTTGTAAACCAAAAAAATAATGAGCAATAGCTCGCTCCACGAGCAAGGAGCGATGTATTGCTCCTTTCTCTCATAAACTTGGGTTAAACTTTTTTTAACCCTATGATTAATTTTTAAAAAAAATTATTTTCCTAAAATCCAAGGGTAGATGGTTGAAAGGTGAGTGAATCGTAACCACAGTTAAAGGAAGTTAAAAAGAGGATACATAGCAAGAAAAGGGGAGTTGAGATGCCCCTCCTCGCGTCGCCGACGGAGGAGGTGATTATTTTCCAAAAATAATATCCCACCCCTTCCTTCCTTATAAGAGAATAAAGAAAATAAAAGTTTCTAAGTTGCTTTCTCTCCTTGTGTTTACTTTTGCAAGTCCAAATTCACCAAAAAAAAATATCTTAGAACGACTACCAATTAATAAAGCCCTTGCATATAAGTACACATGGCAGTATTTTTGCTAGATAATAAGTCCTTTGATTTATGGTAATTTAAAAGAGGTTAGTTACCATTCACAGCTACAAAAATACAAATTATTTTTACCATTGTCAGAAGAAATGGTGTGTTGATAATTTCCGGATTATGAAAATGCACAGATGTGGAGACGATAAGGAGAATTACAACTAGATGAAAAAGAGACATAAAAACAAAACTAAAAAGACTGAAAAGGAGTCTTTAAATGAGATGAGGTGGAATAAAGGAATAGATAATGAAGAATAAAGTGATTTGGATAATTAAAAGAGGGCGATGTATAAACATGAGCTCCTCCATGAAACCTGTGAAATATCTACACCACACACACACAAAATAGCCTACAATAAAATTCAACAGCGGTATTGGCTGTCGTCCTCTATCGCTGTCAACACGTGGAGTGCTTCTTTTCAACCGATCCATCGATTATTGACGCTGATAAAATATATATATATATATATATATATATATACCCATGGTTTCCACTATTGTTCCATTTGTTTTGATGTAAAATAGAGGAAAACAAAAGAATTCCACGGAAAATATCATTTTTCGTGTGTATTTTCTTTAGGACAATTGACATTTTCCATGAATTTCATTTGATACTTCAAAACAAACGGAGCATAAGTAACAAAATGACCGATCTTCATTGGTCCATGCCCTATTTTTAAGTTTTTTCCAATGTTGTTAAGATTCATTCACCCCTAAGGTTAAGCAATCCCACCTTGGTTTTTAAAATAAGAAAAAAAACTAAAATCTTAACTTTAATTTAGTTAAGCTTAACCATGGTTAAAGGGGTGAAACCTCGGAGAGAGGCAGAGCCGAGGAGGATGGGGACTCTATTCCCCCCTAAATGTAAAAAATAACAAATACTATTTACAAATGAATACAAACATACACGATGGCCATGAACTTGATCGTCAAAAAAAAATTCGAGGATTACGCCCCCGAACCCCATGGTTAGCCCCTTGCAAGAGAATCCTAGTTCCACCCCTGTATGAGGACACAGGGTAAAATAAGAAAAAGAACCCCGGATCCGCTAATCACTGCTCTAAAATAATTATGGAGGCCATCAACTAAGTTGTCTCCTAGTTGTGGTCATTCATCCGGGTGGTTCAAATGGATGACAGTGCACCAATGTGTGAGCTACATTGAATCACCCTAATGTATAATAAGTAACAAAAGGTAAAGGTTACTATTTACTAGTGGTGTATCCAAGCCAAACTTGCTCGAGGCTCGGCTCAATCAAGCTGAGCTTGAGCTCAAATTTTTGGCTTGATTGAGCCAAGTTGATTTTTCGAGCTTAAAAATATGTTCAAGCCGAGCTCGAGCCAAAGCCTGTTTAATTAAGCTCAACTCGAAACTCGGTTCGATTGAGTATTATATAAAAAATAATATATATATATATATATATATATATATAATATTTTTATTTAAACTGAGATTTTTGAGTAATAGATCAAACCAAACTCGAGCATAAAAACCTTTCTAGCCGAGCCAAACTGGGCCAAGTTTTGCTCAACTCGGCTCGAATACACCCATACTATTTACTACTTGTAAATTCTGAAGCATCGATGGCGCATTGCGCATGCCCATCACAAACTCCCACGTTAGGAGGGATCAAATAGAAGCTGCTGGAAGTCGAAACCGAAACCTCCACTTTATGAAGCGTGGTGCTCGACTAACTAAACCAATGTTTGGTCTTATCCTGAATTTTGAGATTAACTATGAACATGAGCTATAGATGAAAAGACAACGGGAGCAATCCAAAATATTCCTTATCGTAAGGGTAATTTGGGAATTATAAATATAACATATTTTCATCAACTAAAATTTTTTCTAATTCTCAAAGCTCTGATCATAGTTAACCCGTATTTATACACGCAACTATGCGAGATTGATTAAAGGTGAGAGTGGGACCTACAACAAAAACTAAAACTGCGTTTCTAATAATGGGACTGTTGAAAGTTTGAAGACTCGTATTTAGAGACTTTGTTTGTATGTTAATAAATTGATGACTTCTCTAGTTTTCTTATCATTTATGGTTGTCGAGAAAATAGGTGAAAACATATAAAAATAACTAAATTAATATATATATATATATATATATATATATATATAGATTTTTTTACTGTAATTCTTAATTATGTTTTGTCTAATTTTCTTTTCTTTTATCTCATTTCATTTATTTTCTCGACAACCAAACATAGTATAATGGTAGGTTCGTTTCACAAGAAATAGAAGAAAAGAAAATCAAACAAGTTTTAAAAAGAAATGAGATTTTATTTTTCTTGTGTTGATTTCCAAGAAATTTAGCAAGAAAATTAAAAAAAATTCTTAAAATACTCATTAACCTGAATCATATTTACATGTTAAATAATTAATGATGTCACATTTATAAGCAGTGATTTTGGAAAGATATTTTTTTTCATGTCTTAAATTTCTCTCAAAACAAGCTTCTTTTTAAGGTTTTTTTTTTAGAAATATTTTTTGATATTATTTAAAATGTGAGAGAGTGGGTAATTCTTGTGATTAACTTCCTATCACGACAGGAATAGCAGGGAGGTGTGCAGGGTCTTTTCGACTTTTTAAGGCCTAGGATTGTCTCTAGGAAAGCCAGAATGGGCTTGTCTCGGGGTTCCATAGAATAGGTGACAAGTGGTGGAGAAGTCAAAATATGGGGCCCATGATTTTGACTTCTCCACCCATAATAAGACATGTGGCGATAAATGTATAAGAATAAGGGTAAGAGATATCAAAGGAGGAGAAGTCAAAATTATGGGGAGAAAAGGAAATGACTTCTCCCCATTTTAATGCCAACTGTCGCACAATGTATGGAACCCCGAGAGCCCATTCTGGCTTCTCCAGGCCTCGGATTGTCTCCGAGGCCTTATTTTAAACATAGCAAATATTGTCTCTTTTCCTTTCTGTTTTTAGCGTGGTGTAGTAGTTTTGTCCACGATGCCTGGGTTTGTCGTAGTGGTTGTGTATCTCCCTTTGGAGAGGTGTCACTCGTGTTCGAGTCTTGGTGTTGCTGTTGAGTGCCCCCACGAGTTCTAACCCCCCAACCCCTAACCTAAGGTAGATAAATGATTAGGACCAAGCCAAAAAAAAAAAAATGTAGTATTGTCCAACCCGAGAGGTGGCTCAGTGGTCTCTAGGGCGAGCCGTAAACTCGGACAACCTGGGATTGACTTCCCATGCCCTCTCTGGAACAGCCATCAGGTTGGGTTTATTCGGCCGTTAACTTGCATGTAGTGGACCGTGGCCACGTGTATTGAGTGGATTAGTTGGCCAAAGGCTGGACACCCCTGACCAAAAGAGCAATAGTCTCCTCGTAAGCCAAGGAGGGGACTATTCCTCCTCGCTCTCACATAGCCGACCCTTGAACTCCCACTAACTCGGGTTAGTTTTTTCTAACCCTTTAGTTAATTATTTTATTTTATTTTTTCTAAAATCCAAGAGTAAATAGGTGAACCCTAAGGTGGATGAATCTTAACCACAGTTAATGGGGTTAGAAGAGGGACACATGGCAAGAAAATGGGAGCAGAGACGCTGCTCCTCGCTTCAACAACCGTGGAGGTGATTATTTTCCAAACCAAAAAAACAAAAAAAAATAGTGGTACTTGAATTCCAGAGGGGCATCACTGTCATATTGGGTATTCTCTCGTGTTATAAAAGTAAATAAGAGGAGGTGGAGGGTTTGTATCTCAATTCAAAAACATAGGGAGGGACTATTGACCTCACTGTCTTGGCGAGTGAATGTCTGAAACGAAAGTCAGGAGGACAATGCTCATTAAAATACCTATGTTTCTGTATAAGAACTCATTACCCTTTTAGAATTATCAATTTATCCAATACTTTACATTTGTCCAAATGGCTCAGCAACTTTACGTAACTACCCATGCACCATCTAGTCTAGACTCTAGATATCAGACGATTGACATTTTTCACAAGAGAAAAAAGTTATAAAAAGATTTGGAAGATCTCTAATAAAAAATAATAGAAAAAGGAAAAAAAAATCTGATTGATCAACTAGCAGGGCTCAACCAAAAAAAAAACGATCAACTAGCAGGGAATCGCTGGCGGTTGAGGAGAACCCAGACTACAAAGTAGACTTGGACAAACAAGCTTGCGGTCATGGCATCATTTAAAAAAGGAATTAATATTAAAAAAAAAAAAACTAAGGATGGGTGGTGAATCTTACTCACGGTTAAGGGCCTTGGCTTGTCTCTGGCGAAGCCAGAAAGGCTTATCTCGGGGTTCCATAGAATAGGTGACAAGTGGTGAAGAAGTCAAAATCATGGGCCCCATGATTTTGACTTCTCCACCCATAATAAGACATGTGGCGTTAAGGGAGTGAGAATAAGGGGAAGAGATATCATACGGGGAGAAGTCAAAAAAATGGGGAGAAAATCAAATGACTTCTCCCCACTTGTCACCTATTCTATGGAACCCGAGATAAGCCTTTCTGGCTTCGCCAGAGACAAGCCCAGGCCCACGGTTAAGGGGTGTCAAAGGATACACGTGGTGGGTGACCTCTAGGGGTGATAACCGGATTTGCCAAATCCAATTTTCACCTTAGATGATTTGGCTCCTTGATTTATCTTCCAATTTACTGCCACACTCTATTACTAATCTATAATAGAGAGCTAGACCGTTGGATTAAGAATCCAATGACTCCATCCATGTCCGCATATACCTTTAAATGATGACCTCACTTAATGCCAGTAGGTACTATAGTAGAGTTTTAAATCACTTCCCTTTAAATAAATAAATAAAATAACAAGAAGGCGAGGGTAAAAAGGTAGCTTTAGCATGGGTAAAGTTGTCCATAAAAAAAGAAATATATATATATATAAAAAAATAAGACTTTTCTTTTACTCTCCAAACTCCAATCCCTCAAATCTCATAAGTTCTATTTTAGAGATGACATGTGACTTTTCTCTTTAATCTCTACCATTCAAGTTTGGGATCTACTATCTCATCGTAGAGTCTTCTCTATCTCAACTATTGTAGAGGGCCTCGGATTATCTCTGGCAAAGCCAGAAACTAGTCTAGGGGATCCATATATTTTGCCACAGTCGGCATAAAAATGGGGAGAAGTGATTTCATTTTCTCCCCATGATTTTGACTTCTCCCCACTTAATATCTTTTCCCAATACACTTATCGCCACATGTCTTATTATGTGTAGAGAAGTCAAAATCATGAGCCCCGTGATTTTGACTTCTCCAGCACTCGTCTCCTATTTTATGGAACCCCGAGACAAGCCCTTTCTGCGCCAGAGACAATCCGAGGCCATTGTAGAGTCCTCTCAATCTCCAACTCTTGCATGTTTAGGGCCCACTATCTCATCGTAGAGGCCCTATCTATCTCCACTATTGTAGAGTCTTTTCTTATCTCCAATTTTTAGATGTATTAATTTAAGTTTAATACTAAGGAACTTATGAATTTTTTATTAAATGTTATTAAAATAACATATTACTATAAAATTAATTATTTAATACAAATAATAATGTATCAAATAAATAAAAAAACTTATATTATAAAAAAATATATTAAATATTTTTAAAATTTATTATTTAATATTTTAATAAATAAATATTATTATTTAATTTTAGATATTCTTATGCACAGACTCTCTGTTAGTATATCTTTACTATTATAACGGGAGAGACAGGTGTAGCCTAAATTTTCCGAAATTCCTAAACTATCCTTATATAAAACAAAACTTTAATTTAATGTTTTACTTTAATTCTCAAACTACCCTCATCTATCTATGTAAAGAATAGAATCATAGACAATCAAGATTGAACTTAGGGAGAGTTCAATCGCACCCGTAGGTTAACACGTGTCTCTTTTAATTCCTAAACTGTGGTTAACTCCTTCCTCTCCCTCTCATGTGCATCACACGTGCCACCCGTAGTATATAATAAATGAAGGTTTTGCTAATATAGTTTGAAGTCCAATGTCTTATCGAACTTTCGTCAGCGGGGTCTCTCCACTCTCTGACACACTGCCCTCCGAATGAATGGCGTAAGCCTCATGCCTGCCTGATTGTGCAAGCAAAGCAAAGCAAAGCACCTCCTCACTCGCATCTTTATCCTTTTTTTTATCACCGTCCCCTAAAAACTCTCTGTCCTCTACTTTTTGCTCCGTAAAAATCTCTCTCTCTCTCTCCCTTTTTGTGCTCTCACTCACTACTATAAGCTCTTGTTTAGTTGTTCACTAGCTAGCAAAACTCTCTCCATTTTCTCTCGCTTCGCTTCTCTTCTCTTCTCCTCTCTTCTTCTTTAGCACCCACTTTATTTTTTTATTTATATTTTTGTATTCTCTCTATCTACTTTGTCAGAAAAGATGATCTTCTCTTATAACCTTGTCTTTGCTCTGGAAGGTGTTTAAGCTCAAGAATTTCAGAGGGAAGCTGATGTGGGTAATCTCTTAATCTGTATTGGCCTCTTGTTTTGATGGTCTTCATGCCATTTTCTTCTTTCCCTCTCTATTTCTATTTCTACTTCTATTTCTATTTCTATTTCTAGCAGGGGAAGAAAAACAAAGGAGTTTTTTTTACTTCTTACTCACTCATCCTCCTCCACCCCATCATTTTCTTTCCTAGTTCAATCCTCTCCCTAAAGACATAGTCTTCGTCTATATATGGTTAGTTACATTGTTACTGAATTCTCCATCCAACCATAGGATTTAATTATCTTGTACATGGAGATAATGAGATGGATATTCAAAGCCTATAGGTGCATGGTCTAAGGTTGCTTTCTTCTTTCCATTAAAATCCACCACACCCCAAAACAGCCAAGTAATATTTTAATTTGTCTCTCAAAGTTCTAGATTGTTCTCCTTCACCGTAACTACCCCACAAGCTGGCGGCCAAAAATGAAAATTAGAAAGAGAGAACTGCTTCTCTAGGTAACACCCTCTTAAAAACAGTGTCAGAAAAACTTAAACACTATGTACCGATTATCCTAACTCCCGTGCTTTCTTAAAAATGTACATTTACATTCATCTTGGAGCTAGCTAGCCTCTCAAAATTCTCATGCCCAAAGCAACTGCTAAATTAATCATCTGGGTTCAAAACTTCTGTTTCTAGTCCTCTAGAGTCAGTACTCTTCTCTTCTCTTCTCTTCTCTTCTCTTCGGGTCTGCAAGAAAGGAGAATGAATCCCTAGGTTCTTAATTTCCAGTGTACTCGAACCAACAAGAGGAAAGGAGAGAGAGAGAGAGAGAGAGAGAGAGAGCTGTTGAGAAAAGTCCCAAGAACCCTAGCTAGCTAGCTAGCTAGCTGGAGCAACAACAGCTTCTATTTTAATTAATCCTATAGGCCCCTCTAATTCTCTCGTGTACGTCTTTCTTCGGCCCTCTCTTGATCTGGTCCACAGACAAAGCAAACAAGAAAAGAAAAGGAGCTAGGAATATATAGAAATGGATCTTTCAAGTCAAGAAGGTGAGATCCCAATCCCAATCCCAATCCAAATCCCAATCCCAATAAACAGCAGTTATGCTGGGGAAGGGCATGGTCGCATGATCCATCATGACCACCCCCCACCACCAGGGCCACCCCAAAACCAAAACCACATCATCCCAGCTGCCTCCTCCAATGGCCCCATCCCTCCAAGCAGCAGCCTGCAGCAGCTGGAGGACCATATGCCCTCCTACAAGAAAATGGTGAGATACAGGGAATGCCTCAAGAACCATGCAGCAGCCATGGGAGGGAATGCCACAGATGGGTGTGGAGAGTTCATGCCAAGTGGAGAAGAAGGCACCCTCGAAGCCCTCAAGTGCTCAGCCTGCAACTGCCATAGGAACTTCCACAGGAAAGAGATGGAAGGTGATCAATACTCCTCCTGCGAGTACTACCACCACAACAGGGTTGGAAGTAAGGTAATTGTGGGCCATCACAAGAATATACTAATGGGGTCAGAGGCCTTGGGCTATCCTACTGCTACCCCTTTTCCCTCAAGGGCAGCAGTACCACCACCACCCTACCAGACCTTAATGTCCTACAACATGGTGTCCCTCCCTTCTGAGTCTGATGAGCACGAGGATGGTACTGCTGCTAGGGTTTTGGCAAGGCCACCTCAAGTAGTGAAGAAGAGGTTCAGGACCAAGTTCACCCCAGAACAGAAGGAAAAGATGTTGAGCTTTGCAGAGAAGGTTGGTTGGAGGATACAGAAGCAAGAGGAAGGTGTGGTGCAGCAGCTCTGCCAGGAGATTGGGGTCAAGAGGAGAGTCCTCAAGGTGTGGATGCACAACAACAAGCACAACTTGGCCAAGAAGAACTCCCCCTCCACTACTTGACCAGTCCTCTCTTTCTATTTCTATTTCTATTTCTATTTCTATTTCTATCTTCTTTTTTAGCTGATGAGATATGATGTAGCATCTGAGTTAGTTTTTTAGTCCTTCTGGGTTCTCTTTAATTTTATGATATTCGCAATGTAATGTTTTTTTTTTTTGTTTAGGCTGAGTTTGAGTTGTGGGTGATGTTCATGTTTATCCAGTGTAGAAATTGATTGGAATACTTTATATAGTGTGAGATAGGCATGCATTCTGAGCTAGTCTTATCTAGTCTTCTATGTATGAAGGCTCTGAAGCAAGAAGTGCTCTAGTCTTGATTGATTCTCCTTTTCTCTAGCTCTCTTTTGTGTGTATTTTGGGACAGCCACTTTGCATTTGTTCTTATTTAATTTTATATTGTTATTTGGTGTGAGATTAAATTTCTTAGCTGTTATTGAAGCTTCAATACTTAGGTATTTAAGACTTGCTTCATATATCATTTATATTGAGAGGAGGGTAGTGCCTTTTGTTTGGTTATTGCTTCTAGCTAGTATATGTGTTGGTAGGTACAAAGGTTTCTTTTGTTTAAGCTAGCATGGGGTTTCTCTACTCACCTTCTTCATTAAATGGGAATTCATGTTATATGTCATCTGTATTCGTACTCTTACTCATTGAATCAAAAGATTGATATCAATAGCTAATTAATTGACCATTTGCTTAATAATTATATTAGTATTATTTATCATGCCTGTTTTATAGAAAAAGAAACCTTCAATCATGGATTTAATCATGCATAAACAGTTACCTCTGAAAATTGTTGCTATCTAATTGAGGGTCTTAGCTTAGCTATGACATTTTATGACTGAAGATGACCATGCATGCATTTTGATTCCTTGAGAACAACTTGGGTTTGTGAACTCTCTATCAATTGATATCATCAGTCACACAAGACTTGTGACAAATTAAATGGTAAAAGATCAAATTAAAATTTTACAGTGACATGATCTAACTATTATCACGCGGACCGAGGTGGGGTTGAGAGGGTGTTAATGGTCCAACCATGTCCATGTGGTCGTGTTCAGGTTCCAGTATGATTACTGCATGGTTGCATCATCTCATGTTTCATTAAATAGATGGGGTTAAGGCCTGCCTAACCCTATCAAGCTTAGAAGAAATTGTACAGTATTCTCACTAGCTAGTCCCTTCAGTTCATGACGCATATGTTAAACTAATTAAAGCTACCCCATGATCATTAATAGCAAGCATGACATCAATATCTTCAATGTACCACAACCTCAGCCTATAAACGACACAGCAATGTTCTATAAGGACGATATACAAGACGAGGGGACCGGATGAAATGTTCTTAAATTTTGGCCAATGACTTTTCCAGCTACCATCTGCTATATAACTTCCCACCTTGTGCATACATTAAGGCCTAAAGGGTGAGGGAGGGGACATAAAAGACCACATTTCTTTGCAGAAAATGACTGGTTTCACCTTTCTAATTTTTCCCATTTCTCTGCCTCGAAAGACTAAATAAGAGCTTCTCAAAAAAAGAAAGACTAAATAAGAAAAAGAGGGGGCATTTAAGAGGGCTATTCAATTTTTGAACCGTGATCTTCTGAGCCACATTTAATATGCTAAAGGACCTATTTAATAGGCAATGCTGTTCTGTAAATTGTAATTCGTAAATATGATCTATCATACAAGGGCATTGCTGTACGAATAGAATTATGCTTATGTTTAGGAAGGAAGGAAGAAAGATCTACCACCCTATGACAGGTTCCCATGAAGGAGATCTCCTATAGGCCATACCAGTTCTTCCACTGCATGATTATGATTATTTAGGAGTGTATATATCCCCCCATTTATTGATGGACTCAATTTCAATTTTCAAGTTCCCTAAGGTGAGGCGGTTGATATGTCCATGCAAAATTTACCTATGATAAATGATGCCTTGTAATTGACAATTAGGAAGATATGGCCGCCACGAGCCGAGCTTCAAATTAATGGAAGATACTAACAGCCAAACAAGATCCTTCATTTGGATCAAAAAAAAAAAATGTTGACCAATTGATTAGGATGGTTGATACAATGTGGACAAATTTAGCAGAGAAACCTTGGGTACGTTATTTAATTTTTCCCTCAAAAAGGAAAGGTCAGTGGGGATCTGAGGTCGAGTAAGGTGTTTTGAGTGAGGAGATTATTTTGCTAATACAATATATATCTTGGCAAAGACAAATCCAAGTAGGAACCATGTGCAGAGAGAAATTAATGTCTGGTAAATATGATTAGAGTCTACTAGGGAGAATGAAACACACCTCCACTTAGGCTTAGGATACTCAAATCTTTACAATTAATAATAATAAGATTAGGGTTTCGATTATAGGTAAACATAGGCACTAATTAATGTTTCCATGATCCTGAGTTAATTTGTTTATAGCCCTCTCTAATTGATTTATTCAATTTCTTATTATAAAAGGACGGCTGGTGGAGTCGCTAATCTTGATTTCTTATAGTTTGCTTCTCCTTTGGTTTAGGGTGAGAATGAGATGATACCTTTTAGACCAAATGACCAATTCAAAACATGCTTTAGACTTGACTTGTACACTCATCAAAACTGATTAGTAAATACACTTTGTTTAAGCTACTCTAACTCTCCTTTACAAAGAAGCAACTAGCTAGCCTTATAAACAAAATTAATGACAAGAATGGAACATATATGGTAAACAATATTAATCTGCAATTTTGTGGGCAGAAGTACATTGATCATATGGTGTAAACCATCCAAATTCAATCACTGCTTCTTCCAACTGATGAGCATGTGTTCCACAAGGTCGAGTGGTGTATTGATGAGCTAGCATGTGTTCCACAGGGTCGAGTGGTGTCAAATTAAGCAGTTATATATGGAGATCGTGATATATATGTCTTCAATTTGTTGGTTTAAGTGTTCAATTAATCAATTATATATCTTGCACTTAGATAACTATCATTATCCGATTAATATTCTTTAAGCAACTCTGCGAGGCGCATATATAGATGCTTCTTAACGCATATATAGACGCTTCTTAAAGATAGTCGTATCCTCCTAATGTACAAGAATATGGGCAACTCTAACCCAGAATTCAACTTAGCTCTCTAGGTTAATTTGCACCACCTGCCAGGAACCTGTACATTTGCCTCTTTACGATGCCCACAAATTAAATTAGTATTAATTTAGTCTCAAAAATTAGATTAAATCCTTAGTTAATTCTTAACCTGGATAAATCCTAGTTACACAGCGTGTAGGTATCACTAAAGTAAAACCAAAGAGAGTACTATTCTCTACAGATCTTAAACTGGGTATGTTTTGGATGCAGTATCTCTATTCTGATCCGAATTACTCCAAGGCACCTCCATCTAATCTGCAAAAAATTAACTGCTTAAGGCAACAAGCCTTTGCCCACACTTGTGCAAGTCACGCTCAGTGTGATACACCTCGCTAGTGCACACACATTAATGTATATGTGCTTACATGAAAACATATTCTATTGAGAGGCTACTTTATTGCTAACCTTGAGTCTATTAGATGTGAAACCTATGTAATTAGAGCGCAGAGCAAGAGCATCAAATTTCAATTTAAGACAGGGTCTAGAGTGTCTCTGGAGTGCACTACTAATGAGCAATGCTAGGTTAAAGTGGATGGGAAAGAAACTAGCATTGCCCGATACGATACTAATAGATGTGAAAAGGGCTGTCAATGGGCCAGGGCCATGTGTTGTCCAGGCCCAGCCTGGCTAAAGAAATGTTGATCCTAACCCTAGCCTAACATCGGCTAGGCTTGGGCCAAATTCGGGCCTTATACAAATAATAGTAAAGAAAGGACCTTGAGAAGGGAGGCCTGCTTCATCATCAGTAAAGGAAAGCCTTATGCATAGGGGTGTCAATGGACTGGGCTGGCCAGGCCCGGTCCAGCCCGAAAATGCCCGCCCATTATCCATATTTTAGGCTCAAGGGCTAAGGACGAAGTTCGATTTCTCAAACCCGTTTAAATGTGGACCGGGCTAGGGTTTGTCTCCTTAAAGTCCAGGCCCGACCCGATATAATTTAAGTATTTTAATATATATATATATATATATGTAGAGAGAGAGAGAGAGAGAGACTAGAGAGCGTACAAGAGTCAATACACTGTTTCGACTATTTTGGAGTATGGACACCAACAGTCCAATATATTGTTACTTTTTTCCTCCTCCGCCACCTCTTGAGACTCAATCCATCATGAAGACAGAACAGAAAAGTTGTACTTGAGATTGTAATTGGTTTTTTATTCTATATATCTAGTTGGGGTCCGCCTAACCCCATCTTACCTTTGAACAAAAAAATACAGGTCTTCAAGCAATTGGTTTTGTATTCTATATATCTAGTTGGGTCCGCCTAACCCCATCTTACCTTTGAACAAAAAAATACAGGTCTTCAAGCAAATGAGTTTTGGTCACATAGCATCCCCCAAATGCAAATGGATGAAACAGAGAAACTCATACAATGTCAAGGTTTGGAGTCTTTCTTAACCCCACATGCCAACATAGGATATATGGTGAAAATTAATGTTAGTATATGTTCTTTGAAGTACTTGGGATTTACACCTTCCCTTTGGTCTCAGTGTGTATCCCTTGAATTTTTTTTTGTAACACACATGTTACAACTTAATTTAATCCAAATTAATGGACATAAAATCAAGAGTAAAAATAATATACTTGCAAGTGCACAAGTGACACAGTTGATGTATCTGGTGAGCACAAGGTCGAATCCACAGGGATTGACTATTGTGCAACAAGAATTAATTAAACGAAATTTAAAGAGAAGAGAGATTTAAAATCGGTTTTCCACTCAATGAGAATGAAGCAAAAATCACTGATAACTGTAAAGCAATGAAAAAGAGGTCTAAGGCTTCAGGAAAATCCACCTATCCCTCCTTATGCTTAGATTTGGATGAAAACACATCTAGAATTGAATAAAGATTTAATCTAGATGGAAAATAATACGATAAAACCACTGACCATTAAATTCAATTGAATAATTAGAGAAATTTGAAGAGTACTCTGTATCTAACTCACAGTGGATCGAAGCATTCCATATATCAATAGATCATATGAAATCAAAGAGCATATAGAGAAGAATAATTAACCAAAATAAGAACTATTCAATTAAAATTAATGATCAAACCATCCACATCATCCACTTAAATCGGAAAAAGATTTCAAATCTCTAACCTTAGAAATGTGTTTAGCCCACCATGATTGGAGTTGTCATCCTCCTTAATGGTGTTCCAAACACTACAATAAAATAACTAAAAAAAAAGCTAAAAGAAGAAGAGAGAAAAGAGAATGAGAAAAGATCAGAGAGCCCCAAAAGTCTCTCACTTTAGGTTTATATAGACTAAAGGGAAGAAGAGAAGGAAAAAAAACAAAAAAGAAACTTCTAATTCCAAAATTCCAGCCAAAATTGCACTTCCCTCCACTTGATAACATATTTTGACCCCTTAAACGTCCGAATTAGGAGATTTTCGTGAAATACAATTTTGTTCCCCTTTAAGTTTTCTTTCCAAAACATCAAACCTTACCTTAATCCGAATTTTGAGTCAAAAGTTATGTCCAAATTAGTAAGTACTATCCAGATTAGGCGGGAATCCGGGAAATCCTTATTCTTTGTTTGGGATTGGTTGCTAAATAATAGCACTCCTCTAGCCATCCACTAAATTTCTTGTTTTTCTTGTAGATTTAGTTGGCCTCCATTAAGCTCCTTGCTTGAATTCCAAAATCCACCCAAAATAAAGAGTTCTTGTGACCAAAATAAGCTTTCTCATTTTTTCTCAAATAGAAACATTAATATAGCACACTTCTTCTTTCTAATTCAATAGAGTTCCATCATTTTTATGCCAAAATCATATTAATTCATATCTTCCTAAGATTCTCCAGCCATGTTGTAGAATCTTTCTATACTTGGTCTTGGGCTTTGCTCTTGGGCTTTGACTCTTGGACTTGAGACTTGGCTTCTTGGACTTTTGGCTTGGGTTTTGCTCTTTGGGCTCCTTGAATCCCGAGAGTAGTCTGGGGTTAGGATTCCTACAAAAAATAAATACACGTAATAAGTCTCTCTTAAAAATATTTTGCATGCGGCCTTCCAAGACATGTATGAATACATGCAAATGTATCATGAAAATTAAGAGAAAGAGGACAACGCAATGGTGAGAAGAGAATACACCATTTTACGTGTAAAAATTAAGATATAAACCAAAGAAGTATGATAATGCTTATTTAAATGAGGATAATTAAGCAAAATTAAGCACTTATCAACACACCACACCACGGCAAAATATTAGCTCTAGTGGATGCCCAAGTGCCCAGCTCGGGAATCCACAACTCATGGGGCATCTGGCGATAATAAAGGGGGGAGATATCAAGTGGGGAGAAGTCAAAATCATGGGGAGAAAATGAAATGACTTCTCCCCCAAATTATCGCTATGTGCCTTATGAGTTGTGGATGCCCAACCGCCCAGCTCAGGCGTCCACCAGAGCAAATCTTTTGCCCCACACCACACCCACCCATACCTATGTGTGATGACTTGCAAGAGCTCCACTCCCCACTACTAACGACTAACCGATGCTACTAACTGTTAGTAATTAAATGATATCACCAGCCCCAAAAAAAAAAAACCTAACCTAGATAAATGATGCCTACTCAACCAAAAAAGAGGTACTTGGGATGTAATCGGCTTTTTGGATAAGCTGAAACTATATATTGATTTGAAATAACATATGGGCTTATCTAAAATGAGGTACAAAATTTATAAATTTAGCTAAAAGTGCAATCCAATTGTAAATCTAACATATTTTTTAATGAGTTTAGGGGGCGTTGATTGGCTTGATATCTTTATCTAGAAACCCAAATATTTCGTTCGTTATTAGCCTTTTTTATAATTAAATTTCATAAAATTGAAGATATCAAAAAAGTATCAAAAGAGTTTTTAAAAAAATAGTATCGATCGTACGATATCAGACGATTGCTCAGACGAGGAACAGAATGTTGTCAAAAATAGGACACCAGTATCGATCACAGGATCTCAGTCTGATCGATAGCAAGGAGCGATTGATCACTGATGACATATCGATCGATCGTAGGGAAACCCAAAAGGTTCCCAGAATTTTGTATGCACTACAATCGATCGCAGAAAGTGGGCGATCGATCGAAGGTCGCACCCGAAAACACGAAAAGTCGTGATTTTAGTAGTTTTAAGAGGGGTAGAATTCTAAAACCTATATGAGCTCTCTATTTCTTGAATCTTAGGTTAGAAAAATATTCTAGTCCTTCAAGAAGAATAAAAGGGGGAAACAACCTAGGGTTTGCAAGGGCTTTCAATTGGAGAAGAATGAATGCCCAGAATCGAGATCCAAGGCATTCTCGAGTGCAAGATCGTATTGAAGCGATCAAGAAAGGTAAATAATTTCTCCTAGTTCTCAATTTCATGAATGATAAATTAAATTAAGAAATTAGAAGATGAGATCTAAGCGAAGAACACGAATAAAAAGATCTAATGATTTTATCATCCATTTTGCAATATTTTCAAGAATGATTAAAGTAAGATGTGAATAACCTAAGTAAGATGTGAATAACCCTGCAATTATTATATTTTATGCTTGAACAAGGGAAATGAGATTTATTATGGAGTTATGTGAATGTATGTGAAGGAATGGATGAGTTTCTAGAGTTGGAATTGAATGGATTGGATATCTTGGATGAGAATTATGATTTTGGTGAAATTAAGGATTTTATATTAGTGTGATTATTTATGTATTTATGTCATGAAAGTATGTGATGATTTGATAAGATATATTATTTATATTGTTAAAGTATGATTTATGATTTGAGTTAAAAGTAATTGGTTATACATGCACACACGATTGTAAAACACGCACAAGCATGAAGGTAAAATAAAAGAGCACTACTAAGAGCACAAGTAAGACCAAAGTAAAGAAAGAAAGAAAAGGTACATGAAAGCATGAATGCATAATGAGTTTTTCACGAACTGACTACCATCAAAATGGCTTAAGAGCAAAAAGTAAATTGTCGCATCGGATAGCCATCCATACCGAATAATGTACGTAGGGTGGTACCTCAATAAGTAAAGTATAGTAACCCATTTCCATAATAGGTAAAGCAGTATTTAAGTTATACACGTTGCATATTGTTATATTTTATAAAGTAACAAAATAAGAAATAAAATTGCATAACGAACACACATGTTTTCCGCACTCTAATTTATGTATGTGAATAGAGTTGAATTGTTAGTTGTATGCATATTAATGCTTAAGATATTGTTACTATGGGTTATTATATACGCGGAGTAACTTTGTTACTTAGTCAATAATTTTATTGTCAGCATGTTCTGAATTTGACATTTATGCATCCGGACTGTGGGAAGAAGAAGAGTATATTGAAGAACCAACAGTCGATCATCCCAAAGAAGAATTGAATCTTGATCGATGACCTTACTGTTAAATTTGGTTTATTATTTTTTATTTGAATTCCAAGGAGATTGTAATCGAGTTTATGAGGGATTTATGTTTAGTTTGGTTTGACGGTTAAGGATCACGATAGATGATTCAATTTATTTATGTTTAGTTAATTATGAATTTTAATTGAAGTTTGTTTGAGGTATCAAATGTTATTTAATTGATGAAATTTTGAAGTTCAAATTTTAGCTTGCTTTTATTGATCATTAAATGGATTGAGTCAAGTAAGTCACGTGCCAAAGTTCCACATTCTCCTAGGTGGGATTTTGGGGCTCGATAATTAAAAGAAAAAAGCAGCAGACACATACTCTGTTTTTTTTTATAGTTCTGCAAGTCAAAGAAGAGCATGTAACTTACGTAGTAATGGTGCTCCTCTCGGGCCTGAGATTCCTGAAGTGGCCTGGATCGTGCAGTATGATCCTTTGGATGAACACAAGGAGTAAGTTAGAACAGCCCATGGGGAAGGTGAAAAAATGAATGCCCTGCTCTTCCTGATACTAATTTCTCCGAGTGCCCATGGGGAATGTGGAAAAATGTATCTTTCAAATAATTCGGGCATTCCCAGCCCACCAAACGAAACCGGTGGTTTCTTGATCACGACCAACTAACGAATGGAACCAAATAATTCAATCGGGGTAGTTGCTGAACCATACCACATAAAAATAAAAGCTAAACCATTTGAAGTCCAGGCACAACATGGTGCTCTTTCTACCACTATGTTAGTAAGAGGTTGTTAGCCCATATAAAAAAACAAATTCAAGAACCTCTTTCACACTCATGTTACTTCGAGGTACTGCGGAAGAAAAAACTGCAAAATCCGATCTGCAGCTTGTTGTTCAAGCGGAGCTCACTGCCTAAATGTGTAGGGCTATGTGAATCAACTAAAGGATCTTGGTTTCTAAGGTTTGTGTTCCAAGAGCAACAACAAGGATGCATAGGGTCGCAGTGGAAGCAAAAATCTTCGAAATACAAGGTGTAGGGCTACATGAAGGCTTTGTTATTAAGATCACTAAGAAACACAAAATAGGATTTACTAGCAATATGTGGGTTCTGGAGGAGGCAATCCGATGGATGGAAAAGACTGTTAAAGACTTCGTTGAAACTAAGGGGTATTTGTTCCAAAAATTTCCAAGGGCAACAAGGCACCATCGTTGGAGAAAAAAGAAGCAATGATAAAGGAGAGTTTCTTGCGTTTTAGGCCTACCTGGGTGATGGGGCTAGAGGACGAATCTTCATTCCAAGAGGTAGCAGACACTCAGGTTAAGCTGCTCTCCACCGTGCTCTGGTGTCTCACAACCAACCAACAAAACCCAGCATAAGTAATTCCACAGGTATGTTGTTTGCTAAGAGGGAATGGTTAGAACAAGAGCGAGTGGAGTCCAGGTGGGGTCTAGAATGCCATATCGAGAAGGAACAAAATTTGAGTAAGGTGGTGGTGGACTTGGATGCGGGAACCTTCCAGAACTAGACGGTCGTCATGGTATGCTCCATCGAGGTGCTAGAAACTGAGGACGATTGGGAGGCGGTATCAAAAGTAATTAGCCATTTGCTCCCTGAGGAGACGAGGATCACCCTATTCTCATTTGTAACACATTGAGCAATCTTTCATAACAAGAAGGGCTCCCACATAACAACTTTGTGTTCTAACCAAATGATTTTGATGGATAATTTAAACGTTGTAGGCTTTCGACGCTGGTGGTCGACAGTGAACTCCCTTTTGTCCACCGAATTCTTCAAGCCTAGATGGCTTGCTGTGAAAGGAATCTCTTTCCACCTTTGGGTTCCATCAGTTCTTAGTAAAATAGGCACAATTTTTGGAGGCTTGTTAGAGGTGCATCCTTCCACTATGGAGATGTCCAACTTATCATTTACCAAGATTAAAGTGGGAGGCGACCTCAAACTCGTTCCTCGAGTCATTTTTATCGTCTTCCTCTCAATCTCTTACCCTGTGGAAATCTCTAATTGGGAAGAAGAGCTCTGGGAAAATTAAAAATTGTGGTAGAATTCCATGGAAATTTGGTATTGCCGGAGTTGAGTTGAAGTTGTAGGAGGATCGCCGAAGAAGGGCCATATGTACCCGAGAGATTGGAAGAGAGCAAACAATAAAAAAACTTCAAATTTGAATTCAAATTTTGAGCATGTGGAACATCAATTAGCTCTTTCAACAGACAGTGAAGAGTACGAGGCCAATGGGAGAATGGAATGTGTAGAATCGACAGTCATGCCAAGAACAAGAGTTGGCGTGTGCACTCGAATTTGCACGCAATGGGAAAAAGAAAAGGAAAGAATCAAATGAAGAATAGCAAAAGGAATTTGAGGAAGAGGAGACATCATTGGCAGACTCGGAAAGTGGCGCCAACCCTCCAATCTCACGGCTCAAGTTCAACTCAAAATGGTGAAGATGACAATAGGGTTTCCCCATAAGAGGGTCAAGGACGATGGGAGTGAACTCTTAGCTCACGTGAGCGATTATAAGAATTTGTGTTATGGATTGGGAGCTCTTGGGCCCAATAAGGCAAATGGGGAGATAGATGGTGGGTTGGATGTGTCTAGGCCCAATAATGAAACTGTGTCTGCTATAGTGAGGCATGAGGGCTACGAATGCAGTGAAGCCAAAAATCAGCTAAGGGGCCACGGATTTAAGTCCACCCTATAAACATTATCAGAGACCTCCGAAGATCCTTTCGGGTTTTACCTGATTATAACTCAGGCCGCCCATTATCAGAAAGGTAAACCAAATTTGATTAACTCCTCGACAGAGTTTGGGGAAAAGGAGAGGGGTTGCGGTCGAACAAGGGCAATGTCTCCTCTATGTTTATGGAAACCTCCCTATTGATCAGGCAGGTTCAAGCCATTCTCTAATGGCAGTGAGAGGCTTTTCCGCTTATTAAGCACGAACCAAATCAAACAGATCTTTTGGTAGCCTCTCGTCCATTAGTGTCACCCTGCATTCTGAACCCGAATCTGAGCCTCAACTGCCTAAAATGGGCGATGACCCTTTCTTACTTGATCCGGTCTTTAAAATATTGGGGTTGTTCACTACCCCTCGTTCCAAACAGAGAGGTAAAGTGTAACGACCCCAAAATCCTACAAGGCTAAAATAGGACTTTAGGATCGCCACATTACTTAAACCTGCTTAAAATCCATGACATGCAAGGCACACTAACACGAGTCTCCAAAAATGAGGATGATAAAATTTCCGATATATCAACTGTAACTAACTAAATAGCACGAGTCTATAGTCAACAAATACAACCCACTATAACCAAAGAGTCTAATACACAACTATAAAAGTCTACTAAGCAACATCTACTCAAGTCTAATACACTCTCTCAATCAAATGAAATAAAAACTAAGAGGTGTAGCCACCCAAGTCTTTGGCTCCCTCCTCAGAAGGCTCACCTTCACCTCCTTCCTCTGCGTATGTTTCCTCAACCCACGGCTCCGCCGTGTACTCCTGCTCTAAACCTGCCAAGACGAAGTCCAGCTGAGTACAAAGGTACTCAGTGTATATAAAGTCCAACCAACAATAATAATATACATGTACTTAGTTAGAAACATATCCAATAACATAATCAGAGTACGGAAGAACGTGTGCGCATATACATCATATCATCACCTTGACTCGTGTACTTGTGAGAATCTTAGACTTGAAAGACAATACACTTATGAGTTGCTTATGCTTATAAGACCACATGCTTGTGAGATGCTTATGCTTATGCATTTATTCAGATCATACAATGATGTGATATGCCGTTCTTGGCGGATATGGACCATGTCTAAGAATCAAATGGTTGACATGCCGTTCTTGGCGGATACGGACCATGCCTAAGAATCAAATGTAATTGACATGCCGTTCTTGGCGGATATGGATCATGCCATGCTTATGCTTATTCAGAATGTCATACGTATGTCATGCTCATGCTTGTGGTCCACATGTGTGACTTGTGAGACTCTTATCTTAACATACACGTGCATATGTGCTCAAGTGTCGAAATTAACATTCGAGTTGGTAATTGCTTAGATTCCGATCTCCCACCATGGAAACTCCACTATACTGTCCCATACCAAATAGTTAGAGATCGAATTCCTGGTTTGAGAGATGTTCCTCTAAGTTCTTACCTTCCCGACTATCAATTTCTATACAAATAATTAGACATACTTAACAAACAATTCACATATACATATTTTATCATAATTCATATCGCAATTCATAATCAATTTACCACCATTTCATAAGAATATAATAGCATTTATCCTTTCAAGCATTTTCACAAACACCTTGTGTACGCATAATATGAATCCATTTCCCTTCTATATTTTCAAGCATTCATCAAACCATAATTCATCCATACAATCAATTCACTATTCACATCCACATATTAATCTCATCCTCCATACATTTCCCATCCTCCATATATTCTATCCACATCCAATCCACA
This sequence comes from Tetracentron sinense, assembly GCA_015143295.1. Taxonomy (NCBI): domain Eukaryota; kingdom Viridiplantae; phylum Streptophyta; class Magnoliopsida; order Trochodendrales; family Trochodendraceae; genus Tetracentron; species Tetracentron sinense. Next base: position 748,648 of record CM026556.1, read on the forward strand.
TTTCCATCCACATTTCCATCAATAATTAGCTTACTTCATAGAAAATTTGGGAAAAATGCATTTAATCTCTATTCTATCATTTCTATCAAATTAATATTCACAAAACATTAAAATAGAGTTGATTAGGATAGTATATCGACCTTAGGAATCCTTCCCTTGGATTCAAAACGCTCCCGGAGTGATTTGGGGAAGCTTTCCAAGCTCTCCTTGCGGTATCCAAGCTGTCTCCTTCTTCCCCAAGAAAGCCCTCTCTCAAAACCCTAGGGTTTCTCTCCCTTTTTGCCAAATTAGGTTAGAAATAGGTAGAGTATTCTAATACCCCGAAATAGGATCTCTATTTATAGCCCCAAGGTCTGAGAACCAAAAGACCAAAAAGCCCTTACTAAAATTCTGCAAAAATACGAAGGATCGAGCGATCGGTGGTTATGACCGATCGATCGGTTCTCAACCGAGCGATCGGTGCTCTTGACCGAGCTCTCGGTCAAAAAAGCAATCTCTGGAAATTTTCCCCATACAAAATTTTGGACCAGTCGATAGATACCGATCGATCGGTTTTGGAGTGATCGATCGCTACTTCTGACCGAGCGATCGGTTGCCTACAGATTTTTGACCTACTCTACTGTTTTGGTCATAACTTTTGACTCGCTCGACGGATTTTGACGATTCAACTTGGGTTGGATTCGTCTCTCGAAAACGAACATTTTTGGTATTTTAGAATTTCTAAATTCCACTTAATTAATAGACTAAATTATTCCCAAAGTTGACTGATATGCAATTCCATTAGATAAAACCCACCATTGACTTGGCTTAAACTCAAAATAAGGAAAAACATTAAACATGAACTTCGAAGAGGGTTCCAACACCTTTCTAATGGTTCAAGAATCACTCAATTCCAGTAAACGGTGCCAAAACTAGAGCTTCCTAAATTTTAGGGTGTGATATGGCATCCCTCCGTTACAAGTTTGATTAAGCCTAGTTTACACCTCACCAAATAAATATATAATACAATAAACATCAAAACATCACAAGGACTATAATACCCCTAATACAATGAAGTAAAAACATGAAAAAGATTTGGGGTCTCTACATAAAGTCTCAGGCTCAGGCGTAGGGGAGTCCCATGGAGTTTGGTCAGCAGCTACTGGTACTCTTATGATTGGAATTCCGACTTTGGGCTTTAAGAAAAACACGGTAGCTTCCAGTTCGCCACCTGGTCTGCACGTCATAGAAGCGTTGGTTATTGTTCCCTAAAGTAACCTAGTTATTGGGGATCTATCCCTCTCCGATAGTGGTCTACTGAACTACTAAATTATGGCGTAGTTACTCTCTTTCACACTCACTTCTCTCCTCTCCTAAGCCTAAGTGGTTATAATTCAAGCCAAGGTCAAATGCCCAACTCTGCAGGCTCTGCCAAACAACTTGATACTTCATTACCATCCTTTGTGGATCATCTTTAAGAGACGGATTTCACCTCAACAACTTTGGTGTCACTAGATAGTGAAAGTCCCTCTAGTGGTCATTCAGATGCTGAACGGTATCAGATACAAGGCTATGGACCACCATCTGGGGAAGGTTCCCAACTCGCACCAGGAAGCCAAGCTCCAACTTGTTTTGTGAAAGCAGCGTCTGGAGAATGCGGTAAGATCCTCTTCTCTCTTGAGTCGTCCTCGCTCAAAGCCCAGACCCCTCAGCAACCCGTCGGTAATCCACGACACCTGATATCACCATCTCTTCCCTTTCAGGTACGCCTACCCTCTCAGCCCCATATCTCATGCCTATCCAAAGTCATTTGAATAGGCTTGGAATATCGGTTTTTCATCGGTCTAGTTTGACTTCATTTTTTAGCTTGCAAAACCAGGGAGGTCTGTTACCACAGCCGGGTGAGGAACAAGTGATTCTTGTAAGGTATGCATCACTGCCCTGTCTAACTGATCTCACTGAAAATAAAACTAGCCCGCTGTCAGGGCTTCCAGGCTATATCCAAAAAGATCTATCTGTCATTCCAAGTGGGTAATCAATCTCTTTGCCAGTCGATGTCTCTACAGGTGGCTCTCTTTGGGTCCTTAGTAAGATTGAGGGTATTAGCAAGTTCCTTGGTCTCTCGGTTGAGAGTCGTGTAGAGGAGTTTAGGAGATTATTTCAATCTCTCAAAAAATCCAAGGGTGGGCCTGCGGTCAAGCCTAAATCAACGCATCCTGTACGATCGGCGAGCAAATCAACTATGGCGTTAAGGAGATTGGAGTTTGACGTCAACTATGATAAGTCCAGTCGTAGAGTTGTTCATAGATCACAACAGTTGGGCAAGGGTGTTCAAAGTTCTTAATGCCAGACTTAAGTCATTTATCCTGGAATATTAGAGGTTTAGGTTACCTTGAGAAACATGTGGCAATCAAAAAATTTATCTTCTCCAAAAAATCGTCGTTGCTCTGCATTTAGGAAACTAAATTGGAAACTATCCATCCACAGTTGATTTAGGATTTATGGGGGGATGGCCCCTCAAATTGGATTAGTGTAACCTCCTTAGGTGCTTTAGGGGGGATCTTACTCATGTAGGATAGGAGTAGAATTGAAGTTCTAGAATCTAAATTGGATGTGTACTCGATCTCTATTCTTTGTCATTTGAAAAGTGGGGGAACCAACTAGGTTTTCTCAGATGCTTACGACCCATCTAGGGCAGTTACTAATGCCGATTTCTGGCAAGAACTTGACGATGTGAACGGGCGGTGAGATGCCCCTTGGCGTCTGGGTGGAGACATTAATTGCGTCTGTTTCCCCCATGAGAGATAAGGAATTCAATCCTTGTCGACAAAAATGCAGAGATTTGACAATTTCATTTCTTGCCATAACCTGCTTGACTACCCAACTAGAGGAGCCCAATTCACTTGGTCACAATTATCGATGGGTCTTCTCACCAGTAGATTGGATCGATTCCTTTTCTCCGTTGATTGGGAGGACTTGTTCCCTAATCTTGTCCAATCATCCCTACCTCGTCTCATCCCGGATCATGTGCCAATCTTGTTGGCTCCAGGTAGTGTCATGGGTGACCCGACACCTTTCTGATTTGAGAACATATGGCTTCAACCAGCGGGATTCAAAGCCCGTGTTTCCAAGGTATAGGCAGACCATATGGCATGGGGGCCCCTAGTACGAGATCTGGTCTGAAATTGAAAGCCCTGTAAGCAAAACTTAAGACTTGGAATAAATAAGTATTTGGGAATGTATTTGAGCAAAAATTCAAATTATTGCTTAAAATTCAATCCATCGACTCAATTGAGAGCACTCGTCCCCTCTCCAAAGTAGAGAGTCAAGCTTGGGAATCCCTGAAATGTGATTACTTGAACTTCGTGCAGCTTGAGGAGATCAGTTGGAAACAAAAGTGTAGGATTAGATGGTTGAAGGAGGGGGGCCAAAACACTAAGTTCTTCCATCGCATGTCCAACTTCCGCCAGAAATCAAATTTCATCTCTTATCTCTTAGTTGACGGCGAGTTGAAGATAGATCAAAAGGACATTGAGGAGAGTGTGGTCAGATTCTACAAGGACTTGTATTTAAAGAAAACCTCGTGGCATCCCAAGTTGGACGGTCTCTTGTTTGATTCCATTTCCTCAACCCAAAGTGAGGAATTGGAACAACCGTTCCGTGAAGAGGATAATCTGCATACTATTCAATCCTTGGCAGGGAACAAAGCCCCTGACCCTGATGGTTTTTCCATAGAATTCTACAAAGTGTGCTGGGACATTGTGGGGGGGGGGGGACCTCTTAGCTATATTGCAGTAACTTTATAAGTCAGGATCGTTCAATAGGGCGATCAACAATACCTTTGTGACCCTGATACCGAAGAGGCTCGGGCTCAGGCCCTAACAGATTTTCGACCAATCAGTCTAGTTAGCAATGCTTATAAAATTTTAGCTAAAGTGTTGGTCATCCGTCTTAGAATCATCTTAGGGTCCATTATCTCCCCTCATCAAGGTGCTTTTGTCAGGGGGAGACAAATTTTAGATGGCATCCTTATTATCAATGAATGTGTGGAAGAGTGGCTTAATTCCCGTACCCCCGGCCTTATTTGCAAGATCAATATGGAAAAGGCCTACAATAATGTCAACTGGGAGTTCCTCTTATATGTGTTGGGTATAATCGGATTTGGGTCTCAATTGTGTTCGTGGATTTTGGCTTGGATCTCCTCCGCCTCCTTCTCAATCCTTCTTAATGGGAGCTCCAAAGGCTACTTCCATAGTTCCAAGGGGTTCAGACAGGGGAACCCGTTATCCCCGACACTATTCATCATCGTTTCTGAGGCCCTGGACTGAATGTTGGTCCATGCAAATGGACGGTTGTTTGTAGGCTTTTCTGTCGGGTAAGAGTGGCTTATAGTATCTCGCATCTATAGTTCACATATGATACCTTAGTGTTCTGTGGTGCCTCGTGCTCTCAACTTATCAATCTCCGTTGTATTCTGAGATGCTTCGAGGCAGTATCTCAGAGTTAAATTAGGTAAAAGTGAAATTGTGTCAGTAGGAGCTTGATCTCCTGGTCAGTTTCCTAGGGTGTCAGAAAGGATCCCTTCCCTCCATTTATGTTGCTCCCCACTAGGGATCCCTTTCAAATCCAAAGCTGTTTCGGCTTCGGTTTTAGAGCGATTCTCCTCGAGGCTAGCAGGGTGGAAGTCCTCCCTTCTCTCCAAAGGGGGTAAGTTTACCCTCATCAATTGTATGCTTAGGAGTCTCCCAACCTATTATCTCTCCAACCTAGTCCTCCTTCAGTCCATTGCCCTCTCCCTTGAGCGTCTTTGGCATAAATTTCTTTGGCAAGGGCGGGGTGACAATAGAAAATATCATCTGGTAGATTGAAACCAAACATATAAACTGCTAGTGGCAGAGGGCCTAAACCTTGCTCCGCTCAGCAATGTGAACAAGGCTTTGTTAGGTAAATTGGTGTGGCGGTTCGACGAGGAGCAGGAGAATCTTTGGCGGAAGGTGATTGTTACCAAATACGGGCTGGCATCCCCTTAGATGCCTAGGGGGGCGGAGTTGCCCACAGGGTGGGTTTGTGGAAAGTTATCATGGGTGTGGCTAAGTTTCTAGATCATTTCATTAGGTTCAAGCTGGGAAATGGGGTCGACATTCAGTTCTGGCATGATGTCTGGTGTGGTCAGTCGAGACTTAAGGACGATTTTAGTTCTATTTGTCTCTAGCTCTCTATAAGGAGGCTTCTATTGCTGAGTGCGAGGAAGGGCTGGGTAGCAGTATGGTTTGGTGCCTTAGATTAAGAGAGACTTAAATGATTGGAAAGTTGTCGATCTGCAGAGGCTTCTGGCTCGATTGAGTTCCTACTCCCCTATATCCCAGACTAGTGATTGTAGGGTTTGGTCCCAAAGCAACAACAGACAATTTTCAGTAAGATTACTCTTACAGTCCTTTGACTCTACACCTTTGCGCTCATTTTCTTACAAGATTGTCTAGGATAACCATGTTCCCACTAAGGTATTCTTCTTCCTCTGGTCCACGGCCCTAAATAAGATTCTCACTACGGACCAATTGAAGAGGCGAGGGTGGAGCTTCACTAATCGTTGTTATTTGTGAATGAATGCAGAAGAAAGCATGAACCATTTGCTACTGCACTGTCCAGTCGTCTTTGGACTTTGGGCTTTTCCCTTGACTCAGATGGGTCTGAGCTTCTTATCTGATTAACATCTGTCGACTTTAGTAGGTGCTAAGAAATCCATTTGGATAATTTTGCCCGGTGCAATCTTGTGGACTATATGGAAAGAAAAGAATGGTCGTAGATTTGACAATTCTTCTTCTTCCCATCATCGCATCCTATCACATGTGCGCCAACCGATTGTGGACTGGAGTTCGTCTACTCAGTTGGATCAAGAAGTGAGGGACATCCTACGACTATGAGGAGACAGTTGATTATCATCGTGTTATTCTGTGTTGATTTCTTTTTTTCTTTTGTTGTTTTATTATTCCCTACATCCTTTTGTTTTTGGTTTACGCCTTTGTAAACTGATGTTTCCTTTTTATATAATATATCATCTAATTTATCGATAAATAAAAACAATCATTATTGTTGTGTTTCACTCTATAGGAAGTCAGCTTTAAAACTTTATATTTGTAGAGTACTCTACAAGGATACTTATGTAAAATCCAAAGAGAGTACTTCAAAACTCAAAACCACCTATTAAGAGTAATTTTTTTTTAAAAGAATACAATAATTATAAGAGGGAAACAACCTTCTTAATATATATCATTTTACTAATAAAAGTAGGGTTAATTACATATCAAAACCTACTTTATAAACAAATGACATATAAGTGTCTCTTTTAAAAGAATTGACTAGTACAAACCTTAACTTTCAAAATAATGGACAAAGAAAGACCTACCGACTATTTGAGCAAACGTCTGTTATTAATCTCTCTTTAATTGACAAAAATACCCCCATATACAGAAGATACTTCTAATGAATCTCATTTTTTAGTTGATTGCTAACGAAAGAGATGACATCCGTTGTTTCTAGCCGATGAGGATACAAAATAACCAGTTGGTTTGATGAAGCCCCTTTCATGCCCAATCTAAGATGATAAACAAATAAAGAAAAAATATGTTTATACAGTGATGATCGATGGCTCGACTTGCTATAACAGCCACTATATGGTCTCCCCATCAGATTTGTGACCCAATATGAAAATCTTTGATTTTTACTACTTTTTTCCCATGTCTGGTTGTGGTAGACTCAACAACTTGGGCACCCCTTGTCACGATGCTGCTTGCTTTGAGCCCTTGAAATTCAAGAGAACAGGGAAAGGTGGGTTCTATCTACAATGAAAGGCTACTCAAAGGGCGTAAGTAAGGTGGTAAGTTCATTCCACCAATTGATCGGTAAAGGATATAAGCAAAGTGATAAAACCTATTGATCTATATATATATATATATATATATATACATATATATATATATATATATATATATATATGAAAACTGGTTTGGAATATCAGTTCTATCGGTAGAAATCAATGACCATAACTGATCTGGGAGGAGCTATGACAACATGCAATAGCCTAGAATCACTTATAAGTTAAATTCAAACTTAGTTGGTGTGTTTTCCAATCACCGCCAATTGGGACTGGTTATACCAAGCTGCAAATTACCTATGATCTCCATTAAGGTCCATGCCCCTACCTTTAAATTAAAAGGTATAAGAGTCCGGAGAAGCGGACCCTGGCTCCGCTTCTAAGCTGACCCAAGTGTCCTCGTGTCCCTTTTAACCCTTATTTGACCATGGTTAAGCTTAATTAAATTAAAATTAGTAATTTTTTTTTTTTTTTCTAAAAACTATGGTTAGATTGCTTAACCTAGGAGGTTAACCACAATGGATAGATGGTAAAAAAGGGGTTTGGACCAATGAGGTCACTTGGTCAGCTTCTAAGCTGAGCCTGGGTCCATCCATTTCCCAAGGTATAACTGGGTGGGAAATGGAAAACAAACTGCAGGGTCAGGTTAGAAGTTGACCAGTCATCTCATTGGTCCATGCCCCCTTTTTACCACCCATCAACTATAGTTAAGATTCACTCACCCCCTAGGGTTAAGCAATCTAACCATGTTTTTAAAAAATAAACAAAATTAACTTTAATTTAGTTAAGCTTAACCATGGTTAAAGGGGTGTTAAAAGGGACATGGGTACATTGCACTCAGCTTAGAAGCGGACCGCAGTACGCGGTCCGCTTCTCAGGACTCTAACTGGGTCGACCTAGATTGACAAGCCAGTCAAATTTGGTTAAACCGGCTCGTTGACCTGGCTGGATCATTGTTTAGTCTGGTTTCATTACATTAGCCAAAATTAACAAAAATTTGTACTCGATCTTGTAACAAAGGGTGGTATGAGGTATAATGAGATTCCATCCTATTGGAGATCGAGGGTCATAATGGGATTTAATTCAGAATCGCGCAGTTGGGGGTGTTTTTATCTTTTCAAAAAATTACTTCGGAACGACTTTGTCATTTCAAAAGATAACTTAGGGTTGTTTTTGTCATTAAAGTCAAAAATCTATTGATAGTTAATGGAAGGAAAATAATCACCTCCTCGGTCGGTGATGTGAGGACGTGCGTCTCGGCTCCCTTTTCCGTGCCATGTGCTCATCTTTAAACTGTTTTTTAATTATGATTAAGATTCACCCAACCCTAAGGTTCACCCTTCTACCCTTAGTTTTTAGAAAAATAAAATAAAATAATCTAACCATTGGGTTAAAAAAAATTAACCCAAGTTCATGACAGGTTTAAGGGGTGGCTCTGTGAGAGCAAGGAGCAATTGTTCGCTCCTCCCCCGTGGGGCGAACTATTGCTCTTAAACACTAGGGGTATCCTTGTCCATTATTTTGAAAGTGAGGTTTGTAATAGTCAATTTTTTAAAAAGAGACACTTATATGTCATTTTGCCATAAAGTAAGTTTTGATACGTAATTAACCCATACAAGTACAAGGAGTATATCAAACTTTATGATAATCTAAGGCAAAGGATTGTCGAAGGCAAAGGATTGTCTTTGGCGATGCTGGTCTCGAGCTTCCACACATTAGGCGACATGTGATGATAAAAAGGGAGGAAGTCATTTCATTTTCTCCCCATGATTTTGACTTCTCCCCACTTGATATCTCTCTATCTTTTTCTCACTACTTTATCGTCATATGTCGCATAATGTGTGGAGAAGTCAAAATCATAGGAGACAATGAAATGACTTTTCCGCCACATGTTGCCTAATGTGAGGAAGCCCGAGACCATGTTTTCTAGCATCGCTAGAGACAATCCTTTGACGGGATGTAATTACAGTTCACCTGACTTTATTATATTACATATTACTTTATTATATAAGAAACTATTAACATTTCATTCCAATTATTGTAATAAAATTATAGGTTGTTTATAATTGATAAGTAAAAGTAAATTACAATTATAAGAATAATTCACTCCCTCATATGAGAGGTGGTCTTAGTTGAAATTCCAAACACCTTAAAACTCTATTAGAAATAGTCTTTGTTTTTTATACATTTATAAATGGGACCCATAAATAATCAAATATTGTAATTCTTTTCTAATATTACATTTCAATTTATATAAAAAAAATTTAATTTAATTATTAAAATAGATTCTTTAAAATATGAAAATATATTGTCAAATTAATTAATATAAAGAAAGTAGCGTCCAATAAAAATATATTAAAAATTAAATTTTTTAAAAATTATTTTTTTTCATTAATAATGAAAAAATTTATATGGAAGGCGCGTGTACCTTTACTAATATATATATATATATATATATAAAGAGAGAGTGAGACTCATATTTCAAGAGTCCATTTGCGAGTGGAAGTCGCACGTGAATTTCGTGTGCCTCCAACTAGAGAGGGTATGTTATTAAAAGTAGGTGAAATTTGTCTTGATATACCCACAGTTGGTGTCCATGGTGCACTATATATCAACGGACGACCAGAGAGAGTTGCACATACAAAAGGGTCCTAATTTATATATAGTTATACTAGCAAATATCCCGTGCAATGCACGGGATGAAGGAAGACATCAAAGTTTTAAAAATACATTTAAAAACGTTGAAAATAGTACTTTGTTAATACCAACTTAAAAACAACAACTATGGTATAAAAACATCCTTAGATAAGTGTGAGAAAAAATGGTTTCATATCAATGTATTTGAAAGAGACCTATTTCCAGAACAAGTTTGGCCCACCTCGAGGATCTCATAAGAAATACAATGTAAGATTCAACCGAGTAATTTTCCCACAAAAGAATGGATTATGAAGAAATTACTTGTCAGCAGGATTTAGCTTTAGTATCCAAACCTTCATGGCAACACTAAACCTAGAGAAAATCAAAATAATGGGATTTAGCTTGAGAACCCCCTAAAGCCCTAAGAAGCAAATCCTATTCAATAGATTTTCTAATACTTATGTATAGCCGTAATTTGAGAAAAACAGTTCCAAATCTAGGAACTAAATGTGGTGTCGAGAGTTTTGTTCTGTTTAATATGATCTACTTCCAAGCCAGAGCTATGGTTGCGATGCGCAATGCTCATGCACTCACACTTCTGCTGATGATAGTTATTGAAAAGCTTGATTTATGGGATTTAAATTTAAGAGTATTGTTCATAATCCAATAAAATAATGACATGTGGCTCAACAAACATTTTGATATATCATAAATACATTAAATGCTGAAAATCCTCTTTTGAGATTTGGTTAATAAAATTCCGTGAAATACGGGATGGATAAAGTTGTTAAGATAGGCATGTTATTGTTAGAACTTTGAAAATAAAATCTGATAAATGAAGATTGTAGTCATTAATGCCTACTGATGGTGATTCAAATAATTTGATGTTTTCAGGCTCTTACGCCTTTAATTCTTCCAAACATTCTACTCCTTGATGATATTATTGATCCCCACGCCATTGATGATGATTATAGCCTTTGCGCTTTTGATGGTTGATTATGGCTCTTACACTGTTGGTTTTGATTATAGGCTTTTACGCCTTTGGATGCTGATTTGAGCTCTAATGCTTTGGATGTTGTAATGCTTTTGATGCTTATTTGGGCTCTAACGCCTTTGGATGCTGATTCAGGCTTTAACGCCTTTGATGATCAATATGGCTTCAGTGTCCTTCTTTGGCTCTCAATGTCTTTCAGATGATAATAGGCATGGTAGGGATTAGTACCTCCCCGTATACCTTTCTGACATCCTACACCAAAAAGAGGACTTGCTTCGTCAGGAGGAATGGTATAGATTGTTACCTCCCCGTGAGAATGAGTGTGGCTATTTCCCCTCATTACCTATTCCAGTGAAGCATGGATTACTTCTTGTGCTAACAGTCAGGGAGAAAGCATTGGGGATGGATTTTTTCTCAGTTTCCCTTAAGGCCTAACGAGATGGGTGTCTTCGTCCAACACCTCCGTTTTCCCTACTGGACTTAAGATGATTAGTATAATTATTATTCTTATTATTTAGAGGAATGTTGCTGTCTAAACACTTATATACTACTTCAAAAGGACTATACACCATGAAAGCGTATGACCCGCTTTCACGATGTAGTTACCAACCGCTTGGGGAGGATGATGAGTTGTGGCTTGGAGGGCTTAGATAGAATTTGTTAAAGGATGAGTATGATGAATACCGCCTTTAACCTTTGAAGAATCTATTCCAAAACTTCAGTCATAAAAGCTTAAAGGAGTTGTAGTGAAAGATGTCTTTCTCTTGACAAAATCCAATATTTTCTCTCTAAAAGTCGGTTATAAAAAAAAAATAGTTATGACAGTTGTACAAGTTAGTTATGATTTCTATTGATTACCTATAAATAGAGGTGACCCCCTATTTCTAATAAGAATTTCTTCAGAAAAAGAATTCCCCCTTTTTTTAACCAAAGAAACAAGTTTTTGCAAAAAGGGAAAGTAAGGGATTTGTCAAAGAAAAGTCATCTTTCACCATTATTCTTCACTGTTCTTTCTTCTCTCCCTCTGAATCACTTTCTTCTTTTCTCCATTTCTTCCTTGTGATTTGATATTTTGTTCTCTGAACCATTTCTTTTAAAATAACTCAATATGGAATTGTCTGGATAACAGATTTAGGCCGAATTGAGGTTGCAGTGAATCCCATCAAAACTCAAAATCAAAATTATACTTCTTCATTTGGCGACTCTGCTGGAGAGATTATGCAACAATATTTGAAAGAAAAATGGTGACTAAGAAAGGTGCTTCATCTCAGCCTCATACCATTCCAGAAGAAAACAGGGAAGAATCTCATACTTCCAGGGTGGAGATCCCTGACTTTTTTGCTGTTCTTGGGCCCTTTGTTGCCCAATTTCAAGCAACCCAAGTACAAATACAAACCCAAATGTAAGCTATCCAAGCTCAGGTAGCAGCCCAATTAGCAGCTTCGGAAAAATAGATGCAAGAGTTTTTTAAGAAAGCTCGTCATGAAGATAATGTCCACAACCCGGAGGGGGCACAGTAGCTTACACCTTCCCCATCTCGTCATGTTGAGGAAAATGATACTACTCATGACAATCCCCCTAAGAAGGATGCAGCTCCTTCTTCACCACCCTGTAATCATCATGAACGAGAAGGGAGGCATTCCTCATACATGACAGCTGAGGATTTCTCTAAAATGTTCAAAAGAGAGCAAGCAAAACACTCTGGATTTTCAAGCGCCTTTAATGCTAGACCACCTTTCTCAGCAAGGATCCTGTGAATGGAATATCCATTAGGATATGCCACACCTCATTTCACCTTTTACAATGGGAGAACTGGTAATGCTCGAGAGCATGTAATGCGCTTTACTGATGCCCTGGGTAGATATGCCAATAATGAGGAGTTATGCCTTTGTGAATTTTCCAAATCTCTGACTGATCGTGCCTTCACCAGGTATACTACTTTGGCTCCAAATTCCATCCATTTCTGGGAAGAGATGGACAGCATCTTTTCCAAGAAATTTTTTTCGGTGGAGGACCGTGTTACTCTCAATACTCTGTCAAAAGAGCGGCAGAGGTCTAATGAGGATCTGACAGAGTATGTTCGCCACTTTCGGCTCTTGGTCTTGGACTACCATGAGTTAGCTACTGAGGAGCAGCTTGTACAACTATGTGTGGATGGGACAGCAAAGGAATACAGAGCTTATTTGGGAGTAGCTACTATTTCCTCTTTTGAGAAACTTTATGATATTTCTCAAAGGCTCAACACAGTCATATCTAAGGCAGCTCCGCCAAAGTATGAAGACAGATATAGCAGGAAGGACGAGAGAGAGACAGCAATGGTGGTTGATAACTCTAGAAGGCGGCTATTCCAACGAAACTCCTCTTATCAGTCTAACAAAAGACCAAAGTTTAACCCTGAGAATGTCCCAACGCCCTTCCCTTGCAGTATGGCAGAAGTACTGCGTATTGTAGAAGTCTGGATTGCTGATGGTATTTTGTATCTATCATCACCTTTTCAAAAGCCCACAGAAGAAGATAAGCAGAGTAGCAGATATTGTGTGTATCACCAGACTGTACGTCATTCAACAAAGGATTGCTTCTCTCTAAGGCAGATTTTTAATGACAAAATAGCTGCTGGGCACTTAAAAATTTCAACAGCCCCTGAAGGATCTGTCCATCAGGATCTGCTACTAGACCACAAGAGGAAAGACGTAGTTGCTATGGTTTGTCATAAGCCAAACATTATGATGGATAAGGAAATTGAAGAAGAAAATGTGTTTGATGTCCCTTCAACAATTGAGACTCTTTCACAGAGTTCAAAGTTTAAAAACTTTTTTGACCAAATGCACTTCTCAAAGGCGGCGAGAATTGCTGCAACAACAGCCTTGACAACAGTTGCAGAAGCTCACTCAGAACATTGTTTCCTTGCCTACTCTGCCACAAGGAAGCCAATGCCAGAAGTACAAGATGTGAGTTTCACCGCTGACGATATGAAGGTTTCATCAACAACTCACAATAAGCCTTTATATGTCACAACTTTAATAAATTCTATTGAAGCAAAGAGGGCATTCATAGACTCTGGTTCTTCTTTGAACCTTATTCCATTATCAAAGGCAGTGGCAATGAGGTTAGATCCTTCAAAGATTTCGAAGCAGCCTATAGAAATATCAGGATTTGGAGGACAGTGTCAAAACACCATTGGCTATGCCACTATCAACCTTCAAGTGGGGCCAATAAACTCAGCAATAAGAGTTCATGTCATTGAGGCCAATGTAAGCTATCACATTCTTCTCGGCCGCCCTTGGATCCACAAATTCCAGTTAATACCGTCAACATTTCACCAGTGTATCAAGGGAATATACAAAGACAAAGTCATCAGGATACCAGCAACTGCTACACCATTCGGTAAGGCAGAGGCTCACATCTTAGAAGCATTATTTTATGATGAGCTAGCTGAAGAGGGTGAAACCGCTTTTGAAATGGACAGAGGAATCATGCTACTATCCATAATCTCTTCAACGCCATCAGAAGGCTCAATGGCGTCAAAAAGACCACGGGACAAAAGCGTGAAAATAGAGGTTCAAGGAGGTGGTGCTACCAAAGATCCAAGGATAGGGGGCTGTAAGAGGGTAGTACAACCGGATGAAAAGGTTGTATACATCTTATGACAACCAAAGGAGTCTGACTCATCAAAAAAGGATCAGACTCTCATGATGAACCAAGCATTTCAAGCTGAAGAAACAAATGAAATTGGAGAGGCACCAGAACAAATGCAAGATGGTGTAAAGGCGGTACAGGAAAGCCTTGAAGAGATCAGTCTTGCAGAAAGCTTATCTGAAAAGTGTCCAGTACTTATCAGTTCAAAATTTACTCCAGAAGAAAAATAAGAATTGGTAAGCTTACTTAAAGAATACAGGGACAATTTTGCATGGAATTATGAAGAAATGTCAGGGCTAGACCCTACATTGGTCACACATAAGTTGAACATTGAACCAGGGTATACACCAGTAAAACAGCTGCCAAGGAGGTTCAGACCAGACATTGAAGATCAGATAAAAGCAGAAGTTGAAAAGCTTTTGAAAACAGGTTTTATCAAGCCAATTCAACATCCTACTTGGCTAGCCAATATTGTACCAATTAAGAAGAAGAATGGTCAAATCCGTTGCTGTGTTGATTTCAAAGACTTGAACAAAGCATACCCGAATGATAAATTTCCTTTACCCAACATGGACTTATTAGTTGATGCAACAGTAGGTCACGATGCTTTCTCATTTATGGATGTTTATAGTGAGATCAAGATGGCGGCAAAAGATGTAGAACAAACCGTCTTTCGGACACCTATTGGGAATTTCTATTATACAGTGATGCCGTTTGGGTTAAGGAATGTTGGAGCTACCTATCAAAGGGCTATGACAGCCATTTTTCATGATATGTTCCATAATACAGTGGAAGATTATGTTGATGGCATTGTAATCAAGTCTCAAAGCGTCAAAATCATGTCAGTGATTTAAGGAGAGTTTTTCAACGATGCCGCTAATATCAATTAAAAATGAATCCATTAAAATGCGCTTTTAAAGTATCAGCTGGCAAATTTTTGGGTTTCATTGTAAACAGGCATGGCATAGATGTTGACCCAACAAAGGCTCAGGCAATTGCATCAATGACAGCTCCTAGCACGATCAAAGAGTTAAAATGTTTTTTGGGAAGAGTATCCTACGTAAGAAGATTTATTATAGGATTGGCAGCTATCACAGTACCACTAATGCCACTCCTACGGAAGAATTGTGAGTTCAAATGAGAGACAGCACATAAAAAGGCTTTCAAACAACTTCAGCAAATGATGAGTTCAATAGCAACCATTATGGCGCCTATACCAAAAAAGTCATTGGTCCTGTATTTGGCTTCAACAGAAATCATTATTAGGGCTCTTCTAGCTCAGGAAGATCAGTCTGGTTGTGAGCGGCCAATCTATTATCTTAGCATGATTCTCAGAGATGCAGAATTAAGATACCCTCGAATAGAAAGGAGTTGTTTGCCTTTGATCTATGTTTTACAAAAATTCCGCTATTATTTACTGTCTCAGAAGCTTTTTCTAATAACAAAATCTGATCCAATCAAATATCTCATGTCAAAGCCAGTTCTTTCAGGATAAGCAGCTAAATGCCTTCTTTCATTATCAGAGTTTGACATCACATGCCTTTGTCTTCGTGCTATTAAAGGACAAGCAGTAGCAGATTTATTGGCAAATTTCTCAGGAAATGACGATCTGACACTGAAGGAAGAACTACCAGGAGAATTGCCTGAGGCATTGGTAGTTGAAGCAATAGAAGAATGGCTCATGTATTTTGATGGATCCAAAACTATGGATTCAGCTGGGGCAGGTATTGTATTAAAGGCTCCAGGAAGAGAGGTAATATCTCTTTCTTTCAAATTAGATTTCCTTTGCTCTAACAATATAGCAGAATATGAAGCTCTTCTCATAGGTTTGTCAATTACAAAGGAATTGAAATCCAAGAGAATAAATGTAATGGGAGATTCTAATTTGATAATTAGCCAAATGGAAGGGTCATTTAATGTAAAAGATGTTGGTTTAGTTCCATACAGAACAGCGGTTCAAAGAATAATGACCAGTTTTGATATGGTGGAACTCAAGTATCAAGAGCGTACAAGGAACCGCCATGCTGATGCACTTACTACTTTGGCATCAAAGTTGATATTTGAAAGAGAAGTTTCCCAAGTAGTAGTCAAAAAGCTTACAATAGCTACACCTCTGATGGAGGAATTATGCAAAAGAGAATCAGAAGAAGCAAATTGGAGAGAGCCAATTTTGACAGATATTAACCGCCTTCATGATTCAATTACAGTTCCTACTACAACACTGAAAGTTTTGAAAATTTTCTTGCAAATAAATGAGGATTTATATTTCAAAGAGCCTGAAGGCATTCTGATGAGATGTGATGGAGCAAAAGAAGCTAAGGAACAAATGATGCAAGTTCACACAAAGATATGTGAGCATAATCCCTACATCAGTTTATATAAAAGGTTACAATGTTTTGGGATATATTGGCCAACAAGGGAGAAGGATGCTGCTATGTTACAAAAAGAATGTTCAGATTGTCAGATATTACCAGATAAAGAAGAATGCCACTTTACAAATTCCTGAGAAGATTGGAAGAAACCATATAATGACTACTTTACAAATAGAGTAATGCCTGCTGATCCAAAAGAAGCTTTCAATTTTAAGAAGAAAGTTGTTAAGTTCTATTTTGATAAAGGAGAGCTATTCAAAAAAGGGTATGGTGGTATTGCTCTCAAATGTCTGTCTGGAAAGAAGATTGAACTAGCATTACATGAGGCTCATAGTGGAGATTGTGATGTTCATCAAGGAAAAAGGAAGCTATTTCAACACATTTTGGGATTGGGGTATTATTGGCCCACCATGGAAGCAGATTCACATCTATATGTTCAAAGCTGTCATCAATGTCAAATCAGAGGAAATGTCATTCATGCACCTGCCCAGTCTCTACAGTATGTTTCTACGCATTGGCCCTTTCATACTTGTGGGCTAGATTTAATTGGACCAATTAATCCTCCTGCTGAAGGACATGTTTGAATTCTTGTGGCAACTGAATATTTCACCAAATGGATAGAAGTTATATCATTAAGAAAGGCTACAGGTATTATGGTGGCTAAATTCATTAAAGAAAACAGCATTTGCCGCTTTGGAATACCAAAGGAAGTTATCACTGATAATGGAACGTCTTTCATAAATTCTAATGTGAGAGGATTATTGGAAAAATATGACATAAAGCACTAAAAGTCAACTCCTTATTATCCTAAAGGGAGTGGACAAGCAAAAGCTACTAACAAGACAATTTTGAAAATTATTGAAAAAATGATGGAAGGTGCTCATAAGAAATGGTGTGAAAAGCTTCCAACAGCACTTTGGGCATATAGAACTTTAACAAGAACAGCAATAGGTGTTACCCTTTTTTCCTTAGTATATGGAACAGAAGTTGTTGTGCCTTTGGAGGTCAAGATACCATCTACTAGAATTGAAGTATTTGATGAAGAAATGGCAAGCCTTCAAGCTGCTCGGTTAGCTCAATTGGAGGTTATGGATGAAAGACATGAAGCTGTAGCTATGAAAACAAAAGAGTATCAGATGAGAGCTATTAGCGTATGACAAAATTGTGCAACATAGAATTCTTAAAGAAGGTGACTTGGTCCTCAAAACAGTTATTCATGTCAGGAATGGTACGAAAGTAGGAAAGTTCACTCCGAATTTGGAAGGATCATTCTTGATAAAGCAAAGCTTTGACAGTGGTTATTGTCTCATATCTACGCCATCTAGTGAAGTATTACATGATCCTATTAACGTAAAATGGCTAAAGAAGTACTATGCTTAACAAAAAAAATTTATATTCATTAAAGATTGTTAATGTTTACAAAATTGAGCAAACGCTTTTACAATATGTCTGATGTAAAGCCTTTTTCATTCAAAAATATAAGTCTTTCAGCATAAGCTTTTAGACGACTACATTCTTCATGTTCTGCTTTAATATCATATTGTAAAGCTTTCAAACTGTCTTGAGCTTCTTATCTTCTTTTCTTTTTCTTCCAATATGGCTTGATGGCTGGCAATTTCTTGACGAATAGCATGAACACTGTCTTGATCACTCAGCACCACTTTCTTGAGTTCTTCAGCTTTAACTATTTTACTTGCTTGGCAAAATTTTTAGCCTGAAAAAATGTGATAGACAAACTGTTTAAGAAATCTATCAACCATTTTAAGAAACCTTCTTCAGTTGAAGTAGAAGGAGTAGAAGTATCTTCACTCATAAAATTGCCCATAAAAGCGGATAATTCTGATGAAGTAGCTCTTGAAAAAATTGTTTCATGGGGAACAGATTCAGCGTTCATCATTTCTTTATTAGCAACAGCGGTGACCTCCATGCCAGAATCAGTAACTGGGATATCTTCATGAAAGCCTTCTGGATTTGCTTCTGCTTCAGTAGAAACCCCTTCATCAATAATGCTCTCTTCAATGTTCTGCTCTGGATGGCTGATGATAACGCTTTCAACAGAAGCGATCACTTGAGCACTAACGCTCTCAGTAGAAGGTGTAGGCGTCCGAATACTTCCATCAACAGAATGAGTAATATCAATTGAAGAAGAAATTTCCGTGATTACCTCAAGGGGATTTCCAAAGGATTGTTGTTCCGAATTCTGAACCACTGTGGAGAAGAACGCCATTTCACTTATGGAAGGAGGGTCTACCTCCATAGGCTGCTCTAGAGATTCAGCTTCAATAGTTCTTGTATCAAGAGCATTCTCAATATCAGCTTCAACAGTGCCTGATCCTTTGTTCATCAGAGCATCATCAGAAGGAGCTTCAAATGTAGCAGAAGCTGACAGAATATTTTCTTCAACTATGATAGGCTCTGGTATTTCAGCCTAAGTGCCTTCAGAAGTAGTAGTTTCAACCATAAGCGGTGGCGAGGTCTGCCTATTCCTTTGAAAAAGAAGTGATTTCGCTTTGATGGCTTGCAATCTCATCCTCTTCAAGGAAGTCAAAGCTCTAGCTATTTCAATGGTCCTAGCAGGATTTACAACTTTTGAAACCCTAGAAGCTTTAGCAGGTTGCCTCTTCTTCCCAGAAAGCGGTGAAGAGCTTGGCTCGCTTTCAGGCCAAACGTTGGCCAAACATCCAACCTGTGCCCTTGCCTCTGCTGATGGAGGAAAAGGAATGTCAGCCACATTATCTCTAGGGACGCTAAGCCCCACTGGAGTTAATGGAGTTCCAGAGCTCCCTGCACCAGCATCCTAAGGCGATGTTGTTTTCTTTTCTTGAAGTGAAGAAGTTTCAGCCCTTTCTGAATTCTGTTGTAGTTGTAAATTTTGCTTGCGAAAGATCAGTGGCTCATTATCTCCCTCTTCCTCTTCACTTTCAAAAAAGGGATCCTGTCAGATTAAAATATATGGTTGAGAGTAAAGAATTGAAAAGATTATATATAAGAAAATCTTGTCTAGAAAATTTTTATTAAGTTTATATATACTAACCGATTGACTCTTGAATTTCTTGAAAGGAGGGCTTTCTTTTTTATTGCCATTTTCTTCCCTCTAGGCGCTTTTGGGAGAGCCGCCTTTGGAGCAGGAACAGTTGTAGTCTAAGGGGGAGTAATATCTTCTTCCTGGACTTTAGAAGGACCTTCAGCAGCAGCTTTTGATTTGGGTTTCTTGGGCAAAGGAGCTACCGCCTTTCTTTTTTTACCAGTGCCAGTAGGTTCCTTCAAGCTTTTTTCTTTATCCATAGCCAAATTTACTGGTTGATTGATCATTGGTGGAATTTGAGTAAAAGTTTTAAAACTCCCAATACAAGCCTTCCAGAAGATTTGATAATTTCGCGTACAGCAGCCTACCCTATGTTCCCCGGCCAAATAAAAGCATGTGACTAATGGCCTTAGCTGGGAAGACCAGCTCTCCAGGATAAAGGCTTTCATAGCCCTCTTTGTAGAAAGAGATTCAGCAACACTGTCTAGGACGCCTTGATCTAAACCAAATTGTTTAAGGCAACGATCAAGGTTGCAAGACTCAAGGTGAAAGCTATTTGTCTTACCGTCGTCAACACTGTAGAGGCCCACTAAATAACACTTAAACAAAATAGCAAAGCAATGAAGGGTTTTCAGTGAAACCTCTGCTCTTTCTTCAGCATTTGTACCCAAAAAATCCAAAGGCTCTTCAGAATGATAAAAAACTCTCTCAATTCCTTTCAAAGGCTCGATGTAAGGCCTGAAGCAAAAGCATTTTTCCTTATCAAGGAAGTCAAAAATTAGAGCATCCTTCTTCTTTGATATGCTACTCCACCGCCATGCTCTAGGACTTGGAATGTCTTCAATAGCAGCATCATCAGCTTGAAAGGGGGAAAATTGCCTAGCTGAGGGCGTATAGTCAGGGAAGCGTTCCCATAACCACATCTGGAGAAAAGCGGTGTGGACAAATGTTATGATAAGTACCCGCTGACCAAGCCTGATATGTGTGGATCTGATCCAAATTCTTATACAAAGTTCCCAGAAAATATACCCTCAAGGGAAAACTCTGACCATCAACAAGGCGGAAGGCCAAAGGGAATAGCCTGTTCAAAACTTTATCTGTTGGAGCGCCTTCAAAAACATATCTTGACAACCACATACATATGAACGCCGTCAATTCCAGAGGTGACTTGTACTCTTTTCCATACTTATACTCTCTGACCCTTGTCTCTTTATTCACATGCCCCTTTTCTCTGAAAAAATAACGTACCCAGTCTTAGAAGTTTGGCCGCCTTGCATGAGACTCTTTTGCACTCCCCCAGACAGGGTTCACCCTTGATTCCCAAACTAGTGCATGAAGAAGCTTGGATGCCTTTATCTCTTCCTTATTCAAAATAATGTCTTGAATGTCGCTATTTCCAAAAACTGGTAATCTCCATAACGCTATTACATCTTCTAGAGTAGGGGTAATTTCTCCCCATGAAGTGATGAATGTATGAGTCTGACTGTTCCACCTAGTAACTAATTGTGAAAGACTATCCGTATCTTTTCTGACCTCAAAATCCTTCGAAAGCTCTATGGCACTAAAAATCTCAGCTGAATGAAGCTTAAGCCTATACTCCGGATGAGTAAGTATGTAATCACACCAGGCTGTCCATTCCTTGGTACAACCGCTATGGGAGTTGAAATTTACTTGTGAAAGCGGAAAATCCTTTCTCTCTACTCTAAACATGGTAGTTGCAAAATGTGATGGACAAAATCCTTTAGACCCCTCAATATCGCCATATGACAAAGCCCATCCATCTGAGGGAACAACGGCATCCCAAGAGTGATGCATAGCTGAATCCCAAAACTCAGTATTTAGAATATTTTTTTG
This sequence comes from Tetracentron sinense, assembly GCA_015143295.1. Taxonomy (NCBI): domain Eukaryota; kingdom Viridiplantae; phylum Streptophyta; class Magnoliopsida; order Trochodendrales; family Trochodendraceae; genus Tetracentron; species Tetracentron sinense. Next base: position 770,016 of record CM026556.1, read on the forward strand.
AGAAGATGAAGTCATAGCTAAAAGCGTAGAAGTGTTGCAAAAAAAATTTAAAAAAATGGATTACAGTGTGTTTTTTGTATTTTTTTTTTTTTTAAATGAAATGAATAAAATGATACAATATGAAGACGATCAAAATTACTTGAACAGAATAACAGATAAGAACAAAAAGGGAAACAGTAAACAGTAGGTGAAAAGATAAAAGAAAAAGATAAATCAAAAGGAATAAAGACTTACCAGAAACTTGAAAGATGTTCTGAAACCCCAAATAGAGATAAAAACTCTTGATTCCTTAAAGTAAACAGTAAAGAACCACCAAGAACTCAATCACAGGAAGACAAGGAGAATGCTCAGAGCATACTCGCACAAGGAAGAAGATAAACAGTAAGTGATATTAAACTGGTTTTGCTATTTTTATATATTGTTTAAGCATTTATGAGACACTAATCTCAAGGAGCACGTTTAGCTCAAATTCTGAAAAAGGGTACAGTCATGTTGATTATGACAGGCTGGCTAAGTAATCCCATTGGTTACAAATTTGGTAAGCTATCATTTTGGGCAGAAACCGAAGAGACTGTTTTGGAATATTAAGACGTCATATTTATGATAGTGTGCTACTTTAATGATTAATAAACCCTCTTTAATAGGGATGTTTGTCTAATCAGACACCTTTAGTGTTATCAAATCTAAAGGCGTTTTCACAGACATGGGGCTAAATGTTGATGATGGTTGTTGAAAAGCTTGATTTATGGGATTTAAATTTAAGAGTATTGTTCATAATCCAACAAAATAATGACATGTGGCTCAACAGACATTCTAATATATCATAAATACATTAAATGCTGAAAATCCTCTTTTGAGATTTGGTTAATAAAATTCCGTGGAAGGCGGGATGGATAAAGTTGTTAAGATAGGCATGCTATTGTAAGAGCTTTGAAAATAAAATCTGATAAATGAAGATTGTAGTCATTAATGCCTACTAATGGTGATTCAAATAATTTGATGTTTTCAGGCTCTTACGCCTTCAATTCTTCCAAAGATTCTACTCCTTGATGATATTTTTGATCCCTGAGCCATTGATGATGATTATAGCCTCTGCGTTTTTGATGATTGATTATGGCTCTTACGTTGTTGGTTTTGATTATAGGCTTTTACGCCTTTGGATGCTAATCTGAGCTTTAACGCTTTGGTTGCTGTAACGCTTTTGATGCTGATTTGGGCTCTAACGCCTTTGGATGCTGATTCAGGCTTTAACGCCTTTGATGATCAATATGGCTTCAGTGCCCCTCTTTGGCTCTCAATGCCTTTCTGATGATAATAGGCATGGTATGGATTAGTACCTCCTTTTATACCTTTTTGACGTCCTATACCAGAAAGAGGATTTGCTTTGTCAGGAGGAATGGTATGGATTGTTACCTCCCCGTGGGAATGGGTATGGCTGTTTCCCATCATTACCTATTCCAGTGAAGTATGGATTATTTCCTGAGCTGACAGTCAGGAAGAAAGCATTGGGGATGGATTTTTCCTCAATTTCTCTTAAGGCCTAACAGGATGGGTGTCTTCTTACACCTTCGTTTTCCCTACTGGACTTGAGATCATTACTATAATTATTATTATTATTATTTAGAGGAGTGTTGTTGTCTGAACACTTATATACTACTTCAAAAAGACAATACACCATGAAAGCGTATGACCCGCTTTCGCAATGTAGTTACCAACTGCTTTGGGGAAGGATGATGAGTTGGGGTTTGGAGGGCTCAGATAGAATTTGTTAAAGGATGAGTATGATGAATACCGTCTTTAACCTTTAAAGAACCTATTCCAAAGCTTCGGTCATAAAAACTTAAAGGAGTTGTAGTGAAAGATGTCTTTCTCTTGACAAAATCTAATATTTTCTCTCTAAAAGTCGGTTACAAGAAAAAAAAAAAAAACCAGTTATGATAACTGTACAAGTTAGTTATGATTTCTGTTGATTACCTATAAATAGAGGTGACCACCCCCCCCCCCCCCCTTCTGTTTCTAATAAGAATTTCTTTAGAAAAAGAATTCCCCCTGTTTTTAACCAGAGAAACAAGTTTTTGCAGAGAGAGAAAGTAAGGGATTTATCAAAGAAAAGTCATCTTTCACTATTATTCTTCACTGTTCTTTTTTCTCTCTTTCTGAATCACTTTCTTCTTTCCTCTCTTTCTTCCTTGTGATTTGATATTTTGTTCTCTTAACCATTTCTTTCAAAATAACTCAATTTGAAACGGTCAGGATAACAGATTTAGGCCGAATTGAGGTTGCAGTGAATCCCATCAAAACTCAAAATCAAAATTTTACTTCTTCAATTTCAAGACAACAACAATTGGGGTTTTGCACACATCAAAGTGAAAGAGGAATAATTATCTTAAAAAAAGACATCAAAAAATCAATCGTATTACAATGAAAAAATTAAAAAGTAAGAAAACAAAATCATAGAGAATAATTGTATTCAATAGGATTATTTTGTTTCAAATTATCAAAACTCTTAAAATTAGATTTCAAAAGTAAAATTAAATTTAAATTTTATGTAGAAGCTAATTAAACTTAACACCGTTAAACCCAAGTTAAAGGGGTATTCATCACGAGTTAAAATTAAAACATAAAAGTGGGGTACTTTCTTACGATATAGATGGGCTGACAACCACAACCACACCTCCCATTTATTGTGATTTTTTTTTAAATGGTCCAAAATAGGTTACCTTGCCTGTACATACATACAAATAGAAAGGGGTTAATAGAATTTTAATTGGAAAGGGGTTAATAGAATTTTAATTAGTAGCCCTAACCAAACCCTCAAGTATGAGGGTCCTAGAAATTTAGGCACAAATCAATCACCCCCACAATCCTTTTATTAAAAAAAACTTCATTTTAACGGATTGTGGAAGGCTGGGCTGGCCCAGGTGCCTCACCAAAGTGCTAGTTTGGCAGCCCTACTTACAGTGTTCCATCATTTACCCATTTGGTGTAAGCTCGACATTTACCCAATGTTAATGCTCATTCTATTAAGATTTGTTTTATATATATTAAAATGTTCACAGACGTTTGTATCGTCGGTGGGACATGTGGCGCAATGCAATGGGTTGCTGAAGAAAAAACCTCCAACGTAAAGGGTTCAGAGTCATAGATGTAGCATAGCAATTAACTATTGCCTTGGCATTCCTGCATGTATAAAGATAATAGCTTTCCTTTGTTACATCATTAAAAGATGAAAGACACCTTCACATTCACCTGTTAATAATTCTCCGATAAAAATGCACTTCCCATGTATTTTTATATAATTTCTCTTTTTTTTTTTTTTTTTTTTTAACTAATCACACACACAACACACGCAGCACACACACACACCCTACAATCTCAACTTCAAGCCTATAACCACACACACCCCTTAGTTTTTTTTTTCTATTAAAACTATAAGAGTGTATCTTATCTAAAAAGCCAAAGCTTTAGCTTCCCTTAGCCCATTATCCAACATCGACTATCGATGGTAAGGCCTTCTCCTTAAGTACTCCCACCATACCCCTCGTTTTTTGAGAGGTGAGTGTAGTTAAAGGTTTGAGTTGAATTGTAGTATTGTTGTAGTGTTGTGAGTGCTTATGTGTGTTGAATTGTGTCTTATCTAAAAAAAAAAGAAGACGATAAGAAAAATGAAATAGCGGTCCATGTTATTTTTTTTGCAAATTCTTAAATGTTTTCTACCAAAATGACGTGAATGAAAGAGAAAATGATATCACTAACTTTTTCAAAAAACGAAACACATGATATGCATATAGGCATCCTGAGAAACAAATTAAAAGAGGCTTGTTGTGTTATGCTCTACTTCCCATTTGATGTGGCTCCACTTAGCTAGGCTCACATAAAGGAAAAGGACGTTAGGCCCCATCATCTTACCTTTGAGCGTCATAGTAATTCAGACGGCGTACACCTATAGAGCAGTGGTATTACTTGATGGAAGGGGATATACATAAATTTGACTTAAAAGTATCATTTCAAACTAACAAAGGAAGATAAATATTTCACAATCTTCACATGTGAAGCCATCTGCATCAAAAACTCTCTCAAGCCGTCATAGTAATTCAGACGGCCGATAATCTTGTACACCTATAGAACAGTGGTATTACTTGATGGAAGGGGATATTCATAAATTTGACTTAAAAGTGTCATTTCAAACTAACAAAGGAAGATAAATATTTCACAATCTTCGCATGTGAAGCCATCTGCATCAAAAACTCTCTCAAGCCGTTGATGTGAAGCCATGCACACATTTCACGGCTCAAATACTTCTTTTTTTTTATCAATATCTCATTTTATTAAGAAGAAATAGAAAGATACACGGACCAGGACAAACCAGAAACTCTTTGGGTTTACAAGCAAGTAAAGACAACCCCGGCCTAACTACTCACCTGAGCCATCCCCCCAATGATCCACAAGGATCTAATACAAAATTACCTAGATTTCCTCCCTTGAGTTGTGTAAGCCTACCCACTCCACAATTGCCCAACATGAGTCGGGCACAAATCCGGGCCGTTGGAACCGATATATCTTCAAACGCTCTGTGGTTCCTTTCTAACCAAAGGTCCAAGAAATGGCCCCGGAAGCACTTCCCAAATCTTCTCCCGGGTCCCCAAACCGTCACTCACTCCTAAGATTCACCCATACAACCGTGACTTTTAGAATTTTTTTTTTTTAAAATATTAATTTCAATTTTGTTAAAGCTTAAGCATAGTTAAAAGGAAGTTAAATGGGACACATGAACACGCCAGTCCATTATTTAAACTAATGCGGGGTGGCTAATCACTTTTTTTTTTTTTTGAAATGAAATCCTCTATGGTTATAACTGGACTCCGGGAAGTCTAGTTACGCCCTTGAGGTCACCACATGTCCCTTTGGACATCCCTTAATTGTGGTTAAGATTTACCCCCTAGGATTCACCCACCTATCCTTAGTTTTTAAAAATATTTTTTTCTAACCACGGTTAAATTTAAAAAAAAAAAATTGGAAAAACCTAGGATAGGTGGGTGAACCCCTAAGGGTGGGTGTTCTTAACCATAGTTAAGGGGTGTCAAAAGGGACACATGGTGACCTGAAGGGTGTATCCGGACTCCCCGAGTCTGGTTAAAACTGTAGAGCATTTCATTCATCTCTTAAGTTTTGGTAACACACAAACACACCCACATACTATAACACAAGCTCACACACCTCATACAATTTTTCTTTTCTGAACACAAGAAAAAGAGATTCTTTTTAGAACACAAAAGGAAAGTAGATTTCAGCACAAGAACAAAGAACTAATTACAATGAGTCTTTTCCAAACTGAAATACACAACAAATTGACATAAATTAATACAAAAAAAAAAAGATTTGGAATCTAGAACTTTTGCCACTCTAGAATATTACAGTTGTAGCTTAAAAACCTCAAACATTGTTTGATTACGTAAGAATAGAGCAAGTTTGTTGTAGTGAAACCTTCACTACCGGCCAAAACTACAGAAATATCTTGGATTTTAGTTGCTCTTCGATAAAGATCTCTCTTTTGATCGATCAATCTCTCCCTCGTTGGATTGCAGGAAGAGAAGGAAGAACAAAGAGGAATACCGGTGGGAGGTGGCGGCAACAGCTAGCCGAAGGAGCTCGTGGTGGGAGTAGGCAGCAGCCGACAACAGTTGGAGAAAAAGACAATGAACAGTGAGAAATAACCCCTCTTCGTAGCCCTTAGTTTTTTCTTTGGGCTGGGTTGGAATTAAGTAACATTTTAAGGGGTAATTAAGTAATTAAAATTCTGCAAACTTGAGTTCCATCATCTACCCGCGAAAGACATGTTGATCTTTTGAGTTGTCAAGCGGTCTAAAATGTTAAATCGTCTACATTTAGACAAATACCAAAAATTAAGAGATTCCAAACAGGGTCTAATAGGATCAAAGAATTTTCTTCTTACTAAATTAAAAAGTGGGTCGGGTACCACTTAATAGTATAACAAGAGTAAAAGCACTAATGAACGTCAAATTACTAAATAAAATAGTGCACGACATTAGAAGAACACCCAAAGTGTTGATAGTTTTTATATAATCTTTACTTTACTAACAGTGGATAGTGGGTCCCCGCATATAAGATTAAACATCATTCTATGAATGAAAGTATAAGGAGTATACCAAACTTTACTTAGACGTAAATATCTTTTAATAAGAAAATTAATTTATTAAATCTATGGTATCTATTAAAAATATTAATAAGTTTGTTTATAATTCATATGATGCATTGGATTGCAGTTATAAGTACAAGGAGTATACCAAACTTTTATTTAGACGTAAATATCTTTTAATTAAAAATATTAATTTATTAACTTATGGTATCCATTAAAAACATTAATAGAAGTTTAATTTGTTTGTAATTATGATTAATATGTTGCAGTGGATTACAGTTCTAAGTGTTTCTCAAGTATATCGCTCCCAAAGTCATAATAAAAAGTGACTTTATAAAAGCAAATACTATTGGTGGGTCCCACCAATAACATTATCTAATACCACTTAAAGCACGGTCAATATAGAAATCCTAAAACTTGAAAACTCTATTCCATTGTTTATTAGAGTTCTAAAATTGAAAAGAAGTTTAATTTGTTATAACACGTTTCTCTTTACTTGAACTAAAGTCCAAGTACGACCATACCAAAACCCTTCCTTACTCATCTTTGGACGACCATCTTGTACCCCACAGTTGGCAAATCCAAGCCGAACCATCCCTGAGACCTTTAACCTACTATCGCTCACCTCATAAAACATCTTAGCCCATCCCTTCGGCTCAATCGGTGCATACCCCACCCAGTCCTGAAGTCCTATCCTTACAAGTGGGGTTCAACTCTTGTCTCCAATATGCAACATAAGCAATTATAGGCTCAATTGTAGACATCTAGTTTCTTCAATATCCAATCTGCAGGTCTTTCTAGTAAAGGTATGACAATGAGACCAAATCTTCTACACAAGTATATACTCTCTGAATTTTCGGGTATTTGAATCTGGGTGATAAAACTAGTTCTCCTATCAGTGATTATGTTCTTCGAATTCCTTTTGTTAGTATTTTATCCATGAGAATGTCTTAGTTTAAATAGAAAATCTCCAAAGAAATCACAATTTTTTCTTTCTTTTATTACTTGGCGAGTCTTAATTATCTAGAATCATCTAAGACTACTTTAAAAATTAGAATATTTAATTTAACTATAGCCATATAATCAAAAGTGATTCCATAAATTAATGTCATTTAGTAGTGAATCCAATGTGATAGATACATGCTAGGGATGCATTTTGGTTGGGTCATCCTGACCCAACTCGAATTATATCCGATCAATGGGCGAGCTAGGGTTAAGACTACTGGGATGAAATGAAATGTAATTTAAACTAAAAATATGGAAGAAAATAACAATTAGTAAACTAATGAAATGCAAGAATATCTCAAATTTATAAAGTGATATTATTTAGTTAATTTCAGCATATTGAGGCCATAAAATTATAAATAATAATAATATCAAATTTTAATCTAATCATATTATAATTTTTATTAATGATAAATTAATACATGCAAAGCATGTGCACATCTACTAGTACTAATAAATATCTAAGTACTATAGAAGACATGTATAAACTGCCATAATGTTTTAGAAATATTATATAGTATAATTTTATTATTCTCTAATGAGAAAAATATCTTGTTACGAAGAAATCCTTAAGGATTGCTTATATTTTAATGGTAGAAAAAGATACATACATACAAAATCACTTTAAGAGGACAATTTACATTGCAGATATACATTTTTTTTTTGTATGCTTTAATCATTTATCTAACTGTGTCAAGGGATTAAGGGTCAGCAGGGTTAGCACTCATGGTGGGCGTCACTTTAAGAGGACAATTTACTTTGCAGATATACATTTTTTTTTTTGGTATGCTCTAATCATTTATCCAACTTTCAAGGGGTTAAGGAGTCAGCAGGGTTAGCACTCATGGTGGGCGCCAACAGCCATACCAAAGACTCGAACACGAGCCTCCACTCCCCAAAGGGAGATACACTACCACTGGGACAAACCCATGGTGTGTCATTGCAGATATACATGAAAATACTTGTTTAAGAAAAGAAAAACCTACATGAAAATAATTCTATTTAGCAGAATCGTCTCAAAATTTATGAATTCATGGAGGCATAAGATTTAACTTCTGCAACTTGTAACTCGCAAGGCTTAGGGGCATCCATTAGGGTGGAAATCAAAAAATTAACTTGATGAAAATGAAAATGCCACAGAAACAGATTAAAGCCCATCTCTGTCGTATGTCTTCCATCTTTCTATTACAACCTTGAACTGATCATCCCTCTTCCTGACCTGCAAAAGCACAAAAAAACAAAAGATTTAGTTCAAATCGAGAATGGCCAATAAAGTAATTATGTTGGGACTTTCTTAGCAAACAAAATAATATTTACAACCCAATATTTGCTACCAACACGCCAATATTTGCTAATTACACACCAAACTCAAAATTTAAAAATTTTTTATTTTTCTTATAACATTTGGGTGAAAACACCAAACTTAAAACTTACACCATTAAATTCTATGAGCACACCATAAAAAATAAAATGACAAAATAATGCCCTTTTTCTTCAAGCCCTTCTTGTCGTCTCTGACCAAAGACCTCGGGAACCCCAGCCGCCGAAAACTAAATGTTGCGGAGAGGAGTAAAACACAAGCGTACAAACTATTTGTAATTGCTCAACGCAGCTTTTGTTTTAGCTCATGGATCATCTGGTTCTCCTATACCATTGAGGATTATAGACCTAAGACGTCCATCATCCTAAATCCTCGCTAGCCCCTCGCGTTCCATCTTTAACCCTTTTCTTCGATTTTCAAATTTTCAAGGATAAGATCACCAGTTCATCTGATTTTCGGCTACATACAATCCTTGAGATGCAGACTGATTTGAGTAGTGAACTGGATCAAGGATATGATTAACCATGAGTTGCAATCCAACAGTTAGTTTCTTTGGGATCATTAGAGGTGATTGCTGCCAACTTGCTGTGACCTTCACATTCTCTCTCTTGCTGAATTGGATGGTCTCTCGTCTCGGAACCTTGCTAACATAATTCAAATCCCAGCTTACCTACCAAAAGTAGAACACGAGAACAAAGAGAAGACAGAATGCAAGCATACAGAAAGGCTACCTTCTCACCAAACAGGGAGCTCCCCATTAGTAATTCAAAGATTGTTGGTGGATCTTTTATGAATGCTGTGTTTTCATCCTCTCCTTAACGTATAGCTTTCGTCTGCCAGGGTTGCCGGGTTCTTCGGGCAGAGACAACAGGTGGAAGAAGGGCTTGAAGAAAAAGGGCATGTTGTCATTTTTTTTCTTTTGGTGTGCTCCTAGAAATTAAGTTGTAAATTTTAAGTTTCAAGTGTAGTTGGCAAATATTGGTGTACATGTAGCAGTGCCCCTTATGATACCTTATTGGTTATTTCACCAAGAATCTTGTCCAAGAGAAAACCATAATCCAAGTATAGGAGAGAGACTGCATATTCTACAAACCTAGACTCAGATTGACGCAGCAACTTGGACCAAGCAGATCTCTCAATGAATTTTTATAGAATTTTGTAGGTGTTCATACAGAATGAGAAAGCATACCTCACTTCTATAATTGAAATAATTATAAAATACAAGAATATAGTTAATAATATATTTTAGATAATCCAAAATAAAATAATATAAAGTATCAATGGCAGTCCCATAGAAATGGAATCTTGTTAATGCAAGGGAAAAGAACATGTGATGTGTAAGAAATACCTTATTTAAAAAAACTAAAACTATTCATAGTACCCTTATTTTGAAAAGGAAAACCAGAAATCCCTTTTATCAAGATTTGCCTGGCTCATTTTGATCAAGAAAAGTAAGTCATGGAATTCAATGAGCAGTTGTGAATTGTGATTTTGCCAAAAGCAGGAAAAAAAAAAAAAGAGTCAACCTTGAACCACAATTGGTAATTAGAGAGTGAGGTGAAACCCACTAGGTTTTGAACTATAAAAAATACACTTGGCTATCTCTGCAATTACCTCCATAGTAACAAAGTTCTCCTTTTTTGTGTTCAAAAAGTCCCAAATAAGTCGTGAGTTTTTCGTTCAACGATTATTTCACAACTTGAAAAAATACTATTTTTTTAAAAGTCGCAAATTTGCGAAATAAACACAAATTATAGATGATTTTTTTTAAAATTCCAAAATATATATCTAATATATAAATTATGTTTCTTATTGAAAAAACTTATTCATCTCTTGACCGGCATTTTCCCAATTTTTTCCGAATATTACCAATTTTTTCTCTAGCCGAATAGTTCTCAAACCCCAACTCGGTAACTATGATTACCTCAACCAATGGCCTTTTACCATGAAGCAACATATCCACGCTCCTTTCTGTCTGCAAAAAAAAAAGGAAAAGGAAGATATGGCCAAAATTGAATTGGTAAGTGATCAACATGACAAGGTCACAATTTTTTTTTTTAAATCAACATCAGACTCAAGCAGATATTGGGAATTTTGGACAAATCTTAACTTTATCAGAAACACCAAACACAAATTTCAAAACTATCAAACGATTTCTCGAGTTTGTAAGATGAACTACCTCAAAATTTCATATTTGCCACTAGAATGATTCTTTGCAAAATTCCATCTTATTCTTTTAAGAATAATGCAAACTCCAGCAAAATAGCTGGATGCATCAAAACTATTATTAAGACAATCTTGAATCATCTCAAAAGAAGATTAAATCATTAAAAGGAATCGAGCCAATTCTCAGATCCAGAGTGATTGACTAGTGAGCACTACCAAGTAAAATTGATTGATCGATTGGTATTTACCCTAAGTGAAGATCACACGCATAATCCCATGAATGAGGTCACCTTGTCGATGATGATCATAAAACTTGTATAACAATGCTCATTCATGTGGAAAGGTCTAAGAGTGAATTGCCAACGCTCACTCCTGTGATAAGGTCTTGGAATGAATTGCCATAATTTTCACACATAACCACGAACCATTTTGAGTAACATCTACTCCAGAGCTTTCTGTTAACTATCCAACAACATTGTTCAGATCACCAATAATAAATGTACATCACAAAAATACACATGGATAAAATAAATGTGTTAATACATTAGTATTCTGAGCAGGGCCGAGAAAACTAGCAATTCAAAGAGGGAATCCACATTGCTTCCTCCAACTAAGGTTGAATTGCATACCTTAAACATGCATATGTATGGAGTCTATGGACAGGTATGGAATATCAGTGTGTGTATAGGATTGTGTATGCATTTCCAACGTGTAGTTCTATATGTATGATATATTTGTATGTGCATACATGATTTTATATGCCTGAATAGGTATACACATAGTTTGAAAACTCGGCGAGTCGACTCAAAACTCAGCCGAGTTACTCGACTTGACTGAATTACGAGTCGAGTCGCCTCAAAACTCGAAGGAGACACTATTTGGAGAGTTACTCGGGTAACTCGAAGAGTCGATTTTTTCAACTCGCCAGACTCGGTCGAGTCATAAAATGATATTTTTGTTATTTTTTTAAAACCTAAACTCGCTGTTTTTGCATTAGATTTTTTTTAAGGCTGCAAAACCAGCCTACTATAGGTTCTTTTAAGCCTGATTTTTAGGTTGTGTGGGGCTGCAAAAACAGCCTAATTTAGGTTCTTTTAACCTAGGTTTTTCAAGTTATTTTTGGTTCAATCTTGGATAAAAATGCCAATAAATTAGTGTGTATATATATATTACGAGTTGTACCAAGTCGAGTTATTTTCGAGTTTTCTAAGTTACTTGTCCCGGCTAATTTTCAAGTCGAGTCGACTTTTTGGGTTTTTGAACCATGGGTAAGTACCCACTATGCTTTCATACTCAATAGGATTCTCCAGAGTGGAACCATTAGATATGAGCTTTTGGCCTGCAGCCATTGGTGTAGGTACCAACTTGCAATCTGTCATTTGTAGGTGAGCAAAAAAGTCACGAGAATACTTGCTTTGTGATAAGAAGAGACTTGCAGAACTGCGAAAAAACTCTATTCCCAAAAAGTAGTGCAGAGGACCGAGATCCTTCATTGCGAACTTAGTTCCTAAACAGTGAATATAAGAAGGAAGAAGGGTCTCACAATCGCCGATTCAAATAATAACATCGACAAACAAAAGTAATAATAACACATGATTGTCGACATGAAGAATGAATAAGGAATTGTCTACAATGCTAGCAAGAAATTTTTAAGAAATAAGGAATGACTGAAATCTATCAAACCATGCCCGAGGAGCTTGTTTGAGGTCGTATAGGGACCGTTGAAGAGAACTCACATGATTTGGAAAATCATTGTTCACGAATCCGGGCGGTTGCTCCACGAAGACTTCCTCTTTCAAGTACTCATGTAGAAACGCATTTTTGACATCTAATTGCGAAGGAACCAACCCTTGATTGTAGCAATGGTGAGGATGGTTCGAATGGTAGTATAGCTTTCACAACTTGACTGAAAGTTTCGTCAAAATCAACACCCTCTTTTTGGGTGTATTCTTTGGCGACGAGACAAGCCTTGTGCCTTTCAATAGAGCCGTCAGAGTGGTGTTTGGTTTTAAAAACCCAGCGGGAACCAACCACATTCATGTCAAGCGTCCTAGGAACTAACCTCCAAGTTTTATTAGCATGTAGAACTTGAAGTTCAGATTCCATTGCTTCACGCTAATGAGGTATCTTGAGGGCCGTTTTTAGAGACTTTGGTTCATCTGTGGCATCAAGTGCTGCAAGCCTGCAACCAAGCATTGATGGCTAGGAGAAATATGTTTCGAGGAGGAAGAGGATGGGTGATAGAAAGAAGAGCTGTGCGGGGTTGTTGAATTTTTTGGGTTTTGGACCGTGGTATCATAGGGTGAACATTAAAAGCGTCATGAGGAATAGGAATTGTTGGTAAGGGTGGAAGAGATACACACAAGTCACCACTTGGAATATTGTTTAAATTAGGATGGGTTTCTAAATACATATCAAGGGATACAGGTGAAGTTGGAGGAGTAGGATATTCACTAGAGATTTGGGGAGATTCTACTAAATGAGACATTAGAGTTGGAATAGGAGAAGATTGGACGGGATTAGGAAATTGAGTAGAAAAAGGAGTAGAGTTTGAAATAGGAAGGATTCTCCTTTGATACACTAAAAGATTAGATGGAGAGAATATAGGAGGAGAATCTTTGGATTGATTTGAATTACGTAGGGGAGAAGATATGGTATGTTCTTGAAAAGGAGAAAAATTAGGAAGATGATATGGAGGAGATGGCATAGGGTTTGAAATTTGAATGGAAGAGGAGGATAATGAAGTTACTGATTGGGAGAAATATTAGGAAGATGGTGTGGAGGAGATTGCGTAGGGCTTGAAATTTGAATAGAAGAGGAGGATAAGGAAGGTTCTTGATTGGGACAAAGATTAGGAAGGGAATTAATATTGCATTTATGTAGAGAGTTATCTAAGGGATTGGGAGATTGAATGTTGGTTATTTGAATTGGAGAGGATGGCATGTTACATGAGGAAGGAGAGAATTTCGGGTAGTAATGGCTGAATTTATAACTGTAGGATTTGGGGATTGCAAAACAAGAAGTTTAATGTGTGAGGAAGAAGGGAGCGACAGGGATGTAGAGGAGGATTCCCATGATATTAAATCACTCGAAACTTGCCTATTAATGAGGGAATTTGAGGAAGTGGCAAATGGAAAGACATTCATCAAAGGTGACATGTCTTGAGACATACACATGTCCAAAGTAGGGATCAAGGCATCGGAACCCCTTCTGATGATCATTGTACCCGATAAAGAAAACATGGTTTTGTTTTTGGAGTAAATTTATTTAACAGAATAATCCCTGAGATAAGGAAAGCATACCATAAATGCTTTGACCCATATCGAAGATGGTGCTTTACTCTGAAAAAGGAGGGTGAGGCCAGTTTCAGTTATATGCCTATGTATATTTTTAGAAATGCCATTTTGTGGTGGCGTATGAGGGCATGACACTTGGCGAAACAATACCAGAATTATCAAGATGGGGAAAAAAAAAAGCCTTCGATGAAAATTGACATCCCATCACTATGAAATTTTTTTATTTTAGTATCAAATTGCCGTTCAACCATTTTTTGGAAGAGTAAAAATTTTGAAAATACATCAGACTTTTTTTTGGAGGGAATATAACCACGTATTATGAGTGTGACCATCAATGAATATGACATAATATTGTAACCCAGTAGTAGATTGTGTGGGAGAGGGTCCCCATAAATCAGAATGAATTTTATTAAGTGGTTTTGAGGCAAAATAACCATGTGAAAAAAAAAAAAAAAGGAAGGCGGCAGCTTTTGCCTAATTGAACCAACACAAATGGAAAACTCTTTATTAAATGAAGTGACATCCATTACATTTTTTTTATGAAGATGACGAAAAATAGACTCTGATTTTTTTTTTATCGATAATCCACGCAATATATAAAATAAGAAAGCAAACAGAATTACAAAGGTAAAGACAGATTTGAGACACAAAACATGAGATAAATACAAGGGCAACCCTAAGCCTTGATTGCACCTTACAGCCTTGCGGCCTCCAACTTACATCAACCAGCTAATACATCCCAGTTCACCCCCGCCTGCCTAGATGAGCACTAGGCCAAAACCAAAGACCGAGTCCAAGAACAGATGCGATAGATGGGTGAGGAAGAGTTTTCAAAGATTCTTATTTCTCTCCTTCCAAATTGACCAAGCTATAGCACCCACCAAGATCATCCAAATAGTCATCCTAGATCCGTCCCCACTTACCAATCTCCAACAAGATAAGAAGTTGTGAAAGGAGGAGGAAAAGACCTAATCCACACTCATTCGAGAGAGAAAGAAACACCAAAGCTCACGTGCTACAGGACAATGTAGGAGTAGATGGTCAACCGTCTCTTCCGCTTGAAGGCACATAAAACAACGGTTAGCCATCCTTCACCCTCTTGATTTCAAGTGATGACATATGAGTAATTTATTCAAAGCCGCATTCCATAGAAAGAAAGATATTTTAGATAGAATGTCTAGATTTCACACAATCCTAGTCTCCTAGAAAATCGGTAAAAGACTCGACCCGAGCATCTAAACTAGAGATTTCACTGAAAACCGACCCTTGTTGCCTCTAGAACACATCCTACAGTCACGGCCCTGATAAACCAGCGGGCGTGTCCCCAAAAGCTCTAGCAGACCACTGAACTCGACAACTTCCCAATCATTTAACCCTCTTCTCAACTTTGGAATCCAACCAACCCCCTCATCTCCCCAATCGATGTAATCCCCAACTGACGCATCCCTACCCATGGCTAGGCGGAATATGGTAACAAAGTCATCCTGCAATTTTGTGTTTTCACACCATACATCTTTCCAAAACTTGACCTCGGATCCCTTACCGACTTTAAATTCAAAAAACGACTACTAACCACTCGACTGACATTATTCCCTTCCACAGACCCACCCCGTGGGTCCCCCTCACTGCCTTTGGAACCCAGCACGAATTTTCCCCATATATAGCTACAATCACAGACCTCCAAAGACTCTCTCTGTCCTCACCAAATCTCCAAATCCATTTCCCTAACAAGGCCTTATTTACTAGCGATAGGGGTTTCAAGTTAAAACAACCCTCACTCTTAGAGCGACACACCGAACCCAATCAACTAGATGATACTTAAACTTCCCTCTAAACCATGCCACATGAACTCCCTTTGTATGCGTTCAAGGGCCCTCGTTACCGATATGGGGATGACTAGGGTAGACATGAAATAGGTAGGTAAGCTACACAAGGTACTCTGAATCAGCGTTAGCTTACCTCCTTTGGATAGAAACGACGATTACCACCTTGACAAATGCTTCGCAAATCTTTCCAACACCGGAGCCCACACGACCGTAGATTTGAAACGAGCCCCGAGAGGCATACACAGATATACCGATGGAAGGGTCCCCACCCGACATCCAATACACTCTGCTAGCATGGGCACATTTAAACCCTCCCCAACCCCTATGATTTCAAATTTGGACATGTTCACATGCAGCCCTGACACAGCTTTGAAACAATAAAGAAGTTCCTGATTGATACTAGATCCTGGCAAGATGCCCTGCAGAAGATAAGGGTATAATCCACAAACTGGAGATGGGAGATGCGTAATCCTACTCGGACTAAGGAGAATCCTTCAAAGACTGCCATCTACTCAGGACAACATCCAGCTTAAAACTTCTGATGCTAAAACGAACAGGAATGGTGAAAGGGGGTCCCCTTGGGAGCTTTTGATGAAGATGATCGCGAAGGAAGAGACATAATGGCAGTGAGTGCCATTTTATTCAACTCAAAGGCATGTAGATCATGGTGTCTATGCCCCCTTCCCAGAAAATTTCTGAGCTCCGAACCTTAATCACAAAGCCAAACGATGAGAACAGAAGATCACATGTAAGTTGTTTAGTTAATTGGCTAACAGATATGACATTCTTTTGAAGGCCAGGAACCAATAAAAGGTGTTGGAAGAGATAAAGTGCCAACATGACAAATAGGAAGAAAAGATCTGTTACCAACAAGAACCCTAATGATGCCATTATAAGGTTTGAGATGAAGAAAATTATCAATGTCGTTTGTCATATGAGAAGAAGCACCAGTATCTGGGTACCATTGAGGATCTGAAGGATCTCAAAATAGTTAGAGCAGCAAATGCTTGAGAAGGAGTTGGAGGTTTTTGATGTTGAGGGTTGTAAACTGATCAAAGCAGTGCCAACATTGAAATGCACTATGCCCTTTCTTTCCACAAACTTGACATTGAAGAGGAGGTGGGCCAAGGATATCCGGGTGAGTAGGAGCGCGAAAATGATGCTGCTGTCCTTTATAATTTCTTCCACCTCAAAACGTCTTACAATTGTATCTATTTCTTGTGCCATGAAAGCAGAATCAAAGCTAGATCAGTTCTCAGCATAACAAAATTCTTGACTGATAAGATTTGGTATTAACTGGTCATATGAAGGAATGAGAAGCTTTGCCAAAATAGATGTGACAAAAGATTCATAGTCGGGGCCTAAACCATTGAGAACCCAAAACACCTTGTCCTCATTTGAAACGGGATGGCCAATGGCAGCAAGAGAATCACACAAATTTTTGAATTTGCGGAGGTTCTCGGTGATAGATGAGCTTTTTTTGCACATCTGTATTTGATGTTTGAGTTGGTATTCCCGGGCTTTGGAGTGTTATGCATAGGTGTTTGCTAAGGCACTCCATACGACATTTGAAGTGGTAAGACCGATGACATCACAAAGGACCTCTTCACATAGAGTGGCATTAATTCAACTTAGTAATAGCTGGTCCGTCTGGTGCCATTAATTCAACTTAGTAATAGCTGGTCCGTCTGGTGCCATTTCTCAAATTGAGGATTGAGTTCATCAGCCTCTTGTTTCAGAAGAAGGAAGAAATTGGGGAGGAGGTGTTAGAGTTCCATCAACATATGCAAGAAGTTTTTGGCTGCCCAAGAGAGGAACGAATTGGCTTTTCCATAACAGGTACTTCGTGGGAGTTAGCTTGATTGAAATGAGGTTTAGAATGGATGAAATGGAGATGGTAGGAATGGTGGAAGAGTTGCCAGTTGCAACAGTGTTGGAAGCCATTGTGAAAAGAAGAGAGGGAAAAAAAGGGAGGATCTTTTCTAAACCTGCTCTAATACCATAAAAGGTTTTGAGGAAGAGTATTTTATTCTCAATGCTGAACCAACACTCTCTATATGTATTTAAAGAGAGGTTACACAGTTACAATGATTTGAATTTCAAAAACGATACAGAGAAGCTTTCCATAAGTACAGTCTATTCTCTATGTAGAGAATATTGTTGGAGAAGGTGGAGGTGATTCGGAGTTGCATGGTTTATCATTATCAGGGTATACTTATACTGATATTCTGGGTGTGAAAGAGAAATACCAGTGGTTGATGCATTGTACAGATGCCATGATCAGACTACTACTAGGATGGAGCATAGCCTGAAAGTGTACCATGTTGAGATCCCAACCTTGTTCACCTAGTTTATCTAAATGGCCATGTGATGTAGGAGTAGGATGGTCCCAGGTAAACTAAATCCAGAGGAATTTTCTGGGTAGCAACTGTAGGCTGTCAAATTCAATTGGAAGTGAAACCGGCTACAAATAAGGGTTTTAGGGCAGGGTTTATGGTCTCAGTATGTCTGAACATATCAAAAATAAGCTTAAGAAATGGAAAAAACTGAGAGAGAAGAGAATAAAAAGCTTACAGTGGAAGAGATGAACCAAATTTAGGCGTCCGCATAAACCAGTCGATCAGTACCAAGACTAGTCAAGAAACTTAGCTAACTAGTAAGGCAGCGAAACTCTTAAATTTCGGCCAAAATTTCCCATTTTCCCACTTCATTGAAACCAAATCCCAAGGCAGTCCCACGGTTACAATTTTAATTATAAGAACTCACAAAAAGTATCTGGATATTTCACACTTCACAAAATATCATGATATAATTTACATTCTCTTCGTCATAAACTTGAATATTTTCAAAATTAAATTCAATACGTAACAAAATTTCAAAAAGACAGACATTCTCGGTGAGAATTTCGGAAAGAGCTCATTTGCTTGGTTAAGTTATCTACTGAGAATCTACAACTCCATCAGAGGTATAGTCAATCTAATTCTCATAATTTTAGAGAATAAACAACTGCAGTTTGTAACCCCTTATTTCATTTTTCAATACGCTATCTTCATTTTTTCTAGAATAGGCATAGTTTACCTTGATTACATGTAAACAAAATCAGATCTATGGATTTATGATGTACTTAACACTAGATCTAAAATTTAAAGCTGATTTTTGGGTTCATAAGGTGAAGGCTAGCAAAAATTGAAGAAAGTTCAATTTTTCTATTTGCATTTTTCACCTTAAATCTGTAGGCCTTAAATTAAAAATGTGTGAAATACCAAAATATATATATGTGTGTGTGTGTGTGTGTCCGCGCGTGTGTGTGGGGGGGTAAAAATTTGAAAATCAATCTATAGAATGGACCTAAAACTTTTTAGCAAAAAAAAAACTGGAGTATTTTATTCTAAAAAACAAAGTACATATCCAAAAATAAATACAGACATGTAATAATTAACCACTACTTATCTTGTTCTAAAATGCTGACTATTTTGTTGCACTAATTACCGTAATAATCGGCCATTGTCTATTTTTAAAATTTTCATTTTAAATTAATTAATAAACTATTTTGAAAACAAAATGATATGGAAAAATAGATATAATTAAGACCTATTATCATTTATTCCTATTTTATAAGTATTGATTACTTAGGTACATTTATTGTTTTGTTTAGGAAATTGAAATAATATTTTTACTAGGATATTTTTAAAATAATAGTCTAAAAATAAAATTAATTAGAATACTTGTAGATAGTACTATTTGAGTTTATTTACTTACTTTTTATGGCTATTGCATGTACAAAAAAATGTAACAGTGAATTTTAAATGTTACGAGTATCATATACGCCCATCAGCTAGTAGTTTTACCCCTAAACTAGTTTGATAGCATATGATTGTCTTTTGCAGTATTTTGACATCTAAGTATGTAATCAGGTCTTAACCCAAAAAAAAGTATGTAATCAGGTCTCTTGTCATTTCTTGGAGTATAGTGAAAACTTTCACTGTCTTTATTTTCCCAATGATTCCCAATAACTGAAAATTATTATGTCAAATTGATACTTTCTCGTGAAATTTTCAATTTCCGAAGTAGAAAATCTCCTGAGATATTGAACTTTAACACCATGCTGACCAGCAAGTCTTAGTCCTTAAGACTAGTGATCCAAACAGGCATAAAAAGATAAATAAACTAAAAAAGTTCAATAAAAATTTAAACTTTATTCACCAAATAAAAATCCACTTTTACAACAGATTTGATTCTGTTTACATGGAAAAAGTGTGTCGCTATGCCCAAACCTCAAAGCAAATGATGAGTTTCTTTCTTTCAGTGAAAGTTGGGTCATCGCCTGGACCAGTTTTACAAGACCCCATGGGGAGGGCTAAAATGAATCTAATAATTTGCATAGTGGAAAACGAATAACTAGTAAAGTAAAGAGGAGGGGGAGGGGGAGGAGGATGAGGAGAGAAGATAGAAAAAAGAGGACATTAGTAACAAACTAATCAAGAAACTAACATGACCAGCAGGTATCAGTACTTAAGCAGGTCATCCACAAATACGTAAAAGGCAGGGACTGCTGAGAAATAAAACTCAAATAAGAGCCTCGTAAATTTATATACAAATCCAAAATCCCATTTTTACAGCAGATTTTGAGACTTAAATAAATAAATAACACCCTATCCTGTATTCCTATTCTGACTAAAGTTCCGAAACTAACAATAGCATAGGACTCCTTTGAAACACAACACAAAATATCACTTAGACTAGGACTCCAGCTAGAATCAAAATATTTCAATATTCTAACCAACTAAGTTTAGGACTTCTAGACAAAGAGAAGAGATTAACTACTCTAGCTACCAGGACGTCCTTAAAACTTTATCCTTACTCTCAATTTGTAATCCCACCTCTTTTGGAAAAGGTTTGCCTAGGAGTGGTTAAGATGTATGGCGAACCGGTGCACGGTGCACCTGCTAGTATGTATCACCATGCTTTACTTTGGAATAAGAAAGTTAGACCTCATCTTATTGGTACAATGTTTTTGCTATGGCCCATCTGAGGTGTTCTGTTACACATGGACATGCAAAGTTGTCATGAGCATGTGTACCAGAAGTATGGCACGACAATCCGAAGAGGGGTGATCAGTTTCCAGGGAAAAAATGAGTTTTCTCCTAATTAAGTGTTTCGGCAGTGACACTACAAAAGAAAAGGAGTGTCCTTGTTACATAGCTTTCATGTTGCCATTCTATCATCATGATATTTAATAGGATTAAGAAAGAGAATTTGACAAAGATGGAACGACCTAACAGCTCCTCAAGTATTAATTGAGAAATAAGGCAGAGAGAAATCCTACTGAAAGAGAGCATAGCTATAAAGAGAAACTCATATCAAGATGGGAGGAAAGAAGCTGCTCCCTGCTTGTACAATACACATCATACTGAAGGGTTTCATTTGTTGGCCTCACTTAGGCGATCTCCTAGGCCCATATTTACCAAACCCCCGTATAATACATTTAGGAGGGTTGCCATTTAAAACGGCCTACTTTTGTCATGTTATGTATTATACGCGTATCACCGTGTAATATGCAAATTCCGTATTAAAAGCATTCAATACGCTTATTTTTATTGTACTTTTACCATGTTAAACGCATATTCCGTATTAAATGATTGTTAATAGCTCATTTCATGATTTTTAATTTTTTATAATTACTAATTATTTTTTAATTTTCCCTTACTTTTATTGTATAACACCCGTACTTTCCGAATCGATCATTGTCGTATTATAACTGTACTTGGTAACTATGTCTAGGCCAAACATTGATTAAATCGATAATCATAACCATAGTACCAAAGTTTTCTGATTTTTTCAAAAAGTCCCGAATAATACACAACTTTTTAGTTGAACGATTAATTCACGAAATATTCGCAACTTTTTCAAAAAGTCACGAATTAAACATGAATTATTCACGACTCTTTGCAAAAGTCCCTAATAAATATCTAATATATGAAATATATTTGTTTATAATTTTCATAATTAGTAATCTTGTTTTATATTCTTTCACATCGTGTCCCACGTTTTCCAGATTTATTTCCAAATTTTCCAATTTTGCTTATTTTTTCCTACATTTTCCCAGAGGAATAATTCTCTTGGTAACTATGATCATAACCATCCAATTTATACTTGGACAATGAGGGGATTAAAAGGAATGGTGCAGAAAAATCAGTAGACGGATTCGCTAATTTCATCTAATGACCCAATTGGGTCACCTAGATCTCTGTGGCATGGTTTAAAAAATTTCCTAGATTAACAGTTTCGATTAGACCCGATACCCAAAACCGTACCTATACATGTTGTTTTGGGAAAAATAAGACTCGGCCGAAACCGTTACGTATCGCCCAAGTCCTATGATACGTAACGGTTTCGATCGTAGGACTTGACAGACTTTTTGAGATAAAAAGGTTACGTAAACCTCTAAAACACCCCCCAAAACACTCTCTTTCATTTCTCTCTCCCTCTCTACCCATTCTAAACCCTAAAACCTAAAATCATTTTGATTATTGGTGGTTGCAAACTTCATTTGGGGTTTGAATGTAGTCAACCTATAATTCTATGTGGATGAAGCACTTAGCAGTATATGTTTCTATTACCTTATATTTCATTATATTCAACTTGATATTGGCCTTAGAAGAATGTTGTTACCCATCCACTGCATTTTTTAATTTATTGTATTTTTTAGAATTTTTTTAAAAAGAAAATAAAAAATGGCCGAAACCAATATGTATCAGCAATACGTATCGGTTTCGGTCGGGACCGTTACGGCCCCCACAACCGAGTTTTTTATCCTTGCTCCATGGTGGGACCATCGAATGGTAGATTGAGCACTCACCCAAAACGTGAGCCAGAGCTACAACATAGACTAGGAGGACAGCTTCTTCAATTCATCTAAAAACAATTGACATATATAGTTTAATTCTGCTATACATGCAATTGTGGGAGTTTTTACAGAACTGTTCTTACAGAAAATAGTCAGTCTGACGTACCCGATGTGTAACCCAGTAGTGCCTTTCCCTCATCTCAATCAGAAAAGGAAAAGTTGGAGGAGCTTTCCTCTCAAGAATGCTTTTCTGACAACCTCTAGTCCGTGCTTCCTCATCTCCTAGAGTAACAGTTTCTACTCCCCCAACCTGGATAAGTGACAGAAGGATTTCAGTATGAACTTAAACTCAGCATTAATTTACCAAGAAGTATAAGAAATCAGACTCGACTTTGAGAATGGTCTGTCCGTTTCAAACTTTCACTTGATAATATCAATTTAAATTTCCCTTGATTTTATAGGAAATTCTGGATTTGATACTCAAAACCCACACAAACTAATTCGATCATCTAAATTTTGATCAAGTTGAGGAGTTTTCTTTCATTGATTTATCATTTGTTTACTACATATGAGAGCGCATAGAGAAAATCAGGAAGCATATACACACAAGTGTAAGAATTTCAAATGTCTTTTTATATATTGACAGCTTCATCCATAGAATTAGAAACCAGCCCAAACAATAAAAAGGAGTTGATATGCATACTAAAAAAAACACTAAATAAACGTTTAATGACGTACTTAAATTGAATCACTAAGGATTAGCATCAAGGCTTATCATCGCCTAGCACGTTAAAGTAAGATGTGCCGACTAAGACACCTGCAAATATGTTCATGTTAAACCCGAAAATTCAAGAATCAGTTATGGAACTTGGAAAATTCCAACATGATAACATAATCGTACATATAAATGATAGTACTAATGAGAAAATAGTATGCAAAGATTTATCCAAACTTGATAAAAATATAGTAAGAAATTAGACCAATGGTAATATGGTAATACATTAGAAAAATAATATATACATATAACATAAAATCTTCAAGTCTGAGGTTGATCCTAATTCATAGTAGGGCTGTGTTTGACTATTGATTAGTTTTGTTAAGTACTCCATATTAGTTAAACACGTCGCTTTTTTGAGTAATCAAAATTTATAGTTTTTTTGTTCTTACTCATTTTACATTAGGTTCTAGAAAGAAGCATGCTACCTCCTTAACTCAAGCCAGTCTAATTCAGTACTTCAAATCTTCAAGCTAAAAGAAAACATTGTTAGAAGGAAGTACGACGCATAAATTCCATAACATCAAAAAGTAGGACAAGTCATAGTGTATATAGGAACATCACTGAAAAATAGAAAAACTTGCTTCCAAGTTAAGAGTTCCTTGTAAAGAGAACAAACCAGATCAGAGAGTGTATGATTCTTTATTATATTCTCAAGTCTTTCACCATGGGCAGTACCAATGAGCATCACTCCTCTTTCTGCGATTGAACGACAGGCAAGAGCTTCGGCCTCGGTGCCAATCTCATCAACAATGATGACTTGAGGCATATGATTCTCAACTGCCTCAATCATGACTCTATGTTGCATGGATGGTTGTGGAACCTGCATTCTTCTTGCACTCCCTATTGCCGCATGGGGAATGTCCCCATCCCCTCCTATTTCATTGCTTGTATCAACAATTACCTAATCCAATCGTCAGTATGATTTGCTGAAGTATGTGAGTGTTGAATGCACAACACTCAGAAGAAAGACTAATAAAAGAGGGAGGGAGAGGGGGGGAAGGGAGGAGGGGAGGAGCATATGATATGTTGAAATAATCGACACACCACTCGTTTGTGAAGCTCATCAGCCAAGATTCGTGCGATCTCTCGCATGACAGTAGTTTTGCCTACTCCAGGTCTGTGAGATCAGAAGGAAAGAGGTTGGCTTTAAAACATGTTTCATATAAACTGTAAGTTAGTGTATATAACTTGGAGCAATTTGAACTTCCATCTTTTCTTTTTCCCTTGCAAGAAATAGATTTACCATATGCTTAGTAATTAAACACTGATCCTGTACTGAGACATGTTATGCAATAATGTAATACAGGACTGCCCCAGGCCCAACAGCCTAGCACAAATTCAGTGTGGTCTGGGTCAGATATGAATGGGCTAGGCAGGGCAGGCCCCAGCTCAATTTTGGCCCGAATTGTGTTCGGCTATCCCCATCTGCACGCACGTACACACGTACACACATGTGCACGCAGACAAGTATTGCACATATAAGGGTTTTGATTTTCAACGAAGATGGAAAATTTTACTTTTGGGTTTCAATGTTCCACCTTGAATGATTTCCATTGACCTAACTAACGATGATTTGCTAGTAACAGTTCAGTAAGAACAGATGATTATGTTGACCCAAATGGTATTGGCATAGCAGATCTTGGTGGGATCTATCAAATGGATTTTGCAGATCTGGGGATGGTAAATCATCCTAAGATTTTACCCACAGATACCACCATATATGGGAAATTAGGAATGAAAAAGGAAGGCCGTAACTAGATTAGGCATGTGAAAATGAACTTCCATTTAATTTAATTTGAGCCTGGATTCTCTCTATTTCTCGTATATTGGACCGCAGTGTGACATGTTTTGCTACACCAATTTGATAATCCAAATCCAATATGTTGTATGGCCAGTGGTCGACAGTCAATACTCACAACCATGGGAAGATGATGACTGATGTTCAGCTCAGAAAAAGAAGTTGGTCTTGCTACTTCTGCCATGTAAGGGGCATCATATCCCAAGGCATATGAGACCCACATTTTAATTCACTCCCATTAAAGAGATTATCTAGTTCAGGTTACCTGATTGGATGAACATAGACCAATGATCTCAGAAGTAGGAACACACATGGGCTGGGCTAGCCTGATGAGCTTCCAAAACCTTGCATTGCTTCCTGAAGGACTCTATTTACACCTAAGCCTGAGCCAAGAAAAAATATACAATATTCGGCATGCTTGGCCAAGTTGTTTCAGTGACATAATGATCCAAGGCCTTGGTTTAGCCCAACTCTTTTAGATTAAAGAGTAACTACACCAGATTAAGGCAAGGTTTTGCCTGATCAAGCAAGTTATCATGCAAAAAGGACATTATGTTAGAAAATGGGACCCCAGCAATACTAATTAGGGGTGTCAATGGATCGGGTTGGCCCAGCCCAGAAAACACCCACCCCTTACCGATATTTTAGGCCCTAGGACTAGGGACACGCTCAATTTCTTAGGCCCATTTTTTTATGTGGGCCGGGCTAGGGCTTGGCTCATTAAAGGCCAGCCCAGACCTGGGCCAATGTATTTAATTATATTTATATGTAAATATATCATATTTATTTTTAAAATCAATAGTATAACACACTGTTATATAGGACATTATATATATATATATATAGATATGTATTACATAAATTTAATAGTATAACAACACTGTCATGTGTGTGTGTGCATATATTATATTATTATATGCACACTGTTGTAGTATAATAAGGCATCTAATTTACTCTAGTGGACGCCTGAGTCACGCAATTGGGCGTCCATTCATCGCCGAGCATGTGGCGATTAAAAGGGGGAGAGATATCAAGTGAGGGAGAAGTCAAAAACATGGGGAGAAAATTAAATGACTTGTCCCCTTTTTATCGCCACATGCCCGGTGATGAATGGACGCCCGATTGCATGACTCGGGCGTCCGCCAAAGATCCGATGCCGTATAATAATGTATTCTCATACAATAACAAGAAAACCACACAAATCAAAAACTCCTTCTGGACTTATAGAAATCCTCTGAAAGGTGCCAAGCCAATACCAGGTCCCACTATGAGAATCAGAAAAAGAAGGATTGGCTGGTAAGTTAAATTGTGAAGGCCTAACGAAAATAGGATCCCAGCTACAGTCATGGTTTTCTCTAGAACAATGGCACGCTATTTATATTCAATACTGCTTGTGTTATTTTACTCGTCAATTGGTTGTCTGCTCGACAAACCTTTGAGGACATGGGTAGCATTGTGTCTGTTTTCTCGACTTTGGACTATTGATGTGTATTTTCTTTTTGGCTTTCAGAGAGTTCATCTCGTAAAGTCTTCCACTTTATTTTTTATCTCCCTATTCCAGCTCATGTACTTTTTGATTTTTTTAATTTAATGTACTTCTTGATCTTGCTTACCAATCAAAAATGAGAAGTGGATGACAAAACTTGCTACATCATGCACTATAAACTACATTTACATATTAAAACTTTTCTTGTGATTATTTGAAACAGGTTAAATGAGGTGTCTTGTCTTAATAGGGTCATTGTGCGTATAAGATGCGCAGTCATGGAAATTTTATCGTACAAGGGGCATCTGAAATTTACTGTAAGATTGATATGCATGCTTACCTCCCAAGAAACAAGATGCTCTCTCCATATTGAAGGAGATCCTGAACCATGTCAATGTGACCACCAACTGCTCGGCCAACTCGGCAAGTCAAACCAACAATCAGCCCTTTCCGACTCCTTATTGCTGATATCCTGTGCAAGGTACCCTCAATGCCAGCTCTATTGTCCCCTCCGAACTCTCCAACAGCATTTTGAGCTTCCTCCAACTCTTTCATTGATACCTAGCTAATAGACATGTCTTGAATAGGTAACTAAAATCCATGGAACAATTCTTATTTCTGTTTTTTGTTTCAAAAAAATCAACATGTCAGATAATTAAGTGTCCATCTAGCAAGAACCATACATCACTTACGAGGTGAAAGAAAAGGAACCAAATGGTTGCATTAACTAAGAAAAAATAAATAATTATATTATAAGTTTCACTTGTTGACAAAATAATGAAAAACAATAGTAATAAATGAAACAAAAAGGTAAAGCTTGCAACTTGAGATCATGAAGTTACCTCTGTACTCCTCAAATATTGCCCACCAGATTCACCCAGGTAACGTGCTTCTGGCAACCGACCGATATCCAATACGACCTACTGATATAGCAGTGAACAGCTTATAATCGTAAAACAACTACACTATTCCATGCAAAACCGACAACTTCGGTGGAGGTGTTTAGATGACATTAAATTTCACGGTGATGCATTCCAGATTATCCCAGTGAACAAATAGCTACAAATTCTTTGATTATCTGTCAATCTTTTTCCTGGCTCTGTATGAATTCTGGCCCCCAAGAAACCAAGGTGAATTATATAAGTGAGGTTAACTGGAAAGGAATGGTGTAGCCAACCCCAAATAGATGCAGTACGGTTTAAATAATGATAAAAGTGATTGATAAAATCTTGGGCAGACATGGATACTCTATATACTACTATACTTCTAATAGTATGATCCTATATCATAAAAAGGGTGCACATTCTTATCAATTTCATAGTATCCAATTCGAGGTCACCCTCTAAAGGATATTTTCTAGACCAAAAAAATGGAACAGTCGGATAATTCTTTATTCAGCCACTTGTATTTCTTATGGAATGAATCAGATGTTTCTTATGGCCGATTAGATATACAAAGGAAATAGTCTATACAAAAAGGTCGTTTAGCAGATGGTTAGAATCACCCAGTCGAGCTGATTTTTGGTCAAATAGGTCTCAAACATCCAGATTGATAAGAATGAGCCTTGTTTGTGTGAAATAGACTGGGTACAGTACGTATATGGTACTGGGACTATCTAATGTTTCTCCTAAATTTTCTATGGTATTTGAGAATAATCACCTCTAAGAGTTGGGCTCTTCTTGGTTCATTCTGAAGATTCTCACGCAAGTCACGAGGAAGGATCTGCAAAAAAGGAGAAAATGGATGATTTAATCGATATAATTCACGGGACAAATGGTTCAACTTTAAAAACAAGCACAAGTTAGTACATAAGGTACAAAACTTAATTGAGCTACTACTGAGGCGCCCAGAAGTAGCACGAAAAGGGAAACATTGCTGACTGGCAAATTACTTGAAGAATAAGCAGAAACCACGTAACCAGAGTAAAGAAGATTCATGTTGTATACATGAAGAATGTGAATACAAGATATTACGATTTCGATAATATATATAAGATACTACGATAGTTCTAGATGTAATGGGTCAACTAGTTTTGAAAATCTAGGTCCAGTTGCAGGAAGCTTCTACCCAGCATTCCATTCTCACATGGAATCTCACTCCTGATTTGAGAAAATAGGGCCTTCCAACCCTACCTATTGCTATGATAAATTTGTCTAACCCATCTTCAAAGTTAGATACTTTGTATGGTTATAGATACTTTCAATAGCATAAACCAATGTTACCTAGTTCGTCGGTTCGAATTCAGGTTCGCAATTCACAATTCACAATTCGCCACTCTAGATTGAACCCCGGTTCGCTAGGGGTAGGATGAGATAGTTCATTTCTCAGTTCACTTAGGTTCTTTAGTTTGGTTCACTAGCTTGGTTCGCTTATATTAATACATATATATGTTAATCATGTAAATAAATATATTATAGATATTTATTTTTAAAAAAGGTTTTATGGCCGGTTCGCAAACCCAAAAGACATTTGCCGAACTCAAAATATAAGTTTGCCAAACTTAAAGAATAAATTCGCCGAACCCAAATAAAAAGTTCGCCGAACCAAAGCTATTGAGTTCAGGTAGCGGATTCGCTCATTTTCACGAACTCAAACAAACTGAACCGCGAACTGGTTCGCTTCAAACCGGTTCACGATTTGTTCTAATAGGTAGCGAACTAGGTAACACTGGCATAAACCATAATTCAAAAACTTGGCGAGTCAACTCAAAACTCGGTTGAGTCGACTCGATTCAATAGAGTTTCGAAGTCGACCCGCACAAAAAACTCGATAGCACCCTTTTACCCAAGTAACTCGAGTTACTCGGTCAAGCCGGACCGAGTTACTCGACTCGAAAGACTCGGTCAAGTCACTCTAGGACATAGATGTCTTTTTTTTTTAATCTCGTTTAACCCATATCGAGGTCTCATTCAAAGAGCAGAAGAGGAAGATACTAATTTCTGAAATTAGGATTGATTTTAGGCTTTTATCATTACAATTACTTTAGGACTGTTTTAAATTTGTAGGTTTGCAATAGAATTGTATAAAGTAGATTTCGCAATAATCTTTTTCTATCTATGTTTGATTATATGTATACTTCTGAGTCGAGCTTTTTTTTAGTTTTCCAAGTTACTCAACCCGGATAACTTCTGAGTCGAGTTTTCGGGTTTTTGAACTATGGCATAAACAGTAAATAAGTTAAAGCTTCAAAAAGATAGACATTTTATTAGTGATCTTAGTACCCAACTTTCTGACATGCATCCATACCTGCTTTTGCTCCCACTTCATGCAACTAAAATCTATTACTTAAGTGTTTGGGTGTTGAGTTTCCTATATTTTTATGGGTAAAACCAAGATTCTACAGCTTACACGCCCGGAGTGCATCCCTTCCCCGCTTCCATGGAACTCATTGGAAAATGACTCGACATTTTTTTCTGGTTGGGCAAGTGAGGGGGAGTGGTTAATGGTCAGTGGGTGACGACGGGATCCGAAGTCAGGTATGCTGTAAACACTCACAGAGACTTTACCTACTAATTAGCTTGGTAGTAACTCAATGGTTTATTAAGAACTAGAGTAATAAATGTTCCTCAGCACTATCAGATTGTTGTATAGAAATGCTTTAATACCAGCTGCAGCTCAAACACAAAGGAATATCAGCTCTAGTTGCTCTCTCTTCTTGGGAATGGTATGAAAGCAAACATAAGGTCATGAAAAGTGTATTTCCTTCCACTCAGAACTCAACTTCTCCACAATGATTAGAAAACACGAATATGGTTAACTAGACTAGTCGGAAAGGAGTTCTGGAGTCTAAGAACTAATAAATGGACAGCCTCTAGACCCAATCAAAACACCCATGAAATATTAGGCAAGGACTCCGCAACTCAACCAAATAGGTAAAATTTCTCAAATTAATACCACCGGAACAGCCTTGGTTCAAACTTCAAATTATAATAAGACAATTACTCACAAACAACAAGTACATTAATAGGATAAAATATATTCAAGCACCAATTTGGGTCGACATAAGGGGAATTATGTCCAATAATATAAATGAACTCATTAGGCATAAAAAAGCATAAAATAAAAATAAAAACTCAATAAATACAATTGAAAGGGTGGGGGAAATTTTCTAAGATCAAGGATATCATAAGAATTAGGATTTAAGAAGCTCAATTCAGTCCAAAATCAAAGGTAGTCATGACTGTGAAAAGGAGGCTCTTGCTCAAATTGCTAACAAACCAATCAAAGAGAATCGGTCAAGAACTTAGGAAAAGGAAAGAAAAATGTCAAGCATATCTGAGAAACCAATTCAATTGAATAGATCAAATAGATCAAAATGAAAACCGCAAACTTTTCTTCAATCAATAATCAAAAATAAAACTAGAATCACCCGGAAAGTAAAATGATCCAAACTACTAAAATGGGAGATTCTAAACCCATGGAATAGAAAATGTAAGCAAATCCATTAAAGGAAAGAGGCATTAACAATATGCATACCCAATTGTGGTGTGATTTCTATGTACGTGCAAGGGCGTAGTGGAGTGTTAGTTATGTAGGCAGTGGATTCAGGTATTAGTTGTTGAGAGATAGGGGAGTCTAATAGAGAAATTGTAGTTGAGGTGGGTGGTTTCTAATTGGTAGTGACCTTTATTAAAGGCTTGTAATAGGTTATTTTTGAAAAGAAAGAATGAGAATTAAAAAGATTTTTTTTTTGGAGAACTAGGAGATGTTGATCTCTCTCGAATGAGATCAAGTGTTGATCTCTCTCAAATGAGAACAAAAGGTCAAATGTCTTTTGATGAGATCATCTTCTTCCTCTTTCATCTATTTTTTTAGTTCTTATGGAGGAAAACATCAAATGGTATCAAAGCCGGAATCTGCTAGACATTCAAGTGTGTCCTCTGGAGATCCTGAGTAAAATGTTGCACTTTGGAAATCAGCCTGTGTCTTTGCTTCAATCAAGCTCTGTGCATCAGCTCGAGGCCTCATGCCTGCTGCAACTCCAACTTAATAGGCTCCTTGACTTGCAGATCAGCTTCCATATTGGCTATTTTATCCTTTAGGCCCCTTAAATGATGTTCTCTCTCAGTCTTCATGGCACCTATTTGAGCCTGCACTCTATGCAACTCAAGTTGCGTTGCAATAAAGTCTCATGAGTAGCTACAAGCCTTTGGTTCTCTGTTGAGATTCTTTGCATCTCCACATGTTGTGCAGTAAGCTTCTATTCAAGTAAAGAGGCGGGACATGGCCTTTGCTTCCCATTTAAATTCACTAAATATGACCTTCCTATTGACCTTGAGGACAAGGTCCAAGGGGGCGGATTAATGCATACCCAATTGTGGGGTTCTTGCTATGCATGTGTAGGGGCATAGTGAAGTGTTAGTTACGTAGGGAGTGGGCACAGTTATTATGTTGAGAGATAGGAGAGTCTATTAGAGAAATTGTAGTTGAGGTGGGTGGTTTCTAACTGGTAGTGACCTTTGTAAAAGGCTTATATAGATTAATTTTAAAAAAGATCGAATCATTGGGAATTACAAGAGTTTCTTTCTTTTGAGAGGACTAGAAAATGTTGATCTCTCTTGAATGAGATCAAGAGGCGTTGATCTCTCTCAAATGAGATCCAAAGGTCAGATGTCCCTTTGATGAGATCATCTTCTTCCTCTTTCATCATTTTTTTTTAGTTCTTAAAAGGGAATGCATCAGTATCAGAGCCGGAATCTGCTGGACATCCGAGTGTGTCCTCTGGAGATCCTGAGTCAACTGTTGCACTTTGGAATTCAGCTCTTGTCTTGCTGCAGTCAAGCTTCGTGCATCAGCTCATGCCTGCTGCAACTCCAATTTAATAGGCTAAGTGGCTTGCAGATCAACTTCCATCTTGGCTATTTTATCCATTAGTCCTCTCATATGTTGTTCTCTCTGTCTTCATTGCGATTGGCGCCTATTTGAGCCTGCACCCTATGGCCTATGTAACTCAAGTTATGTTGGCACCTATTTTAGCCTGCACTCTATGGCCTATGCAACTCAAATTGTGTTGCACCAAGTTCTTGCCTCAAAGTCGCATGAGCAGCTGCAACTCTGCAATCCTTTGGTTCTCTATTGTGAATCTTTGCATCTCCATATGTTGTGCAACAAGCTTGTATTCCGATGAAGGCGGGACATGGCATTTGCTTACCATTTCAAATCACTAAATATGGCTTTCTTGTTGATCTTGAAGACAAGGTCAATCAAAAAGAGTGGATTGATGCGTACCCAATTATGTTGTGCTTGTTGTATATGGGGGCATAGTGGAGTGCAAGTTATGTAGGGAGTGGGTTCCATTATTAGTTATTCAGAGATAGGGGGAGTTTGATTGAGAAATTATAGGAGAGATGGGTAGTTTCTAACCGGTAGTGACCTTTATAAAAGGCTTGTTATAGATTATTTTTAAAAAAAGTAAGAATGAGAATTATCAATTAAGAGAGATTCTTTCCTTTGAGAGAACTAGAAGATGTTGATCTTTCTCTCTCGAATGAGATCAAGAAGTGTTGACAGGAGCGGAGCCAGAATTTTATTGTAGGGGGGCACGCAAGATTGGAAATATTAGTAATTGCTAATGAATTTGTGGAGAATGATTAGGATTTAGGCGGGTACGAATTTTGGGTCTAGGAGGATGGGGGGTTTAGGGCATAGCCCTCGAAAAAAAATTGACGACTAAATTTGTGGGTCATTTCTTCCATACTACATATCCTAAAGGTATGTTTCTCCTTGTTTACTGGAGCAGCTTTCACATTACCCTATAACTATGCCCGGTTAAATAATTAAATAACATAATATAAAAACCATATTTTTTGTTTTCAAAAGTTCTGGCTCCCTTGCCCAATAGCTAGGTCCTATTAAATAACACAACATATTTTCTTTCAAAAGTTCAGGGGGAGCAACTGCGGAGCTGCCCCCTTGTCCCATAACTATGCTTGGTTAAATAATTAAACCTAGTATGATTTTATTTTATTTTTAAGTTAAGGGGAGCACCTGCCACCATGGTTATGCCTAATTTTTTCAAAAGTCGAGGAGGGCACTGCCCCAAGCCCATGATAAAAAAAATGTACCCCCCCCCCCCCCCGGCGGCGGCGGCTTCGCTCTTGGGTGTTGATCTTTCTCAAATGAGGTCATCTCATTCCTCTTTCATTTAGTTTTCTCTTTTTATTTGGTTCTGGCTCTTAAAGTGAATGACAGAAAAAGGTACGTACAAAAAAAAAAACCATCAAATAAAAGCATTCAGAAACATAGACTCATATAGACAAGATAGAGAAGAAACAAATAATATATACACAAACCCATTAAAAAATATTCAGGAACTTCAAATAACAACTATGAAAATCGATCGATAAACAAGAATTGCAGCATTATATGAAACACATTCGAAATATGAAATTACCTCCAACAACGCGTGAAGATCGTCCTCAACTACTACAAATCCGTTGTCTGATGTTTGGGAGACTGATATATGTAGATTACGACAGTGATGGAGACAAGGATTCGTCTTTAGAGAGAGGAAATTGGACTTAATAGGGTTCGGATGGAAAGTAAAAGAGGACTTAGCGAAGAAAGTGGAGGAACATATAGTAGACAGAGTCATGTCCTTTCTTCTCCAAAACTCTTCTTCGGAAGTGAAATGAAATCGGTGGCGCTGCAACGGATAAGCGCAATCACAGCCAATGGGATTGAACTCAATCGCACTCACAGGTCAACACGTGTCCCCTTTATTAACTGTGGTTAAGATTCAATAACCCTTGGTCCAATAATAAAACCTGTGTTTTTTTGAAAAAAAATTATTAACCCTAAGGTTAAGTATTCTTAAACAGAGATAAATATTTTTTATAAGACTATCGAAACCCTAATCCTATGTATGTTTGGTTGCCAAGAAAATATGAAAAAATATAAATAAATAAAAATTGGACAGACACGATTAAGAATTGTATTAAAAATCTAATATTTTCTTTCTTTTAATGTTTCTACCTATTTTCTCGGCAACAAATCATACCTAGATTAGTGAATCTTAACCTAACATGCACATGTGCTGACATGTGGGTGTGATTGAACTCTCCTCGAATTCAAACTCAAACGTGATTGATCTCGAGAGGATGGGCAGTAGAGTAGCCCATGGATTACACCAGGCAGCCTATTGGTCAATTAGGATAAAAATAATAA
Organism: Tetracentron sinense; assembly: GCA_015143295.1. Taxonomy (NCBI): domain Eukaryota; kingdom Viridiplantae; phylum Streptophyta; class Magnoliopsida; order Trochodendrales; family Trochodendraceae; genus Tetracentron; species Tetracentron sinense. The sequence continues at coordinate 804,862 of CM026556.1, forward strand.
TTTCAGCTTTAACTTTTTTACATGATTTTAAATTTTATAAAAAAAAGTACTTTTATATTTTATTTCGAGTGGACCAATAGGATGCCTGTCGGAGCCCATTGGGCTACCAATAGGGCTTGATGCCCATCTGCTCTCGTGTTTGTTCTCTGTAGTTTGCACCTATGTAACCAAAGTGAGAGCGTCAAATTTTAATTTAAGATAGGGTCAAGAGTGCCTCCAAAGCGACCATATATATGTATATAATAAATATAAACAAATTTTACCTTTTTGAAAATATATATATATAAAGTTTTAAATTTTAAAAATATAGGATTTGATTATTTACTTTTTGAGTGTATTAGCAAATAACAAGATAGATATAGTCTCATGTTTATATATATTAAAAAAATGTAAAAGAGTAAAACGAAAAATTAAAAGTAAATATAGAAAGTTGAAAAGATGGTAATAAGGTCTTGGGCAGTGATTAGCACTCCACGCATTAGACTATGTAATCTAATGTCATGGCCGCGTGTCCCTTTTAACACTCCTTTAACTAAGGTTAAGCTTAAGAAAATTAAAGTTAATTTGTTGTTTTTTTTATTTTTAAAAACCAAGATTAGATTACTTAACCCTAGGAGTGAGTGAATCTTAACTACAATTGATGTGTGGTAAAAAAAGAGACATGGACCAATGAGAACTGCACATTAGACTACATAGTCTAATGCGTCAGTGAGTTAAGCATTTCCCTAAAGTCTTCCATACACTTTGATTGTACAACTAACACTTTTGACTATACAAAAACAATTGAAAAAAAAAAGGTTCAAACTTCAAATACGTTTTTTCTCTTACCCTTATACGATAACCCCTTAAGGGCTGAAAGATAAAGTTTTATATATATATATATATATATATATATAAATAAAAGTCTCAGTTGTGTCTTTTGGAAACCATGCTCTCTATAATTAAAAACCGTGATTTAGTAGCAAATAGGCTCTCAAACCACAAGAGCAAGGTTTGAGAGCGGGCAGGGTGGTCCACGGTTCTGCACCCACTTTAGCACATAGTCACAACAAATTGGAACCAAATCATCTGTGTTCTTCCTAGGTTGTTCCCTATGGCCTGAGTATTTGATGGTCAAGATCTCTTGTAGGTCTGTTAAATTCGTATAGCCAATTTGATCCTATTCAAACACTCATGGCCACAGGGAATAGTACACAATGGATTTGCTTCCTACAAAACTGGTGTCCCATGCTTAAACTTATGCTGCGATTGCATTGATGAAAGTAGCATAGATCTCCAAGAAAGTGGTGCAAATTATACAAGAAATCATATAATGCCAACCTTATCACAAAAGGAAAAAAAAAAGGCATCTGTTTGATCTGACACCTCAAGCTTATCATGTACATTATTATCTAATAAGGAACACATCCAAATACAAAATGCTTCGACTAATATAGAGTTATGTCTATAGGTGTTAAGAAATACATGATTTCAAACCTCCATCAATTGATTTTACGACAGTCTTATCTCACCTCTCCCTTGGAACCTTCTTTAACATCAAGCAAACCCATTTTGATAATTACGGGCATAAAATCCAATAAAAACATGGCCCGATTCATTGCGTAAGCATTTACAAGCCCTCTAGTTCTAGCAGTAGTGAACAATGTTTGGTCCGAGCTAAGGACCCCACCTTTCCTCTGTAGTGCATTGTAGTAGGCATTATCAAAGAAGTTCTGCGTCGAATCGAAAGTTGCTTCTGTATTATCGCCTGCACTACGGACAATGTCTTTGCCAAGTTTCAATCTAGAGTTGGATCCATGTCGTTAGTGAACTCATTTTCTCAATCGGTTTTGAATGAGGATCACCTTGCCGCTCCTAGTGTATGATTATTATAACAAACAATCAGTATTATTCCCCCAAGCTTTCAATATAGCAATAATATGGTTCAACAATCTAATTCAACCCATGAATTAGGAATTGGATTAATAAAATTTCATTAAATTGACTTAGAAATCACTAACATGAACACATACCATAGATATGAATGGTCCCTTAGGCATGAAAGTGCATTTACTAGATATAGCCACCATTTCTTGAACATTAAAACCATGTTACCCAAATATTCTAATGAGCTCTAAGCTATTGAAGAAGGGTGCAGGCAGGTTTATTGTGTCTTCTATTTTAGACTTTCTTCCATCTTTTCTTCCTTTAGATATGTCATATATGGGACCCCAACCTGAAGCCAAAATTACCATTAATTATTGACGGAAATGCAAATATTCATAATTCTTCCCCTCAAAAAAATTAAAAAATATTAAATAAGAGAGAGATCCATGCATCAAGCATTTTACCTAGAGAACTGCATCCCTGACAGCCATTACAACAATATCAGGGCATGAAACAACTCCTGGGCATTGATTTTCGATTTGCTTCTTGGGTCATCGATGATTCCATAGCCTCTGAAGCTCAAATTTCTTGGGGAGTTCTTTTATGCTATGTTATCTTTTGTAGAATCATTGAGAACTGACCCATCACATCCCTACATAACAAAATAAAAAACAAATTTAGTTCAATTTGTAGAAAACTAATACATAAAATTATATAATAATTTATGAATCTTAAGGAAGTTCTCATAATTTTGATTTTACATCAAAATTACTTATAAAATATAATATCGTTCAAAAACATTTGAAAGAAAACGTAGCTCATGTGTGCAGGAGAAAGAGAAAGAGAAAGACGCAAGTACCATTAAACTAAGGGTGAGTTTAGCTTTGAATATGTTATCCGCAAACCTTTATAATATAATCATTGGACGTATAATCATGAAAAAATAATGGCTAAATAAATAAACAGATCTGAACAATTTAAGATGGTACTAGTTAAAATGGTAGTGATTTTATAAAATTGATTAAATCACTTGGTATCCAAACAAAATTACTGAAAAAGAAAATATTTTAATCACTTTTTAACCATTAAAACCAAGAAAAAAATAAGCTCAAACGCACCATAAAATCATTCATGCGCTAAAAAAGAAAGAAGTTGGTTGTATTTATTAGTGTGATTACCTGTTTGAAATAATCATGGAAGTGCATCATGAGAAGAGTTGCTGCTAGAGTCGGATCTGAATTCAAAGCTCTATTCACTGTATTTCTCACCTTATTTTTAGTAAAAGGGTAACTCGTAATATAATAATCCATACTCAGACATTCTACACCAAATATTGCACCATTTATTATTACTTGTATCAGTAAAAATACAAGAAGCAAATTAGAAACAACCATCTTAATTTGCTAAGTTTAGAGGTGATTTTCGCCACCAATGAAAGTGAGAAGAGAGAGATGTAGTATTTGGGGAGAGTTGGACTGGCCAGAATGCATACATATATCTCTACTATTATAATGCGAGAGGGAGGCGTAGCCTGATTTTACTCTAATTCCCAAAATACCCTTATCTATTTCGCGGGTTAACACGTGTCCATTTTAACTCCTATTAACTGTGGTTAACTCCTTCCAATCGCTCTCACGTGTATCGCACGTGCCACCCACTAGTATAAATAGGTATAATGGTCTAGCTAAAAACTTCATCCCTCACAAAAAGGTAAATGGATAAATAATTAAATGTAGAATGAAGACAGAGTTTAAAAGGAGAAAAAAAGTATAGATTGTGGTCTATCATTTTCTCTGCTGTGTAATGTTAATCAAACTTAATTGTATGGTTATCTGTTAAGTGCATGTAGTACTTTGACATTTATCAATACTCGGTCGACCATTGTGTCTAAGTTACATCACACATTCAATCTATTTTCTTACTCTTTTAATTTGGATGTAAATTAAATGGTCTATACAAGAAGTGTGAGAAATTTAGATAATTATTAAAATAATTGATATGGTGAAAATGAAATCTAAAAGCTTGGAGAATGAACCTATACAAATTATAAAGGTTAGGATTTAACAGTGTTTAAATTTTGGAACAAAAGAAGTTAAAGTAAGAGATGATTAGTAAAATCATTAGAAAACATTGAAGATAGATGAACCATCAACACTAGTAGTGGAATTACAGATATTATTTTCTTTATACTCCACATTGGATGAAAGCCAATGTCAATGTAAGTGGGGGAAGCTATTGTAGCTGGTTTCCATGTCGATAGAAAATGCTATCTCTCATTGTCATTTTTTTAAGTGGGGGTTGGTGGTGGTCTTCTAGAAAAGTTGCATTTGCACATGAAGTTCCAAACGCTTGTATAAGTGCAATGCACGTCTAAATGTATCTCATATATATCTAACATGTGGTATACCCAGGTACTTGTTGAGAGAGAGAGAGAGAGATCCCAGTGTGTCAATGGAATATTGAGAGGACTTCTCACTTAACCCATGTGGACTTCTAAAACCAAAAGATTATTGACACCACTTCTATTTTGTATAGTTAAGATGATCTCCAAGAGGCACTGAAATAGTTACAAATTATTATATATTCATGTGATAATAGTAATTATCTTGGTCACTGGCACATAATAATACGAGTGAAATGTCTTGTTGTTAGCACTTAATAGATGATATATAGTTGTAATCTCTACTTGTCAATCTCAATTCAATGCAGTACTTGAGCTAAGAGAGAAGATTGGAGGTGTTAATTCACATTGAAAAAACTCAAGGTCACACCAAGGACTACACGACTTTCATACAGATCAAAAGAACAAGTCCTTTCTTATTTATAGTTGTTTTTACAAATGGTTTAAATTTGCTAGGTTCTTAAGTTGTAGAGATTCCAAAATTTTCTCTGAGTTGTCTTTTGAAAAATATTTTTTGCGACACTTTTAAGAAAATATTATGTTTCTATAAATGGAACTTCTTGAGAACTATTAGCTACTATTCTATTGGTTGTCTTAAAGAATGTGATGATGCATATATAAAGGCATCTTTCACAACACCTTAGTCATTTATGAAAAGATTTTTTAAAAATAATATTTTATCACTATTTTATTTTTTTATTCGGGTTATCCAATATGGTAGTTCGGGTCTACATACAATTAGTGCACAATGGTACTAGTGATCATAAGCAAAAAGTACTAGTGATCAAGCGACAATTGTTGTCTCCTAGAGGTTGGGTGCCCAAGATCCTTGCATTAGAGGATTCAATCATAGGAGCATATCAATTTCAAGTTGATCGAATACCCCACTAAAATCCGATAAGTATTTTTTTAATCATTTTCTAATCTATTTACAATGTCTACTCTATGTTATGGGCCTAAAATTGAAATATACAACAAAATATTGATATAATATCTAATAAATATATGAAAAACTTTACTTTCTATTAAAACTTTTTACTTTTTTTGAACAAGTTATCTTTATAAAATAAGTTATTTTTAGAAGTTTTTCTACTCTCTCTAGATAGTATAGTAGTATCATGTTCACGTGCAAGTCAAATGCACTTTTCTTAACAATCCCCCCTCAAATTGGAGCAACTATAGCAAGGAGAATAAAATCCCAATTCGATGCACAGTTCTTGAACAATCATGAGGTAAAAGGTGACTAGCTAACAATCAGTGAGAACGTGAGGTTTTTACCAAAATAAGCTCCAACTTTTGCCAAACCCTTAAAATATGTTCTAAATTTTCAAAATATTTTTTTTAGGCTTTGGCATGTGTGAGTCTCATACATGTGCTAGATTTAAGCTGAGATGAACCAAATTGCCCTTATTTTGACTCTTTCTCACAATTCACTCTACAAAGGATCTATAAATGAAGAAGCCCATTTTTTGGGGAGAAAAATTTTCCATCTTCATGTTTCTTAAAAAATCTAGTCACTCTCTTGTTCTCTTATTCAACTTGATTTATCCGGTATAAAGGTAAGGATTCATTCTCATCTTCCTTAGTAATTTATTCTCAATGCTCCTTAGGATTTTCTAAAATTAATTAATTCCAACATCTTTATTTTTGTTATTTTATTGTTTATGATATTTTTCCTATATAGGTTTTGTTAGATTTATTGTTCTGAACATCTATCTTTAATAATCGATATATGCAACTTCACAAATGTATGTAAATAATGCTGCCTCCAAAACAAAAGGGAAGATGACGCATTTGATGATGTAGTTGTTGCATTCCAGGATTTAGGAATTATAAATTTGTACATGATGTTTGATCAGAATGTTATCAATTTGTATAATTGTGATATTTATGAGAGATTTTATAAATTTGAAAACTCTTTAATTCATGAATGTAACTTATGTTTTCAGATTTTAAGATTTAGCTGTGTATCTCAGACCGCTCATATCTAATGTCAGATTACTTCTATATAATGTCAAATCAATAAGACATAAAATTTATATGGCCTTGTGTTCATGATCACTACTATATTAGTGATTGATTCGTATGATCGATCGATTGTTTGTATGATCGATTAATTGGTAATATGAGATTCATAATACAAATGATCAATCACTAATATATTAGCAATTGTGAACGTACAACACATTTTTTTTGTCTCATCAATTGTTTGTTTGATCGATTGAATATTCGTATTATCGATCAATCAATAATATGAGATCGATTGATCATACAAATGATCGATTAATCATACAAACGATTGATAAGATAAAAAAAGAATTGTGTGGTTCTATGTTCACAATTGCTAATATATAGCGATCAATCATTTGTATGATTAATCGATCTCATATCATCAATTGATCGATCATATGAACCATGAATCAGACAAAAGATTTGTATGATTTTATGTTCACATTCACTCATTTATTAGAGATCGATCATTTGTGTGATCAATCGTATGATCGATCAATCTCAATTTCCCGTCTTCTCGATATGACATTATATAAGAGAAATCTAAAATTATATTTGAATGTTCTAACATTATATATGAGTGATCTGAGACACACAGACATATCTAAAAATCTGAAAACATAAGTTACATTCATTAATGAAAAAGTTTTCAAATTTATACAAGATCCTATACAATTTTGCCTTTATTCAAATCTATAACATTCTCAATCGTCATGTACAATTTCACAATCCCTAAATCCTCGAATGCGTCATCTTTCTTTTTTGTTTTGGAGGCAACATTCCTTCACATATATTTCTAAAGCTGTAAAAATCAATTAATTAAAGATAGATGATCAGAACAAGAAAGCTAACAAAACCTATATAAGAAAAATATCTTAAACAACAAAATAACAAAAATAAAGAAAATGTAATGGATTTCAGAAAACTCTAATGAACGTTGAGAATATATTACTAAAGAATATGAGAATGAATCCTTACCTCTACCGGATGAATCAAGTTGAACAATGAGAGAGCGACTGAGTTTTCAAATGTACACAAATACGAGATTTTTCTCTTAAAAAATGGTCATCTTCCTTCATAGAGTGAGTTGTGGGGGAGATAAATAAAAATAAAGGCATTTTAGTTCATCTCAACTTAAGTCTCGCATGTGTGCAAGGCTCACACATGTCAAAAGCCTAAAAAGAGTTGTTTTGAAAAGTCAGGGTCTATTTTAAGGGTTTGGCAAAAGTTTGAGCATATTTTGATAAAAACTCCATAGAACTTCTCCTCTTATAACCCTCTTAAGATATATGGGACTTCTAGTCTTCTCAAGTGAATACCAAAAAATTCATTAGATATCTTAAGTGAGAAAAAAAAAGACATTCATTAGAGCTCTCTATTGGGGGTCAGAGGAATTGGTAATCAATTCTAGCTAACTCAACGAGTTAAACTCAATAGGGCAGTCCAATCTAGGCAGTCCTTGTAGACAACTCTATTTGGGATGTCATTCAAATTTTAGTGTTTAGAACCCTTGTGGGATTGGTGTAGAAATATGCCTCCTTCCTATTAATTAGACCTTATAAAGGTTCGATGTGTTTTTCTCATTTGAAAATCTTAGGTCTATTCACTTGGTGTGACTTTTTTTATTCAAACTAAAATTTAGTTTAAATTAATGAAGGGATAAGTGTGTTTAACGAATGAAACTTAATATTTGGGCATCCTAAGAGTCTAAGTATTTTGTCTCCACCATATAGAGCTAGTTTAAAGGGAGACAAGATTGAGTCCGGGCTAGGTTGAATCTCAGGGAGAGAATCGCTATCAATCCCTTGCATGTGGAAACTCTCAATTATCTTCAAGAAGCGTATTATGAGTCTCTTAGCCGGATTTGGTATAACCTTATTAAAGTGATCTTCAGTGTAAGAAGAATATTGATTAACAATTCCAACATAGAGGAGTGAAAACGAAACACACATTAGCTCAGTTGTAGTAGATGTCATAGATATGTATTCGGCCTCTACATCGAATAAAGCAATACCTTGATAGTTATTAGCACACCTTTGAGCTGAGAAAGACACATTAACTAGTAGTTAATCAGGAGTGTCACGGAATGCTGCGGAATCTACATCTATAGATCAAAACATGCAGAATCTCAATTATCTAGATAAGATAGATATATCATACCCTTGAGGTTCATTAATATAACATTGGTTTTTAGAAAAAATACTTAACTCTAGTTAAGAATTTTTAACCCTTAAAGTTAATATTTTTTTAAATATTTATTTTAAAAATAAAATTATATTGTTGATGTAATGCCACAAAATCCCCCCTTAGTCAAAAAAGGATTCAGAACTCATGACACTGCGTAACATCCTTAACATAAAGTAATAATAGGCATAACTAAATTACGAACTTGAAAAATTTGTCAATAAAATAAGAACAAAATCAATACATGTCATAATTAATCCTGTGACCAAATCCCATAAATAAACTGATGTGTTATCAATGAACCCAATATAAATCCTAATAATTAAAACCTAAGCAACATCAAAATTTAAGTAGTTATTACATCCCTTAAAATTGAAATAAACACTAAACTATCTGAAATCAATAATATAAGTAGTAATTTGGGTTGACATCACTCTCCGAGTAGTCACCTTCTCTTTCCTCCTGGTATTCCTCTTCTAGCCATGGCTCGTAAGCACCGTTATCAAATTCAGCACCTACACCTGCTGATATCAAAGGTACAACTGAGTATTAAAAAACTCAATGTTGTATTGTTACCCAGGTTATGGACCCTAGAGGGGGGGGGGGTGAATAGGGTCTATGGTAATTAAAAAAAAATTACTCTAAATTCCCTAAGCGGAATTTCAACTTTAAGGCAAGTTAAAGGGAAATAGAGAATCTAACAATTTTGCTTAAACAATAGTGTAAACAATAATGAAAATCAGTCAAGTAGAGAGAGTTAGAGAGATGCAAACACTTGACACCGGATATTGTTCACGAGGTTCGGCAACCCGCCTACGTCCCCGCTTTGAGCTATTCCCGCTCCAAGGATTCTCTACAATTTTATTCTCAAACCGTGTCTTCTTCTTCCAAGTGAAGAGTAAACCGTTACACTCCCTTACAGGCTAGGAGACCACCTTTGCTATCATTTTACGAGCTGAGGATGAACCGTTACACAATCCTTTTATGGCTCAGGATTAAACTTTCACAATCCTTTGAGGTTAAGGATGAACCTTTATAATGTAGAGATTTTGGATCCTGAATCTGAAATACAAACTCCTTTAAGAGTTAGATAAGAGTGGAATAACAAACTTTAAGAAATCACACAAAAGATTGATTGGATTTCAGCTAAAAAACAGAGTATTGAGGATTTTAGATTTTTCACGATGGATTTGAGTTTTGGATCTTGGTGAATGATTGAGAATTGATAGATTGACCACGCTTAATGTTTTAGTTCATAGAATATCTCAATTTATAGTGCATTTAAGAATATAGCCGTTGGAGAAACAACAGATGCGAAACAAACGGTTAAAATATAGCTGTTACAGGCTTTTTGTTCGTTCTAGAGTCCATCCAGTCGATTAGGAGAGTCCTCTGATTGACTGGATGAGTCTTCAGATTGGCTGGATAGAGTAACGTTTTAGTCTTTCGGTGTTTCAACTATAACTTTTGATTCGCTTATCGGAATGGGATGATTCAACTTCCACTAGACTCAAATTCAAATAGAACCAATTTTGTGTCTAATAGTCAAATCCTAATTCTGCTTTATGTTTTGTCTAAATGGGTCCCAACATTGACTGGTCCATCCAGATCGATTGGATAGAGCAAAGTTTTATATCCTTTAGTACTTTGACCATAACTTTTGATTGGCTCAACTAAATTAAGTGATTCAAAAGCCAAATCTACTTAAAATTAAAAGAGGAACAATTTTGTCTCTAATGATCAAATCCTAATTCTGCATTTGTCATGTCCAAAAAGGCTCCCGAAGTTGCCTGGTTCATCCAGTCGACTAAATGGTGATCCAATTTTGCTCTTTCTGTAATTTGATCATAACTTTTGATTTTCTTGATGCAATTAGGTGATTCAACTTCCTATTCCACTTAAAATTTTAAGGGAAACAATTTTGTGTCTAATGGTCGAATCCTAATTCTGCTTCTTTCATAGTCAAAATTGGTCTAAAAGATTTCTAGATTTGGGAAAAAATTGTCGGAACCAAATTTGCAAAACTTGGTCTATCTAGTCAATCAAAAGACTCTTCTAATGTGCTGGATAGAGTAAAGTTTGCACAAAAAATACTGAAATCCAATTTTCTTGACCTTAAAGATTTGAATGATTTCGTAGGCCACTTGGCTTCTCTTTAGCAAGATTTTCAAGTATTCCAAAGTCTTTTAAATTATTAGATAAACATGATTAACAACTCATGATGATCTTTGGAATGATCTAATATGGATTCATAATGGTTTCCAACATGATCAAAACATACAGACAAATTTTGAAAAAATTTGTTTTATCTAGTCGATCACAAGGCCTGTCTGATCGACTGGATAGACCATTTTCTTTCCCCAATCTATTTTTCAAAACCTTTAAGATAGGATATGATTTCAAGGTTTTTGTACTTAACTTTTATGAGAAAGATGATCATGTTTTAAGGTTCTTAATTATATTATTATATTGGTTTAAGGAACCTATGGTCAATCTAAGATTATTGAGCTTTTATCTAAATCATCTAATAAAGACTTTTTACAAAAGTCCTAAACACTCTCAACTTAAACAAAGACACTAAAAACCTTGAGATTTTTCTTCTAATCTTCGATCTGATATTGCTTTATGATGATCCATCTTCTTCAATTTCATCTTTGAGCTCTGAGCTTTTGTCATCTTGAATGATGTGAGCTTGAATGATCTTGACTAGGACTTGTTCTTGCATTTAGGCTTTAATATGATTCAGCTCATGCTTTTTGGTTGAATGACACTCTAATGTTCTTCTTAATCTGATTTTCATAGAAACTCAAAAGAGACATTAGTAATAGAATATACATTCCTTTATTGTGTTATCACCAAAATCAATGATGTTGCCTTAGGTCAAAACCTAAAGGCTAACATGTACAATATCCACTAACAACAGATAATATCATGCAGTAATTAAAATAATCATAATCATGTTTTTCAATACATATTAATCAAAGTAAGGAAAACTTTGAACAAATATAAGATCATTAACATGTTTTTCAGTTTAATAATAATACATGCAGTTAAAAGATCATATCAGCATTCATGTAGACTTATGAGACTTATGCAATATTGAGACTATTGTAGTCTTTATCATGCATTACAGTTCTTTACAAGTTCTTAACCACCACATGTCGGATATGATCATTATCATAGCACTACATACCGAAGTATGATCATTAACATAGCACTACATGTCCTAGAATGCTCGTTATCATATCACCACATGCCCAAACATGATCGTTACCATAGCACCACATGCTGACAAGATTGTTCTTCAGTTATACCTTAGAGTGTTTTATTTGATTTTCAAATTTTTCATGTTTATGAAACTTTTAACAATGACCAATGCTAGCGAGACTTGTGCAAGTGGTGTGATCCACTTTCATTAGGGTTAGCCCTTAGACTACAATTCTTATAATTGAAACTCTACCAAAACGTCTCATTCCATTAAGGCAAAGAATCTAGGTCAAGACAACCTAAACATTCACCATTCGGAAATTAAATCACAATATATGCATACATAAATAGATTTACCACATGCAATTCATAAAAACAATAATTAACATTCACGGGCTAATATTTAAATCCATTCTCATTCATGCAAAATCAAATGTATTAAATATACTCAATATTTAATCGTAAACATAGATCATCAATATGAATCATTAGTGAGAATTTAAATCAAATATATTTCATATCTAATATAAATCTTTTGAATAAATTATGTATCTTATAGTTTATCAATCAAATCATTGTTCTTCATCTTTAACATTTATATATATTGATATTCAAATCTTACAATATATATTTAATCATAATTGTTAATAAAAATTGTGCTTTTACCTTTCAAGATCGTTATCCTACGATCAAAGCCCTTTAGAATAGTTGGATCTTAATCTCCAACAATACTTTTTGATCTTAAAAAATCGAATCTTGATATTCAAAGAATGCTTCTTGAATCTCTAGCCCTTTTCAATATTCTCTAAGCAAATCTCTAGGTCTTCTCCCTTTGAAAACCCTTAGAATACTCAAGGAAAACTCTCTCAACTCTCTCAATAAAAACCTAATAAGTTTTGATAATAATAGATTAAATAGGGAAGCCAAAAATCGAGTTCGGGGTTTCTCAGATTAATATTCACGCATTATTCATAATTTATCTGTATTTACGATTTTGCCACTGAACTTTGAAAACTTCTATAGAGGTCAATTCTTATCAGATTAAGTTCAAATTTGAAATGTAGTACTTTAGGACATCTAGAATCTATCCTAAAATTTTCATAAATTTTAGATAAATTTAAATGACCGAAATTCCCCTACGTTAATAGAGAGATGATTTCGTTTATTTTTCACATGTTTAATTTATAAAACACGATGCATGTTACTTTAATTATTCAAAATTTAAACTTATGTAATAAATTAATCACGACAATCGAAAATATGAAATTAAGTTACACAAATACCAAGAAATTAAATTTCGGGTCTCTACATCCAAACTTGCTCTTTCTGGTCCAAAATCTGAGTTGGTTGTTCAACTAAAGTTAGATCCTCTCTAATTTCCAATGGCTTGAAGTCGATGACATGAGACGGATCCGGGATATAATTTTTGAGCATGGAGACATGGAACACATTATGTACGGCTGCCATGTGAGGAGGCAGGGTAACTATTTAGGCTACTTCTCTCACTCAAGTGATGATCTCCAATGGACCCTGTCATGACCCAAAATCCCACCTAGGAGTTATTAGACTTTGATATCATGACTTACATTCAAACTAACCTGTAAAGAAAAGATAAGACAATTTAAATAGTGAACCTAAAAATTTCTCATTTTATATCAACTGTATTCAAAGTACAAGAGTCAGACTAAGGACTAAATCATAAACTAAAAACGTAAATCGGATCTTTCGCTTGAGTTAACAACTCAACCGATACAAAATTCCCAAAATGAAGGCCCAAAATACATGTCCCTCCCTCTCATTAACTTGTCAGTAGGGCCACCTACTAAGGTTCCTATCATCCTCAAGATAACTGTCTTTCAGCTTCTCGACCTATACCTCCTCGACTCATGGTTTTGGAGCGCTTGCATCTACCTGCATACCTGCCGACATAAAATGTACGACTGAGTATTGAATACTTGGCATATACAAAATACTAACTAACAATGTTATAAAATATTTACATATTATACTGGATACGGTTCATCATATCACATGCATAATCAGAGTGTGGATACCATATTCAATTAACAAGTGCATAATTTGAATCATAACATATTTCAATATCTTATGAGTTACTTATGAGCGTCTTATGAGATTCCTTTGAGATTCTGGCTTATGAGCATCTTATGAGTTTTAGCGTATGAGCATCTAATGAGACTTAGCTTATGACCACCTTTTGAGACTTATGAGTTCCTTATTAGTCTTATGAGTCTGGTGAATCCCTTATACGTCTTATGAGTCCCGTCTTATGAGTTCCTTATGAGTATCTTATAAAAATCTTACTTCACTTATTTCATTTGGCTAGAATCCGAACTATGAACTGGATGGACATGCATATTATTCTTCATTGCACATACTTAACTAGTACCCGAACTATGAATGGACGAACATACATGTTTCGTACATACTTTACTAATACCTGAACTATGAATGGACGGGCATACTAGAGTCTTATGAGTTTCACTAGTACTGAACTATAAAATGGACGGACATACTAGCATTCTTAGAAGCTTTTAATACTATCCAGACTATGAAAAAGACGGACATACTAGCATTCTTATGAGCTTTTACTAGTACCCGAACTATGAAATGGACGGACATACTAGCTTCTTATGAGCTTATGAGACTTATGAGCGTTGCTTATGAAAGTTCCTTATGAGCTTTTGCTTATAAATTTCTGGATACCTGTACTTATGAGGCCTTATCAATTCCTTTGAGTTTATGCTTCTTCTTATGAGATTTTCCTTAAAACATTGCTTATGAGTTTTGAAACTTCTTTCCTTATGAGAAAACTTCGGTCATACAAGACATCGAGTGCGCAGAGTGCTTCTGAGCATCATAAAATACTTGGAAAGCTTAAAATATTCTAGACATACTAATAATAATCATAGAAGCCTCATAATGTTCTTAGAATACCTTAACCATAATCATATGCAATTTATAAACATCATAGTAAGCATAGAAAAACTTGTAAACATTCAAGCATGGTCATAGAACATCATTCATAACAATGGAATCACAACAATCATGACTAAAAAGCTTATTTCATCTCATCTTACTTAGAATTATAGTTTCTTTAAAGAAAAACTCTACTAAATCAAAGCATAGAACATCTTCACCATTTTATTGAAAACCCAACCTTATTACCCCAAATTTCTAGGTTAAATCATAGCAATGTTAAAGAGTAGATGTATTTACCTTAGAAGATCAAATCCCTTTGATTCAAAGCTTGAAAATGGTTGAGGAAGCTTGAAGAAGCAAAACCCTAGCTTTAGGATAAAGCTCCAAGCTTTGAGGAAGAATATCCAAGCCTTGGGAAAGCTTTGGAAGCAAGAACTGAGCTCCACTTGATCTCAAATGAAGACCCCTTTTTGAACCCTAGGTTGTCTCTCTTTTCCTCTCAAAATGTTACTTTCCAAGTGTTAGAACCCTAAATCCCTTGAAATTTGGGTATTTATAGAGTTTTGGTTGATAAAAATCGGAAATACCCTTCGAAAACACGATTCACAGTTTTGCATCTTTAACTCATCGACGAGTGGGAGTGTTCTAACATTTTGTTGCAAAATTTTCCAAGGGACTTGTCGACGAGTGTTGACCCTCGAAGGAACTCGTTGACGAGTGGTTCTCTAGACATTCTGTCCAAAACACTAGTAACATTCGTCAATGAGTTTGAGTGCCCCACCTTGACTCATCGACGAGTGGTGCTCTGACTGACTTGTGTTTTTCCCGCTTTGGTATTTTGACATAACTTTTGAATTTCTTATCGGATTTAGACAATTCGACTTGCATTAGACTCAACATTCAAAGGGAAAATTTTTGTCTCTAATGTACAGATCCTAATTCTGACTTATTAATGTTCTAAATGGGCTCTAAAGATGACAAGTCCTAGAATGAATTACAGTATACCAGAATTACAGCAAACTAGATTTCGGAAAACCAACCTTTAGCCTAACTTTGACTTAAAATCTGGAAAAACATTAAACATGAACATCGAAGAAGATTTCGATATCTTTCTAATGGCTTAAGAATCATTTGATTCCAATCAGCGGTTACCAAACTATGGTTCCCTAAAGTTGAGGGTATGTGAAGACATCTCTCTTCTTTTCTTTACACTTTGATCATATAAGAGGGTCCTTAGGACCTTGAACACATATCCTAACATACTTAGAGTATTCTGTATAATGCTTAGAGTATTTATACTCTTTGCTTCAACACCCAATACCTAGAGTAAGGCCCAATATTGAGGGAGATGATTTTATGCTTCGTGATGAAAGAGGTGGAGAATCAATCTATGGTGAGAAGTTGGCTAATGAGAAACTTCAAATTGAAGGTCATTGGATTACTATATATTTTTATCCATCTTAAACAGATGCTAAAAATGACTGTGTATAGTTGACGACAATCGAGATTTCCTTGAATGAGACCATATGAGTTATTGTAAGAGGAACACCTCTTATTGCAAGTTTTTGATTTATTTCGTTAAGTAGAGAGCGGATGGGCTACAGTAAAGACACTATTGGTCCACATCATAATCACATGCCACGTAAGATAAAGCAAGCAAATGCTAACAGAAACTTGGGCTTATCTATGGTACACTTTCAAAATATAATTGTAACGACCCCAAAATCCTACAAGGCTAAAATAGGACTTTGGAATCGTCACATTTTCTTAACTTGCTTAAAATCCATACATACAAGGCATACTAACATGAGTCTCCTAAAATGAGGATAATAAAATTCTGATTATATAAAACTAAACCATCTTGTACAACGGTCATCTGCCCAACATAACAAAATCCAACATGAACAAAAATAGTCTAGTACCAACAGTAAAGTAGTCTAATAAGCAACATCATCTAAAGGTCTATTACAAATCCTTTAAAACTGAACAACTAACTAACAATAAGGATGACTATCTAAATCTCTGGCCTCCTCCTCAGGAAGCTCACCTTCTTCCCATTTTTCCGCGAAAACCTCCTCAATCCACAGCTCCTCTCCAGACCTAAAGACAATGACAGGTCGATTGAGTATGCAATACTCAGTGGATAAACAAACCAACAACAACATAAGATAGCATGAGCAATAACAATATCATCACTTAGTTTGTCTATGCTTAATCATAATAAATTCACATAAAATAGGCATAATCAGAGTGCAGAGCATATAACATGTCATAACATCATCTTGACTCGTGTTCTTGTATAACTCTCATCCATGAAATTGACTTAACATATGCCTAGAATCATACATGCATGATTCATGGTGTGTTTTTCCCAGCAACGCATAATTCATTATGTTTTGTAATATAGTCGCGGCAACGCATAGAGTGGTATGTTCGTAACTGGGGATCATTCTTTCATAGCATAACATGAGTGCGACAACGTGTAGAATTGATGTTCGTAGTGGGGGATCATTCTTTCATGACACAATTTATAACATGTCCGTGTCCAATGCATGCATGCTTGTGAGATAAGTGGACTCATGAGACTTGAATACTTACCATGCGAGTGCAGGTGTACTTGAGTGTTTTGATTGTAATTCAAATGAGTCCTCCCTTATGTTCCGATCTTCCGTTAGGAAACTCCGCTAGGTTACATCTCCCTAGTTAGAGAATTCCCAACGTGGAAGATTTTCCTCTAAGGTTTGACCTACTCAAATACCGATCACCATACAAAATAAATATGGCATAATTTATCATGATAAACAAACAATATCCATTTAACTTAGTTTATTGATAATCAATAGCATCATACTAATATTTATCATTCTTAGACATTTTAACAAACATCTAGAGTGTGTTAATCATGAATACTTTGCCCTTTCAGATTTTTAACATTCCATAACACCATAATCCATTCACACAACCCAAACATAATCCACATTCATACATTTATTCCATCCTCCATAATATTTCTCATCCTCCATACAATCCATTCATAGTATAAACTCATTTTCATCTCTAACAAGCTTAATCCATACATAATTAGGGAAAACATACACAATCTCCATTTCTAATATTTATATCATACTAATGCTAAAAAAATCATTAATAGGGTTGAGTTAGGGAGTTTATCGATCTTAGGGATCCTTCCCTTCGATCCAAATCGCTCCCGAGATACTTTGGGGAAGATCTCCATGCTAATCCTCTTTCTCTCTAAGCAAAACCCTTCTTCTCCAAGCTAAAACCCTCTTAAAACCCTAGGCTTTCTCTTTTTCATTGCTAAATTAGGTTAGAAATTGGTAGAATATCCTAAAACCTCAAAATATGGCCCCTATTTATAGCCCCAAGGGTTAAAAAACCTAAAAAAATGTATTTTTGACAAAAAATGGGCGCGAGTGCAATCTATCGCACTTAGACCCGAAAGGAAATCAAAAAAACTTACTTGAATGCGATCAATCGCAGAAATTTGCGATAGATCGCAGCCCTCCATTCCTGCTTCCAATTGATTTTTTTATCTCGCTTTGGTATTTTGACCATAACTTTTGACTTGCTTATTGGATTTTGATTATTTAACTTGCGTTGGACTCGTCTTTCAAAGGGGAACAATTTTGTATCTAATAGATAAATCTTAATTTTTAGTTTTTAAAGGTTTAAATGGGCTCTAAATCTGATTGGTCTACAATTTCATCAGACAAAACATCCCCACTTTTGACTTAGCTTAGACTCAAAATCTGGAAAAACATTAAACATAAACTTCAAAGAGGGTTCCAATACCTTTCTAATGATTTAGGAATCACTTAATTCCGATAAGCAATGACAAAATTAGAGCTTCCTAAAGTTTGAGGGTATGTTATGACATCCCTCTTCTTTACAACTTGATTAAACCTTGATCACACCACACTAATTAAATATAATTAAATAAACATTAAAATATCACAAAGACTATTATACCCCTAATAATTGCATAAAAAGCATGAAAATGATTCGGGTCTCTACAATAATAAATTAATAAGAGACTTTGTGTCAATCGAGGAAGGGATTTGACATGTTTTAGAGACTCTGTATTCTCTTTTTTCTTTCATACAAGATTGTACCCATGAGTCTTCTAAAATCGGATACAGTCAATCGCAATTGAACTCTCCCCCGAGTTCAATCGCACCCACAAGTCCACACGTGTCTTTTTTAACTCCGATTAATTGTGGTTAAGTTTTACTAAGCCTTGGGTTAAAAAATATAACCTTAATTTTTTAAAAAAAAAAAATTAACCCTAAGGGTTAAAATTTTAAACAAGAGTTAAATATTTTCTAAAAACGAAGCTTATATTATTGAACCCCAATGGTTATTGAATCTTAACTATAATTAATTAAGCATGTTCTCATACATTTGGATCTAACAATTAAGCATATCCAACACCCAAGATCCATACTCAACTCAATGAGCACAATCAACCAACAATTAAGCCAAGAGGCTAAAAGCCACATTAAAAAATCCAATAAGCATATCGGCATGGATGTGGTACCTATGATGTGTATCCCCAGAAACTTAAATAAAGAACTTAAGACTTGTGCTTTGAGACAAGAGGTAAAGTAAAGATCTTATGAAAGATAACCTACACCTGTAGTTAATACCACATACATGAGTTCCAAATATAGTCAATCGTTCAAAAGGGAAGACAACTTCTCAACCCCTAATCTCATAAGCATAGAATTATCTCTTCCTAATCAAATCATGCTATAAATTAAACATAAGTTTCTCAATTATCATCTATTGCTTTCATAAACATTAAACTTTATAGTTGGTATGTATCATTGGTATTATACAACATAAAAATTCAAATCACTCAATCTATCCCACAAAATATAAAACACCATACACAAAAAATGACAAGATTCTTTAAATGGAGCATACTCTTCTCTTCTGGCAATCTCTAAGAACGAAAGTAACAAGAGTAATTCTTCATCAAAACGCTCATTGAACCATCTCTCACTACTTATGTCCTTAATCTCAATGTTTTTGTTAGGAAGGGCTACTAATATCGAGATGTTGGTGCATGCCCATGACAAAGGATGCCTGCATAATATTCATGGCATTTTGTAACATTGGCAAATATAACATGTGATAATATATTTGCATAAGATTCATAAAATTATTCAACATATATGGATTAACAAAGTACAAGCTGGCTAAATTGGGAGTTGTTAGAAGCTTCCACTCGAAATAAGTTATTACTTGATGAATCCTAAGTAAAAAGTATGAAAATATTAAATTGGCTATAATAAATTTTAAAAAAATACTAAGACTGATAAAAATTACCAAAAGTAATCGAGTCATGCTTTGAGGTTGATACAAACTGTGATATGGTGGCTGATATAAAATCGAGAAAGGTAGTGGTTGCATAGGTTGAACCAAATTATCATAGAACCCCTACATTGAACAATTAAGTATTAGGAATTTTAAAAATATTTTCATAAAATATTAACGAATATTCACATTAGGCATTGTAATGTGACAACCTTGTTATAAGTAATTAGAGTGATGCATATCTCATTTGGTTAGATGGATGGAATGGTATAGCTTCAATTCCTATTGGATGAGTTGCAACATAAATAACAATTAATATGTGGTATGAGAGATGTTTTATTATGGGGTCTTCTTTTTCGACTGCATTTTTCAATCACACTTTGAATCCTACAACCACCACCATTGCCTCTTTCCTTTTTTTTGATTCCTTTCGCGATTGGTGATATTGTAATATCAATTAGTTCTATTATGTTGTTAGAAGAATTTTCATTCTTATCACGTGCACTTTCTGAAAACTTACACTTGTACTATATGAGGCAGTATATTGAAGTTCCTTGTATTTTGTGCCTTTCATATTTTGCTCCACATCTTACAACACTTTACTTGCATGGTCAACAACAATTATATATCCTTCTTCAATTTCTACGACCCTTACAGCTATTTGAACAAATATACGACACATCTCATTCTAGTACATATGCCATATGCAAATGCGATGATGTGTTTTTGGAAACACTTAATTTATTGTATTGACCATTGCCTTACATTGATTTGTAAATATTATCTTCGGTTATTTTCCAGACATTGCTTTGACGAAAGTCTTAAGCAACCACATGAAACTTTCAATGGTTTCATCATACAATAGTGTAACACCAAATATAACAGTTTGTTTATGATGGTTCACTTAGACAAAATGAGCGAATGGTCGAACATATTTGTTTGTTCTATAGGTTGTATCAAAACAAAACACATCACCAAAATGACCATAATCTATCATTGCCTTTGCATATCCCCAAAAAATATTGACTATATGTTCATCTTCTTCCAGTTGTATGGAATAAAAGAATGACTTATTTTCATCAAGTTTGTTTTCAAAATATTCCGACACCCCTGTTGCATCTCTCTTCTTCATTGCATTCATTCTCTTCGAACGTAAATGATTTTTATAGTCTTTAGGAAGATATCCAAGACTATCACGCCCTCTCGCTTGTCTACTCATAAATTTCATTATTGCTTTGGGCCGTATCCCTGAACTATCTGTCATGTCAGCTTGAGTAGCTTGAACAATTGTTATTCTCCTCTAGGACTTGAGTATGAGCATGGAGTGTGCTAACTAGGTCATGATTATGAGTTGACTCAAAATCATTGACACGATATCTATCGTTGGATTGAAGTGTAATAACCATGTGGGCCCAACAACCAGTTCTTGTTTGTGCAAGACGATGCTTTGTATTTAGACGTTGTTTATCATCGACGCGTTGACCTTCACATGCACAAGTGAAAGTTCTACTTCGCACTACACCATCTTTGTTTCTATGTATCCAATTTTTTCGAATACTAAAACCCATCTCTTGGCCGTATGTATTGTAAAAATTGTATGCACCCTCTTCATAATCAAACTTCATGCCAATTTTAGGTTCCTTACTTTTCTTGGATTTATCTTCTTCGAAAACATCTAATTCGTCTAAGTTTTGTTCTTCCATACCAACATTGCACTCTTCTAAGTCAAATTTCATTCTACGAGATGACTGAGGTCTTATATCCATTTTTTTTGTACCTGTACAACCTGAGATTTAATACAACCCACTTTGACTAGTTTGGAGAAATACATTAAATACTATAGTAGTATGATTATATAATACTATGATTACAAGATATCTAACAAACGAAACTAACCACGTACACATAGATAACTAACTATTCACTTACTACTATTTACCTAATTAATTGACTACTAACATTGGCCATATTGGAAACTAATTAACTACTAACCACTAACACCATGTCTCTAACATCTCAAACTCAAATGATGATTGTCCATAGGGAATGAGTAGTTAGAAACAAGAAAACTGACATCAAAATTTTAAATGTTAAAATACATACATTTGAGAAGAAACAAGTTGAACCGTTTACGTAATGAACATGAAAGAAATAAAGGTCTAAGTATTTATGTTTACACAACTAAATGTTTAAATATTTATGTTTACACAACTAACATGGAATAAATAATATGTGAAAAATGAAGGCAAAAATATATTGAATGAAAAAATAGCAATCTTTTCCCCACCTTGGAAACTTGCGGTGGACAACGGAGAGTGAGAGAAATAGACGCTCCTCCCCACTTCCTCTCCATTTATCCTATCTACTCTTTCTAGTTCATATTTAAATTGAATATTCATTAACTCTTTTGATCATTTAAGGATATCAGAGAATGAAACCATTAAGAGAATAATACAATTAAAATCTTAAAAATGTAGGAAAGGAAAAGAGCACCAACCTTAATCACTGTTTACACATTTCAATTGATGTGATAGCTGAATTGTATGGTTCATTTTAGAAGAAGGCTAAAAGTTGTTTGATAAGAAGAAGAAGAAGACGAAAAAGGGAGTCATTGGTCTTCTAGATATAAAATAGAGTATAGAGAGGATCACTCAACCTGTCATATCAATTTCTTTACACTAAGACTCATGGGTATAATTTGTATATGAGAGGAAGAAAGAGATAAAAATAAGGTTATGTTCACGGTACAAAAAGGAGAATAGTGTACTAAAGTATGTCAAATTCCATTCTCAATTGCCACAAAGTCTTTTGCATTAATTAATTTATTATATTTTGAAAGTGTATGTTAGATAACCCCGAGGTTTCTGTTAACGCTTGCTTTTATCTTACCTGAAATGTGATTATGATGTGGACCAATAGTGTTCCTACTGTAACCCATTAAGCTACAACAGGGGTTGTAGCCCATCTGCTCTCCGTTAAGTATTTGTAACTTTAGAGAATAATAATTTTCAGTAATCAAATAAGTGGAAACATAAGTTTTTAATCTCTTTTTTCATGCAACTATATTGGATGCCTAATTTTTTTGGTTGATGTTATAACTACTGTATTTTGGAAAGTAAACTCTGATAAAAAAAAGCTCTCTTTTGGAAATATAGAATGCTAGCACCTATTTTGCTACAACTATTAAATGTTAACCAGATCAGATTCAGATTGTAATTAGATCTTAAATAAGTAATCATATTTGAATTGGGTAAGTCATAATCTGAAGGTTCTTAGATCGGATTCAAATTTGTCGGATTGTTAATCAGTTTGGATTTGGATTTCGATAGATCTGATCCAAATTCGATGCGTTTACATCTCCATTTTGAACTGAATGGTGAACTTGCAAAAGTTTTAAAAGTCAATAGGGGCATAATACAAAATCACAAAAAAATGGTAATTACAAACAATTGAAAATATAAGGATTTTTTTGTAAAAAACCTAAACAACTGAAATGAGACGTTTCACACGAGGACAAATAAGCAGTGAATAAAGTTTTAATCCATTCTTTGGGTTGAAATGTTGACAACACATTAAATGAGGAATTGACTCTAGCTCTCCTTCCTTACATATTACTTTGATTTAGACCATCCAATTGACTGACTACTAGTCAAATTTTACTAGTAGTCATTAGAACATAAACATACCCAGTAGAATAACACCATAAAATTTTGAGAGATAAAAAATTAAAATCCATAAACATATCGAGTAGTAACTTTAATATTCTCTAAGTATATGCAACTCTAGGAGAAGTCTCTTCTTCCTTGGACCTTAATTCAAGGCATCAGTTTGAAGATTGATTCCTCTGCCACTGGATTTCGGTGACTCCATTTTCATGTCAACTGATTCAATCCCTTGGTTTGTTGCCGGGGTCATGTCAGAATGCATGGTTCAACCGCACATGCATGAGCTTCGAAACACTATAATAGAGTCACTAGATGAGAGTTATTAGTAGTTGGACGATGATCATCTTCCACTTTTTATGCTGATTTAAATTCTTGATTGTTCCATCATCAATAAATTTGCTATTACTTTCAATTCCCATTAAATTTCAAACACATAGATCTCACACTTTCTTATTCTTAGATAAATAGGCAAACTTTCAAATTAAGTCTAATTTCTAGATACCTTCTATTCCAAATCATGCATAAGCTTATAAAATAATTGCATGTTTGCAAATATTATAAAATTGTATGCTTGCAGAGATTACAAAATTGCATGCAATAAAAATGCCAATTCTCCCTTATAAGACCGAAATTATTCCCTTACCAAATTATTTAATGTCGGGAAATAATTACAATAAAAAAAGCAATAGCGCAATGATAGATGAATATTTTAGCCTCCAATCTTGAAACGCGACGCGATCACGCAATTTCAACAATTCCTTACGCTCATTCTCCCTTTCTCTATCTTCACATGCACAAATTCTTAGGTACCAATTCTTAGTCCAATGCGACCAAGAGATTGTTCACCATGCTCATCACACCAACTAATAAAGTTCTTACATCTTCTACCATATTACTACATCATATTAAAAAATAATTAGTATACCTTATTCAACACCTTTAACCATAAATAATAAACAATAGCAACTTACTTTTGTCACAATAACTGATTGAAGTAAAAAAAAATTAAAAAATCTCAACTTTATAAACTTCATACGCATTTATTAAATAGAGAATAAAGGGTTGCGGCCTAATCGAGTGAAATGTAAACCTTAAGTGGGTGAACATTGAGCACTAAACGTATATTAGAAGCAGGCATATGCAAAGTCATCGTAAAACATAATAAACTACACAGGGAACAAGATTTTGCAATGAAAATAGAAACATTGCTCAAACAAATGGTGGACATACATAAGATGATGATGATGAAGACATTTTTCTCAAGAAACAACAATTTGGGTTGCAAAAAAAAAGGTTATGATTTCTCAATAAATCACTGCTTTTAAAATCAAGGCAATTTTTTTTTTCCTTTTTACTCAGAAAATTCCATTGTGAATGGAGACACTCATGATACCCCAATAGTCTTCTTTCCTAAATCAAATGGTAATACGGTATTTGACCGGTTAGGAATGATACCTAGACCTAGATTCGCCTCCATTTACAAACCATCCATCCAAGAGACCGTGTCCTAGTGCCCGGGCAAGATACCAGACACTTCTTGTGTCTTCTAAACTAAAGGAATTAAGAAAGAAGTCAACAAAAAAATGGTATTTGAGAAGTAGAAGCAATTTGCTTATGCTTACTAAGTCAGCTTTAGGGAAGGGGGTAAACCTCGCCTATTTCATTACTTAACGTCCGTACAACCAAATCTCGTTGCTCAAACCTAAATCTGGCAAAATGATGCTACCCAAGGAAGATTGCTTAGTGTCTGTACTATTAGGAAAATATTATGTTGGGGAAATAATGATATAATATCTATGAGATACACAAGATCTCATAGATTTTTTTGTATTAGTATCTTAGTATATTAGGATTATCTTTAATATTGTCTTTCAAAGTTAAGAGTTTTTAATTGGTTATCTATTTAAACTCTCTATGGGTCATTGTAATTCACTCAAGAATTCTCAATAAATCAGAATTTCTACATGGTAACAGAGCCACCGACCCTTTGGTGACTTCTTAGCTCTTGTAATTTTTTTTCCAGCAGGTGGTGCCACCACCACCCACCGGCTTTCAAACTTTTGATTGTTTTTTTTTTTTAATTTTAAATAAAAATCCTACTATCACCCTCTATACTTTTACCACCCCTATGATCATACTCATACCCATGAATCTCTCTGTTTCTTTTCATTTATTGAAGACCTCTCGAAATAGTTTTTTTTTTTTAAATTGCAGGTCATACTTCATGTGCTTTGGAAGAAGATCATGACAACCTGATTTAGTGGGTCATCGGCTCCAATAGATTCAAAATGAGCGGGATGCGATATAGATTGACTTCACAGACTAACGGTTACCACCAAACACGGTTGAATGTTCTAACTATTCATCAACAAATCATCAAAGAAGATCAAGGGTGAGGAGTACTCCACTTGTGACAAACCTATGAAGATCTTGATCCTCATGTGTTTGAGGGAGAGTATTAAGAAAATATTATGTTAGAGAAATAATGATGTAATATCTATGAGATACACAAGATCTCATAGATAATTTTGGATTAGTATCTTTAAGATATTAGGATTATCTTTAATATTATCTATCAAATTAGTTAAGAGTTTTAGATAATTTATTTAAACCCTTTATGAGCCATTGTATTCACTCAAGAATTCTCAATAAATCAAAATTTCTACATGTACAACCAAATCAAACCAGAAATATATGCATTAAATGTCTGGACAACCAAATCTCATTTTCAACTATTTCATTGCTCAATAATCAAGTTCATTGATTGGAATAATTATTTGGGTTGAGAAAAACAACGAGGTTTCCCATTAATTTAAGGTTGTCGTTGAGCCATATGAAGAAAAAAAATCGAGGAAAGATAGAAAGAGGTGAAGAAGAAGATCAACCAAATACGTACCTGTTGAGGCATAGAGGCGTTGCATCATTCTCCTACGTGATTAGATCCCATCTTCTTCGTTCATTTTTTTTGTTTTTGATAGAAGTCTTCTTTATTCATTCAGTTGGTCTTCGTGAGGGAGAAGAAGCAAACTGTAAAAAAATAAAAAAGAAAAGTAAATTAAAACAATAGTAAAAATGTTAAGTCAAAGAGGTGAATAAAATATTCTTAGTTAAACAATAAGTACAGGATTAAATAAAATATTCATATTTTCAAAACTTAATGGAGTGAAATGGGGCAGACGGACCAGACGTCCCCTTTTCATTTACCGCCCACCCCCAAACCCCAATGCCACTTGTCGTCGCACGCAGGACTTAGGTAAGATGATTTTGATCCGGCGAGAGCCACATCAAATCCGATCCCGTATTAGTTAAGATTACAGTAATAGATTAGCTAAGCCCGGTCCGTTCACGAGGCCCGAATTTGGCCTGCTTTAGCTTTACACGTCCCTACCAAAAACTCTGTAAACAGGGTTTTATCTGCTTCTCTAGTTACAGTCGCTTAGGCTTTTGAGGAAGAAGCAAGGGTTTGAATTGAGGAACTGGTAAGTAGAGAGGAGCAAAATGAAGGCGGTGGTGGGGATGGTGGTGTCAAACAAGATGCGGAAATCGGTGGTGGTGGCTGTCGATCGTCTCTTCCATCACAAGCTCTTCAATCGCTATGTCAAAAGAACCAGCAAATTCATGGCTCACGATGAGACCAATCAATGCAACATCGGTGACCGAGTCTCTCTCTCTCTCTCTCTCCATTTCAAACCTATTCGTAGCTCAATATATGTTGCTAATTTTCTTACATATTTCTCTTGCGTGGACTTTGAACTGTGCTTAATCAATGCAATGTCCATGCGATCTGATTTTTTCATCACAGCTGAAAACTTTGATCAAAAGATTATTATGGACTACAATCCCCAAATCTGTCTAGAGATAAAATTCAGCCAAGTCATTGACAGAAAAATGCTATTGCTTTGATCGCAATTAATGCAGTAGATTAGTACCCGAGAAAGACACCGGCTTTCTTCTGTCCTCGTTTTTATTCAGTTTTTACATCTATGGTTTCATGCTTTGATCAGAATAGAACTGCAATGTTTGCTGTGATGCTCTTTTCTCTTGCTTTTGGTTGGTACATTTCTTATATTATTCAGCATATGTGTGCCAAAATTTCCACCAGAGGAATGAATCAACATGGTTGGACAGTCCTTCAAGCATCCTTGGACATGTGACATTGTACAAATATATTCGTAGCTGTCTCTGTCTGAACCATGCAATTCACACACTCCTTGGACTTGAACATTATATCCTCTTTCTCGATATGGTCGGTAGTTTGTCCTTGTAAAGAATCCATGAGAAATGTTTACTTTTAGGTGGGCCTTTAAATGTCCATACCTAATTTAAAAGATTGGTTTTTGGGTGTTCCAGATTCAATTTCTCATTGCTACTTAACCAGGTTGCAGAGATTTTTTTATAAGTTTTTTGTCAGGGATTTTTTTTTTCCAGTGTAGCCAAAATGTCACCTAGGCTACGCCTAGGTCAACTCCTCATTTAGCTAGAACTACTGTCGCCTAAATGATGATTGTAATAGATAAAATTCGTAAAAATGATTAAGTGTTGGAGAATGACTTACTTTTCGTTGTTATGTCGGCAGATGGGAGACACGTATCCAAATAAAGAACGAATCCGTTTTTTTCAGGAGAACGGGTCCATTGTCTTCATGACAACGTATTCGTTATTCAGAGGACGAACGTAGCCGCCCTTTTTGGACAACGGTTATTCTATCCGTGTTCCCATACACAAAGGGACCGAGCTTTAGTCAACAATAAGACCGACTCAGAGGACGAAACAATCAGGAGGCGATCATTCTACTCTGTTGTTAGGTAAAAAACACTGTTTTAGCATTTAATGCTACTCCCCTCAAGCTGCCTTTCGATTCTAGATCGACCTTACGAATAGTAGGCTCACACGTGTGACACGTAAGACTCAAGATCTGTCTGACATATTTGGTAATGAGTATAGAGCAAGTGGCATGGTCATCCATGAAAGCTAAACCTATAAATATCCCAAGAGACCCAATGCATAAAGATCACGAAATTTCGTATTGCTCATTTATATTGCTTCAGTTTCTTCTTACTGTTCATCATCTTCTTCACATCCTGACTTTATCATCGGAGTGTATTACAGGGTGCACACCTTTCTCTTTTTACCTCATCAACAACTGGAGCTTTGCTATCTTCCTTCTACTAGTAAACCAGACTCTGAAGCAGCTGCTGAAGCATGGACTTCCCGAAAGATTTTCGCACAAAAATTGGCGCCGTCTATGGGAAATTATAAACGAGTCTCCCTTTGCTCATCTTCTTCACCATGGCTGATCAAACTCTTGCGCCTGTGGTTGAGAATCAAACCCCTCAGACCACTCCCTTTGCACCTACTATCATGCAAACTTTTATACCAGGAGTTGGGCAATCTTCTATGCAGCCCGAAAGACTTGTGTCTCCATCAGACCAGATCTTGCTACTGTTGCAGCAGCATCAATCTACTCTCGATCACATAACCAACCAGCAACAATTATTGCAAGAAAGGCTAGACGCTTTCGAGCATGGCAGACTTAAAACGGATGCTGAGCCACTTCCCAGGCTTCCTGTTAGGCGATAGCTCATCCTCCCATCTTCTCCCCCAAGAGCAGCAGCAGCAGGGCCAACATCTCCGCCGTTGCAAGAGAATCATGAGAGCAGATTCGTGCTTATCCCTCCCCTAGTGGAGCTGTTCGTCCCCATTCTCCACTTGTCCATGCTGGACAACGGGTACAAGCTCGTGCTGAACCACAAGACATGGAGTATGTTCGTGGTGATCAACGAGATTCTTATGCCCGCGCCGAGCTGCGAGATCAACGGGTTTGTAGTGACCCGCGAGACCCCCATTATCCCCATGAGGAGCCACGGGTTCGTGATGCGCAGGAGCCGAATGCGCAAGTGCAGGGTGGTGATCAGAGGGCATGGATGACCCTCAAAGATGTGGAGGCCTTGATCGATGCCCGTGTCAAGGGCCTAGCAGGTGGGAGTTCTTCCGATCAGTTTGCTCAGAAGTACAAGGATGGCGTTGGCACCTCTCCCTTCTCAAATGAGATCAACGAGTCTTACACTCCCTCGAGGTTCATGACGCCAACTTTTGTCATGTTTGATGGAAAGAAAGATCCCGGTGGACCACCTAATCGACTTCAAGCATGCTATGGCTGTTCGTAATCCTGATGATAATCTTCTGTGCAAGGCCTTCCCGAACAGCTTGACAGCAGTAGCGACAAGGTGGTTCTGCAACTTGCCCCTGACTCAATCAAAAGTATGGCATAGCTCAGGTCATTTTTTATTGATCAATATATTGTGAATAAAAAGAAGAAAGCATGTGCAGATTCCCTCTTTGCTCTGAAGATGAAGCTAGTGGAATCTTTTAGGGACTTCATTCAGCATTTCACTGATGAAGTCTCTAACATCGACAAGATTGAGGACAATAGCTGTATTTCAAGAATGATTTGCTAAAGAACTCCAAGCTTTATGAGGCTCTTGCTCTTGACTATCCCACCAAGCTGGATGACCTGTTGGTTCGTGCTGCTAAGTATGAGAGATTCGAAGACGACACCACAGTCATATCACGACCAAGAGGGAAAGGAGTGGAAGCTGTGTAGAGAGCAGGCAGAGCGTCATCATCAGAGAAGGGGAAGAGGCAGAGGTATGAGTCTTCTAGTGACGAGGAGCCACCCTGGAGAGCACCAAGAGGGAAGGTGGTGTATGTGGATCAACGGGATCAATCGGATTGGTGCCTGTATGAAGTGTATCAAAGCCAGAAC
Organism: Tetracentron sinense; assembly: GCA_015143295.1. Classification (NCBI taxonomy): domain Eukaryota; kingdom Viridiplantae; phylum Streptophyta; class Magnoliopsida; order Trochodendrales; family Trochodendraceae; genus Tetracentron; species Tetracentron sinense. The sequence goes on from CM026556.1 coordinate 835,241, forward strand.
CAGCAGCAAAGCAGGACGGACAGACATCCTGTTCATCAGTAACAAGAGAGGCGTCCTTATCAGCCCAACTAGGAGGAGCCCAGGTATGATCAAGGCCCTTGAGAGCGGGGCAATTAGACAACGGAGATGCGTCCTTTTCCAGCCTGGACTGATCAAATTAATTTTATGGTCAGTCCATCGACAATAATGAGGTCGATGGAGGACAAACCTTATTTCGAATGGCTTGCACTTGCTGTTCGCGATGTCACAATCGGATCATGGGCACATGAGTATTGCCATTATCACAAGTGCCGTGGTCACTTAATCAACCGTTGTCGAATCTTGAGGGAGTATTTGGAGAGGTTAGTCCAAGAGGGCTACTTGGGAGAGTACGTGGATCCTAGTAATGGTACAACACGTACAAGGGAACCATCGTCTCGGCCTTGTATTGAAGAACCTTTAAATCCTGGTACCAGCGGAGGAGGAGCACCTTTGGGTACCATCAATGTCATCCACCGTGCTCGGACACCGGCGGTAGACGTGGAGCAGGAGTTCAGAGCGAAGACGAGGAAGCTATCTCACATAGTCGAGGTCTGTCAGGTGCAACCAACAATGAGGGGCATCGAACAAGCTCTTACTTTCTATGACCATGACATGTCAACCGTGGTCAGGCCCCATTATGATGCCCTCGTTCTCACCATGAGGATTGACAACTTCGACATCAAGAGAGTGCTTGTTAATTCGGGAAGTGGGGCAAAAATTTTCTATCTCCATGCCTTTACCTAGATGAAATTGGATCCAGTTTCTCTTGTTGCTGCTCAGACCCCGTTGGTTGGGTTTGATGGAAATTCGATGCAACCCATGGGGGAGATCGTCTTGTCAGTCGAGGCCGGACCAATCGTCTTGCCAACACGGTTTTTCGTCCTCGATGCACCGTCTCCATATAATGCTATTCTAGGGCGGTGGTGGACCCATGAAATGAGGGCCGTTCCGTCCTCTTATTATTAGGTGCTGAAGTATCCTAACTCAGGACGGGCCAAGGGAGATCAGGGGAGACCAGTTGGCGTCCTAGAAGTGTGATTACACTCCACCTAAGGTGCCTAAATAGCAATTACAGGTTGGGGCTGTAGAGGAGGAGAGCTCGGGAGAATCGTTGTCCAGACCATCTGTTGAGCCCACAAAGAGTGTTGACTTGGGGACAAATGAAGAGCCAAAGATGTTGCAGATCGGGACCAGTTTTAAAACAGAGGAAGAGGCTGGGCTGTTGTGCTTTTTGAAGGAGAATCTCGACGTCTTTGCCTGGTCATACAAAGACATGACAGAGATCAACTCGGAAGTCATTTGTCACCACTTGAATGTTGATCCTGCTGTCCATCCTGTTAAGCAAAAGCCCCGGAGACTTGCTTCTGCTTATCATGATGCCGTCAACGATGAGATTGACAAGCTCATCTAGCACGGGTTCATTCGAGAAGTTCGGTACCCTGACTGGATAGCAAATGTAGTAGCTGTGCCAAAGAAAAGTTGGAAAGTGAGTGCATCGATTTCACCAGCGTCAACAAAGCTTGCCCAAAAGACTTTTTCCCTGTACCAATAATTGATATACTTATCAATGCTACTGCTGGCCATGAGATGTTGTCCTTCATGAATGAGTATTCAGGTTATAATCAAATTCTTTTAGTTGATGATGACTAAGAGAAGACTGCCTTCATCACGGAGCGTGATCTATTTTGCTATCGAGTCATGCCTTTTGGTCTCAAGAATGCAGGTGCTACTTATCAACGTCTGATGAATCTCATGTTTGATCATTTGCACAACAAGTCGATGGAGGTGTATTGATGACATTGTGGTGAAGAGTCGAGTACGGGCTACTCTTGTGGCAGGTCTGGTGGAGCATTTCTCTATTATTCGAGCTTTTAATATGAAGTTGAACCCGGAGAAGTGCATATTTGGTGTCACCTCAGGCAAGTTCTTGGACTATCTTGTTAGTCAGCGTGACATTGAGGCTAATCCTGCTCAAATCCGTGCTTTGCTAGATATGTCGGAGCCAAGGACGAGGAAGGAGATTTAGAAGTTGACAGGACGTATTGCGGCCCTCAATTATTTTATCTCAAAGTCATCTGATTGTTATAAACCTCTGTTCGAGTTGCTGAGAAAAGATTCAATATTCAAGTGTACCCAAGAGTGCTCTTAAGCTTTTGCTGCCTTAAAGTAATATTTGGGCTTTGCTCCCATTCTCTCTGTACCTGAGCCTGGTGAGGTGCTATATCTTTATTTATCTGTCTCAGAAACAGGCAATTGGCTCCGTGTTGCTCAGAAGTTGTGATGGCGTGGAAAAACCTATTTATTTTATCATTAAAATCTTTCTCAAGGCGAAGTCCAATTACAGCAAACTCGAGAAGGTATGCCTTGCTCTAGTATGTTTTGCTGAGAAACTGCATCCTTATTTTCAAGCTCATACTATCGTTGTCAACACAACGTATCCCTTGAAAATCATGTTGTGATGACCCGAGTTGGTGGGGCGTATGTCAAAGTAAGTTGTGTCACTCAGTGAATTTGACATTCAGTATCGAGCAAGGATCTCAGAGAAGGAGCAAGCCATGACGAGTTTCTTATCTGACTTTCCTGTGAAGAAGTCGGGGCAGAGGTAGATCCTGATCGTCTTGAGCTCCCAAACAATGTGGAGGACGGGAGCGTTGAGCAGGACGGAGTGCGTGTGCAAGACGGGTTGACAGCATGGAGTGAATGGGTCTTATATGTGGACGGCTCTTCTAATGCTAGTGGTTCAGGGCTTGGTGCTGTGCTCATTAGTTCAAAGAACGTCAAAGTTCAGAAGATGACGCGTCTAGGCTTTTCTGCCTCAAACAACGAAGCTGAGTATGAAGCATTGCTTCTTGGGCTACAGAGTGCACAGGACTTCAGAATCTCAAAGCTGAGGATATTCTGTGACTCTCAACTCGTGGTGAACTAGATGAATGACGCCTATGAATGCAGAGATGATCGGATAAGACGTTATGCTTCACTTCTTCGTGATCAATGTGAGGCCTTTGATGTTGAAATCAAACATATTCGAAGAGATGACAACAAGCATGCAGATGCTTTGACCTACATTGCTTCCATGTTCCAACTGATGAATCAAAGGCAATCCTTGTAGAATTCAAAGAGTATCCTTCTATTGAGCTACAACCACAACGAGAAGTATTATTTATTAATCTGGTGCCAAGCTGGATGATGGGATTAACAGCGTATTTGAAGGATGGAGTCCTCCCCATTGATGCAAGAGAGTCAAGACGTATACAGTACAAAGCACCTCGTTATGTCCTCTTGCACGAAGAGCTGTATAGAAAATCATTTGGAAGGCCTCTTTTGAAGTGTGTTCATCCTGTAGATGTTAAGAGGATCTTGGCCGAGCTCCACGAAGGGATTTGTGGCATTCATTCTGGAGGACGGACTATTGCCCACCGTGCTCTACGGCAGGGTCATTTTTGGCCTTATATGCAAGCAGATGCTCAGAAGTATGTGAAGAAGTGCAGCCAATGTCAACATTATGCTAGATTGATCTATGCTCCAGCTCAAGAACTCAATACCGTGTCTTAGCCTTGGCTATTTGCTCGTTGGGGACTTGATATTATGAGACATTTTCCCAAAGCTCCAGGCAATATGATCTTTCTATTAGTGGCCACATATTATTTCTCTTGATGGATTAAAGCTGTCCCCCTTGCACGTATCAGAGAGCAGGAAGTGAAGAAATTTATCTGGGAGCATATCATCTGTAGGTTTGGCATTCCTCAATCTATCATCTCTGACAACAGGAATCAATTCACAGGGAAAATCATCGCTGAATTTTGCAAAGAGCTCAAGATCAAACATATCTTTTTATCACCCTATTATCCTCAAGGGAATGGTCCAGCCGAGACAGCTAACAAGAATTTTTTGAATGCACTCAAGAGAAGATTAGAAGATTCTAAGGAGAATTGGACCAGCGAGTTGCATAACGTGTTGTGGGGGTATAGGACAACGCCACGGAGTCCTACCAATGAAACTCCGTTCTCCTTGACATATGGAATGAAGGCCGTTATCCCTACGGAGAATAGTCTACCCACAATACGTTCTCGTAGTAGCAAGAAGATGGGAGAGAAAGACAAGAATATCGAGCTAATGGCTATTCACCTGGATCTATTGGAAGAGAGACGAGAAGATGCCAGTGTCCAGATGGGGAGATATCAACAACAGTTGAGAAAGGCATACAACAAGAAAGTATGAAGGAGGGTTCTTCAAATCGGAGATCTCGTTCTTCGAAAAGTCTTCCAGAGTACTCATGAAGTCAACAGTGGAAAGTTAGGGCCTAATTGGGAAGGACCATACATTGTGGATCGCCTTGGGAGCCCTAGAGTATGTTATCTCAAAGATTTATCAGGTAATGTAATCCAAAAATCTTGGAACATTATGAATTTGAGGCAATTTTTTCAATAAAATTGTGAGTTACACAGCGAGTTCATTTACATACATTCTTCCTTGGAGTTATTAATGAGTTAATGATCAAGTGCTTAGTGAAATGTCTTGAATGTATTGCAATATCAAATGGTTTTTCATCTGAACAAGGTACTCACCACGGGACACATGTAGCTCATCAAAGGAATTGTCATCTAAGCAAACCAGTGGCTTATACTAATGAAGCGTCCTCTGAGCATGGTGTCCCACCACGAGTCACCATAAGTTCATCATATGAAATATCATTTGTCAGATTACATTCACAACGTGTTACACTGCGGCAAATTCTTGCATCTGAGTGTTCTTACATCTTATTATCTTTCAAGTGTTTTTATCAAGTGTTCATGTGTTCCTTATACTCTTACGTGCTCTATGCCTTATTATTATAGGAAGGTGATTAATCATTTTTCACGGTTTTATGTTGCATGTACGTCTTACGTGCTCTATGGCTTATAAATTTTTTGAAGTACTCTATCACAAATGATTGTAGTACGAGTAACGAGGCTATGTGCAAAAAGGAATTCCATTCAACAATGGGAAAGATTACATTGATAAACAACGAAAAAGTACATTGGAAAAAAAGAAAGAGAAAGAGAAAGAGAAAGACCAATCAACTACGGAGCTGGTTCAGTGTTGAATTCTAGAGCACCCTCTAGCGGACAACGGCAGGCGGGACAATGGTTGCATCATCATCAACGGAGACAAGTGGGTCAGCAAGAGTCTCAGGCACAATGGGAGCTGGTTCATCCGGAAGAGGAGGTTGTTCCATTCCTTGCACCTCGGCCTCGTCATCGAGTTGGACGACTTCTGGACCAATAGTTTCGGAGCGAGTGGTCTCGTCATTTGAATGTTCAGGGGTTTCAATTAGCTATCCAGACTCTCGGAGTTCCTTCAGCAGTTCCTTCTTCGTCTTGGTCCGGTCTTCAGCTATTATCTGGTCATTCTCCTTCTGATAATGATTACGGAGATTTTCCGTTAAGGCTTCCGCTGCAGTCTTTTATTCCTCGAGTTGCTTTGTCAGGGCTTCTTTTGCAGCGTCAGATTCCTCAAGTTGCCTGGCCAGAGTTTGAGAGAATTCTTCCAGCTCACTAATTTGAAAGACGACAGCATCGACCACTTTCTCTGCCTTCTTTTCATCCTCCGCTGCTTGTCGAGCAGCTTCACGGGCTAAGTCTCGTTGCTTCTGGGCTGAAATGGCCCTGCCTTCGGCCAACCTCAAGTTTGATTTAGCGTCCGCCAGCTCAAGGTTCAACGTCGTCTTCTTCGCTGTAGCCTTCTCCTCCAGAGTGGCGACCTTCTCCTTCCAGTAACCCATCGTCTCCCTGAGACTGTTGTGGCGCTCGTACATCTCCGTGAACATATTGTTCAGCTGGTGGAAAAGAAGACAAGATCAGTACGAGCAAATAAAATCGTGAAAAGGCAGATGCAATACAAAGAGAAGAGTTTACCGTTACGAGAGCTCGGTTAGCAGCGTTGGACATCCCCGTCCTGTGCAACTTCTTTGTTGAAGCAATATCGGCGGGGAGCCTCATTGCTTGGCTCAAGTCTGTGGCCATTGAGCCATCATTCATTGCTGAGTCTGCCATGTTCGGACGATGGTACCCAAGTTGGAAGACGGGAGCCCAAAGAGTGGGGTCCTCGTCCTCCCGTGGCCCAGCAGTAGCAACAATAGAAGGGGCAGCTACACTGACTAGAGGTTGACTGACAACCAGTGGTTCAGCCATTGTAGTTGGCTCTCGGATTTCCAGAAGAGTTGAGGTCGGAGCCGCAACCTCCTTGCCCTTTTCCTGGCGTTTCTCCTCCCTCTTTTTCTTCTTGGCCTCTACCTTGGCCATCACTTCTACTACGGTGGCGTCCCTCTTCTTTGAAGGTTGGCTAGCAGGAGTAGCAGCAGCAGCAGCAACCATTGTTGAGGGCGCTGTAGAAGTATGTTTCTTGGGGAGTGAAGGCAGTACGGGCGTCTTCCTTAAACCTCGGGGTGCTCTAGCAAAGGAGGAAGGTTTTCAGCTATCTCATCTTCTTCGTCTTCAATGGGAGCAGCAGCAGTAGTAGAAGGACGGGAGGACGGACCACCTTGATCAACGGAAGGGGTCGGATTCGGCATGCTGTCTATGCCCCAATCTTGCTTCTTCCGTGGATTCCACCTAATGTAGTCCCTTCCCCTTTCCTTGCCAATGTTCGTCAAGGTACGCTCCTTGTCGCGGGTGAGGTCCCTGAAGTGTATCTTCTTCGGATCTGCATGAGAAAAAAAAGAGTATCAGCAACAACGGACAACGGAGATTGACAATAGAAGAGAGACAACGGACAACGGTAATAGTTACCTGGACCTTTTTGGAAGATGCTGGGGACAGGTGGCGAAGTGGACTCCGATCTCCAGGCCCCAGAGACAATGAAAGACGTCGCTTTCCAATTCCTATCTATATTAGCCAAGTCCGAGATGAAGTCGGGGACCTTAGCCCGCTGATCCCAAGAAAAATATTTCTCGACCTCGCCCTTACTCCCTCGGCACTTGGCTATGTGACGGAAGTGGAAGGGGTGCCTAGCCTCTATATCGTACCCCGTCCTTGATAAACTTAACCACCAAGGACATGTACTTATAGAAACTCGGGTGCATTTGACCCGAGGCGAGCTGAAGAGCGGAAATAACAGATTCCACTATGGGATCCAAAGGTAGACGAAGTCCGGCCTTGAGCTGAATGAGGTAGACAATGGTGGAAGAGTCAGAACACCTATCAATAATGGCGTCTTCTCTCTTGAAGTGAAGGTAGACATAAGAAGGAATTTGAAAACAGATTTTATAGTAGGCCAGATTATCTTTCTGGTATTGTTTGAGTTGGGAAGTTTCGGCTATGTAGGCACCATACAGTGCGCTACTAGAGCAGTTGACTTCATCAGCACTATCGACTCTAACTACCTTGACAGACCCCTCAGCAAACATAATGATAGCGAAGGGACTAAAGAACAGAGAAATTAAGAAACAGAGGGATGAAGACACAGAGAGATAGAAGCCAACAGAGAAGGAGAAAAGCAAACCAGAGGAAAGAAACAGAATATGAAAAGCAAAAGTGAGAAGAAAGTAAGATCTTACCAAATTCTTGGCTATGTGAAGGGCTGGAAGAGCAGATGAAAGCTTGAAGTCTTTGGCTGAGGCACAAATTCGGTAGAGTAACAGTAGGTTCGAATGCAAGTGAGAAAGAAGAAGTACTGTGCCCCGTATTTATAGGCAATTCAAAAAGGTTTCAGGACGAAAGTGGCCTCCATCGTTGTCATACACGTGTGAAAGAGCAGGGTCAAGATGGTCATATGTGGAATTCAAATTGGTGTGTCAGACAAAACTTCGTGCAGGACGGAGTTAGCCTTTATCCCTGTCGCACACGTAAGAAAGATCATGGACACGATCGTCTTTTGGGAGAACAGAGTAACCGTTGGAGGGAATAGTGCGTCTCGAGCTTCTCAAAAGGCAATGATGACAGCCTGCCATGCATTAATGAGGCGTGATGGTGTCACACGCGTGATATAACTGACACAACGATCCACCTTCTCGTGTAGTGCACACAACGTTTTAGTGACTGCGAAAAATCAGGTATTCCACTTTGTGCGCCGCGTTATTTATGACATTTTGAACCGCGTTCAAGGTATCATAAAGGGGCAAATTGTAATGGATAAAATTCGTAAAAATGATTTAAGTGTTGGAGAACGAGTTAGTTTTCGTTGTTATGTCAACAGATGGGAAACACGTTTCCAAATAGAGAACGAATCTTTTATCTTCAGGACAACGGGTCCATTGGCTTCATGACAACGTATTTGTTATTCAGAGGACGAACGCCGCCCTCTTTGGACAATGGTTATTCTATCTGTGTTCCCATACACAACGGAACTGAGCTTTAGTCAACAACAAGACCGACTCACAGGACGAAATAATCAGGAGGCGATCATTCTACGCTGTTGTTTGGTGAAAAACATTGTTTTAGCATTTAATACATTTAATGCTAGTCCCCTCAAGCTGCCTTTCGATTCCAGATTGACCTTACGAATAGTAGGCTCACACGTGTGACACGTAGGACTCAAGATCTGTTTGACATATTTGGTAATGAGTGTAAAGCAAGTGGCATGGTCATCTATGACCATTTATGGACATACAGAGCTAAACCTATAAATACCCCAAGAGACCTAGGGCATAAGGATCACCGAATTTCGTATTGCTCATTCATATCGCTTCAGTTTCTTCTTACTGTTCATCATCTTTTCACATCCTGACTTTATCATTGGAGTGTATTACAGGGTGCACACCCTTCTCTTCTTACCTCATCAGCAACTGGAGCTTTGTTATCTTCCTTCTACCAGTAAACCAGACTTTGAAGCAGCTTCTGACGCGTGGACTCCCCAGAAAATTCCCGCACAATGATCTAGGCGGGCACTCACTAAATCTTATATAATATTACATAATATAAACAAAAAAAATATACGTTGGTTGCCTAGACATCGTCTCGCCTCACATAGAAAACCCCCTATCACCTAGATGCTATGACAGTTTGACTACACTGATTTTATTGCCCACGCCTTATTATTCAAAATTTTTGAACCTAAGTCTATTGGTATTCCACAACAAGAGATTACAAACTGAGCAAGCACGCAAACTTGCAAGTTGCAAGAGAAGGTCCCTTTAGAAGTTGGGCCACGTACCATCCTACCATATGCCTTTGATTTCGGAATAGGAATGGTTTTTATTTGACCAATTACATATTTGTGGAGAACATTTTCCAGCGCCCGTAGTATTCCAATGTTCATCCTATGTTATTAGCATTGCTATTTTTTCATCAGTGATATACTACCTCTTAAGTGCCTTGGCACTAGCTCTAGTAATGGTTGATCCTTGACGTAGCGGAAGCGAATAGATTGGGTTTTGTGATCAAAAGATCAACAATCCAAGACCTTGATTTAATTGAATCAAAATATGGAAACTTAAGGGGAAACCACAAACCAGAAAGCTAGGAAAAACAAGGGAAATTGTAATAACTCAATTTTTATTAGAGCAAAAATCTGCTCAATAGTGGTTCGGCCAAGGCCTTTTATAGGCTGAACATAAATCTGAAAATAGAACCCTAAAATAAATAGTAATCTCTAACTTATTACAATTGCTTCCTCATTAAGAAAAATAGAAAGTCCTATGTTAATCAAACTCTTCTAAAACAGCCATTAATGACTCTTACTGGACCTACTACTAAAATAAAACATAAAAATAGACTAAAGGACTGAAAATGAATTGGTCTAATTCTGGTCCAGCCTAGTTGACTCGACCTGGCTGATCAAACCCGAGTTGAGCAGGTTTGACTGAGTCAACTCGACCTGAACATTCTGGCCAGATTCGATTAGCATGACTCTTCTTCCTTTTTTGCTTGTCCCTTTGTTCTAGATATTCAAGTGCAATTTGATCTTCCTCAAGTAGATGTCCTACATCAGGCCCCCGTTCTTTGAGAAAACTCGTCCCCGAGTTTGTTGAAGTAGAGAAACTGTCCTCCGGAAAGTAAGGGTTGGATGTCCTTTACGTTGAATGTCGGGGAGATGTGTGTATCCTTAGGCAAACCCACCACATAGGCATTATCGTTTATCTTCTTCAAGATACGAAGGGGCCCAATTTTCTTCAACGTGGTCTTGTTGTAAGTTCAGGCGGGGAAGCGAGCTTTGCTAAGATAAACCATGACCAAGTTGCCTTCTTCATAGCTCTTGAATCTTCTATGCTTATCGGCGGCGGCTTTGTACTTGACATTAGAAGCTTCAAGGCTCTTCTTCAATTGTTCGTGGAGCTTTTGAAGGTTGTCAATCATGTCATTGGCGGCCACGTTGGAGTTGGGGAGAGAAGGAAGCTGAACAAGATCCAAAGTGTGATTAGGCACTTACTATTTGGAATGGTTCGTAACCCCGTAGATCTATTGGTGACAAGCACCAAGTCCCATTGCTTCGGTTTGTCACTAGAAAGGCACCAAATCAAGTTGCCAAGAGTACGGTTCACAACATCCGTTTGCACGTCCGTTTGAGGATGTGCGATGCTGGAAAACTTAAGTTCAGCTTTCAGCCTAGCCCATAATGTCATGCCCCAAGATCCGGTTTTTCTGAATCTTGAGGCATGACGCCATAACATATCAACTATGGTCAATACAAGTGAATCGCATTCATTCTTTCCTTTTTCAAGCACACAAACCATATTATCTTCATAGCATAACTAAAAGATACTTTTCATTACAAAAAAAAATATGAACAATCGGCATTTAAGGTTTTTAAACCTTATACACAACTCACAACCAAAACACCGAGACTAGAGTACCTCCAAATCTTAGGCCTCGTCTCTCAAACCCTGTACACCAAAAAGCTATCTCCTCTACTACTCCTCACTCTGCAAAATAAACAATGCAAGAAGAGTGAGCTAGAAAGCTCAATAAGTAATTACTAATTAATCATATTCTGTAAAGTTCAAATCCGATAATACTAGCACTATTTTAAAATTTATGTAATTTAAACAATACATATTACATAAACCTGAATGAAATAGCTGAACACATATAATTCCCAGATTACCATATATTGAATGGGTGCACTGAATACCAAGTGCAACCTCAACCTATTTACGGCTTATAGCCAAATCAGAAGAGGTTCAGATCAAATAATTACCTGGCCAGGTCTACATGTTTAGGGTCTTTCACCCAAGGGCTTCCTATCACCCTTCTTAATGGTATTCTTTTCAAATTTCAAATGATATTCTTTTCAGATTTCAGACAATTAACATGAAAATCGAAACCAAATATCACATTTCATATCAAATCTTATTTCAAATTGCCTTTGGCGCTAAATTTAAATCATATAACAAATATTTTCAGATCAAATCATCTCAAATCATAATATTATGAAATCGAATCTGATCAAATAATTTCAGTCCAAATCATTCCAATTATATCTTATCATATCTTTAATCACATAATATTTTAAATTATATGTACCAATAAAACTGAATCCAAAAACTTATCAGAATTCTTATACTAAGTTCAAAATCCCATTTAAACTAATAATTTCATTTAAGTATTGCCATGCATAAAGGTATTAGTAGTCTACTGATATTTCCAATAATTAAAAAAAAAAACAGAATAAAACCCTAAATAATTTCACATAAGAAATCATCATACATAGAGGGTAGATTTATTTAAGGCAAACCCTAAAGCAGTTTTGCAATTAAAGAAAAACAAAACCTAACATATGACTAATCAATTACTCTGCACAATTTTCAGATCTTATCTTCTTCTTCTTCTCTTTTCTTCATTCCCTTTCCTTTCCCTTCTCCTTTCTTCTCTTTTCCTTCATTTCTTTCTTTCTTTCTCTTGTAACCTTACTGCACTGCTACTATTACTGTGCAGGTTTTTTTCCTGTGCATGTACAGTTACTGTGCAGAAACAAACAAAACAGAGAGTTTTAAACTCTCTAAAGCCAAAGCCAATCCATGTGTGGGTGGGTTCACAACCACCCAACACATGTCTTAAATTATTTTTATTTACAATTGACTCCCTATTCTTAACGTATTATACTTAAGTCCTTCATTTCTAAGAATCCTTATAATTAACCCCTTAATTAATTAATTAATAAATAATATATATTTTTTCTTTTCAAACCTTCACTACATTAGACTGATCATTTCTGTTACTGTCAGAATTTTGAAAATTTGCTCCGATTGGCCAATATTGTGATCTAAAGTCTGGAATTCTTAGGGTCTCTAAGGGTCACCCCTTTCCGGTGCATGCACGTATTCATAACATTTATACATAATAACAAATTATTTGATACAAAATAACACATTATTTGATAATAGAAGTCGGGTCATTACACATAAAGTCTTCCAAAACCAACTCAAAAACTTAGAGTCATGATCTGAAGTGATGGTCTTGGGGATGCCATGTAGTGTACTACCTCACGAAAGAAAAGGTTGGCTATATTCACCGCATCGTGAGTCTTGTGGCAAGGAATAAAGTGGGCCATCTTAGAAAAGCGATCAACGAAGGTTGAATCATTGCCTTGCTGCGTTCGAGGCAATCCAAGCACAAAAGCCATCGAAAGATCTTCCCAAGGTGCATTAGGGACTGTATGTACAAACCAGTGTTTTTTGCTTGTCCTTTTCCTTTTTGGCATATGAGGCAGCGATGGACAAAGTCTTCAACATTTTTCTCAGACTTTCAAAAGTACCTTTCTTCCACAAGCGCAATGGTCTTGTCCCTTCCAAAGTTTCCTGAGAGTCCTCCTCCATGGAATTCTTGGATGAGATGTGTGCGAAGAGAACCATTGGGGATTCATAATCGTGTTCCCTTGAAGAGAAAGCCATCTTGAATGAGAAAATCAGAGGTACCTTGCTGTCCTTAAGTGCACTTTTCCCACAAACACATGGAATTCGGGGTCATCTCTATAAAGCTCCCTTAGAAAATCAAACCCAATGACATTGCTCCTTATTGTAATAAGCAATGTATCCCTTGATTTTCATGGCATAGAAGGGTAGCGACTGAGTACATCAACAACTTGATTGTTGAGGCCAGATTTGTGTTGGATTGTGAAATTGAACTCTTGAAGTAGGGTGATCCCACTAGAATGCATGTGGCTGGCTGGACTTTGATGGTGGATGAACTTGAGTGCTTGATGGTCCGAATAGAGTACAAATTCTTTTTGGATGAGGTAGTGACACCACTTTCTAAGTGCTCATACCATGGCATAGATTTCTTGTTCATAATAAGTGCTCCTTTTTTGCCTTGTTTTGGTGAGCTTCTCACTTAAGAATTCAATTGGTTGGCTTTCTTGGGACAAAACAGTACCAACACCAGTGATGGAAGCATCGCAATGTATTTAGAAAAGCTTATTGAAGCTAGGAAGTGCTAGAATGGGAGCGGATGTGAGTTTGGCCTTCAACAAGTGAAAACTTGAGTCGGCGTCATTGGTCCAAATGAATTTTCTGTCCTTCCTAGTATCCGTAAGAGGGGCAGCAATAGAACTAAAGTCCCTAATGAACTGCCTATAGAAAGATGGCAGGCCATGAAAGCTTTGCTCTTCGGAAGCCAATTTTGGTGTAGGCCAATCCCGGATGGCTGCGATCTTGGTCTCATCAACGTGGATGCCGTCCTTAGAGACCACATAACCCAAAAAGAGCACGGAAGGTGTGAGGAAGTGTGTAACGACCCGAATATTTTTAGAAATAAAAATATTATATATATTCAGTATGTGACTGAATATTTAATAATTCCTAGTATTACCTAAGTATATAAGTCATTATATTACTTAATTAGGTGATAATGGAGTATATTAAGCTTAATACATAAAGCTTAGTGTTAATATAGGTATTTAACACTAAAGTAATTTACTTAGATGATATTGGAATATATATTAAGCTTAGTGTTAAAATAAGTATTTAACACTAATGTAACGACCTGAATATTTTTAGAAATAAAAATATTATATATATTTAGTATATGACTGAATATTTAGTAATTCCTAGTATTACCTAAGTATATAAGTCATTATATTACTTAATCAGGTGATAATGGAGTATATTAAGCTTAATACATAAAGCTTAGTGTTAATATAGGTATTTAACACTAAAGTAATTTAATTAGGTGATAATGGAGTATATTAAGCTTAATACATAAAGCTTAGTGTTAATATAAGAATTTAACACTAAAGTAATTTAATTAGGTGATAATGGAATATATATTAAGCTTAATGTATAATGCTTAGTGTTAAAATAAGTATTTAATACTAAAGTAAATTGGATCATGACAAGTGGCAATATCCAAGGGTGGATGCCCATTTATTTAATGAAAAAGTTGATCATGAGCTAAGAGGAGGACGCATGGCAAATGCCACATGTCAGCACCACAAAAAGGGACGTCCAAGATTAACTGGGGTTAGAGTAAATTAACTATGATGAGTTAATCATGAGTTAATTAGTGGAGTTAAGAAAGTGTGATGATGATCATGTGGATTTAATTAAAGAAATATAAGAGGGATGAACCAAAGCTCATGCCCACTTTAATGACCCTAGGGGTGTGAACTCAAGTTAAGGAAGTTAACCATGGGGTTATGAACTTAGTTGATTGGGCATTAACCCTTAAGCCATGTACAATGTACATGCCCACCTTGGTGATACATGAATTGTGGTTAAAATAATTAGTTAACCATGAATGTAATCAATGAATTGGTGTGATACATGGACCATGATAAACATAGGGTTATACCACACATCAAACCATGGTTAGACCATGGGTTAAAATATATACCTTAGTTAAAAGAATGCTGGAATTAAAGAAATTATGACATTCGTGAACCAAAAGAAAGGAGATAGACCAAAGGTCTCTTATCTAGAGAGTGCTCCACGCCTATCCTTGTAAACTATGGTTAAGTATGTCACCTTGGTTAGTTAAGTCACTTATCAAGCTTGGATATCCATGAATCTAATTTAATGGGTGAAGAGAAATAAATCTCATACTTTGAACAAGCTCACACCCAACCATGGTTAGTAATTAACTTAACCATGAAGGTAACTTGGGGAAAATAATCTAATTAATAGGATACATGTATTGCGGCTTTTATTAAATACTTAACCATGAGTTAAAGTGAACTATGGTTAGGTGAGTGCATGTGCACAAGTGATACATGCATCATGGACTAGATAAACCTATTTAAGGGAATGTACTAATTTAATTGGATACATGGAAATAATATAATTCATGAATCATGAATTAATAAACGGAATGAACCAAGAGTAATGACAAATGAGTGAACCTACATTTATTAGAGGCCAAAGCCTTGCCTATATAAGGAGACCCTACACGCCCATTTGGAGGCTCATTCCATGGTGACAACTTCTTGAGAGACTAGAAGACCCACACACCCACTTTGGTATTCACTTGGTCCAAACCATGAGGGGATAGTGAGAGAGCAAGGGAGAAAAAGAGGAAAGAAAGAAGAAAGAAAGAAAGGAAAAAGGAAGAGAAAAAGAAGAAGAAAGAAAGAAAGAAAAGAAGAAAGGGATCGTGCCAAGCCCTACTTCGGTTTCAGTAAAAAGAGTAAGTTATATTCGAGGATCTCATTTAAAATAGCATTTTAGAATGAAGGTTAGTAAAAGCAAGTATTTTTATATAAGGTGAAATATGTAAGTGATATTCTATGATATCATTCTAAATAGTAATTAAGAATGAAGGTTATGATTAGATGATAATTATTCTAATATATCTATGGAAATAAATAGTATGATATTACTATATTAAAATGCTGTAAAAATAGTATAATAATACTATGATAGTATTACCTTACTATGTTTAATTGTTGGAAAATAGTATTATCTTACTATGTTTAATTGCTGGAAAATAGTATAAGAAATACTAGAAACTAGTATAATGATACTATGAATGATTTGATAAGGATATATTGAAATTCTGGAAAAAGATAATATAATAATACTATGGTCAAATCATAAGATGATGTTATGTAACGTGTTAACAATATAGAGTGATGATACTAGTACGTTACATGTTATTCATATATTATATTCTATGATATGGAAATAGATATAATTGAAAATGAGGATTCTAAATTATGAAGTTATAGTTATGAGAAAATTATAATAAAAATAATTAAAATGGAAATCATAATGTTATGATGTATAATGTCTTAATGAGAAGGCAAGGAAAACACTTATCTTATAAAGGGTTTCAAGACAGATGGGCGAGCCGCAAAAAGGAAGACCGTTCGGCAATCATCTTGAGGGGTTAAGAAAAATCGCAAGACAGATGGGTGAGCCCCAAAAGGGAATACCGTTCCGCGATCATCTTGAGAGACAGGATTAAGATAAGTCAGAAATAAAGGAAAAAGATGAAAGAAAATGAATATTTATCTTAGGTCTCAAGACAGATGGGTGAGCCCCAAAAGGGAATACCGTTCGGCGATCATCTTGAGAGACATGAGTAAGATAAGTCTGAAAAATAAATGAAAAGATAAAGGAAAAGATAAAGAATGTTTATCTTAAAAATGTCTTAAGATAATGGCGAGGTAAATGAAGGCTGTTCGACAATACTTCATGAGGAGTAATGATGGCTCCGAGACGGAATGAAATACTTCATGAGGGGTCAAACTCCAAGACGGAATGAGTCTAAAGAGGTGTACCTTTCAGGGATCATCTTGAGAGGCAAAGTTAAGATAAACTGGATCCGAGTAAAAGATATTTAAAAGAAATGTTGAAAATAATATTAAAAGTTTTAATATTATATATATTGTTATGCTTATTCTATCTTGTTCTTTAGCATGATATCCTGGAATATTCTTATTGGGCTTCATAGCTCACTGACCTTTTATGTCTCCAGTTGAACAGTAAAAGAACAACTTGAAAGCGACGTTCGAAGAAGGGCGGAGTTGCTTTTGATCTTGATGTTATATGTTCATTTGGATGTAATTGAACTGGTTAACCTTAACTTTAATTATGGATATGGTTATGATGGCTATTGCATATGGAAAGAGAAGAAGGGTTTAAAAATTTTAATTCCCTTGGTATTTTACGCTTCCGCATTATAAGAGAAAAATGATCTCACGGACAGATTACTCTTACATTTCATTAGTGAAATGTTAAGTTTAAGACGGGTCGTGACAAAGTGACACTTCTTCAAGTTGATGTAGAGAGAATTGACTTTGACTGCTTCAAAAACAGTCCAAAGATGTGACAAGTGCTCCGAATCTGTTTTGGAGTAGATTAAGATATCGTCAAAGTAGATGACGACAAACTTCCCAATAAAAGGTTGTAAGACTTGGTTCACGAGGCGCATGAAAGTGCTTGGGGCATTGGAAAGACCAAAGGGCATAACCAACCACTTGTACAACCCATCCTTTGTCATGAAAGCCGTTTTCCATTCCTTACTGGGACGAATTCTGATTGGATGATAGCCACTCTTGAGGTCAACTTTTGAGAAAATAGTCGATCCCATTAGCATATCTAACATGTCATCAAGTCGAGGAATTGGAAATCTGTACCCGATGGTGATTTTATTGACTGCACGACTATCAATGCACATCAGTGTTTTAAAACCCGAAAACTCGACTCGACTCGGAAACTTGCCGAGTAGAGTCAACTCGGAAACTCGGGCAAAACTCGTCCGAGTAATGACACCTAAAACTCGGACATATATAATATTTTTTCTAATAATATATATGGTATAGATTCAAAATTAATGATAAACCATGCCTAAAATAAGATATATAATTCAATATATACTAAACATTCCACTTTTGTTTTGTATTTATACTTAAAAGTGAGTGGGGTATGTTAAAAAAAAGAAAAAAAACATAATTTAGTCAATCGGGTAGGTAGTTTACTCGATTTTAGGTTTAAAAAAAAAGTGCAAAAACTCGGACCAGTCGGGGCGAGTCGGAGCGAGTCGGGGCGAGTCGGGCGAGTCGGGGCGAGTCGTGGGCGAGTCGGGGCGAGTTTCTGACAAAAACGAGTTTTTCATGAAACTCGACTCGAAACTCAGCCGAGCCGAGTCGACTCGCCCGAGTTTCGAGTCGACTCGGCGAGTTTTAAAACTATGATGCACATCCTTCATGTGCCATCCTTCTTTGGGACTAATAAGGCTGAAATCGTGCATGGGCTCAAGCTTGGCTGTAGTGTTGCACCCCAAAATCCCACCTGGACAAAGTGAGACATTGGCACGTGACTTACTTATCATACCATCCTGTTAGAAGCATTTAAGGCAATCTAAAATACGAACCTGAAAATTTTTCCTCAATTAATACTTCAAATAAGCATTCATTAAAATCCATAACCAAACTAAATATGAAATCTAAATCATTCATTAACCGTAAATTTAACCTAACCATAAATCTATAATCCAATTCAATTACAAATCCTTGAACTTAATTAAATGCTAATCAACCAATCTAGTAATATGGCCAATGATCAAGATATCTTTCCCCCTCGGGATAATCACTTGCCGGATCTTCCTCTACATATTCTTCCTCTTCGCACGGTCCAGTGCGAAAATATCGAACCCCGAACCTGTCGAAAATAACAGTTCGGCTGGGTATTGAAAATACTCAGCGTATATGAACTCATAACTAATAATACTATAAACATTAATGTAAGGCATAAAACATGGAGTAATAGTACACCTAAGCATACATAAATCAGAGTGCGAAAACATTTTTTTTCCAATTCTTACATGTGCTCACTTGTACTTGTTTTTCTTACATATTTGACTTGTCTTTCTTGTCTTATTTTTCTGACTTGTCTTTCTTGTAATTCAACAACATGCATTGTACAATAACTTAAAATAACTTTACCCCATATATGGGTAGAGACTAACATATACTCTACTTACTGAGGTACCAAAACTTGAGCACATTATTCGGTGCATACAGCTTAGCACATTATCCGGTGCTCACGGCTTGCTTGTGATTAACTTGCTTGACATTTCTTCAATTTGTCTATCCATTTATAAATTTCTTGTAATGTGTTGTGAAATTAGAGTTTGTCAAATTGAATTTATGAAATTATATACGTGGAATTGATGTATGATTATTGATTTGATTTCATAATTTTGTTGTAAAAACCTTATCAAGAAATTTCTCTCTATATAAATTTCTTCTCCATTGCCAACCACCCACCTAATCCCTTTGATCAATAACTTCCTAGCTTTTTTGATACTCCTCCAAGACCATGAAGCTCTCTCTAAAACACTATTTCCTTGGAGAAATTCCTATTATGAAGGCATTTTTTCCTTATAAGTTTTAACCCAAATGTTACTCTTTTCCACTAATATTTCCCATCCCAGCGGAAGAGACGGTAGATCATCTTCTCTTGCATTGTACTATAGCTCGTGAAGTTTGGAGTTTCTTTCTTTCCTGAATGGGTGTGACTTGGGTCTTTCCCTCTTCCCTTCACAACTTCTTATCCTGTTGGGATGTGGTAAGTGAGAATGGCTCAAGGTTGGCTATTTGGATGGTGTTGCCGGGTGTTTTAGCATGTTCCATATGGAAGGAAAGGAATAAGAGAGTTTTTGAGAACTCTCCCTCATCCCTCCAACTCATTTGCTCTCGGACCCGTTCGATGGTTTTGGCTTGGTGCATTGCTAGACAGGCGGGGGTGGATTTGGATATTTTGTCAGGGTGATGTTGTCTAGGGTCTTTTGGCGGAGTTTAGGGGTCATCTTGGATCCCATGTTGTGTATTTGTGGTTCAACGTTTTGGTTCACGATCTTGTGAGCTTTGTGTTGCTCTTATCTTTGTAACTCTACTTCTTTCTTTTTATATATATTTGCTTACATTATTGATCAAAAAAACAATATTCCCCATCCCAACTTACCCATACAAGCTAAGTTTACATTAGTCATGTCTCTAATCCCCAAAACACCTTCCCTTATGTTCCCATGAAATCCGTTGGTCTGCAATATTCCCCTCTCCAGCCCACAAGCACAAAACCCTGGCGCCCTTTATATATTTTCCCATGTAATTAATTTTATCAATTTCTTTTCCTGCTTTCCGCACCAGTAAAAGTCTCTTTGAGTTATGTTCATATAATCTACTTATCTACACCATTTAGGTAGCAAAAAGCTGCAGAAAAAATAAATGACAAAGAAGAGTTATTCTTTCAAAAAATTATTAAAATAATAATGTTAGGGACCTGTGCTTGGACGTTTGACGGTTTGAGAGAGATGTCATTTTCTCTCAAGCCTACTTCATCTTCTTCCTCATGCAGATTCTTTGCAACTTTTCAATTTTAGTTTATTGGTTTGGCATGTCAATAATTGGTGGCGATGAAGGTGCGCCCATGGCAGTCGAGCAGTCGGCAAAGGAAGTTGCTGCTAAAGAACAACCAGGCTGAAAAGCCTGTGAAGGTGAAGAAGCCGAAGGCTCCAAAACGGTAACTCACACCTAAATTCACAACGAGTTGAGCAAAAGGTTACAAATTTTGTTGAGGAGAGAACATGATGTTGAACAATCAATTGTGTGGTACCTCTTCCAGAGTATAAAATTGTAGTGGTAGTCACCCTTAATATGATGTTCTATTGATGGAAAAATGGGATTGTTGATTCATTATGGGTCCTGTAAATATGGACTGGGATATCAAGGTGGACACCAAGATCAGAAAGGAACAAACAATGCCATGTACTGTAATTAATTGATTATTTTTTTTACCTTTATGGATGCAATCAGAGTGTTAGCGTCAAGATTATAAACTATGAACATTGGCTAAGTGAACAATCCATGGTATGACTGAACTGGCTTATAAAATGTTGTATCACAAAACTACAATATTCAAATACATTAACCTTATATTTGCAAACTATAAGAGTATTGTGTCCAAAATGCTGTGAACATTTCTAACAGCAGAACACAGAGAGGGAAGAGGAAGGTTTATTCATGGTTTGTATATATGTACATAATTACAGGGGCAGACTCAGCTGATCGGCAATTCACTAAGTGATATTTCTTAGTATATTAACCTTTTCATTCCACAAAATCACATTGGATCATTTCTAGCCTAGCTGACACCAACAATGAGATGGAGAAAATAGAAAGATAATAGGTTGGAAGGCTATATAGACTGCTTTTCAAGAGGGTTAACCTCTCACCTTTCGATAGATAGATGGATGGACTTACAACCCTCTAGCCTCTTGATAAACCTCTAGACCAATGGCTCCCAAATTGATGAAGCTTTGAAGTGAGACCCTAAAGGTTGATCCAAGTATTTGGCCGGAAGGGACCCAATTTTGCAACCTAGACACAGGGCTAGCACCTCTAGATTGGTAACCTCTTCTACAACAAAGATCTGACTTTTGAGAAAGTTAATTCTCAACCCAGACATTGCCTCGAAGCTCTAAATAGACACCTAATGACTAATGAGAATCAACTGCCTAGCGGAAGCCCTGCAAATCAAGAGGATGTCATCGACAAATAGGAGATGGGACAATTGGACAGGACTTTCTATGTGGAACCCTTCCTAAACTGACTCCGAGGCCCTAACAATCACCTTTTTTTTTTGTACCCAACCTTGACAAAAAAGGACTAGTACCTTCAGATGCACGCACTCACCCGCAAACACGTGCATCAAGTAAGCCTAGGAGGAGTTGAACTTGAGACCTTGGCCTAATAATTATCTTGCTAAGGGCTTCTGTGATCATGATGAACAGAAAGGGGTTTGGAGATAGTCATATGTTAAAACTCTTGTAATATTTTTTTCTAGTATTCAAGTGTATTGTGTCAGTCACCTAAATACTTATACGTATCGATATGATCCATATTTTAGACCATGGTAAAGCAAGACATGAATAGCACATTTCTCAGTTTTATGCCTATTTTAATTTTTTCAGAATTTACAATTAATTGGTTTGCCTTCTAGTACTTTCACTGTTAATTTTGTGTAGTTTCATGAGAAATAATTTTAAACTGGGTTTTGGTTCATCAAACTGTAATTGCAGGTTAGATTGGATCCTTCTAGGCCATTGAGTAAACGCAAGCATTGGGTTGTTGCTGAAATTCTGAAGAAAGCTCGAATCTATGTTCCACCCTCAGCTCAAGGTTCTGCTAATTCAAGCAGCAAGACTGAAGTAACTGCTTCTTCGTCCTCTTAAGGTTTGACTACAACTCATCACCTTTGATCTGTACTGATATTCATCTTGCTACAGTCAAAGCTTATTGGTTACTTTTTATGCACTTGCATACTGTCTGAGTCTCTTTCGTGAGTAGCTGAATGGATTTCAGTTTCTGGAGTTTGAAAGATTTGTTTTGAAAAGAGTTGCTGGATTTGTGAACTTGTTTTATCCCTTTAACTTACATCAAAATCATTTTCTTTTTAAATATAACCATTACCAAACCGAGTGATGTAGGGTGAGCAGTGAAATATTATAAAGAAAGATGTGTCAAGTATAGTCACACTACCTCTGTGGAGACGCTAGAGAGGAATTGCACCAAAGTGGAATCACTGATCATCGAGTCATACCCAGAATTTTGAAACCGAACTAGACTGGAGGGTTGAGCCATTTGGACGGACTCATGGGCCTCTTTGAGATGGGGTGAAGCACCAGACAAGTGTTGTGTTAAGAAACTTTTCAGAATAGGGAGAACCATTCGGCCCATAGGCATTCGAATTTCGAACAGGATGGCTTGCAGTTGACCTCCGTGGTCCATTCTTTTTCCCCCCACTCTTCAGTCTTCATCCACGGACACCAATTTTAATTAACAAGAAAAGAGAACAGATTTAGGGATCTATTGGAAGAACTCAAAGAGAATTTTTAATGGAAACTCGTTCATATCAGCCGTTATAGACAAAGAGGTTTTTTTATTCTTACATTCAATAGTATCATGGGTTGGCTGGTCCCACTCGGACGGTCAAACCGGATTGCTCCAGCCTGGCTTTTTTTAAGGATTGATGAGTTGTCGGGTTTTAAAACATTGTTCACACCAATAAATTAGAGATATTTCTCTTCTAAGAAACATGCAATGAGTAGCAAATAGCATTTCTCAATTATATTGAACTTTTAAAATAAGAGAGTACATGGGGTCATAGTTGCAAGGAAGCTATGTACAGGGTGGGAAGCTCGTTTCTCAGACTCGCTTCCTAGGAAGCTCGATTCCTTGAACAACCTCACTTTCTAGGAAGCTTGCTTCCATCACGTCCCATTTAGTAGTCAAATGGAGTTGTATATGTGAAATGACGGGATAGACCACAATCTAAGCCTAGGGTATAGACTCTAAGTAAGTATCGTCGGTTTGGAACCTAAGGCCCCTAATTTTCCACAAAAATCTCATGTAAGATAAAATCAAAGAGATAGCTACTCATAATGGGAATGAGGAGCCTATATCTCATTTCTTGTTTCCTGCATCTCGCTTTCGCTTTACTTCTCGTTTTCGCTTTTCGCTCTGGTAACTATGCATGGGGTATATATGTGTGTGTGTGTGTGAAATGACGAGATTAGACTGCATTATCCTCCTTTCCTGCACTACTTTTATTTACACTCTTATATTGAGAGGATTGATTTTTGTGCGTTGTTACTGTGTCTTACTTCAGTACACCAAGCTTTACCATGTTCTTTGTCAGTTAAGTCTTACCAGACTCCTGCCAATATCTTATGCCGTTCCTAGGGTTTTAGCTTGAATAAAATGGATTTCATGGTGTATTTCCATAGTCCACTCTTTGCATGGTCATGTCTAATGGTGTTATTTTTTTATAATCCAAATAAATTGATAATTAAATATGACAAGTCCGCAAAGCCATTACATAACCCACTAAGGGCTCGAGAATTAGAGAACTCTCCAAGAGAAGATCATGAATTATGAAAACATCAGTAGAACCTATAGAAGATAGTCTTCCCTTTGTCAAAAGATTTGCTTAATGTATAACAGCTCTTCCTGCAAACTTAATGGATACTGATTGGAATTCAGAAATGAAACTCTTGATATTATGTAATAAAGCCACAATAGCCCAAGGATAATTACATTCTGAACTAGAACTCATATCAATTAGAACTTCATCATCGTTGAAAATATTTATGTTGCCCCAACTTCTAGATTTTGCCAGTTGCCCAAGTTTCGGCTACAATTGCAGAACCACCCGAAATTAGCTTTGCTACTTTGACAATAGTCAAGCCTTCTTGACTTTTCCCCCCAAAAGACATGCAGATAAACCATCACAGAAAAAATTTACAACTCTCTCGCGGATCTATAGCTTAAGAAGGTTGCTGAGTGGGTTAGTTTGGAACTACTTAAGAGGGAGGATGAGAGATCCTCCCATCACTTGTTCTTTTCATCTTGCTGGTCGATTGTATGATTTGCTTCTCTTCTCCTACGTGAGAAATGCTTCAGGAATCGAAGTTAAGATGCTTCACAATCAATTCTCAATCATCGTTAACTCAAAGTTCCATTTGAAGCTTTGGTGTTCTAGATTAGAATCACTAAGAAAGCTTAAGCTTCTTTTATTAGTCTTTGAAAAGAAGAATATTTGAAAATCTGAGACTGAGCTGGAAGGAAACCACATGACTTTTCCTTAATCCTTCTGGCACTAATTGAACTTTTACTGCCATGGGCTCACATTTTGGAATTCTCATGGGACGGGAAGTTTTGCTTTCATTTTTCTTAAGTTGACAATATCACTTGATTTACGTATGTTCAAACGCTTAAGGAGAAAGCTTTATTAGAACTTTGAAGTCTTTCCTAAAATAGTTCAGATTGCTCCAATATAAAATAATGTCAATTGTATGTATTCATGGGAAAATTCAAGGTTGTTAAATCATTTAGGATAAGATTCGATTTAAATTGTAAGATTCAATCCATTTTTTTAAAAATTGTTTTGAAAAATACTTAATAAATCATAAAAATAGAATAATCCATTATCTAAAAGATTTCATTCGTATCTATTAATGAAAGAAAGTAATGAACATTTCATTGCATATACTATACAAAACATGAATGAACTCAATAAAACGAAACATAACCCTAATATCTATAAAGATAAATCAATAAAAGTAAACTCACGTAATCATGTTGTATGAGATCAAGTATCAAAAGACTTGTTCCATTAAAAAGACTAATACAATAAATTATCAGGTTCTCTACTTCTCTTAGATTCCCACCTTCCAACTCCATCCTCTTTCTTCTTCCTCATTTTTTTTTTCTTGTTTCACATCAAATAGGGGTTTTTCCATGTCCATAACAGGGGTTTTCCTGTTTCTTTTCTCATCTTAAATAACATAAAATACCTTTAGAAAATTGAAAGAATAAAAAATATTTGTTTTTGATCTGTAAAAAAGGGTTTGTGTTCAAATCACTCGAATCACATGAATCATACGATTTGAATCGCAAATCGCAATATGAAAATCTCAAATCGAACTGGATTAACCCACTTAAGATTTTCATCTGTGATTTGAATCGTTTTGTCTGAAATTCGATTCAAATTATAGGTTTTGAATTGCAAATCGGAAGGATTTAACTACCATGGGAAAATTACATTCAGAAATCTGGAATTTTGTTGAACATGAAAGAGGATAATTTTTATTTTTTTTCTAGAAGATCTGTAATGGTAAGGATATTCATCAAAGCTTAGAAGACTTGGACAGGTTTTAAGAGCTGTGTAATTAATATCATTTTCGAGGCAAGGCCATGATATGGTCTTAAACTTGAGTTTTCTGCAGTGGAAGAGAGGAACCTACTGTAGTTTGAATATACAAGAAGCAAGTGATTTATTTCTCCAAGTTTGTACTGAATTTGCTAACGAGATGTAGTATAGTTTCTACAAGTGCACTTTTGTTGAATTAATCGTCAGATTCTTGATTTGGTAGCTTTTTGAGTATAGAATTCTTACATGGATTCTCGATTTGGTAGCTTTCGAGTATAGAATTCTTACATTTTTTTTTTTGGGTAAGCTGGATTATAAGATGCCTTAAGGTGGGTGCTGCGCAAATGCTTTTGCTACCTTTTAAACTTGTGAACAAATGATATAATAGGCATGGAGATTAAGTTCACTACAATCTTGAGTCTCTTGACAGGGAGATCATGGTTCTTTTCCAGAAAAGAACAAACACGTGGCCAGGGCTTTGATTCGTGGCTTGCTAATCGCTCTTCTTGTGTAGTAGGAGATTTGTGTCAGCAATGGGTGACCCATGTAATAGTATCTATAGTGCCGTGTGCGGTTCATAATTTAGGTGCCATCGTCGTCTCATCTCCACGTGCGCTATCCATCTGCATCATTTATTAACCCAACCTCCTTGCTATAAGTATCCCTATGCCTCACTCTCATCATCTCCCCAAAACCTCAGATTCCCCAAAAATTGTCCTGGTGACGGAAGAATATCCTGCAGTGTGCTTGTGTTCTCACAGTTTTTTTTTTGTTACTCTAGTTTTTCTCACTTTGTTATTTAGTTCTTTTCACCCATCCCATTAGTATCAGTTTGTAGTAATTAAAACATGAACCCTGTAATTTGAAGTTGATACTATGGTTTCTAGGTGAAAAAAGGCTCAAAAAGGTGAATTTCGGTGAAAGAGAACTCCAGGACCTTACAAGGGTGTCCAATGAGGAAATGGGGTCGATGGGTGTGGAAATACGAGTTCCAAAGAGCCAAGCGAGGATATGGTTAGGATCTTATGATGTGTCGGAGAAGACCGCTCAAGCATACGATGCTGCACTATATTGTTTACGTGGTGTGATCATCCAATTTATTAAACCTCGTAGTAGTTGCAATTCCGTAGAATAGCGACTACCATGGGGTGTCGAACCATAGAGGATTGCGTTGGTTTCGTTTCCTTTTTCTCCAGATTAATTCTAAGTCAACGAGTAACAAGATTGCCTGATTAATTTGATTTGATTTGATTGATTTTAACCTAATTAAACTATCAGATTTTATTTAACCTAATTAAACTAAGAGCTTTTGGTTATATATCGGTGAGAGAAGATCTAGGGTATTTGAATCCACCATTAGCCTCATAATTAAATCAACAAGTATTTATTTAGGTTTCTCAAGCATAAACAATAGGGATAAGATCGACTACAAGTCTAAATTCATCAAAACAAGAATGATTAGAGAGATCAAACTCTAGGCATATCCTATCTTCGGTTAGCACGAGTGATACACACTGAACTAGGGTTGTGAAATCACTCATCTTCCTTAGGCATAGAATATCCTATAATCTGATTCCACGACAATAAAAACCATTGCATAAAATTCATACCAACAATCACAGAAAGAAGATATGAATGAATTCAATCTCCACACAATAAAACCTAAGACAATGATAAGATCATATTGAAATCGAGTATAAACTCGAATAATTGGTTGAAGAACAATCCTCTCATTATGCAATCATTGTTCATACAAGAAGAAAACCTAAATAAAATACAAGGGATACAATTACTTGGCCAGGGTTTCATCTAAACCCTAGAAAAAGAAATTAGTTCATTTTGAGAGCAAGGAACACCGCTTTCGACGAAGAACGCGAAGAATCCAATCTCCAACCTTCACAGATCTCCAGAGCCTTCTCCCCTTGAAATCTCTAAAATCCAGAACCCTTCTCATGGCAAGTGGTTTTCCTTTTTATAAAGAGAATTTCTATAAAGTATGACTTTAGAAACATCCAAAACGGGCTCAAAAATCGAATTTTCGTGAGTTTCACACTACCCAAAATGGCTTCTGTTGATCGATCGTCCAGGGAGCGCCGATCGATCAGTGACAGGCTCGATCGATCGGCGCTCCCTCAACCGATCAATCAGTGGTATGCTGTTTTTTACATTTTTGCCCCTTTTTTTCGCCATTTCCTTCTCTTTGATTCGGATCCTTGCTTGGTTGCGATTTATCTTAACTTTAAAGCTTGCAACTTCTTACTTTAGTTCTCTTTTTCTCGTATGAACCTGAAAATACTAAGCACACCCAAGTGAAGTAACGAAGTGGATAAATGGGCTCAGAGGGATTAACAGATACAATTTGAGGTGTATAAATGTGTAACAAATAGCAACGATCATGGTGCAAGAGGAAGGTTCAATTTCCCAACAGGTAAGCGGCCGGAGCTCCCAGTGGATCACCGGAATCGCTATCTAAAATTGATATAAAGGCAATTGCGGCAAGATTTGGGTCGCCGGAATGTGTGCCGGTGCATTCCCCGGTGTCTTCAATGACAAGTCTTGTGACATTTCTAGATCTATCGGTTTCGACTGAGATGGGGAATTCGTGCCAAGTTGGTGAATTTCATTGGATATAGGACATATTAAGGAACTGAATATTTCATAAATGTAATCCACAACTATAGAAAGATATCCATACGGATATTCTATGTTATGATAAAAAGATTATGATCTATAAATATATGATTATGGATGTAAATATATATAATGTATTAAATTTAGTCCGAGTCCTTACCATCATCATTATCGATGACTAGTGGGTCGTACGTGCGATGCATGTGAGGGGGAGGGGGAGAGGGACTGGGAAGAGGGTCCCTAGTGAGGGGCATTTTGAGAAAAAATTAAGGAATATTTGAGTATAGAACTTCGAGACATTTTGGGTAAAAAAATTGTGATGGACATGTTGGGTATAGAAAAATGACATGGATATTTTGAGAATCAAAAATATTTAGGGGCATTTTGGGTATAAACAAATTGAGGGCATTTTGGGTATGTAAACTTGAGAGACATTTTAGAGAATGAAGAAAATGGAATATAGGCAAACTTGAGGACCATTTTGGGTTAAATAAAATTGTGAGGAGCATTTTGGGTATAGAAATTTGACTTAGGGGCATTTTGAGAACTAAAATATATTCAAGAATATTTTAGTAAAAAAAATTAAGGGCATTTTGGGTATAGAAACATGACTTAAGGGTATTTGAGAATAAAATAACTTTAGGGACATTCTGGCCAAGAAAATAAAGTTTATATCGTAATAATAAAAGGAAATTATCCAATCGGACCAGTCGAATTGGGAACCAGTCACCCGACCGGTTTGATGGTCGGTTCGATTATGAAAACATTGTTTTATCTATTAATAAATGACAGTTTTAGAATTGAATTTAATTTTCATAAATTTTTTAGTAAAAAAATTCTCCTAAAATTAATAATGGACAATTTTGAAATTAAGCTAAAATTCAATTAATTTTAAAAAAATATCATTCTCTTTAAATATTAGCAAAGAGGTAATTTGAAATTGAGTTAAAATTTAATTAACTTTCAAAGTACCATTGTTTTTATATATGAGTAAATGGTAGTTTTGAAATTAAGTAAAAGTTAGTCAACATTTGAGTCCAATGTGACGGACCCTTTTACCTGGTTGTGCTGTTGGTGATGCTAATTGTCATTGTGTGCCCTTACCGAATTTTACCCTTACAAATGCCCCCCTTTTTCAGGGCCTTTGCCCGAGGTTTGAGAAGCAAAACCGTCTCAGGGGGTAGTCTCCAATTGGCGATGCACGCGGCACGTCCACCTTCGTGCACGGAAGGCCTAGAGCGATGTGCGTCGAAGCTAGTTTCATCATTCTGATAGATGCGACCGCTGACGTTTTGGCAGCTTCCTTCTTTTGACAATCCCACCCCAAATTGATATGATGTGTACGATTTGATGTGAGGGTGCTCTCGGTCCTTTCACACTTCATTTGCTTTTATAAAAGGTAGTTGTGACTAGGAAGTTCCTTTAAACCTTTGAGCATTTTTTTGTTTTTTGAATTTTCTGTGCTTTCGCCGTATTCCATTTCTGCTCAACACTTCTTCTGTCTTCCTTTGCCTTCCGATTGGTAAGTTTCTTATCTCTTCTGTCTCCTTACTATGTCGGAATAGTCTGGTTCTACAGTGGGAGGAGAGGGAGACGCCTCGTCTCCTAATGTCAAGAAGGATAGGGGTTCTCTTGCCAGGTTTAGGATCCCTGAAGGGGTTAGGGTAGACTCCGAGTACATCCCTGTCGCTCTGCGCTCTCCCGAGTTGAGTACCAGAGTATACATCAGCCAATTAGAGGTTGGCATTCATTTTCATCTCTCGTCCTTGGTTAGGGACCTTCTCGCCGAGCTGTAACTCGCTCCCGTGCAGATGCATTCGAATTTCTACTGCCTAACCTTGAAGGTCGAGGCCATCAGATTGGAGCTAGACATACATTGTCTTTGTACTCTGCCAGGAAGTGCCCAAGGGCTTACTTCTGTCTGATGATTCGGTCCAAATCTTCTCGCCTTATCATTGATCCTATTGACACCATCAGGGATTAGAAGTCGGTTTCCCTATTCGTCTCAGGGGGATGGAGGGGCGAAAAGACCGAGAAAGTTCCCGTTGGTTTTCATCCAGGTAGAGGTCTAGACAATAGGGTATTCGGCGAGGAAATTCTTGCTTCTCGAATACTCTTTTTGGCTTGGTACTGATGCCTCTTATTTACGTACAGATCCTTTGAAGCCCTGTTGAACTCTGCAAATTCGAACAAGAACAGCTTGAGCAACTGTTGAGGACCGAGGGCACAAGATGCTTTATCTGGAAAGGATGAAATTTGCTGCCCTTGATCGGCTTCCGAACAGAGCCGAGGCGACTTTGTCTAGCGCGGCTCCTTCGTCTTCCAGACATTTGAAGATTCTCCAAAATCTGACAAAACCCTGAAAATTCAATTGATTCGATATTGGGAGAATGTGATCTTGGATTGAAGCAATGCTTTTGCTTGTTGAAGATTAGAAAACCTAGAATTATTTCTAGTTGAAGTTAGTGATTTATTTGGGTTAAATTTATATACTTCAGATTTGATACTAAAATCCTTAAATTTTGTCTAGATAAATTTGAGAAGAACTTGGTATTTGATTGAGGTCATTATATTTAGGGATTTGTTCCTAGATATTAATTGATTATTTAAGGTTAAATTTCGCACCTTAAGGAGTCCTAACATATTATTGAGAAGTCTAAAATTTCAAGTTGACAAAATGGGAGAGGGAGAGGGATGAGCCTTCGATGTTATATATCGAAGGATGGTAGCACATAGTGGTAAGATAAAAAAGCAAGAAGATGATTTGTGTAAATAAACACTACAAGTTCATGAGCATCCAAGTATTTGTACAATCCAGTGGTAGTTTAACGTCAGCTAGATGATGAAGATGCACTTAAAAGAGCACCGGTAGTTACTAAAGTAGTGCAGCAAATTTTGACATCATCAAAATAAGCCGTGAAGAAAGATTAGTTTTATAGCCAACCCTAAACCTTGGAGTTCTCTTAGGGAGGATATTAATATAGCTTATTTCTTTTGTCTAGTGTAGGGGCATATGTGCTCCTCAGTTTGGATTTCACCTCACTCCTTGTGGATCAGTTTGTATGTTCCTTTTCATACATATGTAATTGCTTTACCCAAAAAATAAAATAAGAATAAATAAATAAAACAAGTGTATCACATGTTAGAGATCAAGACTGTTTCACTCTAATTTCTTTGTGATGATTGGTCTTTGAGTTCAGGTGCAACTTATTGGCATAATTATCTTCTACTTCGTTAAATGATGTGGATGCTGAAATGGGTTTTCTTTTCTCACTCCAGGTGCAGGCTTTGGTCCTGGAATTCCCGGTCTACAGTTTGGATTTGGAGTTGGTGCTGGATGTGGGCTTGGTTTAGGATTTGGTTATGGTCTTGGGAGGGGAATTGCACATGACGGGAACCGAAGATACACTAATGTTGGGATGCTCTTCCATGGAGCAGGAAATCTCCCTTCTCAGCAAGTGCATTGTATGATTATGGGTCTTTATATCTTGCCGCATACAATTTCACTTATTCACAGCTTACCCAAAAGGTGAAAAAAAAGGGAGAGAAAAGCCGCTGTGTGATTCACATGGCCTCTTTTGAGGAACACTGCTTGATCTGTTATTTACTAATTAAAATGCGTAAAAGTTAACCCAGATTGATGACTTCTTTTTACCATTTGATCAATAAGCCAATCAAATCAAAAGAATTAGGTGGTGTTTGGTAACACTAATCTAAAAAGTAGAGCTTATTATCTACTTTTTAAAGTAGAGGTTTTTACCTCTAATTAACCTTCAACTTAACAATCTAAAGTCCAACTAAGCATAGTTTTCAAATAAGCTCTACTTTTTAGATTAGTGTTACCAAACGCCACCATAGAGGTTGGCTGGTTATCACGTGCATTGGATGATTTCTAGTGTATTAAATTTTCCAAGTTGGGGGCCTCTTTGGTGGGTTCAACTCTTTTTCATGTGAACCACATATATGGCTATTTGCCATAATGGAACATGTTTTAAAATGTTGAGACCTTAAATTAGCCCATTGGTAAATATGTATGGTCGTCATTGTTGCTTCTCAAATCTTCAAATTCTTATTTACTGTCGGTGGTAGTCGGGAAATCATACAAATGATAGTACTTCGAGATACCCTGGCACCATTAAGTTGGGAAATCAACAGGTGCATCTACAACATCTAATGGAGTTAGAACTAATGTCTGTTGCAAGTCTCCAGGAGAAAGTAACTTGTTCATTTTTTCTTTTCTTGGCTTGGCAATTTCAAGGATGAGATTGGTGCTCTGATGGATGAGGTGGTCATAAATACCAAGAAGCTAATCAGGGCAACTTCGAGAGAGATTGTCAAGTGGAGAAGATGAAGCGAGTTCCGAATTGAATGTTGAATCATTTGATTATTATCCTGGTCCTTAGTTGAGATGATAACTAGCATTTGACCTCTTAATTAGTGTTCTCTGGGCTAAACAGTGATGCTCTGTTCCCATGGTGTGATATACATATGCTTGTGCGTTTGAGAATCCTCAAACTTAGGCCAATTCATTATGTATGCATGTAAATATGTAAGTGAATTTGGGTTACCAATATTTGAAGCTGCCAGTGGTAGATCATTTATATAGGGAATTTGAGGCTCCTTCAGCTTTTCTTGACAGAAAATCTGTGCACGGCTTACCCCTCTCCTGTGCTTTAACTCCTTGCTTGACAATGGTGAATAGTTTTTTTTTTTTAAGGCCTGAATGATGATGAATAGATCGACTCACCAGGATTATTAACCAATTAGGAGTAATGGAAGAAATGGGTAATCATAGGGTTCTTTGTAGAATATATTAGAGAATATATTAGGATTTCTGTAATAAGGTAAATGAGATATATTACAATGACCTCCATGATGGAATAATGATTTATTGATAGATCGGATGATTACAATGACCTCCATTGAGGGTTATATAGAGATTACATTGACCTCAAGATAGAACCTAATCTAATCTATTATATCTTTGATTTATGCCAATCTAATATTGTGATGAGATAGACTTGATCATTCATCTTATTACAATATTCTTAAAATATTTCCTAATAAAATGGTCATTGGAGGCTTTTGGGCCTTGAAAATTCAACTGGGATGTCCAACCCATCGAAATTCCCGATTCTGTCATGGGCTATCTCGTTTAGAAAAAAAAAAGGGAACAAAAGGGTAAAAGAAAGTGTCTCTCTACACAACTACTGTAGTTCTAATTATTCAGAAAATAATTAATGAATATAGATGTATCAATAAAAGGAATAAGGAAACTGAAACAGTAAGGTTTTATGTCCCCCCTTGGTATCTTTTTTATAATTTTTTGTGTGTCTATTAGGGGTAAGGTTTTATGTCCCCCCCTTTTATTTTCTTTTTGGTCTGGTCAATTGTAGGGGTAAGGTTTATGTCCCCCCCATTTTTTATATTAATAAACAGGTAGGGGTGCCAAACCCCCCACTCCTCCTGAGTGGCTTTATTAAAAAAAAAGAAAAAAGAAAAGAAAAAAAAACTCACTGTATTTGTACTGTGAATAAACAGTAAATTGAAATGACAAATGAACAGCAAATCTAAGCCTTGTGAATCACAGTTTCCTTAAGATGAATTTAGTCCCTCTCGGTGCTCAAGGTTGATGAGTAATTGTCTTCCAAGATAAAACGGATTTCGGTTCTAGAGATGCAACACTTCAATATGCAAAATCCAGCAAACCGACCCATGCTTGTACTCAAACCAATAACAATAACAATGGAGAAGAGAGAGTTTTTAGAAGCAAAAACGATTTTTTAAATGCAGGAATGGAGGTCTAAATTTATAGACTTCCTTGTGTCTGTTCGAACAGAGGTGACTATTCGGAAGAGACAAAAACGGAAAGAAAACCAGTTACAAGAAGTTTAAAACACCAATGGAAACCTGACCCAGGATTTAAACGGAATTTGACCAAAAAAACGAATATACACCATGTAGATCAAGCTTGGACCTGGGCTCGGGCCCGGTTCGGGTTAAAAACCTGGACCCTGGCCTGGTACTGTTCGGGTAAAATTCGACCGGGGGCTTCGCCCTATTCATTGGGTCAACCAGGTATCTTTGTCAGGTCAATTTCTCATTCACCACTACATGGTTTTTCCAACAATCTCCTACATGAATGAGTATTGGCGTTCAACATGCAAACAAAAATGCAGACACTAGTTCGAGTACAAATGCAAATTTACTGCATCGGGTTAAGTAGCCTAGAGGCCTTGAACTTGCCCTAGTGAAAGACTATCATATTTACTTGGCTAATCAGTAGACTTGATGTCTTTGAACTGTTAGTTGTTTGTGTAAATCAAGACAATAGAATTCACATGGTACCCTTTTGGACTCAGTCGTTTCTTACGTTTGTGTTCATTTTGGCCTTGAACACCTCTTGGTTCAATGAGTGTTTTTAGAGAATTCAGCCTTCTAGAATTCTCACAGAAGCGGCCCCTTCTCATTCACATAGGTGATTTCTATGAAGAGTATCTTGCAATACCCCACTTAGGACACTTTTCCTAAGCTATAATAATTATTAAAAACATAGGTTATCATGGTTCTCTTGGCAGATATGCACTGTCTCATCATAGGAATGGTTAGGAGTTGATATCTCCTCAGTGCAATTGAGTCACTACATAACTTAGTTGTCCTTTTGAACCTAGATCTTGGGATCTCCAGTCAGCTAGGTTGAGTTTCCACTATGGCGACTCTTGTTTAAGACATGCTTTAAACCCATTCCCCTCGATGGACTTTCCACTTGCTCTCTTTACAAGCCTTTAGTAGACAGATGCACAATATTATCTTTTGACTTTATGTAGTCAATTGAGATAATTCTATTAGAGAACAATTGCTTAACGGTATTGTGTTTACGACGAATATGATGTGACTTATCGTTATACATATGATTATGTGCTCTTCCAATTGCCGATTGACTATCACAATGTATACATATGGCAGACACAGGTCTTGACCAATTTGGAATATCCTCTAAGAAGTTATGAAGCCATTCTGTCATGACCCAAAATTCCCCTTAAAGTTAAGTGAGACTTTGGCCCATGACTTAATATATCATATCAAACCATCATGGATAAAATACACAAGGCAACTATATCGAAAGCGTAAACTAAAAATTTCTTCTATTTGTACCGTATTCCATGTTTATACAAAATACTAAAATGTAAAATGACATACTTACCTAAACTAAGATTTAAGTCACATGACTCCAGTCTACAAAAATCCCCAAAATAGAATCCCCAAAATACATGGTCACTCCCTCTCATGACTCAATCAATAGAAATCAGGGTAGGGCCACCTATCAAGATCCCTTCCCGCCTCAGGATGATCCATAGCAGACACCTCCTCTATGTATTCCTCCTCAACCCATGGTTCCAGAGGGCATATGTCAAATGTACCTGCCGACATCAAAATGTACGGCTGAGTATGGAATACTCAGCATATACAAGCCACTAGCTTACAATGTCATAATGCCGATAATATCATACGAGTACTTAAAGGATAACAATTCATAAATCATGCTTTAAACCGAACATAGAAATCATACTTCAAAACATAACTTAAAAGTGCGTAACTTTTAAAACCGTTGCCTTTGTCGAAACCAAAACACGTTTTATGAGGTCTTGCGAGAATCGTATTTCTTATGAGTTCTTATGAGCCTTATGAGATCCTTATGAGACTTGTGAGAGAGCTTTATTAGACTATGATCTTTATGAACTTGAGAACCGATCTTAGACTTGATCCTTATGAGCATTGTAACTGATCTTAGACTTATGAGATCCTTATGAGTCTTATGAAAGTCTTGCGAGACTTATGATTCTTATGAGACGATCTTAGACTTGATCCTTATGAGCATTGTAACCGATCTTAAACGTATAAGATCCTTATGAGCTTGTAACCGATCTTAGAAAATATCAACCCTATGTTTGACCTTTATCAATTCTTGTGAGCTTGTGAGTTTCCTTATTAGAATTTTCCTTAAAACATTTCTTATGAACTTTGAGATATCATGCTTATGAGAAAACCGATCATGCGAGACGTGTGAGTGCATATAGTACTTGTGAGCATCATATGGACATAGAAACCCTTAAACATCATACATAGCCCTTGTGAGCATCATGGTAGTCATAAAAAGCTTTTAAACATTGAATCAACATCATAGAATATCATTCATAGGGATAACATAGCAAGAACATGGTTTACTTAACCTATTTTATCAAGATCAAGCTTAAAATTATAGTTCTTTAAAGAAATCATGACAAAGCTATTCTAGTAGAAAGTATCTACAATTTCTATCAAAAATCATGCATGGAATCCTACTTTTCAATATTTGAATAACAAAGCTAGGTAGTAGAAGGTATCTACAATTTCTATTAAAAAAAATGCATGGAATCTTACTTTTCAATATTTGAATCATAACAAAGCTAGGTAGTAGAAGGTATCTACAATTTCTATTCAAAAATCATGCATGAAATCCTACTTTTCAATATTTGAGTCATAACAAAGCTAGGTAGTAGAAGGTATCTACCCTTATCATTGAGAAACCCCACATCAAAACCCCATTTTTAAGATTTGGATCATAACAAGGCTAAAGAGTAGAAGTATCTACAATTTCTATTAAAAAACCATACATGAAATTCTACTTTTTAATATTTGAACCATAACAAAGATAGGTAGTAGAAGGTATCTACCTTTTTGAGATTGGATCCTTGTGGTTTAGCATTTGGGAAAGGAGAAGGTCGGATCCCCGCGATCTAATGCTTGAGAAGCACCTTGAAAGAGAGATCGAGAATGAAATCCAAGCTCCAACCTTGATCACACAAGAAAATCCCTTTGAAATCCTAGCTCTTCCTCTTCTTTCTCCCCCAAAATATCTTTCTAAAACTCTCTTAGGTTTGAGTAACCCAAAACCCACGAATTTGGGTTCTATTTATAGACGTAGGGTTGTAAAAACCCTAATTTACCCTTAAAATTCGATGACAAAGGGGAAAAACCCCAAATCATCAAAATTGGTTGACCGGCTAGGAGGGGCCTTTGCGACCCTACTGTTTGCCTATTTTTGGCAAAACTCCATACAGTCGATCGACCGGTTGGGAGGGGTGGTCGACCAGCCAGGGAAAAAACCTATTGTGGCCTGTTTTTGGGCCATTTCGAGACAGTCGGTTGATCGGCTGGGAGGGTCGGTCGACCTGCTAGGCCAAAACTTACTGTTGCCCAATTTTGGGCCACATTTCATACAGTCGGCCGAACGACCAGAGGGGGCGGTCGACCGACCTGTGTATTTTCTGGCCATTTCCTTTGTTTTCTCATTTTTTTTATACAATGTTTCCACTCTTAGTTTAACATCCTCAGGACCCCTCGACATTCTTAGAACATCTTTCACATCCACATAACACAGATAACTTGATTGTAACCTCTTTTTATTCATGCATCACACACAAAATACATAGAAGGTCTTTAGGCCTTAAAATCACTATTCACAGACACTATTCACAGACTATGAACTTGAGTTCCAGGGTTCTACACATTCTGTTTCTTCTCCAGCTTTATCTAAGGCAATGAATTCAAATTCCATTGTATATCTAGCAATGCATGTTTGCTTCGAGAATTTTCAAGATATTGCTGCTCCTCCAAGAGTAAAGACATATCGACTTGTGGATTTCGAGTCTTTTGAATCTGATATCCAATTAGCATCAGTATACCCTTCTAGTACAGCTGGATATCTCATGAACTGGCATATGTTTGAGTATACTTTAAATATCCCAAAACTCTAATTATTGCTTTCCAGTGGTCCTTTCCAAGATTACTCGTATATCGACTTAATTTACTTACAGAGTAAACTATATCAGGTCAGATGCAGTTCATGACATACATTAAACTGCCAATTATATGAAAATATTCTAATTGAGATATATCTTGGCCAATATTTTTGATAAGATGAAAATTTGCATCAAATTGTGTTATGGTTGGACTTATTCCATACGTTTTGAACTTATCAAGTATTTTTTCAATATAATGAGATTGAGACAAAGTAAGTCCATCAGACGTTTTAAAAATTTTAATTCCTAATATGATGTTTGCAACACCCAAATATTTCATATCAAATCTATTGGATAACATTCGTTTGATAGTCTTGATAATATTAATGTTACTACCCATTATGAGCATATCGTCAACATATAGATATACAATGACATATCCATTTTGAGTGTTCTTGACATAAACACATTTGTTACACTCATTAATTTTGAACCCATTTGACATCATTACATTATCAGACATCATTCCATTATCAAATTTCTCATGTCACTGCTTTGATGTTTGTTTTAATCCATACAGAGATTTGACAAGTTTACATACTTTTTTTTTTCTTGTCCAGGAGTAACAAACTCTTCGGGTTGATTCATATATATTTCTTCATCTAAGTCACCATTTAAAAATGCCATCTTTACATCATCGGGTTGATGTATATCGAGATGGTTTAATGCTGCTATAGCTATTATCATACGAATGAATGTAATTCAGGTAACAAGTGAATATGTGTCGAAATAGTCCAATCATTCCTTTTGCTTGTACCCTTTAGCAACAAGTCTCGCTTTGTATCTATCTATTGAATCATCAACTTTCATCTTCTTTTTCAAGATCCACTTGCACCCTAAAGGTTTGTGTTAGGTGGAAGATCTACCAACTTCCAAGTGTGATTTTGCATAATTGATTCAATTTCACTATTAATTGATTCTTTCCAATATGAAGCTTTAGGAGAGGACATTGTTTCCTCGAACGTTTGAGGATCATTTTCCAATAAATATGTTAGAAAATTCAAGCCAAAAGATGTTGATGTGATTGCCCTTTTACTATGTCTAGGTTCACCTTTATCTGATTTTTCCATAATCACTTGGTCAATATTCAATTGATTATTACTAGTCGTAGAATCATGAGTCATCTTTGACACATTTGTACCAGATAGTTTGTTATAAGGAAATATATTTTCAAAGAATGAAGCATTCCTTGACTCAATGATTGTATTAACATGTACGTCAGGAATCTTAGACTTATAAACAGGAAATCGATACGCACTATTGTTATAGTCATAACCAATGAATACACAATCAATGATTTTAGGTCCTATCTTAACCTTTTTAGGTTTAGGAACTTCAACTTTTGCTAGACACCCCCACACTTTTAAATATTTATAGTAAGGTATATGATTTTTCCATAACTCATATGGTGTCTTAAACGTTTTCTTGTGAGACATTTTGTTGAGAATATATTTAGCGGAAAGCAAGGCTTCCCCCTCCCCTCTCCGCCCTCCCCCCCCCCAACAAATTATGCGGTAAACCAGAACTTAACAACATAACATTCATCATTTCTTTCAATGTTCGGTTTTTGCATTCAGTAACCCCGTTAGATTAAGGTGAGTAAGGAGCGGTAGTTTGGTGAATGATTTCATGTTCTGAACATAAATTCTCAAAAGGAGATTCATATTCATCACCTTTATCGCTTCTTATAGCCTTAATCTTTTTGCTAAGTTGATTCTCAACCTCCTTTTTATAATGTTGGAACTTTTCTATAGCATTCTCTTTGCTTTTTAGCAAATCAATATAATAGTATCTTGTGCAATCATTAATAAAATAATGAAATACTTTTTGTCACCTCTAGTTTGCACAAAATTTAAGTCACAAATATCACTGTGAATTAAGTCTAGAGGTTCAGTTCTCCTTTCTACAGAATGAAAAAGTGTTTTTGTTAATTTTAATTTCACACAAGTCTCACATTTATGACTAAGATCAATATCAAATTTTGGCAAGAAATCTAAGTTAATTAATCTACGCAAAGTATTATAATTAACATGTCCTAAACTTGCATGCCGAATATTTGAAGACTCTAGCAAGTAAGCAGAAGAATTAATATTATTATTAATAGACTTTGATACAACAGTCATTACATTCATTTTAAAGAGCTCATTGCTCAAATACCCTTTTCCTACAAACATCTCATTCTTAGTGAGTACAAATTTGTTAGACACAAAGACCAATATGAAGTCATTTTTGCTTAGCAACGATCCAGACACTAAGTTCTTGCGAATATCTGGCACATGAAGCTTATCGTTGAGAGTGAACTCTTTACCAGATGTCATTTTTAGTATCAGATTTTTACGTCCTTCAACTTTAGAACTCGAAGAGTTGCCCATCAACAGTTGTTCTTCGTGCTCCATATTTTTGTAAGTAGAGAACATTGATTTGGTAGAACAAATGTGAAGGGTAGCCCCAGTGTCCATCCGCCATTCTTTAGTGTTTTCCGCCAAGTTACATTCGGATACAACCGCAGAGAGGTTTATGTCGGAGACATCGACTGAAAGCTTGCCAAATTCTGTCACGTTTGCTTGAACTTTATGTTTTTTGAAATTCTTTGGCTTGCGACAATCCTTTGACTGATGACCAGGTATGCCACAATTGTAGCATTTTCCTTTGAATTTTTTTGCCCCTTTATTTCTTTGACATGTACCTCCAGCATTGTGCTTCATTTTGTTGTTGTTTCTTGGGTCTCGTTCCACAACATTTACTTTTGCCCCCATGGAGAAGTTCTTATTCCTATTCATCTTTTCTAATCCATAGTTGTCTTCTTTGATCCTTAGTCTCATTACCAATTTTTCAAGATTCATATCTTTGCGCTTAGGCTTGAGATAAATTTTGAAGTCTTTCCATGATGGTGGTAATTTTTCAATCATTGCAGCCACTTGGAATGAATCACTTAGAGACGTTCCTTCAAAATAAACATCATGTAGGATCATTTGCAATTCTTGGACTTGGTTTATGACTGTTTTAGAATCCACCATTTTATAATCAAGAAATTTACCGACTATCAATTTCTTCATGCCAACATCCTCGGTTTTGTATTTCTTGTTCAAAGATTCTCACAAGTCTTTTGCATTTTTGAATCAACAAAACACGTTGTCTAATGTATTATCCAAACCATTCAGAACATAATTTCTACATGTATCAACAACAACCACCTTTTCCTTATTGGTTTCTCCTTCATCAAGTGGTGGAGAGTTTTCGTTAAGGAACCTTGCCAAGTTCAAAGTTGTGAGGTAGAAGAGCATCTTTTGTTGCCAACGTTTGGAGTCAATTCCATTGAACTTTTCGGGCTTCTCTGCATGAGACATACTCTCAGTAGGAACAATAGTAGAAGTAGATATCATTTTTGTTACACAAACAGAAATAGTGAGGAAAAGAAGATATCTATAAAAAGTAAACAGAATACAAAATTTTGTTCTAACAAAGAAATAACTATTGATGTTCTAACAAAGAAATAGCTATTGATACAAAATATTTTTCTTTCAAATAATTATAGTCTATAATTAGAACAAAATAAATTTGTCTTAACAATGTAGTTCTAATTATTCGAAAATAATTAATGAATATAGATGTATCAATAAAAGGAATAAGGAAACTGAAATAGTAAATAAAGAACTCATTGTGTTTGTATTGTGAATAAAAAACAAACTGAAACAACAAATAAATAGCAAATCCGAGTCCTGTGAATCACAGTTTCCTTAAGACGAATTTACTCCCTCTCGGTGCTCAAAGTTGATGAGTAATCGTCTCTCAAGATAGAACAGATTCCGGTTCTAGAGATGCAATACTTCAATCTGCAAAACCCAGCAAACCGACCAATGCTTGTACTCGAACCAATAACAATAACAATGCAGAAGAGAGACAGAGAGAGTTTTTATAAGCAAAAATGATTTTTTAAATGCAGGAATGGAGGTCTAAATTTATAGAATTCCTTGTGTCTCTTTGAACAAAGGTTATTGTTCGAAAGAGACACAAACGGACAAAAAACTAGTTACAGGAAGTTTGAAATACCAACAGAAACCGACCCAGGATTTAAACGGAATTTGTCCAAAAATGAATATACACTATGTAGCCCAAGCCCAGACCCGAGCCCGGTTTGGGTAAAAAACCCGGGCCCGATACGGCTCGGGTCATCAGTGGGTCAATCGGGTCGACATTGGATATCTTTGTCGGGTCAATTTCTCATTCACCACTACATGGTTTTTCCAACAACTACAAGGCTCCAATCCGTTGATTTAGGGGACCTGATACCATAATCTTGAGTTCATGCTCCACATCGAATGACTTGGGACACCCATGGTAATCTAAAATATGTAACAATAGTAGTAGCTAGTAGTAGTATAGTGGCATCTGCTCCAGACTAGAGCTGTGTCTGTCTAAGTGCCTCGTAAATTGGCCATGGTCTACTCAGGTCTAGAGCGGTATAGTAAACCCTAGATCTGAGCTGCTTCGACCCTTCCCTCCACGGCTTCCTGCTTAGAAGGTATCTAAGAACTTGCTCAAAACCAGCCTTGGAACTAACCCCAAAATCCAGGTTTGGGCTGACTAGCTAGTGGCAGCAGTTTTGATGAGGCCCAAAACTCCTGGCCTAGCCTTTCGGTGATATAGTGGGGGCACTGTTTGGCTTTTTAATTAAAGGAGCTCGAAGTCAAACTGTCGGCTTTGGCTTGTTTATTAAATAAATATATAAACAAAATAAACTTGATAGCCGTTTGCAAGTAGCTTGGTTTTTTTTTGTTGATCGGTGCAAGTAGTAGCTTGGTCCTTTTTAACAGATATATCATGAAACGTCTTTTCCTTGTAATTTTTCGCTATTTGAGTGTTGAGTTGAGAACGATCATGCAGAAAAAGGGAATCATATAGGAGCCAAATCATCTGGTTATCACCGTAGAGGATTTGACTCCAACTTGCAAATGGCTTTGCATGATCGAAGAGATGACACCTATATATTTAATCGGATGACCAAGCAGCAATGGAGGGTGTTTTCGTCATTATCCACATAATTAATGAAGGGATGAGATTTTATCCAAACGGAAGGGTAGCAAGAGGCCAGGAAGCAAGGATGTCGGCTGTCAATGGACCGGATCATGATCCGGATCCGATCCGATTAGCCGGACTTTGGACCCTATATGTGATCCGTCGGATCGGATTCGGATCGGATCGGTGGAATCCGATTATAATCGGATCGGATCTGGATATAGGGTGATCCGATAATAATGATAATTTTTAATTATTTTAAATATATTATTTAGATTTTCTATGTATAAAATATTAATTTTTAAAAAAATTAACATTAATTAGTATTAATTAAGGTATTATTAGATTTTTTATTATTAAAATAGATTTTTTTTAAAAAAAATAACCTTACTCGGATCAGATCGGATCGGATTGAGATCGGACGATATATAATCGGATCGGATTCGGATCGGTTACTTCATGATCCGACGGATCTCGGATCGGATTCGGATCAGTCGGATTCTTAATCGGATCGGATTCGGATCTAGGCAGATCCGATCCGAATCCGATCCGTTGACAGCCCTAGATGTCGGTGCATAATCTTGTAGCTATAATCTTGGGGCAAATTAAAAGCCATTAATTAATTAATGGCGACGGCAATATCAGCAGCCACCATGGGCGTCTCTAAAATGCTGGGAACCTCTCAATCTCAAATTGACGGGTGCTGCTCGCTCAGGCTCAGGCTCAGCTCCGCCGACGTCGTCGTCATCCATCCCACTTACCTTTAAGACTGTCGCTAGGGCTGTAAACGGAACGGATTCGTGTGAGCAATAAATAACCTTGCAATAGCCGCACAGTTTATTAAAAAAGGAGCAGAGACATTCTTTGCATTGAAAAAGAGATCTCATCAAAACCCTAAGAGAACACGACTTTAAGAGAAACCACAAGAGAAAAGATCTAGTACTACTCACCTACATGGAGCCTAAAGCAACCAACCAATAAGACCAAGAAATAACATAACCAGATAAAACAAAAAAAACAGAGCTTGGTTATACGCCTCCTACATTGCCTCCCTTAAACCAAGCTCCTGAACTGACCATGCCCATCATCTTCTTAAGTTTGAGAAAAATATTAGTTTTGAGCGGCTTGGTGAAGATGTCTGCAACTTGATCTTCTGATGAACAAAACTCAAGCTTAATCTCTTTCTCTTTCAC
Source organism: Tetracentron sinense (assembly GCA_015143295.1). Lineage (NCBI taxonomy): Eukaryota > Viridiplantae > Streptophyta > Magnoliopsida > Trochodendrales > Trochodendraceae > Tetracentron > Tetracentron sinense. The sequence goes on from CM026556.1 coordinate 879,508, forward strand.
CAAATCATGGATGTAGTGAAATTTAATATCAATATGCTTGTTTCTTCCGTGAAAAACTGGATTTTTTTGTTAACGCAATTGCTGACTTATTGTCACAAAAGATTGTAGTAGGAACTTCTTGTTTGTGCTATAAATCACAAAGCATTCGACACAATCACACTGATTGAGTAGCACTACTAGCAGTGGCAATATACTCGGTCTCGGCTGTAGAAAGAGCAACATCTTGTTGCTTCTTAGATGACTAAGAAAATATTCCCGAACCAAGATAGAAGGCATAGCCCGAAATACTTTTCCGCTTCTCCACATCACCTACCCAATCACTATCTGTATACCCAACCAGCTCCATCTTGTTAGCACAAGAATAAAAAATGCCATCACTCTATGTACCTTTGATGTATCGTAAAATACGCTTTGCTGCTTGGAAGTGAGATTGATGTGGAGTCTCCATAAACCTACTTATAACCTCAACACCATACACAATATTTGGTCTAGTAGAAGTCAAGTACCATAAACTTCCTACTAACCTTCTATAATTTGTAGAATCTACAAGCTCTCTCATCGAAAACAACATCACGGCTAGTAATCACCTTCCCAGTTTCCGGATTATACAATTTATAGCCCTTTGTCACCTGACTATAACCAATAAAAATACAGTTTTTAGCCTTATCGTCAAGCTTCTTCTGAATTACATCAGGGACATGAGCATAGGCAATGCAACCAAACACCCTCAGGTGACCAATATTAGGTCTTCGACTGGGCTTCTTGTGGGGTTTTTCCAAGAACACTTTTGGTGGGGCACCTGTTCAACACATAAATGGCAAACGCAACGGCTTCCGCCCAAAAACTTTTAGGCATTTTTTAAAAATGTAACATACAGCTAACCATATCCATAACTATTCTATTTTTCCTCTCTGCTACTCCATTTTGTTGAGGAGTGTATCGTGCAGTCAACTGATGTTCAATACCATGTTCTTCCAAAAATTCATCACAAACAGTGTATTCAGTGCCCCTATCTGTTCTCAAAATCTTAATAGAATGCCTGCTTTGTTTTTCCACATAAGCTTTAAATGATTTAAAAACATCACAAGCATCTGATTTTTTGCTTCAAAAAATACACCCATGCATTCCTACTAAAATCATCAATAAATGTAATAAAATACTTGCAATTTCCATTTGAAGGAACCTCAATTGAGCATAAATCTGCATGAATCAATTCCAAAGGCATTTTAGCTTTCCATGATTTTCCTACTGGAAAAGCATCTCTATGCTTCTTTCCCATAACACATGTTTCACACACCTCATTAGGAAAATCAATGAAAGGTAATCCGGAAACCATCTTCTTGCTAGCAAGCAATTTCAAGCTACCAAAATTCACATGCCCAAAACGCATATGCCATAACCAATTATCATCAACAATAACAGAACTAAAGCAAGGTAAACTTTCATTTTTAATATTTAATGGAAATAAATGATTTGTTGTCATCTTTACCTTTGCTATTAGCCCTCTCCGATCATCACTGATGGTACAAATTCCCTTATGGATCCGCATATCATAATCTTTTTTCTGAGAGCTGTCCTACGCTTAAGAGATTTTGGTGAAGGTCCGGAACATAAAACACATCCTAATGTACTTATGAGACCCATCCTTCAATCTGATAGAGATTTTGCCCTTTCCAATAACTAGTACTTTTTTACCATTCCCAAATTTCACCTCTGAGTGAAACAAATCATCTAATTCAGAGAACATCTCCTTTCTACCACACATGTGATTACTACAGCCCGTATCCAGAAATCACTTATTCTTGTGGTCTTTCTCAGCTACATTACAAGCTAGCAATAAAGTCTCTGAATCATCATCACTATAGTCGGCAACATTAGCTTGTAAATTCCTTCCATCTGATCTTCTAGATCTGCACTCAGACTGATAATGCCCATACTTTTTGCAATTGTGACACTGAATATGCGATTTATCACGTCTCTTTTTTCAATCGTTACTTTTCCCTCTTCCTTGGCCTGATGTATAATAACCACGCCCTCTATTTTCTGAACTGTAACCTCTCTGGCTGGATTTAGAATTTTTCGAGGACTCCTCTTTTTCTACTTTAAGACTCAATTGGCTTTGCAAAGCTTCTTCCATCGTAGTTTCTGATTTTTCATTCAAACATTGTTCATGAGCTTGCAAGGAACCCATCAACTCGTCCAACGACATGGTAGTGAGATCCTTCGACTCTTCAATTGCTGTCACCTTATACTCAAACTGCATGGTCAAGGTCCGAAGAACTTTCTCCATAACCTGGAGATCTGACACATTTTCACCATTGGATTTCATTTGATTGACGAGAGCCAATGTCCGCAAAAAATAATTGGAAATGCTTTCCGATTTCTCCATCTAATGATATCCCATGCCTTTTTCGCCGTCGTTGCATGTGCAATCTTTTCAAAAACTGGTGGATCTATCGACTGGTAGATGTAAAGACGAGCCTTCAAATCTTTCTTTCTAGCATTACCGAGAGCTTCTCTCTGTGGCTTGGTGAGTTGTTCTTGATTTGTCGATTCCGTAAATCCTTGATCTACAGTCCCCCAAATATCCTGATATTCAGACAAAACTTGCATTTGAATCTTCCAAAAATCAAATTTAATTTTTCCATCGAACTTTGGAAATTGTGGCTGAATCGTATTGTTCGTTGCTGCCATTATCTTTGATAGCCAAGCTCTGATACCAGATGTGAGCAATAAAATAACCTTGCAATAACCGCACAGTGGCCACATATTTTAAGAGAAACCACAAGAGAAAAGATCTAGTACTACTCACCTACATGGAGCCTAAAGCAACCAACCAATAAGACCAAGAAATAGCATAACCAGATAAAACAAAAAACACAGAGCTTAGTTATACGCCTCCTACAATTCGGAGCGGATATTGGTATATCCCAATTCGTATCCGATTATATATCCGGATATTCGAATCCGAATAAATATCCGACAGATAGTGAAATATGATATCTGTATCTGACTCCGATTAAAATATCCGGATTCGGATAGTATCAGAATTATCCGAATAATTTTTTTAAAAATATAAATTAATATTTAAAAAATATATAAATTTTTATTAAAAAAATATATTTTAAATATTATATTAATTTTATAAATTTAAAATATATTATATAATCAGACGGATATTTATCGAATCGGATATAACAGTATTCGAATCCGTATCCGATTATAAACGGATAGTATTTTACTATTCGAATCCGCTCCGCCAGATACCTATCCGGATAGTTATCCGACTAAACGGATCCGGATACAAATTAGATACGGATAATATCCGCATCCGTTTATAGCCCTAGCTGTCGCTCTCTTCTCTAAGAAGAAGGCGTCGCCACGCCCCAAGTCAAGTCCAAGTCCAAGCCCATCTCTCCTCTCAATGAATAACTCGCTAAGTGGTATGGTAAGTTCATGGATCGCCACCCCATCTTCTTCTTGTGAAGATGGGGTTAGTCAAGGAATAGCCTAGTTACTTACTTGTGTTTAATTGAGTGAAGGAATATTGAATATGACATATGTGTTTTTGTCAATTCAAATCTAAATATATTAAATAGTATTTTTGTAAATTTCTTAATTTAACAACAATTGATTTTAGACAATACAGTACATGTAAAGGGGGTATCTTTGTCATTTTAGATAAATACACATAGAGGAATATATTTGTCATTTAAAAAAAAAACATATAGAATGCTATATTTGTCATTTTAAAACTATTTGTAAATGGATAGTTTTATCATTTCAGAAAATATAAAAGAAAATGGGTCTTTTTGTTATTTTGAAAAATACATGTTAAGTGTATTATTATTGTTTTCAAAATACACAACATGGGTGGAGCCAGGATTCTCTTGCATTGGGCTAACAATTCATGGGCCGCGTCAGTTTGTGTCAGTTTGGAAGGGATATGTTGAGAAATGCTAGCCCTACTCTCACCCTCCTCCAACACTTGTCCACTTTGCAATCATTAAAACACTCTCTCATGCAAAATGGACAAGTGGTTGGTGGAGGCTGAGAGTAGGAGTTGATGAGTGTAGGGCTAACACTCCTCAGGATATGTTTGTTACTCATCAGTTTAGGGGGACTAGAACACCTTGTTTCCCGTCTCCGCCCCTCTCCCAGGCTACGCCCCTAATAAGTCTATAGGTTTCTTTTTCCAAAATTTTAAGGGGGGCTTCAGCCCTCCCGGGCCTCATGTGGCTCCGCCATTGCATAAGGGTGACAATTAGCCCACTTCGGGGCTTTAAAACATTTGTAAGTGTGTTGAGCTTTGGGCATATTCAAAAATTCCAAAATTCAAGCCCAAACCCGGCCATTGCCACCCCTACTATTGGTTTGTTGACAAAGAAGGCACATACTAACGTACATTGCCACCCGTGCTTGAAAAAGGCCTCAGATTCTCTCTGGCGAAGCCAGAAACCTGTCTCGAGCAACCATAGAATAGGGGACATGTGGCGATAAAAAGGGAGAAGTCATTTCATTTTTTCCCATGATTTTGACTTCTCCCCATGTGTCATGTAGTGTGTGGAGAAGTCAAAATCATGGGCTCCATAATTTTGGCTTCTCCACCACTTGTCTCCTATTCTATGGTTGCACGAGACAAGGAGTTTTTGGTGGCTTCGCGAGAGACAAACAGAGGCCCTTGAAAAATGATAATTTGTCAATTAGGAAAAGGAGAATTAATTATTCTTTCCGTGTGAGCGTTCGGTTGCTTGACACGGAACTGTTTTCACACCCAATTAATTGAGGTTCAGATTCATTCACCTATAGGATTCATCCATGTACCCTTGGTTTGTAGATTTTTAAAAAAAATATTAACTTTGGGTTTACTAATCTAAACCATAGTTAATGCGTGCAGTTACAGATTGCTACATGTCTCTTTTAACACCCACTAACTGTGGTTAAGATTCACTCATCCCTAGGGTTCATCCATCTACCCTTGGTTTTTAGAAAAAAATATTAAACTTGGGTTGACTAACCTAAACCATAGTTAATGTTCGCGCCTACAAGTTGCCACATGTCCCTTTCAACGTCCACTAACTGTGGTTAAGATTCACTCACCCCTAGGGTTCATCCATCTATCCTTGGTTTGTAGGAAATAAAATAAAAAAGAATAACTTTGGGTTAACTAACCTAAACCGAAGTTAACCCGTGCCTATAAATTGCCACGTTTCCCATTTAACACTCACTAACTGTGATTAAGACTCACTCAATCCTAGGGTTCATCTATCTACCCGTAGTTTTTTTATTTATTTTTAAATGACCCTTAAATTAATAAACCTTAATCAAGGTTAAAAGGAACATACGGCAAGAGGGAATGCGAACTGGAATGCGGAAGCCTAAAGAATCTAGCCCCTTTGGAAAATAGATGTAAATTGGGTATTTTTATTATTGGGTGCTTCACCTAAAATTACATGCCTGGATTTTTATTACATAGAAGGGCATGCTTTTGACATATTTATCAAATAGGACATCCTTTACATTTTTATTGCTAGAAAGGATATTCTTTTGACATTTTTACCCTTTAAGTTATGCATGTAAAAGCCAAACAGTAAGAGTAATATTGAAATACATACACTCTTTGGTAAAATCATTCCCTAATTCATAATATTTTTAGTTTAGGGTGACAAAATGATACTTAACTCTATTATTTTAAGAAATATATGTGAAGACATATTTTTTTGTAATTTTAGAAAATACATGTAAGGGAGAGTGGTATTTCGGTCATCTTAAAATGCAACTAAGTAAAGTTTTTGTCATTTTGACAAATTTATGTTGAAGATGGGTATTTTTGTGATTTTTAAAATATAATAATTTTAGAAAAATAACATACGAATTTTAAAAATGAAAGTCATTTCCCATAAAAGTTGCGCCTTTTCCATGAACCTTTTCACTTTTGGAAGATTTTATATGCAAGCAAACATGCAAAAAAAAAAAAAAACATTTTATGCGAATTTGATTCGTTTTGGACCAAATAGAGCATAATTGTAAATTTTCTGACGGTACGGAAATAAGATATATCAATTTAGGGAGCGATGTTAGACTCTACTTTTTCCCCTTGGGTTACGGCTTGCAGGACCTGACAGAAGGATTTTCTTGCCGGAAGGGCTGTTGGACAGATCAGATGTTCCAGAATACCTGATTGGAGAAGTTCCCGAAGAGTAAGTCCCATGCATCTTCGGTCCTTGTCTTTGCTTGCAACAGACCCGTTTGGTAATAGAGTACAAGAATTAATACAATATTATCACACGTTATACTTAACACACTCGCTTAGGCCACAAGGCCAGAGAATATCTTATTGTAATAAAGTGAATAAATTATGAGTATATCTCTTCGCAATTAGATATTATTAATTAAGTTTAGATTTAGGATTTGATTAGATTAGGATTATTTTGAGAAATCTTTCTATATTATGAGTCTTGGAAGAGCTGTTGTTAATGTTGTTCTCCGCTCCCTCGATGATGAGTGAAGCTTTTTCCTATCCTCCATTCGTTCTCTTTCTCTGAGTGGTAGGTCCTCTTCGTCCCCTCTACCTTCCATCCTCCATTATTAGTCCCTGAGTCCTTCCAAATGGAAGAGGCAGAACAACCACCAATCCCGGAAGACCTTGCGTAGGAGATTGAAAGAAAGCTTTGCATCAAAAAGTTAAATGAACCCCTCACCATTGAGCTGTCCCACCTTGAAGATGAAGCCGCGACATTTCAGAGCAGCCTTCTTGGAAAGTTCATGTTTGAGTGAATAGTTTGGTTGCAAAGAAAACTATGATACTGAAACTCCAAAAATCAGGTAACCTTTATGGATTTGGCCAATGAGGTTATTCTTTTCAAGTTTTCTATAGCTATAGATATGAGATATGAGACGAGTGTTACTACATCAACCATGGTCGTTTAATGGACATCCCCTCCTTCTGACAAAATGGAAACCAGACATAATCATCTCGGCTTTAAACCTATAGATCCTTCCAGTATGGGTTCAAATACATGACTTGCCCTCGGAGTATTTTACTCGGCGTGTGGTGGAGTCCATAGGTGGAAAATTAGGGGACCTGGTCAACATCGACATCCCAGAAACCGGTTGCTCTACCGGAAAATTCCTGAGATTCCGTTTAAACCTGCAACTCGATGAACCCTTACGACCGTACATCCCTTTTCGCCTCATCTTTGAAACATTAAAGGCCTTCCCCTTAACCTATGAGCGACTCCCCACATGTTGCTATTACTGTGGACGGATAGGACACGATGAGAGACATTGCTCATTAAAAGATGTTTTATCGGAAAAGAGGGCACCATCGGCAGATTCAGAGGCTACTACTAAGCTTTATGAGCAGCAAAGTTGTTTGCCAACCGGCGAAAGGTCCGGCTGAGAACAGAGATATTCCCTTGTCGGTAATGGCGGAAGACCAGATTAAACAGAACGATGGTACGGCTACGCAAACGGCTCTCTGTTGCCACCGTACGGAACCGGCGTCGGCACAAAGAAGGGGCAGAAGATAGAATGAGTGTAGACAAATGTCTCAAGCCTGAGGCCCCACGTGGCAACGAATATTCTGTCCCAGTGTCCATAGTGGAAGCACGTCTCTCAAAAGCACTGTCGTAAGCAATATCTGCCCCCCAACCAATTATGGAATCCCACCTGGAGAAGCCCCTCTCTCGAAAACAGCCTCAAGGCAGAAGGTTGCCCACTCCTCTTCCCAAGAGAGCCATGATAGGTACGGACAATCCTTCATCGTAGATTACTTTCCATCCTCGTGGAATATTTGAATATGATGGGCCTAACATGGATAATTATCTGACCGAACCAAACCTAGCCCAAACTTTAACGGGCGAGCCCCCCACTTTCATCCCTTCAAGCCTAAGCCCAACTCTGATAAAAACCAACAAAAGCCCAGTTACTAACCTACCATTGACCCAGCCTCCAAGGCCCTACAGTCCTACCAAACACAAACCATGTAAAAGAGTTCCTACAAAATCCGCCACAAAACCTCACAAACCTTCAACCCTTATGCTATGTTTGGTTGTTGAGAGAATAGGTGAAAACATGGAAAAGAAAAGAAAATTTTGGATTTCTAATACAATTTTTAGTTGTGTTTTGTCCAAATTTCTTTTCTTTTCCATGTTTTCACTTATTTTCTCAACAACCAAACATAGGGTTAAGGAACCAGGAAACATTAGCCATATTCCACAACTCCAGATTCAAAAGGTAGAGATGATCCAGATTGAGAGTGCTCAGGGAACAAAACAAAGAGGGGTGCCTGCCGAAAACAAAGAGGGCTGCCTGCCGAGGAGCAGCCACCCCGGACCCAATGATTATCCTGGCCTGGAACTGTCAGGGGTTGGGACGACCCCGGATAGTTCACTTATTGAAGGATCACGTCCTTCGCTACAGTACCAATTTGTTTTTAATGGAAACAAAGAATAAAAGAGATACTATTTTCCAAGTGGCTTGGAAAATTTAGATGGAAAACGTCTACTTAGTTGATCCCGCGGGTCTTTCGGGAGGCTTGGCTGTGTTATGAACAACCACAACAAAAGTTCAAATTTCGAAGGCCAGCCATCATCTTATTGAAGCAGCAGTTCAGGTTTCAATCCACTTAGTGGAGTGTTTGGTGTCCATGGTCTACGGACCCAATGAAGCAACAACCAAAAAGGAGCTTTCGAAGGATATTGGTCTATGGGGACAACACAAGAACGAGCCTTGGGCGTGCATTAGGGATTTCAATGCTATTCTGTGAGAGGATGAAAAATTGGGGGGAAATCAGATGAAGCCTGCTCAAATGAAGCACTTCTGAGATATGGTGTCGAATGCTAACCTTATGGACCTTGGTTTCCAAGGCCCGAGTTTCACATGGTCTAACCGACGATATGAAGAGTGTCATATCCAAATTCCATAGTCCATATCCTACCGGCTATAGGATCTGATGATAGCCCGATCGTACTATAGTCTGATAAGCCCACATGAACCTTTCGGAAAACCATTTGATATGACAAATGTGGGATCTTCATAAGGATTGCAAAGAGGTTATTTGGACTGTGTGGAAAAAGCCCAGTCAGGGCTCGAAAATGTTTTGTGTGGTTGACCACATTCGGTAATGCAGAAAAGACTTAACATTGTGGAATAAGAACTCCCTTGGGAACCTCAAGAACAAAATTGCATCCCTCAAAATGCAAATTGGAAAAATTCAAGAGGGTACTCCCGAAGCACCACCAAACAATAGGTTATTTGCTCTAAATGTGGAATTGGATAGTGCTATTCAACAGGAAGAAGCGTTCTGGCATCATAAAGCTAGGGTGGATTGGATCTGTTTGGGAGATCTTAATACCAAATTTTCCACTTAACCACCATCCATCACCGCCAAAGTAATAGGATTCTTAAGCTGAGGATGGAGGATGGGAGGTGGATTTCGGACGAAGTAGAGATCAAAAACCAAGTGGTGGAGCATTTCCAGAACCTGTATACTTCCTCAAACCCAACAGGCATTGTGGAAGCTCTATCAAATGTGCACATGAAGGTATCAGATCAAATGAATTCAACCCTTTGCCGCGAAGTAACCCGAGATGAGATAAAGCAAGCTGTCTTCATGATAGGGCCTCTAAAAGCTCCTGGCCCAGACGGAATGTCTGGTTTGTTCTTCCAAAAACATTGTGAAACAGTGGGGAATGACCTCTCGAAAGGGGTACTCGAATTCTTTAAGTCTGGTTATCTTCTAAAGCAAACCAATTTCACTCATATTGTCCTCATTCCCAAAGGAGCAAACCCAAAAGGCCTTAACCAATACCACCCTATCAACGTGGTCTACAAAGTCATTGCCAAAATTCTTGCAAACCGGTTACGAGAGGTATTATTACTCAGTCGGCTTTCGTTAGAGGGTGACAAATAACCGATAATGTTCTTGTAGCCCATGAGATCAATCATTATATGAAGAATAATAGAAAAGGAAGGGATAAAAGAATGGCCGTCAAGCTTGACTTAAATTGGGCTATGATTGGGTGGAATGGAGAAGAAATTGAGATTTTGTTCCAAATGGATTTCTATGTTGAAGCAATGTGTGACTACTATTAAGTACTCAGTTATCCTAAATGGGGAGTCTACAGGATACATTACTCCTTCTAGAGGGTTAAGACAGGGGTATCCTCTCTCCCCCTATCTTTTCCTCTTCTGTGCAAAAGCTCTATCAAGCCTACTACATTCTGCTACACAGGCCAACAGATTGAGTGAGATAAATTTAGCTCGCCATGACCCAAACGTTTCTCACTTGTTTTTTGCGGACGATTGCCTAGTCATGATGAAGGCCAATCTGGCTGAACCGGCTAACTTGATGGATATTCTCTCCCAATTTGGGAAAGCTTCAGGCCAGAGTATTAATTACAACAAATCGGGTATAATGTTTAATACCAATACACCGTGGAAATTCTGGAGAATGATTGCTCGGATCCTAAAAGTGAAGAAATTGGCCACTCCCGATCATTACTTAGGTCTCCTAATGGAGTTTGGACGATCTATGATGCAGATTTTTGAAACTCTCAAGCAAAGGATTCTGAATCGGATGCAAGGATGGTCAAAATCTCTTCTTACACAAACAGGCCGTGGGGTGCTTCTGAAAACAATAGTGCAAGCTATCCCATCCTATGCTATGAGTTGTTTTAAACTCCCAAAGACGTGGATGTCCGACATTAGAGTGGCTATGTCAAAATTCTGGTGGAGCCATACAAATGGTTGCAAGATACACTGGGTTGGCTGGGACAAATTATGTTTACCAAAAGACAAGGGGGGCATCTTCCGAGATCTCCTTGCTTTCAACATTGCTTTGTTGGCTAAACAGGGTTGGAAATTATTAAACCAACCTGACTCTTTGTAGGTTCAAATTATCAAAGGTATCTACTTCCCAAACTCCTTCTCCGATGCGAAGTTGGGTAGCAGACCGTCTTGGGGATGGCCAGCGAAGCATTTTGGTGGGTAGAGAGCTCCTTCAAAAGGGCCTTTGATGGCAAATCGGCTCCGGTGAAAGGGTGAAAGCAAAAACTGATCCATGGATCCCAAGGCCGGGGGCTTTCATACTTGTAGTTCTAGCTAATGCCCCCTCCATTGAGATGCAAGTGTCGGATTTCATTGATGCTGATCTTCGCCAATAGAATTTGAATCTTCTCCAAAAAAAATTCCCCAGTTTCATTATCGAAGCCATATGTCGAATTCCTATTGGCCATTCCGAAGCTTCTGATAGGAAGATCTAACACTTTACGACATCAGGCCAATTTACGGTAAAATCTGGCTATCACTTGGCAAAGCAACTTTCAGAAGCTACCCACCCATCAACTAGCAACACCACTCCAGCAACAAACGAAAAGTTATGGCGGCATATATGGAAACTACCCATCCCTCCAAAAGTTCAAAATTTTATTTGGATAGCATGTCACAATGCCTTAGCGGTGGGGAGCAATCTATGGAAATGGAAGATGCCCGTGGATGGTGTCTCTCCTCTTTGCAACAAGGAAGATGAAACTACATCTCACCTCCTGCTGGAATGCCAGAGCTCCTAGAGCGTCTGGTTTGGGTTCCAAATGTCACAACACCCTCCGGAAGGCCTTATTACTACTACGTTTCATGATTGGTGGAAACAGTGGTCGTCTCACCCTAAATTCAAAAACGATAACTTCTCCCTTAGGATTCGACTCAGCCTCACTCTCTGGGGGATATGGAATATGCGAAACGAGGCTGTTTTCAATGGGAAGAAACCCGACCCAGTCTCAACTATCCGGGGCGTGGAAGGATTTATCTCAGAAGTACAAGCTGCCCCTATATCCGACATCAACCTCATCCTTGATCCCAGACACAGGCGCTTGGAGAAATATGAACCTTGGAGACCACCGGAGGAGGATTGGACAAAGTAAACGTAGATGGGTCGGCTCTCATATCGGGGCTCGCATCTAGAAATGGTATGGTGGCTCGGGACCATGATCGAAATATCATTTTTCAGCATAGTAAACTGTTATGTGGGGGCTCTTCCCGCATAGCAGAAGCGGAAGCAATCAGATTGGGCCTTCACGCAGCTATAACTAGGGGTTAGCATCATATCCAGATCGAGTCAGACTCAAAAGGAATAATCGACTCCCTAAATGATACATCGGTCCAAAGCCATGCGGAAATTTTCCCAATTATCGAAGATATTCGACGAATGGTGAATCTAGGTGGGGTAGTTAAGTTCAGACAAGCTAATATTTTTGCCCATAATCTGGCACAACAAGCCTTAATTGAGAGTATGAAACTCTCGGAGCATCTGAGTTTTATGTCTAACCAGGATCAGGAGGGAGTCTCTGTCCCCATCCGTCCTTTGTATCTTGATTGCTCTCAAGTTTAATGGAATATTGTTTTTAACAAAAAAAAAAGGAAAGAATATTATTTAAACCCTCTTAGAGTTCTTGTAAATTATCCAAGATTATTATCAATAAATCTCTTCTCTTTACATTGCACCCGCACACTGGTGAAAGTTACCGATGTGGGACTAAAGCCCATTTAGTCCCACATCGGTAACTTTCACCTGCTTTTACCTCCCTCTCTTTTTTAAGAGAGAGGGTGTGTAGGTGCAATGGCCTTGTGGCCTGGGTGTGTGTGTGTTAAGTATAGTGAGGGTTATATTGTGTTAACTGGAAAAAAAAAAAAAAGTAGAGGAATTGATGCTTAATGATTTTATTGCTACTTAATTTGTTTGCAGCTATGGTTATGACCCCTTTGGGCTCAGCAAGAAACCCGAAAACTTCAGCAAGTAACTGAACGCCTTATTCTTTTACTAGTAAAGCCCCCGTGCGATGCACGGGAATACAAAGAAAATTGAAAGAGAATAATTTTTTTTTAAAATGTATATTTCTCAATTTGAAAATACACAACTCACACGCATACACCAACCACACACATGTATTATAAATATGAGATACACAAAACTGAATAGTATATATATTAAAAAAGATAAGGGAACACAGATCAAATATGAGCAACACAGCAATCCATCACCAAAATTTAGATTAAAATATACAAAGTTGAAGCAAGGAAAAACAAATTAATTAACACTGCAGCCGGTATTAAACCACAGATGCTATAAGAGATTCCTGTTGATTTCAATATAGATGTTTCCCTCACAAGATCGAGAGAGCAAGCATCAACTTTCTCCGGCAAAGTTCAAACCTCCACACCTATAGCTTCTTTTTCGACAGTCAACTTGTAAGTAGAGAATGAGGTTATTGGAAACTCTAGCAAAGAGTAGTGTGGTTTGAGGGTTTTGAGAGAGAAAAACGTGATAGGGATTGGGATAGGGATAGGGATAGGGATAGGGATAGGATGCCTAATCAATATGTCTCTATTACTTTTATCACAATCTCTTAAAATATCTCAAATTTTTTTTTGAATTAAGAGGTTAATACTAATCTATACGTTTAAGATAACTCTTCACAAGAGTTGTGTCGTTTGAGGATAGAGGAAAGAGGCGGTGAGAGGTGTGTCGTTTGAGAATGAGAAGAACAAAGGTGATCAGTGTGACACATGTCATAAGATGAGAACATTATAATCCTACGTGGCGAAAGGAGGAGGGGAGAAAAAAGTCTGCCTTATATTTAGTTAATAGATTTCATCCCCTTCAGTTACAATGGATAAAAGCAGCTCTGCATTGCAAAAAAGAAAAAAAAATACCTTCTCTCTTTATACTAATTTGAACATGACTGCTAGCTACATGAGGGTGTTGAAACCTTAGTGCATATATGTACTGCAGTCTTTCTAAAAGGAGTAAGTTTTTTTGTAAGGCAGTACTCCTCTGAAATACCGTACGTGCCCCGAGCACTTACGCAGGACGAGTGTGGTTTGATTGCAGATATCAGGCATACGAGCTCATTCATGCACGATGGGCCATGCTCGGTGCGGCTGGCTTCATCATCCCAGAGGTCTTCAACAAATATGGTGCCAACTGTGGCCCTGAAGCCGTTTGGTTCAAGATACGCATATACATATATATATATGCACTTGATCAAAAACTCCCATCCGATCGAGTCTCATGTGCAGCAATTCGGTCCCAACAAACCATATATTCATATTGGGTCTATGCACCACAAGCCAGCTAAGGCAGTGCTCACAAACATATGTCATGAGTCATGACAGATATGGACCTGAATGACTGCATATATACATTTTAATTTAGGTGGGTAGCTAGGCCGAAGCTGATCAACTGTAAAAGCCACCACTTGCCTGGTTTAGGCATGCCCCAGTTGCCAGTTGTGTCCATCTTCTAGTTCATATCGATATCCCACCCCAACTGATCCCTTTATACAAACCTTACAATTATATATATATACCTCAGGCTTGAGGAATGAATAAACTTACTCTAATTCGTCCACCCCTTGTGTGAGTCTCTAACACTCAGACTCGTGTTTTTCTTTCTTTTCACTTATTTTCTCGGCAACCAAACATAGGGTAAAGAGCTTAGATGCTCCTAATTATGAAGTTTTTTTTTTTCTTCCTATACGCCATATCTGCAGACGGGAGCTCTACTCCTTGATGGAAACACATTGAATTACTTTGGAAAGAACATCCCCATCAATCTCGTTGTTGCTGTCGTCACTGAGATTGTTCTTGTTGGTGGTGCAGAATATTACAGAATTATTAATGGCCTGGTATGTAAAGATTTTTATCTACTTTTTTTCTTCTTCTTGCCACTGTTATTTGATAATTACGTTACAAAATTTTAATAATTCCTCTTGAAAACTAAAATAAGAATTTTAAAACAAAACAATTTTTGTAGGCCATTCTTTCGTACGTATGATTAAGCAAGAGATTAATTGCAGGCACACAATGGCATCAAAACCCGTACTATAGTATGCTAATGTAGATATATATACTATAGTATGACATGGTAGCCAAATTGGTTGACGTACTGCAGCACAACGGATTGATGAGTCCTGCTTACCGGTATCTATTTTATTTTTATTTATTATTATTATTATTTTTTTATGGTAGGAGTTGGAGGACAATCTTCATCCAGGTGGTCCATTCGATCCATGGGGCTCACAAATGATCCAGACCAGGCTGCACTGCTGAAGGTGAAGGAGATTAAAAATGGAAGACTTGCGATGTTCGCCATGCTTGGTTTCTTTATCTAAGCTTATGTTACTGGTGAAGGTCTCGTAGAAAACCTCGCAGCCCATCTCAGCTATCCTTTTGGTAACAACTTGCTCACTGTGATTTCAGGATCAGTCGAAAGGGCTCCTACCCTGATTTTCGTCAAGTCTTTCACTCAACTCTCAAATGTAGTGTAAATTTTACTTAACAATTTAACTTCAATCGTTGTACTTAATTGCACTCCCAAATTTGTTGTTACTTATATAGAGCACTATAATCTATCACCTCTTTTAATTTTGGTAAAGGGGAAAATTGGTAAGAGAGCCAAGTGATGAGAGGACGTATTCGACTTGATGAGAGGACGAATTCGACCTGTGTCTGATGACGAATTCGATCTAAATTTGAGGGCAAAAAGTCTTATAAGATGACTATAATGTCAGAACATTAATGAGACACTCATGAGTAGATATGATCTCTGACTTAACATTAAATGCAAGTCATCTCAGATCATTTCAGTCACAGAACCGACCTGCAAGGAAGAGGTGCATTTATTACAGCAATATCTGTCTGACACAAAGGTAATGAGTGGGTAGGATGTATGGCCATCCCACCAGTATGGATGGACATACGAGTTGAGAGCCTATAAATACTCTCAAGGTCACAGTGGATAGAGGCTGATCAATCTCACGAACGAACCTAGACTGAACCTTTTTCCCCCAAGTATAAGAGCAAAGGCCCTGTCTCAAACACTCCCTATCCCTACCCTCTGTGTTTATCCTTTATCTTTCTCTCACTGTTACTAGCTTGATCTTTGGAGTGTCTTGGCAGGGTAGAAGGTCACTCAAATATTCTTGGACTACTCAGCTCAGCGACCTTCCTTCAACCAGTAAAGCAGTGCCACGTGGAGCTCTACCAGAAATTCTCGGTACAAAATTGACGTCATCTGTGGGAAACACATCAACTCCCAAGAAAATCACTTCATCCACCCTTTAAAATGGCAGGACAAGCTCCACCTGAAGGTGACTCAACCTAGTCGAACCAGATCATTCAGATGCTGCAGCAGTAGTGAGATGACATGTTACGACACCTACCTACTATGAATCGTCTGGTCCATAGTCATCAGATGTTACAAGATAGGCTCGAAAACTTTAAGCAAGGGTATATTGATTCTGAAAACAATCGAATGGCATCACAAACCGTACCATATCTAAGGCCACTACCACGGTATTCAGAGACGCCACCGTATACCCGGATCAACCATGCCTGCCATATTCATTACCACGATGAGGTCCATTCCACCAATCCTACAATGCTGAAAGTAATCAACGAGCTCCTTCACCAGACCATAACGCGAGAAGATCTCCTCCGGGTCAAACTGCTCGACGACGTCTCTCCTTCTCACCAGGACGAACTGCTAGGCTTGATGTCTCACTAGGACGAACCGCTAGGTTTGATGTCTCTCCAAGACAAAATGTTCGGCTTGACATCTCCCCAGGTCGGAATATCAGACAAGATTATTCCCCAGGACAAAACGCTCGAAGAAATGTCAGGAATATTGCCAATATCATAAGGTTCAAGGACATTTGACGAATCGATGTCGAATCGTACATGAATATTTGGAGAGCTTGGCTAGAGAAGGGTTCTTGGGGGAATATGTGGCCCCCGATAATCAACGGGAAGAACAAGCACGTGAAGATGTGCGTCGTAACGAAGAGCCTACCCAACCCGGAAGTAGCGGAGGAGGAGAGAGGACGGTTGGCATAATCAATGTGATACACAGAGCAAGATCACCTATGCCCGACCTGGAGCACGTGTTTCGAGCCAAAACCAGGAAATTGCCCCATGCCATCAAAGTTTGCCAAGTGATACCCTGGGGAAAGGGGCATCGAACTAGCTCTAACGTTTTATGACATGGACATGCAAACAGTGATTCGACCTCACTACAACACCTTTGTCCTTACTATGAATATTGGCAATTTCAGCATCAAGAGAGTGCTTGTCGACTCCAAAAGTTCAGTTGATATCCTTTACCTCCCAGCCTTCGTCCAAATGGGATTAGACCGAGCCACACTCATTCCTTCCCAGACACCCTTGGTAAGGTTCGAATGAAGTTCTATGCAGCCTTTAGGCGAGGTCGTCCTGCTTGTTCAAGTAGGACCAATCACCTTGCACACACCATTTTCCGTCCTGGATGTTCCCTCGCCCTATAATGCTATATTGGGAAGGTGGTGGACTCACGAGATGATCCATCGTCTTACTACCAAGTGTTGAAATTCCCAACACAAGATGGGCCAAGAGAAATCAGGGGCGATCAATTAGCATCTCAAAAGTGTCACATCCTGCTTCCCGACTCATCCAAGTAGCAATTATAGTGCAGGGCAGGTGAGGTCGAGGGTATGATTGAGGACGAGAAGGCAGGAGAGGGCATTGCAAAGCCAACCACCACAAATCGGGTTTATCAACACAAACTTGACTGAGGACAAAGAGGCTGAGCTGTTGAGATTTTTGAAATTACACCTGGACGTTTTTGCCTGGTTGCTCGAAGACATGCTGGGAGTCAGCTCGAATGTTATATGTCATCACTTGAATGTGAATCCCACACTCTCTCCTGTTAAGCAAAAGCCACGACGATTATCTCCTACCTATAATAAGGCTTTGAATGAAGAATTCGACAAACTCATCAATGTCGGGTTTATACATGAAGTGCAATACCCAGACAAGGTTGTTAATGTTGTAGCAGTCCCAAGGAAAAATGGCAAAGTCCGTGTATGTATTGACTTCACTAATGTAAATAAAGCATGTCCTAAATACTCTTTTCCTTTGCCTTGTATTGATAGACTAATTAACTCTACTGCCGGCCATGAAATGTTGTCTTTCATGGACGGATATTCTGGTTATAATCAAATTTGTTTGGACGAAGAGGATTAAGAGAAGACAACTTTCATCATGGAGCGAGACTTATTTTTTTATAGAGTCATGCCCTGGGCCTCAAAAACGATAGAGCCACGTACCAACGTTTGATGACAACGATGTTCAACCCATTGCTCGGAAAGACAGTTGAAGTATATGTAGACGACATAATGGTGGAAAGCAGAGTTCGGACAACTTTTGTTGCGAACCTGGGCGAACCCTTTTCGATCCTTCGTGCATATAATCTGAAGTTAAATCCTGAGAAATGCATCTTTGGTGTTGCTTCAGGTAAATTCTTGGGATATTTAATAAGCCAACGATTAATCGAGGCCAATCCTGCCCAGATACGAGCTATGCCCAAGCCCAAAACAAAGAAGGAAATCCAAAAGTTAACAGAATGGATCGCCGCCCTTAATCGATTTATCTCACGCTATTCTGATCGATGCAAGCCACTCTTTGACCTATTGCGTAAAGATGCCAATTTCAAATGGACAGAAGAATGCTCTCGAGCTTTTATCGATGGGTTTGGCCCCCATCCTTTCAATACCTGATCCTGGCGAGGTTTTATACATATAACTCTCCATCTTCGAGCTCGCCATTGGCTCTGTCTTGGTCCGGAGCACTGAGGGCGGTGAAAAACCAATTTATTTCACCAGCAAAACCTTTCTTAAGACAAAGTTTCTCTATAGCAAGCTCGAAAAGGTATGTCTCGCCCTGGTCTTTTCTGCTGAAAAGTTACGTTTTTACTTTCAAGCACATTCTATTGTCGTCATTACTGCAGTAGAACCCCGGATCTCCATTTCATAGCCTGTGAATAGTGACCATGTAATGTAATTTTCCGCATCCTTACTTTCAAGCACATACTATTGTCGTCATTACTGCTGTAGAACCCCGAATCTCACTTTCATAGCCTGTGAATAGTGCGATGAATAGTGACCATGTAATGTAATTTTTCGAATTTTGAGATAAGAAGTCCCGAAAATGGTTGGTTGTAGTTTCACTAAGCTTAGGTAATTTTATGGGATTTTACTTGTATGTTTATAATGTTTTCCCGGACAATGGAAAAGTTTACAACAAACCGGATTTATAGGGTTTTGCCTAAAACTGGAAAATCAGATTTTGAGTTATGAGGAATTGGATTTTCTAAGTATTTTTATTGGATTCAAATAGGGGGTACTTCCTTATTTTAATTTAAAACTTATAACTTAAATGTTTTAAAATAAAATAAGTAGAAGACTAAGTAGAAGAAAAGGAAAGGAACCAAAGCACAACGCAAAAACAAGAAACAGGGAAAAAATAGGCAAATCTGGTCGACCGAATTTGCTACCAGTCGACCGAACCTTGACCGGTCGACTGAACCTCATTACCGGTCGATTGATTCCGGTCGACCGAAGACACGGACATTTGTTTGGGGAATTTAGACAGAGAGGGGTCTTTTGACCGGTCGACCGATCCTTTCTACCGGTCGACCGATTATCATGTTTTTGCCTATGGCCGACCTCCTGAGATATTTTGAAGGGTGTATGAGTCTTTGACTCATTCCCTTTGGCTATAAATATCCCAATTTCGTGCCTTAGGGTTTCACAAACCATAGAGCGCTAAGAAAAGAGAAAAAAAGAGAGAAGGAGAAGAGAAGAAATAGGAAGAAGGAAAAGGTGCTTGGGTTTTGGATTTTCGGAGTTCTTGAGTTGATTTCTCAACTATGAAGGCTTGCTTTCTCGTTTCTCAACCTTTCTCAAGCGTTTTAGATCAAAGGGTTGATCTAGGAAGGTAGATACACTTCTACTACCTACCTTGTGCTATTATTTTTAAGACAAAACACTATGTTTAAGGGTGTTCTTGGATTGGTTGGATGATGATTGGTATATGGGATGTAAGTTATCACTACTATTGATGTTTTATGAATATGATTACATGTTTACAAGCTTTTTATGTCTATCATGATGTTCACAAGTACTATATGCACTCTACGTTCACAAGTCTTGCATGATCCGATGATTTCTCACAAGAAAAGGTGTTTTCCAAAAGTTCATAAGCAAGGTTTTGTTAAAAGAATTCACACAAGTTCACAAGTATTGATAAGGCCAAATTGTGGGTTGGTAAGTGACAAGGCCAAACTTGGGGTTGGTATTCTAAATAGTTTCAAAGCTCCCAAGGAATCTCACTATACATGGACTCACAAGTAGTCATGTCTCACAAGCTCACAAGTACACAAGCTCACAAGTTCACAAGAAATCATGCATACTCAGATCTCGCATGCTCATAGGGAATCCTAACTCTTGCAAGAATTCACAAGAACTCACAAGAAACATGATTATCATATGACCTCACAAGATTTATATGGTTTTGATTTCGCACGAAAACTGTTAAGGAAAGGGTTTTGGGGAAAGTACTAGCAAGGATTATATACTCTTAAGATTTTGCATGTTTGTGATATTATTCACTGTTAGCTAGTAGTTTGTATGTGACTGGGTATTCCATGCTTTGCCGAATTATTGACTTCGGCAAGTGCACGTGTTCCATTTAACGTATGTGGTTCGAAGTCTTGGATAGAGGAAGATTACTACGAGCCAGAGCCTACCATGGATCACTATCAGGACGAGGGAGTACTAGATAGGCGACCTGATTTTGACTTTTGCTGACTGAGCTAGGAAGAAAGAATTGTGTATGTTGAGTGATCGTCAGTCAATCTTAAATTATTCATTTTTAGTAATAATTTCGTAGAATAGTACTAGCAAGGATATCGTTCCTTTGAGGACTGTGCTGGTTTCGTTGCTTTTTATTCAGATTAATTTTAAACTAATAATTGAAACAATTGAATTTGGTTTGATTAAACTAAAACAATGAATTAAACTAAATGAGATTTCTAAATTAATTATCAACTAATGGTTTTAAATCATTTGGAAGAGAAAATCTAGGGTTTTCAAATCCACCACTAACCTAATAACCAACCCCTATTTTGAATTTATCCTAACCTCTTAAATTGCAAACATTCTAGTTAGAGTGACAGCACGTCCCCACTCAACTAATCTAGAAAAGTTTAAGGGATCAAGCCCTAGGCATATCGTATCTTCGGTTAGCACGAATGATACACACTAATCTACGGTTGTGTAATCACTCGTCTTCCCTTAGCATAAAATATCTTAGGACTTGGTCTCTCGATATGTTAAAACCATTGCATAAAACCTATGTTTAAATTCTAACGAAAATTAGCACAAGTGATTTTAATTCCAATTTCATAAAACTTAAGACAAGGTTAAAAATTCCATTGAAATCAAATATAAATAAAATAAATCTGGTTGTTTGAAAACAACCCTCTCACTATGCAATCAATGTCTTACAACTAAGAAATCAAAAATAAAACGACATAGTTACTTGGCTAGGGTTTTATCGAACCCTAGAATGGAAATTAGTTCATCGCGAGGGAGGAATGCATCATCTTCATAGACAAAGCTGCTGCACTTCTCTTCATGGCTTCCTTGATCTCCAGAGCTTCTCTTCTTTAGATCCAAAAATCTCTACAAATTTTTTTGATAATGATGATAATGAAATCTCTACAAGGAATCTCTCATTTTATAGAGAAAGAGAGAAAGATAGAGTCCTTATATAATAAGGACTTCTAATTTCTCTACAACTCTTCTTTTCTCTACAAAGTTTGGGCCTTAAAGAATAGTCAACTTGGGCCCAAAAGAAAACTTTTATGTAATTAAAATAAGCCCAAAACGCAGGAAGGGTGATTGATCATTTCTTCTTCACTTTTGCTCCTGAGATCCTTTTAAACCATCCATATTAAGCTCTTTTTCTCGGGTGAACCTGTAACAAATGTAAACAACCAAGTAGCATAAAATAATACAAATAATTACTCTAAAGAATTAACAAGTTAAGTTTGAGGTGCTTTTATGTATAACATTTAGCACCGATCAATGAGAGTGGGACTTGTCCACTCCATCACTTTTTGGATATGTTTTGTTGGTTCAGACTTGACCCTAACGATAGGAGTATTTTATTATACACTATTTCCGCTTGGTTTCCGCTATGTGTATAATTTGTGTACTCTAATAGGTTAATATGTATGCCTTATGTGTCATACGGGATGTATGATACGGTAGTCACGAGCTAAAGTACCCCTAACTCCAGGGGCTATTTTGGGTCGCGACAGAGTTGGTATCAAAGCTTAGGCATTAGAACCAGAGGGATTGAAGGGCGTTCTTTGAGTTGAATTTAGAACTCAGATGAACTTGTTTATAGGTTGATACTGCGACAAATTTAGTATCAAGCTTAGGGATTAGTTTCCCTTAGGCTCGGTTGTGCTCTAAGCGGAAGTAGGTTTTAGGGCTAGGGTGTTCTTTGAGTTGAACTTAGAACTGAGACGAACTTTAATATACGAGACCGTGAGAACGTAGCTTCGCTAGGACACAACAATATGTTTATGTTTTCATGTGTATACTCCGATGTATACGATGCTTATATAAAGCACTAAGTACTCATTGAACTGCAGTATTCAAGAGCTTGACGTTCGCTACTGTTCTCAGGATTATTATCATGAGGCGAAACATTCGAGGTAGAGGGTATCAGACCCGAGGGAATGGAGGTGATGTTCCTATGGGTGATGAGCAGCCTAACTTGACTCAGATCCTTGGAGTTATGGTAGCAACTATGACTATGCTTGCAGACAGGGTTGATACTCCTGCTGCTGCTACTATCCCTGCACCTCCTTTGGGCATCACACCTCAAGACTAGAGGCTTTCCGGAGACTGCGGCCTCCTACTTTTTATGGGACTCTGGATCCCCTGGTTTCAGAGACATGGATGATGTAGCTGGAAAAGATCTTCAGGACACTCCACTGTACAGATGAGCAGCAAATCGAGTGGGCTTCCTTCATGATGGAAGGTAAAGCCGAACATTGGTGGAGAGCTGCCCAGAGGCAGAGAGATGTCGGAAAGGCAGGGGTACCCTGGACATGGGGAGAGTTCTTAGATGTATTCTATGAGCAGTACTTTCCTAGATTTATCAGGGAGCAAAAGGTGAGAGAATTTGTGCTCCTTGAGTAGGGAGAGACGAGCGTAGCTGAGTATGAGGTGAAGTTCGTCGGACTTTCGAGATTTGCTCCACATCTGATCGCTGCTGAGAGTATGTGAGTCAGGAAGTTTGAGGATAGGTTGCGGTCTTTTATCCGGAATCAGGTTTCTATGTTCCAGGTAGAGACCTAGAAGGATATTATGGGAAAGACGAAGATCGCCGAGAGGAATTTTGCGGAGTTTCTCGAGAGGGATAGTAGCTTTAGAAAAGGCATGTCCAGAGGACAGTCCAGTGGCTTAGCACCGCTTGAGAAGAGGGCCAGGACTGCTCTATTCCAGACTTCTCAGCCTATGCAGGCTCAGAGGCCTTCTTTTGCCCCACAGGCACCGCGCTCTATCATTTCACAGGCTCCTAGGTATACGCCACCAGCTTCCTCGGCGTCGTTCTCCTTTGATGAGTGTGCCACGTGTGGCAAGAGGCGCAGGGTAGGAGAGTGCCGTAAGCTCTTGGGTGGTTGCTTCCATTGTGGTGAGCAATGCCACGTGATCAGGGATTGCCCGAAGAGGCAGTTGCAGGCCACGCCCCAGGGAGTCCGAACTCCACTTATGCCGACGGCACAACAGGGGTCTTCGCAGGCTTCTAGACCTCCACGGCCCACCCAGCCGCCTCACCAGGCAAATTAGGGACGGGTTTTCGCCATGACCGAAGACGCACATGCATCAGATGATGTTGTGCAAGGTATACTCAAGTTAAATTGTTTAAGTTTATGAAATGTTGACTGTATGTGATGTATATACATGCTTGTACAAACATGTTACCTATATAATATGTGTGACTTTTGAAATTTATTGACGTAAGTTAGTTTAAATATTCAGGCGCCTTGCTCATTAGCGAGTGCTTAGCCCGAGTGTTGATCGACACTGGATCATCGCATTCTTTTATCTTGCCAAGGGCATTGCCTCAGAACCGAGTCGATTACCCCAGGAGTTGTCCATTTCGACTCCGCTCGGTAAGACGGTTGATGCAGACAAAGTGTATCGGGGTTGAGTTGTGCAAGTTGAGTAGCATGAGTTGCTAATCGATTTGATCATCCTTGAGTTCCAAGACTTGGACTTTGATGTCATCCTCGGGATGGATTGGCTTTTGACTCATCATGGGCATGTAGCGTGCTTTGAGAAGATGGTGGACTTCAGGCCAGTGGGTGTGAAGCCGTTTCACTTCCGAGGGATACGGAGGAGAGACATCGCTCACTTTGCAGCCCTTAGTCTCTCAAGTTTAGAGGTACAAGACTCCTCAGCCATTCCGGTAGTGAGTGAGTACCTGGACTGTTTCTAGAGGTGTTACCAGGATTGCCTCCGGATCGAGAGATAGAGTTCGCTATTGAACTTACTCCTGGTACTGTCCGATTTCTAGGGCTCCATACAGGATGGTCCCTATTGAGCTTAAGGAGTTGAAGGAGCAATTGAAAGAATTGCAGGACCTTGGCTTCATCGGGCTGAGTGTTTCACCATGGGGAGCTCCTGTGCTCTTCGTGAAGAAGAAGGATTGAGTCGATGCAGATGTGCATTGACTACAGGCAGCTAAACAAGGTCACGATCAAGAATCGTTATCCACTACCTTGGATAGACGATCTGTTTGACTAGCTAAAGGGAGCGAAGTTCTTCTCGAAGATTGATCTTAGATTGGAATACCATCAGTTGAAGATCAAGGGCGAAAACATTCCCAAGATTGCCTTCAGTACTCGGTATGGGCACTACGAGTTCCTGGTCATGCCTTTTGGTCTGACGAATGTGCCAACTGCTTTCATGGACTTGATGAACCGGATATTCAGATCATCTCTCAATCGATGTGTGATCGTGTTCGTCAACGATATCCTTGTGTATTCCAAGACACGTGATGATCATGCGGGAGATCTCCGCTTTACATTGCAGACTCTTCGAGAGCATAACCTGTATGCTAAGTTGAGCAAGTGCGAGTTTTGGTTGGAGAAGGTGGCGTTCCTTGGCCATGTGGTATCTGTCGAGGGTATCTCAATTGACTCTGCGAAGATAGATGCAGTGATGAACTGGGAGAGGCCAAAGAGTGTTACCGAGATTCACAATTTTCTCTACCTGGCAGGATACTACAGGAGGTTTGTGGAAGGGTTCTCCAGCTTAGCGACTCTGCTTACCTATCTTACGAGGAAGAATGCTAAGTTTACTTGGAGCGAGAAGTGTGAGGCAAACTTCATGGAGTTGAAGAAGAGGCTTACTATGGCCCCTGTTCTCACAGTCCCATCTGGGAGCGGTGGTTTTGTAGTCTACAATGATGCATCACTTATCGGTCTAGGATGTGTTCTAATACAGCATGGAAAGGTCATTGCCTATGCTTCCTAGGAATTAAAAGACTACGAGAAGAACTATCCTACGCACGATCTAGAGCTTGCTGTAGTTGTCTTTGCGTTGAAGATTTGACGTCATTACCTTTATGGGGAACAGTTTGAGGTGTTCACGGATCACAAGAGCTTGAAGTATTTGTTTTCCCAGAAGAAGCTAAATCTGAGGCAGCGTTGATAGGTGGAATTCATAAAGGACTATGATTTATCGATCCACTACCACCCGGGTAAGGCAAATGTAGTAGCTGACGCCCTTAGCAGGAAGTCTTCTGGACACTTGGCTCACATGATGGTTCACGAGTGGAAGATGTTAGAGGAAATGACGAACCTCAAGACTAGCTTCAACATTCCTACTTTTGGGCCAGTCATGGCCAATCTTTTGGTCAAGCCTTATATCCTGGTTTGGATTAAGGAGTTGCAGAGTTCAGATACAGAGTTACTTGCTTATCGAGACAAGTCGGTTAGCAGTGGCAGTCAGGAGTTTGCCTTGAATGGTGATGGTGACATCACATTCAAAGGTAGGTTGTGTGTTCCCGCCGATGTGGTATTGAGGGGTGAGATCTTGGACGAAGCCCACCGGTCCAAGTACACAGTACATCCTGGAGGTACTAAGATGTACCAGCTCAAGAGGCATTACTGGTGGCGAAACATGAAGAGGAAAGTCGCAGAGTATGTTTCTAGATGTTTAGTGTGCCAACAGGTGAAGGCCAAGCATCAGAGGCCAGCAAGTCTTTTACAGTTCCTCCCTATTCCAGAATGAAAATGAGAGAATATCTTGATGGACTTTATAGTTGGCTTGCCAAGGATGGCAAGGGGCTCCGATGCTATCTGGGTTGTGATTAATCGGTTGACAAAGTCTGCGCATTTCTTACCCTATCGGACTACGTACATCATGAGTCAGCTTGTAGCCTTGTACACCAAGGAGGTGCTTCGGCTGCATGGGGTACCAGTTACCATTGTTTCTGATCGGGACCTTAGGTTTACTTCCAGGTTCTGGAAAAACTTTCAAAGTGCTATGGGTTCTCGGTTAGATTTCAGCATCGCCCTTCATCCTCAGACGGATGGCAGACTGAGAAGGTGAACCAAGTGATTGAGGACATGCTCAGAGCTTGCATGCTAGACTTTCAGGACAGTTGGGAGGATCATTTGTCTTTGGTTGAGTTCGCCTACAACAACAGTTACTAGGCGAGCATCCAGATGACACCTTTCGAGGCCTTATATGGGAGAAGTTGTAGAGCTCCTCTTTACTGGGACGAAGTTGGTGAGAGAAAGGTATTGGGTCTTGAGTTGATCGAGCAAACCACAGATAGGGTCAAGGTCATTCGAGAGAGGTTGAAGACTGCCCAGGACAGGTGGAAGAGCTATGCGGACACTCGCTACAGAGACTTGGAATTCCAAGTGGGGGATCAAGTCTTTGTGAAGATCTCTCCGAGTCGGGGGATCATGAGGTTTGACAAGAAAGGAAAACTTAGTCCTAGATATGTGGGACCTTCTGAGGTCATCACGTGTGTGGGTGAAGTTGCTTACAGAATAGCACTACCTCCTCACATGACAGCAGTCCACAATGTCTTTAATGTTTCCATGCTTCGGAAATATGTGTCGGATCTTTCACATGTCATTGATCCTGTGGAGATTCGAGAGGATCTTACATTAGTGGAGCAACCAGCTCAGATCTTGGATCGTAGAGACTAAGTCTTACGCACCAAGACGATTCCATTAGTCCTCGTGAAACGGCAACACCATTCTACGGAAGAAGTTACTTGGGAACGCGAGGGTGAAGTAAAGGAGAAATACCCTCACTTGTTTGAGTAGTATTTGTTTGTGTATGTAAAGTTGGTTGTTTTATGTTTTTCCATGTATGTCGGGCCGTCCTAATTTCGAGGATGAAATTTTTGTAAGGAGGGAAGGATATAGAACCCTGGATCTCACTTTCATAGCCTGTGAATAGTGCGGTGAATAGTGACCATGTAATGTAATTTTCCAAATTTTGAGATAAAAAGTCCCAGAAATAGTTGGTTGTAGTTTCACTAAGCTTAGGTAATTTTTTGAAATTTTACTTGTATGTTTAAATGTTTTCCCGGACACTGGAAAAGTTTACAACAAACCGGATTTATCGGGTTTTGCCTAAAACTAGAAAATTAGATTTTGAGTTATGAGGAATTAGATTTTCTAAGTATTTTTATTAGATTCAAATAGGGGGTACTTCCTTATTTTAATTTAAAACTTAAAGTTAATGAAAGGTTAAAAACATTAACTTAAATGTTTTAAAGTAAAATAAGTAGAAGACTAAGTAGAAGAAAGGGAAAGGAACCAAAGCACAATGCAAAAACAAGAAACAGGGGAAAAAAAGGCAAATCCAGTCGACCGAATTTGCTACCAGTCAACCGAACCTTGGCCGGTCGACCGAACCTCATTACCGGTCGACAGAAGGCACAAAAATTTGTATGGGGAATTTAGACAGAGAGGGGTCTTTTGACCGATTCGACCGATCCTTTCTACCGGTCGACCGACCTCCTGAGATATTTTGAAGGGTGTACGAGTCTTTAACTCATTCCCTTTGGCTATAAATAGCCCAATTTCATGCCTTAGGGTTTCACAAACCCTAGAGCACTAAGAAAAGAGAAAAAGAGAGAGAAAGAGAAGAGAAGAAAGAGGAAGAAGGAAAAGGTGCTTGGGTTTTGGGTTTTCGGGGTTCTTGAGTTGATTTCTCAACTACGAAGGCTTGCTTTCTCGTTTCTCAACCTTTCTCAAGCGTTTTAGATCAAAGGGTTGATCTAGGAAGGTAGACACACTTCTACTACCTACCTTGTGCTATTATTTTTAAGATAAAACACTATGTTTAAGGGTGTTCATGGATTGATTGGATGATGATTGGTATACGGGATGTAAGCTATCACTACTATTGATGTTTTATGAATATGATTACATGTTTACAAGCTTTCTAAGTCTATCATGATGTTCACAAGTACTATATGCACTCTACGTTTACAAGTCTCGCATGATCCGATGATTTCTTACAAGAAAATGTGTTTTCCAAAAGTTCATAAGCAAAGTTTTGTTAAAAGAATTCTCACAAGTTCACAAGCATTGATAAGGCCAAACTGTGGGTTGGTCAGTGACAAGGCCAAACTTTGGGTTGGTATTCTAAATCATTTCAAAGCTCACAAGGAATCCCACTAGACATGGACTCACAACTAGTCATGTCTCACAAGCTCACAAGAAATCATGCATACTTAGATCTCACATGCTCACAAGGAATCCCAACTCTCGCAAAAATTCACAAGAAACATGATTATCACATAACCTCACAAGATTTATATGGTTTTGATTTCGCACGAAAACTGTTAAGGAAAGGGGTTTGGGGAAACTACTTGCAAGGATTATATACTCTAAGCTTTTGCATGTTCATGATATTATTCACTGTTAGCTAGTAGTTTATATGTGACTGAGTATTCCATGCTCAGCCAAATTATTGACTTCGGCAGGTGCACGTGTTCCCTTCGACGTATATGGTTCGGAGCCTTGGATAAAGGAAGATTACTACGAGCCGGAGCCTACCATGGATCACTATCAGGATGAAGGAGTACTAGATAGGCGGCCTGATTTTGACTTTTGCTGACTGAGCTAGGAAGAAAGAATTGTGTATGTTGAGAGTGAGAATTGTCCACTCCATCTCTTTTTGGATATGTTTTGTTGGTTCAGACTTGAACCTAACGATAGAAGTATTTTATTATAAACTGTTTCCGCTTGGTTTCCGCTATATGTATAACTTGTGTACTCTGACAGGTTGATATGTGTGCCTTATGTGTCATACGGGATATATGATACAGTGGTCACGAGCTAAAGTATCTCTAACTCCTAGGGGGTATTTTGGGTCGCGACAACTGCTTATCCACTTAAAAGTGTGTCGGGAAAGCTTGAGTTGGCAAGACGAATGTCAAAATGGGTTGTTGCGCTCAGTGAGTATGACATTCAGTATCGTCCAAGAATATCATAAAAAGGACAAGCTATAGCCGACTTCTTAGCAGATTTTCCCGTGGAAGACACCGGATGGGTAGTAGATTAAGAGCTCCACGAGCTCCCAAAAGAAGTTGAGGACGAAAATTGGGGGCGTGACGGAACAGCTGTATGGAGCAACTATCGCTTATACTAATGGTGCAGGGCTCGGTTCCGTATTGATTAGCCCAGAAAATGTCAAGGTTGAAAGAATGGTACAACTTGGGTTTCCCGCTTCTAATAATGAGTCTGAATACGAAGTTTTACTGAATGGGCTAAAAAGTGCATTAGATCTCGGTATCAAGAAAGTCAGGGTGTTTTGCAATTCTTAGTTGATAGTGAATCAACTCAAAGGAATTTGTGAATGCCAGAATGACAGGATGCGTCGATATGACGTGCTACTTCGAGCTTGTTGTGATGCCTTCGACATCATCAGGCTCAAGCACATCCCAAGGGAAGACAATCCACATGCTGACGCATTGACTTCATCACTTCCATGGTACAAACTGACGAACCCAGGTCACTCACGGTCGAATACAAAGAATATTCGTCAATTGAACCAAGTATATTGGTTCAAGAGAATTTTGTTATCAGCAAGGCAACAAGCTGAATAACAACATTCTTGACCTATTTGAAGGACGAAGTTCTTCCAGCCGACCATAGAGAGTCACGTCGAGTCAAATTCAAAGCACCATGGTATACCATTCTGGATGGAGAGCTCTATAGCAAATCTTTTGGGGGACCACTCTTGAAATGTGTACATCTGTCTAATGTCAAGAGAATTCTAGCAATGCTTCACGAGGGAATATGTGGCATTCACTCAAGAGGATGTACTCTTGCTCATCGAGCTTTGGGGCAAGGGTATTTTGGCGCTTATATACGCTTAAGAAGGCTTAATGTGGAATGGCTCAAGGACCCGATTAAGCTATGTTGCTTCTTAACAGCCCAACATTTTGTTCCATAGTTTGATCGGGATGTTTCTGTCACAGTATTTCGGAAGTACTTTTCCACTTTAACCATCTAGCTCTAATTCTATAACAACATCATCTTCAATCTCTCCATCATTATAAATAATTGAGCCAATATATTGGAACTGGTTGCTTTAAGTATCTCTTGGTCATCTATCTTAACAACTATCTCCGCCATATTTATATTCTTACTAGAGTTGCATTCCATTTATTCCGTTTTTGTTTAACTTATTTGAAAATCCAAAAATTCTTAGCTATTGATCCACAGTTCTAGAATTGCATTTACTCCATCTTTAATTTCACCCACTAATACCACATCATTTACAAATAAAATACAACAAGGGACCTCACCTTGAATATGAATTGGCAATTCATACATAACCGAAATAAAAACATATGGACTTATAACTGATCCTTAATGTAACCCTACTATCACAAGAAACTGGTTTCTCTCTCAACTAATTGTTCTCATGGAAATTTATGGCTCTCTCATACATGCCCTTAATGAAATTAGTATATTTTCTTAAAACTCTTTTCTTTCCCAACACTTACCCAATTAATTATGTAGAGATTCTATTATATGATTTTTCTAAATCAATGAATACCATATATAGGTCTTTCTTCTTTGCCCCAAACTTTTCATCATTTGTCTAAGAAGATAGCCTCAATCATAGACTTTTCCGACATTAATCAAAATTGGTTTTCTGAAACCCTAATTACTTGTCTTGATCTTTGATCTATCACTCTCACCCATAACTTCTTAGTATGACTCATAAGTTTTATCTCACGATGATTAGTATAACTTTAGATATTGTTTTATATTCTCGTATACTGTAATACTTTTCTTCCATGTCCGGTATTTTTTTAGTCTCTACTAAATGTCTGACTAGCTAGGTGTTGTGTGCAATTTTCTACATTACTAAAATATAATGTCAAATCCATGAATCATATATTTAGGGTTCACTGAATCCGACACTACATATGTATGTTAGATTTTGACACTACCTGTAACAATGCAACAGAGACCTCGACTTTCAATGCATTTAGACAAATTAATCAAGATATTATTTATTTGTTTTTACCAATTTTCAAGTACAAGGAGAAATGGATCTTAGCTCCAAATTATGTGTTGGAAGCATCTCCAAATTTTCATCCATTGAATTCTTCTTGAAGAATATGGAAGCATGATGATCAGGTCCATCCAAATTACGAATGCTTTTCACACATTTTGTTCTAGGTCAGGTGTGCTTTCGTTTTGCAATCAACACAGGTACATTTCTTAAATTCCACATCCAAAAACAAATATAAAAAAACTATAAGGATATAAATATATATATATACATAAAGACCTGGTATTTACAGCATACCATTTACTGTTGAATCCAGGAGGTAAACTCAAGGAGTACAATGATCTTTCAGGACCTGTCTAGCAAGATCTAAAGCACCACTTTTTTTGTAAATCAAGTGCAAATTGTAAGCTGCTTCTTTCCGAAGGTTACAGTAACCCGGCTTCTGATTTTCTGGAAGACCTGAATGCTCGCTAGGAAGCTTCGGGATGGGGTAATCTTTCTCATGAATTGCAAGCACCTTTTCATAATATGAAGCTGCCAGGGAAACAAGGCCAACATGCTGATATGCCCTGGCAATGTTATATAATGCTTCCTGCACGAAATCCCATCATCATCATCATAATTGCACAAACGTTATCCTAATTATTTGAGATCATGCGCGGAATCCCAACGATCACATTATTTTATACATGTAGCATGTCTACTACATGCATTTTCACCTCGATATCTTCATGAAAATTAATAAGAGCACATTTAAGTGCTCCATTTTATTTAATTTTTTCTATTTTTAAAAGAAAAGTAAAGTGGAGCCCTTTCACACAATTGGTTTTCACTAGATCTTGATGAACATCATCAACTTCGTCCGAGATGAGAAGCATTCCAGCACTAGAGATTAGATTAGTTTTATGTTTTTTTAAAAACAATTATTGTAATCAAAGATTATGTTATTAGAAAAAATGTATATAAAATGACAGAAAGAGTTTACAAGAACATAAACTCAAGAAAGAGTGAAGCAAAGTAATACGGATCCCCCTAGACTGAAAGCAAGAACTTGTCATTGCTCAACAAAAGACAAAACTCAAAACAAAACCTCCCCCAGATTCTCCTCTACTCGCCGAATAGAACACCACTTTAAGTCAAGCAGTTTGATGCTTAGTAACCCAAACCTCCTAACCTGGTACTCGCTTCTGCTCTCAAACCACTCTCACCTGGGAAGCCCGGTTTCAACTTTTGTAGAGCTTGATTTATGGTTTATAAAGAGTGTGATTTATGTAAAGTTTCATTTTTATCCTCATTTTTCATGTTAAGTTGGGTGTATTTTGTCATATTGCCCACGATATTGCCCACGAATAGAACACCACTTTTGTAGAGCTTGATTTTGTCATTTTTATCCTCATTTTCCATATTGCCCACGATATTGCACCTCGACTACATCGTCTCCCGAGCACTGTCCATACTTACTAAAGACCAACAAGATAAGAAGTTATGAAATGAAGAAGGAAAGAACCAATCCACTCCTACTCGGGAAAGGAAATGTCCACATATCCCGAACGCAATTGGAAAATAAAAGAGCAAGTTATCCACCATTTCTTCCGCATGAAGGCACAATCCTCCACTCTCTATTTTTGCAAGTGGTCACAATTAAGAATCTTATTGAAAGTATTGTTCCATAGGAAGAAAGATTAGTTTTAAGTTTGACCTTGATTTGCTAAATTACATTCAAAAGCAAAAATCAGAAAAACAAAATTCAACCGCAATACTCACTAAAAATGATAACCACTACGCTAATTACCCCATATTGTTGCCTTACTTAGCAGGAAATGAATAGGAAACATCTAACAGCTAGAGGAGCTCGGGGCATGCCGGCATGCATTGTGCGTAATCCTAGTGTCCACAGCATAAGCAACAACAATGCTTTTGGATCAATGTACAAAGGTAGCAAGTATAAATACTTGTGACCCATCATTTAAGCCAGTTGGCATCATGATTTTAAAAATGGACACACTTCTTAACGTTTCTTTTGACATGTGTCTATTTCCGTGGGTACCGACCCTCTAAAACATAAAAAAATTAAAATGTTTTCCGACAAATTTCCTAATGTTTTGGTACAATTTTTTTTTTTGTTATTCGTCCAAAAATGGTACTTTCTTTATATAAAATGTTTTGATTGACACGTGAAGAAATCTTGATGGGGCAATATTTCAATACCTAATGTGATTCTATTAATCCCCCCCCCCCCCCCCCCCTTCCAAAAAAAAAATTTAGGCTCCGTTTGTTTCGATGAAAAATAGGGAAATCCGCAGAAAATGTCATTTTCGTGTGTTTGTTTGCATGTAAAATTATTCGGAAGAAAAATATTATACGGAAAATGGGTACCATTTGCAGAAAATGACATTCATTTTAAAAATTCGTATGTTATTTTCCCATAAAATCATCAGCTCTTTAAATGTAATGATAAAAGTACCCTCTATTCATATACATATTTATCAAAATGACAAAAATATCCCTAGTCAGTAGTCACATTTCAAAATGATAGAAATAACCCCAATAATTGTATTTTCTAAAATGAAAAAAGTACCCCTCTCAACGTGGCGAGTGTTTTGATACTCATTTTATTAATTCTTTAAATATTAATGCATGTTTCCATAATGTCTTCATGGTTTCCAAATTAAATAGAAATCAAACCTGGCTGTTTTCAGAAAGACGTAAATTGTTGTAGAGGAATGCAAACCCCTGTGTCAGACATTGATGCTTATTCTGAAGTCTAAATCCAAGGGCTAAGTTGATTAAAGCAGTCCCTGCAGTTAAAAAGAGGATGATCTTTCATGTTTCTAATCTAGAAAATGGAAAACAGCAATCTTACAAAAATGTAAATCACATTGACCTCCCTTGAGGTTTGGTGAAATTGCAAAAACCTCCCCTCTAGTTTCAAAAATTACACTAACCTCCTTTGAGGTTTGGCGAAATTGCAGAAACTTCCCCTCTTGTTTTTGAAATTACACTATTATCCCCTACCAAACTCGTTAAGTTGACGCCGTAAACGGAGGATGGTCTTTTACAATTTTATCCCCACTGATTTACTTGAGGAAACAAAGTCGTATAACCAAGTCGACCGACTTCAAGAAGGGCATGACACAATCAAAATGGAAAATGCTTAACTGACCACACATTCCGCTATGTAGCAAAATATCGGTGCTCATTAGTCCATGGCCTCTCTTTTAATTCCCATAATTGTGGTTAAGATTCACTCATCCCTAGGGTTTATCCATCCAACCTTGGTTTTTAGAAAAAAAATTAATTAATCTCAATTTAGTTAAGCTTAATCATAGTTAAAAGGGGGTTACAAGGGGCACATGGACACAGCGGTCCACTAGATAGCCGACTGTGGGGTCCTCTAATCACTACTCAATCAAAATCCATCTATTTCAGTAATGACATACTAAAGGAAGGGACCAACAACTGAAGTAGAGGGGAGGGCAGTGTAATTTTAAAAACAAGAGAGGTTTCTGCAATTTCACCAAACCTCAGGGGAGATCAATGTAATTTCAGAAATAAAATGGGAGGTTTCTGCAATTTCACCAAACCTCGAGGGAGGTTAGTGTGATTTCAGAAACTAGACCAAACCTCAGGGGAGGTCAGTGTAATTTACCCAAAATAAAATAAGAGAAGACCTACTCTTACCCACACAGAGATTGATCAAGGGACTGTCTGGCAGCAGTTTATAAGCTTCTAAGTATTCTCTTGCTGCAGCTTGATGCTGGCTAATCGAGGTAAGCTGATGCCCAAATATGATCATTGGAGGTACACAATCTTTGTGTGTGCACCGCATGCTATGCAAGAACTTGGAATGCTTTGAGAACCGATTCTCCAGTCTGACATAAAAAGAAGTTCCATAACAAAAGCTTAATATGTAAAAATCAATATGCAATAATCTCATGAGACCTTCATTCTATTTAGTAGTTTATGACGATATTGTAGGGGAAAAGGATGAAATAGAGATGAAAACATGTGATTTTTGAGGTTCTCCAACAAACTTTGTGGCACGTTAAATGATTTTTCTTTCTTTGGTAACCTCTGTATAATTTCAAAACAGAAATGAACGCCACTATATGTTTAAAACTAATTTCTGTAGTGTTGCAGTCGAATTTTCAAGGAAGTCTTCCACCAAGACACAACAGAGTCCAATTTATAAAACCACAATTGCTTCACAGTAAGTGGCAATAGCACAATGCTACTTAACCTCTCACTGCTCAATCCCCAAACATCCTCCTTCAAACACCTTAACGTTTGACGCCTAAATGCATTCCTTCCACATCCCCAATGTATTTGCACTCAGCTGAAATATAAACTGTTGAAACCCTGTCAACCAACCTATGCAACTCTCCAAGTAATCTATTTTCCCTAAAAAACATGGAAATCTCTTGATATATAAAGGTGAAGGCACCATTTATTAATGAGGCCCCACTAAGTGTAAGAACCATACAATGACTATATAGTTTGCCACCTCACTTCTCTCACAACAAAAGTTTTAAATTTTGGCCGAATCTTTGAAAGTGCGGCCGAGATTTCGCTACTTCGCAGGGTCCCGAAATTTCGATTTAGGATCTAGATGGTGAAGATTTTATTTACTGTGAACCCATATTGGGTTATTTACACAGAGGGATGGAAAAAATTGCAGAAAACCGAACAATTATACAATATCTGCCTTATGTAACACGTTGGGATTATTTAGCTACTATGTTCACAGAAGCAATAATCGTAAATGCACCCGAACCCGAATAGTTGGGAAATATTCAAGGTAATTATCGTTTTTACATTATTTTGTGCGATATTTTGCAAAATTTCGCACAATTTTAACAATATTTCACAATAATTTGGCAACAATTTGACATTGTGGCCAAGACATTTGGGATTTTTGCCCTGTTTCTCCTCTTTGATCCTTCTTGGTTCTTTTCACTTCATTTCACTCCCTTGATGCTAAATCAACCCATGTGAGATCACATTGGTTCAAAATTTTTGAGGGGATTCTTTTGAGAAAGAGTTTTCTGTGAAATATTGTGTTAAATGTAACTTTGTTTCAAATTTCTTTACTTAATAAGCTTAAATTTTAAGCAAATCATGCTAATTTCAATTAGGTTTACTTTTTTTTACTTAATAAGATTTTGTTGTGGAGTGGAGTCCTATGTATTTGTTGACATCCATTTAAGACTTTCTTTTTATGCGTATTTGATGTATTATACAATGAGTACGTTATATTCATGTATGAAATACAATACAACATCGCCAGTGCGTCTAACCTCAATTCCAAATGCATCTCTTACGAACTCGGGTTCTTTTTTTTCCTACATTTGTTTCTATTCCTAAGTGTGTAGTTATGTTAATTTAACAATTTCTAAAGTCTCAACGAAAAATTAAATGTTTCCCTACTTTTTGCGATATTTGCAAGGTTTAGTGACGAAAAAAGTCAAACTTCTTGCGATATTTGCAAAATTTCCCACGAAATTTCTCAATTTTGAAGATCGAAATTTACAGCCAAGTCCAAATTTAAAACCTCTCACAAACTGGGTCACGGTTTAGAGGTCCCTTAACTTTCCCATTGATATAATCTAACTTCAACTTCGCTTTTAGAGATATATGAACCGAACGAAATCATTCCAAATACATTCACATTTAATTTTACTGTAGTGATTAGGAACAGAGCAACAATCATTGCGCCCAATGCTTAGAACCACTTCTTAATCTCAAGACTGGTTTAATGGCAAATCAGAATTATGTTTAAGAAAAGATATGTGCAAAGGGGAGTTCAAAAGAAAAAGCAAAGCAAAAAAAAAGAAAACACCTTCCTACGCCCCAAGAGATGCGAAAAGTACTTGCCAAAAAGAAAAGAATTTATACCAAATCTTCAAAGTCCTTCCTAATGGAGCACCACAAGAGGAGTTTCCTAAGTGCCAACTAAATCCTTCCAATTTGGAAACTAATGGAAGTCTCAAGTATGTGTGAAGACTGATCTCAGTACAGGTGGTGGTATTAGCCAAATACAAAAAAAGGTACAACATTTTCAAAATTAAATGACTCGGACATTTCTTGCACTTAATTACTTTGTATTAGATAACCATTGAACATTTACTTAAATTACAGCCAAGCTATTAGTTTGACTCTCAAAAGTCTGATATATGTGTGACCACATGTACTTTTGCCTATTTAATGTGTTGTCTTACTACAAATGATAGTTTATAATAAGATAATGAGTTATGAGTGAGTGTTCATCTTTCTTATACTATTTCCTGAAATATCAATGCATATTTACATGATCTCCATAGTACTTCTTTAGTTCCCATGATAGTTAGTAGTTACAGGAAATCAACATGTTTCCATCTCCGAAGGGACCAATATGAAGCTAGACACTGACATTATAGAACTTGCTTAAAGATTTAGGAATCTCGTTGGTGCTCTAATTCTTTATTTTTATTTGGTTTTTACATTTGTTCTTTGTAACTTCATTCATTTCCAACACTTAAGTCGTTATTGATCACAATTTACAATCGATAAACATAAAAAAAAATTGTGGAAAGCTGACACATCATTGAGGTATGAGCAATAAATATCTGGGGAATAGAACCATAAAAAGGAACCACTTAAAAATCCTTAATTTGGAAAAAAATTGAAATTTTGCTATTCTCATGTTACAATTGTACACACATTTCAAGTGTCTGAAATGATGCAAGAACAAAGGTGTTAAAAGTCTTCTATTGATCTTGAAATCAACAAAAAGTTGACTGTTTGAGTGAGGGACTATCTTTCTGTCTCAGATGAATTTGTACCGTTACTTACATTCTCCTTTTGAGGAAACACTTCTGATTAAGAAGAAAAGAAGAGTTAAATGAAAAGTTGTTTTGATTAAAAGGGACGCCAGTAGGGTTTACAGAATGTCCTTGCATGTGAAGACATACGATTAACCCAAGAGTTAGTCTATAATGAGCAACCTGAATGCCAGTCGGTATGTGGAGCGACTCGTAGACCAATCCATATGTGGAGCGATCTGAAGGCCAGTCAATACATAAAGCAACCCGAAGGCATGAACTTAAGGTGACAAACCGCATGTACACCTAATGCGCCCAAGGGATCGCTTGAACTCCTTGCAACAGAAATCCCCTAATATGAGATTTTATATGCTGCATTTCCTAAATAAGGAGTCATGCAATTCATATAAATTGCAAAATCTCCATGGTCAAGATGCACTTTGATGGAACCATCCTTGGAGACAGTTCTAGGAATAATAAGGAGTTTCAAATGTTGGGAATAAAAAACATAAAAAAATGTTTACAATGACTGAAAAAGTGGGAGAGAAATTGTGGGGGATAAACAAAGCAGGAAAAAAAAACAGTATACAGTGACAATTGAACATGGGAGAGAGAGAGAGACTGAATGAAAAAGCAGAAAAAATTAGTTCCGACAAGGGGAGAGAGAAGGGAGATGAGAAGAGGACGAGTGTCTTCTCCTTTCTTCTTTTTGCCTTCTACTTTTCAGTTTTGCCCGGGAAAGGTAATAAAAAAACATATAATGGGTAATATATAATTATGGGTCCTACACAAATTTAAATTATAAAAAGCCCCTTTAAAGAGGGGTTATTGAGAGCTTTAGGGCCCTAAGATAATTTGGGGCAATTAAAGGCCTTTATTTTATTATTAGCTGCCTAGGCGACCACATCAGGCGACATTTTAACAACGATACAAAAAACAGAGGGGGAACATATGGTCCATCAACAAACAGAGGGAGAGAGACCAATTGATCCACCCATTAAGCGAGAGCCGAGAGAGAAGGCAGGTTAGCATGAGGAAAACATACTTGACACAGTACGATTTATTCTTTCTTCTTATTTTATCTGCAAACCTCTTTTTGTTAGATATAGAAATCCTAACATATTATATGGTAAAAGACACGAGAAACATATAATAGCACTTTTTTGTTGGCCAAACTGTCATCTTCAAATAAAATAAATTTACCCTTAAACAATAATAAAATTATATATGTCAGATTTTTAATAATGCCCACCTAGGCAAACAGTCGCCTGGGCCCAGCAGAGCGCCTGGCCACATAGGGGACCTACATGAGGTGACGCCTTTAACAACCATGGATATAACTTTTGCATGGGAATCCCGTTGTAATAGGATTGCTTTGGTTGGGGACTCATCACGGAGTGACTGTTTGCCACCCTCGTTGGAAATAGCTTTGACGTAGGAATACCATTGTGGCATGGTTTCCTTTGGTTTGGGTCTCACCTCACAGAGTGACCATGTGCCACCCTCGTAAAGGTAATTTTTGATATCCCCCCCAAGGGGTTACTTTTGATGTGGGAACCCATTATGGCAAGGTTCCCTTTTGTCAGAAACTCTTCTCATAGAGTGACAACGTGCCACCCTCATAAAGGGTAGCTTTTGATATGGGAACCCCATTGTGGCAGGGTTTCCTTTGGTTTGTGCCTCTCCTAACGAAGTGATCATGTGCCAGCCCTCGTAGGGTAGCTATTGATATGAGAACCCCGTTGTGGTAGGGTATCCTTCCCTCTCTTTTGTTCTTCTTTGTTTCGTTTCTGGTCCACACCAAAGAGAGGGAAAGAGAGGTCCTTCACCACACAATTGTGGAAATAGATAGAGATAAAAGTTGACTTGATTAGTTTAGTTTAGGGTTAGTGTTTGAAAGAAGGAATAAGAAGAAGAAGAAGAAGAAGAAGAGAAAGAAAGAAGAGAGAGTTTAGCTATTCTCTCTCATTAATTAGATTATATACTTAACATCTAGAAATGGATATTACAAGTATGTCATTACTACATATACTCTATCATAGTAACACCTAAAGGTCTACTATACCATAAAGGTACAATAGACTAAAACAGTATTCAACACTCCCCCTCAAGTTGGTGCATAGATATCTCTCATGCACAACTTGCTAATAATACTGATGAATTGAGGTCTCCCAATCCTTTGATCAAAACATCCGCTAGTTAATTCCCGATCTTCATAAAAGGAGTGCAAATGTCGCTTGATCTCTACTTCTCCTTGATAAAGTGACGATCAACTTCAATATGTTTCGATTGATCAAGTTGCACAGGATTATGAGTTATACTGATTGCTGTCTTGTAATCACAGTATAGACTCATTGGTCCTTGAGCAGGAACCCCAATATCTGAAATTAGCAATCGAAGCCATAGGAGTTCACATAACCTATGTGCCATAGCACTAAACTCTGCTTCTACACTAGATCTGGGCCATCTAGCTACCACTAGTTGCTTCTTGCTCCTCCATGTCACAAGGTTGCCACTCACAAATGAACAATACCCAGACGTGGAGCGCCTATCTATAATAGAGTATGCCCCAGTCTACATCTGTGTAGGCTTCTACCCGTAAGTCGTCATGAGTCGCATAAATTAATCTTTTCCCAAGGATGGACTTGAGGTACCTGAGTATTTTATACACTGCCTCCAGATGTCCTGAGATCGGTGCGTGCATAAACTGACTGACAACACCGACGACATATGCAAAGTCTGGCCTGGTCAAAAAGGTAAATTAGGCGCCCTACAAGTCTCTGGTACTTCCCTGAATTTAAAAGACGTTCCCCACAGTCTTCACTAAGCTTGTGGTTCACATCAATAGGGGTGTCATTGGGTTTACACCCCATCATCCCGGTCTCCTCAAGTAAGTCCAACACATACTTTCTCTGAGAGAAAGATATCTTCCTTTAATCTAGTAACTTCCATCCCTAGGAAGTACTTCAGACAACCCAACCTTGATCTCAAATTTCACTGCCAACTTACTTTTTAGCTTTTCCATTTCATCAGTCATTCTCGGTCACCACAATGTCATCCACATACACAATAAGAATAATAACATTCTAGTGGGAATGCTTGATAAATAGTGTGTGGTCTGTTTAGCTCTACTTGCAGTCATTCTTCAATAAAGCAGTGCAAAATTTCTCAAACCAAGCTCTAGGAGACTGCTTCAAGCCATACAATGTCTTCCTTAGCTTGCACACTCTCCCCTTGGCTAAGGAACTCATAAAGTCAGGAGGAGGTGTCATGTACACCTCTTCTTCCAAGTCACCATGTAGGAAGGCATTCTTCACAACAAATTGGAATAGGGGCCAATCTTGGTTGGCAGCAAGGGACAACAACACTCTTATAGAGTTCATCTTGGCTACGGGGACGAAGGTCTCCTGGTAGTCTATACTATGGGTCTTGGTGTATCCCTTGGAAACAAGTCTTGCTTTGTACCTATCAATTGAGCCATCTGAAAGATGCTTTGCAGTAAAGATTCACTTGCAACCCACTAGTCTTTTCCCTCTAAGAAACTCAACAACATCCCAAGTGCCACTCTTTTCAAGAGCCTGCATCTCTTTTTCCATTGTCTCTCGCCACTTTGGTTGAGATAGAACATATGTCGCACTACGAGGAAATTCATTGTTACAAATCTCCCGAGAAATACCCAATTTCTCCCGAGAAAACCCGAGAAAAACATCTCAAGTTTAAAACTTCGTTTTTATCGCGATATTTTAAAAATCTCACAAGAAATATAATTCTCTTTTAATCACGCATATATCACGAGATTTAGCCAAAATTTAACCCAGATTTTTTAAATATCATGAGAAATACGCAATGTTGTTGGTATGAATTTATAACTTAGTGTTATTTGTTACTATTTTTTGTAATTTCAATATATTTATTCAATCATTGTCGAGATTTAGGCGAGAAATACCGGAAAAAAAAAT
The DNA here is from genome assembly GCA_015143295.1 of Tetracentron sinense. Taxonomy (NCBI): domain Eukaryota; kingdom Viridiplantae; phylum Streptophyta; class Magnoliopsida; order Trochodendrales; family Trochodendraceae; genus Tetracentron; species Tetracentron sinense. The sequence continues at coordinate 921,736 of CM026556.1, forward strand.
TCAGATTTGAAAATCTCCCGAGAAAAACTTCAGCCGATAAAAACTCGAAAACGAGATTTGTAACACTAAGAGGAATAAACACAGAAGACAAAGACAAGGAAAAAGAGCGATACGAATGAGATAAGGCAGAATATGAGACAAAGTTAAAGATAAGATGAGCACAAGAACGAACACCCTTCCTTAAAGCAATATGAAATGAAGAATCATCAATTAACTCAGGAATAGAATGAGGGACATTACCTTTGACTGATGGATTAGAGAAGACGATACATATAAGTTTCGGTAGTCCCCTATTCGATATTTATTCTGATACAAAACGGGGTAAACAATCGTACATTAGTTATTTATGTTTTCAATCACTATGTAATTATAATTGTGTTTGCTACTTTTGTCTTTGAGTCGTTTCCCATGACTCTATAATTGGTAAATTTGGTTCTCATGACTCGTCTGATTTTTAAAATTTTTAATTTGATTATTGTTATAAAATGAAAAAATATATATATATCACTTGAAACTGATACATATAAGTTTCGGTTAGGACCGATACATCCCCAAAACCATATTTTTAATCATTGGTCATGGCTCACTTCCGAGTCACCCATTGCACTTCAAGAGAACTAATTTTTACAAATCAAATCTTTAAACTACCACCACAAATGGATACACAACCCAAGTCAATACTTCCAACTTCACACAAAGAATTTACACAACCCAAAACAACATTTCTAAATTCACACATCTTTCTTCAAACACTTGGAGGGCACCCAACTTGCACATCACCTTCATGGAACACTTTTCATTTTCACACATTTTTTTTCAAACACTTAGTTGGCCCAAAACAATATTTCCAACTTCACACAACTTTCTTCAAACACTTTTAGGGCACCCAACTTGCACATCCACTTTTATGGAACACTTTTCACTCTCACACAACTTTTCTCAAACATTTAGGGGGCACCCAACTAGCACACCACCTTCAAGAGAGACCAAATACCATCTCCCATGCACATTGCCATTGGAAATTTTTGCCAAACAATCGTAAAAACACTTTTTCATAATAACTAATGAGAAAAATCCTTAAGAAGAAGAAGAAGTCTATTCTCTCTCATTCATTAGATTATATACTTAACATTTAGAAATGAATATTACAAGTATCTCATTACTACATATACTCTGGCATAGTAACACCCAAAGGTGTAGTGACCCAATATTTTGTGAGTCAAATCATTAAAAATAATGATAAGAATAATAATAAAGTATGAATAGTTGAAGTTGCATACATTGTATGACAGATCTTGGGTAAAGTTTAAATTTTAGTTCTAAGGGAGTTAGTGGTCAATTAGTATAAGAGGCTAAGAATTTAACTTGCTAGGGTAGGTGGCATATGTAATTTCATAAAGAGAATAATGGCATAAGGGTCATTTCACCCTTAGGTTGCATGGAAATATGCATTTAAGATGTAGGGCATATGGATCATTTCATCCAACCTCACAAGAGTCTCTCATAGAATAAGAAAATATAGTAAGGGTATTAAAGGAAAAACCAAGTGGTGGGGCATAGTTGTAATAAATAGAATAAGTGGAGGACCAAAGGGTCATATCAGCCAAAAGTGAGGACTATTTAAACCCTATGGCCGACCACTTCTTGGCATAGGCTTCATTTTAAGAAGAGAAGGGACAGGGAGAAGAGAGGAGAAGAAATTAGGAGATTGTGGCACACCTCCACCGAATTCATCAACTTCCATCCGCATTCAGCAACAGTCAAAGTGAGTTTTCATTCTCTCCTTTTCTTGTATACTTGAGATTGAAGGGTAGGAATGAAACAAAAGTGCATGTTACATATTTGAGCTTGCATGTGATGGATTGAGTTTGCATGTTAAGAATTTGAGCTTGTAGGTGAAGAAGTGAGCTTGCATGTTAGTAATTGAGGTTTACATGTAGATTTCTAGGTTTGCATGCTAGGAATTTAGCTTGCACGTAATGGATTTGAGTTTGAATGTACTAAAATTCATATATACAGGTGGTGAATAAAATCAGGAAGTCCCAAAGTGAATTAAAACTAACTTGCTATATTAATAATTATTCATAGTTTTCCTATAAACTTTTGTGGGAAAATGGTTTTAGTAGTGAATACGAAATCTGGAAAGTTTCAGGTGGATTGCAGCTGTTTTACTATGTTTTTAACGTGAAGTAATGGTGCTGTCTCCTATTTTTGGGTTGTTTAAGTTGGAGTTGATTCAAAGGATTTAGAATCATGGAGTATGTTGAGTAATATTTAAAGGTTTGAATGACTTTATTATGGCTTGATTAAGTAAATATGAATTTCTATTGACCATGATCTAAGGTTTAAAACTCCTAAACTTGATTTTAGATTTTTCGATTTACTAAAATCTTGGATATATACTATTCTAATTTTTATGAAAACCATTCTAATGATTTGATTATACATATGATTTTTGGGGTTGGATTTGAGACGGGCAAAATTTGGGTTAGATGCATAAAATGAAAGCAACTAGAAATAAATGAATATACAGTTTGAAAGACTCATGTCTACAAATGATAATTTATGTTTAAGGAAAGAGACTTGGAGGAAAAAGAAAAGGTATTGATCGAGAGGTAGACTGGGGATTTCGATATACGAGGAAAAACTTGCATTTCAAACCTTTCGAAAGTACTAAGACCACAGGGAGTTAATCCAGAATAGTAAGTATATTCTACTAGCTGACTCTGTAGATACAATTATGAATGTGATGTTTTGAATACATGCATGTTGTAAAATTGTTATGGAGTATGTTACTTAACCAAGACTAATATAATTGTAAGTACACTAGCATACTTTGTAGATATAAATTTAAGTATATCCTACTAGCATACTTTGTAGATAGAATTATGTATTGATACTCTAATTTCATGGCTATTAGTACTTGGTATTGAAGCATGATGATTAAGTATGTTCTATTGTTTAGACTTCATGATTGATCATGCATGCATGTCATGATTTCAATTTCAGTTTTTAGAACGCATGCTTATACAAGCGTTAGCATGAATTTGAAAAGAAACAAAAATGGTTTATGCAAGACATATCTAAGATCTTACTTCAAGGATCATGTCTACATCTATTTCCTTAGGCTTCAAGTGATCAAAAACAATGATAAAGCCAGAGGTAGGGCTGGTCAACGGAGTTGGGGACCTTGACATTATATCTATATATTACACTATAACGGTCAAGCATGGCCGTTATCAAGTCAAGGCTCTAACTCCCGGCTTCAAGCATAAGGGATGCTAGTTTGCGACGGACTATGAACGGCAGCTAGGCATACCCAAATTTCAAGAGAACAAGAACAGTCAAGCATTAGGAATGCTAGTTTGCGACGGACTATGAACGGTAGCTAGGCATACCCAAATTTCAAGAGAACAAGAATAGGAACAGTCAAGCATGAGGAATGCTAGTTTGCAACGGACTATGAACGGCAGCTAGGCATACCCAAATTTCAAGAGAACCAGAACAGTCAAGCATAAGGGATGCTAGTTTGCGACGGACTATGAACGGCAGCTAGGTATACCCAAATTTCAAGAGAATAAGAACAGGAACAGTCAAGCATGAGGGGTGCTAGTTTGCGAAGGGCTATGGACGGCAGCTAGGCATACCCAATTTCAAGAGAACAAGAACAGGAACAGTCAAGCATAAGGGGTGCTAGTTTGCAACGGGCTATGAACGGCAGCTAGGCATACCCAATTTCAAGAGAACAAGAACAGGAACAAGAACAAACAAGTTCAAGCAAGTACAGTACCCTGATTCACGCAAGACAAAAACAAGATCAATACAACATGTTTTATCAAACATAGTACACGACAATAACCATGAGTTACAAACATGTTTTAAGTAATTCAGTTCATGCATGCATCATCATTATATTGTTTTACATTCTCATGCACGATATGTTTTGTATATTATCCATTGTTTGCTATTAGTTTGTACTCGCGGAGTATTCCATGCTCAGTCGTACATTTTATGTCGGCAAGTATTGGCTTTAACATCTGTGGTCCTAGGCCATGGATTGAGGAAGATTATGGCGAAGAGGAGCAGTGTATGGAACCTTAGGTGGAGGCTAGAGAGTTGGATGTGTGGCCTTATAAATAGTCCTAAGTGATCAGAAAACTTTGAGTGTAAATATTGTTTTGTGAGCAAATCTGTTTGCTCTTACTTGTGGGTTCATGTATCTAACTTTGATAATACTTGGAATATTTCAGTTTGAATAGAAATGTTTTAGCTTCCACTATAGTTATGCCTTGTATTTTACAGGATGATGTGATAAAGCAGGTCAGGTCATAATCTAAAGTATCCCTAACTCCTAGGGGGTATTTTGGGGCGTGACAAAAGGTCTACTATATCATAAAGGTACAATAGACCAAAACAATATTCAACAGTAAAGAGACTCTTAGAGAGATCCATACAAGAGGGATCTCCACCTTTCTGTGGTGAAAATTGTGCAAGAGAGGGAGAGAGACTATTGAGACAGAGATTTCTATCACTTTTCCCCTATGTATCGTCTTCTCCCTCTCTGTTCAAGGGCCTCAATCTCCTTTCAAGAGACTCTCCTTTTGTGAATAGCTCCCCCCTTTTAAAATAAGGGAAGAGAGAGGTCTTGTTGCAGATGGGACGTGAGGGTGGTTAGGGAGAGGTTATGTGAAAGAAGAGAGGGACACTTGGTGAGAGATGAGTGGAAGAGAAGAGAGAAGAGGTGTTCGCGGCAAACACCTCTTGTCGCAGATGAGATGTGGTGACTGGTGAAAGTGGGGTGAGAAAGTGGGAGAGGGAAAGGAATGGGATGAAAGTGGGACATGTTGAGGGATGTGAGAGGGGCTAGATTAGTAGTGAAAGAGTGATGTAGGGAGAGAGAGAGATGAATGGAGTTGGCGACAAGAGGAGTCTCCCTTACCGTGGATGAGACGTGAGGAAAGATGCGAGAAAGTGATAGAGAGAAAGTGATGAGTGGAGAGGTTATGTGAGAGAGAGGGACACTTGGTGAGAGGTGAGTGGAGAAGAGATGTTCGCGGCAAACACCTCGTCGCGGATGGGATGTGGTAAGAGTGGGGTGAGAAAGAGGGAAAAGAATGGAATGAAAGTGGGACATGTGGAGGGATGTGAGAAGGGCTAGATTAGGAGAGAAAAAGTGATGTAGGGAGAAAGAGATAAATGGAGTTGGTAGCAAGAGGAGTCTCTCTTACCATGGATGTGACATGAGGAGAGATGTGAGAAAGTGGGAGTGAGAAAGTGATGAGTGGGAGGGAGATGGGTGAGCTGATTGGTTAGAGAGAAAGAAATGGTAACAAGCAGGGATATCAACGGGCCGAGCCAGGCTTGGGACAAGCCCGCCTAAGGATTCAAGAGGAAGATGTTTTGCGTGCTTTTTTAAAATTTTATTAACGGGCCTTGTTGGGCTGGGCCCAGTTAGAAGTATAGCCTAACGCTCCCGGGTCTAAGACTCTAAGCCCAAGTCGGCCCATTCGCCTAACTATTTAATCGTGCTGGGCCGAGCCACCCCCAATTGACAACCCTAATAACATGTGGAAAGAGGAACAGAGAAGAAAGATTTTGAGTGGCTTAGGTATGGGATGGGTGAATCATAATTGGTGCACTCCATCCCTTTGGTTTGACATTAAGTGAGTAGTCCCCTTTAGATTTAGGTGTAAAGCTGGGACAACAAGAGAACAGTGTACCCCTTCCGCATAGGGTGTAAAGGCCTTCCGCATAGGGTGTAAAGGGGAGTGCATTGAGGTTGGTACACCCCAAAACATTAGGATGTGAAGTGGGCACGGTGAGATTGAATTACTCAACCATTAAGATTGGGCATAAAGTGGGTGTATCAATGTTGGTAGACATTCACCAATCTAACTTGGATATGTTGGAGGTGCACCAAGAGATCGGAACACCCCACTGATTAAGGAGTGAAGCAGACACATTGGGGCAGGTGTGCCCTACCCAGTTGGGTGTGAAGTGGGTACAACAAGGTGGTAACCCAACTCCCAATCTGTGAAATTGGGCTGCCTACAACTAGTCTAAAGCCCTAATGTGATAGACCATCTGAAGGAGAAACACTAGTCCCTAATTTGAAAACCATCCGAAAGAGAAACACTAGTGAAATGACAATAGAATGCCATCAATTTAAACATGCCGACAAGCATGAAATTCGAAAGGGGGCGATAAGATTTAATAGGGAAACAAAATACACGTTTCTAGATAAGGAAAAAAAAATTAGAGAGAGAGAGACCGTAATAAGACAATCCATAAAGCAACTTAGTTGAAGAAGATTAGGACCCTGGAAATGTAGATATACCATTGGACTAAGAAAGTGAAAGGTAAGAAAGAGGAACAAATGGTTAGATTTAAGAGCAAAACAAAACACACAGAGAGAGACTCTAATGTCACAATCCATTCAGAAGGTTTGGACAAGAGAGAATTTAGGGTTTACGATTCTCATGTTGCCAATAAGGAGGCCCAAGGGAGAAAAAAAATTCCCACCAGAGGTTTGGACAAAAGCCCAAGACTAGGTAGCTCTAGTCTATAATTGGTTTATATATCTCTCTTACCAAAAACAAAACATGGCAGCATTGGGATTGTGAACCAAAAAGGCGATGCATGGTAATTTCCCTTGAACTTTTATACACATCTCTAATGCAATCAAGATCAGATCTAATCATCTAATATAATTATCTATAAAATAACCCAAATGTATGTTAAAAATTAACCCAAATGTATGTAACATACTTCGGATGCAATCCCTCATATGAATGGAAGAGGGAAATAACACAAATCTTGAATCCATTACAAATTTTCACGAATCCATTCTGGGAATTTTATGTCCACCAAGCCACTAAAATCCATAAAAGCAAGTGTGAATTCCCTAAATTAAATTTTTTTTTTGATCTGCTGAACAACTTCACCTTTGGACAGTACAGATGTGTGTCGATGTACATCCCAATGACATCAATAGATCAAAGAGAAAGGTTATTCTCAAATCATAGAAAATGGAGATTAAAATTTAAGAGAGAGAGAAAAGGCGGCAGAATAAAATGAAGCTGGATAAGGGTTCAGCATCCACACACATAAGAGCTTAAATATTCTAAAAAAAATTATTAAACAAGAGTACTTTTAATCAGGATTCTTCATTTTGGATTCGCAAGAGATGTTACACCCTAGGGAATGGAAAAATTCGATTTGGCACAGTACTTGCCAGTTTTTGGGAAAATAATGAAAATGTTGAAATATTTGCTGTTCTATCAAGAATTGTTGAAAGAGGCATAACAACATAGGCAGAACTCAATAAGACTGACCATTTTAGTGTCAAAACAACTCACTGACAGGCATAATACTCTCATAGACAATATTACATTGGTACATGATTTGAAACATCCAATAGTCATATTATATTAGTAAATTAACTCAAATAATGTCCACAACTATACACTTGACTATTTTCCATATTTACCCATGAAATTGCTAATTTGCAGCTCCATCTGTATTTAACCATTTATTCCTGAAATTTCCTCCATCCAAAGGAAATGTGTAGTATGTTCCACATAATTCACCCTAATAAAACTACAAATTTATAAGATTGCACGATGCTAATTTATCTCTCTAGGACATCCCCTGCTTCTCCTCTTTCCAGCATTCTATAGCCAGATATTTTTTATACATTTTCCACTTCTTATACTTAAATCTACTTACTAGAACAAATAAATACATAATTGATGATAGCATATGGCTGTTCAGAACTGTCAGTTTAATGCGTTTCTAGAATCATTGTGTAGTAGGGCATTCGATAACCCTGTGTACCACTGCTTCCGGCATATAAGTTACAGGCTTAACAATATATTTAAGAAATTCCACAAACAAGGGAGAACAAGTTAATTGATATTTGCCACTGTGTCCAGAATCGATCACATGCTTTGTCAATGCAAACATGGTCCCCTTACATTGCATATTAATGAGAACTAAGATCGCAACATAGCTTAAAAGCATACTGTTAATAAATGCACTGAAACAGAGAAATATGAGATGTTTTAAGCAAATCGGAGATATTGCAAGTTATTATACGGCGAGCATATTACCTACGGTCATAGTTCTTTAATTTTTTCAAAAAGTCCCGAATAACACTCAAATTTTTCGGCGACCGATTAATTCACGAAGCATTCACGAATTTTGGAAATAATGGCGACTTTTTCAAAAAGTAGAGAATTTCGCGAATTAAACACGAATTATTCATGACTTTATGAAAAAAGTTCCGAATAAATATCTAGTAAATGAAATATATCATTTCATAATTTTCATAATTAGTAATCGTATTTTATATTTGTTCATAAATTGACAGATATTTTCCCGATTTATTTCTGAATTTCCGAATTTTGCCAATTTTTTCCAAACTTTTCCCTATACGAATAGTTCCAAAACCCCAACTTGCTAACTATGCCTATGGCTACAAGAAAAAGAAAAAAAAGCGTAAAATACCTCGAAATAACTTTGTAGTAGCAATTCCAGGCAGCGAAGCTGTATGGATGCTGCTGAACAATGTATCGTGCACAGTCATACCCATGTGTTGGATCCGTGGTGTTGGAAGCTATTTCTGTGGAAGAATAAGAACAAAACCTATATCATATTCTTTTACCACTTTTTCTTCAATAAACACGAGCCAGAGATTGAAATTGTCTTCAGATGATGGAACTTCTCTTAAGAAAAGTAAAATAATATTTCAAATTGACATTTCTGACATCCAGATCCAGATAAATTAATACAGAAAAATACAAATATTTTTGCGTTTATGACTTACGAGCTCCAAGAGACCGAAGCTCCTCCTTCTTTTCAACTGATAGTGTGTTCATTGTGTTGTATGCTAGCCTCAGAGAGTGATTAATAATCTCTAATGCTTCCCAATACCTTTGCAAGGATGCCAATGCCTTGCATAACTAGGCATAGGACAATGAAGTGGGAAAGTTAGTCACAGAAAGATAAAAATTTAACCTCCAGTGGTGATGCTAATTGAAGGTTGAAGCATCCATTAAAAAATAGTAATAATGATTTCAAGTAAGATAAAGAATGAAAGAACAAATAAATCTTATCATTCCATTGGTTAATATAACAGAACCAAGCAAATAAGGTTACACAAACTCTAATAAGTAAAAGGGGAAATCGTAATACATATAATGATATAAAAGGGCCAGATTGCCAAAAAATGTAGATGCGCTAAGTGGTAGCCCTTATATATGACAATATTTTTTTTCCTTCGAGGTGCAAAGTGAGATGCCAAGTTTACTATTGTCTCCTTAAGCTTTTAATCTCAAAATTTCCCGAGCCCCATTGAACGCAAAGCGTTATTTAAAAGGGCATTACAGAAATTGATTTTGACTTTAACCATAATAGAGGAGAACAAAGCAGGACCGAGTTCCATTGAAATTGAACACAAGGCCAACTTATTTTAAAGCCTTCCTTGATGCAAGTGATGTAACAATAATAGAGAGAGAGAGAGAGAGAGGTAGGTTGGTGAGGGAAAATTTATTAGTGGAACTGTTTTTGCTGTTGCTTCCTCTGAGTTTTGTGGGATTTGATGGGATTTGAAGGTTTCATTTCGTTTTACCTACTATACTTCATTCATCATGAGTTCTTAAGGTTTTGGGCTTTGGGCAGGATTTGTTTTTCCTTCGTTTTCATTAAGGTCAATCTGAATGGGTTTCTAAAAATCTTGTATCTGGGCATTCAATGAGGTTGGGTTTTGGGATTTTTTTTTCAACCTTATTAGATTTTGACGCGCGTTTTTTCCTATGTTTTAATTTTTATTTTTATTTTGTCCTTAAAGAGTGTTGGTTTTGTATACTGATTCTCTGTTTGGTTGGTTTTTGTTTGGATGGGATGTCTGAAAATTTGGATTCAGCGTTTTCATGAGGATGAAATCTAGAGTTTGTTGTGGGATATTCTTTTTCTTGTTTTCTTAGATGAATTTTTTATATTTGAATTGAATCCTTAATTTTGGACCCTTGAAGGAGGCTAATGTTTAGGTTTCTCAAAATTCAAACTGGGATAGAAGTCGGCTAGAATCATACATCTATATGTTTTCTTTTTTCCTTTTCTCTTTTAGATTTAGTCACCCTGGTCATGTAAAAAAATTTAGTATTAATGGAAGAATCTCTTGTTCAGTGTGTTAAAATGAGTAGAAAGTAAAAACCCTACAGGAATAGGGGAGAAAAAAGATGATGACAGGAAAAGGAAAAATTAGGGAGAAAGCTTAGTGCTTTGTTTGGTTGCTGAGAAAATAAGGGATGGAAAAGAAAATAGGAAGAAATTCTGATTTTCCATTGTTTGGATACAAAGAAAGTGAAAAAAGGAAAAGAAAATGGGGAGAAAATTTTATGATTTTTTCTCCCATTTGATGGATTTAGAATCTTTAAAAAGACCTTGGATTTTGAAGAGAAAAGAAAAGAAAAAGTTATTGGGTTCTCATCTCTCACCTCTCTTCTTCTTTCCCACTCCAAGTGGATGTCACTGATTTCCGGTGGTGGCTCTGGCAAAGACACCGGCGACATCGGCGATTCCGACGACAGCAATAGCATATTCGATCCTCTATCTCTCACTGCTATATCTCTCTCTCCCGAACTCACAGTTTGGGGGTTAGATTGATTTAAACAAGCTAGAATAAGAACATGATAGGTTTTAATCTTGATTTTGATAAGGATTTAAGTTTTAAAATGATTTTTAAAAATTCCATGTTGGATTTTAGTTGAAATGAGCAAAGATTTAAAAAAAAAAAAAAAACTGAAGGGGTTTGGATTTATTTTAAAAACAACATTATGATAGGTTTAATCTTGATTTGGATAAGGATTTAAGCTTTTAAATGATTTTTTGAAGTTCCATATTGGATTTTTGTTGAAATAAGCAAAGATTAAAAAAAAACCTGAAAACAGTAGCTGGACGTCCCTGTCGTGAGGAAGAAGACAGGGACACAGCTGGTATTTGTTTAATTGTTTCAGATATTTTTGAAAAAAAGTTTTAAGAAATGTAAAAAAAAATATTCAAAAGTGTAAAAAAAATTTTGAGTAAAATTAAAATTTTTGAAGTTATTTTAAAAGGATTAGGGGTATTTTGATAATTTTAAAAGGTAGAGGCATTTTGGTAATATTAAAAAAATTAGAAAATTTTCTCTCTAATTTTCTAGACAACCAAACGACGGAAAAATTATAATTTTCTTCTCTTCTTTTCTTTTCTTTTCTTTTCTCGACAACCAAACACAGCATAGGGGTGGGTTAGATTCTCCTTTTCTATTATTTATATCACTTATAAAACAAGATTACAATAATACTCTTAATAACATGATATCTACACCCATAATAATATAATAATAATAATAACATATCTCAACACTTCCCCTCAAGCTGAGCATAGATATGTATCATGCCCAGCTGATTAAGAACAGATTTTAATTTTGCCCCGGCAATATCTTTAGTAAGCATATCAGTAGGGGTGTCGATGGGTCGGGCCGGCCCACGAACCAGCCTGGCCCTCTTTAGGCCCGATTATTAGTTGGGTTGTGCTTGGGCTTAGAGTCTAAAGCCCCTGGCCCGTTTCAGTAGGGTTCTAACCGGGCTTAGCCCTACTCACCAGGCCTGATTAGGCCCGTTTAGTTTATAGGCCAAAATTACACATGCTTTTTTAGATGGACTGGCTCAGCCCGATTAATAAGTGGGCTGACCTGGCCCATTTATTAATCGAGCCCAGTTGGTCCCAAGCCGGCCCGGCACGAACCGTTGACACCCCTACATATTAGCAAGCCGATATTCAGTTATAACAAACACAGATTATGAGAAATAGCCAACTCTCGGATGAAGTGCCTATCAATCTCTATGTTTAGTACAATCACAATGTTGATGGCTGCAATGTTGTCACAAAACAAGTTCATTGGAATATCTACCTTACTCGGCTTCAGCACTAGACTCACCACCACACTTTGCTTCTTACTCCTCCAAGTTAAAAGATTACCTCCGAGAAAGGTAAAATAACTTGTAGTGGACCTTCGATCATCAACATTTTCCACCAGTCAGCATCAGTGTAAGCTTCTAGCCGGAGATGTCCATGATTAGTAAATACTATGTCTTTTCCTGGAGCAGTTTTCAAATAACGCAAGATCCTCTCAAAAGCTTCATAATGAGGAATCTGAGGTGCATGAACTGGCTCACCACACTTACCATATGTGCAATGTCAGGCTTGGTGAGATAAAGAGAAGACTACTAACTAGCATTTGGTATATCATGAGTGCTCAACTTAAGATTTGATTCAATCAGAGTATCTATAGGTCAAACACCTAGTTTTTCAGTATCCTCATGCAAGTCTAAGGTATACTTTCTCTGTGAAATAAAGATACCCTTCTTGGAGCAAGCCACCTCTATACCAAAAAAATACTTGAGACTTCCTAGGTCCTTGATTTCAAACTCTTGTACCAAAAACTTCAACTTTTAGATCTCTTCAGAATTATTTCTTGTCATCAACACAGACATTTAAAATTGTAATTAACTGCACATGACGTCTCGAAACGAGTGTGTGATCGGCATGACTGTGTGTAACTTATCCTCATCACGACCTAATTGAACCTCTCAAACCAAGCCCGAAGGGACTATTTTAGTTAATATATCGATTTATTCAATCTGCAGATCTTTCCCTCACTGTTGGGAAGCTTGAACCCTAGTGAAAGAGAAATACATTTCCTCCCACAAATTTCCATGGAGGAAGGCATTCTTAACATCCACCACATAACTCTTATAGAGTCATCTTTTGCAACTGGAGCAAATGTTTTCTTGTTCTCTATCCCATATGTCAATGTGTATCCCTTAGCAACCAATCTCACCTTATATCTTTCAATCGATCCATTATCAAGAGTGAGCTCCTTCACCCTACCAATCAAGTACCCTAACTTCTCTCTCCCGCTGATATACATCTTGAAAAGATTGAAAACACTCCAGTAAGTTAGTGTCATCCTAATTTATAGTTGTGATATGCACACTATGGTTATCACCATAGCTACTTGTAATAGACATCAAACTGCGATTCCCGGACACCCTAGAAAACACTTCCGACCTATCTTCAGTTGACATTGAGATAATATCCACAAATATCTTTTAAATATTATGCAATCTCCACAGATCTATTAAATCTCAACATATGAGATTTAGCACCCCGAAAACACAAAACAACCAGAAAACGGTACTAAGAAATTGGAAAAATATCACCTCGACTTCAGTTCTCCACACAATTACTCCAAAAAAGTTTCAGAAATTCTGGAATATTGAAACTCATCAACTAATACTCCATATGATAATAGATTTTAGAAAATATAATTTTTCCCACGAAACACTCTAGGTGAGAAAAAACCATCTAAACTCTATCCAAAAAATAAAACAAAAATCACAATTATTATTGGAATCACATTCCCTCTCACCTAGTATAGTTTTTTCGGGGAGGGAGGGTTGTTGCCTGTATGGTGGCTGACATCAACAACTCCCCCCTTTTTGAGTTGTTTGCAATAGTGTTCTAAAACGCAAAGGCGTAGGGCATGGCAATGGGACGTCAAGATGAGTGAGGCGTAAGCCTTGAGGTGTGAGGCTCAAGCCTCATAAGAAAGCCTTACACTACCTCATTTTAACAAATAAATAAATACTAAATAAAATTATTACAAAAAGATTCAAAAAAATTTAAATAAAGGTAATATAAATATATATGTGTGTGTGTATGCACACGGATATGTAATACTATATAAATTATTCAGTTATAAAAATAAATTTAAGAGGCGAGAAAAGCTAAAATTAAGATTTATATTTTTGTCCATATACATTGAAAGACGGATAATGTTCAATCATGTGGTTCATTTTGGATTTCAACAAACAATTATAACATAGTCACCAACTACATATGTTAAATAATGGCTTCAAATCTTTGCAATGTCTATTATGAAAATTAGAGTGAAAATATATACAACAAGGTTTTAAAAATCCTAAATACGTTAGACGTAATAAATCAAATGTTAATTTAGACTAATAACAAAATGAAAAAGAAAAAATTAATCTTTTTTTATCAATAAAAGAAATTATGAGGCGCACACCTTGTAATTTAATGTTTAAGTCTTCGTTATGAGGCTAGAACTCTGTTTTTGATTAATGTACAAGGAACACAAAATAAAAATAATTAATGTTCAAGTCTCAGCTATGTGGTCAGAACCCTATTTTTGATTAACAAATTAGGCACATTACTCAGACATAAAACAAGCCTCACATTTTGAGACATTAGTCTCGTGAGATTTAAGCCTCAAGGTGTTTTCGTTGAGCCTCGTGTCGAGGCAAGCCTTGAGGCGTAAGCCTCTCACAAGTCACGCCTTTTAAAACTAGTTTGCAATCCCTCTTGATAATTTTGATGATCTTGATGCTCTGATTCCAAGTCGGAAGTAGAAACCCTAGAGGAATAAAGGAGAAAAGGGAAGAAGAGGAAAGGAGGAGAAAAAATTAGGGAGAGCTTAGGGGACTGATTCCACCTTTGTGTTATTTATATCACTTATAAAGTTAGATTACAATAATACCCTTAATGACATGATACAATGTATCTACACCCATAATCATAATATATCTCAACATAATGTTTTTAGAAGAGGTCGTTGAATCACTGTGGTCTGTAAGTTAGGTTTTTTATTTTCGAGAGTAGAGGTTTTAATTTTACTCTGAAAGAGTGATTCTTAAGTAAGAGAGAGAGAGAGAGAGAGAACGGGAACAACCAAAGAGATTGACTCTTATTTGTTAAGGGCAGTTTTGGAATTTAAAATGTTTAAGGAGATGGCTCTGAATAACCCATCCCACTTTACACCAATAAGCAAATATTTTTTTAGTTACATTTAAAAGCCAATACTTAGTATATCTGTATTTATAGTAATATATTTGCTAATTATATGTGTATAGGCAATTTTCCGTAAGTTAAAAGGATGAGGTGCAAAATACTGACATCTACAATAAGCCGATAATGGTCCTCATCTTTCAGGAGTTTGGGCAAGGGCGACTCTCTCAATGCCTGTTGCTGACCAAAATCCAGAAAACCATGTAAGCGGGCTCATATCTTATAGGGTGAATCTTAGAGTTTTTATGCAATCCATCAAAGACAACAAGTTTACCTTAGGCTCATCATCAGAATCGTCACTTTGCCAGTCCAGTCCAGCAGCCAATGCTGCAGCTTTCTTTTCTTCCTTCAAAGCTGCCTTCTTTTGGAGGGACTTCTTAGCTCTAGCAGCTTTTAACCTATCACAAAGAGCATGGATTTCAAAGCAGTTAATAATCTGTTTCAAGTGAATATAATATCAGGATCAGAAAAGAAGATAAGTGATGACAAACTAAATAAATTGCAGCCATGGGCATCCATGCCAGACAGAAGGAATATGAAAGAAAACTGGGACAATTTATATATCATTAAGAAACTTCAGTGTATCAAGTACTAACATTATCAACATATTATGCATGTGCATGAACATGGCATCTGAATAAATTACAAGATACATGTTCTCATCATGTGGATGATATAAGTAAATGGTGTCATTCCACTCTAGAAAGCTGCAGCGTAGACGCATACATGAGATACACATTCAGGCGGACAAACCGTTTGTGGGCCCAGCTGATCAGCTAAGAATCAAGTTAGCCAACATCCTCTTAGATAGCATCTAGGGGCTTCTCTGATTGATGTCAAACTAGAAGCAAACAACTCTAATACAACCAATGTTCTAAAAGGCGTGAGAGGCTTACGCCCCAAGGCCAAGGCGAGCAAGAAAAACGCTTTTAGGCTCAACCTTGAGGCTAGCAACTCAAACTGTGAGGCTCGCTTTATGTCTGAAGCGTGTGTCTCATACATTAATAATAATAAAATAGGGTTCTAGCCACATAACTGAAACTAGAACATCATACATTAATTAAAAATACGGTTCTAGCCATATTACTAAGACAAACATTAAATCATAAGGTGTGTGCCTCGTAATTTCTTTTATTATTATTATTTTTTCATTTTGTTATTAATCTAAATAAACACTTACTTAGTTATATTTGATCATATTTCACTCTAATTTTCATAGTAGACATTTCTAAGATTTGGACTCATTGTCTAACATATGTAGTTGGTGACTAGTGTGTAATTATTTATTGGAAGCCAAAAACAACCACATGATGGAACATTATCCTTCTTTCAATATGTATATAAACAAAAAATGTAAATCTAAATTTTAGCTTTTCTTGCCTCTTAAATTATTTTTTATGGTTGAAATCTGAATAATTTATATAGTATTACATATGCGTGCACACACATAGGCACACACACACACATATATATATATTACATTTAATTAATTTTTCTGAATTATTTTTCAATATTTTTATTTATTCTTTATTTATTTCTTAAAATGAGGTAATGTAAGACTTTCTTGTGAGGCTTAAGCCTCACGCATCTTGAGGTCCCAATGCCACGAAACCAGGCTTTTGCGTTTTACAACACTGGATACGACGTTCATGCAACTTGGATAACTTCCTTGTAGTCACCAAGGGAAACAAACTAGGAGAAATCCACACAATAAAAGTCCACAAAGAAGTTCCACGAAAATTAAGCACTAGAAAGATTACATATAATTCATAAAACCTTCCCATACAAGGTTCAAAACATAATTGTTAAACTATCTTTGCATCTCCGACTTATAGCAACGGAAATATAGTGAACTTAAAGGAAGCTCATGAAAACTCTAGAAACTCACATTAATATTTTTGAAAATGCTAAAACAAGATGAAAGAATTCATTATACTACCATAAAGCATAAAGTATAAACTACCATAATTTTTTATGAGCAACAGTATGGGCAGATGAACACTATATGATTGCTTATATAACTTAAATATATAACATATCTACACGTTTCACTCAACGGCGTTCCCAGCAATATTCTATTTTCATTTATTTTAAAAATTTTCTTTAAAAGTAGCTTAAACAAGCCCAAACTTTCTGATAGGTGTTGACCCAAAGCAATACATGGTAATATTTGAATCACTTGCAATTTGTGTTGCCGATTGGAACAAAATGGGCCTCGTGGGGTACCATGAAGCCACAAACCCGAGGCAAGAACGCAGCAGTAGCAATCTTAAGTTTGTTACAGATATAACAAAAAGGTTAACTTTCATTAAATGTATATTGATGGTTTCCATATGTGAAATCACGATCATAACATGTATAGGTGCACACTAAAGTGGTACAATTAGCATGATGTTCCTTATGCAGCTGCGGAATGGCTGATCAGGAACAACAATTTCCATTTGCCAAGCATTCTATGATAGCACGGATAAAAAGAATGGAACACTAAGCAATTGAACAAGAAGGTTCTGTAATAGGTTCAAAGGTTTTCTTTTCTGCAAACTTCAAAAATATAAACCTTACTAGCATTAGAAAACATGCAGAAGTATCAAAGTAACTGAAAGCTATAAAGGTTGTGATTCAGATAAAAAGAAGGTGAACCAATACTCACAAATCTGATGCAGTAGCTATCGGTCTAAATCCACGAAATACATTATCAGTTTGATGATCATCTAATACTTTGACTCTTTCAAAGAGAACACTTCTCGAAAGCCTTTTCCTTGTTCTAACCTAATTCATAAGTATAAAACAGAAAAACGAATTACTAAAGAGAAAAAAAAAAGTTTAAGAATATAGGAGTAAAAATATGTAATCGTAAGAGTAAGAGCGTGGAAAGCATAGGTTTATACATGAATGTGAAATTCATAATTCTAGTTAGTATAATATGTTTATCCAGTGAACAGTAGAGGAAAAGCATTCCCTATAAACGAAAAAAGAAAAGAGAAAACAGAAGTACATCCAATGCACTGATCCCTTGTTGGATCACCGTGAATCTTCCACTCCCAGTTGCTAACAAAATGCACTAGTCCCCTCAAATCCCTCCCATATCAAGGTCCAGTTATCAGAAGCTGAATAGTAGCAAAACAACCATCCAGAATCAGAGGACAGTGATGAAATTCAAATATCCTCCAGTAATCTCTTTCTAGATGACCCAACATTGAGCAAACAGAAGGATCTTCAAAAGAATTCTTCAGGTAGAACCAGAAGGAATAATGTAGCACTGCAAGTATAACTCGCTAGTATCTTAGGAAAGAGGCTTACAAATACCAAACAACGAGAACTCCACAAGTGAAGCAGCCCGGAGAAGATTTGCCCCAATATCAATCTCCAAGGTGCAATATGCTAAACAGCAAGGTGGAAAAGAGATGTACAGAAAAATGAATGTGAGCAAAGCCCAAAACAAGGGCTAAAAGTCACGTCCCATGATAGAATTAAGAGCTGACACCTCACAGTCCAGAAATCTGCTTTATTTTTATTTTTAATTTCTAATAGCCAGAAAGATAACTGGCAGTTCATTTTTTGATATTTACAAGAAAGTAAACCCTACTTTTAATCCAAGCTGTCAAATTTTATATCTTATGTTATAATCTATACCTTCACATATAACAAAAAGTGAATGGACCACTTTACCTGTACAACTAAAGTAAAGCAAGTAAGGAATGTCTTAGTTCATGCGATTGTTGTTTTCTTTTCTCAGCACTTACCGATGATATTTCATTTCCAATTCAGCTCTTTGATCTCCTATGCATCTCGAATGTGACCCATCTGCATATTGGCTTGATTGACATGAATCAAACATTGATCGAGGGAGGCATCAGTCCCCTATTGTTGGGAAGAACTTGCATTCAAGTTATCTTTCTCATGTACCATGGAATTGGAACATTTATAATGTGTGAGATCCCCCACATTGAAAATGCCAGATTTAGTAATCTTGTCAAGCAGCATAATTTTGCATGTATTATCGTCAATATGCATCAAGACTTTGCACAGACCTCTATCAATTCTTAATCGCAATGTAAGTACTAACTGCAAACTTTCCTTTCTCGAGTAAGCACAAACCATATCCTTTCTCCAAATACTAGGGTTCGCTAACGTCCATCCGCAGCCTCTTCTTACTTTGCATTGTTAGCTCCAGTTCTTTGACAAACTTGCTCGTGAATGGATCAAATGTGGTCAGCTAGCTTCTCGTTTCCCATTAAATTTGGTGTAGGAACCAAATCTAGGACACTATTTGGATATTTCTCTACACAATATCAAATGAAATCATTTGTGCCGTGCGATTCTTGGTCCCGTTATATGTAAACTTTTCTTGTGGAAATATCAAACTCCACTGCTTGAGCTTATTCCCAACCGAATAGTAAAGTTTATTACCCAAGCTCTTGCTGGGGAACTCCGTTTGCACATTGGTTATAAGAAAGTATGCACTGCTAAAGCATAGTTTAGTTCCTAATTTCTTCCAAAATGTGCGTCAAAAGTGAGTAATGATATTAAGGATCACGATTGTAATGACCCGAATTAAATTCCTCGTTTTTATGTTATATGAGTTAATTTTCTAAGTAAATATGCTTAAATTATGCATCAATCCTAAGAGAAATTAATGTGTTAAAAAATCTCGAATAAGAAAACTCATTTATTTCATTCAATTTAGATAGTTTGGAGAAATAAATTGCATGAAATAAAAGGAAAATAAAAAGTAGGAGATCAGCGCAGCGGCCGATCGATCGCCCACCGGCGGCAATCGATCGCCCACCGGCGGTAATCAATCGCCCTCCGGCGGCGATCGATCGCCCGACGTGGGATGTTTTCCGTCTTGCGCGATTTTTCGACCTTTTTAACTCCCTGGGGTCCCCAAACTCTATAAATAACTTTCAAACTCAAGAGTTAGGGTTTCTATAGGCTTCTAAACCTAAAAGAGAGAAAAGGGAGAGCTTTCTGAGAGATCAAAAGGGGGAAACTGAAAGAGTTCAAAGATTGGATCAGAAAAAAAGGAATAAAGAAGCTTGGAGATCGATATAGAGCCTTATTCGCAAGCGATAGATCGTAAGGAAGCGATCAAGTGAGGTAAAATAACAAATCTAGTGATCCATATTTTGAATATTAACCTAAAAAGATGAATTAAAATGAGTAAACCTAAGTAAAAATGTGAGAATATGTAGGATCTATGAACATGTTTATGATTCTTGTTTCATTAATTCTTGAATCGTTAAAATAGGATGTGAATAACCATATTTATGATTCATGTTTCATTAACTCTTAAATCGTTAAAATAGGATGTGAATAACCATATTTATGATTCTTGTTTCATTATTCTGAATCGCTAATTTAGGATGTGAAAAACCATGTTAAAATTTGTTTATGAGTCAACAAGGGGATTAGGAAATTATATTGAACGTATGTGGATTTATGAGGAGAATTGGAAGAATGGATGAAATTGAATGAATGAATGAATTGAATGATTGAGATGAATTAATTGTGGGATTTTAATTGTATGTTAGTTTAATTTTTTTATTATAATTCATGAGAATTGTTATTGATAAAAAGGTGTGGTATAATTAGGATATTGATCTTGATTAAACAAAAGAGGATTTTGATGTTAAATTATATCGTGACTTATGTGTATTTTAATATCAACTATGATTTTAGATTGCCAAATCATTGGAAATATGAAAGGTTATGTGTTTATTTTATGTTTCTTTGTACGTGATATACAATTGGGTAAATGAACCTTTGATGAGTCAAGCTTGCCTAGGCTTGGTTAACATAGTGGAATGGGACGCTATGGTGAGATGTCCTGACTCTTGACGGTTAGTCTTAGGTGTAATTTAAACAAAAAGTGTATCATTGTGCACTCACGAATGAAAAATATACATATGAATGAAGAGAGAATTAAAGATACTAAGAAGATTATAAGTAAGACCAAAAGTAAAGTAAGTAAGAAAGAAAGACATACAAAAAACGATAATGCATGTTGTATTTTGCACCACCGAATACCATCAAAAGGGCGAGAAATATGCCAAAAGTAAGTAAGCCATTGTACCGGAAAATGTACAGAGCCATCTGTGTCGGATAATGTACGAAGGGTGGTATCTCGGTAAAGTAAAGTATAGTAACCCCTTTCCTTATACGGTAAAGCGGTATTTTAATTTATTACCAATGCATGTGAATGTGTTATTCATGAAATGATAAAGTATGAAGTATAAAAAGAAAGAATGTAAGAAAAGAAAGAAAGAAAAGAAAGAAATTGAAATAATGTACCTGTTCGTTTTTTGCACTCTGATTATGTATGTGAACTGATGTATGAATTTGAAAAATGCATGCAAGTTAATGTTCATTATATTGTTCACTATAATTTGTTATATACCCGGAGTAATTTGTTACTTAGCCGATGACTTTTGTTGTCGGCAAGTTCAGGTTTTGATATTTGTGCGCCCGGACCTTGGGAAGAAGAGGAGTACATCGAGGAACCCGAAGGTGATCATCCCGAGGAAAAACAGAATCTTGATCGATGGCCCTACTATTGAAGTGATTTATTAGTAGTTAAATTTCAGGGAGACTTTAATTGACTTTATAGAGATTCATGTTCAGTTTAGTTTTATGATTATGAACATGATGGATGATCAGGATTTTATTATATTTCAATTGCAGGTATGGATTATGGGGTTCGTTGATGTTATTAATTGAAAAAAAATTTAGGTTCATATTTTAGTATACCTTAAATGTTTTTAACAGGATGGTTTATTAAGTAAGTCACGTGCCAAGATCACACATTCTCCAGGTGGGGTTTTGGGGTGCGACAACGATCCAATGGGATATACAAGGATAACATGCAACTTGATCACCTCTTTGAAGTAGAGATTGCTCAACGAGTTTGTAATCTTCTTGTAGATTGGTTTCAATTAAGGGCAATCTAAATGGGTGGGAGGTTTTAGATTTTCCCGCCTAATGGAAAACGTTTTGGGATACAGTGTATTAGTATGTAGTTCCATTTATTTAGCTCATGCTCGTTTCTTTTTCATATGTTCCAGGTAAACTATTTGTGAATCCTTGTATCTTTGCTTCTCTTTTTAATGAATCCCCTGATTACTTATCAAAAAAAAAAGCC
The DNA here is from genome assembly GCA_015143295.1 of Tetracentron sinense. Lineage (NCBI taxonomy): Eukaryota > Viridiplantae > Streptophyta > Magnoliopsida > Trochodendrales > Trochodendraceae > Tetracentron > Tetracentron sinense. The sequence continues at coordinate 943,793 of CM026556.1, forward strand.
ACATTGAAAGCCTCAAATGTCCTACAACATGGAACAAAGTGCATCCAAGAATCTGTGAAAAACATGCAAAATATTATGTATAGATTCTATATAGTGTCGGACCGCAAAAGACCTAACACGAAATCCATGATGGTGTACGGCCATGGGGCTTTAAGTACGGGAAGTGGGGTATATAAGCATGTTTTGAGAATGGCTCATTGAAGTTCAGCATTTATGACACTTGTTCACAACCATGACACTTCTCAATGCAACTTTGGCCAAAATAACAATCTTTAAGTAGTTCCCATTTCTTATCATGCCCTAAACGACCTGCTAGAGCTCCACCACGCAATTTTGTATGGTCTATCCAGAGAAAGGAATAGGGTATACTAATGCAAGGACCAACCAACCACCAATCCCAAAATCCGCGAATGATGGGAAAGGCCGATTAAATCCCTTTATCACAATAGCTCAGGCAAACGAATCAGTCGAGACCCTTAGCTATGCCCCACATACATGGGCTCCCAGCAAGTGGTGGGGCTACCCCGTGAAGATGCTGCTGCATCATATACGCATAGTTACTAGAGTGAGAACCAAAAATGAGAAGCAAAGCGGGTAGTGAGGCTCAAAAAATTCTTAGAAAACGAGAAGCGAGAAATGAAGATATAGGCACCTCATTCCCATTATATTAGTATGGCAGACATACCTTAAATTCTAACTTACAAGAAATATTTTTGGAGAAGCAGATGCATTAGGTTCCAATCCAACAATATTTTCTCAGGGTCTATAGTCTAGGATATATACTCGGGTCTACCCCATCATTTCTCACATGCATAGCCCTCTTTGATCATTTTATGGGACATGATGAAAGCGGCTTCCTAGGAAGCGAGTCTAGGAAACAAGATTCCTGGGAAGCAAGAAGTCCACCCAGTAAATAGCTTTCCTACAACTATGGGTATACCGTATACGTGGGCGCGCATCCTTGAAGATAAATTTGTGTTAAATAGAATAACCAGTTTAACGCTTATTTTGTAACCTCTCCTACATTGGCCCCAAAATAAGAGCTAACTCGGTATAGCTCCTGGAAACATATTGAAGCCAATTATCTTTGCCTTCAATGTATTCAATAAAGTAGCTTTGTGACATAGGTGCCAGCTAGTTTAGTTGGTAAAGTACCTTGGCATCGTACCAGAGACCTGGGATCGAATCCCACCTACATCAGGGATGGGGGGTCTATGGGAGGGGGAGGGCTACCCCTCGTTGTGTAGCCCATAGGTCCATGTGGCCTCCAATGAACCAAAAAAAAAAGTAGCTTTGTGACTAAGTTCCTTAGCAACCTTATTGTGGATACCTTCATGCTTTAACGTTGAGGAATATTCCTGTAAATAGACTACCCATTTGGCATGCTTTTGGTTCAATTTTCGTTGCGTATTTATATACATATTCATTATACAAAATTAATTATGTGTAATGCCGCTAATGACAGTGTTTGGACAATGACATAGATGTCATATGCAGAGTACTTCAACTTTGCCCCTTTCATTTTATCACTAAAAATGCTATTGACCTTCCTGATTCATAACTGCATCTATCCCACTATGTGAAGCATCACGATCAATCTATAAAACTTTCTTAAGGAAAAGCAAGAACAAGAGCTTCCAGAAACTTTTCTTTATCAAACGAATGTTGTCCCCTGCTTACTTGGTCCACTGGAAGTTAGATTTCTTTATGGAAATTTTTTTAGGAGTAGTATCGCTGAAAATTCATATAATGGGCAGTAGAATGCAAATCCATGAAACCTTTGCACGTCGCGAATAATAGATGGTTTTGGCCAGTACAGTAACACTTCTGCCTTTCCTTAATCAACCAAATTTCCTTTGAAGACCCCATAAATCCCAAGATCACCAAGCTATCGGTAAAAACACTTTCTTCTTTAAATTAGCATTCAATCTTACCTCATGCAAAACATCAAAGAACTCGTGAAGGTTCTGCAATTGGGCTTCAATACTAGGATAAGGCAAGACTATCAACAAAGGACAACCAACCACCTGATAAATGGCTTAAGGACCTGGTTCATGACTCCCTCAGAAATGCGAGGTTCATTCAACAAAAACAGCATAAACAACTAATCATACAATGCTTCCAAGAAAGTCTCTATTTATCCGGGCATTATATGAATCTGGTGTAGCCACTATCAAGTCTTATCTTTGAAAAGACCTTCGAAGCCACCAGCATGTCCAGCATATCATCTAGGTGAGCTCACGAGAAATGATAGTCGTTATCTTGTTGATGGCCCCCACTATCAAAGTGCATTCATCAAGAACCATCCTTTTTAGGTGTAATAAATTTTGGAACAGCATAAGGGCTCAACCTCTGGCTCACCAAACTCTTCTCTATCAACTCCATGACTTGGTGGTTCATCCCATCATACTCCATGGACTATCTATATGGTTGCCCTTGTTTGGTGATTCTGAACCAAGAATTAGTCAATGCAGTATTGGATGTCTCTCACAGATGGTAATCCTAGAGTGAGATCATATGGGAACACATCCTCATAGGCTTTCATTAAAGGCTCCATACCATTTGGCATTGCGGTAGCTGCTATTTCGTCTTTCCTCACCTAGGCATAGACATGTCCACACTCTCAGACCTCCTCCTCAAACTTCACCATAGAAAGAAAATTGACAACATCCACTAAATAAGACTTGGGCACAATTTCTCCCTCTTGGGAACGATCTTTGTACTATCTTCCCAAAACGTCTGTGTTCTTTCTCCCATGGTGAATTGCCAATAACATATAGAATGCATCCATCACAAAGGCATCACACCAGACATTATCGCAATACTTATTTCCTATAGTCTATAACGTTATACTAAAAGAGTAAAAAGAGTGCACAACAACCCTTTTCAAGCAGCTGCTGAACTGACTCTTTTCTTCCTTACTAAAATGTTCCTGCACATGATTTCAAACTATGCATGTACCCTTCATGATCCCCCTCTTCCACATGTCATCCAACTCCAAGATGCGTCACCTCCAGATAACCAAGATGTCCACAGCCACTTTGTATTCTGTGCTGCCTACCATCAATATGGAAGAAAAAAAATCTTAGCAGCAGCCGCAGGAGAGAAGCTTCATCTGTCCTTTCATTCAATCTACTTGGATCCCACTTCTATGATGAGGTTAGAGTCTCTGTCCTCAAGGTAGAGGTTGCAAATAGAATAATATGTGTTAAAAACTTCCAATAAATGTGATCATTCGAAGCTAATCCATTCTTGTTTTACCTTTTTTATGCTCAATCTTGCGTGATTGAGTGCAAGAAACTAATTTCTCCATCAGGTCTTAGACGAGGATCTAAACTCAAGTGGGCTGTGTATGGTAGAGTCACAAATCAGAAATAATGTATTGATGGTACCCATTTGCATTCAATCATCAATTTCTAATCTATGTGCCGAAATGGGTTGTGCGAAATTGTGAATCATCCGTAATTAAGCATTACGTGCATATTTCTGATTTTTAATGGTCCCTTTAATAAATTACAAATATCCACCCATATTCCACTGTCAATCTTCGCCTTTGCGAAGAAACCTTGGATGCATTTAGTAGAATTATCAGTTTTAATGAATTGAATAAATACCCATTATGCTATTCATCTCTAAGACATAAGCTTCTTAAACCTGTACTATTATTTCCATGGGACTTATCTGTATGAATACCCCTCAGATCTGTATTCTGTAGTTTTATTGGGTTATTCCTTTCAGTTGCGGAGAGAGGGTAAGGCTACTTAAAGAAATCCTATCACTTTTTATTTGAAGTTCACATTTCAATATATCTCATCTAGAGTAATGTGAGAGCCTGCTTTCTGAAGCTGATAAACAACTAAATGGGTTTCACACTTTCATAGAGAAGAGTTATCAGACATAATGGTTCAAATCCTCGTAATCAGCTCCTGAGAATGGGTTACATGATTTGGGAGGTTTTCAAATATGGGTTTTGATAGTTAATCTTTTTCATTCAATAGATTCCTTCTTACCGAACAATCTGCCACCATATAAACGGTTATAACTGCCTTTTATCTTATTGTTCATGTACTTAATCTGAAAATGTTTAACAATGCAATTGTTAGGTTCTCATTTTTATTCTCATGCTTTTCTAGTTGCAACTATTAACTAGACAAATGTGAATGCAAGGCCAAGATGGAAATTCATGTCCCTTGTTCAGTCGCCTATAACTGTTATTTTGATTGTGAAGTCATTTCCCACGGGATGTCCCTCATTTCAACTGTAAAGGTACAAGCTGATATGCATTCAACATATGTCCTTTAACCTTGCACAAAGGTGCTTAACGTTTTAGTTTTCCCAACAAATAACATGTCCCTGAATGTGATACTGCTTTTATCCTCTAAAGACTACACTAGAGAGAGAAAATGGTTTCATAACTCACCCTCTAAGTATTGATTGAACTTCCAAGTTTTCACTTGCAAACTAATCATATTTGTTAGTGAATATTGGTATAGTAAATTTTTAGAAGTTGCTGACTTCACATTGATTCGGAATACAATTATGAGCCTTGTGACTAATAAATTCCTTCATTAGGCTGAATTTAGAATCACTGCTTCCCTATTAGTGTCTTGATGATCCCATCTCTAAAATTATTATCTATTTTGCCTGACATGTTTCCTCGGATACTTTTACAAAAAGGTCCGCCTTTTTGCTATTGTGGATGTTACAAAATTAAGTGCTACATATTTAACATGAACAAGGTAGTGTCATCTAAAGTTACCACTTCTTTGTATGCATCTGATTGAATCTTGTTAAGATATGTTAGTATTATGGGTGTAGTTACACTGTAGCATTATGGGTGTCAATAGACCATATCATGTCATTAAGGACTTGATTATAATCTTCTCCTATAAGTAGTATATATATAAAAAATGGAATTAGCCGCTAATCTTTTCTCTCTAATTTCTCTAATATTCTCTCGTTCTCCCTTCTTTCTCTTCTCATCTAGGATTTCACTTTCTACTTAGTATCAGAGCAGTAAGACAAGGCTTGCATCTTTTTTAATGGAGTGTCCATGAATAGTCCCTATGAATAACGGCAAGAATAGTGCCCGTGAATAGTGCTCATGAATGATTCCGTTAATAGTTGGTTAGATTCAAGAGTAAGTGATTCTGAATTTTTTTAGTATGTTTCAGAAATTTTTGAAGATTGTTTAGAGGGTTTATTCTCACTGAGGTGTCTTGCGAGGAAAAAGTGTTTTTTTATTTTTTAAATGCGACTGTTAGTTAACTTTTTGACCTTGCAAATCAAAATATTTTCGAAGACTAAAATGTGAGACTTTCTTTACCAGACTTTTGGGTTTTAGTAATGTTTTGAAATAGTATAATTTATGAAATTTTAAGTTTTGAGAAATACCTTAGCATTTGTCAGTTAAAATTTTGATCTAATCCCTAAAAGGTGCTAAAAATGAATTTTATTCTTGAACTGAACCCACTTCTAGATGTTGTTGCGGCAAGGACATCATGATTGGTATAGCTACCTCCTTTTTATTCTTCACAAATTTTAATCAAAAATATTTTTTATTGAATTCAAAATGGGGGTACAACTTTATTTACATATAAATATCTTAAGTAAATGAAAGTAATCATTTACTTAAATGAAATTTTATATATAAGCTAAACAACTGTAAATAAGTTGATAGTTAAGAGGGTCCGTGACTTCTGTCCGCCTAGAGAGGTGCCCAGGTAATGATGGTCCGAAAACATCTAGGTGACCGGTTAGGCGACGACTTGACTACACTGTGATAATGATAGGGATAGACATCAGCAACAGGTAGAGCTAAACATGATATTTGACTTCTTAGCTTGATTAAACTGAGAGTTTTGATTTTGGGGCGAGATGAGCTTCCTACTTTGGACTAAGTCTATTCTATGGTACAGAGTGAGGAAATCCGTAAGAAGGCTATGCAACCCACTTCGACAAGCGATCACTCAGCCTTGGTTGCATCTTCTAATGTTCAAAACAAGGAGAAAGGCCCCAACATGAAAAGAGGTCATATGAGGAGTGAGGACAAGGCCAAACTGAAGTGTGATCATTGTAGAAAGACTCAGCATACACGGGAGACCTATTGGGATCTTCATGGTAGACCAACGAGGTATAAACGTCCCAGGCAACAAGTGAATACTCTTACTGGCAACACTGCAGCAACTATGACTCCTTCCTCGGGTACCTTTTCATCAACTCCTCCTACTAAAGTGCCCCATACGTCTCCAACAGTTTCTCTCTGGTAAAAATTGATCATCCCCTGTGTATTCTAAATCAGATGGAAGGTCCTTCTGCCTCTACATCCTTGGCACAGTCAGGTACTCATGCATCTACTAAATTCAGAAGTCATTCCTCGTCTAATCCAACCTGGATTATCAATTCAGGTGTGTTCGATCACAACCAGATTGTCTACTATTTTATCTACCCATACATTATCATCTAGATGAAATTATGTGAGGATTGTTGATTGATCCCTTTCCTCTATCTTTGGGAAGGGGGATGTCAAACTTTAAATAACTTATCTCCTTAATTTGTTCTTCATGTTCTAAATTTATCGACAAACTAATTATCTATTAGTAATATTACTAAGCATCTAAACTGTTATATAACCTTTTTTTCTACTTATTGTGTCTTCCAAAACTTGGTGATGAGGAAAACGATTGGGAATGGTTGTAATTTGTGAAGTAGATGGTCTCTACCTCGTGGATGATGTTGGTTCTCCTTCAGCATTACAGACTAGCAGTAGTCTTATTAGGAGTAATAAAGACACCCACATCAAATTGTGGCACAGTTGTCTAGGTCATTAATCTCTTCAGCCTTTAAAGTTAGTTTTTCATAACTTATTTGATGAAGACCGTGATGAAGTTCCATGTATCATAAAAAAGTTTAATAAGATGATACCAACGCGATTTGAGAAAAAAATCCAAGTTTTCCGATCTGACAATGCATGAGAATATTTTGAAGGAAAATTATAAAAATATTTTAAAAAATATGGTAATGACACATTAAGTACATGTCCATATACTCCTAAGCAAAATGAGGTGGACGAAAGAGAAAACTGTCACCTCATGGAAGTGGCCAGTAGCCTCTTCATAGGGATGAAAGAACCGAAGAAGTTTTGGGCAAAAGCAGTTCATACAAATGCCTACCTTATCAATCATATATCGTCTCAAGTACCGAAGTTCAAGTCTCCACTCTCCACATAACATCCTTTGCCTAAATCAGTCCTCCTTCATTCTTCGTCTTTGAGTTTTCAGTGATATGTGCTTCATTCATGTATTGTGACCAAATAAAACTAAATGGGATCCCATATCCATTTGGAGTGTTCTTTCAGGATATTCCTCCACTCAAAAGGCATACAAGTGTTTTGATCCAGTGTCACGATAATAGTTTGTTACCATCGATGTCACTTTCTGAGTTTAAACTCTTGTTTTCTGGTTCCCCTACCTCTCTTCAGGGGTAACATACTAATATAGTGAGTTGAAAGAGAGGCAGCATTCTTCAACTCCTCTTCCTCAACCAATTATTGATATCCCTTTCCAATATGTTGTTCAAGGGAAGCAATTAGTAGTTAGTCCTACTAATACTACTATTGAGAATGAATTACAAGTTTACGCCAAATGCCAGAAGGGGCCATTGGCCAGCTACCAATTCAAATTCCTCTGAACTAGGCTCTAATCCAGATTCAAGAAATCCTAATTCCTCTTTGGTGTCTGTTCCTACAAATGATGATAACGCTCATATTTCCTTACTCAAAAGGATGCGCCAATGTACTGTGCATCCTATCTCTAATTACATCTTTTATGCATCTTTGTCCTCTGCCTATTCTACTTTTTTGTCCTATGTTTCTTCTGTGTCGTTTTCTTCAAGATTTCAGGAGACAGTCTCCAATTCTAGGTGTCGTGAGGATATGATGTAAAAGATGAGGGCTTTAATCAAGAATGATACATGAGAAATTGTGGATTTACCCGAAAGAAATGAGTCAGTTGCTTGCAAGTGAGTGTTCACTGTGAAACAAAAGGTTGAAGGGTCGATTGAAAAATATAAGGCAAGATTAGTTGCTAAGAGATACACTCAGATATATGTGATCGGTTACAAGTAAATGTTTGCTCTGGTTGCAAAGATGAACTCTATTAGAGTCCTATTATCGTTGGCAGCAAGATTCAATTAGCCTTCACATTAGTTAGATGTGGAGAATGCCTTCCTTAAAGGAGAATCGCGAGAGGAAGTGTATGTGTCTACAGTCTACACAACCATGATTCAAGCTTTCTAATAGTAGGGAAAAGGTTCGCAGATTGTGAAAGTCAATTTATGGTCTGAAACATCCGCTCAAGGCTTGGTTCGAGAGATTCAATCAACCTGAGTACTGCGGATCACACTCCCTTTGTAAGACATTGTGGGCATCTAATTACAGGTCTAATTGTCTATGTTGATCACACTGTGGTGACAGGTGATGATTTGCTAGAGATCGAAAAAATTGAAAAAGTTTTTAAAGCAGGAGTTTGAAATCAAGGACCTAGGAAGTCTTAAGAATTTTATGGGCATAGAGGTGGCTCGCTCTAAGAAAGGCATTTTTATATCATAGAGAGTATACCTTAGACCTTCTTAAGGATATTGGAAAATTAGGTACTCCACCTGTTGATACCCCGATTGAGCTAAATCATAAGATGAGCTCCAATGACAGAAAATTAGTTGAAGATAAAGAGAAGTATCAAAGATTATTTGGTTGTCTCATTTATCTTTCCCTCACCAGGACGGATAGTACATATATTGTTAGTGTGGCGAGTCAGTTCATGTATGAACCACGGATCCCCATATAAAACTGTGAGAGGATATTATGCTATTTAAAGCCACTCTAGGAAAAGGTATTCTACTTTCTAATCATGGACATCTCCATTTAGAAAATTTCATTGATGATGACTAGGCTGAAAATGATGATGACAGAAGGTCCACTATTGGGTATTGTACCTTTCTTGGAGGTACTCTCATAACTTGCAAAAGTAAAAAAGAAAAGTGTGGTGGCTAAGTCCAGTGCAGAAGCCGAGTATAGGGCAATGGCCCATGGTGTGGCTGATTTGTTACGGTTAAAAATCTTACTTCGAGATTTGGAAATTAAGATACATGTTCCAAAGAAGTTGTTCAGTGACAACAAAACAGCCATTAACATTGCTCAGAAACTTGTTCAACATGATCATACAAAGCACATAGAGATCGACAGGCACTTCTTCAAAGAGCAGACTATTTCTCAGAATTTGTGTTTACTGTTTGTCACATCAGGAAACCAACTTACTAATATTCTCACTAAAGGTGTTGCCAAGACAACCTTACAATCGATTCTTAGCATTGTTACAAATCTCCCAAGAAATACTCAATTTCTCTCCAAGAAAACATCTGACCTTTAAAACTTCAAATATATCATGATATTTTAGAAGTCTACCGAGAAATATGATTCTCTTTTTATAACGTTAATATCGCGAGATTTACAAAATATCACAAATTAAACTTCTCTTTGTTCTATTTCTCTTTCAAAATATCGATATTTTCTTCTTTATTCAATCGACTTATATGCATTGAGAGAGAGTTGAGTTATAGCAATATTATGGTTTATGGCATGGTTCAAAATATCGGTATTGGATGCCGTATCAGTAAGTCCAAATCAGATAGATACAACGGAGAAAATCAGGATACGCAAAGAAATGCTTGGATACACATGAAAAAACTTGGATATCTTGCATAAAACATTTTTTAATACATATATAAGCTAAAAAAAAATTAAATGAAGGCATCCAACTACATTTATAACCATACATATAAGAGTTGAGAATTATAAGTTAAAAAAAGGCGTGCGTGTTGATAAATAGAGATGAAAATGCATACTATAGTCACTTAGCCAAATATAGAAAATGCAATCTAGATATAAAACCTTACATTCAATGAGTTAAATTGAATGTATTGAATTACAACCATAAATTATAAGCTTGAATGTAAGTCTTTTTATTTTGAACTGTTACATTATTAGTTGATTTTTGACCCTATAAATGAAAATATTTTTGAAGAGTAAAATATGAGACTTCTGGGTTTTAGTAATGTTTTGATATATTAGAATTTATGAAATTTTAATATTTGACAAAAGCCTTACCCTTTGAAAGTAAAAATTTTGAATTAAGTTCTAAAAGGCGTTAAAAATGAGATTTTGTTCTTGAACTGAAAAGTTGACATTTTATTCTTCAACAATTTTATTGAATTTGAATGTGTTGTATAACCTTATTTACATATAATTATCTTGAATAAATGGAGTATAAAATCATTTAATTAAATAATATTTCATATAAATAAGTTGTGCATATTGGGTGAGTGTTATGGAACCTAGTGTAAATGGAAGGACAAGCAAATTTGATAAATACCCCGTATTGGCCCGATATGGTGGATTTATTTTTTTCCCAGGGTACCAGTGTACCACGTAGCTCCAAACCTGATACGTATCTGGTGAATGTTTTAAAGTTTAGTTGATGAATTTATAAATTGGTGATATTATTGCTATTTTATGCAGTGTAGTCAAGGCGTATAGGCGATGCCTAGGCGATTAGCCCCGGCTAGGCGAGGCGTTGCCTAGGCGATAAATTTAATATAAATATATATATTATTATATATAACATCCAAAAGACCAAAACTCCACACCCACATTCCACAAAAATATAAAATAAAAAGTCTATTACAATCATTCATCACATAACCAAAGACATGTCGACATAGTGGAGTATTAAACACTTCAAAATCTGAGCCAAATACCCAAATTTGTGTCATTGTCCATGTATAATATTAGGCAGAGCCCCCCTACGATTGCTCGGGGGGGTGGCAGGGGGGGCAACGCCCCTGCGACGCACGAAGTGCGTCCCAGATTGTGTCGAAAACGATATTTTTAATTACAAAATTGATATTTTTAGTGAAAAAAACGATTTAAAATCTTATTACTTCTTCATTACATGTTTTTTTATTTTTATTTATTTATTGAGATATTTTGGATTTTTTTTAAGCAAAAAAAAAAAATATTTTTTACTAGGATCGCCCGCCTAGAGGGGCGCCTAGGCGACACAGGCCCAAAATAGCCTAGGCGACGCCTTGACTACACTAATTTTATGTAATTTAAATTATTTTTTATCATTGCCGAGAAATACCCAAAAAAACTACAGATTTGAAAATCTTCCGAGAGAAACTTCAGCCAATAAAAACCCAAGAACGAGATTTGTAACACTAGGACATAATAGATATCTATACACAACTTAAAGGGGGAGTGTTGAGATATGTTAGTATTATGGGGTGTAGAAACACCATAGCATTACGGGTGTAGATACATCATATCATGTCATTAAAGACTTTATTGTAATCTTCTCTTATAAGTGGTATAAATAATAGAAAAGGGAATAAGTCCCTCATCATTTCTCTCTTATTCTTTTATTCTTCTCTCTTCTTTCTCTTCTCATCTTGCGTTTCCCTTTCTACTAATCTCAACATTATCTACGTGTAAATAACAAAAGGGTTCCCGTTTTGGTGTCTAGCATGATGCAAGACATGGTAACTAGGTGAGTTATGTTGCAGCCCACTTTAATGTGATAGAAACTTGCAAAATTCGACTATGAAAACACTCGGTACAAGTCATTCTGATCTCATGAAATCACAATTTTCATTTTGATGTGTAGTTATTCTATCAGAAAAGTTGTGCTTCCAAATTGTGTGGAACACTTTTCATGCTATCGACTAGGTAATTTTTGTGTCGCTTAGAAATTAGGAAATGCATATTATTTATAAGCAGACAAAAAAAATCAAATTTCTGTGGAGTGAGACATAGTTCTTAACAATTGTCGTTCCAATGACATGTTATACACTATTAAAAGTAGAATTTCTTTTTTTTTCCTATAGTAGAAAGAGACGAAGGAGAGCTAAAAATGGACAAATTTCAAAAAGGAAAGCATGTAATGTTCTGTTCTGATATTTGAAAACCATGATAGTTGATATGCCTTACTTCACAAGGCCCATCACGCTTATAATGTGATTGAAACTTTCATACTTTCCTGTAGAAACCCAAATAGTACCGCTCGAGCGCCCGTAAGGGCCGCCCAAGCGGAACCGACAAGAACAATTTTCACTGTTCCAGAATAAGCTCCGCCCGAACGGCCACTAACACCGCCCAAGCGGTGGTCGTGCACAGAAATTGTAAAAGTATGATTTTTCAACTTTTTTAATGATTTAGGGTTCCAAACCCTATATATATTTATTATTTCATGGGTCTAGGGTTAGAAAAACATTCTAAGAGTTTAAGAGATCCAAAAAGAGGGAAACCTTGGAGAAAAAAAAGGGTGGAGATCAAGATCAAGGTCATTCGCAAGCGTGATATCATAGGGAAACGATCAAGAGAGGTAGATATGGATTCCTCGTTTTCAATACTATAATCATTGATGTAAATAAGAAAAAGGATTAAGATTTAAAGCAAGAATAAGAACAAATTGACATATGATGAATGAGGAAGGGATTAATTTCGGCATTTGATTGAATGATCTAAGGTTTTGATGCAAGATTATGATGATCTCTGCAATTAGGGAATTTTAGTTCAATTGTTACTATGAATTTGTACGTGAAATTGACATATGATGAATGACTTATGATGCTATGAATTTATTTAAAAACCATGACTAGGTATTTTCACCATATGAATTATGAGAATGATATGCCATGATGTATCATTTACATGTTGTGATTTATTTTCGGGTAAACGAGCCTTGAATTATGGTCTTGCTCGCTTAGGTCTTTTGTCATAGTGGTATAGGACGCTATGATGGATTTTCAATGACCCTTGACTAATAATCTAAGGTGCAATTTAACCGAGAGTTTATCATTTTTCACTCACGAACATGATAGACACACAAGCATGATAAGATCACGTTAACAAGTAAGCCAAAAGTAAGAAAGTATGAATGTAAGATTGCATGTTTGAGTTTCTCCAAGTTTATGAGTACCATCAATCTAAGATCATAAGGGTATGAGTACCTAAGCAAGTGAGTCAAAAGGAATGTACACGCGCACTGGCGAGTGTTAAGGTTGGTATCTCAGTAAGAATAATATATTGTAGCATCTTCACATCTATGTGAAGAGTACTTTAAGTTATTATACTAATGCATATAAGTTGATGACATTTACATTTACGATGAAAGTTATTATACTTTAAGTTTCTCCGCACTCTGATATATATATATATATATGCGTATGTCATGTTAAGTGAAGCCATTATAAATATGTTATGTTAGTGTTGTGATCTTGTTTGCTAGGATTTTATGTCTACTGAGCCGCTTGTTGTTCAGCCGATATGTTTTGTGTGTCGGCAAGTTCAAGTTTAGAGATCGCAGCTGAGCCTTGGATAGAGGAGGAATATATTGAAGAACAAGAAGGTGATTATCAGGAAGAGGAGCCAGATTTGGATCGATATCCATACTACTGAACTCCTGGTAATTTAGTTATTAGATTTTAATAATTGAAAGGATTGTAATCAGATTTTCTTATGATGGTTTAGATTCACATTTATAGTTTCGGGAATCATGATGGATGATTCGTACATTCAGGATTTCAGTTATTAGTTATGGATTTTAGATTTGATTGACATATTAATTTGAAGAATTTGTGAGTTCTCGTTTTAGTATGTCTTATATGTTTTAAGATGAGTTCAAGATATACAGTGTCATGGGCCAAAGTTCCAATTTGGCCTAGATGGGATTTTAGGGCGCAACATTTACCATGCATATCTTTCCAAAATAATCTCTTGGAACCGAATTTGATGCCAAGGGCATGGTGATTTTGTGTATCTTGACCTGATATATATTAGGTTAGATCTAATAAGTAATAACAGTTTTAGATCATTTATTGGCAATCAACTATTGTTTTACAAACTATATAGGACCAATCTTAAACAATATCCATATGTGTTAATTGAACATAATGTAATATCTTTAGGACATATAGAGTACATCCATTTTTACAGCACTCTCCCTTATGAAATAACTATGATCATTAGTTTCAAGAAAATGGCCCTTAAGTGCCTTGCATGTGCAAAGCCTAACTAGTGGAGGGGAAAAAAAGGCAGCAGTAAGAAACTGTATATTTAACAATGAGGCAACTCAAATACAGCCATTTAAAGCTACAAAAAGGATCCAATGATGGTTAAGAGTCTTAGGACCCCATGATTTGTCCATAAGTACTCTTAAGTCTTAAGGGCTACTAGATGGAAGCAATCACATTTCCAGTTTATTATAATTGTAAATAATTAACTTTTTACTACTGCTACTTAACTATGTTCCACAGAGAGAGAGAGAGAGAGAGAGAGAGGGTTCTATTGAATGGTTCAATGCCAATACCTTTTGATTCATAGTTTCAATAAACAATGATTCACGGACAGAGGAGAAGATTGTGTCAACGAAATCCTGAAGCATCCCTTTAGCATGATAAATACGGGAAAGTTGCATTTTTACTTTCCCGTTATGCCACCATGGTTTAGATTGCACAGTATTTGTGTCATTTGTTGACTCTGGAAAAATTAGCCAAAAGGAAATCATAGAGAATTATACAAATATCTTTATGCACACACTAATAAAAGATAATGGATTGTAAGTCTCAAGGCAAAGATACCTAATTTTTTTGGAGGAGAAAGCAATAAAATAGCTTCATCTTCTTTTCCTTCTTCAAGAAGAAGGGAAGCTAAAGTTAGACGGGCATCAATATTGTCCTCCAGTGTACGTAAAGCTGATCAAAAGTATAAATTAGTTACAGTGAGTAATGACTTTCTCTAGACTACAGTTGTAAAATATAAAACAATTGAAATTCCAAGCATATAATAATCCATAAGCATCTCCGAACTTCCAAAACCCATGTTAAACTTACATTCCAAAAGTTAATTATGCAGATCATTCCAGCAATACTTTTAGCAAACAAGTAACAAATCAATGCACTAATACATTATACATGTATCATACTTTAAATCACTGATTCAAGGACAAATAAAAGAGGAATATCGAGTTGAACTATTAGTTCACAAAGACGTCTGGCAGTAATACAGCTCAGAAAATAGAAGCCTTAGAGTCAAGGATTAAAAATACGGTTTCGAGGGATGTATCGGTCCCAACCAAAACCTATACATATCGGTTTCAGAATCGGCTTCGGGCTATACATGTAATTTTTTCTTTTTTTGATTCCAATAGAAAAAGCTATCTAAGTCCACTTTTTTTGTTGAGGAATAAACTCTAATTCTAAGGCTCTTATCTATAAAATAAGCTCTCAATATTAGAGTTTGAAAACGCTACCTATATTATATGCGCACCATCATAGATAAAACCGAGTCAGTGTATGGGGGAAAGCTATTTACATTTATTCTATTTTACGTTATTTTAATATATGTATTGTCTTTACATATGGAAAAAACTATTTTACATTTCCAGATTGAGGAGCTTCTGTCAGAAAGGGAGGAAATCAGAAAAGCAACAATCTCTTTTTGTGAGAACCTATATAAAAGTTGCACCGAACCAAAGGCAAATGGTGTGGAGTTCGATAGGATCTCTCGAGAAAAAAGAATTGGTTAGATAGGTTGTTTAAAGAGGACAATACCAAAAATGTGATAAGAGATATGAATGGGGATAAAGCCCCTAGGTCAGATGGTTTCTTTACAGCGATCTCTTTTTGTGAGAACCAATAAAAAAGTTGCAGCAAACCAAAGGCAAATGCTGTGTAATTTGATGGTATCTCTTGAGAAAAACAAAATCAGCTAGAAAGGTTGTTTGAAGAGGAAGAGGCCAGAAAGGTGACTAGAGATATGAATGGGGATAGAGCCCCCAGGCCAGATGTTTTTTTTTATAGTTTTCTACAAAGGAAAGTTGGAATATTGTCCATGGAGAATTTAGGAAACTGATGGAGGAGTTACATACATATAAAAACTTTGACAATGTTCTCAACAAAACCTTCATTGCCTTTGATCCCCAAGAAGGGGGTGCGAGGAGTTGAAAGACATTCACCCCATTAGCCAGTGCATAATGTTTATAAGATCTTGGTTAAAATATTGGTGTCTAGATTCAAAGGAAGTATTGAAATATGTTATATTCCCCCACCCCCTTCAAGGAGCCTTTGTGAGACGGAGACAAACATTAGATGGCTTTCTTAACGCTGTTGAATATGTGGATACAAGGATTCATAGTAGATATCCGGGGATTTTGTGTATTTTAGATGTCAAGAAAGCCAACTACCATGTGAATTGGTATTTTTTGTGTCATGTGATTAAGGAAGTTGGGTTACAATATTTCATGGAAGGGATTGGTAACGGCATGCTACTTTTTAGATTCATTTTCCATTTCGATCATTCTCAGATCTCGAGGTTTAAGACAAGGAGATCCCTTATCCCCTATTCTATTTATTAAGTACTAAAGGCATTGGGCAAGATGATTAGCAAGGCAAAGAATGAAGTTATAGAAGGATTTTTGGCGGGAGTAGTTGGTCTGTCTGTCTCTCATCTACAGTACACAGATGACACTCTAATCCTATTCGAGGTTGAGATACTAAGGAGCAACCTTGGTTGTTTTGAGTAGTTTAAAGTTTCCGGATAAATCCTTAGGATGTCCTATATTTGGCAGAGTTTGCTAAAAGCTTAGATTCTAGAGTAGGATATCTCCCTTATTTGTATTTAGGTAGGCCCATTCATCCGGGCTACTAGTCCAAGAAGATTTGTTACTTGGAACTGTATTACAAATCTCGTTCTCAAGTTTTTATCGGCTGAATTTTTCTCGGAAGATTTTCAAATATGAAGTTTTTTTCGGGTATTTCTCGCCTAAATCTTGGCAATGATTAAAATAATAAGTAAAATTACAAAATAAGTAATATATATCACCAATTTATTTATTTATTGATCGGTATATATATCATCAATTTATAAATTCATCAAACCACCAATATTGAGTATTTTTCGCGATACTTTTAAAATTCTGGCTAAATATCGGGATATTTACGTGATAAAAAGAGAGAATTGTATTTCTCGTGAGACTTCTAAAATACCGCGATAAAAATGAAATTTTAAACTTTAGATGTTTTTCTCGGTATTTCTCGTGAGAAATTAGGTATTTCTCAGGAGATTTGTAACAATGCTTGGAAGTCCAACCTCCTCCACAAAGGACACAAAATTACACAAAATTACTAAGTAGGAGTACCCTAGCAAGCTTGCCCACTTTCCTCTTGTCCGTTCATGTTTCTGTTGCGGCAACCTTCAGAGATTCCAAATAAATATTTTGTGAAATGACAAAGAAGTATTCTAAAAATACCACTGGGTAGGAGGTACGCAGACCTATTCAAGATGGGGGAGTTGAGGATAAGGCCTATTTGAGAAATGAACAGAGCCCTTTCAGAAAAGTGGCTACGGAAGAATGGTGAGGAAAGGGAAAGTTCATGATAGAAAATTACAATTGGTATCCTCCTCTCTTTGAAACAAGGCCACAAGGGGCCCTTCTGGTTCTGTCGGTGCTTCATTAGAGGAAACAACTTTTGGGATCCAAAGGAGATAGTTTGCCTATATGCGAGCGGGATATGGAAAGTCTAATTCTATATTAAGCAAGAACTGACAATATGTAGAAGTTTAAATGGGTAGAGGTGATGAGATCAGCTTTCAGAATGATGTTGGGTGTGGTCAACTCAAATGTCACTTAAGAAAAATTTCTACGGATATTATCCATTACATCGAAGAAGTGCTCAATTGCTAGTTGTTTTGACAGAATAGCCAGTAGTATGGGATTCAAGGTTGAAATGAGTTTAAATGCTTGGGAAGAAAAGAACAACTAAATTTGATTATGAGCTTAATGGTATTCATCCTTTAGCACATGAGAGAGATTGCTGATTGTGGACCAAAGAAAGTAAAGGCGGCATCTTGGTTAAATCCTTTGTTCCAACTCTACTAGACAAATGTTGCCCTCCTTTCCCATATCATTTTGTTTGGAAACCTTGACTACCAACTGTGAAATATTTTGTCCCTTGGACTGCAGAATTGGAAAAAAAATCTTAACTTCGACCACCTACCAAGTAAAGGATGGAGAACGGTTAATAGATGGTTCTTATGTATGACTGATGAGAACTAGGTGGACCATTTGTTGCTTCATTGCAGTTATTCCTGGTGGATTTGAATCCAGGTTCTCTCTCTATTCAGCACTAAATGGGTAAACCCTTTCAAACTCATTGATTGCATCTCCAGTTCAGATGTAATTGACTATCAGAAAAGATACATCTTATGGAAGATGATTCAGGGTGAATTTTGTTATAGTATCTAGGAGAGAAATAGACTGGTCTTTGAAGAATAATCTCGTCAAAAAGAGAGTGTGGATTAACATCATTAAACTTCTTTTTTTGGTGTTCGCCCTTGAAAGCCTTTTGAAGGCACTAACATGGAAAATTTCCTGGTATTTGAAAGCCTTTTTTGTTCATCGGTGTTTGCTCTCGGGGGTTCCTTTTCTACAGAGCTCATATTCTCATTGTAAAGGTTTCGGTTCATTTTGTAGGTTTTGTGAGTGGCTAAGTTTTTTTTTCTTTTCAACTCCGTATACATCTTTTCGTTTTGATGATAAAATTCGTACATTCTCTGTTGAAAGAAAAAATAACAAAGACATTTAATGAGTAAACCCCTCCATTTTTTTGTTTAAAAAGATTGATTTTTTTGGATTCATAATTTATCGAGGCTTGTTTTTGCTTGGTGTGATGAGGAAGAAGATCTTAGCGGTAGAGGCAAAGACCTTTGATTTCGTAGGGGATGAAGATGGGGAGAGTCTGGCAGTGAAGATTGTAGAGCGAGGAAGGGGCTACTCGGTGGAGGTTCAGCTGGGAGAGAGAAGTTATCGGTGGTTGCTAAGGTTCATAGGGGACTGCGTGAGGATACCGGAGAAAGCCTATAGGGTTGATCGTTGTCATTGCTCTTCCAAGGTTTTCATCTTAGAAAGGAAGGAGAATGCCAAAGGAGAGTTTATTTCTCTTACTTCAGTTCCAGTGGATGGCGGCAGAAGCAGGTGGATTATCTTCCCCAAGGCCAAACAGGGATTTGGATGGGAAGGGGTTCGGGCTTCCCAGAACCAGATTGTTCCTCCAAAGTTCCGGCTAAGGAGGGCTGGAATTCCGGCAGGGGGATTGAGAGGCGCTAATGAGGGTCAGGAAGGGAAGCTTTCTGGTTCCTTTCCGACTCTGGCAAAGAAGGAGAGAGGCACTCCTAAGGGCTGGTGGGATAGAGCTTTCGTTTGTGCATTTTCTTCTTCGCTTGCAGGCTGGTCGGAAGTGGAGGGGTTCATTCATTCTCTTCTCCCCAACAATGATAGACCTCCTCTGATTCCTTATGGGATAGGAAAAGGTATTTTGGTGGTGGAGTCTCTATCCTCAGCCTCTGACTTATGCGCGAGAAACCGAGGGCAGCTTCCGGGAGGTGGTTTACTAAGGGTGCATAGCTGGTGGCAAGCCTCCAACCAGATCCCTAAGTCTTTTTTTAGGGATTCTTTTTGGATTGGTATTCTTGGGCTACCTCTGCATTTGTGGAACTCCAGAACCTTTGGGTTGATAGGCGATGCCTGTGGGGGGCTATTGGATATAGATGAGAGCACGGCATCATTGATGGACCTGCGTCAAGCTAAGATCAAAGTGGTGGCTGCTAATAGGGAGAACATTCCCAGATCGATGGTGATCCCAAATCTAGGAGGTTTCCTTAAGATTGGGATAGTGTTGCTATCGGAGGAGGAGGCAGGTTGTTCCCGTGACAAGTGGTATTTCCGGCGTCGGGATGGCGAGATTTCAAAATGCTTAGCAGATAGGGTTTCGACAGCGATTGTACCTGATGGGACAAGGACGTCTGCAGGCAGTTTGCCAGCGAGGTGGGTATCAGTTGTACGGACTTCTGGCAAGTCGTCTCAGGGGGGAGCAAGGCAGAGGAGAAGGTACCAGTGCACCAGGTGGGAAGGGAGTGGTCGGCTACAGGTGCAGACGTTGTGGCTTCTAGGTCAAACTCTAGTCTTCGGGCAGCAACGGCTCTTACCCCGCAAGGGTATGGAGGCAGAAATGGCAGGGGCCAATTTTTGAAAAATTACCAAAAGCGGAACCGGAGACAGGGATGGAAGAGGCGGGAGAGGAAGGGCGACAGAGTGGTCTCAGGCTCGGCCAGGGAGTCAAACCCTCTTATGTTAAGACGGGAGGAGGGTGGGCTCGAGCTTTCGGGGGAGAAGGTTAAGATAGCGGGCCTGGGCTCGAGGAGTATCCAGTCTATTGTTGTTGGGACTGTGGGCCACGGGCTAGCTTCGAATGGGTCCTCAAGCCCAAGTGGTATTTTAGGTGAAGGGGCAGCCCAAGACTGTTTAGGGGAGGGGGCCGAGGCCTTATTCTTAGAAGCCCACGAGCAGCCCTCGTCCTCCAGGCCGAAGGTTGAGAGCCCGAAGAAGGTCGGTCCAGGGCAAGGGGGCCTCACATTTAAACCAGGTCAGTCTTTGTTTCTACATCCAGGTAAAGATTTTCTTCTAGTAAGGGAGCTCCAGGAACAGAGGGGAGTAGTGCTTGGTGTCAGTACAAAGGAAGGGGGGATCGAAGAAAATCAGGGATCTGATCTAGCCAACGTCGTTTTTTTCGGTCAGCAAATGATGGAAGAGGGTAGCACCTCTGAGGATTCTGACTCTCGTGATTTAGCAAGGTGCGGTGGTGGGAACCCAACCTCCTTTCATTCAGATTCTTTTCTCTCTCCGAGCAGCAAAGTGGAGAGCGGTTTTTGGGAGGAGGAGTTAGAGAGCGAGGAGATGGAACAATACACTCCTTTGGTTTTTACCGAATTGATGCCGGCGAGCTTGGAGGGGGAAAAGATCACCCGAGGCGATAGCAGGAGCAAATTTTCAGCTTCGTTAAAGGCTGATCCAGACGGGGAGTTAAAGCCTTCGGGGGACCTGATGGCCCCACTAGAGGTCGGATCAGGAGGGGAGTTGAATTTTGCTCTAACAGAAACCGTAGTGGGTTCGGATCCAGCAACTGGGGGTGTTCCAGTCGCCATGGGTGAGCAGCAAGGGAACTTTTTTGATGAGGCTTATGGAGATCCGGGCCATACGGGATTTCAGGAAGTAGCCACGGGAGTAGTGTTGTGCAGCCACGGCAAAGGTGCATTAGAAGAGGGGGAACCTCAGCCAGCTTACCAGACGCTGTTGGGGCCGGGTTCCATCGTGCTGCCTCAGATGAACCAAGAGGCAGTAGCCGAGTGGGTGGTGAATAATATAGAAGGAGTGGGGCAGACGTTGGGGCTTTCTGCAGGAGGTCAGGAAGTCGAAGCCAAAAGAATTCTACTGTCCACAGAAGCTGGGGAAAAGGGAGACAAAGGCAGATCTGATCTAAAAAAGAGTGGTAGTCGTAGAGGTGCCTCGACAATGGAAATGAGGAGACTTCAATGCAGTATTAATTATGATCGTGTCAAGGGGAAAGGGTGCTTAGCTAGTTCGAAATCTGCTTGGGATCTTCAGGTGTTAAGATGATAGGTCCCTCTATTTTTTCTTGGAACATCAGAGGATTAGGGCAAGTAGAGAAGAGGGTGGCCGTTAAAAGTTTTGTCCGTTCAAAGCACCCCTCTATTTTATGCATTCAAGAAACCAAGCTAGCGGCTATCCAGGAGTTCCATCTTAGAGACTTGTGGGGGAGACAGGCGCCAGGCTAGATCGAGCTCCCGTCGGTAGGAGCTTCGGGGGGTATTCTGCTTTTGTGGGACACATCGAGGGTGGAAGTGATGGAGTCCAAAGTGGGAGCTTTTTCGATTTCTATCTTATGTCGCCTGATAGGGGAGGATTTTCTTTGGGTCATCTCAGGGGTGTACGGCCTGGTGGAGAGGTCGACAGAAATCGATTTATGGGTCGAATTGGATGATATCAGCATTCGTTGGAGCAAACCATGGTGTTTGGGCGGGGATTTCAATAGTATTCAATTTACATTGGAGAGGAAAGGAGGATGTTCGTTTTCTCCTAAGATGCGGAGGTTTGGGGATTTTATTTTACGCCACGGTTTGATAGATTATCCTTTTGAGGGGAAC
This sequence comes from Tetracentron sinense, assembly GCA_015143295.1. Taxonomy (NCBI): domain Eukaryota; kingdom Viridiplantae; phylum Streptophyta; class Magnoliopsida; order Trochodendrales; family Trochodendraceae; genus Tetracentron; species Tetracentron sinense. Next base: position 965,907 of record CM026556.1, read on the forward strand.
TCAGTTCACTTGGTCTCAATCGGGGATCAATGGTTTGGCGAGCCGTATTGATCGGTTTCTAGTTGACCAAGATTGGAAGGCACACTTCCCAAACGCGATCCAGTTTTCTCTCCTGCGGCCTATTTCAGATCATGTTCCAATCCTTCTTGAGATGAGGGGCTTTAACGGGGGGGGCCTACCCCGTTTCGTTTTGAGAACATGTGGATGGAGGATGAGCGGTTTCATGGCTTGGTAGCCGAAGTGTGGGGCCAAACAAGAGGGTGGGGTTCGGCTAGCACTCGTTTTGGGATTAAACTTAAAGCTTTGAAAGCCCGTTTGAAGGTTTGGAATAAGGAGGTATTCGGAAATGTCCAAGTTCGCCTAGCCGGCTTACTTAGGGAGATAGAGCTTTTGGACGGATGGGCAGAAGTGCGGGATCTTACTCCTTCGGAGTCTAGGGAGAGAGACGAAAAGATGGACTACATATCGACTCTTAAGCTTGAAGAAATTAGTTGGAAGCAAAAAGCTAGGACTCGGTGGCTGAATGAGGGAGATGGCAATACAAAATTCTTCCATAGAATGGCCAATTTCCACCGCAAGACAAACTTTGTATCCAAGTTGTAGGTGGATGGGAGGTGGGTGGAGGAAAAGGCAGAGCTCGAAGATAGTATCATTTCTTATTTTAAAGGTACGTAATAGAAAGGGAAAGGTGGCGGCCTAAGCTAGATGGCCTTGCCTTTGCAGGTATATCCCAAGATCAGAAGGAGCTTCTGGAGAGACCCTTTGAGGAGGAGGAGGTGCTTGAGGCGATCAGGAGTTTCGAAAGTGATAAAGCTCCTGGGCCAGACGGGTTTTCCATTGAGTTCTTTAGGGGTTGTTGGGAGATCGTGGGAAGAGACTTCATGGAGGTGATGGCGGAGTTCTTTCATTCAGGGAGTTTTGATAGAGTTATGAATTGTACGTTCATTGCTCTAATTCCTAAAAGAGGGGGCGGTGGAGTTTAAAGACTTTAGGCCCATTAGTCTGGTCAGCAGTTCTTATAAAATCCTCTCTAAAGTGCTGTCAACCCGCCTTAAGAAGGTGATGATTTCTCTCATCTCTCCCAACCAGAGCGCGTTTGTTGGAGGGCGACGAATTTTTGGATGGGATCCTTATTGCGAATGAGTGTATTGATTCCAGGGTGCGGGCTAAAGAGCAGGGCATCCTTTGCAAGGTTGACTTGGAGAAGGCCTATGACCATGTAAACTAGGCTTTTTTGGATTACATTCTCGGACGAATGGGATTCGGGGGGAGATGGAGGCAATGGATGAGGTCCTGTATTTCGTCTGTTTCCTTTCCCATTCTAATTAATAGTAGCGTCGCAGGGTATTTCCCTAGTATGAGGGGGCTGAGGCAAGGGGATCCTCTCTCTCCTTTCCTTTTCGTGATCGTCTCTAAGGCGTTGAGTAGAATGTTGGCAAAAGCTGAGGGGACATTTTATGAAGGTTTCAAGATTGGTCAGAATGGGTTGTGGATATCTCATCTCCAGTTTGTGGATGATACTCTCATCTTTTGTCGTGCTTCGAGAAGGGACCTCCTTCATATCAGATGTCTGCTTAGGTGCTTTGAGGCGGTGTCCGGGTTGAGGGTTAATCTAGCTAAATTTGAGATTTTGGGAGTGGGGGAGGTCCCAATTATGGATCACCTAGCCGTTTGCCTTGGTTGTGGTGTGGGCTCTCTTCCGTCGGTGTATCTCGGATTTCCTTTGGGAGCTAAATTTAAAGCAAAGTCAGTTTGGAATCCTGTTTTAGACCGTTTGGCTCGCCGGTTGTCCGGGTGGAGCGCATCCTATTTATCGAAAGGAGGGAAATTGACTCTTATTAGAAGCACGTTGCAAAGCCTTCCCACTTACCTTTTGTCGTCTCTTACTATTCCCCGTTCAGTGGCCCTTTCTATTGAAAAGATGCAGAGAGATTTTTTGTGGCATGACAGGGAGGGCCGAGCTAAGTATCACTTAGCGGAGTGGTCCCAGTTGTGTCGTCCAAAGGAGAATGGTGGGTTGAATCTTAAACCAATCACCCAGATGAACAGAGCGTTGCTTGGCAAATGGCTGTGGCGGTTTGGGGTTGATAGAGACAGTCTGTGGAGGGAGGTGATTGTTGCCAAGTATGGGAAGTCCTCTTGTTGGATTCCTAGGGCGGTTAGGGGATCCCATGGGCTGTGTCTTTGGAAGGGTATTATGGCTAATGTTGATCTGGTGGTGCCTTTCTTTCGGTTTAGGGCGGGGAGAGGTACGGAAATTAGGTTTTGGAAGGATATATGATTAGGGTCATCTCGTCTCATGGATGACTTTGGCAATCTTTATGCTCTCTCTATGGATAAGGATGCCCTGGTGGAGAACTATTATGAGAGAGGGCCAAATGGAGTAATTTGGTGTCCACAGCTGCGGTGGGATCTCAATGACTGGGAAATCAGTGATTTATCTCGGCTCTTGGAGAGGCTGTCTTCATCTCTTTTGTGCCCTAAGGTTCGGGATTCGAGGTTGTGGAATGGAAGCAGCAATGGGAGGTTCTCGGTTAGATTGTTGTTCCAGTCCTTGCGTTCCTTCCCAGTGAGCTCTTATCCTTGTAGTGTGGTGTGGAACCCGGGTATCCCATCCAAGGTGTCTTTTTTCCTTTGGACGGCGTTGTTGGATAAAATCCTTACCGGGGACCATTTGTAGCATAGAGGATGGAGTTTGGCGAACAGATGTTATATGTGTCTCCAGGCGGAAGAAACGACGGATCATCTTCTTTTGCACTGTCCTCTAGCGTCGAAAGTGTGGAGTTTCTTCATTTCTCGTATGGGAGTGGCTTGGGTTGCTCCCTCCTCTCTTCGCTCTCTCCTCAATTGTTGGCAGCGAGATAGAGGTGAAGGGGTTTGGGGAGCTCTTCCTGTGGCCATTGCTTGGGAACTCCGGAAAGAGAGAAACCGTAGAGTTTTTGACGATATCTCTTCTACAGTGCCCAAGTTGTGTGCTTAAGTCAGGTGGTTAGTTTTGGAGTGGGTGGGGTTATATAGGACGAGGGAGGAAATCCATGATATTCTGTATTAGTCATCTTAGCAGCTAGAGGGGGGGGGGAAGGTATTAGGTCTATGGTAGCCCGGGGTTGAGTTTACTAGCTTGTAATCTTGATGGCCCTTGGTCTTTCTTTGTTCTTCTTCTTTTTGGTTTTTAATAAAATGAGGTATTGATCAAAAAATAATAATAATAATAAACCACAATAAAATTTTAAATTTTTATTTTTAAAATCTTTATTAAAAATAAAATTATAACAAAAAGATCAAATTGGATAACATCTTCTTTAATTACTTGAGCTATTTGGATATGCTGTATAACGATTTTTCATCAATATCGTAAAATTGTATTTTAAAATGATGAAAATTTACAGCTACAGCAAAGGGGAATTCCCAAAGATTACAAGAAAAATAAATCAGGATTCACTTGACAAAATGTCAATTAAGTTATACACAAAATCAGCACTTTTAGAAACAGCGAATTTCTTCAAGATTGAGGCCAAACTCTACGAAGACCAACCAATATCACTACATAATTTCAATAATTGTCGGCGCTTTCAAAAATCCTATGAATTTGTTCCTTCCAGATCCAACAAGGGATGGGGAAAGGAAATTTGGCCAAAGAATCTTACCCTCCTACCAAGATGACTTCCTACCATCCAAAAGAATCTCCTTTTCCTCTTTTGGGTGGGCCCATGGGCCATGACAAGCCAAAGAAAGAAATGAAGAAGCTCCACATGGCTCAAGCTATAGAGCAGTGACGGAGATTGTTTTCGTCCTCCTCACTACTCGAGCAAATACAACACCTAATATGTTGTATGACTATTGGATATACAAACAATATACGAATGCAGTTTTAGATGTCAAAGCATCATATATGTCCATCAACGAGTAGGTTTACCCTATAAACTTGTCTTATTATGATTTACGCATGATAGTTTTTTGTAGTATTTGAGTTCTAAGTGTAATCGTATCTCATTTAACATTTCCTAAATCATTACTGAAAATTTTCAATTTTTTTCGTAATTTTCATCTAATGTTTTCAAACAACTAAGACTAATTACACCGAACTAACAATTTCTCATGAAATTTCCAATTTCTATAGAACGAACCTCCCACGAAACCCCTTTGTGGGGAAAACTGGGTGTGGATAGGCAGATAAATCCACATATTGTTCTTCACCACAGTTGCATGGTTGGAAATGAAGTTTGACAAGAAGGATTGGGTCATTGATTATTTGCTGTCATGTGTATGAAAGCCGGTTTCATCAAAACCCTTCAGCTAAGCTAAGTCTACCTTACCTTCATAGAAGAATGATATTGCTCGTGCTCTTTCCTTCAAGGATAAGAAACAGTGAGAAATTTTTAAATGTAAAAAGCCCTGTACAAGATTGAAATTAAACAAGTGGTCAGTAACCTAGCGGGTGCAATTTAGTGAACAAAAAACATATAATGTTTGTAATTAAAATGAACCAAAGAGGTAAAAATAAATGAATAAACAGCACCAAGCCAATCTAAGCTATAAATAATATAACCCACAAGGTTACAAAATAAATAAATAAACAGTACCAAGTCAATCAAGTGAAGTCCAAATAAACATGTAATCATGTATTAAGAGTTATGACCTTTCCATGAGCATAAAATTACTGTTGAGATATAATCTTTTATGTAGGTGGGCTACACCAAATCACTCCACAGGGGCATACTTAAGTGTCCTATTAGGGTTATTATAAATATAAAAAGATTAGAGAGAAACTTTCCCTAATCACATTTTTCCCTTCTTCTCACTCTTTCTCCATTTTCTCTCCTAAGGCTTGATCTTCAAGTTGGTATGAAAGCCTAACACGATCTAGGCAACTCAAGAGGACAACTACATCACCGTTTTTTTCCCCAGCAACTTGTTGACGTCAGCATGTTGTCTTACGACGTCAGCATCCGTACGACCAGCAATGGTGGATGATTATGCCAGATGATAGCTTGGCATGTGTAGAGATTTGTGGTGAGTTTTGTGCATTTTTTTGGCAACACTAGATGTGTTTTTCTGAATTGTTTTCCGAAATATTTCTGAATTTCCCTGTTTTCAGCAAACTGAGTGGTGAGGAATTGTCCCCAATTTGGGTATGTTTGGGTCGAAATTTCAATAGCTTGCTAATGGAAGTGATTTCATTTGATTTTGAGAAGCATTGTAGCTCCTATGACAACAAAAAAAAAAGCCCACAGTTTAACGTGGTGGAGTATTACTTGTGTTTGTAGGTCATTTTTTGACTCCTATATCATTCTTGATACTTTGGGGATAAAATATGGTTGGTTGCCATCATGAAGTGTAGTATTGGTCTTTCTAGTGTGGTGCATGTTTTCTCTTTAGAGGTCAACGGGTTCGGAGGGCTTCTTTAGTTGTTTTTTGGCTTAATACTCAGTGGTCGGGGCTTGTTTTGTGCAAAACAGCTATCTTTATTCTGATTTGAATAATCTGGAATACAGAAGTGCAGAAAATGGCCCATGATGGTGTGTCTAAAGGAAAATCCGATGCTATGTCGAAGGTTCCAAGCAATAAGATCACTTCTTCTGTCACTAGCTATAATGATAATCCTGGTGCGCTAATCACAATCGTTAAGTTAGATGGCACCAACTTCCTTGAGTGGTCTCAATCCACTAAGATTTATATTTGCAGGAGAGGGAAGTACGGATACTTGACAGGTTGAGTGAAAGAACCGGCTACAGAGGCCGACACATATGACAAGTAGGAGCAAGAGAACCTTATAGTTATGTCATGGCTGCTAAATTCCATACAACCATCGGTTAGTAGAGGTTTTTTTTTTCTTCGGACAGCGAAAGACTGGGATAAGGCGACTCAAACCTATTCTCAACGTCAGAACATCGCCAAGGTATACCAGTTGAGGCAAGAGATAGCTACTCTTCGTCAGGGGGAGAGCAGTCTATCTACCTATTATTGCACTCTTCAAGGTCTTTGGGAAGAGTTGGACTAGTTTCAGGTCATCCAGAGGGACACTGAAAAAGATAGAGATAGGCGCAGTCAACAGGTGGAACAAATCTATCATCCTCGAGCCACATGTTTTCAAACCTAAAAGGAGTTGGGCCACCTTTAAACACATTGAATCCCAAAGCAATTGGCACATGGTCTGGAGTGAGCCTCAAAAGGGACGACTGAATCATGTTTAAAAAGCGGTTTTCCTAATCAAGAGTGAAAACAATCTATCAAATCTGCTAGCTAACGAGCAAGTGCCCGATTGGGACCAAGCAAATTGGGCACCTCTTAGAAGGTAATTTATAATTCCATGTCTGAATATAAATTCCCCAAACCACCTCATTTTGGCATTAAGAGGACAACCCCCTTTAAGATCGTCCAAACCTCCTGATGGACCATAGACCCCATAGAAAACCCACTTGAAGTCCTCCCCTACCATTCAACACAAAATAAAGATCAAGTAAGCCCCCAATTCTAATACCAGAACTTCAATCACCTCCTTATCCTAGATCAACGAAATTCCCCCTAAAGCCCCAATAGATGTAATTGTTACCCAATTGGGAACTGAGAGTGAGACACCCCAAATGTCCCATTTATGATGCTCCGGGAAAACCTACATCTTAGTTTCTTGGATGTAAAGAATGGATGGTTTCTTTTATCTAACAAACTGTTTAATTGCCACTCTTTTCCCCATTAGACCCAATCATCTAATGTTCCAAGAAATAATGGAAAACTGTCATTTACGAACTCTACAATCCCTGCTTTTACTGAGGCTACTAGTCACACCTCTAAGACACTCTATCATAATTGACACTACACTCCAATCTCCTCAACTCCGATGCTGATTTTCTCCCCCAAACTACTATGGATATGGGTGTGGGGTAAAAATAGCACATGTTTATTATGAACCCATAAGAGAAAAACGTGAGTAATGAACTTGAAAATGTGCTTTTCACATATCACTCTGTTTATAGCGCTTAAAACCGGTATTCTCGGTTTATTGCTTTGATCGAGCTACCTGGCCCTGCTACTTGCCCAGCTACCCTAGTTGACCTACCCTCACTACCTCTCAACCAGCTTACCTTGAACTGACTTGTTTACCCTATCTCTAGACAGGCTACTAACTTATAGCTTCAAAACGGGATTCTCTAGACTCTCTTTCTTGTCACTCTTTCCGGTCATCATTTAATTCCTTCTTGCTTGTTGGTTAATGCAAACTTGGGATTCTTGCCTATGCTCTTTCTTGCCCACATTGCTTGCCCTACTGGTATGGTTGAATTACAGCTTTGGATGACCTACCACTTAACACCAGTTTTCTTAGCTTACTACCTGATTCCTACCGAATCCATGTTGACTGCCTGTTCTTGCTTGTCTTAGGACTGCACTTCTAGCTTACACGGCTTGCCTATTTGCCTGACTATCTTGACTACTACGAGTCTATGACTATTCTGCTAGGCTATCAGACAACGTAACACCGGGACTCTAGTTGTAGTTGTGTATTCCCCCGTTAGAGAAGATGGAGAAGCCTAGCAAAGGCCCTGATCAACCAAAAACAAAGGAAGAGGAGGTGAATAAGGTTTTAACTCCAATGTTCAACATAAAAGTAAACATATCATATCATAAGAGTGTCATACCAAAACGTTTTCATACTATACATAACAAACATGAACAAAGCATTACTTAAAAATAGCACATGTTTGTTATGACTTATGAACCCATAAGAGAGAACAACGTGGGTAATGAATTTGGACATGTGCTTTTCATATATCACTACCTTGTAAACCTCATTTATTAAAGAGTAAAGACAAGTGCCCCTTATACTGAAGAAAACTAAGTTCTCTTTTAATCCAAGAGCTATGCTTGGACACTATAAAGGAGGTAGCAACCCTTCTTTTTAATGTTGTATTCGAAATCCAAGGTGTAGAGTGTCATTGGGATTGTCAGTAAGGAATCTCTTTAACAATCTTTCTTTTGAGGGTAGAGAGTGAGTTTCCAGTGGATTTCTTCTCAAATCTTTTGTCTTAAAAGGTCACACTCCCTCCCTTTTAAATTTCCTTAGTTTTGCACCCTCTAGATGTTCACTAGTTTCAGAATGTTTTTTCTCAACATAAAGAACTAAACAATATATCTTTCAACTAGAACCAGTATAAGAAGATTTTGCATGATGATCAATAGGATTTTGACATGGAAAAATGTTACGAAACTTCACTAGTTATTGACCCGTGAAAGGTGGCCATCAGCTTTATAGACCAGACAAATTGGATTGACCCGTTTGTTCTCCAAGCAAAACATCGATCTCTGTATCATTTCAAGGGTGTTGTTAGTGTACTTGTGCATACACAAGAAATATGAATCTCCATCCTTGCATTGAGACTGTGACCATAACAGTGGTCGAGGCCTGGTGGAGAGGGGAGGTGATGGTGGTGGTGGTGGTGGCCCATAATGGTGGAGAAGGGGGCTGGTAATTGTGGGATGGTGGTAGCCCATGCAACGGTTGAGAGAGGGGAGGAGTCTTTCTTAAATATTTTTAAAAACGATGTCTCTTGCCCTTGTAATAAGCTCTAAAAAATGAGGAATTAAAGGTTTTATCAAACATACTATTAATAGAGTAGAGGTACTTCTTAGGGTTTTATCAAACAGTCAACTCTAGAAAAATACCAGAGCTTATTCTTTAGAACTTATTATGTTTGATAAAAGTTTCCAAACACACCCCAAGAGACAAGTCTATTTTTTTTTTGACAGGAGAAAGACCTACAATTGTAATACATGACAACTACATATTATTAACTTTAGAAAGCAATACTAATGCTTCATCAAAGGATAATATGTGTAACTATTTATTTGGTATTCATCACACTGTGTCAAACATACAAATATAGTAAACACTTCGTAATTCTCCTTACATTGTTATGTCCAGCATTCCCTCCTTCTAGCATTAAATAATACTTCAGTGCAGATTCATAGTGCCCAAGACTCATAAACGAATCTGCTACTTCAGTAATTAAGTCAACATTATCTTCACCATTCTCCAACTGCAAATCCCTGAAAAGAATCTAGAAAACATATGACAATCTTCACTAACAATGTGTAAGTAATTTCAATCAATATGTATGTAAAAGTGTAAACCACATCATCTAATTCTTAATGCAGGCTCAGTCCACATGTCCATGTCACAAATATGTGGAAATACATATGAATGTAGTCACAGTAAGAAAAATGTTCACACGGTGCATGTTCAAGCAAAGATGTTACAAGGTTTTAAGCTTAGCTCAACAGAAAACAGAAATGAAGAATGGCATTATAATAGTATAAATGAGTGAACATTAGTGGTTGTGTAGTACCAAATCAAATTTAACAGTATGCTACATAATACAAGCAGAATGCAACACACCTCTGCCATTTCCATATTTCCAAGATGAACTTGGCAAATTCCTGCCTTGACAGTTAGATATAGTGGTAGTTCCTCTCCAAGGCAATAAATTGAGCGTGCATGCTCAATCTGCTGAAGAGCTCTGTTATGTGTGTTATTCTCCATGTATATGGCAGCTAGCAGATTAACCACACTCAAATCAGCTTCAGTTGGATGATCCTTAAGAAATGCCTCCAGAATGCTGACGGAGCGTTCAACTTGACCACACTTTTGGTACATCTGCAAAAGAGGGGGGGAGAAGAATTCAGATTCTGGATGAAGGACAATTTAAGAAAATGTGCACAACCACCATATCCTGATCTATTTTAAGCATATTCAAAACAGCATGTGATGAAAATACCAGAATTGGTATAGAATACATACAATATTTGGTAAAACCCAACAATATAAGGGATGCATGTAAGTGTATATGGTAAAAGAAGTCCACCATGAAGAATATATCAAAAACACAGAAGTTTCACTAATATGTTAAGTTGCATTCTACCGGTTAGCATATATATGAACAATAATAAGATTAAGGGAATGTTTAGAGAACAAAAGAGTTGTATATACTTCTATGTGTGAATTTGGTGCACATGCTACCTCTGTAAAGTTTCACTCTCCAAGAAGAAATCATTAATCAAGTTACATTAAAGAGAAGGTAAAATAAAATATTAAAAAGTGAAGAGAGTGGATAAGACTGGGTTGATAAAAAAAAGAAAAGCTTCAGCAAAGTATAGCAAGTTGGATATCAATGGGAGTAACCAAGTACTATCATGACCACATAAAATGGGTCACTAACAATTAGTCACCATTCCAAATCAGAGAAATTGGGGATCGGAGACAGAACACATGTATCTTTCATGTTTGCTTGATTTCATGTAGCCTGGGCAATAAATATAATACCGCCACTCCCAGTTTAACTTTCAGATCAAAGACACTTAACCAACCTCAGCCCTTCCACAATTTGCTAAACATGGTATACAAATCACGTAAGGAGAATAATTAAGATACCATCAATCCTGGTATAAAATAGAGCTCATTTGCAGCTAATTTTAGCTATGCACAATAAAGAATATCTCACAAGTCACATCTAAAATACACGGCCAGATTAGGAAATGAAATTAATAGACAGAAATGAAAAACTAAACCTTAGCCGCCATCTTGCATGCCTCAACATTCTTGGGACAAAGTCCTAGTATTTGATCATATGATTCAGCAGCTTTCTGATAATCCCCAAGCTCAATGTAAAGTGATGCACGGTCAAATCTGAGTGTCATATCTTCTGGATCTGCCGTTATTGCTTTAGAAAGGCAGTACCTAGCCTGACCTGTATTTCCTTGCGCACTGCATTGAGAAATTAACACAACTCAGATGCTATACCATTTTTCTCTCAACAACATATATAGAACTGAGGCCTAATATGTTGTGTGACCTCTTGGGAAGCCAGTGTGTCACTCCTTAAGGACTTAAGCCCTTAGTTCAATTGGTTGACATGCTGCACCACAAGTGCGATGTTCTGGGTTCAAGTCCAGCTTATCCGCAACATATAAATAAATACACAGAGGTTTGTACTCATCAATCTAATCAAATGCAACCTAAAGGGACCACCTAGGCAACCACTTTGCCTAGCTGGAGTCCCTAGTGCCAGAATTCAGGGTCTAGGAAGGCGCTCGCTAGGACACAGTCTCCTAGTGATCATAGGCATTGTCACCCATGCTAAACAGCTAGTGGAAACTGGCAACAGATAACCACAAAAAGAACGTTATATAAGAAAATAATAAATAACCATATATAAGAAAAACAGGTTTTTACTCAAAATCAGGGGGTATAAAAGGTTTGCTTTACAGATAGAAAGATGATAAACAGAAAGTATTTGACGGTTTTGAGAAACTTTTTCAAGGGTTTCAGAATCTGGCTCTCTTTCTCTCTCTGTCGAAAAAGGAGTGGGTAACAAGTTAACAGTAAAATCTATTCTTGCCCTTGAGCAAAACTCCTCACGGGGAGTGTTATTCGAATAATCAAAAACTAATTAGACAAGGTAGTAGTTATATTATTATGGTTAACTATATTTGTAGATTATCTACTTATCTGCCATGCTGGGCATACAGAGGTGTTATCCGCTGTTTTTGCAACTTCATAAGGGGTAGCTAGCCCAGAATAGTAAATAGACTCCTTACTATTTACTAGCATATATTGTAGAACCCCAGAATTTGAGGGCACTGTTCATATGAATAGTGCAGTGAATAGTGGTAGTGTACAGTGCGTGTAAAGGCCTAAGGCCTCATGTGTTCTTGATATTAGGAAAAGTGACGTGAGGGTTTTATATGTGTATGTTGAGTCTTAAAACAAGAGCATGATAATACTCAAGTATCTAGGGTATAAAATACCATAAGTGTGAATGTAGAACCCGGGAACCCATTTCTCAAGGTTGTGAATAGTGTCATGGGCACAAGTCTTGTAAGGGTCAAGGGTCATTTATGTAACTTGGTTTATGAGGCATGATAAGAATAGTTTAAACTAGATGAAGTATTGTTTTTGGGTGTTGGGATGAAGAAATAAGAGTATAACTTACTCTTAAGTGTCGAGAAAGAGGGATGTCTTTACATTCCCTCAGCTTGTGGGAGCTCTAGTTTTGTCGTCCCTTATCGGAATTGAGTGATTCTTGAATTTTTGGAGAGATATCTAAGCCCTCTTCGAGGTTCCACGCTTTGCATTTTTTCATATTTTGAGCATAAGTTATGTCAAATACAAGGTTTCCGAAAGGTGGTCTGTTGTCAATTCAGCAGTCATTTTGGACCAGTCCACTTGTGGGCCCATTTAGACTATGTAAAACTCAAAATTTGGAGTTTTACAAAACATGAAAGTTGTTCCCCTTTGAAAGACGAGTCCAACGCAAGTTGAATCGTCAAAATCCGATAAGCAAGTCAAAATTTATAGCCGAAATACTAAGGCGGGAAAAACGGGATAAATGAGGACCAATCCGGTCGACCGGTCACCTGTTCATTTGTGCTCTGGCCGACTCCCAGAGATATTTTAAGGGTGGTTTGGGGTTTTGGCAACCCCCAAACCCTTATATAAGCTCAAGAATTCGTGGGTAAGGGTTCTAAAACCCTACAGAGAGTTTGAAAGGGGTTTTGAAAGAGGAGGAAGAAGAGAAGGTTTGGGTTCTTCTTAGGTTGCTCTTAGCTTGGGTTGGTGATTAAAGGAGGAGCTCGGATCTTGCTTTTCAAGCTTGAAACTTGTTCCTCAAGCTTTCTAAAAGCTCTGAAATTGAAGGAGATCGATCCTTCAAAAGGTAGAACAATCTACTAACTTTCTTCATGTTATAATTCATTGATGCTTAGTAATGAAATTGGGATTTTCGTTATGTTTAATGGTTTTTCTTGCCTACCATGTTTGCATAATAGAGTTTTTGTATAAATGAGAATATGGAAAGGGATGGGTTTTGATAAGAAGGTGTGAATACACTTTCTTAAATGGATTGTTAAGATTTCTTCATACTTAGTAATATTAAAGAGATGATTTTTGATGGAAAGAGTGAGATACTCTCTACTACCGAGCTATGTTATGATTCATTAAGATTAAGTATGATGAAAGGCTTTAGTTTTTATGAAAAATACATAGTTTTGATGAAATATATCTAAAGTAAGACAAAAAGCATGTTAATTAGATGCAATGGAATAGATACACTCTACTAAACCTAGTCTTGTTATATTTCATTGATAGGAATCGATTTTTAGGTGTTGTTCTTTATGAATTAAGTTCTAGGAATTTGATACTTGAAAACCATGTTTTTATGTTCACTATGCTTTAAGATTTTGTTCATTTTGCACACCAATGATATATGTTCACCAACACTTATATGATTAGAATTTTGTTTCAATTTTCAAGCTTGAAAAGATGAGTTTTGCCTCAAAGAATGATTCGGGTTTTGAAAAGGTGTTTTAATCGGACTTTGTTTCAGAAAGAGGTTTGCTCGATGTTTGCTTTTGATTTCTAAGTATTGAACTCGTCTCTAAGGTGTTCCGAGACTTTGAAAGGGGTTTTGCTCAAAAGGTGAATTGATTTCAATCATAGTCTTGTAAAGTGTGTTGCTCAAAGTATCTTGCTCAAGTCTTGCTTGTAAAGCTTGTAAAGTATGAACTCGTCTCTAAGGTGTTCTGAGAAGGGAATCACCTTGTAAAGCTTGTAAAGTATAAACCCGTCTCTAAGGTGTTCCGAGAAGGGAATTACCTTGTAAAGCTTGTAAAGTATGAACTCGTCTCTAAGGTGTTCTGAGAAGGGAATCACTTTGAAATCTTGTAAAGTATGAACTCGTCTCTAAGGTGTTCCAAGAAGGGAATCACTTTGAAATCTTGTAAAGTATGAACCCGTCTCTAAGATGTTCCGAAAGGGAATCACTTTGAAAGCTAGTAAAGTATGAACTCGTCTCTAAGGTGTTCCGAGAAGGGAATCACTTTAATAAGTTTTGAACTCGTCTCTAAGGTGTTTCGAGAAAGGAAACACTATGCTTGTAAAGAATGTCTCAAAGTCATGCTCTTAAAGCCTTGTTTAGAAGTATGTTTTAAAAAGCTTGCATAGTATATGTTTTGGAAAGTATTGTGGTCTCCGCTCTACAATTTCGAAGTATGTTGGTTTTACCTGTTTGATTTTACTTACTCGCTTTACTTCGACCTGAAAAACATGTTACAATTTATGTTTACAACATTGTTAGTCAGTAGTTTGTACACACTGAGTATTCAAAGCTCAGCCGAACTGTTATTTCGGTAGGTTTCAGATTGAACGATCGTGCTACAGAACCGAGGGTTGAACAGGAGCTTGCTGGGGATCAGCATGCAGGTGATAAGGGTCTCGACATGTGGCCTTGAGTTTTGAGAGAGAGAGTGACATGTATTTTGGGGACTTTGTCAGACTTGGGTTAAGTGACCTAAGTCATGATTCATGTACATATGTCATTTACATTTCAGTTTTAGTTGACTCTTGTACTTGGAATACAGTTGATGTCATAAGAAATTTTCAGGTTCACTATTTAGTATGTCTTGTATGCTCTTGCAGGATGGTATGTACGCCTTATGTGTCATGACAGGATGGTATGGCACGGCGGTCACGAGCCAAAAGTCTCTTAACTCCTAGGGGGGATTTTGGGTCGTGACATATATAGCGTCTCACGTCATTTTGTTTCTCTTCTCCATTCTAACTAATCGTTAAAGAATACCATTGTTTGGAAACTTTGACATTGCATCCAAAGCACAATGCTTTACTGTTCGAGTGACATGACATTCCAAGAATCGTTATATTGTATTTCAAGTTTGTAGTTCAAACTTCAAACACACTTAGAAAATACCTCAAGTTGGCAAAACTGTGGCAACAGGCAAAGAACTCCCATGATATGTCGAGATGATCCATGTTAATGTACAAAATGCATAAAAAGAATATACGCACAAAGTTCTCATGATTTTGTTAAACAAAAGTATTCCTCATAAGTGCATAAACCATGTTGAGAGATGATATCCAGAGCAAGTAATGCCCCAAATACATTAAATCAAGAAATGGGTGAGTCATTGTTTTACCTGAAGATGAAATACCAGTTTTTAGGCTAAGTGGTACATCCAACATAGTCTTAAAACTCAAATAGTAAATTGCAAGATCCACAAAAACCATAAAATATTTCCCTAAAGATATTTAGACATGATACTTGAACCTGTTCTAGTTAAGATTTTACTAAAATTAAGGTTCAAAGCATAGATTTAAAATTATAATATCACCGAAATTAACAAAAAAAACTAAAATATTTCTTGCAGATGGGCACCTGACGAGTGTTCCCAACATGTTAATTTTATTGGAACATCAAAACCAAGGCTCTACAGAGGCTACTCATGTACATGGTTTAAAAAATCGGTATCATATCGATACATATTAAAGATACACTGAAAAGTTGTAAAAATTAGGAAAACATACAAAACTCATAGAAACTTAAAACACAAACTTATTTCATTGTAAAGATCAGTGTTTTAAAAACGTGTGAGGCTTACGCCTCGGGACGAGGCCTAATGAAAACGCTTTAAGGCTCAACTATGAGGCTTAAACCTCATGAGGCTTACGCCTCAAAGTGTGAAGGCTTACATGAGGAACACGCCATAAGCCTTGAAGCATGCTTTATGTCTATGACGTGCGCCTTATACATTAACTAAAATTAAGGTTCTACCCACAATTGAGACTTAAATGTCTTTTTTTAAAAAAAATGGTTATTTGTTTCAACTAATAACAAATAACATTTTTTTTATTTCAAATAAAACATTGAAGATGATGATGGTGACAATAGTTTCAACAAACACTTAATTTATTATGTTTAACGTATTTAGGCTTTTAAAACGCTTTGAGTCTAATTCACACTATTTCCGTATTACATTCAAAAATTTGGAGCCACTAGCCTACAACGTAGTTCATGATTTATTTGAATTTTTTAAATAAAATTCTAAATCCACTACATGAACTGATAATTGAACATCATCTTCAATATGTATATGAATAGAAAAGTAAATCTAAATTTCATTAACTGTATATATACTATAATCTTTATATAGTATATGTATAATCTTTCTATATATTTATATATATATATTTATACTATAATCTTCCATTAACATTTTGAATCAATTTTTCTTATATTTTATTTATTTGTTTGTTAAAATGAGAGAGCATGAAGCTTTCTTGTGAGGCTTAAGCCTCACGCCTAATACATCTTGAGGTCCTAACGCCTCACCTCACGCCTTCACGTTAAAGATAACATCAAGATAAAGTAGTTAAGAGTCCTATACATACTATTTGAACTATTTATATGAGTTTCTACTATGTATTACTTAATAGAGCCACAGAAACGTTGGGCATATATCTATGAATACATATATATACAGGTTGTATTGAGAAGCATGATTCTTCAATAAAATATTCATTTGCAGGCAACGAAATGCATGGGGAGATCTAGTACCAAAAAAATACATAAAGAGATGTCTTCAATAAATAAAACATAAACTAAAGCTTAATTATGTCAAGTCATCACACGAGTTCGACAACGTGGTTGTGACTATGAGGAACTTCTAATCTCAAACTACCTTCCAATAAAAAAATTATACACGTTCGGCATCTTTCTTATTCCGAAGAGTCTCCATGCTATCTTACAAAAGACTAAACATCAGGATCTTCCACATCTAAAGAGATGAACTTCAACTCCACTGTCTACAAGAATAGCAGAGAAACTCTGGAATTCTTCTTCATCTCAAAAATCTCTATGATCTGTTTCACAACTTTCTGGAAATCAGTCTCCTCGTCACCCTCTTAGAAAACATGCTCTTCCTCATATGAGAAAATGGAGTCCATCAATGATGTACTCTCAGAGCCAGACATCTTTTATGCATATTTTCGAATGTTTGTAAGAAGATGCTCTATCATCAACTTCCTGACCTCCTTAAGGACGTGTAGGAAGCTCCCTCAACATCTCTTCTTATATAAATCAAGTTCTCCTTAAGCCTAGTAGCACCACCTGTAATCATCATGGGACAGTATTTACACATAATCTTGTGTCTATCCCCATCCATCATCACTCTGTGCTCCCAACCAATACAAAGGATCTTAGACAAATGATTAATTATTGCAATACAACCATTGCTATAACAGCAAAATAAATATGTTAATGTTGAACACATAAGATTCAAACTAATAAGAAACTAAGAAAAGAATTTTATTTTTTATCATTATAATTATGAAATAAATAAAAATTAATCTAAGGGTCTAATAAATCACCCAAGGACTAATCTCATACAAATATTAGAAATATAAATCATAATAAGTAGCTTAAATCCTTATTTATAGTTGAATTATTATTTTTCAATATTTTAATATTCAAAAATAAATAAATAATTTATTATCACAAAAAAAGGGTTTGTGTTGGAATCTACTCGATCACCCTTAGAACACAAAGATGCAATAATTCCAGTCATAAATGAGTAGTAAATATGTATTCAAATGCATATTTTGAAGTATTTTTGCTAAATGTGCCACATGCGGAACTATCTAGATAGAATTCCAGCCTGTTAAAAAAGAGGAGTCCCCTTGTTTTTTTAAAATCCTAAAAATGAGATGAAATCACATTGTTGAAGGCGAGAGATCCACTGATTTGACCACAAAATTATATATCTATAATCTAAACACATGTTTTGTTTCATTTCAAGAGATTTAACAACCTCAAATAGAAAATGGAGAAAATTAAGCATGCCTCGATGAATAGCGGAAAACAGTTTTGACTCGATCCTTATGGAGTTTGAATCTCGTGTTCATTCATTTGAAAGAAATGGAATGTTTCATTTTAGGGTTAGAAGGGGATTGGAAATGGCATTCAAAGAGAGCTCATTAGTGTGTTTGAGCTCAATCCTCAAGTCAATATGTTTCATAAGTATTGTAAAATGTAGATCGTATCAGTTTTGATAGGACCGATATGGTACGATACAGTTGAAATTCATGTGTTTTCTTTTTAGTACTAGAGTATCATAATGGAAACCTCAAAAAAATGATAAATTCCGATACACTTGTTGTATTAAACCATGCTCATGAACATGTATATCAGTACGACATAGTCGAAATTCATGTAATTTTCTTAGTGCTCGAGTAGTCGAGTGTACTGTAATGGAAACCTCAAAAAAAAAACGATACATTCCAATACGCTTGTTATATTAAACCATGATCATGTCATCATGCACATGTATGATATTTGAGGATGTCCAATGTCATCCTGAAGATGTTCCAGGTCTATCATCATATTATTGATACATCTAAGGCATTCTATACTTGTGAAAAAGTATATAAAGGACATGAAAAGAAAGACAAACCCCGACAGCATGTAAATGCTGCAAAATAAAATACATAATCTATCTTATCTAAAATAATTAAGGCAGTTTGGTACAGCTTATACTATTAAAGAGAGATTATCGATTGTTTTTATTGCATAAGCTAATGCCACATAAGCCAATGAAATCAGCAATATTGAAAATCTTACATTGACCAGGTAACAAGCAGTTTCCAGAGAGATGGATCCTTCGGAGTTAAATGTGCTGCAATCATGTAGAAATTCAAGGCTTTTCTATTATCCCCAACTGCATTGTAGACAAGGCCAAGTGTATGGTATGGATCTGGCAAATTTGGTGCAAGTCGAACAACCTCTTTCAGTACACATATGGCCTACAACTCGAAATAAATGAAAATAATTAGCAAAAGCACAATTACTTCGGTTTCTAAGCAAGGATTGCATGTGCGAACTTAAAATGACTAGCATTACAATACTTGCCACCTTAAGGCTCAATCCCAACAGTAAATAGTGCATAAGTTATAAGGTTATACAGAATCCAAAAGCAATTAGTGGAAAGATTAAGATGCAACTGTAACAAAGAAAAAAAGCATCTGCACATGAAAAATTCAGAAAGGGCAAATAGGCATAACGATTTATTTATAGATGAAATAACAGTTAATACCAAAAAATGTTTAAATCACATGTGTGGAATAACACAATCCAACTTGTGGAATAAGCATACCGTGATTTTTAAGGAAGTAAAAATCATCCTCAAAGTGACCCCATAAATATTCTTCCAAGTCCTATAAACTGTTAATCCATGAAATCTGAACTCTACTCTATATTTTTGTGAATACTATTGTATTTATTATATAGAATGCAAAATTTACAAATGTAGGTAAAGAGTCTTTCCGAAAAGGAAAAGAAAGGGGGAAAAAACAAACAAACAAAATAAAACAAAAAAAGTAACTGGATACTGTTGTGATGGGCCTAAGTTAATAAGCACATAGTCCTTTATGTTATTTAGTAGTATACTCTTGGCCTACATAGCTACATAATAGTAAGGGTATTTATGTCCTTACAAATGCTTTAATTATTATATATAAAAGGATGTGTAGAGACTCTAAGCTCCATTCATCTTCTTCACAAAACAAGTCTTCTTTTTCTTTCTTCTATCTCAACTTCTCCTTGATAAAGTGACGATCAACTTCAATATATTTCGTGCGATCATGTTGCACACGGTTATAAGCTATACTGATTGCCGCCTTGTTGTCACAATATATACTTATGGGTCCTTTAACAGGAACCCCAATTTCTGAAAGTAGCAAACGAAGTCATAGGAGTTCACATACCCCATGTGTCATAGCTCTAAACTCTGCTTCTACACTAGATCTGGCTACCACTGGTTGCTTCTTGCTCCTCCATGTCACAAGGTTGTCACCCACAAATGAACAATACCCAAACGTGGAGCGCCTATCTGTAATAGAACCTGCCAAATCTGCATTTGTGTAGGATTCTACCCGTAAGTCGTCATGACTAGCATACATTAATCATTTCTCAGGAGTGGACTTGAGATACCTCAGTATTTTGTACACTGCCTCCAAATGTCTTGAGGTCGGTGCGTGCATAAACTGACTGGCAACACTGATGGAATATGTAATGTTTGGCCTAGTCAAAGAGAGGTAAATTAAGCGCCCTACAAGTCTCTGGTACCTCCCTGAATTTGAAAGACGTTCTCCATTGTCTTTACTAAGCTTATGGGTCACATCCATAGGGGTGTCACTAGGTTTACACCCTGCCATCCCGATCTCCTCAAGTAAGCCAGCACATACTTTCTCTGAGAGACAAAGATACCTTCCTTTGATCTGGCAACTTTCATCCTTAGGAAGTACTTCAGACAGCCCAAATCTTTGATCCCAATACGCTGTCAACTTACTCTTTAGTTTTCTCATTTCATCATAGTCATTCCCGGTCACCACAATGTCATCCACATACACAATAAAGATAGTAATTTTTCAGTGAGAATTTAATAAATAGTGTGTAGTCTGCTTGGCTATGCTTGTAGTCATTCTTCAACATGTGCAAAATTTCTCAAACCAAGTTCTATTAGCCTTTTCCTTAGCTTGCACACTCTCCCCTTGGTTGAGGAACTCATAAAGCCAGGAGGAGGTGTCATGTACACCTCTTCTTCCAAGTCACCGTGTAGGAAGGCATTCTTCACATCAAATTGGAATAGGGGCCAATCTTGGTTGGGAGCAATGGGCAACAACACTCTTATAGAGTTCATCTTGGCTACGGGGGCGAAGGTCTCCTGGTAGTCTATATCATTGGTCTGAATGTATCCCTTGGCAACAAGCCTTGCTTCGTACCTATCAATTGAGCCATCTGAAAAATGCTTTACAGTAAAGATCCACTTGCGGCCCACTGGTCTTTTCCATCTAGGAAGCTCAACAACATCCTAAGTGTCACTCTTTTCAAGACCACGCATCTCCTCTTCTATTGCCTCTTGCCACTTTGGCTAAGATAGAGCATATGTCACACTGGGAGGGATAGACAGAGAAGACAAAGACAAGGCAAATGAGCGAAAAAAAGAAGATAAAGCAGAATATGAGACAAAGTTAGAGATAGGATTAGCACAAGAACGAACACCTTCCTTAGAGCAATAGGACGGGAAGAATCATCAATTAACTCAGGATTAGAATGAGGGACATTACCTTTGACTGATGGATTAGAGGAGACTTCTTGGAGGGAAGCATGAGGGTCTTCTTTACTGTCATCTTCTATCTTTCATATACCCTCACAGTAGGAATAATTTCCCCCTGTCTAGCACTATCGCTATCAGGAGGCAATGAAGTTGGCAGAGGAAACTCAAAAAACATGTCTTCATTGATACTCGCCCCCTGAAGGGAGGTCTTCCTGTTATAATAAAAGGAAATGGACTCAAAGAATGTCACATCCATGGAGACAAATACCCACGAGAAGAAGGATGATATCATCGGTAGTCCTTTTGACTCAAAGCAAACCTAAGGAATACACACTTGAGAGCCTTGGGATCAAGCTTTGTACAGACAAAACGAGTGACATGAACGAAGAACACGCACCCAAACACTTTGGGAAGAATAAACACATAGAGGGGGATAGCACCCAAATAGGGATCTGGAAATCCAAAATACGAGATGGCATGCGATTGATGAGAGTCATTGCAGTTAAAAGAGAATGAGACCAGAAGTCCTACAGAGCATTCATAGCAAATAACAAAGACCTAGTCACTTCCAACAAGTGATGATTCTTTCGCTCAGCCACACCATTTTGCTAAGGAGTATTGGCACAGGTGGTCTGATGAATAATTCAATGACTATCAAAATAAGAGGTAAGATCCCCAGACATATATTCCCCTCCATTATCAAATCTAAGAATTTTAAGTTTCACATCAAACTAAGTAATAATCATAGCATGAAAAGATTTAATGACTGAGCAGACCTCACTTTTACATTTAAGAAGGTAAACTCATGCAATACGTGAGAAATCATCCACAAAGCTAACAAAATAGTAAAACCCAGATAATGAGGGGACTGGGGAAGGACCCCATAAATCAGAATGAACCACAGCAAAAAGAGACTCACTTTTGTTCCCACGAGAAGGGTAAGAAATTCTACAATGTTTAGCCCACTCACATGACTCACATTAAAAAGAACTCACAGAACTAGAAATAGACAACTGCGGAAATAAACGCTTAAGTAACTTGAAAAGACGAATGGCCAAGACGACGATGCCACTGTTGCAGTTGCTCCTGAGAAGTAATATGTCGAGCACCCGATGTGATCTGCTAGACAAGTGCAACACATGGTTGTGGGTCCAGGCCATACAATCCTCCCTCCTCATGTCCCGTACCAATCGTCTTCCTCGTCCCCAAGTCATGGAAAATACAATGAGAGCAAAAAAAGGTAACACTAAAATTTAATGATTGTATAATGTTACTAACAGAAAGGAGATTTAAAGCGAAATTTGGGCCATGAAGAACATATGATAGAGGCATAGGAGTAACAGGTATACTACCTTTTCCCGTAATGAATGAGGAAGTGTCATCGGCAAAATGAACTTTATCTCTATCTGACCAGATAAGGTACGACGTAAAAATAGAAGACATACCAATCATATGGTCGGATGCACCTGAATCAATGATCCATGGGTGATTGTGTGGTGAGGCTGAGGCATTGAGGGCCGAGACAGAAGTACTTGTGTGGGCAAAAGAGGATGTAGAAGGTGCAGATAAAAGTTCTAATTGAGCCATAAAGCACTGGATATGCTCCATCTCATCACGAGAGAATGCACTACCGTCTAAAGAGTGTGCAATAGGAGCATGTCCAGCAAAGATAACGGAATGGGCACTGGAGTGACCTCTACCACCAAATCAACCTCCCATACTATCACAACATCTGCTCCCACGAGCTCTATTCCCCACCTCCGAGTAGGTCTGGGTGACAGGCTAACAGCATCCCATATCTCCTTAGCCATAGAAAGGAACAGGTAGTTACTGCTAATGTAGGGCTGCATAGAGTTAGGAGCCAAAACATGATAGTTGCATTCTCTACCTCTCACTTGTCAAAGGCCTTATCAGTCTCCTCAGGCATAAGAATGGTACCCCTCAAGTACCCATCTTTTTTTTTCCTTCACAAACAACATAACAGATTGTGACCAAGCTAAGAAATTGCTACCATTCAACTTAATAATAGTGATTTGCATATTTGTGGCATCCCCATGTCCAAGGTGCACTTTCCAACCACTAGTCACAGGGTTAGAGGGTCTTGGCTCACTTCCGAGTCACCCATTGCACTTCAAGAGAACTGATTTGCACAAATCAAGTCCTTAAACTACCACTACAGATGGATACACAACCCAAGTCAACACTTTCAACTTCATACAAAGAGTTTACACAAGTACACAACCCAAACAACATTTCCAACTTCACACAACTTTTTTCAAACATTTGGAGGGCACCCAACTTGCACAACACCTTCATGGAACACTTTTTATTTTCACATATTTTTTTTCAAAAAACTTAGTGGGCCCAAAACAACATTTCCTACTTCACTCAACTTTCTTCAAATACTTGGAGGGCACCCAACACATCACCTTCATGAAACACTTTTCAATCTCACGCAACTTTTCTCAAACACTTAAGGGGCACCCAATTAGCACACCACCTTCAAGAGAGACCAAATACCATCTCACATGCACATTTTCATTGAAATTTTTTGCCAAACAATCCCAAAAATACTTTTTCCACGATAACTAGTGAGAAAAATTCTTACCAGAGCTTCAATATTCCACCAATCAACATGAGACCTCAACCAAATCTTTGAAATTTCTTAAACACAACCAATTAACTTCACAAAACTTCCATCTCCATGCCTCAAAAATTCTGAAATCAATACCGTAAATCCTTACAACATCAAGGTTCTTTAGATGGGAGAAAAAGTTAGGTCATCCATACCTTGGTCATACGGTCCTTCAGATCTTGAGATGCTCTGATACCAAGTTGACTTGATTAGTTTAGTTTAGGGTTACTCTCTCATTCATTAAATTATATATATACTCAACATCTAGAAATGAATATTACAAGTATGCCATTACTACATATACTCTAGCACAGTAACACCCAAAGGTCTATTATACCATAAAGGTACAATAGACCAAAACAGTATTCAACAATATGGTACATGGTGGGGAGAGAATGATGATGATCAAAACATGCCGCATTAACATCAACTACTCAGTCCCAGAGTAGCAAAGGAGGTAATCGTAAGCCGAATGGCAGTATGAGTTCAGATAAAAGGGGCAAGTTGAATTGCAACCACTATGGGAGGTCAACACACCAAAGCGACATATTGGAATTTAGTTGAACGATCAACTAAATACACACCCACTACCTGCTACTCAGTCTTCTCTAAGGGAGATGTTGACTGTTCCCTGAGAGAAACTTGATAACCCCCGTTGTCTCTTCACCCTCCTGGATCACTCTTCTCCACCTTTCACATCTCTTGCTCAATAAGGCAACAATGTTTTTGCTCATCATGTTTCTACTTTACTCTCCTCTGGTTTGACTTGGATCATCGATTCAGGTGCTTAAGATCATATGTCGGGTATGTCCTTCATTATTTTTTTCTTCCTATGAACCTTGTTTTAATAATGCTAAAGTGAAAATTTATAATGGTTTGTCCTCAATTTCAAGAAAAGGAACCTTCAATGTTTCTTCGAATCTTTCATTGCCATCTATTTTACAAGTTCCTGGTTTCTCTATTATCTTCTTTCTAATAATTTTCTAAGCAGAAAATTGAATTACAGTGTAACCTTTTATTTCTACCAACTGTGTTTTAGGATTTGATGACACAGCGACAGATTGGGAGTGGTCATGAGATTGATAGGTGGTTGTACTTACTGGATTCAACTTTGACTTGTAGTGCACTTCAATCTCATGTGTGTCAAAAAAGACCCAAATTTGCTTTGGCATAATTGGCTTCATCATTTGTCTTTTCCTTAAAATTTGTGTTCCTCCACGGTGCATTGCAAGAAAAAATGTACATGAATCTTCCTACAGGATTTCTAGCTTAGGGTCAAAAAGGCGAAGTTCGTAATTTGAACAAAGCAATCTACAAGTTAAAACCGTCAGAGCATGCTTTGAAAAATCTAGGGGTGCAGTGAAGAAGTTTAGCTATGTTCAAAGTCATGTAGATCATGTGCTATTTGTGAAGCATGTGAGAGCATGGTTGTTAAATCCTTGCGATTTGCAATTCAAATCCTATGATTCGATTCAAATCCCAAGTAAAACGATTCAAATCGGAGGTGAAAATCTTAGTTTGGTAAATTTCATTTGATTTGTAATTCAAATCATACGATTCGTGCGATTCAGATGATTAGAGCACGAAACCCCATTTACAAACCATTACTTATAAAATATTTTTTATTCTTTTTATTTTCTAAAGGTATTTTATGTCTTTTAAGAAGAAACAAGAAAACCCTTGTTACGAACATGTCAAAACCCCTATTTAGTAATATTTTGCATTTTTTAAACAATTTTTTTAAAAAAAATAGATTGAATCTTACGATTCACGATTTGAATCGAATCGTATCGGTCCTAAAACGATTTAGGATTCGATTACAATTTAACAACCTTGTGTGAGAGACTCAACTACATATCTTATTGTCTAGGTTAACGATATTGTCGTAATAGGTGACAATCCCCAAGAAATTCAAAGTCTAAAAGAGTTTCTTGCTAAGGAGTTTGAGATTAAATATTAAGGAGCATTGAGGTACTTTTGTGGAATTGAGGTTGCCCGATCCAAGAAGGAATCTTCATATACCAAAGAAAATATGTGTTGGACTTGTTACGCGAGACAAGGAAGTTGTGTTAAGTCAGTTGATACACTTATGGAGGCTAATCTTAAACTCGTTAATGAAATGGTGACGCCGCTGGAGGATTTTGGTCTGTTTTAATGACTACTTGGAAAGTTGATTTACCTATCACTAACTCATCTTGGTATATCTTTCTCGAGTAGTGTAATCAGTCAATTCATGCACAAACTGAGAACGATTCATCTTGAAGTTATTGAAAGAGTGTTGATGTATTTAAAATCATCTCCTGGTAAAGGGTTGCTTCTTTAAAAGAATGGGCATTTACAAGTTAAAGGCTATACAGATGTTGACTTGGGCAAGCTCAGTGACAGACAGAAGATCCACCTCAGGAGATGGGTCTAGTGCAGAGGTAGAATACGAGTTAGTGTAGGTGGGAACTTAGATGAAATAGCAAGAAACAAGCAGTTGTTGCATGGTATAGTGCAGAGGCAGAATACTAGACAATGATACATGGAGCATGTTAGTTGTTTTAGATCAAGATTCTTATGGCAGAGCTTGGATTTCCAATTCAGTTTAAACTAATACTATTTTGTGATAATAAAGCAGCCATTAGTATTGCGGCTATTGCCCACAATCCAGTAAAGCATGATAGAACCAAGCATATAGAAGTGGACAACTAGACATACATTTCATTCGAGAAAAAGTGGCTTCAAGTATAATCAGTCTTCCATTTGTCAAGACAGATGATCAGTTAGCTAACATTCTCACAAAGGCGGTTGCATCTAATCGGCATCATTATCTTTTTTGCAAGCTGGGAATGTTAGACATCCATGCCCACTTAAGGGGAAGTGTTGTAATGGGCCTAAGTTAATAAGCTCATAGTCCTTTAGTTATTTAGTAGAATACTCTTGTCTACATAATAGTAAGGGTATTTATGTCCTTACAAGTGTTGTATAATAATATAAAAGGGATTTGAGGAGAAAACCTAATCTCTATTCATCTTCTTCTCAAAATAAGTCTTCTCCTCTCTTTCTTCTTCCTCACAAAGAAAAGTAGGGTTCCTATATTTCTACAAATATAATTCGACTCCAATTGTACAAGAAAACAAAGCTTCTACTATAAGAAAACTCCATGAAATGAAGGTCCACACGTATAGTGTTCAACCCATGTCACTACAAAACTACGGATGATCTCTCTGACCCTTCGAGAATTATTTGGTTCCTTCGTTTCCAAATACGCCAACATAATGCAAAGGCTAGCAAATACCAAAGAATGATGCCCCTATTCCTGATGGAACCTTAGGCCAACCAAAGAATACCCCTTTAACGTCCTTTGACTATGACCAAGGCAACACGTAAAGGATATTAAATAGCTCTATACAGACCAAGCAATTGAGCAATGGATTAAGACATGTTAAGCATCCTATTCACCCGCCTTCATATGTTGCACATGTTCAGAACGATTTTTTAAAGTGGTCGAAAGTAAGAATCTTGTCCAGAACTATTGAATAAGAGCAATGCTATGTCCACAACCGGAAAGTAGACACACTGGAGAGTGGAAAACTGGAAAGTGGAGATAGCATTGCTCATTGAATAAAAAATAAGCTTTCAATTGGAATGGTGCAAGGTATTTCCAAATCTTCTTGTACTTGAGATTCTTATCTATTTAATGTGCAATTAAAAACCTTTTAAGTTGTGTGGAAATCATTATCAGATTCCCTTTCCAGATTCTTTGGTCTTCCATGTCCAAGATGATGTAGATTTCCTTCAGTCTCTTGAGAAGGATGAGGCATTCCTCAATCTCCCCCTTTTAGTTTTCTTTGAAAACTAGGACTCCAAACGATTTCCCCATTTCTTCTCTCAAAGTAATTGCCTAGCACTACAGTGGCCTACCAGCTCCACTGCAGTCACCCTCCCAAAACCGAACTCTACTCCTTTTACCCGGTACAAACCATGTTTGCTTCACAAAGTGCTCATGGTCCTGAATTACACCTATCCACTCTCTCACTCCCAAATGTAGAACAAGCAGCAAAAGACTTCATGGAGTCCTTAGACCGTCAAAAGTCCAAACGGAAGGCATAAAAAGCTCTAGTAGGAATCATGAGCCCCGGAGTCGGAATCGTACTAAATTTATATGGCTGATTGGAAACGTTGAGATCTTCAATACCCATTGCTTTGCCATGGAATTTTCACTTTTTGGTCAAATTCATTCGTTTAAGCCTTGGAAACAGCGATTTTACTATTTTAGGAAAGTTTTGTTTTAGTAATAATTTTAATTTTAGAAGTCAGAATTGCACACCGTCGATTCTAGCATTCTTTTAGTATTCAGTATTAGTAGTTTCTATGGTTAGTTCATTTTTTTTCCATTTTTAGTAATTTTCGTGTTTTACTATTTATAAGGATGTAAGTCTTAGGGCAAAGACAGTTTTTTATCAATAGAATTTTGAATCTTGTGGATTCAAGGGTTATTCGGGTTGAAGACGGTGTTCTTCTTCTCTTTTCACAAGTTCTGCTACATTACTCCCTATATTATAAAAACTTTCTGAGAACCACATTTATCAATGGAAACTACAAACTTGGTCCGATCACCCATCGTAAAGTAGTAGCTATTCGCTTAAATCTCCACATCCTCTTACCCAACGTAGCTCTGTTTATACATTGCAACTTCCTAAATACTAGACCCCATAGTCCTTTGAAAGGAACATCCAATCCCACCTAACAAGATGGAACCTCCTCTTATGATCTTATTCCCTCTACCGTTCAAGAGGTAGTGTTTTTGTAGCAATTTAAGGTGCTTCGCTACCGAGGATCCTCCCGACAAGTGAAAAGTAGCATTTCTTCCAGCTAACAAATCGTATCTCCATTCTCTCAATCACCAAGTCTCAAATGCTTTTGCAAACGAAACTTGCTCCTAGAGGGAGATCAAGAGACTTGGTCAATAGTCTGCTTAAGTGACGCGCCGAAGCCTGAGCTCAAACAACAAAAATCGAATCCACATCCTCTCCTATTCCAATTGGTATGAATACTCAAATTTATACGCAGACCAAACATGATTTCAAAGCAACAAAGGACATGTCGAGCATTTGCCACCTAGACCAGGGAAGAATCCAGAAACACCAGTGCATCATCATCTAATAAAGATGACATAATTTCGGGTATGCATTCCCTGCCCGAAAACCCTCAATCAGACCGAACTCCTACGCTTGCCTACAGTTTTGCTAGGAGCTTCTGAGAAAGAAGGTATCCTTCCCGAAACCTTTAGTGCTTCCTGATAATAATTGAACTTTATTGAATAATTTGGATATTACTAATATTCTTTGATGAATTACAATAACCTTAAACAGGGTTTATATAGATGTTAAAGGAGGACTGATATGGCAAGGTAATCAATACCATTCTAAACTATCCTGATTGATACTAATCTAGTAGAGATGATCCAATCCAAGGTTGTGTATGAGATATGGTGTATCACATACACATTAAAATAATTTTTCCCAAATATTTCTCCTCGAACACATTTGGACTGAAAGGGATTGAAAATCTTTATGGGTTTGTCTCAAATAGAGATCCGCTTGCCGTGGTTTGATACAGATGGATCCTTGCTGAGGTGAATATGTTGTCACGCATGAAATGGATTTATTGTCGTGTCTACTGCTTCTGG
Organism: Tetracentron sinense; assembly: GCA_015143295.1. NCBI lineage: Eukaryota > Viridiplantae > Streptophyta > Magnoliopsida > Trochodendrales > Trochodendraceae > Tetracentron > Tetracentron sinense. Next base: position 995,171 of record CM026556.1, read on the forward strand.
ATGTGGTTGTATAAAGATGAGTAAGTAGAGCCTCTATGGGCCAAGGGAGATGGATAAAGACAATAAGATGGGCAAAGAGAGATGGATAAAGAAGGGCCTATATTGTCTAACAAAGATGGCAACTATGGGCTTAGAACCTAGGCTTTTCTGAACAGAAAAAGTAAGCCCAAATAAGGGTATGTAATGGCCCTAAGTTAAAAGCCCTCAATGGGTTTACAAAATTAAATCAATGCGCTAAAAGATAGATAAAGAGCAACAAAGAGCAAAAGGAAGGATCAACCCACGAATAAAAAAAGTGGGCTTCTATGGACCAAAGGTGTGCTTTGATAGCCTAGAAAAGAAAGGTCTCATATAGATCTGAAACAGCCCTATGGGCCAAGAGAGCGGGCCTCTAAAAGGCTTAAATTTTACATATCTTGTCTTTGAATTCCTCATCTTCCATCCACATGTTGTCAAATATAGATGTTTCAGTCTACTAATTGGTCTGTGGTGACTGAGCAACATCGGTTTATGATCTAAAATTGGGTTAATGAGGCCTGCTAATCAAATTAGTGAATCAACTTTCCCATCCAACCAAGAAGAAAAATTTGTCTAAGCTGCAGAGAATGGGAGGAATTCTTTTGTCGGACCATATGCACCATGCCCCTTTCAAGAGGGTGTTAAGCAAACATATATTATAATTTGACAAATAAAAAAGAACAAAGGAAACATGAGTGAATCAAGGAAATATTACTTCATTGATTGTTTAATGAACTGATTACAATGCTATGCGAGGCACAACAGTGCTTGTTTATCAAATTTTGAATAACGAAATGAAAAGCAATGTAACAAGTCGCGGTTTTTTGGTCTGCTCTTTTGTTTTCTTTTTTTGTTTGGCCCTTAAGACCTCTCTTTAAAGTCTCAGGAGAGATGGCAGTTGTAGGAGTCGATTCCCATAACTGAAAGAGATCGTGGGTGGTTACTGTAACCGTCCAAATCATGTTTGGGTAATTCGCTGCAAGGACATCGCAATAAGGTTTTTCACCACAAGGACATCACAAGTCACAACAGGGTTAATGTCCGTGAGGCCATCGCATCAAGGTTTTTGGCTGCGAATAGGCGATATACCAATACAGATCCCTCGGCGCACAATACTATGCCATTACAGGCCCGCGGCAATATATTTAGTTTCAAATACCTCAATGATCGTGAGCGATTTAACTCATTATAATCATTACAATTGACTCAATAGTCAAGGCAAGACCTATTGTGATCAAGACAAGCATCACAATCCTGAACATGTAGTGGTTTGCTTCTTAGTATCACAATAGCTTCCTCTTTTATCGTCATCCGTTGAATACCTTTATCCTATAGTGTTTGGACTCCATGGGGCCGTTTATGCCTTGATCTACAGTCGAACCTTCTAGTTAGGCAGGTTTCACCTTTCAGTATGTTGTTTGTGCCTTAATCCACGATAGGCCTTGTTTGTCGGGGTGAGTTTGCCTTCAAGAAACTGATTGTTCCTTTAAGGGGTTGATTGTGTCGTTACTCGTTAAGAGCCTGAAAATGCCTTTCAAGAATGACAAGTGTCTTTGTGCCAAGTTTTGCCGCATGGTGGCCGCAGCAGTTTAATTTGTTGCAGTTGGTTTGCTGCACTTGAGTTGTAGTTGTAGTGAATTTACCTGTTGCCATCATTTTGCACCGATTTTATTGTCGTGGCTCTATTTGCAGTGGTGGTTCTGTTGTTATTGCATGGTGAAATTTCGGTAATTTAAATTTTTGAATTAAATATTTGGGTGAAATATGAGGATACAGTATTTGGAATTTTCACAAAATTTCTGCCGCGCAATTTCAGAGTTTGGGCTGATATATTTCCAATGTTTTCACTTTTCAAATGTATCTTATAAATTTTACATATTAATTAATTACAAAATAGCAAAAAAATACTCAATAAAATATTCTATACATAGTACATTTTACAATCAAGTATTAAAATTAACAAACAATAAATTAGTTAGAATAAATTATTAAAACTGTATATTTTACAATAATTTATAGTACTTTATACACATTATAAAGTACTGACAAATTGTATGGTTAATTTTTATACAAAGAATGCTTTATTACTAAAAAAATAAATTAGTACAATAAAAAATAAATATTTTATTATAAATTATTAATACTTAAATAAGTAAAAAATACTTGGTATATTACAATATATAGTATTCATATTAATTAAAACAACTTACATTACAACTATATAACAAATGCACATAACAAATTGCTTTCTTTATTTGAACAAAAAATAAAATCAAACCATAACATCCAGCCAGAAACAAAATAATACACCATAACACACCAGTCACCATATTACAAATATTTTAATATTTATTATTTAGGAATGTGAACTACACACATTATCAATTGTTCCAGAGTGAATGTGCTCACAAATCTGGCGTCGGTTGTTAGTATCCTGACAAGGCCACACTTATAACCTCCCCTAGTTCTTATAGCATAGTCACATTCAATTTCCCAAAGTGTTTTAAGCAACAATGTTAACTAGATTTTCAGGAATATAATCTAAGGTGCCTAATCCTTCAAATATTTGTCTGATTACAAATTTAGATTTAAATTCCCACTCTATAAATGATCATTTTCTTGCCATACGCTCTTCATCTTGTATGCAAAATTGGAGATCCATGATCCTTCTCCACTTTGTACAAAATAAATCATGTAAAAACATTTCATCTGTACGAAAAATATAAAAGGTACCACCTAGTAGAACAAAACGTTTGAAATGTTAAAATATACCTCCACCCTTTAACCAATTTGGCACTATTTTTCTTTGGCGGAATGCTTATGTTATGTTACTTCTACCCATAATCTCCACATTGTCTTTACCATCATTGGTTAATAAAGGGATAATTTGTAGTATTTTTTTCTTTAAAATTATTTGTGAAAGGGGGGAACTATTAATATGGGTGTTAATAGGGTAAAATGGGAAGATTTTCAAAAAATTATTTTTAAAAATATTTTCAGAAATTTTGCAAAGTAGTGGCTGAATAAACAAAAAATTATAAGAATTCTCAATTTCCTTTTGATAAAGGAGAAAAAGGGAGCAAAATCCAAAATTTTCTCTAAAAAAATTCAAATTTCATACTACATTAAAGTGTTATTCGTGAAATATTCTGTCAAAAAATTTGAAACAAACTTTGGCAAAAGTTCATTGATTTTGGCCGGAAAAAAGAAGAAAAAAACTACAAAATAACTGCCATTTTCGTGTTGGGAATTCAGCCTGATTCCGCAAAATTTACCAATAAAAAGAATTCAAAATTTTGGCGACAATTAGAACATTGAGTCTCCAATCTTTTCATGCAGGTATTTGACTACTATGGAATCATTTAACAAATACATTTTAAAATGATGCTTGTATTACATAGATCCTATATTATATCAATTTGTCTTCTTACTGAATTAGGTCATTTCTACATTCTTGCACTCTTCACTTTGTCTCATTTGAGTTAAGGGGCTTTTCAACCTACTGGGAGGTGAACAAGTATTAATACCTTATTTTCCATTTCTTGCATTTCAATCAGAACACTTTTGAAAAAAATGATTAAAGCGCGTAGTTTATTTAGAAATTTTCAAGGAAATAGAGTACCACTCTCCAACTAAATAATCTTTCATCTTGTCCATTTCTTTTCAGTGACTACACTTATTTAAAAAATAAGGATCAAATTCAGCTTCACAATTCCAATAAGATGGATAAGAACCAACTATCAAGAACTTATACTAGCTAAATTTGCGTCTATAAACAACCAAATCTAATGCCAGCTGTACAAGTTTGGCTCAACCTACATGGAATCGTGAATCAAGCAAGAGCAATAGAAAATAATGATTATTGGATTAAGCACCTCACCTCTTCGTAACGGCGAAATGCATAATGAAGAGTAGCATCACCAAGCTTCCTAGTGACTTCGGGGCTAAGTTTATTTTTTGACCCCTTCCGTCTACCCCTTTTCTTAGGCTGCATAAAGAAAACAACGGAGAAATTTACAAAACGTGGATAAATAGCAACCATGAAATATATCTACTATTTTTTAACCAAATATATTCTTACATTTCACAAATTATTTAAATAGAATTTTAATACATCGGTGCTAGAAACAATGGAAGTCATCATGAAAGTTTACAAGATACCATCCAAATTACAAAGTGCTAAAATGAGTAGTCTCAGTTAACCTCCTCAAGAAGCTTTATTGTAAGGAAGGCAGATTCTTGGTGGGGTCCTAATTGCCAATGAATATTTGGATGGGAGAATTTGTGAAGAAAACCGAGGGTTATGTTTAAAACTGGATGTCATGAAAGCATTGAACCATGAAAGTTGGGGTTTTTTCGCAAAGACTGATGGATTTTGTCATCAATGATCAAACGGAGAAGGCGAATGATTATATGCTGTACTTCAACATTTTTTTTGTCCTCGTTAGTTCAAGGGGCTTGAGATAAGGAGATCCTTTGTCCCCCCTTCTTCATTATGGTCAGCAAGCATTGAGCAAACTTCTTAGTAAAGTCGAAAATGTAGTTGATGTAGACATCCCCATCACAAAGAGTATTAGGTTTACCATAGGCAGAGGAAGAAGAGGTCCCACATGTCACTTTGGATCAATGATTTGGGGCATTGAAGACCTCATGTGCACACAAGCTTTCATTAGGAAGATCCCACATTGGAAAGGGATGATTTGCCATGATTTAATTTAGTTAGGAGCCAAAAAAAAAATTAAATTGATCAAAAAAAATTGTAGTTAGGAGCAAGCCCAATGGGCTGGGCTTTTACTTATTATTAGTATTTTCATTAGTTTGATTATTTAAGTCTTTCATTAGTGTGGTTATTTTAGTCTTTTCATTTGTTTGGTTATTTTGGGAGGAAATCCAGGACATTTTGTATTAGTTCCATGAGGTTAGGAGGGGAAGGTATCAGGTAAAGTAGTCTGGTTGGGGCAGTGTTTACTTGCTTGTAAACCCGAAGGGCTTCCGCCTTGTTCTTGTATCTTTCTTTTTTCTTAATAAGATGAGTTATTGATCAAAAAAAATGGTTTACATCTATTTAAACCCCTCTTTTGCTATAAATTTTATGTTAATGAATTTTAGGAATGAATAGAAGTGCTTCCAGCATTCTTCAGTGATTTGATTCGGTGTGATATCATGGGACTGATTCCCAAAGGATTCTTGGTGTGATGCCATAGGAGTGATTACCAAAGGTCTAAGGTATGTTCTTTTAATTTTCTATCTTTTCTCCATTGTTCTTTTCTATTTTTTTGTTCCCCATTGAAAACCCTAACCAACTTAAACCCTAACCCTATTCCATTGAAACCCTAGCCCTGCACAAAAACATTCACTGCCACAGCCCCTGTTTTCACATTCCTTTCACCACAGCAGCCCCATACACTTTCCCCCCTTGCTGCCACACTACTGTCCCACTAGTATCCTTGCTGCCCCACTGTTCTCCCACCTTCCCAGCTCAGCCGCAGGCCTTCCCAGCCACAGCCACACCACCCTACACCCCAAACCTGTCCAGTTCTATTCTCCTGCTCCAAATCCTGTTCCTTAACTGCCAATCCACTTTCCCCTGATCCCCATTGTGTTTGGCCTACTAATTGAAACTTTACATCAAATACATGTTCCACACTACAACCATTATTGAGCCCAAGGTATTAAACTTCGGTTTCGGTATAAACTTTGGTTTCGGTATAAACTTCGGTCGGTAAGGAAGTTGGCACATTTAGAAGAAGTTTAAGGAAGTTATGTAAAAATTAAAGAAATCTAGGAAACTTTAAGGAAACATTGAAAATCTAAGATGAAACTTTAAAATTTCAATACTGAAGTATAAATACACATCTAGAACTCATTATATTACTGATGCAAGCATGTAATATTGAAATGTGAGAATCATGTTAAGTGACATGCGTTGTTTGCTTGTCTGAGTTGTAATTTCTTCTTGATATTTCTTTGTATTGTCAAAAATTTTAACTATTTTTATCCTATTTTTCAAGTGAAGGGGATATGTATTCTCTTTACTTTTCAACGATTATTCATGTTAATTATTTGAGAATTCTGAAAAACTTATGAATGCAAATTAAAGTTGATAAATAACTGGTCTTAGAATGGGCAAGCATGAATCAGGAGGAAGCACATCTGAGAGCCATACTGGGGTGATAGCTCTTCCCTTAGTACATGGGACCACATGCTTTTTGTGCTTTACTCTTCTACTGGTTTTGTATATTTTCTTTTCCCTTAGGGTTTACAATCTTGTAAACTCGTTCTGTAGCTCTCTTTGATTAATACATGATCTATTGATAAAAAAATAAAGTTGATAAATAACTGAAATTCAATTTAGTTTCTAAACTTATTTCAATAAACTTATTTATGAGTTCAATGTTTTTACAGGATTGAATCAATATGTGAAGAGAAAATTAGTAGTTAAATAATTTTAATTTATGAAATACTATTAAGAAATTATTTAATTTTTAAATATTACTAAAAAGCCCTTATGGGCATAATATACTAATACAAAAATTATTAAAATAATAAATTTATAATAAGGTAAATGCTAACCGCACTCTAATAATAAAATTATAATTTATAATAAGGTTAATGCTATTATGCTAAGAAGTAGCAACACTCTATTTTAAAGCTAATTATATTTATAATAAGGTTAATGCTAGCGACACATTTATAATGAGGTTAATTTATGAGTGGAACTAAAAATGCTCTTTTTAGTTAAAACTTAACAGCATAGTTGCAAGGAAGCTATGTACAGGGTGGGAAGCTCGTTTCCCAGACTCGCTTCCTCAGACAAACTCGCTTCCTAGGACAGCTTCGCTTTCTAGGAAACTCACTTTCATCACGTCCCACTTAGTAGTCAAATGGAGTTGTATATGTGAAGTGATGAGATAGATCGCAATCTATAGCCTAGGATGTAGATTCTAAGCAAGCATCGTCGATTTGGAACCTAAGACACCTAATTTTTCACAAAAATCACATGTAAGATAAAATCAAAGATATAGCTATCCATAATACGATAATGGGAATGAGGATCTCATTTCTCGCTTCCTACTTCCTAAGGTTTTTTTAGCCTCGCTTCCCGCTTCTCGCTTTCGCTTTGCTTCTCGTTTTCGCTTCTCGCTCTGGTAACTATGCTTAACAGCCCTTCAATTTACAGACTTTTTCTATACACTTCGGTTAAATTCCACCTAAGTTTTGTATTTTCTCAACACTTTTTTCTTGTTTCGATCGAAGTTTGCCACGAAGTCCAGTATTTTTAAAAAATACAAGTGCATTTAGCTTCGGACAACATATAAATCGACTCAATTCGGTCAACTTCGGTGGAATTGAGTCGATTTTTGACACCATGATTGAGCCTGAGTCAATTTTGTTGAAATCCTCAATTGAGCGAGAACATCTACATTGAATAAAAAGGTTAATCCTTAAGTTTGTGGAAACATAGAATTCCATACAACCCTTGCAATTATAATTAGGTTTGTGACGTAGCCTCAAATACTTATAGAATTGCTTTCTTTAATTTTCTTTAATAATTTTTGTGATAAGATTGCTATTTTATTATTTTCACTATTCTTATTAATCCAATATTGATCTCAACACACTAGATTTAGGCCAATGCATAGTCCTACATCAATAGTACTAGAAGGTTTCTCTATGGGACCCTCAGGCCCGGTTTTCTCACTTGTAATTTGCGGATGATACCCTGGTACAATATGATGCTTCACATCTTCAGATGGGACACTTAAGATTCATCCTAAGACATTTGAGGTTGAATTGAGTTTAAAGATCAACTTGAGAAAAAGTGAGATCTTTGGAGAAAGGGAATTTTCAAAAAAAATGGGGGAGCTTGCTAATTGTCTAGAATTAAGGTGAGTCATCTCACTTCCACTTACCCACACCTTCCTCTTTGGGCGAGTTATCATTTGAGGTACTCATCATAGTCACAAAAATCGGAGTTTTTTTGAAAAAATCGCGTTTTGAACGCGAATAATGAGTTCAGCGATTAAATCGCGTTTTTTTGAAAAAATCGGCGATTCGGGTTTAAATCGCGAAAATCGCGCGTTTTAAACGTTAACCGATTTTTTTTTTTAGTTTTTCGGTTCTCTTAGGGGCAAAACAGTAATATGGGTTTATAAAACATAAAACCCGTTACTATTCATCATCGATTCGAAAGAAACGAAAATCAGAACAGAAGAAGGAGAAGAGGAAAAGAAGGAGAAGAAGAAGGATTACCTCGCAGCCTCTCGCCTCAACAGCTAGCCTCTCACGATCTTCCTCTCGCGTCGACAGCCAGCCCCTCACGATCTTCCCCAACAATCTCTCACGGGCTCACCTCGACAGGATTTCAACCGGTAAGCCTCTCTTTTTGTTTTTTTTTTATTTTTGTTTCCCTTTTTTTTTATATATATATATTTAAAATTTTCGGCAGATCTTTTCTCTGCTTTGTTTTCAATGATCTTTGTTCGATTTTAGCGGTTTTAGGGTTCCTGATTTTGTTCTTTTGGGAAACAAATCTCAAATCCCTATGATTAGGGTTAGGGTTATGAAAAATTATGATGAATATGAACCAGCCATGGGTTTTGTAACTGCTAATGGCTGCAGAAAACATGCGTCAAGCATGGAAACCACCTTTGCCCCATCTGTCGTTCCAGATGGAAATCCATTCACGACTTTTGTTTTCTTCATGCCATAGACATGTTTTTGCATTCCTTGTGTGTAATAAAGCCCTTGTATACATCTGTATTTGGTCAGGTGTCTACAAATTTTTCTACATACTGTTGGTGCCATGTGTAGTTGCTAAAAATCAAAATTAGCAAATTTATGAACGAAGCCCCCAATTTTTTCCTATTGATTCATAGAAATTTGGAAGCAATTAGAGGAGTTTTACAATACTTGACCAAATCTATATCCAGTTATATGAGTGCTGGCTGAGGTATAGACTGCAACCGAATCATCAACTCTGTATAAGATATATAGCATTTCAAGGTTTAAATGAATAAGGGATGATGCAGTTGCTCTTCAACACCCGTCGAGAAACTCTACAAGTTCAGTGACTTAACAATCTCCAAGACAATAGAGGACCATAAACAAGTTCTTCAAGTAGGACATACATGTTTTTTCATTATTCTTTTAACTGGATGCTTCTGTCTGTTTGTTCTTTCTCATAAAGGACTTACCTTGTATATAACATGATATTGATTTTTATCAATATATGGTCTTTATTTCACCATCCTTGACATGCATGTCTTAAACAGACTGAAAACTAGACAAAAATAAAGTAAAAAATTACAAGATACAAAACATAGGGGACTTCACTTGCATTGGCATTTTGGCAGTAGAGTTTGAACTTTTACAGAAACATAACTATGACATTATTTTCATAATAATCAAAGCTTATCATCTTCATATAGTTTTAAGCTTGTTTGTCATTGAGGACCTTACTAGGCCAGAATTTTGTGTAATAGTTGATTTGGCAGGGTCATGGGACAGGGTAAACCAAATTTACATCGAGAATTAGTCTTGTTGTTTAAGTAACTTAGTTTTGTTTATATTTAGAAGTGACGAATGCAATCAAAGAAACCTTGTTGGTTCTTGACCAATCATCTTTGTTTCCCTTTTTTTTTTTGGATCTTTGTTTCCTCTTCCGTAAGAACGAAGCCCCCAATTTTTTTTGGATCTTTGTTTCTCATTTATTTTTTGTTCATGCAAACCCTATCTTTACTTGGAGAGAACTGCTATTGATTCACCTGGAGAGAACTGCTATTGATTTGCCATTGAACTGCTATTTATTTTTGTTCATGCAATTATGCAAACCCTATCCTTGATGTTGTGCTTCTTGCTGTAAATGATGTTAAAGAATAAGGAGTAGGACTGTTTTGCCTTTCCAAGCACTTGAAACTTACCATTCTTTTACCTGTACACTTATCATTCTTGCTGTAAATGATGTTAAAGAATTGTTTTGCTGTAAATGATGTTAATGGTTGATTACTTATTTATTTTGTGAATTATCATAGCTAATTTGTACTTTATTTTGGAAGACCTTATTTTGAATGACTGTATCACTGATTCACTGTATGTATGAATTATGATCATGCTTAATTACTTATATAGTGAATTATTTTGTGCTTTTTCTTTTCTTTAGGGACTAGGGTTTGAAATTTTGAATCAAAGTATCAAAGTTAACCATGCCAAGAGCTAGAGATCCTTTTTGGGAGTATTTAACTGAAGAAGAGGGGACAAAGATTCGATGTAATTTTTGTCAAGAAGTGTTTGTGGGTGAAATTACCCGTATGAAGTTTCATTTTTCAAAGTTATTAGGAAGAGATGTGCGGCCTTGTCCTTCAGTGCCTGATTTTGTTAATGAAATGGCACTAGAAGTCGTACAAGAGATAGATTCGCGTAAAAAGGCAAAGACATCAAATTTAACTCGTAAAGAACAACTTGGTGGTGCTAGTGGAAGTTCTACGGGATCAATTGGGCATGCAAGCACAACTTGTGGTAGCCTAGATCCTCAAGGAAAAGGAGGTCAGCCAAAGGTAATGCAACTTGTAAAGAAGAAAGAAAAAGAGCTTGCAGATCATTTGATGGCAAAGGCTTTGGTGGCGAATAATCTTCCGTTTCAATTGGCAAGGTCGCAAGAGTTTCAGGATGCCATTACAGCTGTTGCGAATCATGGTTATGTTCTCCCTAGTAGTGAAACCTTTAGGGTGAAGTTATTGGCAAACTTGAAGGAGGAAGCAGAAGAGTATGTTAAGAAAATTAAAAAAATCTTGGGAAACAACTGGGTGTACTATCATGTCTGATTCTTGGACTGATGGAAAGAAAATGCCACATGTGAACTTGTTAGTGGCGTGTCCTAAAGGGACAATATTTTTAAAAAGTGAGTGTACAGTGGGGAAGAAGAAAGATGCGACATTCATTGCGAATTTCATCTCATCTGGGATCGAAGAAATTGGAGCAGAAAATGTTGTCCAATTCATATCAGACAATGCTTCCAATTACAGTGCGGCTGGAATTATTATTGAAGATAGATATCCAAATATCTTCAAGACATCATGTGCAGCACACTGTTTGGATTTGATTTTGGAGAGTATAGATGAGCTTCCTCATGTGAAGCCAATTTTGGAAAATGCAAGACTTATTGTGAAGTTTTTGTACAAGTTTCAACATGTTCTTGATTTGATGAGATTACACACACAAAAGAGATAACTAAAAAGGTCCGGTGCTACTAGATTTGCAACACAATTTCTGTGTTTGCAATCTATTCTTAAAGAAGAACAAGCTTTACGGTTTATGATTGCTTCAGCTGAATGGAGAGCTCTTCCTCAAAGCAAGACACAAGAAGGAATAGAAGTTACAAATATAATACAAGGTAATATGTTTTGGGAGAAGGACAGAGAGATAATCCATACAGTAGAGCCTCTTGTTAGGGTTCTACGAATGGTAGATGGCGATGGCTCTACTATGGGATATTTATATGAAAGCATGGATAGGGCAAAAGAGGCAATTAAAGAAATATATAGAGACAACTCGGAGAAGTATATGCCTTTTTGGAAGATAATAGATGACAGATGGAATAAGACATTGCACAGTCCCTTGCATGCAGCTGCCGCTTACTTGAATCCTTACTTGTTTTATAATAAACTTGTGAAAGTGGATAAGGAAGTGAGGGTAAGCATTGAGATGATAATTAATAAGATGATCCCTAGTTTTGAGGAGAGAAAGCAGTTTAACAAGGAGCTGAAAAGTTACCACCAACTAGATAATGACATCTTTACCACATGGGCAGTTGATTCACTTTTGGATTCACATCCAAGTAAGTACATTACATTTATTTTCAATTTTGAAGTTTGATTAAGATTTTAAATTTTATAGTTAAAATTTTTTAATTATGTATTTGCATTGTACTTAGGGGTTTGGTGGGATATGTGCGGTAGTCCAATCCCGACCATTCAGAAGGTGGCAATCAAATTGCATAGTCAACCATGTAGTGCCTCGGGTTGCGAAAGAAATTGGAGTGCTTTTGAGGCCGCACACACGAAGAAGCGGAACAGATTAGAGCCAAATAAATTACATGATTTGGTGTTCGTTCGTATGAACTTGCATTTTATGAAGACAAGTGCAAGTAAAGAAAAGAAGGATTCAGAACCAATTAGTCTTGAGAAAATTTTGCCATTCCCAGATATTCCTGAAGCTGAAGGGGATCATGACCTTGAAGATGGAGCATCATCTTCCAATGAAAGTTTAGAGAATGAAGAGAGTGCAGGCTATGCAGCTATTGATTATCTAGATTATGATGCAACTTTTCTGTGATTGAGAAATTCAAGTGAAATGATTTTATTTTGTAGTTGGTTGAACTTCGTAATACTTTTTTGTTGATGGAATTGTAAGGATAAACAATCAGTCTTTTGCTTTTAATCTGAAGGAGTTGATGATGTCTTGGTAAATTTTGATGCTTTGTTGGAATGAAGTGGATGTTGAAATTATGAATATATTATTGTTGATGATGACTTAGATATATTAATTAATATCATATTTATATTTTATAAAAAAAATATTTCCCGATTTTTTCCGAACTTGAACCATACCAAATTATTCCCGAATCCGAATTTTTCCCGAATTTTTCCCGAATTTTCCGTATTTTTCCGAACTTGAACCCTGCTGAATTATTCCCGAATCCCGGCTTTGTGACTATGGTACTCATGGGATTTCGTTTTAGAGACAATGGATAGAAAACTAGCATTTTGGAAGTTCTGCATATTATCAAAAGGGGAAAAGAGTGGCAATAAAGGTATTTTCTATCCTTTTTTAGATTTTAAGCTTAATGGTAGGCTAATCAACTTCAAATTTTAGTCTGTTGTGTATTTTAAGCCAACAATTGAATGATCTCAAGATAAAATTTAATTATAGTCATGTCGACCTGTATTATTGCCCTCCTAGTCAGGGCAGAGACGACAACTTCAAGCCTATGTGCAACTTTGCGTCTATCATTTGAATTTATATTTCTATTGTTTATGAATTATGATTATTGAATGAATGAAACAATATACACATGTTATATTATATCATACTATCATAATTCATACATTACCATCAGTGTGTATCTTTTGGGGCCTTAAAATTGCATCTCTTATGTAATTTGTTGGTTTTGCCATTTTGTGTGAATCCTAAGTATACATTAATGTCTGTTTTAGAATTTTCCAAACAGTTTCAGTGAAATATTCATGTTTTCCCCTCAAACGGCAAAAAATCTGTCATTTTGATGATATCTTGTGATTTTTATATCATATGTATCTTGTGATATATCCCATTTTTAATTTATGACATACCTGCTGATATCGACATTTAAATGTTGGACAGGAGCGATTTGATGAAAAACATCAATGTTTTCACCACCCTCTTTAAGCTAGTGGACTCTAATCTTCCATTTCTTACTGATTTCCTCACAAATGATGAGGTCATTAACATCCCTTAGACGCAATCCTTCCAGAAACCATCTAAGATCGTGAGCCCACTTCTCCCTTTCTATCACTGGCCAAATTTTCCTAATAAAGATTACACATTTTAAGTTTTGCTTTTCCAAAAAGAATCTTATTCCATTTTCTAATCTTTGTTTTAACTTTTAAAAGCCTTAAGCTTTATTCAAAATAGATAACCTGTAATTCCAAAATAATCATAGGAGTCCCACCATCTAGCTACGAAATCTAAAAAAGTGACGTTCTCAAACTAAATATTCTCATATCTAAATAGTAGAAAGGGGAATCAGCCCCTAATCTTTTCTCACCAATCTCTCTTTTATTCTCATCTTCTTCTCTCTTCTTCCTCTTCTCATTTAGGGTTTCACTTTCTATCTCCACAAAACCACTCCCACAGATTCATTTCAAAAAATAAAAAGGGATCATCCTTGATAAAATCCATCAACAAAAAATCCTCAAATGAGATAGGTATGAGGATTAATCAAAATCAGATTTTTACAGAATTTTTCAGCCCTTTTTGAAAGAAACCTCACCAAGGTCCAAACATTTAATATTTATCCAAATAACATGAGATTAGATTCAAAAAAATTAGTAAACAGCCGGTGCAATGCACGGATTTTCAATTTTGATAATAATAAATAATTTTGGTAATGAACCTTGTATATTTTAATTTTTATAAAAGTCTGGTATTACTCTAGGATCAACGAAAGATTATTAGTTTGGAATCAATCTCTAATTTGCCCATCAAAGGACCAACTCCACATAAGTCCTAATACAGAATAAATGAAAAACTATTACTTTGGATTCAATCTCTAAGTTGCCATCAAAGGACCAACTCGATAGAAGGCTCAATGGTAAGAGAAAGATGTTTCGCATTTCATTGGTGATTAGTTCATGGTGCAAGAGGTATGCAAAAGCGATGATAGACAGCATTTAAATTTTTATATTAATCCTATATGTTATAGCACGTGTGTTTTATCGCAGAGGTATATAATATCATTTTCAGCTGAAATAGTGATTATAGTAGTAACCTTGCAAATCGGAGTTTTTAAAGTCTTTGTTTCCTTCCAAGTAGCCATTATTTGGATACTTAAATGTAACAGACCTGATCACATGCAGGCACATATACATGACCAGTTCACACTTCACCCCACCCCACAAGCACAAACTACATGTTCAAATGCATGAACCATGGTTGCCTCCAAAGGGTGGACATACTTACACGACCATAACTTTTTGAATTATTCCATATATGGTGTTTGGTTTCTGTGTGTTCTATTTTAAATTTGATAATGATACTAATGATCCATGGAGCCCAATCAGGTGTAAGATGGAACTCATTGAATGAACGATATGACTACTAATTCACAATAGTCTCAGAATGTTGTGGTATGGGTCCTAGAACAAGGTCTGGTGAAGAGTTCTCCGAGCCAGGATCAAACTCAGATTTTGAGGATGCAAAAAGAAGGTTTATATTCAATGAAGTCAGATTTGAACGAGAAGATTTGAGAAAATCGATGTTTTTCGCTTCAAACGGGCAGATGGTTGAATCGTGCTGCTCCTACTGGTAGAAGGTGACTTTGAGGAAAATCTGCAGAACGGCACTGACAACTAATAATCATAATGGCGCTCTCCTATTCCTCTCTCATAGCGAATAGATTCTTTGCTTGTTTACCTAGTCTGTTAGAAAGATTGCTTAAGGATGCTCGGCCTTCATAGCTCTCTTCTTCCATCGGCTCTTCTTTCATCTGGAAGAATTGGGAGGTCCTGTTGGCAAATCCCCTTGCTATTGTTGTTTCTTTCGATAAATGCATGTACAAATTTTATGTCCACATATGTGCTCATCACCTGGTGTTCTGTGCTAGATTCAGCACCCTTGGCAGGGGTGCACTCGGTGATTAGATTATCAAGTTCAACGAAGCAATCACCTTAAAAGATGTCTTCATCATTACAGACAAAACATTTCAAGTGAAGTTTAGTGACTTGTAATATCAATTATCAAGTGCCTCGCCCCTACACTCTGAGTCCACCCCTACGGGGGATAAACTCCTACCATTGGAGAAAACAAGGGAGGTATGGTTGGCCAACTCATATAAGTAAATGAAAGGAATCTCACCATAATATTAATTGGGACATGAACACCTACCTTGTGGCCTTCGTGAAGACAAACTCCATCAGCATCTAATCTATGAGTAATTGCGTTGAACACCTACCTTGCGGTCTTCGTCAAGACAAATTCCATGAGTCACTCCACATAGATTGCATCAAATCTATGAGGAATTGCAAACCATTTCCAGAAACTTACTTAGAGAAGCAGAGATGTAAAACTGAGTAAGCATTTTATTTTCAATTTACAGGTGAAAGAAAACAAATTGTCAAAACAAATCTCTATTCATACAGAATTTTGTCAAGGTTCACAATACCTTAACTCATCGTGCCTAAAACCGACAATCTTTTAATTGCTAAAAACTGACAATCCTAGACATTTTCCGCCGCCCGCCCCACAGCAAAAACGGATGGAAATAAGCTAATGTGATCTCAAGTTCTGGGGTGGAAATAAAAAAATCTCTGTTCAAGCATCTATCTTAATGCAGGAGTGGTTGATGAAGGGGCCAATATTCCCAACACCGTAATAATTAGTGTTCTATCTTCCAGAAGTTCAAGTGAAATTGCATCCTAAATAAGAGATTTCCCTTGGCTTAAGATCAAACTCCCTTTGGGCTCATCCTCTGAAAAGAACCTCTCCTTAGTTACTGGCCTAAAACGAGAACTTGGGGGGGGGGGCTGCATTTTGGGGCAGCATACATGACAAATCGAGCACTCTTGCCAGAATCTTCACATGGCTGCCCATCCCTTTCAAATTTCATGATCTGCACTGCAACCTTGTTGATTTCAATAGCCTCACCTTGAATATAACTGCACAAACGCTTCCTCGCAATCGGACAAAATCATTAAATCAATTTCCATACAACAGAAAAGCTGGTTCTCTAATCGATTTTCGTTTGAAGAATTTAATTCAATTTCCATAACTGCATTCTCTTATTCACCCGAATCAGATTCAATCCCGGCAGATTCGTGGCCAGCACTACGAAAGAAAAACGGTTGATTTCTTGGTTTTCAGAGGCGAATGGAGAGAGTGGATAAGGGAGGGATACATGGGAGGAGGTTGATGTATTGAGCTTTTAAAGAAGCTGGAGGGGTGTATATATACAAAACAGGAGCATCGGTTGCTTGAAACTCGAAGATAGAGAAACATAGGAGGAGGATCGGGGTTTGAAGTCTAAGGGTAGAGAGAGGAGAAGAAACAAGGTGTTAAATTGAGGTGTGGCGTCCCATCACGTCTGCTCGCCTCTCAATGGAACATGCCATAGGGGTGTATCTACATCGAACAGGTGCGTCTCTTGCTTGAAATTCGATAAAGGACACTAAACGGGGTTCAAGCCTAAGGATAGAGAGAGAGTGAAACAGGATAGTTGAATTGGGGGTGGCATTCAACGTATTGAAACAGGAGTTTAGAGTTTTGAGAGAAAATGGGATTAAAATAATTGGTTGAAGATCTCCTAAAATCGCTCCTGACTCGCCACGTGTCTTCCCCCTCCCCTGGCTTTCATGTAGTATAATTTCTAAAAACAAGGGCTATCAAAAAAAACCTTCAACCAGCAATACAGGGACAGCTGGCATACGGCCTGGTGACGTCAAGTGGGCCTCCCTGAATTCTTGGACTCCAAGAGAGAGTTATCTCTTAAACCCCTCTTACTAAGAAGGAAATAAGAGAGTTATCTCTTAGGCCCCTCTCACTACTCTTTATAAAATTTATAAGCTATCCATATATGATATATACCTTCATTAGATTAAGACAGATATTAAGACAAGAATACCACTTATACATCAATAATTTCTCTTCAACATAATCGGCAAACCTGCATATGGTTTTAGTGATTTTACTGCCACCTTTCTTCAAACGAGAAAATATGATCATGCAAACATAGCTGAAGGGGCGTATCGAGGATTAATATGCACCCCATCCATGAAATGTTTACAGAGGATGCATCTATGTTGCTCTAATCCCAGCTTCTCCAACCCTCTGGGACGATTATCGACCTGATCTTGTCCCTGAGGACTGCCGAGGTCTTGACAACCTTCCTCTTGAGTATTTCCGAATCTTCGCAAACACCTTTCTCCATTACAGAATCAAGACCACAACAGAAATCCATTCTCGTTACTCCGGCATGCTTCAACAAAGAACTGCAGCCAAACCAGACAGTCTTTTTCCAATTTATTGAACCATGAGAAACCTATGCCTCTCTGTAATCTTCATAAAACCAACCTTTGATTCTGCTTCAAAGCGAACATATCGAGACCATGGTGTATAAATATTGGTCAGTCACGAAGAGGAGAATCAAACAAACCAAAAGCAATGGTTGAATATCAATCTCGGTCAAGACCCTAAGTTCTGTATGCATAATAAAGAAGATACACAAATGAAGTAACACTAGACGGCCATTAGTTAATTCTATAAATCAAAAATAAATTATTTTTTGCACTTAGTGAATCACCTCTGAAGGTGAAACCCATTTAGTCCTCAAGTAAAAGAGGATTAAATCCTTCTCTTGACGTGCCTTGTGGAATATAAATAAAGGAACAATAGTTTAAATCTTGCATACCATGCAGGATTTTTTGCTCTTGAATTACTACTATGCCAAGCAAATCATCTAAAGGAATGTAAGAGCTCTCCTAAATAGAGATTATACCTTCCTTGATTTTCTCCGCTTTCCCAAATTCAACGATTCCATTATTTCATCAATGCTTGCACCAAAAACATCCTCCTGCCTAGACTTCTTTGCAGACCTGTCACTGGCAAGCAACTGAACATAATTACACTCACAACAAAAATATATAAAACAGCCCCATCTAAAACACATAGCCCGTTCTACGAAACTACTTTAAGCATATTGTGCAAATTTTATCAATAATACCAACAAAAAAAAAAATCAACCAGGAAAAACTTATGATTTAAAGCATAAATGCTGAAATACCCAAACCAGTAGATGAGGTGAACCATAAAATGCCACCCTGTCTGCAGCAATGAAATTAGTAAGATGAATCAAATAAGTACATGAAGATTTTACACGCAAAGATATAATTTATACAAAAAATACTGACACTAAAATGCGGATCTTCCCAATGGCCTAATTACATAGCAACTCCATGATTAATGATGCTTAGAAACATGCGCACACGCATGCATATCCAAAGCACATAAAAACAGGAACACTGCACACATAACATTTCACTTCTATTGAATGGGATTCAGAACACGGGTTGAAGATTAGTAGAATTCAGTTCCATTACCCATCCAACTCGAATACGAAGATTTATCAATAATAATAATAATAATAGTAGTAATAATATAATAACAATACAAGTTAGGCAAGGTTAGCAATGCTAAAAGGGAAAAGGAGTTGATTGTACTTTATTGAAAATTTAGTTTACTTCCCAACTATTTAAAAGCCGGAGGATTTGTCTTTTACCCCAAACTAGGTAGATGCAATGTAAAGATGCAGATTCACACACAAGCATGCACGGACACCCACCTGTGTAGAATGGAATGGACCATGTGACCCGTATATTCATTTTTACTTTCTTTCATTTTTTATCAACTACATGATTTCTTGGTACTAAATTTTGTGTGTGTTTTTTCTTCCTTTATTATTGGTATGTGATAAAATTTTATTCACGAAAGCAGGATGAGGGGGACTCCAATTTTCAAAGGAAAATCCAAAACAGTCTCAATATCAACCAGCTCCATGGCATAAAAATAGGAACCTCAAAACCCTGGTGTTGTCCGCAGTGCCAAGAAATCAATAATCTCCAATTTCTTGTCTCTCATCTTCATTATCCTTTTTCAAGGTGAAATTACTCTATCTGTCATTATTATCCTCTTCCTAATAACTGTTTCCTTCATTTTTTTTGTCTGGCATATCACAATCTAAAATTCCTCTTTTATATATAAGACATTACCGATAAAAAAAACAATCTAAAATTTCTTCCCTATGCACCACTATAAAGAACCTGATTAACTCATGTCAATAACTACAAGCCCAATGAATCAACCTTTTGTTTTCATTTTTAAGATATAACAATAATTATTCATTAACTGCTTAATCTTTTTTTGGTAAGTGTCATTGTTCAGTATAAAGGAAGATTCTTTTAACTTGAATCTAGAACAAGATACATGCGAGACACAACACAGAAGTGTACAACCATCTCAACCTACAACTCCAGTAGGTGGATTATTGATTTCACAGCCACAATCAGGCAGGATTAAGCCACTTCTTGTGCCGGTCATAAAAATGGGCAATAGTTTCAAGAAAAAACGCAGGTTTTTTTTTGGGTCATGTGATTAGGGAGTTATGCAGAGTATTTTGTGGAAGATGTTGCCTAGTGCTGTCTGCCGGAGCATTTGGGAAGAGAGAAATAGAAAGAATTTTCAAAATCAAGCCCTTCCAAAGGAAAGATTGTGGCTTCTCATCTCTAAGCTTCCAATCTCTTGTTCTTCAATTAGAAGGGAGAGCGAAGAGCTGGATTTCTCTTCTTACCTTCTAGGGTTGGGTTATGTATCTGATGTTCAATTGAGTTTTGTTTTGTTTGCTAACTTGTGTTTACTCATGTGTGAACACGTTCCTCTATTTTTTTTTTCGATTAATATGTATTTATAATAACTCCATTTAATAGCTCAGATTTGTTGTAAGTGCAATTTTGGTACAGCCCATCAGAGAGGATGCCCTTCATATGAATTTCCTGGACAGGCAGAGGATGCCCCTCATATAGATTTTGGTACAACCCTGATTATCAAATTTGCTTGTATGATCGTAAAGTTAGGAAAAAACCTAAATTATACCAAACATGCACCAGAATCTTCTTTTTTATCAGCTCCATCACAACTATTTGGGGGTCGGCAAAACATACAGATAGATCTAATTTCTCAAAATTGGGTATAATGACCTTCCTGATGTCCATAAACAACCCAAGGATAAGTATATTACAGCACATTAAATTTAACTCTGAATAAACAGGATATAATTAAATAATAAAAACCATGCATAGTTTCAAAAAAGGGGGAAAAACTTGCAGATGACTTTTTTTCCTTTTTGACCAATAGCTGACCATAAATTCATCCCAGTAGAAAGGTTTTCTATAGAAAACATTAAGTGTCTGGGAATGAAGGATGACAGGGGAAGGTATAGTTTAAAAAGTGATTTCTTACATTCTGCCTCTTTTGCAAATCAGGGTTAACCCATAAAGTAACATTTAATATGATTTGAAGTATTTTAAAGGTTTCTGACTTGATTGTGAAAACTCAATGTACAATTTATTCTACATTCTAGCTTCAAAGAACAGCAGTAATTTAACAACAGACAGTAAAGGAAAGAGTAAGATAATAAAAACTTCAAATATAACAGTTGCTTACAGAAATAACGCCCAAGTGTAAGAAACTTTAATTTCTATGAAGAGTGGACAGTAAAGGAACGAGTAAGATAATTAAAAAAACTTCAAATATAACAGTTGCTCACAGAAACAATGCCTAATTTCTATATGAGGAGTCAATGTACCTATCGGTCATTATAGTTTACATTTAGAATTTCAGAGTCGCAACCTCACCCACAAAATCATAAATGCGGAAGTGAATAAAATTCATAGCAGAAAAGGAGAGTTACCATTGGCTATCATCAAGTGCTTTGCGCTTTCTTTCTGCCAGAGCTTCATACTCAAGGCGCTCGAATTGCTGATAAGGTTGGACTCCAAATGCATCGTCTTCCGTGAAATCCAATGGATTCATCTCTCCTTCAAATCGCAGCGTGTACTCCCCATCTTCAATGTCATCCTCTCCTTCTTCATAATCCTCTTCTTCTTCCACTTCACCCATCTGAAAATCTCTTTTGGGGTCTGCGTCCGCGGCTGAAATAGAGGCCAGGGCCTCCTCAAAATCACTTGTTTCCGTCTCTTCTTCCGCCATCTGAGATGTAGGATTTGATGAAGCCCTAGAAACAACAAGAGAACGCTTGAGACCTTGAAGCTTATTGAGATATTGGATTTGTGGGTTGTTGAAGAGCTGATTCCTCGTTTGGAAGAATAACAGTCTTATGGCCTTTTATAGGTTTCCACTATAAACGTCCAATTAGCCTGAATTTTTGTCACGTGCCTCCCAATGGACCAGGAATAACCCAGTTGGCGAAAACTTTAATTCATATTGCTTTGAAGTTTGAACAATACAATCCTGCAAACATGGCCACGGAGCTCTTGAAATTCACAAAACCAATAAAACTAATTTCCAGGTTTAGGGTTTTAGAGAACGATAGAATAGAATCTCACAATGAAACAAAATCTTAGAATTAGAATTCAAAATAGGTGTTTGGCTGAGATTAAACAAAATCTCGTAATTAAATCAAAAACGGAAGAAAAAAAAATCAAAATATCATAAATAATGCGTTTTGGATGGGGAGTGTGGAATAGGCTGTAAGGTTATCAACATTATTCACTCGGTTCCTGAAGACATTGATTTATGGAATATTGAAGAGTTAGAATTCGATTTTTTGTAGCGCGTTGCAGAGCATATTTGTGTTACAGAAGCCTGTTCTTTTAGCAAGTGAAGAACTCCCGCTCTATTCCTAAACAGTTCGGTGTTGCAACAGAGGAGAACAATATAAACGAAACCCTAGAGACGGCTTAGAAGAGGAAGAAGAAAGAAGAGAAGAAGAAGGAAACTTACCGGCAGGAGCAGGCGGCGGGAAAACAGCTGGTGGCGGGAGAAAACGAAAGGTGGCGGGTGCAAAAGGAGTGGAGCAGCGGAAGGACAAAAGAGAAACGTTTGTCGAAAAAAGAAAGATTGGAAACTTCCAAGCCTGTGTTTGTTGTAGTGTAAAACAAAACGAAACTAGTAAGAGACGTTTTAGAAAGGGAACAAAAATAATTTTTAAATTGATTTAACTTGAAATACAAGCTGCACACATGACACAACACAAACACTCGTAGTTGTGGGGCTACCGTTTGATACATACCCATATTTGGCCTCGGACATCAACTCCGACCAGAGATCCAGTTGCTCCATTACCAGCAAAGGGACAATTTATCCCTCATAGAATGCATTAAATCTTTGCTCTTTAAATTATATTTGCCTGGTTCATATGCAACAAATTGCAACTGAATTCAATGAAGAAGTTTACAAATGCTTGATGTCAATGTTAATCAAAGATTAAGACAATGAGTACAATGGTCCATAGATATTAACCTAAAAAAATGCGTGCTACTCCAGCTTCTTCTACCGACTCCCGCAATGCCGCATATTTCCTTAGATTCATACATTTCCCAACCTTCCTGATTAATACATTGCAACCACACACAATGTTATTGGAGGATAAGTGTTGTGTAATAAACCAATATCAAATAATATTTTTAACCATTCGAGCACTTGTGAGAGCTTTGGGAACCTCCATTCACTCACTACACATAGTAAAAAAAAAAAAAAAGGCAAACAAATGGCAACAAAGGTTATGTGCAGTACCGAAACATGGTCCACAGTTTGATCATATACGATGAAACCACAGTTTCCTTTCATTTATATATGAAAATTAGCTAAAAATCAGAATAAGGACTATGGTACTTCAATGCACTAGGTGATGACAGTACAGCACCCGTTTCAGGTGTCAATGAAGAAACCTTGGCAAATTTTTGAATTCATGTGAAGTCCTTAAAGTCACATTTATTGTCGCGACCCAAAATACTCCTTAGGAGTTAGGTATACTTTCGCTCGTGATGTACAATATCCGATACCAAACCATCTTGTACAATACCAATGCATAATATAATCGAAACATGAAATAATGCGGAAGTGTAAATCAAAGTGCGGAAGCGTAAACTTAAAAAAAAAATTCTATATATGATCAATATTCTAAGTTTGTACAATACATAAACTAAAACAAGAGTGGACATGCCCACTCATCAAAATACAAAAGTAGTCTCTCTCTCTCTCTCTCACTCACTCTCAATAATATCCAGGATAAAGTCACCTGTCAAGGTTCCTATCATCTTCTGGTTGGGCCTCTACCGGCTCCTCCTCACAGTAGTCCTCCTCAACCCATGGACTGTGATCACAGATGTCGAACTGACATGCCAACATAAAATGTACGGCTGAGCATGGAATACTCAGCGAGCACAGACTACTAGCTAATAATGTTATAATAACAATAATATCGCATGTAAGTGCGTAAAGGATATCATTCATAAAATTTATGCTTAAAACCCGTAATGAAAAACCTTTCGTAGAACCTTATCTTTCGTGGAAAACAAAATACTTTGTCCATGCTTATAAGTTCTTATGAATGCTTATGAGCCTTATGAGTTCTTGTGAGCTTACGAGTTCTTATGAGTTCCTTATGAGTTTTCGATTTCTTATGAGTTCCTTGTGAGCTTACGAGTTCTTTTGAGCTTTATGACCCTTGGAGACTTATGCAAGATCTTAGACATGATCCATGGAGCTTGTGAGCAGTTATGAGCCTTATAATCAATCTTAAACTTATGCATTTCTTACAAGTTCTTAAAAGTCTTGCGAGACTTATGATCCTTGGAGTTTATGCAAGATATAGACATGATCCTTGTGAGCATGAGGTAATCGATCTTAGAAATACTAACCCAAAGTTTGGCTTTGTCAATGCTTGTGCACTTATGCTTCTTCTTATGAACTTTTATTTGAAATGCTTCTTCTTATGAACTTTTATTTGAAAAACCTTTCTTATGATTCTTGAAATATCATGCTTATGAGAAACATCGGTTGTGTAAAACATATAGTGTGTAGAGTACTTGTGAGCATCATGATATATATGGAAAGTTTTAAACATTGCATACGAGAGATATTAGCATCATAATATACTTAGACAATTATAAGAACATGGAACATTTCCATTAATGGCATTACATCACCCAAATCTTGGCCATTAAGCCTATTCCATCACATCATACTTAGAATCATAGCATATTGGAAGATAATAAACAAGCATAACTATATTATTCCTTTTATTGAAAACCCCCAAATCTTAAAAACTCTTATTTACAACATTCAATCATAATAAAGCCATCTTGTAGAGAGTATTTGCAAATCCTATTCAAAATCATACTTCAATATTTAATTTGTATCATAGTAAAGCTAGGTAGTAGTAGTACTTACTATTTGTATTATAGTAAAGCTAGGTAGTAGTAGTAGTTACTCTTTTGATTGAAGAAAAGCTTGAGAATGCTTAAGAAGGTGTGATCCAAGCTCCAAGAAGAATCCAAGCTTAAAGAAGAAATTCAAGCTCCACCTTGATCCTCCAATAGAAAACCCTAGCTTCTCCCCTTCTTCCTCTCTAACTCCCTCAATTATTCTAACTTGATGCCTTGAGGGTTTATGAGCCCTAACCCACGAAATTGGGGCACATATAGGAAAAGGGGAGGTAAGAAGACTTACCCGTAATGAAATGGTCCAACATATCAAATCAGGCAAAACCTCGGGTGCTTGGTCAACCGGCTAGGAGGAGTGGTCGACCGGCCTTTCCAAAACACCTACTGTTAGCCCGTATTGGGCAAAAATGCCACAGTCAGTTGACTGGCCTTGAGGGGTGGTCGACCGGCCCTGCAACCAACTCATTGTTATGCCAATTTTTGGGCTTTGTGTCACCCGGTCACCATCACCATCATCAGTACCTTTGCCCCAAACCCTTATGAACCCATCATCAAGACATAATTGCAGTGGTTCGAACAGCAATTCCTGTGCAATATTCAAACCCACCAATAGACGTACTCTTGTGTAGTAGTTAACGCTTGGTGGATAGGGTGAATCCCTTCCTTAAATAGATCGATGTTTGTTTGCTTCCTTAATGAATGCAATTCCCCCTTCATCACTCTATATCTCCGGCCCTTGCCATTAGTTAGCTCGCACTTCCCTTGCTTACCCCTTTAGTTTTCAGAGTCAAGGTGCGCTTTCCTTTAATATCATTCGTGACAACTGGTCGACCGACCTTGGGGGCGGTCGACCGAGATTCACCAGAACCTGGTGAATCCTCATGTTCTTCCCATTTTTTTCACTTAGTGTGCATTCACTCTTCTATTGACTTGTCTAGAGTGTTTCCACTATTTTACATTGGCTTTAACACACCTATACCATTATATTTTTGTGTCCAACACCTTTTATTCGCAATTCACACTTCATAACACATAGAAAAGCATTATGATGAAAAATCTTTATTCACTAAACTAGGTGAAATGAGTTTCGGGGTTCTACATCCTCCCCCTCCCCCCCTTTACAGAAAATTTGTTCTCAAAATTAGAACGAATCACCACAAAATACAAGAGATACACTAAACAAATAAATGCGGGTACTTTTATTTCACTTCGGCTTCACGCTCCCACGTGGCTTCTTCTCTAGCATGATATTGTCATCGAATAAGAACCAAGGGAATCGTTTTATTGCAAAAACTTGATCTCTACAATCTAAAATCTGGACCGGTTGTTCCACTAAGGTGAGATCCTCATGGATTTCCAACGGATCAAGGTCGATCATATGGGAAGGATCCGGAATGTATTTCGAAGCATGGACACATGGAATACGTTGTGAACCGCCGCCATGTGAGTGGGTAGAGCAACCCGATAAACAACTTCACCAACTCTGGTGATGATCCTAAACAGACCCACATACCTCGGGCTGAGCTTTCCTCTCTTGCCAAATCTCATA
Organism: Tetracentron sinense; assembly: GCA_015143295.1. Lineage (NCBI taxonomy): Eukaryota > Viridiplantae > Streptophyta > Magnoliopsida > Trochodendrales > Trochodendraceae > Tetracentron > Tetracentron sinense. The sequence continues at coordinate 1,021,448 of CM026556.1, forward strand.
ACACACTTTATCGGTGAAATTGTTAGCCTATAGGTTTTCTACCTAAGGTAACGGTCATTGATTTTGATGATAACACAACAATGGAATAGGATATGTGTTACTAATGCTTCTATTGAGTTTATGTGAAAAGCAGAATACAAAGAGCATTAGCATAATCATTCAAAGAAAAAGCATGAAAGTGACATCATCTATGAGAAAATCATTCATCAAGTCAAGGCAAGTCATTTGGATCAAATTGAAAATCAATGAAAATTGAAGAATGATGATCTTGAAGCTAAAAAAGTCAAATCAAAATATTCAATATCGAGTGGAAGACCAATTCTCAAGAAGGTTTAGAGTTTCATTTTTTATCTTTTAAGAGAGTTTAGGACTTGTGTAAAAAAATCTCCAAAGTTTGTTTGTTGAAAAGCTCATAAACTTAGATTGACCCTGGGTTCCTTAGGATCATCTTGAAAAACACTTAAAGGATCTAAAAAGTTGATAATCATCTCGATTAAGATGAGGGAGAAGATCTTCGAATCAAATCTCATCATTAAAGTGTCAAAAAAATGGATTTTGTGAAAAAAAATTGCACCATCCAGACGTCTGGATGGGGTCATCCAGTCATCTGGATGGGGTCATCCATTCGTCTGGATGAGCCAATTTTTTCCTGGACATTTGTTTCAAAAACCAGAAATTTTCGAGACCCATTTTGACCATTAATAAAGCAGAATTAGGATTTTATCATTAGACACAAATTGTTCCCTTTGAATTTTAAGTGGAATAGGAAGTTGAATCACCTAATTTCACTAAGCCAATCAAAGTTTATGGTCAAAATGTTGTAGGAGACAAAACGGTGTACCATCCAGACGATTAGATGGATTAGTCAACGTTGGGACCCACTTAGACTAAAAATAAAACAAAATTAAGATTTTTATATTAGACACAAAATTGTTCCTCTTTGAATTTTGAGTCTACTGGAATTTGAATCACTTAATTCCATTGAGCTAATCAAAAGTTATGGTTGAAACACTGAGAGGCAAAAACGGAGCACCATCTAGTCAACTGGATGACTCAGGATAGAGCATTTTGACTGTGTAACGAATCTTTTTCAACAAATATTTTTGCATTAAATGCTATTCCAACGGCCATGAAACTTCTTGGGCTATAAAATAAGATGATTTATGAACAAAATAAGAACTCCTATCATTCTAAATCATTCAATCAATCACTCACAAACTTAGATTTTCAAATCTATTGAGTATACCATAGAAATCTCAAAATCTCCTATCTTGAACTATTCAAATCTAATATTTGAGAGATTTTTAGAGAGCTTTAAAGTGATCATTCAGCTCGTATTAAGGAACATTTTATGATTGTAAAAATACTTCTATACAAAGAGTGTATGAAATCAAGAACGGTGGATTCTTGTACTTGAAGTGAGGAGCTTCATTGTAAGATTGGATCTTCACCCGGAAAAAGATCGCGGAAGTCAAGAGAGGAGATTCTCTTGCAAGTATAATGGTTTGGTATTCATCCGTAAGAAGACTTGCGACTGGAAATAAATCGTGGTGAATTCTCTAACAGGTATAGCTTGAGGCAATGACGTAGGTGAGATTGCCGAACCTCGTGAACAAATTCCTTGAGTTTGAATTCCTTAACTCTTTCCTTATTTATCTCCATTGCTTTCATTTTAGAATTGTTAGTTGCATTCTCTATAATCTAATTTACCCTCTCGGTTTGCCCATCTGTATGAGAATGAAAAACAGTGCTAACGTCCAAACGGGAACCCATAGAGCTTTGAAAGCTTTTTGCAGAACCTAGAAGTGAATCTCGGATCCCTATCTGAACCAATGCTAACTGACACCCCGTGCAACCAGACCACTTATTTGATGTACAATGCTGCAAGTTGAATCAAGTTAAACGTAGTCCGATAAGGCAAGAAATGGGCAGACTTTATCAAACGACCAACTACCACCCAAATTGCATCAGAGTTCTTCATCGTCATTTGCAACCCAACAATGAAATCTATGTAGATATTCTCTCATTTCCACTCAGGAATCGAAAGGGATTGCAAAAGACATACTGATCTCATATGCTCAGCCTTCACCTGCTGACAGACTAAGTATTTCGACACATACTCTGCGATTTCTCTTTTCATGTTCCGCCACCAATAGTGTCTCTTCAGGTTCTTGTACATCTTCGTACCACTAGGATGCACAGTGTACTTGGACCAATGAGCTTCATCTAAGATTTCGCTTCTCAACTCCGCATCCGTAGGAACACATAATCTTCCTTTAAATGTGATAACTTCATCACTATTCAAAGAGAATTCATCACTCCCCTTGCTAACCTCATTATCTCTGTAAGCAATTAGCCCCGCATCCGAACACTGCAACTCTTGGATCTGAACTTGGATATAAGGTCTGACTGTAAGATTAGCCACGATTGGAAAGGTGGGAATACTAAAACTGGTATCGAGATTTTCCATGACCTCTAACATCTTCCACTCTTGAATTATCATGTGGGCTACAAGTCCAAGAGGTTTCCTGCTCAGAGCATCTGCCACCACGTTAGCCTTACCCTGATGGTACTAGATGGAACACTCGTAGTCCTTCAAGAACTTCATCTGATGAGGCTGCCGCATGTTCAACTCCTTTTGGGAAAATAAATATTTCAAACTTTTGTGATCCGTGAACACATTAAATTGTTCCCCATAAAGGTAATGTCATCAAATCTTTAATGCAAATACCACTACGGCTAACTTCAAGTCGTGAGTAGGATAGTTCTTTTTCGTGATCCTTCAACTGCTGAGAAGCATAGGCGATGACCTTCCCGCGCTGCATAAGAACACATCCTAGCCCAATATTAATTTGAGACATCATTGTAAACCAAGAAACCTCCACTCCCTGATGGCACTGTGAGAACGGGGGTTGATCGTCAATTAAATAAATCTCGTAGTAGCTACAATTATGTAGAATAATGACTAATATGGGGTGTCGGACCACAGAAGACTGCACTGATTTCATTGTCTTTTTCTCTATATTAATTATAAGTCAATGAGTAAAAAGATTGATTGATGATTGGATTGATTTTAACATATTTTATTAATCCTAATTAAACTAAGAGCTTTTGGTTATATATCGGTGAGAGAAGATCTAGGACGTTCAAATCCACCACTAGCCTCATAATTAAATCCACATATCTTTATTCAAGTTTCTCAAGCATAAACAATAGGGATGAAATCGACTATAAGTCTCAACTTATCAAAACAAAAATGATTCAAGGGATCAAACTCTAAGCATATCCTATCTTCGGTTAACATGAGTGATACACACTAAACTAGGGTTGTGACATCACTCATCTTCCCTAGGCATAGAATATCCTATAGTTTAATTAATCGACAGTAAAAATCATTGCATAAAATTCATACTAACAATCACAAAAAGAAGATATGAATGAATTCAATCTCAACACGATAAAACCTAAGAGAAGAATAAGATTATATTGAAACTGAGTATAAACTCGAATAATTGGTCGAAGAACAACCCTTTCATTATGCAATCATTGTTTATACAAAAAGAAAACCTGAATAAAATACAAGGGATACAATTACTTGGCTAGGGTTTCCTCTAAACCCTAGAAAAAGAAGTTAGTTCATGCAGAGAGCAAGAAACACCGCTTTCGATGAAGAACACGAAGAACGTGAATGATCCATCCTCCAACCTTCACAGATCTCCAGAGCCTTCTGACTCTTCAAATCTCCAAATTCAAAACATTTTTCATGGTAGAAGGCTTTATTTTTTTTATAGAGAGAGAGTCTCAATGAATTATAGTTTTAGAAACATCCAAAACGAGCTCAAAAATCCAATTCTCGTGAGTTTACAAATACCTAAAATGGCATCCTCCAATCGATCGGACAAAAGAGCATTGATCTTCAAATCTTCACGAAAATTGTAGATCTTTTCGAGTCGATCGATTTGATATATTATGGGCTAAAATTGGAGCTACGGTCAATGAGTTATGTCCCGTACACCGAATAAGGGTTATTTTGCATTTCTAACTCCTCTTTAAGCTCAGATCTTTGCTTGATGGCGATTCGCCCAAAACTTTAAAGCTTGTAAATTCTCATTTTAGTCTTATTTTCCTCGCATGATCTGAAAACAATAAACAAACCCAAGTGAAGTATCGTAGTGGATAAATGGACTCAAAGGGATTAACAAATGCAATTTAAGGTGCATAAATATGTAACAATTATAACCGATTAAGGGCCGTAGTTAGCCTCTTCTTTAACTCCGTGAAACTCGCTTCACATTTATCATTCTAAGCAAACTTGACATTTTTCTACGTTAAGTATGTGAGTGGTGCTGCTAAGCTGGAGAATCCCTCTACGAATCTCATGTAGTATCCTGTCAAACTTAAAAAGCTACGTATCTCGGTAACACTCCTGGGTCTCTCCTATTTCATCACTGCTTCTATCTTCGCTGAGTCTACTGAAATACCCTCAGCAGATACCACCTGACCAGGACATATCAATTTCTCTAACCAAAATTTTCACTTACTCAACTTGGCATAAAGTCTATGCTTTTAAAGAGTCGCAAACGTAAGGCAAATGTCTCGATCATGATCCTCCCGTGTCTGGGAATACACTAAGAGGTCATCAACAAAGACAATGACACATCTATCGAGACAAGGCCTGAACACCCGGTTCATTAAATCCATAAATGTCACCGGTGCATTCGTTAGACCAAAAGGCATGACTAGGAACTCGTAGTGCCTGTACCGAGTCCTAAAGGCTATTTTGGGAACATCTTCAGCCTTGATCATCACCTGATGATACCTTGATCGCAAATCAATCTTGGAGAAGAACATTGCTCCCTTCATTTGGTCAAACAAGTTGTTTATCCGTGACAATGGATAACGGTTCTTAATCGTGACCTTATTCAACTGTCTGTAGTCGATGCTCATCCCCATCAACCCATCCTTCTTCTTTACGAAGAGTACTGGAGCTCTCCATGGTGACACACTTGGTCAGATGAAACTAAGTTGTTACAGCTCTTCAATTTGCTCCTTCAACTTCTTAAGTTTAACTAGAGTCATTCTGTATAGAGCCTTAGAAATTAGAGTCGTGCCTGGAGCAAGCTCTATCGCAAACTCTATCTCCCTATCTGGAGGCAATCCCGACAAGTCATCGGGAAATATATCCAAATACTCACTCACAACCGGGATGGCTGAGGAGTGTCAAGCCTCCAGATTTGAAAGACTTAGAGTTGCTAAACGGGCTACATCTCTTCTCCGTAGTCCATAGAAGTGGAATGACTTGATGCCCTCCGACTTAAAATTTATCATCTTCTCAAAGCAAGCTACATGTCCGTGGTGTGCTGTAAGCCAATCCATCCCGAGAATGACATCAAAGTCTAGGTCTTGGAACTCAAGGATGATCAGATCGATCGGCAATTCATGCTGCCCAACTTGGACTATACAATTCCGATATCCTCGGTCTGTTTCAACCGACTTGCCAAGTAGAGTTGAATTAGTCAACTCCTGACGTAGATGACTTGGATCAGATGAGAAACCTTTAGTGAAGCTAGGTGACACAAAGGAATATGTCGATCCCGTGTCGATCAACACACGAGCTAAACACTCGTTCACTAGCAAAAAGCTTGTACATTATAATTAATTTACATCAATAAGTTTCAAGCAAGAATATGCATAGAGTATAGGTAGAATGATATACACGTAAGTATACGTATACTATATAACAACCATTAATTCATACTTGAGGAATTTATAATTTTCGCGTACCTTGTACAACATCGTCAGATGCCTGTGCGTCTCTTTCAGTTAAAACAAATACCCAACTCTGGTTCGTCTTGCGAGACGGCTTTGTGGGTCGTGCAGGTCTAGATGCAAAAGCTTGTAAAGACCCTTGCTGAGCAATCTGACGAATTGGAGGTCTGCTCCCTTGAGGTTGGACCCGTGACTATTGTTGTGGGCAATCTCTAATCATGTGGCCCTGCTTGCCACAATGAAAACATCCACTTGAAGCTCTCCAACACTCTCCAGTTAGGTACCTTTAACCACAATAATCGCACTCCTCGAAAGATGATGAGGATGCAGGCGGCACATATCTGGTGCCCTGAGGAACAACGGGGCAAGATGCCTGCGAAGTTGTCGGACGAGGTATTAGTGGTGCAAAAGGAGGCATCTGTGTCTGTGTAGGCCTAGGAGCTAGATACGGGGAAGTCCTGGCCCTCTTTTCCGGTGGTGCTGAGCCACTGGACTGACCCCTATGCATGACTATCGCGCCCCAAAACCTCACATAGGAGAATGTGAGATCTTGGCACGTGACTTACTTAACAAACAATCCTTTTAAAAGCAATAAAGACATACTAAAATACGAACTTGAAAATTTCTTCAATTAAATTCATAATCTCTGACTGCAACTGAAATATAATAAATCCTGATTATCCATCATGATCATAATTTAAACTAAACTAGACAGGAGTCTCCATAAAGTCAATTAAAGTCTCCCTGAAGCTTGACTACTAATAAATTAACTTCAGCAGTAGGGCCAACGATCAAGATCTCGTTCTTCCTTGGGATAATCGCCTTCCGGTTTCTCGAAGTATTGTTCTTCTTCCCACGGTTCGAGCGCACAAATATCAAAACTTGAACTTGCCGACAACAAAATTCATCGGTTGAGTAACAAGTTACTCCGCGTATATAACAAACCATAGTGAACAATATAATGAACATTAAATTACATGCATTTTACAGATTCATACAACAGTTCACATACATAATTAGAGTACGGAAACAAACAGGTACATTACGTCAATTTTTAAAAAAAAATTATTTTCTTACTTTTTATACTTCATACTTTATTGTTTCATGAACAACACATTCACATGCAATGGTAATAACTTAAAATATCACTTTCACCATAAATGGAAATGAGTTACTATACTTTACTTTACCGAGATACCATCATTCGTATATTACCCGGCACGGATGACTTAATACATTTCCTAGTACGACAACTTACGTACTTTGGGATCCTTCTCGTCCTTTTGATAGTATTCGATGGTGCAAAATACAACATACATTATCACTTTCGTGTGTCTTTCTTACTTACTTACTTTTCTTTTGGTTTTATTTATAATCTTTTTAATGTCTTTAATTCTCTCTTCATTTATATGCATACTTTTCATTCGTGAGTGCACAGTGATACACCTTTTGTTTAAATTATACCTAAGACTAACCGTCAAGGGCCATAGGACATCTCACCATAACGTCCCATTCCACTATGTTATAATCTTCTTAGTGTCTTTAATTCTCTCTTCATTCATATGCATACTTTTCATTCGTGAGTGCATAGTGATACACCTTTTGTTTAAATTACACCTAAGACTAACCGTTAAGGTCCATAGGACATCTCACCATACCGTCCCATTCCACTATGTTAACCAAGCTTAGGCAGCTTGACTTTCATCAAATGTTCATTTACCCAAAAGTATATCCCGTATAAAGAAACATAAAATAAAACACTCAACCTTTCATATTTCCAATTATTCGACAATCTAAAATCACGGTTTATATTAAAATACACCTAATTACGATCTAATTTAAATATCAAAATCTTCTTTTTGTTTAATCAAGATCAATATCCTAATTATAACACCTTTCGTCAATAATAATTTTCATGAGTTATAAACATAAAATCAAACTCACATATAATTAAAATCTCATAATAATTCATCCATTTAATTCCATCCATTCATCCCATTCTCCTCATAAATCCATACACTTCAATAAAATTTCTCAATCCCATTGTTAAATCATAAATAATTTTGACATGGTTCTTCACATCCTAATTTAGCGATTTTAAGAATAATGAAACTGAATCATAAATATGGTTCTTCACATCCTATTTTAACGATTCAAGAATAATGAAACAAGAATCATAAACATGGTTCTTCACATTGTATTTTAACGATTCAAGAATAATAAAACAATAATCATAAACATGGTTCTTCAAATCCTATTTTAACGATTCAAGAATAATTGAACGGAATCATAAATATGTTCATAGTTCCTACCTATTCTTACATTCTCACTTACATTTACTCTTTTTAATTCATCCTTTAGGTCAATATTCAAAATATGGATCCTTAGATTTGTTATTTTACCTCACTCGATCACTTCCCTAGATTTTTTATTTGAACTCCTTCAATTTCCCCATTTTGATCTCTCAAAAAGCTCTCCCTTTTCTCTCTTTTAGGTTTAGAAGCCTATAAAAATCCTAAATCTCGAGTTGGAGGGTTATTTATAGAGTTTGGAGACCCCAGAGTGTTAAAATGGCCGAAAAATCGCGTTAACACGGAAAACGTCCGCGTCAGGCGATCGATCGGCAATGTCAATCTCTATTTTTTTTAAAAGTCTTTTACTACTTTTTATTCTTCTTTTATTTCATGCAATTTATTTATATAAACTCGCTAAATTGAATTAAATGAATAGGTTTTCTTAATCGAGATTTTAACACATTAATTTATCATAGGATTTATGCATAATTCGAGCATGTTCATCTAGAAAATTAAATCATATAATCATGAAAACAAGGAATTCAATAAACCATCCAGATGACCTTCCCGAAGCTGCTCTCTCTCCTCTTAAGAAACTCCTCTAAGTTCCTCTCGGCGATCTTCACCTTCCCCACAATCTCCCTCCAAGACTCCACCTGGAGTATATAGACTCGGTCCTTAATGAAGGCTTTCAGCCCATTCTCAAACTTCCTGACTCGTATCTCCTCTGTCGTGATCAAGTGTGGTGCGAATCATAACAATTCGATGAACTTGGTCTCATACTCGGCCACACTCATCTCTCCTTGTACTAGAGACATAAACTCCATATCTTTCTACTGTTTGACAATCTTGAGGAAATACTACCCATAGAAGGCATCAACGAACTCTCCCCAAGGCCATGGCTCTCCTGACCTGATAGTGTCTTTCTGCCTCAGTGCTTCTCTTCACCAATGATCGGCTTCTCCTTCCATCATGAAGGCAGCCTAGTCTACTCTCTGCTCATCTGTGCAGCGAAGAACACAAAAAATCTTCTCTAGTTGCATAATCCAAGCCTCTGCAACCATGGGGTCTATAGTCCCATAGAAGGTAGGTGGATGGAGCTTTCGGAACGCCTCTAGTCCTGAAGTATGATGTGTAGGAGGTGGATGCACCAGTGCAGTAGTAGCAGCAAGCTGTCTGGCTGCTAGCATGGTTATGGTCTCCACCATGGTATTTAGCAACTGAGATATGTCGGGTTATTCATCACCTGATGGAGGGTCTCCTCCATTTCCGTTACTCCTAGTTTGATAACTGCGACCTCGACCGCCATGTCTCATGATAAATCCCGAGAATAGTAGCAAAACATGAGTCTAACTTGAAAACCAACTTTATTTCAATCATAACTTCAAACTCATTCCATATTCATAAGGTACACAGTAAGAGTACATCAAGATATACATTGCAATAGTATAGGCATACAATTTGTGGTTCTAGCGTAGGATACTAAGTTCGGTTGGGTTCCAACCGGTTATGGACTAAGTCTAAATGATTAGTCTATACTTGAAATACGACTCATTTCTCATTCTAATGCCTTGTTTCCATCATGGTATCAGACTCTAAATGTCCCTTAAGAACCTAATACTGATACCCACTTTGGTATCATACCTATCATTAAAAATTCACCAAAGTTCTAAGTTCAACTCAGAGAACAATCTAACCCTAGTGAACCTAATGTCTTGGCTTTGATATGATACCACCTCTGTCGTGGTACCAGACATTTATCAAATAAATCATATGTCCAAATTGGAAAAACACCTCAACCCTATGATCCTAAAGCTTTAGCTCTGATATGATACCACCTCTGTCGTGGTACCGGACATTTATTAAATATATTATAGGTCAAAATCAAAAAAATAATAAAAAACACCTCAATCCCCATGATCCTAAAGCTTGAGCTCTGATACCACATCTATCGCGACCCAAAATACCCCCTAGGAGTTAAGGATACTTTAGCTCGTGATGTGCAATATCCGATACCAAACCATCTTGTACAATACTGAGGCATAATATAATCAAAACATGTAATAATGCGGAAGCGTAAATCAAAGTGCGGAAGCATAAACTTAAAATTTCTTTTCTATATATGATCGGTATTCCAAGTTTGTACAATACATAAACTAAAACAAGAGTGGACATGCCCACTCGTCAAATTACAAAAGTAGTCTCTCTCTCTCACCCACTCTCAATAATATCCAGGATAAGGCCACCTGTCAAGGTTCCTATCCTCTTCTGGCTGAGCCTCTACCGGCTCCTCCTCGCCGTAGTCTTCCTCGATCCACGGACTGTGATCACAAATGTCGAATTGACCTGCAGACATAAAATGTACGGGTGAGCATGGAATACTCAGTGAGCACAAACTACTAGCTAACAATGCTATAATAACAATAATATTACATGTAAGCGTAAATGATACCATTCATAAAATTCACGCTTAAAACTCATCATGTAAGTGCGTAAAGGATACAATAATATCCTTGTGATCAATAGCAATTTCTGTATGTGAAATTATATGATGGTATAAAATATACATAGTTTGACTTTGGTAACTGGATATAGTATATACCTATTTCCTCATTAGGATCAATGGATGCGCGAGACGGATGTGTATTCACATTTATATCCCCAAGCTCATCTTCTAAAACAACTTTCCCAATCTCTTTAATTTGATTATGTAATTTCTTAATCGCTCTTCTTGATGTGGAGCAGGTGTTCATTTCCCTTCCCTGCATTGTCTCCAAAAGAAAAATCTATCCGTCAACTGATGTACTTGTAGGATGTTACATCACATTTAGACTTGACCATTAATACTAGTAGATAGGTACTGGAAATAGATCAAAGTGATTTAGTATAAAAGCTTATATAAGTCAAATCCGTACATTTCGATACAAACCTTGATATGGTGAAACACACTCATTAATGGGATGAGATGGTGATACTCAGAGTAAAGACTAGAGAATGAGAGTGATAAAGCAAAGGTGCAACTGCCCATACAGGTAGCATTTGGATGTCGTAGTTGCATTTGAGGACGATGAAGGCAAATCTATCAACATGCGCTCCATCCGTTCTTTGTGCCTAGGGAACATACTCTTATAGAGCATCAAACTCAAGATACAACAATTTAATATTGAATGAAAGTGAAATAGAGATCAGAATAAAAATCCATTAAACGGTGATCTTGCTCAGATGCCAGAGATCTGTGGCCTTTCAATTGTAAAGCCTTGACATTTGGGGTATCTAACAAATCATTCCCCTAATATAGAGAGCCAAGGATTGTGTTGATTTGAAAGGGTACGATTGATGGATGTTGCGGAACAAACCCCCAAAAATGAAGGGTTGCGTCCAGAGGGATTGTTTTAAAAATAATTTGAACAGTTGCATCGTACTAAAAACCCAAAAAATTTGAAGAGTTGTGTTCCCACCTCAAAGATCCCAAAAAATTGAAGAGGTGCATCCCCCCCCCCCCCCCCCCCAAAGTGAAGGGATTTGTCCACCTAATAGGGATCTATTGACTAATAACATGCTGAAATATTTTTCGATCTCCCCTTCTTCTGACGCTGCCACATAGGATTAGAATCTTACCATCTTATGACACGTATTAGGGGTGCACACGGTTCGGTTTGGTTCAGTTTTGAGAATTTTTAGGACTGAATCGATGAACCTCGGTTCTAAAAAAACCAACCCAAAATTGAACCGTAGAGCTTCATTTGGAAAAAACCAACCCAGGACCGAACCATAGAGCCTTGGTTCGGTTCTACCCATGAATTTATAATTTTCTCCTAATGTCGATAAATCCAATAGTTCACATTCTTATTGTACTAAAACAAAAACTCAAATCTCATCAATGAACAAAAATAATCACCAATTTAATTATAGGACCTAGAACCGATTTGGTTCGGTTCTCATACGGTTTTCGACTCTCGGCTCCACATTCGGTTATTAGTTCGGTTCGTGGTTCCACATTCGGTTCGGTTAGGTTTCAAATTGGAACAAACCAGGATCGAACCGCAGAAAATCAATTTAAGTAACATAGGACCCAAAACCGAACCGTGCCTTTTAAAAAAACCGAACCAAACTGGACCATGGTGGTTGGTTCAGTCTGGTTGACGGTTTAACCCGTACCCATGTGCACTCCTAACACGTATGACATTGATTTTCCCAACTTTGAACAATTCAAGTTTTACCCGAATCATTCCCTACTTTTTCTCCCTTTGTGGAGGGACGAATTACTTGGTTTCCAAAACGTTATGACACTATTGGGAAACAAAAGAAACGGTTGTCATTCTCAAGCAATCCGAACGGTGTGTGTCCTTTGGGAATCGACACAAGCAAACCTTCTATATATATGGCTTGGATCACAACCAAAGCAAAAGAAAATGTTTGCTGCTCTGCTGAAGTTATTGGGTTCTGCTGCTGCGCCAAGAAGACTATTGTGATGGTTGGAACAAGAACAAGTACGATGAGGCTGGTCGTGAGAGTGAATAAACCAGAGAGGTTCCTTCTCTTATTACTGTCTGTGAACATTTAAAAAATCAGAGAAAAGCCTCCTCTCCTTTGCCATGCAAGAAAGAAAGCGAGAATATGAGTCGCTGCTTTGGCCGTAGAAAACCCCAAAATCCCAATGGATAAAAATCCCACTTCTCATTTCCTTTAGATAAAAAAAGAAAAGGAGTCCGATTTGGAATCTCTCTCTTTTTAGAGGTTTCCCATAGGTTCAAAGGAGAAGAAAAGAGAATAAAAGGGAAGGGGAGAATTGTAGAAACCTGAACCTTCTTTTGTACCTTTAATACAATTAGTATGGGTATATTAGACTTTGGTTATGTTTTTATGCATATGTGATTATATTTAAGTGGTGTAGTGTTGTTTAAATGTTTAAGTATTATTATGGTGGAAATTTCAGCGTCGACGATTGATCACAGGGGAACCAACAATCGATCGTCCAGAACCTGAAATTTGGGTAAGCCTCTATTTTGTACGACGATCGATTGCACTAACGTAACGATCGATCGTCCGGAACCATAAATTTTGGGAAACTTCTGTTTCTTTGACGATCGATTGCAGCAGATGCGACGATCGACCGCAATCGAGCCCATAATTTTTTTAAGATTATGAAAATCAGAGTTTTAAACCCCTACGCTATAAATAGAGGTTCTATTTCATGGGTTTTAGGGTTCTAACCTATTCCAATCTAATTTGACAAATGAGATGAGAGAACCTAGGGTTCTAAGGAAGAAATTGTTTAGAGAGGAAGGAGATTGTTTAGAGATTTTAAGGAAAACTTGGAGATCTTTCTCAAATCTTCTTGAGAACGGTTTGGATCAAATGGAAGGATCACTAAGGTCGATAAACTCTTCAACTTTACTCTATTATGATATGTTGTATGTTATAGAGTGATAGAAATGTAGAGTTAAATATGTTTTAAGGATTATTGTTAGGAAACAAGAAATGATGGATTATATGGATGGAAAATGTTATGCATGGAATGAATGGAGGATGAGAAATACTATGGAGGATGAGATGAATGTATGGATATTGAATGTGTTGGGTTGTATGAATGGATTATGATGTGATGAGTTTGAAAATAGGAAGGGGCAAGGTATCCATAATTAACGCACTCAAGGTGTATGTTGAAATGCTTACAAATGATGAATATTAGTATGATGCTATTGATTATTAAGAAAAACTAAGTCAAATGAATATTATTGTTGTCGTGATAAATTATGCCCTATTTACTTTGGATGGTGATCGGTATTCGGGTAGGCCAAACCTTTGAGAAAAAATATTTCACGTTGGGAATTCTCTAACTAGGGAGATGTAACCTAGCGGAGTTTCTAACGGAAGATTAGAATCTAAGGGATGACTCATTTGAATCTCAATCACAACACTCAAGCACATATGTACTTACATGATAAGTATTCAAGTCTCATGAGTTCACTTGTCCCACAAGCATGCATGCATTGGACACGAACATGTTACGAAACATTGGACACAAACAGGTTATGAAATTATGCTATGAAAGAATGATCCCCCAGTTATGAACATACCACTCTATGCATTGCCACGACTATGTTACAAAGCTATGAAATATGCGTTGACGGGACAAATCACTATGAAATATGCGTTGAACGGGACAAACACACTATGAATCATGCATGCATGAGATATGTTAACCATCACGAGCATATATGAGTCTATGCATATGTTAAGTCTAAGTTCATGTGTAAGAGTCACACAAGTACACGAGTCAATATGATGTTATGACATGTTATATGCTCTACACTTTGATTATGTCAATGTTAAGTGAGTTTATTATGGTTAAGTATAAATCAACTAAGCTATGATATTGATATTGCCCATGCTACTTTATGTTGTTGTTGGTTTGTTTATCTACTGAGTATTTTATACTCAATCGACATGTCATTGTTTTCAGGTCTAGGAGAAGAGCCGTAGACTGAGGAGGTTTACACTAAAGAGGGAGAAGGAAGTGAGCTCCTTGAGGAGGCCAAAGATTTTGATAGTTATCCATACTGATTAGTTTTAGTTGTTTCCTTTTGAAAGAGATGTTTGTATCAGACTTTTATGACTTTTAATGAATGTTACTTAGTTATTTTACCATGTTGATGGTTTTAGACTACTCAATTTATGGTGGGTTATGGTATGTGGATTATCATTGTACAGTATGATTTGGTTTTATAGAAATTTTGTTATTCTCACTTTTGGAGATGCTTGAGTGTCTTGTATGCATGGATTTAAACAGGTTTAAAAAATGTAGCGGGCCCAAAGTCCCATTATGGTCAAGGTGGGGTTTTGGGGTCGCGATAGAAATAGCCCAACAAGGACTCTCTGTGAAGAAGAAGGATATGAACTTTTATAGAAAATGTACTCGTGTCTCTACAAATTTTATAAGTACATCTTGATGAAACCTACTTACAGATTGCTACTTTTTTGGTTTTACGAAAACAAATCACTATAAAATGTGGAAACCCCTGCCCCACCAATGCTATTTTATCACATGAGTATTTGGATTGTTTTTCAAATGATGTTTTTATCATTTTTATTTTTTTAAAAATTATATCTACTGAAACATTGTAGTGTTTAGTTTGGTCCTAGTTGGTTATGGTATAACTATTTTTTTGGGCAGCATGAAGATACATGGAATCACAAAATTGACGAGTGAAAGAGATTTGTGACTCAACAAAAAATAAAAATCAAAGATTTGTGATGCCTAGATCAAAACCTATTCGATGCTCTTACCAGAATACAATGATTGTGGGATTATGTATACAAGCAACTCTTTCATTTATTCATTTCTTAGATATTAATCTGGGGTTTCCAATTCAATTGTTGAATTGATTAAATTCGAGGAAAATTTATGTTAAGGCATCTTCTATTTGGTTCTAAGTTTGTACTTTAAAAAAAAATTATTTGTGTGACAGTAGGTGTAAATGCATCCTCTTACTGTTGTATGTTTTAGCCGTTTCTAATATAATCGTTTTTGTGACGATTAGATTAATGAGATCATGGTCTCCGGTCATTGCTCTTCGAACAAAGTTATGCTACTCTCTCTATCACTCTCATTTTTTCCTTGTTTTCTTTTGCTTTAATTATAGTTCTAAAAATTATATTAAATACATTCAAAACGTTTAATAACATTAAATTGATGTTGTCTCTTTATTATTGTGCTTAGGGTGAACAACCATATGTAGTAGGGACACTATTGATTTCATTAATGCGCTTAGGCAACTCTCTTTGGTATCTCTTTTTCACAGTAGGGCAACAATGTGGGAAATAAGACATTTGGCACATAGACTTCAAGCCTCACACTGTCGGGCACATCTCCAACCTATTTCTTCCTAAGAAAAACATCTTCCCTCATCTCTACAATAATCTCGCCTTACCAAACCTTAAATTTCTTTATTATTTTTCAATCTATTTTTTTTTATATTCCACGATTGTTCTTTTTCATTTAATACAAGCTCACCATTGTGGTTTCTTTTTACATCATTGTATTTTCCTTTGGCTATATTACTTCTTATCAATTTGTATTTTAATATGAGATTCATTAATTTTAGTCTTTTGATATTTTTGTGCATCGCACGGGCTTCTTGCTAGTTTATAGGAAAATGAGAAAACCTAAACATAATTATTCATTCCCTAAAATCCCTCTAGGACCGCCACGTGGACCACCCAGGGTTGTGTTTTAATTAGTAGTAATTAGAGTAAAGATGTATAACGATAGACTGATACTTTTTTGGTCAACTGATCCAAAGTGTAAAATAAAGCAACTGCAATTCCATTTAACTAAAAATATATTCAAAAACCATAATCTATTTCCTGTTTGTCATTGATGGTTACCAATATGTAAAGTTACAGGGGTTGCTGTGATGTAATTCCAATGACAGAGACATTGTTGGTAAGGGCATTAGTATGATTACAGGATAGTATAACATTCAATCAATGGGAATACATAATTATCCAAATATATATAATGCTCTTCCCTTCTATTCTTCAGTGGCTGAAGTTGTCGGTCAATCAAAAACTTGTTAGCCTAAAGGTTACAACCTAATTAGGTACCCTTAGTAATTTTGATGATAACTTAAATAATGAAATGATTTTTGTATTACTAATGTCGACTTTAAAGTGTTTATGAAGAACAGTGTACAAAAATATTATCCAACCATTCAACTCAAATGACATGGTATCACCATCCAAGTTGCTAAAAGAAGCATTTAAGTCAAATTGTTGAAAAACTCATAACCATCAAAGCCAAGAAGCTTCAATCATACTAGAAGACCTAGTTGAAGTTCATGCCAAAATCCACAAAAAGATGAAGAGTAAGTTTTGGAAGATCTCAAAATTGGAACTATCATTGAAGATCCAATAATCAAAGATGAAGACTCTCTAGAAGGTTTTAAAGTTTATTTTTTAGACTTTCAGAGTGCATATGACCAATATAAAAAGTCCTCATAAATTGATATTGAAAATCTAACAAACTTAGAATGATCATAGGTACCTTAAGACCAAATTGAAAATCTCTTTAAGGACCTAAAAAGTTGGTAATTATCTTGATAAACATCTAGTCGACTGGACGAAGGCCAAAATGTATTATGATCAGTGTGATCATCCAGCCGACTAGATGACCCATTCAGTTGATTAGATGACCTGAAAAGCGCAATAAATGCACAGTAGCAACTATATTAAAACGGCTAGTCTGCATTTATTATCCCACTAACGGCTATAAATCCTTATGGGTTATAAAACGAGATCACTAATGAATGAAAAGCAACAATTGACCAATCTATAGACACTCATCATTCACTAGAAGCTGAATTTCTTACATTCTTTGTGAAAAACTCAAAAATCCCAAATCCTCTGTTCTTGAGCTATTTAACTTCAACTGTTGAGTGATTTTATTAGAGCTTAAAAGAGATCTTATCCAGCTCATCTAAGGAGCATTTCTTAAGATTTTAAACTCTTCATACTTGTTGTATTGAGAAAGTCAATAATTGATGGATTCTTGCATTGAAGCGGGAAGCTTCGGGAAAAGTCAAGACAGAGTGTTTTCTCGCAAAGTAAGGTGTGATTCTTACACGAAAAATAATTATAAATGAGTATTTTCTGAGTACAAATATTCTCATGTTAAAGAGGTTGTAAAATCAAGTGGTCCGTGGGACACTTATCTGTGGAGTCGGAAGCTTTGTAAGGTTTGATCTCTACTCGGAAAGAGATTGTGAATGTTTGGTCACTACTCGAAAAGTTGACTAAGTTTAGGGGGGATTGTTCTCTGCCAAGGTTTGATATTCACTTGGAAGAAGATCGGCGATTAAGAATAAATTGTGGTGAATCCTCTAGCGGGTATAGCTTGAGGCGGGGACGTAGGCGGATTGCTGAATCTCGTGAACAACATCGTGTGTCAAAGTGTTTGCATTTTCTCTATCCCTTCTCTTTACTTCTTGTTTGAATTGATTAAGTATGGGCCTGTTTGACATCACTCCCAAGGAACAATTCTTTATTTCTTGAGAATAGAAACTCTTGCATTTCTATTCACATGGAATAGAGAATTGTTCCCTGGGAGTAATGCCAAACGGGGCTTAGAATTGCATAAATTTCTATTCCCTTTAACTTGTTTAAGTTGAAATTCCGCTTAGGGAAGTAGAAATTTTTTTAATTTGCCATAGACCATATTCACCTCATTTTAGGGTCCAAACCTTGGGCAACGGGAAGGTGCACGTACTGCCTAACAAAACGTGTGCATACATGCATGTTATCAACTCCTTAGTTAAAGACCTTTCCAAGCAGCTATCAATCCGGCCCTTTGATGAGGGTGCCTAACCCGACCCTTCAAAGCTCGCAAAATAGAGGGCTTTGTTTTCCTTAATAATACTCTAGGGCCGAACCATGCCTAATTTTGAAATGCTCATTTACTTAAGGGCCGAGCTTGGTAAGTGTCAGGCCCAACCCGGCTCGGCTTCCGTTCTATATGTTATATCCTATATAATATTATATGTAATATATTTAATATACAATATAATAACTTAATACTTATAATAACCTTAGAGGTTAAGCCTTACTGTGTATGTGTATCACATACTAACAATATTATAGTGTAATATATTTTTAGAATCTTTCTAATATAGTAACTTGTAATTGTGTTCTCTTTTAAAAATCTAATAGAAACTAAGACTTATTATGTGTATGTGTATGTGTATGAGACTAAATAGTGTAGTATATCTTTTTCTATAATTGCTTTGATAGTACTACTTGTAAGTTAAAATGTGTTTTTAATTATAAATATAATGGTACTAATACTAACAATTGGGTGTGTACTAATTTAAAGGTACTAAAAATTTGTGGTGTTACTCTTTGAGTTGTCAATCCCCAAGCCCAAATAAAGGAGGAGGGTTATATGTTTGGTATATAATCAATGTAGAAAAAAAAACCATTATTTATTTGTTCGACCCGACCCGGATCTGGCCTTGACCTTTGAGGGTAGGGCTCGGGCCTAGGCAGTTCAGGCCCTTTAAGGGTTAGTGCCCACATGGTGAATGAGGGCCGGGCCCGGTAAGAACTAGGCCCCGCCCAGGCTAGGCTCGGCCCTTTGAAATGGCTATGCGGCTATGCCTTCACGAGCATCTGCAAGAGGAAATCCGTTGGCAATAAAAAGAGGCATGTGCTCTGGTTTTCTGTTCATCTCTGTACCGGCCCTCTAAATCTCTAATCTCTCCGATGAGTCAAAAAATTTGAAAGAAAAAAAGAAGAGAAAATGCACGGGAGCGAAGAGCTTAGCATTGACGAACTTGCTTCGAATCTTTCCACTTATAAAGAACAGATTCAACAGGTACTCTTTTTCCTTATCTCTCCATCCCCTAAATTTATTGCAGCTCTTCCTTTTTCTAACAGTCTACGGTTTTGGATTCCTCTCTCAATTAGGGTTCCTCGACTCCTTTATATGAGTTCAATTTGTTTCCCTCC
This sequence comes from Tetracentron sinense, assembly GCA_015143295.1. Taxonomy (NCBI): domain Eukaryota; kingdom Viridiplantae; phylum Streptophyta; class Magnoliopsida; order Trochodendrales; family Trochodendraceae; genus Tetracentron; species Tetracentron sinense. The sequence goes on from CM026556.1 coordinate 1,041,019, forward strand.
CTTAAGTTCCCCACTCCTAACTTGAACTAGGGTTCAACGACCCTTTTCTAATTATAAGATTTTCTGGAACTTTTATTTTTCTCATCATTTGGTGCCTTGAACTTAGGATTCGTTAGAATTTTGAATTCCTAGTGTTATATATTAATATATTTTTGTTACCATTAATAAATAAATAAATAAATATTTGTAACTTACTTGTTTTTTCCATCAATTATTGACAATTTTAGGGCTTTGATTAAATATTAGGACAGTCTAAAACCAGGGATTCCCGTGCCCCCTTTTTCCCCCTTTCTATGTTAGGGGTTTTCTTTTTGCTAAGTAGCTACTCTAAAATTTGTTCAGTTAAATTACTTCACTTTTCTGAAGAAGAAAAAATCGCCGAAAATCAAAACTGTGAAATTTGGTTATGGGGTATTTTATTGTATTGTTTCTTTCTGTACTACAAATATTCTTAACCCGTTGCTCAATTTGTCAAAGTTATACTCTGTAACCATGAGTTCATGGTTTTATTTTAGCATATCACTAAAAAAGGCACAGGGATGGAGTTTATCCACCATAATTCCTAGATGCTGGTGTGGATTTTTGTGAGAGTTGACATGGAAGGATGAAATGGTCTCACTTAAGATAAGTAGATAATTGGGTAAGATGGAAGCGTTCTCAGAAAACACTGTAATGCAGGAATTGGCTGTTATTGAGTGTTCACAAGTCCCCAAGTGTAGCTACACACTGTAGACACAAACCTAACACCTTTTAAGACAAAGGTTCACACTTCCAACTCAAAGATATGAGAAATGTGATGCAAGACCATGCCACTAACATAAAATTAATTGCAGCGATAAGGAAAATCACAAAACCACCTAGGTTCCACAATTATAACAAAGAAACCTAAGAAAAAATGATTAATGTCCTAGGTCAAGTAACAATCGTTACAATCCCACAATAATGAATTTGGATAATCGTAATGGAAGTGGGAACTTCCATTAGCTTAGGGATTTCAGTTCAATATGTAATTTACTTTACTTATATAATTGAGAATTTCAAAAGATTGGTCTAGGCTCAACATGGGTTAGTGGGTGTAACATGCATGTAAGGTATTTGAACCATAGTTGCTGGGAAGCTATGTATAAGATGGGAAGCTCGTTTCCCAGACTCGCCTCCTGCTTGCTTCCATCATGCCTCATAGTGATAAAGGCAGCTGTGTGGGAAGTGGTTGGATAAACCCGAGTCTAAAGCCTAGGGTGTAGATCCCAAGCAAGTATCATTTGATTGAAACCTAAGGCACCTAATTCTCTCCAAATATCTCATGTAAGATAAAATTAAAGGTATGGATGGTCATCCTAATACAATGGAAATGAAGCACATATATCTCATTTTTCACTTCTCATTATGTTAGAATTATTTTAGCCTCGTTTCCCGCTTCTCGCTCATCGCTTCTCACTTTGGTAACTATGATTTCAACAATAGGTAATTGAACATCAAAGAAAACCTGCAGCAATAGTAATCAAGACATACCAAATTAGGGCTAAGATTTTGTTTAGTATGGCTGTTTTAAGGTTTAGGAATATATAGGTTGGATGATTGTAATGAGGTGTACTAGGAGTGCTGTATGTGCTGTAAGGTTGTCAGCTGCAATTGGGGGGCTGTAGGAATTGGGAAAAGGGGCTGCAGCTGTAGGGGGCTGTTGTAGTGGCTGCAGCAGTCAAGGGAATAAGGGATATGGGCTGTGGCAGGGTTGGGGAAGACCTGGGATAGGTTCTGTAGGGTTGGGGAAGAAGGGGAAGGCTGCGACAGTACTGAAGTAGGGCTGGGACAGCCTGTGGCAATGTCAAGAAGGCTGGGGAACAGGGCAGCAGCAAGAATGAAGGTGTAGGTAGGCTGTGGGGTGCAGAGAACAGGATATAGGGACTGTAAGAATGCTGTGACAGCAAGTTAAAGGAGGGGAAAGGGGTTTGGCAGCAAGGTAGTAGGGTGTGGGAAGGCTGCTGTTGCAGGGAGGGGGCAGTAGGGACTGACGGCAGCAGTAAGGTCTGAGGGAGAGGCTGCTGTTGCTATTAGGTGGTTGAGATTGCAATATTATCGGATCTAGTGTTTGGTGATTAGGGTTTTGCAAGAAAGAAAAAAACAGAAAATAAAGGGAACAAAGAATAAGAAGAAAGAAGAGGATAACTCGGCTTCACACCAAGGATTGATTTGGCTTCACACCATCCCTTCAGAGGAGATTCCAAAAGCAAAAAGCTCTCATATTTCATTCATAAAATTATGTAAATTCTCCACTCCTAAAGAATATTTATAAAGAAAAGAAGGGCACTCTAATCCTGGTAATTACAAAAACGTCATTACCACTAAAACAATCCTCTAATTACAAAAATTGCTATTACTAATAAAATAATTCCTAATTAAATAAAACAAATAACCAAACTAAGATACTAGTAGCCCCATGGGCTAATTGTGACCCTCAGAAACTCCATCTCTCTATCCAACGGCGGATTTCAATAATGAACATAATCCAACGGTGGATCATTGGTTTTCTCTTGAAAACATAATCCACCGGTAGATCTCCATCAATAGCTCGAACTAAGCCCATATACAAGTCATCCATCAACAAGGAGACTTGTGGAAGGGCTCTCTTCTGCCTGGGTTGGTACACTCTAGTACTAGAAGCTGTGATGTCCGCATCAAAATGAACATAAACATAAGTGAAAAAGCTAACTATTGGTATTCAACTCAACAAAATTAATAATTTAGCAGTGTAGTCAAGACGTCCGGGCATTGCTCAGGCGACGCTTAGGCGATGCCTAGGGGATAAAAATAATTAAATTATATATATATATATTAAATATATGTATATGTAATATTAATATATACATATATAATAGATATATAATGAGTATGAAGTTTTATAACTTTTAAGGTGGTTTTGAGTCTTGACTTTGGATAATGCTTTTAAAGTTTAAATGCACCACCTATAAGACTATATCTTAAGATAGTGCTTTTAGACTTTAAAAGTGGGTTTATAAATAGGGTTTAAGATTTTAAATGATGGTTTAAAAGTAGGGTTTGAAAGAGGGTTTTAAAATTGAAAAATGTTTAACTTACTGCCGCATTCCACTATGTAGTGGAATGTGCGGTCCTCATTGGTCCATGTTCCCCCCTTTTTAACACCCATCAACTGTGGCTAAGATTCACTCACCCCTAGGGTTAAGCAATCTAACCATAGTTTTTTAAAAGAAAAAATATGTTAACCTTAATTTTCTTAAGCTTAACCATAGTTAAATGGGTATTAAAAGGGACACTTGGACATGACATTTTACCACATAGTCAAATGCATGGTGGGCTGCTAATCACTGCCATTTTAAAATAGGGTTTTTAAAGGAGATTTTTAAAATGGGGTTTTAAAGGAGGGTTTAAGGTAGGTGAGGGGTTCGAGGTCCGGTTTAGGAAGGACTTGTGGAGTGGAGCCACCACCTTGCAGGAGGAGTTTGGTTCTATATTCCGTATAGCCTGTGATAGGAATGTGTCTGTAAGGGATTGCATTCATAGGGCTGGGGAGGGGGCAGTCTGGTGCCCCAAATTGAGAAGAAGTTTAAACGATTGGGAAATAGTTGAGTTTGGTTGGCTCCTAGAGCGTTTGGGGGCACATCCTCCGGTTTTCTCCTGGCCGGGATAGTAGAATTTGATCTCTAGTGCTTATGCTTGGGTAGGGGTCATTTGTCCCCTTTCCTTATAAGACTCCGTGGAATCCGGGTATTCCTTCTAAAATATCCTTTTGAGTTTTTTCTATGGAATATGGGCTGTAATAAAATTCTCACATGTGATTACTTGAAAAGTCAAGGGTGAATGTTGGCGAATAGATGCTTTATGTGTCTCCATGCAGAAGAGTCGGTAGATCAACTTCTCATGCATTGTCCTGTAGCTTGTGAGATTTGGAGTTTCTTTCTTTCTCGATTGGGTGTGGAGTGAGTCTTTCATTCGTCATTTCACAATTTCTTATCCTGCTGAGAATTGGCTAGTGGAGATGGCTCAAAGATGACTATTTGACGGGTCTTGCTGGGTGCTATAACATGGTCCATATGGAAAGAGAGGAACAAGAGAGTCTTTGACAACTTGCATTCATCTATCCATAGAATCCGATCTCGAATTGTTTCAATGGTCTTGGAATGGGTATCTTCTCGCCAGGAGGGGATGAACATGAATTTTCTTCTTGCCTGATTTTGGGACAGCAGCATAGTCCCCGAGATAGGGGGATACCATGGTTTTTCTTGTTGCTTTACATTCTCTCTTTTGTTGGTTCACGACCTTCTGAACTTATGCCTATATTCGCCATGTAGTTTGTTTCGCTATTTCATTTACATATATATTTGCCTGAATTATCGTTCAAAAAAAGGAGGGTTTAAAGAGGATTTAAAAGAGGTTTTAAATAGGATTTTAGAAGAGGTTTTGTGTGGACCGCTTAGGCAACCACTAGCGTCTAGATGCCTAGGTGATCGCCCAGTGACTTTCGCCTGCCTAGAGGGGCGCCTAAGCAGTTGAGCCCCAAAAACGCCTAGGCGACGCCTTGACTACACTGTAATTTAGAACTCAAGTTTCTCTCTTACACTCGTGAAATAAACCTACATAGTTATATGTAGACCTTAGGGAAGATTCTAGACCTATTATGTGTCATTAATCATTATTTTTCACTACATAAGAGTTTTCAAGAGCTTTACATAGGCGCATGGAATTCTTAAATTTTCTTTTCTTGACACATATCAAAGAAAGTAACTAAATGGGTGTTCCCCTTTTAAAATCTTCTACCCAAAACCTCTACCAAATTACAAAATAAATTTTTTTTTAAAAATAAATATATATATACCGATCGATAAAAAATGAAAAATATATAGTAAAGCAATATAGTACAATACTAATAAAGAGGTTCACAAAGGATATGAACCAAAATTAAGCCAAATTGAAAATATCCTTATGATGTAAGCAAGGATTAAAAACTCGGTTTTGGGGACCATATAGGTCCCAACGAAACCGATACATATCGCCAATACGTATCGGTTTCGAGCTTTTTTAATTAAAAAAAAATACAAAAATTAAAAATAAAATAAAATAAGTCGGTGGATAAGTAAGAACATTCTTCTAAAGCTAATATCAAGTAGAAAATGTAGAAATAATCAAATAATGAAATATAGTAGGACTGTAGATGTTTAGATGAGTCGAAAGTAGTAATATGCTGCTAAAGCCACATCGAATCACATGTCGGATCATCATCATCATCATCTCTATTTGGCTGGATGTAAGGCTGGTGGTAGAGATTTTCATAGTGTTGGGCTTTGGGCATGGCCGTGTGAGAATAACCCGCTGAAAAATCGATGATTCAAAGACCCCAAATTAAGTTTTTAATCACCAAAATCAAAAGAATTTTAGGTTTTAGGGCTTAGAATGGGTAGAGAACAAGATGGAAACAAAAGAGGAGTTTTTAGGGGTTTACGGTAACCCCTTTTTATCTCAAAATGTCGACCTAGTCCTATGCCAAAACCGTTACGTATCGTAGGACTCAGGCGATACGTAATGGTTTTAGGCGAGTCTTATTATTTCTTAACAAAATATGTACAGGTCAGGTATTGGGTCCTACCAAAACTGATATGTATCGGTTTCGGCGTTTTCTTAAAACCATGGAGGTAAGTTTAAAATAGCCATACATCAATATATGTTACGAAACATACCCAAAGAAAAGCTATTCAAGTTACTTTGAGTCCAGATGGACTCGATTATTTCTCCTTAAGGTTCCTTTGTTAGTGGGCTGACACACTCCTTTGCTGTACCAACTTTTCAATGCACTAAGGGAAGGTGGGTTGACACACTTCTTAGGATAAGGCTTCTTTGGGACTTTCGGGGGATATAGAGGCATGTGATCAAATTCCATGGGCTCTCCGGTAACCTGGGTGCTTTCTTGCTCCAATAAAGATGTGACCTCATCCACAATGATGCACTTTTCTTGGTATTACTAGTGGCATCTTTGCCTCTCTGATACCATAGTTGTTGTGTGAGGCTCTTTGCGTATGCCCTCGCTAGTGGTTGGTGGTGGCATCAATGCAGTCATTGAGCCCTCCTTCAACAGTGCAAGCATTTGCATTTGTTACGTCTGCATCTGCATGTGTGCTACTTGCATGGTTTGCGACAATGCTGATAATACAACAAGGTTTGAGGCTTGTCCCTGATGTGGGGTTTGGTCAGTGGTCCCGTGTCCTTTTTTTTTTTTGCATAATAGTAAGTTCTTGCTTAGCTGGATGTCCTTTCTTCCTCCAGATTCGTAAATCACGTCTCTCACGGAGTCACCAAAATGTTGGTGTGGATTTTTGTGAGAGCTGTCGGGGAAGGTTGGAATGGTGGTAATAAAAAAAAATTGGGTGAGATTGAAAGGAAACCGTAAATAGCCTAAACTAGGAATTGACCGTTCTACTTCATTGTCTTGAGAAGGAAACCAATGATAAGTAAATGACTATGGTGATAAGGTGTGAACTGGGAAGATCACACGGACAAATGCATAACTCTGAGAGTAGTTAATCTCAACCTTTGAGGAAACTAAAAAGGAAATCTCTGTTATTCCCGTGGTAAAGTATTGTAGCTGTTGTGTGTATTTTGTGACGGTAATCACATAGTTATAATATATATGAAAGCAGGTAAAAAGAAGGTACAAAGGGAGTTCACGAGAGAGTAAATTCAATATGGATCCATTAAAACAACCAAACTTATGTTTCCTCTACAATATAGAAGAAAGTAAGTTCCAACTTGAGCTAGAACAACATTAAACTAAGCTAACCAAGCCCTTCACCTCTTTTGAATAGAGCCCCAAAATAGTACTGTTTGCCTAACCCTTAGGCACAGTAGGGCTACACGGGTAGAAGTATTCTCGAACATCCTCTTATTTCTCTTTTTCCCAAAGGTCCATGCCCTAGGAAGACATGACAAGATATCCGCTTGGGAATCCTTCAAACTCACTATGGAGTATGGACCAACAGGATAAGAAGTCCAGAAAGGAAGAAGAGAAGATCCAGCACACCTTCAACTGTGAAAGGAAATTCCTCCAAACAGTAGAGGTGAGGGGACAATGCAGAAGAAAATGATCCATTGTTTCCTCCTCATGATGGCACATACAATAATGATTTGCCATTCTCTCCACCCTGGTGATGGCACGCTGTTTGCCAAAGGGGGTGGGTTTCCGTTATATAGCCTACCCTAAAGCAATCAACGTCCATTACCCAAATAAGGTTATGCATGATTTATTTGCTCCCATTAAGTGACAATTATTAGGTATAATCCAACGGTTACAAGACATTGAAATGGTAGCCATTCCCACAATAACTGCCCAACTGTGTCTTTAGCTTGGATGCCATAGCTATAGCAATCATTCTCTCGCGTTCTTAATCCTCTATGTGGGCTGATAAAGATGATGCTGAGAACCAGTCTTGGATGGCTGTTAGAACCATTGTCTACTAGCAGCAATTCAACTAAGTTGTGCAACGCCCAAGGAACCAAATGATGTAATTAATCTATCTAGCTATTCTCTTTTTCACCCACCAAGCCACAAGCCCCATGTTACCCCTCCCAATATCAGATTGCTAGGCCATCTCCAAAGTGTAGAACAACCCCCACAACACCTCTCGTCATTTGGTCCTTGATCAAGCTGCCAACCAGCCCCTGGGTTGTCAGATTAGACCAGGCTATTGTGGCCCCCTTGATGATCGCTGATAGTCCAGGCGTTCAACCAGTCTCTAGGATACGTCTTCGTCCTTGCCAACCTTAGCCAAGTTTAAGGATTGTGGTAGCCATTGCAGGCCCACCTGGTAACCTGTAATAGCTATAGCACCCCTATCATTGCCATGTCTTTTGGTCCGCATGCCACCATTTTCAACACCATATGACGTCATTTTGTCATCCATGCTGGCACCCATTGTGCCACGTGACTTCGACTAGAAACTGCCATAAGCACTAGGCATTTTTTTGCTTGGTAAATACTGAGAGATTTGTGTTCCGGTGAGTAATGGAATATTGACATTGGGGCCTCAACATAGACTTGTTGTACTTGTAACTGCTAACATCCTATAATGAACTCTTTTTCTGAACTATTAACCATCACAATCTAAAATGAATGTGGGGTTTGTTGGTTGGATGATTCAGATCAACGAGCATATATGGCGGACATAATGCAGTATTGTTCTTTCAATTCTAAATAATGATTAATTTGTCCTATACTAGTTTTGATTGTTTAGTCTTTTTAGTTTGTTTTCCTTATCCAGTGACTCCTTTTCCACCCTGTGGGCCAGGTTAGAAAACTCTTGGTTGATGACCCTGGAAACTCAGAATATGTAGACATGGAAAAGGAGCTTGAAGAGGTGAGCATGTCCATATTTTTACTCTTTTTAATTTCCTCCCTTTTTTTTTTTGGGTTTGTTTCATTTATTTCTACCCGTTGAATAACTGTACAATTGATCTCCTACATTATTATTATATACTGAAATCGTTTTAAAAACTTGCTTTAGAAAACAGAACTAATTTGTTTTTGGGCACATACAGATTGCAAAACACTTTGTCAATGTAATATATGGATTTTGGGGTTTGCGGTGCCTTCATATTTTTTCTGTTTTCAAGGAATCATAATGTTTTTCAAGCAGGGTGGCATCATCTGGCTGCATACTGGCTGAGGAATTCTCGTGGAGGGTTTTGTTTTTATTTTTATCTTCAAAAGGCAAGGACTGTATTTGTATATTAATACATAGCTCATACATTCAAGAAATGGGAGTTCAGTAGAGAATATATGATTAAAAAGGAGCTACATGTGAAAAATCGCGACTTTATCGAGATGCCCATCACTCGTCTTGGTTCCTGTGCAGGTGCTGTGTCGTGATGGCCTGCCTACTTGTCATCTCCTGATATGTTCACGCTGAGATTCTATGTTCGAATTTCAAAATGGATATTTGGGTTTTTTCCTGATGAGTAACTGAATTGATTTATTTTTGTTCTTTCTTGGCAAAACATTTGGGGATGCAGGTAATTGCATTGACTGAAGAACTCTTGGTGACCACAAAGCAAAGTGAGATTACTGGATTGGATATTGGAGCAAGTGCTGGTGTATCTCCTGGTCAGCTCCATGAGACCTCTCAGTATGAAATGGTAAAATTTTCTTCTTAAAATGTCCTACATTCCTTTTTTTTTCTTTATTTGTTGCATGTGTTTTTTTCTTTTTTTGGTTTAATTTTTGAAGTATGATAAATTAATAAAATGTGCATTCAGCCACATGTATATAATAGAAGGAAACATTGTTCTTCAAGGTGTGCTTGGGTCCCATAAGCATTGATCAAATGGAGAGGCACCATGCGTCATCAGGGCATCGAGAAAAGGAAACTTATGCATCATAGAATTTCATCATTATTTTTTATTTGCTGGAGACTGTCACTTGTTATTTGGAGTTGGCCTTTGTTTCATTATTAATTGTGCACTTGTACGGTTGTACCGGTTGTTTAGCATGTCTAAGTGTTCTTGCTATCATCTTATGCCCTTCTTCTGATTGTAATATTGTTCTCCTCACATGCCCCCTTAATTTCATTCATTAGCTTGGGTAATGAATTATTGTTGTACTTTGGCTTGAAGCTGATGGGTAAGCTGGTCCATTATTGCATCTGTGTCCATATTTCAGTTACTTCTATTTCTTGTTTCTCTTATCCTTTCTATCTAGTGCTTATATTATGCCTTTTAGGAATCAAGCAACATCTATGAAACATATGAGAAGTTCACTGTTGGCACAAAAGTTCAAGCTGTTTGGAGTGAAGACGGGGAGTGGTATGTATAAAAATGATATCCAGTTTATTAGTTCATCTATTCTCCAAAATTTCCCTTTGTATATATTTTTTTTCTTTCTTGTGCCGAATCCAAATAGCTAGGATAAGACATTAGTATAGAAGAAGAACATCCGTTTTTCCTTTAATATGTTTGATTAGTTGAATGTTCAGGTATGATGCAACAATCGAGGCACTTACCCCAAATGGATACTATGTTTCCTACAATGAATGGGGGAATAAAGAAGAGGTATGATTTCTGTAGCCACTCTTAAATGGTAGAAGTTTCGAGTGTCGGTTAAACTAATGCATCTTCTGATCATCCAAGCCTTATTAATTATCTCGTGTGGCTGCGTGAATCCTATTCTGCTATTCCACACTATCTATGGCCATTTTAGTGAAAATTTTGTTGATGTTTCCATCTTAGTGAAGCTTTTCTCAATGATGCCATTAGTATTAGTGAATCCTGTTTATTTGACTGACTTGCTTTAGCAATGTTTCAAAATTGAATTGTGCCATTCAATTTGTTTTTTTAATTGGTAAATTAGAGATTCTATAGAATGGAATACAAAGCAAGAGATCACAAGAATGTGAGCCCAACTGCTGACCTGAGAAACATAAACTACAAGGAATCTACAAAACAAGACACGGCGGTGAGACCTGAAAACAAACCAATCTCAAATCAAGATCATAGCAACGTGAAAAGGCCATTCTCCTCAAAATCCCTGTTTACTGAACACCATTCCCAGATAATGCGATGAATCGCTCCATAAACCCGTTGGGATGACAAAGCCACATCGTCAAAGACTCGACGCTTCCTTTCCTTCCATGTAGACCACGCTTTCTCTCCCGGAATAAAAGCCTAAAGTGAAGAGATGGGAGCTTCCAATGAGTTCAACCTCATTGAGAGCCAACAAGATAAGAAGCTCTTGAAGGAATATGGGAAGACCCATGCCACATCTATTTGCTCGAGGAAGTGACTCCAAACACCAGCCAAATATAACCATATTCTACTATCATCTCTTGTTTTTGATCGGTAAGCTATGTGGAGAGTGAGAGAGGCAAAGCATACAAGGTATTATTCACGTAGAAGTGTACCAAGGGAAAGCAGAAAATAGAAAAAAATGAAAAATTGACACATCAATCCTAGACAAAAGAAAGAAACGTGTCTAACTTTGCTGACTCAAATCCCCCCCTCCCCTTCCCCAAATAACACACTAGTTAAGAATAAACTTAGATGAATGCGACTAGACTCCCACCTACTTCATGCATCTGTTTTCCATTTTGTTGTTTGTGGAGTATGTTCTAGAAAGATTTTAGGGGGATTTTTTATGGAATGATCTTGAGGATACTAGGAAATATCATTTAGTTGAGTAGAAGAAGGTTTGTGATCCCATCCAGATAGGAGGCCTTGAAATTAGATCCTTGTGGGAATTGAACTTAGCTCTTTTAGGAAAGTGGATTTCGAGGTTGAGAGAGAGAGAGAGAGAGAGGGTTTGGAGAAAAGTTATTATAGTAAAATATGGTGTGAATTTGGTTTGTGACCTGAAGCAATTAATAAGCTCCTATGGAGTTAGCATGTGGAAAGCTCTAGCCAAAGGCAAAGAGCAATTCGGAAAGCACCTTATTGGGTTCAACCGTTCAAGTGAGATCAAATTTTCGGAGGACACTTGCTGTGGTGTTAGTCCGTTAAAATTTTTTTTCCGTTAAATATCTATTCTCGGGTTGCGATGTACATTTTACAGTTCAGACTTTCTATGAGGTTATCAATGAGGAAGTGGTGTTGGTGCCCAAGCCGAGCAGGGGCGTCAACGGCTAGGATGTGGAGGATTTACTAAGGCTATTGAGGATCCTCTCTGCTTAAAAAGCCTAGCCTCCAATTAAGTGACGCTTGGATTTGGTCTGATAGTAAGAGTCAGTTCAAAGTGAGATCATTTTATTAGTCTTTGAAGGTTTGTTCTATCGAACATTTTCCTTAAGGAGTAGTCTAGAATCTTGGTATCCCATCTAAAGATTGTTTTCTTCCCGTGAATAGCTTACCTTGACAAAATTTTCAACTTGGACCACTTGAAGAGTAGGGGAGAGACTTGCTAATAGGCATTTCTTATGTTTGGCTGAGGAATCAATGGATCACTTATTGGTCACTTGTTCTCTTTTCAATGGTATATGGGGTCATTTCCTATCTCATTTGAGGGTGCATTGTGTTTTCAACTTTTACCTTCTTGTTCTTGAGAGACGTGGACGATTCTTAGATGATGATTTGAAGGCTTCTTCCTTGAGCCATTTAGTGGTCCTTTTAGGAGGGGCCGAGGAGAGGAATGCAAGGTGTTTGATAACTTTGTAGTTCTAGTTGAGAAGCTCATTTTTGCATAGTTGCAGGGAAGCTATGTATTTTTTTTTTGGTCTCCTGGGGAAGCTATGTACAAGGTGAGAGACTTGCTTCCCAGGAAGCGAGCTTCCATCATGTCTCATTTAGCAATAAAAAAGGATATGTATGTAGGAAGTGATTGGATAGCTTCAAGTCTAAAGACTAGGGTACAGATCCTGAGCAAGTATTGTTGGATTGAAACCTAAGGCACCTAGTTCTCCACAAATATCTCATGTAAGACAAAATCAAAGGTATGGCGGACAATTCTATTATAATGGGAATGAGACACGAATATCTCATTTCTTGTTTGCTTTTGCCTAAGGATTTTCTGGGCCTCGCTTGTCACTTTCGCTTCTCGATTTCGTTTCTTGCTTTAGTAACTATGCATTTTAGACATCTACCATCTAGTGACCTTGTGGTGCTTTGCCTGTAGTGACTTTGATGATATAGGGTGGTTGCCGTTTTTTTAGTAGGGCATGTACCATTTTGATGTATATGCTTTGGTTTGGTTTGTATGTTCTCTCTCTTGTTTACCAATTGGTGAACTCTCCATATACATTTGCTATTTCCCTTATTATATCGATCTTAGTTACCGATCATAAAAACACATGTATAAGCCTCATCTCATTATGAGTGGATTGGGCGATTTATTTGTGCTTTCTTTTTGTGAGATACAATTTAAGTCGAATTATTAGTCGTTCCATTGCTATAGGATAGGATCATAATACATGTTTGTTTTATAGGTTTAGCATCACTGGTCACAGGCTAAGTATTGAGATAAAGCAGATTTAATCTGCCTATTCATTTTATGGCATACTTAAGAGAAGTCGTGCTTTTCTTTACTGAGGGCACATCAAAGATTACATATAATGATACAAAGTTATGCCATTTATGTTGTGGAATTGCATTCAATGCCAATAACTATATATATTAATGGCCATAAAATGTCTTAAAGCTGCTCGTCATCTAAGTAACCTCTCTCATCTAGGGAACCAGTGGAGATATTTGACATCTTATATCTTTAAATCAGTCATCCTCACAGTAGTGCTAAAATCCTGTTAGCGATATTTGAAATATTGATGTTGGAAATCACTAGTTGGCTGTCACTTCACACTTTGGGATGAGGTTGCTATTGAGTCGTGGCATCCTGTCTTTCCACAACTCTTGTTTCTTATTATTTCAACCGAGCAGACCAACATCAGTTTAGTATCTACCCTACTCATCTTGTCTAAGATGACTAGAGTCCAGACTACTTTTTTTCATGTCGGTCTTTGGTAATTTTCCTTGCTGTAGGTCAATGGGGTAGCTATTCTGGTGAGGTTCACCTACCTGTTATTGTAGCAACTTTGATGTCTAACATGTTAAATACCACAAGGAGATCTTCTAAACCATTGTTGCAGGGAAGCTATGTACAAGGTGGGAAGCTCGTTTCCCAGACTCGCTTCCTAAGAAGCTCGCTTTTATCGCGTCCCATTTAGTAGTCAAAGGGAGTTGTATGTGTGAAGTGTAGGGTAAACCATAGTCTATAGCCTAGGGTGTAGAATCTAAGCAAGTATCGTCGGTTTGGAACCTAAGTGACCCACTTTTCTACAAAAGTCTCATGTAAGATAAAATCAAAGGTATAGCTACCCATAATAACATAATGGAAATGAGGCGCCTATATCTCATTTCTTGCTTCCCCTTTCCTAATTTTTTTTGAGTCTCGCTTCCCGCTTCTCGCTTTGGTAACTATGTTCTAAACATTATCTGCAAAATTAAGCTACATTAATTTATATAGGATTCTTGTCTATTAGCTTGCCGCATTACTTATTTATTTTTCGAATGACATGTCAGGAGCATGATATGATAGTATGATACTGACACTCATTAGTTTCCAGGTGGATCCTGGCAATGTAAGGCAAATCCAAGAAGGGGCTGTCAATGCTCTGCTGGAAGCTGAAAAAGAAGCAGAAGCTACAAAACAAGCCATCAAACGGAAGATTGCACAAGCTGCTGTTTCCGACTTTCAATCGCGAAGTTTACCAGCAAAGCTTCGTATAGAACCTGATGACCCAGAAGACGTGGTTAGTGAATATGATCCCACGTGACTTTTCTCCTTTTTATGGGGAACAGTTGCTATTGTGTTTAGTATCATTAGTACGGGCTGTAATATCCACTCATTCCGCAACCCTTTTGGGTGGCTTTGCCTTCCTGAACTACTGTCGAGCTTAAATTAACTTGCCACCTCTGGAGCTACAGAAACAATCATGGAATTTCCCACTGATATATTACTCTCTCTCTCTCTTCCTGGTCGTCCTCCTAAACACAGTAGAATGTCAATTTGGTGGGCTGGTTTCACTATTAGTCACTGTATATTACTTGACTTACTCCCTTGGGTTTTGTTTCTGGACCTTATTTTCATTTTGTTTTTGCATTTCATGAAGCTTGGAAGTTAAGATGTTATGCTTGCTAACTATTACATTTACAGAAAGCTGCTAAGCGTAAAAAGATACATTCTTTCAAGTCGAAAATGAGGTTTGAGCAACTTGAAGTCACACAAAATAAGCGGCAGAATGCTTGGCAGCAGTTCCAGACAACCAAAGGCCATTCTAAGAAGGTATGTTTGACAACTATACGTGCACATCCTGTATGCACCAACTGGTCTTTCATACTGCAAATGCATAACTGTATATGTACACGTTCATACATACTGAGGGAGGGAGGGAGAGTTTCATGTCATATGGGAGAGTATATATATACACACTCAAACACCTCAAGAGAGATGGACCATAACCTTGTATATGACAACATCCCTTAATTAGTGGATGTTGACCAATATCAATTAGACACTCAATAGTGGAGTCCATGTAGACTAATAACTACCCGACTACTAGATCGTATTTTTTGTGTTATTTCAGGAGATCATCTCTCTCTCTCTCTCTCTCTCTCTCTCTGCGTCAGCCTTGCTCATCTCCTCGGTCATTCTCGCCAATGAGGCTGCGTCAGCCTTGCTCATCTCCTCGGTCATTCTCGCCAATGAGCTCCATTACCACCGTTAGCGTGGTTCCGTCAGTTGGGGCGGTGTTGGCAAGGAGTAGTTTGGAGGGGATTTCTTTAGAGGGATGCACACTGGTTGATGGGGGCGACGAATCAAACAGTGAAAGAGGTGGATGGGGGGAGATGAAGAGATGTTTATTAATAATTAAATGGAAATTAAGTAGGTGGGTGGAGAAAGAGGCTACAGACAATGGTTGGGTTGTCATTTGTCAATACTAAATAGTTGGGTCCATTACGTGCTTAGGGATAGAAGAAGAGTCAAGGGAGTATTATAAATAATTATTTAAGTAATAATTAAAGGAGAATTAAGTGGATGAGTAGAGAAAGAGACTAAGAGAGAAGGGTTGGGTAGCAAATACTAAATAGTAGGGTGCGTTACATGCTTAGGGAGAGAGAGGAAGAGTTAGGGGGCTTTACTACTAATTACTTTAATAAATAGGGTTCCTAATTTAAAATTTTAATAAGGTGACATGTGATGGGAGGTAATAAGGTGACACGTGGCAGCAACATAAGACTCAAACAGAAGCTTTTGAAGGATACCACGTGGAGGCCAACCGGGTTATAAGAACAATTTTTGTAACTCTCCTAATCCCTTTTCATGAACTGAAAAACCAATTTCTGAGGATTGACATTCCATTCCAGAACTGTCATCTTATCCACTACTTTCACGTTTTGGTTTTTATACTAATGCATCTTTGTATTTTCTCCTTTATGTTCCCAGATTGGTTTCTTCTCCGGGCGCAAGCGTGAGAGCATCTTTAAGTCTCCCGATGATCCAAAGGGTAAGGTTGGTGTAACTGGAAGCGGAAAGGGTTTGACAGACTTCCAGAGGAGGGAGAAGCACTTGCACCTCAAGGGGGGAGGTGTTGAGACAGAAGATTAGATTAAAGTAGAGTTCTTGCTCTATCATCCGGCACCATCTGTGATGTTATCTCTGCTGCTGAAGTTTTAATACACTAAATATTGATGAAACAAAAAGGGTTAGCCAGTTGATCCTAGAGATGGACGTCGTGTTAACATGCATGTATGATTAAGCGTTGCATGGATTTATCAAATTTTGGAAGTGGTCGGTTGAACCTGTCGTCTTCTTTTCTTACAATCATGGGCCCCTTTTTTCCCCTTAAAGTTTGTTCTTCTGGTTATTTATTGAGTTTGAATTTGTCCGATGCTAACATCTACCTGGGTTGTTTGAGGTGGATTTAGCACATTGTGGACAGTTATTTCCATGGCCTTCCTGAGTTGAGCATCATAACTGGGCTGGGGGAGAGGGAGCAGAGATGAATTAGATAATAGACGGAGGTATGGTCACCTAAGGGCGGGAGGAAAAATCATTCTTCAATTCATTTAGGCCTTAATCTGGTTTAGATTCCTTCAGCCATAAATGTGCATACAGTTACTAATTTAAATGTGTAACTGTATGCACATTTAAGATGTAAATTCTCTTCAGAAAAAGAGAAAGGAACTCCGGCTGAACAGAGCAACCCAAAAAATGCTTTGGACAGTGGTAGTTTTGTGGGCTCATGTGTATATATCATTCTACTAGTAAAGGTATAAAGAGTATGCAAAACTTTACTTGGATGTAATTAGCCTTCACCATTTATAAAAAAAAAAAGTTATAATATATAGTCTATAATTATAATGTGTAGTATTACGTGGGACCCTATATTTTTATGGATAAGGACTCTGTTGTTCTTATTAACGATGACTCTCTATTAGTAGAGAGTTAGAAGGACTCTATTAGAAAGTCCTTAGTTACCTATAATTACACTCCTAATAAAATATGCTAATATATTATAATTTAATTAATTTATATATGGAGAGTAACGTTTAATAAAACTATATTAAAAGTTTTTTAAAATACTAAAAAAATTATTTTTTTATTAAAATAAAAAAATTATACTTGTAAAGCACATGCACCTTTACTAGTACTAGTAAGGGTGCACGCGCTTTGCACGTATTAATTTTTTTATTAATGAAGAAAAAATATTTCAATCATTAGTTTTATATTAAATTTGACAAAATTTTAAAAAATAAGTATAGCATTTATTGAGAAAAAATAAGTACTAGTAATAAGAGATAATGAGACGGAAGACAAATAATATATCAATTCTAAAGCATAATATAAAATCAAGTATTTATCCATAATCAACTCTGTTGTGATTTGGCATTGTATGGCGGCCATCTTGTTGCTTATCAAAATTTGTTGGTCCTCGTTTTGATTATAGGAGTTCTTTAATTTCTAAGTCATTTTCAGTTAAAATATTCCATCAACCTTTAAGAACAAAATGCCAAATCGACTCCCACTGTTAAAGGTATACCCAATGATCAAATTATATATGTCAAGTAGAAAGACATTATTTTTTTTATTATCAAATCATGGTTTATGGAATTTAACTTTGTTGAGTTTTGTATAGGAGTTCTTTAATTTCATAATGTGATTAAAGCCAATTGGAAATGTCCTACCTTAATCAATTATCACAAAAGAATCTTTCTTATTTTGGTTTCCAATGCTGTATTACTTTCAACCAAATAAAAAAATCCTGCATAGCCAATTTTTCTTTCCACTTATAATTGCACAATAGTTCTAATTTCTAAATGAAAGTAAAAAAGTAATTATTTATTTCCTCTTTTGACATAATATGAAAATATTGTTTGCTAAGCTAATGTAACGAATCATTTATGATTTGGGATTTATTTCAAGCGGAGCTCTGCACGGTGCGGAGCTCCGCTTGATATTTAAAAACTTATGATTTACTATTCCCAACATAGGGAGGGTTTCCATAAATTTAAGCAACAAACATTGATTTACATAATCGTACAATGTACACATAATAGGACACCATCAACAAATAATAATTTCACAATTAAATGTTGATCAACAAAATTTGGCCCATAAAAGAAAACATTGGCTAGTAAATCAGCATCACTAATTTATGTTACCACAATATTTTTGCTATGAAATTGAGGGTTACAAGAGTTGGACTTACCTCTTAGGACTGATGCAAAATAGTATAATCCATGATTAACTCTTTTTAGGATTAATCACAATCAATGACAACATCCAGGATCATTTGAATAAAACCATTATAATGTGTGGCGCCGTTTAATTGCCAATCAGTACTTGTAAAATATTAAAAAAAATTTACCTTTAACTATCATATTGTTCCTCACAAGATTCGGGATGCATAGAATCTGATGGCGCACGAATCAGAATCCAAACGAACGTTATATCACCAATAGAACTGGGAGACTTGGATTTGGGTTTAAACTTGAGTTCGGCCCGTATATAATAATGGGCTGAAATAGCCTAAAGCACTTGGTCCTTGCCGCATGGGCGGAGCCACATGGGGCCCAGGGGGGGCTGAAGCCCCCCCTCAAATTTTGGGAATTTTTTCTTTTTTACTGTCCTATTAGGAACGCAGCCTGGGAGATGGGTGGAGCTGGGTGGGATGGGGTGCTCTAGCCCCCCTAAACTTCTGAGAAATAACTATATATTCTTTAAAAATAGACACCAATTGACACATGAACTAACCCTCAAAAAAATTTCCGGGGGCTACGCCCCCGAACCCCCATTGTTAGCTGCCCTTGCAAAAGAATCCTAGCTCCACCCATGGTCTTTGGTGCAATTATAATGGTGCATGTTTCTAATATACTTCAAATAAGTATCGTATCAAAATCCTTAATAACCCCCAAAGAAAAAAATAAACAAAGTTATTTTCTTCCTCATGTTTGCACGCACTTCTCCGTAAAGTTCTTTCTTGCTTTTTTTTTTTTAATCAATAACTTATAATATGTTCCTTGTGAGGAATCCCAACAAAATCAGAAACCAGTTTCTTCGCTAAAACATCAAGGTCAATATCATGTAATTCTTTTTGAGTAATTGAGATAGAAGCTAACCTTTGAATTTAACAACCAAACTGTAACTGAGATAGAAAAGATGAAGTTCTTGTGGAGAGGGGCTAGTGATAATGGGTTGGAAGTTCTTGTGGATAGGAGAGTGCTACATGTGAGAGGAATATCAATGTTCTTGTGAAGGGAGCCATTGACACACCATCTCCTGTTCCGGACAAATAGCAGCATGGCTGATGAGAGACTAAGTGAGCACATATTAATTGGCTAGAAGGTGCAGCATGCGGTCGAGCATGATGGGAGCCTCTAGGTTGTGAGTGGGGCAGGCGTGAGACACAACCACTTTTATACAAAATTTGATACATGTATTTGAGTACAAGTATGTTACTAAAATCACAAGGGAATACGTAAGTAAGAGTCAATCCTTAATTGATTGGTTTACATATCTTAGTAGATTCCGAGTGATCCTTGAATGATAAGGATTATCTTTCCTTTATGATAAGCTCTTCTGTGTGGCTGTGTCTAACACAAGCAAGATGCAATCTTTGAAGGTAAGAGAAGTCATGAATCTTAACCTGCTCTAGATATGGAATTATAGCAATAAGAATCCTAGTCTAATATGGAATTTGGAATTAGAAACTCTACAGTGCTATACGTGAGAGGAATATCACTTGTAGTCCACTTCTATAATCTAATTGTAATCTAATTCAACATATGAATTATAAATGAACTAAACTTCTATTAATATTTTTAATAGATAACATAGGTTAATAAATTAGTATTTTTAATTAAAGGGTATTTACATCTAAATAAAGTTTAGGTTACTCCTTGTACTTTTATTAGTAGAATGATATATATAGAGAGAAAGGGTAATATGACCGTATTGATCGGGCAGTGCCGAAAAGATTAATGGTAGGTTTTTTTTAAGGGGGGGGGGGGGGGGGGGGGGAGACATTGAAACACACTCTAGAGAAAAAAGTATCTAGGTCCGACTTTTAGCACGATTGAAGGAGTGATCCTCCTTGTGTCTTATGGAGTGGTTCCTATTTATAAACTTAATAAGACCGTTTTGTATCCTATAATGGACATTAATAACCATTAATGATACCTATAAGCGTCGTTACCTTAGGTGCCCAAGATGACATTTACTCTTTTCCGTACACTAATGGGCTGACGAAAGCCGTACTCTACTTTGCAGTCCCGCCTCGGGATGCAAAAAAGTGAAGGCGTCTGCCTTGGTCAATGATCCTCTATGTCCGTCAAACCATAAGTCATGTTTTATTCTCCAAATATTTACAATGTCTCAAGGTGTAACAACTCACAATTGACATGCATTATCAAGTCTTGAGGTGTAACTCATAGTTACCTTGTGTCGTTACCTCAAGTGCCCAATTCACAATTGACATGCATTACCATGTCTTGAGGTGTAACTCATAGTTACCGTGTCGTTACCTCAAGTGCCCAATGCGACATTTACTCTTTTTTGTACACTAAATGGGTTGACGAAAGCGACACCCCACTTTGCAGTCCTGCCCCAAGATGCAAAAAAGTGAAAGGCGCCCACCTTGTTCAATGATCGTCAGTCAATCTTAAATTATTCTTTCTTAGTAATAATTCCATAGAATAGTACTAGCAAGGGTATCGTTCCTTTAAGGATTGCGCTGGTTTCGTTGCCTTTTATTCAGATTAATTCTAAACTAATGAGATGGGTAATTGAATTTTGCTTGATTAAACTAAAAACAATTAATTAAACTAATTAAGGTTTCAAAATTAATTATCAACTACTGATTTTAAATCATTTGGAAAAGAAAATCTAGGGTTTTCAAATCAGCCACTAGCCTAATAACTAATCCATATTTTGAATTTATTCTAACCTCTTAAATTGCAAACATTCCAATTAGAGTGACAACACGTCCCTTCTCAACTGATCAAGAAAAGTTCAAGGGATTATGTTCTAAGCATATCATATATTCGATTAGCACAAATGATACACACTAATCTACGATTGTGTAATCACTCGTCTTCCTTTAGCATAAAATATTTTCGAATTTAATCTCTTAATATATTAAAGTCATTGCATAAAACCTATGTCTAAATTCTAATGAAAATTAACATAAGTGATTTTAATTCCAATTTCATAATACTTAAGACAAGGTTGAGAATTCCATTGAAATCAAATATAATTCAAATAAATCCTGGTTATTGAAACAACCCTCTCATTATGCAATAAATGTTTTACAACTAAGAAATCAAAAATAAAAACAAAATAGAATGACACAATTACTTGGCTAGGGTTTCATCGAAACCCTAGAATGAAAATTAGTTCATCGCGAGGGAGGAATGCATCATCTTCATAGACAAATCTGCTGCATTCTTCTTCATGGCTTCCTTGATAGCCAGAGCTTCTCATTTTTCTGATTCAAAATCTCTACAAAATTCTCTATATAGAATCTCCACAAAGAATTTCTCCTTTTATAGA
The DNA here is from genome assembly GCA_015143295.1 of Tetracentron sinense. Classification (NCBI taxonomy): domain Eukaryota; kingdom Viridiplantae; phylum Streptophyta; class Magnoliopsida; order Trochodendrales; family Trochodendraceae; genus Tetracentron; species Tetracentron sinense. Next base: position 1,062,572 of record CM026556.1, read on the forward strand.
GAAAAAGAGAAAGATAGAGTCCTCTTAGAATAAGGACTTCTAATTGAGGTCCAACTCTTCTTTTTCTCTCTTTAAACTCTCTTAGGGTTGAATGAGGATCAAACCCTCATTTATGAAGGCAATAATAGAGTTGGAAAGTGCTTAAAAGTGTTAAAACACTATTCACGGAATACTCTTCACCCTATTTACAGTTTTACCTCTGAACTTCAAATAATTCTAGAGAGCTCAATTCTAATCGGATTGACCCGAAATTTGAAACATAGCTACTTTAGGTCTCTAGAATTTACCCCAAAAGTTTCATAAATTTTGGATGAAGAAAAATGACTAAACTACCCCTCTATTGATAGAAATGCGGTTTTGGCCAATCGATCCATCAAGGTAGTTTTCCGCGATTTCACTCTCTTTTCTTCTTCTTTATTTTGTTCTTATCTTTTCTGAGATTCTTTGAAGCTTATAAATCTTCCATTTTATCTTCTTTTCCTCGCATGAACATGAAACAAGAATAAACAACTAAGTAGCATAAAAATATTTAAAAGAATACTCTAAAGAGATAACAAGTTAAGTTTGAGGTGCTTTTATGTATAACATTTAGCACCGATCAGTCAACGAGCCTCTATTCCTACCAAACCACAAGTCCTGTTTTATTCCACGAATATTTACCATGTCCAAAGGTGTAATAACTCAAAGTTGACATGCATTACCATGTCTTGAGGTAATAATCCATGAGCGACTGATAATTATCGAGGTTGTATAGCCTGCTATAGATAGGGGCAGAGCCAGGGGCGCAAGGGCATCCCTCCCACAATTTTTTTGACTTTCTTTTATCTATATATGAGTATTATAAAAAAAAATTATAATTAGTTTTCTATAGAACACCCCCACCCAATTTCTCCATTTAACTTGTTCTATCTGTATAGTGGCCCCCTAAATTTTTGAGTTTTATAATTTAATTATATAAGTTTTTATGTTTTAACCCTTACATCTTTTAAATATATTTTTTAAAATCTTAAGCAAGCCCTTTCTAAGGATATATTATAATTTTAAGGAATTAAGTCCTATTGTAATTATTTCCTCTTAATTTTTTTTTTACTTTACATAGACTTTAGATTAACGAATTTTATGACAATGATGGACCCATTACTAAAAAAAATTGAGGCCTTGTCCCCCCGAACCCCAAAGCCACATATCCCCCAACTCATTGATTTTCTTGATACATATATTTTGGCCCTCTAAGAAAAAATTCTTGGCTTTGCCTCTGGTTGCAGGTGCTTACTTGCTTGAGGTGCTATGACTTGTTAGCCTTTAGGTTTCAACCTAAGGTAATATCATTAATTTTGATAATAACACAATAATGTAATGTCATTTGTGTTACTAATATCTTAATGAGTTTTATGTGAAATTCAGTATATAAGAGGATTAACAAAGTCATTCAATGAAGAAACATGAAAATGACACAATCTATAAAGAAGAATTATCATCAAGTCAAAGCAAGCTATTGAAGCAAATTGAAGATCAATCCAAGTCATGAAGACGAAGTCCATCTTGGTCAAAGAAGCTTAAAGATGAAATCAAGACCCAAGATCAAGTTGAAGATGGAGACTCTCTTAGAAGGTTTAAATGTTTTACATTTCAGTATGAGAGTTTTAGGACTTATGTAAAAAGTTCTCAAAGTTTGGTTGATCGAAAATATTAAAGCCTAGATTGACCTTAGGAGTCTAAGACCAAAATTGAATAACATTCTAACACCCTAGGACATCATAAAGAATGACTAAAATCATGATAAAGATAAGGTAGAAGACCAATTAATTCAATCCCATCATGAAGGTCAAGAAAAATGGATTTTATGCTGAAAGTGAACCATCCAGTCGACTAAATGAACCATCCAGTCGACTAAATGAACCATCCAGTCGACTAGATGAAGGTCAGGATTTTGATTTGGGCACTGGGTTCATCTAGTCGACTAGATCACCCATCTAGTCGACTAGATGCCTCGGGACAGGTATTAAAAATCATGTAATTAATGACTAGTTTTCAACGATCATATCTTTCCCAATGCTTCTCCAAAGGTCATAAAACCTTTTGGGCTATAAATAATGATGATTTATGAACTAAAACAAGAACTCCTATCATTCCAATCATTCTGTTACTCACTCTATCATTTATTGATCAATCATTTGAGTAAAAACCTAGAAACCCCAAAAGAGTCCAAATTGAGCTATTCAACTCCATACTTTGAGAGACTCTTAGAGAGCGTTCAAGTGATCATTTAGCTCTCGTGTAAGGAGCAAAATCTGATTGTAAATATCACTCTACAAAGTGTATGTGAAATCAAGAATCGTGGATTCTTGTCCCTGAAGCGGGGGGAGCTTTGTAAAAGTCAAAAAAGGGTGTTCTTTTGCAAATAGGCTTGATCTTCGCCCGTAAAAAGATTGTAAATGTCTGATTCTCATCCGTTAGGGGATTGTAAATTATTGATCTTCACCTAGAAGAAGATCGTGCGATTGAGTAAAATCGTGGTGAATCCTTGAGCAGGGAAGCTTAAGGCGGGGACGTAGATGAGATTGCTGAACCTCGAGAACAACATCTTTAGTTTGCTTTCTCTTTCCCTTCTATTGTCTTTACTTTTTATTGTTTTAATTGCTTGTGTAGAATTGCATAATTTATATTTCCTTTTAATTAGTAAAATTGAAATTTACTTAAGGGATTAGGAAGAAATTTAAATTGTCATAGACCCTATTCACCCCCCTCTAGGGTCCAATCCTTGGGCAACATGACTCACAAATAATAAGTGTTGTTGTGAAGGCGCAATGTTGCAGTCACTTGGCCTTTAAAATCTTCTCGAGGTGCAAAGACCCACATGTTAAAAATTTTATTGAGTTGTTTAACCTATTTTAATTACTATATGCTTGTAATTACACGTCTGAGACACGAGGGTCTGCAAGAGGGGTGGTTTGGTAAAAGATAATTTATTGTAGCGTTTTCAACGTCATGGCGCGCCTGGAGGGGTTGAGGACGCTTGATCATATTGAGGGCATAGGCATGCACCTTGACCTATCAAGGAGGTTTATGCGTCGATGCGCCCGGAGGGTTGAGGACGCTTGGAGCCACCTTGACCTATTGAGGAGGTTTCAACGTTGCAGTGCGTTCGGAGGGGTTCAGGGTGCTGGTCATATTGAGGCCACTTGAAGGCACCTTGACCCATCGAAGAGGTTTTAGCATCACTGTGTGCCTGGAGGGGTTGAAGGCACTGAGAGGCACCATGACCTGTCGAGGAGGTTTTAGCATCGTAGCGCGCCCAGAGGTGGAGGTACCTTGACATGTCAAGGAGGTTTCAACATCATAGCGTGCCCAGAGGGGTTGAGGGCTACTGGAGGCAACTTGACCTTTCGAAGAGACCCAAAATATTGTCTTGATCTCCATTTTGAGTCATTTTTGTTTGTTTTTCAGATGACACGTGTCTCAACCACTTCCAAGTCAACATATCAAAAGTGATCATCCACAATAGACACACACACACACACACACACACATATAGGCTTGATTACACATTCGAGCCCTACGAGCCGAGCTTCGAGCTGGACCAATTCAAACATGGTTTGGCTTGTTTACACATTCAAGCTCAAATAAAAGCGATTTGTTCGATCCTAAAATGTCAGCTTGAGCTTGGCTCGAACGAGTGGGGTTGAGTTAAGCTGGCAGGCTAGCTTGGTTTGAGTGCAACCCATCTAAAAACCTTGCAAGAGTGGACATAAACATTGGGAGACCACAACATTACGAGACCACTTATAAAATAGAGAACTGATAATGATATCAGTCAAATGGATCCCAATGGATCAATCCCCCAATGCACACAAGTGGTCACATGGATATTTGTTTTTAAAAAAAGGTTTCTCAATTTATACCAATTACTTTGAAACTCAAAAAAACCAAAGAGAGATAGACCAATAATCCTTTCATAATCAATGATCCATGTCAGATTTCATCTCACTTTAGGGTTTCTCACAGAGGAGAGGAGAGAAGAGAAGAGATAAATAGGGGTTGTCGCTGGAATCCGCCGGAGAAGAAGTTAGAATCCACCGGAGAGAGGGTGAGGAGAGGAAGAGAGAGAGAACAACACGAGAGGGGGAAGTTGAATCTCCCGAAGAGGAAGGAGACGGGTCTTTAAAATTTTCCTTAAATGCCCTTTAACAAATAAAAGATGGTGTGATAGTAGCTGTTGGATCTCTCGATCCAATGGTTGTGTACATATGTGAACATATGTGTTTTGTTTCATATGTCTCTTGATCCCATCCCATTCACATTCACATATGTTCACATATGTGCACAACCATTTGACGAGAGATCCAACGATTGTATTCACAAGATCTTTTATGTGTGAAAGGGTATTTTGAGAATTAAATTTTTTTTGGAACCGTTTCCTTCATCATCGCGGGAGAGTTTCTTCATTCATCTCTCTCTATTCCTCCTCTCTCTCTCTCTAGCAGATTCCAAGCTTCAATGACGAAAGTCAAGCCCTTGATTTCTCCTATTGTGAGATCCATTAAGGATAAAACACAAGTTTACAAATGAAGGACATAGAATTCACGTAATAAAATTTGATTCTGATGGAGTAGTCTCAGATATATAACCAGAACAAGAGAAACAGGCAGTCCAATTCCAAACCCATCTAAAAGCTTTGCAAGAGTGGACATAAACATTGGGAGACCACAACATTACGAGACCACTTATAAAATAGAGAACTAATGATGATATCAGTCAAATGGATCCCAATGGATCAATCTCCCAATGCACACAAGCGGTCACATGGATATTTGTTTTTTTAAAAAAGGTTTCTCAATTTATACCAATGACTTTGAAACTCAAAAAAACCAGAGAGAGATAGAGCAACAATCCTCTCGTAATCAATGACCCATGTCAGATTTCATCTCACTTTAGGGTTTCTCATAGAGGAGAGAAGAGAAGAGAAGAGAAGAGAAAGAAGTTAGATTCCACTAGAGAGGGAGAGAGGAGAGGAAGAGAGAGAGAACAACACGAGAGGGGGGAAGTTGAATCTCCCATAGAGGAAGGAGACGGGTCTTTAAAATTTTCCTTAAATGCCCTTTAACAAATAAAAGATGGTGTGATAGTAGTCGTTGGATCTCTCGATCCAATGGTTGTGCACATATGTGAACATATGTGTTTTATTTCATATGTCTCTTGATCCCATCCCTATAAATATATATATTAGGTACTAAGTTACGCATAAATATTTGGCCTAGTCAAGATCGGATCACAACTAATTGCGATTGAACTCGGGGAGAGTTCAATCGCATCCACATGCCAATACATGTCCCTTTTAACCTCGATTAATTGTGGTTATGTTTTTTTTAAAATTAAAATATTAACCCTAAAGGTTAAAAATTCTTAACCAGAGTTAAATATATATATATATATATTTAAAAAATAAAATAAAAATTTCCTCTATAAACCAAGGTTATATTGTTAAACTCCAAAGATTAGAGAATCTTACCCACAATTAATAAGGGTTAAAAGGGACACATGTTGGCCTATGGGTGCAATTGATCTCTCCTTGAGTTCAACTGCAATTGGTTGTGATCTGATCTCGGCCTGGTATGTGTGAGTTGATGGATTTCTACCAAAATCAATAACTAATTTATATAGGGTGCTGCCACGAGCACACTTGTGAGCGTGAAATTTACCGTCTTTCCTTCCTGGCTGGGCCCTATAGAGGAACGACACTAAACGCTTGATCTAGTATTAGGATGGATGAGATTGGCCAGCAACAATCTCGTCTTCTTTGTAATCTACCTGAAAAGTTAGCATCTATAGTTCCCCATGTCCAGGGAGGTTTTGCCGGTCCCGAGGTGGCTTCCTCTCCATTCCTTTTGTACCCGGCTAGAGCAGTAGGAGGGATCAATGGGCACTTGGATTTGGGGTTTTGGCGAATTTATCTCTTGAACTCAAGGGTTCCTTTGGGCTCGGGGGTACAAAATTGGGGTGCTTACAACACCAACATGTACCGACTGGACACCATTAAAAACATAACTTTCTTTTTTTCAAAGGATGTTTTCTCTACGTGCTCCCATACTCCCAAACCCTAAACCCCCCTTCTAAGAACGAACCCTTCTCCTGGGATCAAACAAACTCTTTTTTTCCTTTATATCGTTTGTTTTGTTCCTTTTGTTCCACTCTAATGGAGTTTATGAAGTTAATTTATTTTGAAGGGCAATAGTCCCATCCTCGGCCAAAGAGGGGACTATTCCTCCTCACTCTCACAAAACCCCCGTTGAACTATGGTTAATAACTTTTAATCCCTATGGTTAATTTTTATTTTAAATTGTTTTCCTAAAAATCAAGGTTAGATGCTTTAACCTTGAAAGTTTGTGAATCTTAATCACAGTTAAAGGGAGTAAAAAAGGACACATGACACAAAAAAGAGGGGCAAGATGGTAAATCGGTTCAAAGATGAATATTTTCCTATTTTGAAATACAAGTAATAAGCAGTTGTTCCATGCTCTTTTTTTCTTTTTTTTTAGGACACGGGGGTATTCGGGCCTCTTTGAGCACCTGACTAAGTCCGCAGGGCACGTGCAAAGCCCTCTCTCCACACATGCCTAGAAAGTCGGGATAAATCAGGAGGGTGGCCAACGAGGGGAGGGAATCGAATTTAGAACCTCCGCTTCCTGAGGCGTGGTTCTGGCCATCAGCCCAACCCCGTCCGTTAATTTTTTTCCCTTATAACCAAGGTTAGATGCTTTTACCTTGAGAGTTAGTGAATCTTAACCACAATTAAAGGGAGTAAAAGAGGACACATGATAAATAAAAAAAAGCGGGGCAAGACGGTAAATCGGCTTGAAGAGGATTGTTTTCCTATATTGAAATACAAGTAATAACCAGCTGCTCTATGCTCTTTATTTGATATAAACATCCTATTGGGTCATTTTTCAAATAGTTTGATTTCCTCCACTTATTTTGAGTTTCCTATGATCTTTTGTTGCAAGCTCTTTACCACACAGATAAGGGTGCCATATGTAAATAATTGGGTCTGATTCATTTGATACCAGTTTATTGGACCTTTTGTTGGGTTTGGGTCCATGTAAGGGTAATGAATTTTCATGTTTTATGGTTTTAAGTTTAGAAATGTGTATAATTAAAAAATTTATAGGTATTTTTTTTACCATTGGTGTGCTTGTAGAATTTGTTATATTTTAATGCTGTATAGTTAGTAAGTGATATATTTGGTGTCTAGTCAGTAAATATTGGTGTAGTCGTAGCAGCACCCTTTATATATTTGAACTAAGAGCAATGATTAGCCCATTAGCCCACTATGTATTTGATTCAAATGCCATCCACGTGTCCCTATTAATGCCCCTATAACTGTGGTTAAATATAAGAAATTAAGGTGGAGTGAGTGAAGGGGGGGGGGGGGGTAGGGCATGGACCAATGAGGATCGCACAATCTACTACACAGTGGAATGCGAAGGTAAGTTAAATACATTAGTCAAGTTTGAGGGTTCCTTGTCAAGTTTGGTACGACAAATGTTCATTCCATCGCAACCCTACCATTCCCAAATCCCACCAAATGGGTCAAGTTCATAGTGAGAAAGAAGATGTTCATTCAATTCGTAACCCGAATCGACCAACATGTCCTATAACTAGATCTTTTAATTTTTTTTTCTTATTTAGGGTTTTTTAATATTTCAATTTTTTTTCAGTCTAGTTAGTGGGTTAATATCTGCTCTACAAAAGTGTGAGAAAATCACAATGCCCACCTGCACGGGACTCGAGCCCGTAACCTCCCTCCTAATGAGGGGACATACTACCACTGGCCTATTCCCATGGTGTGTACGTTATTGGCTTTTGTGATTTTGTATTATGCCCCACTACCTCTTAGATCTTTTGCAAATCCACCATTTCAACGGTCATATCTTTCCCAATGCCTCTCCATAATTTTGTATTATGCCCCACTATATATGTTATTAGCTTTTGTTCTATCTTTTACAAATGATTTATCAATGAATGATAGAGTGAGAAATATAGTGATTGGATTGAAAGGATTTCTTGTTTTAGTTCATAAATCATCCCTATTTATTGCCGTTGCAAAGTTATAGCCATTGGAGAGGCATTGAGAAAGATATGACCGTTGAAAAATAGCTGTTACAGGCTTTTTTATAAGTTTTGCATGATTTCATCGACTAGATTGTAGTGACTGTGAGAATTCGTCAACAAGATGGAGCCAGAATTAAAAACAGTAGTTTTGCGGCTGATTTTGTCGACGAGATTTCAATGCGCCTGAGATTTCGTCGACGAGATTGATGGATATCCTCTATAATCTCATCTTTAATCAACCTAAATGATGGAATGAATTCCTTGGTATTTTGGCTATCTTTATCATGATTTTAGTCTGTTCAAATGATGTCCTAGCGTCTTAGAATGTTATTCAATTTTAGTTTTAGGCTCCTAAGGTTAATGTAGGCCTTGAGCTTACAATCAACTAAACTTTGAGAACTTTTTACATAAGTCCCTGAACACTCTTATACTAAAATATAAAACAATTAAACCTTCTTGAGAGTCTCCAATCTTCATGACTTGATCTTGGGTCATCTTCTTGAATTTCATCTTTAAGCTTCTTTGTCCAAGATGACTTCTTCATCTTAATATCATGACTTGGTATAAATCTTCAATTTGCTTCAATAGCTTGCTTGACTTGATGTTGAATCTTCTCATAGATGATGTCATTTTCATGTTTTTTTCTTAAATGACTTTGCTAACGATCTTCGTAAACTGAATTATACTTAAACTCAATAGAAACATTAGTAACACAAATGACATTACATTATTGTGTTATCATCAAAATTAATGATGTTACCTTAGGTTGAAACTTAAAGGCTAACAACCTTCCACTTTTTGATGATAACATAATAATGGAATGAAATGAGAATAAATTCTCCCTCAATAAATAAATTCAATACAATTTTTGAGGTAAGCTCTTCTAAACATATGCATTAATAATTTCAAGAATTAAATTCATTTGCATATAGTTTAAATAAACTATTCACAAGTTTATGAAACCATTAATTTATTTGGTTAAGTCAATACAAGCATTTGATACCAATTTGAATATGTCATTTAAGCATATGAATTAAATTTTAAATTAGTCATTTCAAGTGTTTTAGATAATTCATTCCATTATCATATTTCTCCCATTGACAAAATAAAAAACAAACATAATGAACAAGCTAAGCATCACATGATATCAAACATGATATCAATCAATTCATTATATATCAAGCATCATCCATCATATCAAATAAAATATTTATCATGTATACCAATACAATAATTACATATTTTATCCCCTTTGGCAACATTTAAAAACTCTTATAAGCATATGTTACCAATATTCACCATATATCACATATCATCAAACAAAGGTATTACATACACTAAGACATATATCACATATTCATCATACAATTCATTTGAATATACATATAGACATTATCAATCAGTCACTTTTTCAATCATAGAAGCCTATCATCAAAACATCAATCATTGATCATTCACTTTTCAAAACATCATACATTATAATCAAATAAGATTTTATCAATTATAGTCATCCAAATCATATCAATCATACAAGTTATAATTCATACACATTAAGCATAATCAAGCATGATCACAAAATGAAATCATTCAAATTATAATCATTTAAGCACACTTCCTTCTTTTATGGTTGAGTTTACATGAACAAGTTCAAGTAGCTCCTTTTGGTACCCAAACCATTTTGGGTCTTCCAGGATTAGCCTTGAAAAGACTTGTTCCCTTAGGCACCCAAACTTTCTTACCCTCTTCTTTAATTCCAATATATGAATAAGTAGTATTTGAAGAGCTAGATGAGATAAAAAAGTTTTGATAAGATTTTTGTTTGATTGATATATTATAACCAATTCATGCTCTATCAAACATGCATTTTTGTTGTCCTAGCATTGTATCTAATTTTTTTTTTTATCATTAGTGAATTTAGATACAATGTAATTTAAATCATTAATTTTAGATTTTAATTTATCACAATTATTGCATGCATTGGTTTGGATTTGAGGCCTAGAATCAATTTCCTTTTTTCCTTTCTCAAATTTTCATTATCTTCTTGTAAGTTTTCTTTTCCATTTTTCAAAAATTCCTTTTTATTTAAAAGAGAAGAATTTTCTTTTCTTAAGCATTTTATTCTTAGAAGCCATTTTTCTATATTCATCATAGAGTTCATCAAATGCTTTATTAAATTCTTCAAATGAAGGAGATTCATCAAGTGAAGTTTGTACCTCATCCTCACGGATCATGAGGCAAAGATTGAATTTTTCATCATCATTTGAGCTTGCATCCGATCCACTTTCGTCGGAGTCATCTCATGTAACTTTTATTGTCATTTTCTTAAATTTTTGGCTCCTCTTGAGTTGTGGGAACGTTTTCACTATCCTTCCTTTCTTCACTCTCTTCAGTAATTTTTAAGGCATGTCCCTTCTTGGATGTTGGCTCATTCTCTTGTTCCTCATGATGATCTCATGAGTCATGAGTGATCCTAAAAGTTTATCAATTTGTAACTTGGTGAGATCTTTTGTTTCTTGGATGACCGTTACTTTAGGTGCCAATTCCTTTGGTAGTGAGTGAAATATTTTCCTCACATTTTCTGCATTTGAGTACACTTTACCAAGAGATTTCAATTAATAATGTTAGTGCATTTTGTAACTTAAAGTAAATTGGTTCATTTTGTTCCATTTTAAGCAATTCATATTTGTAGACCAACATGCTAATTTTTCTTCTTTAATTTGATTAGTTCATTTATAAGTAATTTGGAGTTTATCCCAAATTTCCTTTGCAGAATCGCAAGCCAATAATCTATTGAACTCTTGTGGACTCAATGCACAATATAGGTTGCTTATAGCCTTAGCATTGAGTTAAACAAGTTTAATGTCGACTTTCTACCATTCATCCTCATCCTTTGGTATTTGAATACCATTAACAATTTTAGTGGGGATGTGGGGACCATTTATTATTATTTGCCAACATTTATAATCTAAAGTTTCAATGAAATATATCATTCTAACTGTCCAATAGTTATAATTTTCACCATTAAATAAGGGAGGTCTAAAAGTTGATTAACCTTCTCTAAGGGTAGTTGTATAAACATTATCCATTTTTGCCAAAAAAATATTTTCTCTAAAATTGTTAAATATTTAAAAAACAGAGACCTAGGCTCTGATACCACTTGTTCCCTAAGGTTTGGACCCTAGAGGAGGGGTGAATAAGGTCTAAGACAATTTAAAATTTCTTCCTAATCCCTTATGCAAAATTTTAATTATACTAATTAAAATAAAAATGAATTATATAATACCATAGAAACAATGTAAAACAATAAAGCAAATGAAAGAGTTAGAGAATGCAAACACAAAGATATTGTTCACGAGGTTCGGTAATTTCGCCTACGTCCCTACCTTAAGCTATACCTACTAGAGGATTCATCACGGCTAAATTTTTTTGGAATAATAGAAGTGATTCCAAAAAAAGGCATTTGATTAATTGGAATTCTTGTGCTCTCCCTACTTCTGAAGGTGGTCTGGGTATTAGGAAAATGAATGAATTCTGTTTAGCATTCAGAATGACACAAGCTTGAAAGCTTTACCAATCAGATGTGTTCTTAGATGTGTTCCCGGAAGAACTTCCCGGATTGCCTCCTGACCGAGAGATCGAGTTCGCTATAGAGCTTGCTCCGGGGACCGCTCCGATTTCAAGGGCACCATATAGAATGACCCCTATAGAGCTTGAAGAATTGAAGAAACAGATTGAGGAGTTACAACAACTTGGTTTCATCCAATCAAGTGTCTCGCCATGAGGAGCTCCGGTTCTCTTTGTGAAGAAGAAAGACGGGTCAATGAGAATGTGTATAAACTACCGTCAGTTGAACAAGGTAACTATCAAGAATCGTTATCCCTTGCCAAGGATAGACGACTTGTTCGACCAACTGAAGGGAGCGAGATTTTTCTCCAAGATTGATCTTAGATCAGGGTATCATCAGCTAAAGATCAAGTTGGAGGATGTTCCGAAGACGGCTTTCAGGACTCGGTATGGGTATTACGAATTCCTTGTCATGCCTTTTGGGCTGACGAATGCGCCGGCGGCATTCATGGATTTGATGAACCGGGTGTTCCGATCATACTTGGATCGATGCGTGATTGTGTTCATCGACGACATTTTGGTGTATTCCCAGACACGGGAAGATCACGCACGAGACCTCCGCCTTGCTCTAGAGATGTTGAGAGAGTATAGGCTATATGCCAAGTTGAGCAAGTGTGAATTCTGGTTAGAGAAAGTGGTGTTCCTAGGCCACGTAGTATCGGTCGAGAGTAATTCTGTAGACCCGGCAAAGATAGAGGCAGTTATAAGCTGGGAGAGACCCAAGAGCGTCACTGAGATACGTAGTTTCCTCGGGTTGGCAGACTATTACCGAAGAATTGTGGAAGGATTCTCCAGTTTAGCTGCACCTCTCACTTACTTGACGAGGAAAAATGCCAAGTTCAGTTGGAGTGACAAATGTGAAGTGAGCTTCCAGGAGTTGAAGGAGCGACTCACCACGGCCCCCGTCCTTACTGTGCCATCCGGACATGGTGGTTATGAAGTGTATAGCGATGCTTCGCACATCGGACTTGGGTGTGTCCTTATGCAGCACAAGAAAGTCATTGCCTATGCATCAAGGCAATTGAAGGAACATGAAAAGAATTACCCCACTCACGACTTAGAGCTCACCGCGGTTGTGTTTGCATTGAAGATTTTGCGACATTATCTTTATGGGGAACAATGTTAGGTATTCACAGATCATAAAAGCCTTAAGTATTTGTTTTCCCAGAAAGAGCTGAACCTGAGACAAAGAAGATGGGTAGAATTTTTGAAAGACTACGAGTGCTCCATTCAATACCACCCGGGCAAAGCGAATGTTGTAGCCGATGCTCTTAGCCAGAAGGCCACTGGACTTTTGGCGCATATGATGCTAAAGGAGTGGAGGTTGCTGGAGGATGCATCCAACCTCGACATCAGTTTTAGTCTCCCTACCTTTGGGCCGGTAATGGCTAACATCACAGTTAGGCCATTTATGCTGAGTATGATCCAGGAGTTGCAGGAAATGGATGCCGAGCTACTTTCTTGCCGAGACAAGTCAGTTAAGAGTGGCAGCAAGGATTTTGCGGTGAGGGATGATGGGATTATCACTTTTAAGGGAAGAGTATGTGTCCCAGCCGATGAGAAGCTTAAACGAGAAATCTTATACGAGGCTCACAGGTCCAAGTACACCGTTCACCCCGGAGGTACCAAAATGTATAGAGACTTGAAGAAGCATTTTTGGTGGTGGAGCATGAAGCGAGAAATAGCGGAGTATGTGTCTAAATGCTTGGTGTGCCAACAAGTCAAAGCCGAACACAGGAGACTGGCTGGACTTTTACAGTCTCTCCCTATTCCTGAGTGAAAATGGGAACATATCTCTATGGACTTCATTGTGGGGTTGCCGAAGACGGCTAGAAACTATGATGCTATATGGGTCGTGGTCGACAGACTCACGAAGTCCGCCCATTTCTTACCGTACCGGACTACATTCAACTCAAATCAGTTGGCTACATTGTATATCAAAGAAATAGTTCGGTTGCACGGGGTGCCAGTGAGCATTGTCTCGGATCGGGACCCTAGATTTACCTTCAGGTTTTGGAAAAGCTTTCAGAGTGCCATAGGTTCCCGATTGGACTTTAGCACGGCTTTCCATCCATAGACGGATGGGCAAACCGAGCGAGTGAATCAGGTTATTGAAGATATGCTCCGAGCTTGTATACTAGATTTTAAAGGAAGTTGGGAAGATCACCTACCTTTGGTGGAATTCGTCTACAATAATAGCTATCAGGCAAGCATACAGATGGCGCCTTTGAGGCTTTGTACGAAAGAAGTTGTAGATCCCCGTTGTATTGGGATGAAGTGGGAGAAAGAAAAATTTTGGGCCCCGAGTTGATTGAACAAACGGCACATAGAGTCAAGCTCATCCGGGAAAGGTTGAAGACCGCATAAGACCGACAGAAGAGCTATACCGACACCCGTAGGCGGGACCTTGAGTTTCGAGTTGGGGACTTTGTTTTTGTCAAGATTTCACCGACCAAGGGTGTTATGCGATTCGGGAAGAGGAGCAAGCTTAGCCCGAGATATGTGGGTCCGTTCGAGATCGTTACTAGAGTCGGTGAGGTGGCTTACCGTGTTGCTTTACCCGCTCATATGGCGGCGGTCCATGATGTATTCCATGTCTCTATGCTTCGAAAGTACATACCGGACCCTTCCCATGTCATAGAGCTTAACCCAGTGGAAATCCGAGAGGATCTTACATTAGTTGAGCAACCGATGCAGATCTTGGATAGGCGAGATCAAGTCTTGCGCAACAAGACCATTCCCTTGGTCTTGGTAAGATGGCAACACCATTCAAGGGAGGAAGCTACATGGGAACGAGAAGCCGAAGTGCGGGAAAAGTATCTTCAGTTATTTGTTTAGGGCCTTGACATTCTCTTGTAATTGTTATGGTCTTGTGCATGTATGTCTTGTCCAAATTTCGGGGATGAAATTTTTGTAAGGGGGGGAGAATGTAGCACCCCAGACTTTTCTATACTTAATGAATACCGTTTTCGTAGCTAATTGGTCTTCCTCGTAGTCTAATTAATAATTAAGGGAGAAATCAGAAATTCTAAAATATCAGAAATGTTCATTTTCGAAAGACGAACCCAACGCAAGTTGAATAGTCGAAATCGGACGAGCGAGTCAAAAGATATGGTCAAAACAGTCCAGAACTACAGAGCACCGATCGCTCGGTCCAGTCAGCGATCGATCGGTAGCTATCGAACGGTCAAAAATTTTGTATGGGGAAATTTTTCAGAGAGTAGTTTTTTGACCCGTCGATCGGTCATAACCACCGATTGCTCGGTAGGCAACCGATCGATCGGTCATAACCACCGATCGCTCGGTCCTCGTGTTTTGCAGAAATTTTTGTAAGGGCATTTTCGTCTTTGTAGCGTTAAACCCTTACCCATAAAGGCTTGCTCGACCATTTGAACCCTCATTCACTACACTTAGAACATTTAGAGAGAAAGGGAAGAGAAGAAGAGGGTTTTCACCTAGGGTTTCCATTGGAGAGGGAAATCAAAGGGGTTGACAACCCTAGATCATCCCCAAACTTGGATTTGCTTCAAGTTCAAGGCTCAAGCTCGTGGGGGATCTCATTCTCAAGCTAGGGCAACATTCTCCCAGGTATTTCAAGAGGGTTTTCTTCCCCAAACCAAGTCTCCCTCAAGGAAAGGCTCCTCCTTTCAAGTTGGAGCTCAAATCAAGGTTCCTACCAAGATCAAGCCTTGATCTAAGGTTAGTACACCCTACTAACTTACCCTAGCAATAAATCTAAGTTTTCTTTATGAAATATGATTTATGCTATTATGTTTGCTTTCTTGTGAAATGTATCATCCCTAATAAATATAAACAAGATAAAGAAATGGTATGGATGCTTGGATGGATGTTGGATGTGGCGATTGGATGCCGAATGGGTGATATATGGTATGTGTGGGTTGTGGATTGGAAAATGGAGGATGGGCATTACACAAATAATAAACTTACCTTGTGTGATTGAATGTAAAATATGCACTAAAAATGAGAAAATGAACAATGAGGAAACTTGCATGCTAAGTGTTTGACAAAATACCTAAACTATGAAATAATGACTTGAATGAAGAAAATGGAAATAGGCCTAATGCATGTACTCTTATGAATGATGAATTGATCAAGTAATGTGATCAAGTAATGTGCAAATTTCTTAAGTGCTCCTATGCTTATATGATGAATCGAATTATGATGCCATGTCTCTCTTGCTATCCTCATTCCACGATGGTTACTATTGACACGTACACGAGCACGTATGATAGCATGAACCGAGATTTCAAGAGCATATGCATATAATAACCAACAAGAAAATATTGCATGTCAAGGAGGTTGGTAGCCCAGGGATATTCGGGTACTAGCCTCTGGCTCACAAGAAAACCCCGAAACACATATTGTCAAGGAGGTTGGTAGCCCAGGGAGATTCGGGTGCTAGCCTCTGGCTCACAAGAAAACTAAACAAGTAATAAAAATCACATATTGTCAAGGAGGTTGGTAGCCCAGGGACATTCGGGTACTAGCCTCTGGCTCACAAGAAAACCATATATCAAGGAGGTTGGCAGCCTAGGGGGGGATTCAGGTGCTAGCCTCTGGCTCACAAGTTACAAGATACCAGTTTAAAAGATGATGACAAGACATTCATGCATGCACGCATACATGATTTCTACAATGCATACCGAGACATGGAAACGGGGTTTCAAGCATAAGTTTTATCGGCGTTTTTGCATTCATGCACATTAAGATGATAATATTGCTCCATGTTTAATATTGTTTAATTCTATGATTTTACTATTGCCTGGAATTGATGATTGGTATTATACTACTCCTTGCATGTTTATTATTGTTATGGATAGCTAGTAGCTTGTACTCGCTGAGTATTTCATGCTCAGCCGTACTTTCATGTCGGCAGGTACTGAGGGAGCCCTCGACCCAGAGCCTTGGGTCGAGGAAGAGTATATCGAGGAGAGAGAGCCGTCTATCCCACTGCAGTCTCAGGCGGACCGAGACCTTGACGTGTGGCCATACCTCGACTACTGTTGAGGGGAGAGTACGAGAGGGTCTTTTATGTATTTTGACATTTTGATAGGTGGGTGTGTCCACCTTAGACTTAGACATGTTTTGTATATATGTTAACTTGGAATACTATTTTGGAGATCTTAGAAGAAAAGAAAAAGTTAGTTTACGCTTCCGCATTTATGTTTAGCTTCCTTGCTCTGATTTTCATTGTCTAGTACTGTAATTATCTTGTTCACGACAGGATGGTTTGGTAGGTACGTATAGTCACGCCTAAAGTATCCCTAAACTCCTAGGGGGTATTTTGGGACGCGATAGATATGCTTGATGGGAATGGGTGATGAGATTTTAGTCTTGTTTCTGATTATTTATCTGATTCTCTTAAGACTGATATTAGAAATGCAAGTTTTTTTTTACTTCTGACACAAATGATTCTTTCATATGGAATTCATGTCCTAAAGGTAAATTTTCTGTTAAATCAGCCTGGGAGTCTCTCAAGTCTTCTATACCTCAAAAAGTTTGGACAAAGAATGTTTGGAATAATATTATACCCACAAAAGTTCAAATATTTGGTTGGAAGGTTATGTATGGAGCTGTCCCATTTGATTATAGAATTCAAACTGTTGGTATCCCCTTAGCTAGTTGTTCTTCTTGCTATTCTCAAGGCAATATTGAAATGTTAACTCACTTATTTATTCAAAGTGATATTACAGGAAGAATATGGAGGTATTTTGGAAATCTTTGTTCTGTTCCTCTTCAAGCTAGTGATTCCATTCAGTGTTTTCTTATGAGATGGTTTAGAGCTTCAGATAGAATGAATAATGTGATTCTTATTTTGTATCCTCTAATTATTATCTGGGAGATCTGGAAAGAAAGATGTGCTCTTAGATTTAAAGATGTGAAAAAGCATGTTGATATTATTGTTTCTAGAATTCAGAAATGGATGATTGAGCTGGGTTCTCTTCCGGATAAAAAACACCTGAATCTATCTTGTCTTAATATTTTTAGTTCCTCTGTTCAGAGAAGATCTTTGATTTATCATGTCAAATGGCTTCGGCCTCCTCAGGGCAGAATTAAACTTAATTTGGATGATGTTTCTAAAGGTAATCCAGGCTTAGTAGGAGGAGGAGGTATTTTGCGTGACCATTCTGGAGCTATGATTGCATGCTTTTATGCTTATTATGGTCAATGTACTAGCTATGTTGCTGAGTTAAGAGCTCTTCTTGATGGTCTTATTATTTGCCAAAGACTTGACTATTTCTATGTAGATGTAGAGTCGGATGCTAAAACTCTAGTTCAAGCTTGGAAGAGTTCATTTAATCATCATTGGAATGTGTGGTATTGGAACAAGCAGATTTCTCAAGTAATGAATATTTGCTCTTCGTTTAAACACATATTCTGGGAAGCCAATATGGTTGCTGATTTTCTAGCTAATCATGGTTGTAGTACTCAGCATTTAGGAGAGTTTTTTCCTAATTAAGATTGTACTTCTCGGCTAAATTCTCTTATTTCTCTTGATTAAGCTGATTTGGGTTATGTTCGTTTGGTTAATAAGGTTTGATTTCTGTTGTTTTGTCTTGGTTGTATTTTGTAAGGGGGTTAGGTTTATGTCCCTCCCTTGGTGTTCTATTTTTATTTTTTGTGTGTCTGTTAGGGTAAGGTTTTATGTCCCCCCCTATTTTTCTTTTTGGTTTGGTCCATTGTACGGGTAAGATTTTATGTCCCCCCCATTTTTTCTCTATTAATAAACCGGTAGGGGTCTGCCAAACCCCCCACTCTTTCTGAGTGACTTTAATTATAAAAAAAAAAGGACCAGACCTTTTACAATCCCCTTACGGATGAGTATCAGACCTGACTTGCAAGATAACAATCCTCTCTTGACTTCACAATCTTCTTATAGGTGAAGATTAGACCGTTACAAAGCTCCTCGCTTAAAGGACAGAAATTCACGATTCTTGATTTCACTTACACTTGTTGAGAAGTATTTACAATCAGAATTTGCTCATTACACAAGCTAAATGATCACTTTAAAGCTCTTTAAGAGCCTCTCAAAGAATGAAGTTGAATAACTCAATTTCGGACTCTTTAGGGTTTCTAGGTTTTCTACTCAAAGAATTTATCAATGAACGATAGAGTGAGAAATAGAGTGATTGAATTGATAGAAATTCTTGTTTTAGTTTATAAATCATCCTTATTCATAGCCTTTGCAAAATTATAGCCGTTGGAGTGGCATTTGAAAAGATATGACCGTTGAAAAATAGCCGTTACAGGCTTTTTTAAGTTTCGCATGATTCCGTCGACGAGATTGGAGTGACTCCGAGAATTTGTCGACGAGATGGAGCCAAAATTAAAAAACAGTAGCTCTGCAGCTGATTTTGTCAACGAGATTTCAATGCGCCTGGGATTTCGTCGACGAGATTGATGGATTTTCTCTATAATCTCATCTTTAATCAACCTAAATGATGGAATGAATTCCTTGATCTTTTGTCTCATCTTTTCAAATGATGTCCTAGGTCCTTAGAATATTATTCAATTTCGATTTTAGACTCCTAAGGTCAATCTAGGTTTTGACCTTTCAATCAACTAAACTTTGAAGACTTTTTACATAAGTCATAAGATACGCTCTCATACTAAAATTTAAAACAATTAAACCTTCTTGAAAGTTTTTAATCTTCATGACTTGATTTTTGGTCATCTTCTTGGATTTCATCTTTAAGCTTCGTTGACCAAGATGACTTCTTCATCTTCATATCATGACTTGATATAGATCTTCAATTTGCTTCAATAGCTTGCTTGACTTGATGTTAAATCTTCTCATAGATGGTGTCATTTTCATGCTTCTTCCTTGAATGACTTTGCTAATGCTCTTCATAAACTGAATTACATTTAAACTCAATAGAAACATTAGTAACATAAATAACATTATATTATTGTGTTATCATCAAAATTAACGATGTTACCTTAGGTTGAAACCTAAATGCTAACAATATGTGATAAATATCTTTGACATTAACTATTGTTAAAGGATAGGAAGGATTTTACAAAATTCTTTAAATTAAAAAAAAAAGTAAAAATGGATATTTCATACAAAATTTAATGTTTGCAAAAAATTCAAAAGTTGCTGAACATTATACAAATCACAAAAGACAATGATTATTTACTAATTGTTAAAAAGATAAGGTTTTTTTTTCACACAAACAACGTTTTTATTTTGTAAAATAATCACCTCATCGGTCAGTGACGCAAGGAGGGACGTACCGGCTCCCATTGTCTTGCCATGTGTCCCCCCTTCTAACTCCATATAACTGTGGTTAAGATTCATCCATCCTTAGGGTTCACCCATCTACCCTTGGTTCTTAGAAAAAAATAAAAAATTTATCTATAGGGTTAAAAAAACTAACCTAAGTTAATGGGAATTGAAGGGTCAACTATGTGAGAGCGAGGAGGAATAGTCCCCTCCTCGGACAATGAGGGGACTATTGCTCTTTATATATTTCTTTAGGGTGCTGTTAGGCGCACCCCAAAATATTATGAGTTCACCCCATTATTTTATTTTTTGGAAAATAATCACCTCCTCGGTCGGTGACGCGAGGAGGTGCGTCTCGGCTCCCCTTTTCTTGCCATATGTCCCTCTTTTAACTTCATTTAATCGTGGTTAAGATTCAGTCACCCCTAGGGTTCACACATCTACCCTTGGTTTTTAGAAAAATAAAATAAAAAAATTTAACCACAGTAACCCAAGCTCATGTTGAGTTGAAGGGGTGACTTAGTGAGAGCGAGAAGCAATAGTTCCCTCATCACCCGTGGAGAGATCTATTGCTCTTATTTTTTTACCTTTTCAGATTTCCCAAAACTTAATACCTGTATCCGGCCACTGTCTTTTTGGACTTGTTCTCCTTCCTCTTGTAGATGTTTTCAAACTCTCATTCAGTTGGAATCGAAATCATCTATTGCACCTTTGTTTTCTTCGTATACTTCCCGATTTGTAGTGCTGGTTCAACATCGTCCGTATTGAATACAAGCAATCCTGCTACAGCTACTTCAACTATATTTGGGTCTCAACCTCATTCTTTCTATCAGGACTGCTTCAGTTACTTCAAATATTTTCTACCAGGACACTTTGGTGTTGGATGAAGCAAATTCATCCAAACACATGAGGATGGGTGATATCAGTTGTGTTTGGATTGATACCTTTAGTTTGGGATGAAGCAAACTCACCAAACTTCTTTCTATCAAATAAACAAGAAAAAAAACTTACTACGACTGTTGGTACATATGCTTACCGAAAAGTGAGGTTCGGATAACCTCTAGCATTAAGTGCCATTAGTGTGTTTGGATTGCATGGTTTTTTTTAATGAAAGGAAAACACACACCCTATGCTATTTATAACTTGGTGTGCAGTTATAAATTTTATAATTAATTTTTTATTTTATTTTTGGAGTAGAGACGAATTCTTCTCCGGTTGTAACCGGTTTTGCCAAAACCGGTTACTTCCTGAGGTGGCCACATGTCTCTTTTGACACCTCTTAACTATGGTTAAGATTCACTCACGCCTAAGGTTCATCTACCTATTCTTGGTTTTTAGAAAAAAATAATAAATTTTTTTGTTAACTGTGGTTAAAATTTACCAACTCTTAAAGTTAATTTTTTAAAAATATTTTTTCTAAAAATCAAAAAGAGGTGGGTGAACCCTAGGGGTAGGTGAATCTTAACCACATTTAAGGGGTGTAAAAAGGGACATGTGGTGACCACAGGATTGTAACCGGTTTTGCCTAAAACCTGTTACAACCGGAGAAGATCACTATTTTTTTTGGGTATACAAGTAATTTTATGATTTTAATGGAGTGCAGTAAATAATTTTTACTAATAAGGAGCAGTCATCAAAAAGTGGGGGTGTGCCTAACAGCACCCTTTATTTATTATTTTCGAAGCTTACGCTCGTACCTAACAGTCCTGCTTCTGCCTAGTGGTTGTATCTAGGCAATGCCTGAACTATCAAATGGAGAGAGAGAGAGAGAGAGATACGGTGGGGGTGGTTTGTTTAATTCCAGGTAAAAATTGATTGGGTAATCGATGGAATTTTCGTCTCAATCGCTCACGTTCTATGATTTTCTCGATCGAATGCGACATCCTGCTTCGCTTGATCTCGTTCGCTCCATCAAAAGGTACTTTAATCCCATTTATCCTCGGGTTTCTTCACCTTTAATGGTGTTTGAAGCTCCTCTCTCTCTCTCTCTCTATATATATATATGTGTGTGTGTGTGTGTTTAGTTGCATTTGTTCTTTTGGTGTAGTTATCTGGTAAATTCTTATGTTTATGTTCTTGCATTAATTTGGGTTTGAGAACGGTTTGGATTTTTTTTATTCTTTTTCTTTATTGTTTGTTTTGCTTCAGGGTTTAAGTAGGCATGACTTTGAATGATGTTTGATGTTCAAGATTTTCAGGAAATTGGGTGAAGTGTATAGATTTATATTTTGTTGAAAATCTGACCGGTTAAAGAAATAAATTGTAATTTTTAAACCTTTTTCGTAGAGTTAATATAATCTGAATATTGTTAGTGATATGGATTATGGCATATGTCAGGTATGTTGATTCTAATTTTAAAATGGTTTTAAAATAAGTTTTTTTATTTTTATTTTTAAATATTAGGTTTAAGTCCCTAGTATTCGTGATTGTATGATTTTGGGTGGCCACTTGTCTCATCATAGTGGAGGAGGTCTATTGGACCATTGATCTTACTTAAGAGATCCAATGGGGTGTTATAGTCCATTTTATCAAGACGATCATGTGGTGTCCATCCAATCGAATAGTCTTTGGGGGATCTTGGGTTTCCACCAAAGGGTGTAACTATTCATTGAACCTACCAATCCATTGTCTAAGGGCTCGCCTTCCCATCGGATTGAAGCAAAGCCTTGGACACAAGACCATTGAACCTACCAATCTATTGTCTAGGGGCTTGGACATAAGACCATTGAACCCACCAATCCATTGTATAGGGGCTTGGACACAAGGCCCAAGACCAAAGGAGTTATGTCCATCAATAAATGTCTTGCCTCTTTGTACCTCTATATAAGAGGTTGTGTAGAGAATCTTGGAGAGTCAAGAACGTATAGGAGACAAAATAGGTAAGAAAGCAAGGGTTCAAGAAAGGTGTGACCCTCTCCTTTGTTCATCCAAGTATCATCCTACAAAAAGGAGATACTAGTGAACATCCTTTTCCCATGCCCGTACCTATAAATTGAGAAGAGATTTCTCTTTCTTCTTAATGGTACTAGAGGATAAGAAAAAGGATTGTTCATGGGTTTTGGTTGGCTGCACCTTCAATAGAGGAGAAGCAAATTCTCTCAGACCCTTTAGTTTTGGTCCGATCTAGTAGCCCAATATTGGTGGCAAGCCTGAAAGGGCTAGACTTTTGGTAGTCATTCGATTGACCCATTCAAACAGATAGTATAACCGGTTGGTCTATGGACTAAACCAACTTGACTGATTGAATTGAGATGGACCAATCGGATTTAACCAATTGGACCATTCTGGTCCATATACTGTTATGCTACCAAAATTATGGTAGATAATTGTATGGTTGACCTAAACTCTGGATTAAAACAGTTTAATGGATCCGTTTTGTTTTCAATTAATTGTTTTCAATCAAATGATTGTTTTAATTAAACAAAGTGTTTAATTAATTAGACTGTTTTCTAAATTGATTTTTTGGACTAAAAGTCATGTTTAAACGTTTTAGATTAATTATTTTGTTGAAATGGATTTTTAATGAAGTTAATTAATCTTTGTGGGATTTTATTTATTGATCGGGCGACGGGCATACTCTAAAAAGAGGTTTGGTGCACCACAATCCGCCGAGTAGTGCAAACTCGTAGGGATTGGTCGGTTGAATCCGAGTTGAGTTGTATCCTGGAGATAGGGCTATTTTTCCCTTGCACATGGGAGGCTTCGACTATCTTCAAGAAAGACTCTCTTTCGAGCGCCTCTCAACTTGCGGGATTCAATTTTATATATATGCTTATATATTTGCTATTCAACTGTTTATTTGTCTAACTTGTGCAGGGATTTAGGTAATAAATCGAACAATTTGAAGATACTTTACTCCCTTTTGTAGATTAAAGATTATAGCAAATGGCACCATCTACTCCATCAATTGTGCCAGTTAATGTTGTCCCCAAGTTCGAAGGACTGAACTACAACCGTTGGGTTCAGCAGATGGAGTATTTTATGAGGAAACTTAATATTCAGTATGTGCTTACAGAATTATGTCCCGTCATCCCTTTAGGGACCGGTGTGGAAAAAGCAGTAGTGGAGAAAGCGACTAAGGATGTGCAGAAGTGGTACGACGACGAGTATGATTGCCGCAATCATCTCTTCAACTCACTCTCCAATGCTCTTTACGATCAGTTTAACAAGAAGGTAAATTCAGCAAGAGAGCTTTGGGAGATGCTCAAGGCCATCTACATTTCCAAGGAGTCCGACACCAAGAATTTTCAGGTTGCAAATTATCTGGAATTCAAGATGGTGGACAACAAGCCAATCCTGGATCAAGTTCAGGAGTTCCAGAAGATCGCCGATTCCATTGTATCATCTGGAATGACAATGGATGAAAAATTCCATGTTAGGGCTATTGTGGCAAAGCTGCCACCGTCCTGGAAGTTGTATCAAGCCAAGCTTATGCACAAGAAGGAGGACATGACGCTTGAAACTCTGACGTATCATCTCAGAGTAGAAGAAGAGTCTCAAAAGCGAGACAAGGGTGAATAGAGTTCAGCCAAGGCTCACATGGTTGTGGGCAAGACCAACAAGAAGTTTGCTCCTAAGAAGGAGTTTAAGAAGAATTCATGAAAGAAGAATCCCTCCAACATCGCTAGTAGCTCCAATACTAAACCTGTTGAGTGCTATAATTGTGGCAAGATGGGCCACATAGCGAGAGAATGCAAGTTCAAGAAGAAGACCAAAAAGAAGTTCTTCAAGAACAAGAGAAATGACCGAAAAGATGACAAAAATGACACAGCAGCCGCCGTCATTACTGAAGTCCGTATGGTTGGGGATGAAGCCGAGTGGTGGATCGACACCGCTGCTAGCCGCCACATCTATGGTAACAGAAACATGTTCACATCCTACGAATTGGTAGGGGATGGAATGAACATGTATATGGGCAACCATTCGTCCTCTAAGGTCTTCGGCGTCCTCTAAGGTCTTCGGCAAAGGAAATGTGAACTGGAGTTCACATCTGGGAAGTCAATAATTCTCAGAGAAGTCCTGCATGTCCCGGACATCAGGAAGAACCTTGTATCAGGCTCTTTGCTGAGCAAGTATGGTTTGAAGATGGTCTTCGAAGCGGATACATGTGTTCTCACCAAGAATGGGGTTTTCTTTGGGAAAGGGTACTCTATATCCGGTCTGTTCAAGTTGAATGTTATCAATGAAATAAATTCTGTTTCTCCGTATATTACGGAGTCGTTTGACTTATGGCATGGTAGATTAGGTCATGTTAATTTTAAGAAGATTAAAATCATGACTAATCTTGGATTAATTTCCAATACCATGAGTAATAGACCAGAAAAGTGTATCGCCTGCAGTAAATGCAAGATCACCAAATCTTCCTTTCAAGGAGTTCAAAGATCAACCAAAGTCTTAGAACTCATTCACTCAGATATTTGTTAAATGATTGATGTTCAGTCGAGAGGAGGAAAGCGATACTTTATTACATTTATTGATGATGCTTCGCTGTTCACGTACGTCTACCTGATTCGTACTAAGGATGAAGCATTTGAAAAATTCAAAGTATTTAAAGCTATAGTTGAAAATCAACGTGAAGACAAGATCAAGATCTTTCGATCAGATCGAGGTGACGAATACTTGGATGCTGAATTTACTAAGTTTTGTGAAGCTAGTGGAATCCAGCGTGAGACTTCTGCTCCGTATACACCGTAGCAGAATGGGATCGCAGAACGAAAGAATAGAACTCTAACAGAAATGGTCAACAAAATGTTAACTAGTTCTGGTCTCCCAGCCAACTTATGGGGAGAGGCATTACTCTCGGCATGCTATATTTTGAACAAAGTTCCTCAAAGAAAGTCTCAGAATATTCCATATGAGATATGGAAAGGAAGGAAGCCTAATCTAAAGTATCTTAGAGTTTGGGGTTGTTTAGGATAAGTAAGGCTCCCAAATTTGAATAATCCAAAGGTAGGACCTCGAGGTACTGATTGCATCCTTATTGGTTATTCATTGTCAAGCAAGGCTTATAGGTTCCTCAACATGGAGACACCATCACCGCATTCGATTGTGGAATCAATCAATGCAGATTTCTTTGAGCACATCTTCCCAATGAAGAAAAGTTTGGATTTAGTGGGGGTTCAACTTGAGTCAAGCAATAAACAGAAGGAACCAGAAGTTCCTGAAGAGATTGAACCAAAGAGGAGTTCAAGAAGTAGAATTCCGAAGGACTTCAGTCCAAACTTTGTGTACTTAATTGAGAAAGATCCAGTTAGCTATGCTGAGGCGATGTCATCTACTGACGCCATATTTTGGAAGGAAGCAGTTGACGACGAAATGCACTCTATCCTCTCCAACAACACTTGGACTCTTGCAGATCTACCCCCAGGCAGCAAACCAATAGGTTGTAAGTGGATTTTTAAAAAGAAACTCAAACCAGATGGCACTGTCGACAAATTCAAAGCAAGGCTAGTAGCTAAGAGGTTCAGACAGAGAATAGGCTTCAATTACTTCGATACCTATGCCCCTGTAGCTAGGCACACCACCATTAGGCTCCTAATAGCTTTGGCTGCAATCAAGGACCTTATTATCCATCAGATGGATGTCAAGACTGCTTTTCTGAATGGAGAACTTTAGGAGGAGATCTATATGGATCAGCCAGAAGGTTCCGTTCTTACAAAGAATGACCAGAAAGTTTGTAAACTGTTGAAGTCACTTTAAGGCCTCAAGCAAGCTCCAAAGCAGTGGCATGACAAGTTCAGGAGGATTCTCCTCACTGAAGGCTTCCAGATTAATGGTGGAGATATTTGCGTGTATAACAAATTTGTTGGAGACTTTGGAGTTATCATATGTCTTTATGTGGATGATATGTTGATTTTTGGAACGGATCTGGAATGTGTTGTTAACACTAAGATGTTCCTATCATCCAATTTTGATATGAAAGATTTAGGCGAAGCTGATGTTATCTTGGGGATCAAGATTACACGAAGCAGTCAAGGAATAGCACTTTCACAATCGAGCTACATTGAGAAAGTTCCAAAAAGATTCAACTACTTCGACAACTCTCCTGCACCTTCTTCAGTAGACTCTAGCCTTAAAATGGTTAAGAACCAAGGTAGAAGTGTTTCTCAGTTAGAATATTCCCAAGTGATAGGCAGTCTCATGTATGCCATGCACTGCACAAGGCCGGACATTGCCCAGGCGGTAGGAATGCTGAGTAGATAGTAATCCAAGTGATGTGCACTGGAAGTGCCACTGACGCGAGTCATGAGATACCTTAAGGGTACTGCGTCATATGGATTACATTATGGAAATATTCCAGCTATACTTGAAGGGTACAACGATGCGACGTGGAACTCATGTCCGGACGAGTCCACTTCGGTGTCAACCTTGATTTTCACGATAGGAGGAGGAGCCATCTCCTGGAAATCAAAGAAGCAAACGTGTATAACTCATTCCACTATGAAATTGGAGTTTATTGCTCTCGTCAGTAGGAGAGGAGGCTGAGTGGCTTAAGAGTGTATTGGTAGACGTACCGATATGGGACACACATGTGCCAACTATCACAATTTATTGTGATAATCAGGCGGCCATGCTTAAGGCATTTAGTGAGAACTATAATGGCAAGTTTAGACAAATCCGTCTAAAGCACAATCATGTGCGAGGCCTGATAACTGACGGTAAGATCGCTGTTCAGTATGTTAAGTCGAAGGAGAACTTAGTAGATCCTTTATCCAAGGGACTTGGCACGAACCTTGTGATAAAGACCTCAAGAGGAATGAGATTGAAAGCCTTGTAATTTGTTTTACTAGGTAGAAACCCAATCTGATGAGATTCTCAGGTTCAATGGGATAACAAGCCTATGTAATTAACTGTTTGAGCACTATCAATTAAGATTTTATTTTCTTATATCTCTTTTGAGATAAATCCTTTCCTAGAATGATGTGGATAGTGTGTTTGTCTGTATGTTGTTAACCAACATATTATCTTGTTGAAGCAGGTTAAGAATTTTAAGAATTCTTCTAATGAGTGACTATAAAGCCTTAATGGCTGAGAGTGTTATAAGATCACTCTAGATAGACTCACCTTTCTGAAAGCCGAAAGTTCGTCATTTTCTATGAGTTTGAGGCTAAACTCTAGATCTTTCAGTAAGCCGGGACTAGTATAGAGGTAAAAGTACTGAACTGTATCAAGGTTCGAAAAAACGGTTTCGGCCACCATAACGGTACCGGCTGAAACTGTTACGGTACGCCGTTACGGTACGGTATCGGCTGTTACGCTATTTCCCCCATTTTTTTGCTTAAAAAAAATCAAAAAAATTCCAATAAATAGAAATAAAATAATAAAAATGCAATAAATGAGTAAAAACATACTTCTAAAGCCAATATGAAGCTCAAAATGTAAAAATAATGAAATTAGATGAGTCGAGACTCTCGAGACTCTAGATACTCACAGGCAGATACAAATATACTATCATTTTCTAACATTTAAATACTAACATTTTCTAACCTTTTATAATATTCCGAAATAAATAATTTTCTAACATTTAATACTAACATTTCATAATATTCCGAAATAAATACTAACATTAACATTTAATAATATTCCAAAAAAAATACTAACATTTTCTAACAATTCATAATATTCAGAGAAAAATACTAACATTTAATAATTACTACTACTAAGTACTAACATTTGGTGTTTCAAAAAAAAAATAGAGAGAGGAATACCGAATAGGCGAATACGAGAAATTGAGAGAAGAAGGGTAGCCAAGACCAAGTGACTATGAATGATTGAGTGAGTCGTGAGAGGCCGAGAGAGAATGAAGTCGAACTATGAAGGATTGAGTGAGTCGTGAGAGGCCGAGAGGGTTTAATTTATAATATAAGAAGTTTGAGTGTAAGAGTGTATGTCTGTAACTCTGTATGTGTATGATGACACTTTGAGGTTTGAACTTTGAAATGAAGACCAAAAGGTCCAAAACACCTGCAAAGTGAAAAAAAAAAGTAAGAAAAAACAAAAAACTACAAAAGGCAAAAGCTGCAAAGCATATTTGCCAAACGTAACGGTCGTAACAGGCGTAACGGCCGTTACACGAGCTGTACGTGCTAAAGTGTGTAGCGTAACAGTTTCGGGTAACGGGTATCACCGAAACCGTTACGTAATGGGCGTTACGTAACGGTTTCGGTGTTTTTTTAAAACCATGAGCTGTATGCACAATAAATTCTGAAAGAATGTGTGTGCGACAGGTTCGATTAGTAATCTTAATTCACAGTTCAAGGTTCTGTCCAATGTGATCTTATACTAGTTTTAACTTGTTTGCACTAAGTGAGGGTTCAAGTTGAAAGACACCTTCATCTATGCACATGATTTTCTAGAATGCTCGTACTATAATATTTTAAAATTAAGTGGGGGATTGTTGATTCTAATTTTAAAATGGTTTTAAAATAAGTTTTTTTTTAAAATATTAGGTTTAAGTCCCTAGTATTCTTGATTGTATGATTTTGGGTGGCCACTTGTCTCATCATAGTGGAGGAGGTCTATTGGACCATTGATCTTGCTTAAGAGATCCAATGGGGTGTTATAGTTCATTTGATCAAGACGATCATGTGGTGTCCAACCGATCGAATAGTCTTTGGGGGGCTCTTGGGTTTCCACCAAAAGGTGTAACTATTCATTGAACCTACCAATCCATTGTATAGGGGCTTCGACACAAGACCATTGAACCTACCAATCCATTGTATAGGGGCTTGGACACAAGAACATTGAACCTACAAATCCATTGTATAGGGGCTTGGACACAAGACTATTGAACCCACCAATCCAATGTATAGGGGCTTGGACACAAGGCCCAAGACCAAAGGAGTTATGCCCATCAATAAATGTCTTATCTCTTTGCACCTCTATATAAGAGGTTGTGTAGAGAATCTTGGAGAGTCAAGAACGTATAGGAGACAAAATAGGTAAGAAAGCAATGGTTCAAGAATGGTGTGATCCTCTCCTTTGTTCATCCAAGTATCATCCTACAAAAAGGAGATACTAGTGAACATCCTTTTCCATGACCGTACTTGTAAATTGAGAAGAGATTTCTCTTTCTTCAAAATGGTACTAGAGGATAAGAAAAAGGATTGTTCATGAGTTTTGGTTGACTGCACCTTCAAGAGAGGAGAAGCAAATTCTCTCAGGCCCTATAGTTTTGGTCCGATCTAGTAGCCCAAACTTGGTGGCAATCCCAATCCCGAAAGGGCTAGACTTTTGGTAGTCATTCGATTGACCCATTCAAACAGATAGTCTAACTGGTTGGTCTATGGACTAAACCAACTTGACTGATCGAATTGAGATGGACCAACCGGATTTAACCAATTGGACCATTCTGGTCCATATATTGTTATGCTGCCAAAATTATGGTAGATAATTGTATGGTTGACCTAAACTCTGGATTAAAACAGTTTAATAGATCAGTTTTGCTTTCAATTAATTGTTTTCAATTAAATGATTGTTTTAATTAAACAAAGTGTTTAATTAATTAGACTGTTTTCTAAATTGACTTTTTGGACTAAAAATCATGTTTAAACGTTTTAGATTAATTATTTTGTTGAAATGAATATTTAATGAAATTAATTAATCTTTGTGGGATTTTATTTATTAATCGGGCATACTCTAAAAAGAGGTTTGGTGCACCACAATCCGCCGAGTAGTGCAAACTCGTAGGGATTGGTCGATTGAATCCGAGTTGAGTTATATCCCGGAGATAGGGCTGTTTTTCCCTTGCACATGGGAGGCTTCGACTATCTTCCAGAAATACTCTCTTTCGAGCACCTCTCAACTTGCGGGATTCAGTTTTATATATATGCTTATATATTTGCTATTCAACTGTTTATTTGTCTAACTTGTGCAGGGATTTAGGTAATAAATCCAACAAGGTATGTATACAAAAATGAGAAGAGAAGCTGAATTGTTGATTTCTACTTTGGTATCTGAGTTGATATCACAACTCCGTGTCAATATAAGTAGCTGTTTTGATGTCTCTCACATAAGTAGTCACTGTTAGCTAGCATCCAGGGTTTTCTCCTTGCGGTCGTGTGTTCAACTCCCACTCCTCGATTTACCCTGGTGTCTGTAGGGAAAATTTCGAGTGGGTTGGTGCGGACACCCGAAGGAAGGGCTTGTGACACCCTCCGTTACCAAAAGAAAATTATATAAGTAGATCAATGTTACGATTTTTAATATTTATTTTAGGGTTAGTGGACAGGTGAGTGAACCTCCTACCTGAGAGTAAGCGTAAATTGACCCGTAAGCTTGAAGAGCTTTCTCCGCCAGAGAGAGTGGAGAAGGGGAGAAGCGACTCGTCTTAGAAGCTTCGCTTCCGGGACGAAGCCAAGCCTAAAATATCGACTTGGCGCAGGAGGCCAAGCATTCTGGGCTGGAAGGAGGCAAGCAAATGAAGGGAGGCATTACGGGCCGACTACAAGACTACGACTACAAGAAGCAAAGCTTCGGAGACTCGACAAGTCACTTATAGAATGCCGACTACTAAGTGAAGTTCAGTAATGGGGGAGGGAAGCGAAGCTTAGCGAGCTTTATAAGGCCGACCACTACATAAGCCGCTGGCGGGGGAAGCTCGAAAGGGAAAGCTTCCTCTTGGGACTTGATCCCAGTACCACTCTCATGAGAGGGGCACACCTCACAATCTGAGCTAAAGGGGCAGGTGTTATAATGGTCACATTTGCTAAACTCTTAAATAATTACGATTCGATATTTAGGGTGTTTTCTTCGGTCGTGTCAAGACCAGAGGATCTAAAAAAGTTGTGGTATGGAGAGGTGGAACTTCAACTTGAATTGTGGTAGAAAACTCGATGGGAGGATTAGTTAGGGCAAAAAATTTCACTATGCCCGACTTGGAAGAGTGATATGATGCCGCATTAGGGGAAGCAAGCCTCCAAAAAGAACTGTTTTTTGCTTCTATAAGGAAGAGAAGGCTATTGTGGCACATGGCAGAGCAAATGGTATTCAACTTTTGAAACATTTTAACTGATATGTTTACTCTTTACCCAACAAGACACTAGTAAAAGAACAGAAGAAGAAATTTCCCTGCACCAAATTCAGTTGTGGAACTTTCTTAACCTCTCAAGTAGCCACTGCATATCTAAATTTGAAGCTGCTACCTAAATCCCTAGTAGAAAGGCAAAATTAAACATGCTTTAATTACTGTGAAATGCTAACGTAATAATCTCGAGGCTTACCGCTCATGTGGAAACAACATGGGAGGGAAGTTTGGCCTTCCGTTCCACATTAAGTCCAAGAGAATTAGGTCACCACAAACCCTATTTCCCCTATATGAGATTGTCTGTTGTTCCACTTCTTTTATTACCTCAGTATGGCTCTTCAGTTCTTTGCTTGTTATATATGGCTCCTCTCTTCGTGGCTCACCTTATTACTGCTTCATATGATCCTACAAATACTGCACCTCATGTCAACTGTTTGTTTTAGCTACATTAACAAAATTATGTTTTTTCTTCAAAAAGTCGTGAATAAATAGCAACTTTTTTATTCTATTAAATCATGAATTATTACCACTATTTCAAAAAGTAAGACTTTTTGAAAAACTAACGAATTCTGTGAATTAAACACAAACTATTCGCAAATTTTTAAAATCTAATTTATCATTTATGAAATATATTTTTTATAAGTTTTCATAATTAGTATATATATATTTTTTTAAAGTTTCCCGAAATCTTTTTTACTTTTACTGAATTTTCCAAAATTTGCCATTTCCCAAAATTTTCCCTAGCTGAATAGCTCCCGAACTCCGTTTGGGACTGTGGTTTTAGCAGCTCTCTTGGCTTATGCCTGTCGTCGGCATATTTGTTATACACCTTGTGTCATTGAGAATTATTATTAGAGAAAAGATGACTCTGCAGCCTCCTCCACCTTCAATCCCGCATTTCTGACATTTTTTTTAATTCAGCATATGCCTTGTTTATGACAGAAAGCAAATTTTTATATCCAGTATTGAGTTGCCCTTCAATATGATACCTACATAAATCATTCTATTGAGTTAGTTCACTGAATGCAAATGACGTAATCTCATTGTCAACTGATATCTTATACCTGCAAGCTTTTGCTTTGCTGTGTACTGCTTGCCAATTATCTTTCTCAATAAGCTGACTGCAAGCTATGTAAAATTTCTTAGATGTAGGACTGGCAATAATGAAGAAAGCTTATTGGAATAGGAATTGACATCACTCTAAACAAAATACAAATAATCACATGTTGCAAATATAACATCATACTGTGCATATTGAGCATCACATGATCTTCAGGAAATTACTTCTTGGGCTAAGAAGAATCATCTTTTTACATTTAAAAAAAAACTTCAATTTGGTTTGTGTTCCTAAAGTCCCTCCTTTTCCCTTTTTACTTTCTTTCAGTTTACTGATCAGTAAACTGTTCATTTCTTTAGCTCTTTTTGTAGTATTTTACATTGTATTTGAACTTTTCCCTTCATATGTATAATATATTATACCTATGATTTACCGATCAAAAAAAAAATCCTAAAATTCACACTCATTTTTTGACTCAAATGGCTAAGTATTTGTTTAAAAAAGTTCCCTAATCATAATTTGACCTCTAAAAGAAATTGGATATCAACGCATTTAGAAAATTTTAAACATTAGTATCTTGTCATAAAACTGCAGCCTTATTGTATTTGGCCATAAATGACTCAGTTCATGTATGATTGTGTTTGGCTTTCTAACAAAGTCAAAATTGAAGCATTTAGACACTGCTGACCCAAAACACAATATGTTTGTCATTTAGGTGAGGAGAGTAATTCTCCCTTCTTTGTAAATAGGTTGTGATCACAGGCTTCTGAGTTCTGTCCCATGGTTCGTGCACTATTGAACTCCAAAAAGTTCATCTAATTTATCCTTGTAGTTGGCTAAGCGATGAGGTGCTTTTCTCTGATTAGATGCCCCGTCATCACTAAGTATCTTTCTCACTATGAGGAGCTGATGAGGGTCTTGCATCTCCGTTCGAGTTCCATGAAGTAAAATTGTTGTGTAAACCAAAGGCAAGGAAAAATGGAGAGCAAAGCAAATCTGGGTTCACCTTATTAATACCCATTACACTCTAGCATATTAAAGAACTAAATGTAAGAGAATATTATCTAAGAACATTATCTGGCGACCTACAATCTACACCCATTTAAATTCTGGTTAGGGAGCATGTTAGGTGAGGAACAATACAATTTTTGAAGCCAAAGTTTCAGTCTCTAAATATGATTTTTGAGGGCATCAAGAAGTTGGTGGTAAATTGGTTTATACATGTGAGAGGTTTCAACCTATCCAAGAGATTGGACCTTAGGAAGGTCTTGGCTAGCCACCATGAATAGCAGAGTGGTAATGACTATATTGTCTCCCCATTCCCCAATGAATTCCTTTAGAGGAGATTACTGAAGCTTAACTTTGAATAGATCTCCCTTGGGAACCGTGGGCTGGGGAGGATTGGTTTGGCTATAGGAACTTGAAGACGAGTTCTCAAGGTTGTATTTGGTAAGATAGGCTCAGTGAACTTGAAGAAAGTGGAAGCTATAGTTTTGTTACAAGGCTTGTTTATCTACTGAGAATACTTCCTGAGTTCCTAGGGGCTAAGAGCAAAAATGGACTCTTCTAATTCAGTTATGTGGGTTCCAAGGTTGGAGGGAGCCCCGGAAGCTTGGTTTTATTTTTGGTCCACATTTAGCACTTTTGAGGAAAGATTCCAATTGAACTTCTGTTCATATCAATAGAAGCTCTAACATAACCAACTTTTTACAATTTTTTATTTTATTTTCCATAATATAATTTTTTTTTGATCGGTAAACAAGCAAATATATATATAAAGAGAAAAAGGCAAGGATACAGGAGCATTCCATAATATTATTGAAATATATATTATGGAAATATAACTTCGTCCTTACTTATCCATCTTGATAGTCACATCTGTTAGTTGGTATCATTTCTCGTCAGTTATCATCCAAGACAGTCAGTGATGACTTTGAAGAAAATATCATTCTCTTGTATCATCCAAGGTTCATGTCGATATCGCATGACATGTCGAGCTGTGGAAAAAAGATATTTTGGGGATATATCAATATTGTGGGAACAATATCGCACATGGAGGGAAAAATTGAAAAAAAACAGTGAAAAACATGAAAATTTTCAATTAAACTCCAGTGTTAAAATAAGTGCTAATACACATCTGAGAGAAAAAAAATTTAATGTATATAAGAGATGCAATGAGGAGTGGGCCAAAGATATGTGCTGACTTTGCCGACAATGTATGATTCACTAATATTGATGCAACTTACACAAAAAACTTCATTCGTTTCTCAATCAAGTATACCAGTTAACTCAAATACAATCAGTTTCATACATAATAGTTAATACATCAATAATGGTATCTCCAACTCCAAGTATCCAACCTCAAAACCTACAATCACAAGCTCACAGCCACATGGAGTTATGCGGAGGGTCAAAATCATCTTTGTCCTGACTAGGCTGATTATAGTACTGGTTCTCTACATAAGTACAATATTGTGCCTAAGCCTTTGGTTAAGTTTTATTCAAAAATTGTTAAAACCCCCTTTATATAGGATATCACATGATATGGGGGATATATCATGCGATATATCCCATATATCACACTATATATCCCATATGTCGCACGATATCCTACGAGAAAATGCAAAAAAAATGTTCAAAAATTACGATCGATATATCCAACAAATTGTGTGATATTTCGGATATACCGCACGATATTTTTGAAAAAATGTAAAAATTTAAATACCTAATATAGATATTTTGGGACCCATCAAATTTGAGATATATCGTCGACATTTCAAACCATGGTATCATCTAATGGGAACTTTGTTGAACTCTCATCCTCTTTTTCTTGTTTGTTTTGCTTCAATTATAGTCTGCAATTCAGGCTGGGAGTTTCTTTGGAATGTTGACCTCGTTGCCTTTTCTTTTCATGTTATAGGTTTTTCTCTCTTTATCTTTCATCTTCTTTTCTTTCTTTCAGTCTTTCTTCTCGTTCTTCTTCTTATTGGATCAGAGTAACACAAGCCTCTGAAATTCTGGTCCATCATCATGACTTAGTTTCACTTCTTATGTAACAAATAATGTTTGGAATCTTCTGTCTCCTGCAATTGTTGAACTTAAGATTTTTTTTTCTCATGCCAATTTTTTCTTTTCTGGAGCTGTTTATTTCTATGGATTAGATTTTAGGTACTTAAAGGCAAAATTATTCTACTGCAGCTTCATCGTATCTTTTTCATTTCATGCGGCCAACTCTGAAAATGACGGCAAAAGGCTACAAGACTTCCTCTTGACAATGGAGGCTTCTATTAAGGATCATCCATTATGGACTGGTGCCACTGAGGTGGAAATTGACTGTGCCATTGAGGTAAATTATTTTATAGCAGATAAATGCTTTTTATTGCAGGCACTTTCACTTTTTCATCTTGTTGATCAAGTTTTAACTTGCTAGCAGTGTGATTTTCCATGATTTGGTTGAAATTTTGTTAATTAGTCTAAATTTGGTCAATCAGAATTTTGAAGTGGAATATTTCTTACCTTAGTATATGAACATAAACTGAAGGTGTAATGGTTGTACATAACTGTACATTGAGAATAGTGTAATGAATAGCACATGATACATAACTTATTTAGTAAACTTCATTGGAAATCCAAAATGGTGGGTGAGGACAATATTCTTTTGGAAATCTGTTCTATTGTAGACTGTAGAACTATGAAGTTTTCAAGTTTGGTTGTTAGGAGAAACCACCCAAATTTTCCCCTATGGAGCGTTGGTAATTACGATCTATGATTTGATGAATTAAGGTGCTATGTGGTGATGATCTGATGATGAAAAGGAATGCCTATGATTGCAGTTGTTGAGCCTTCAAATATATTCAGAATAAGCCCCTTTGGTCGAAAGAAAACGAAACACAGTTGATGTGTCATTCTAACCGCATTGTTTGCAAGCTGATTACATTTTGTTTTATCAGGAAAGAAAGTTAATTCATGCGGGTTCAGATTAGATAATTGCCTAAGAATAAATAAGTTAACTATTGAACATATCAATCCATTTTTATCAATGATGCTACTGACTATTTGGCGGAAGATTTGAGTGGAGGTGTCTTGTTTAGTATGTTTGGCTGTCTGGGCCATGCTTGATCCCTACTTCATACGTATAAAGAAATTCTCTATCTTCCCTGCTCACTTCTGGCCATTGTTCGGAATCAATGTCGAGTTGATCTGCTCTACAGGCTGCACTCAATCTATCTTCCCAACAGGCCTAATTTTCTTTTGATTTTGAGCACTTGAATCCACTTGGGTCACATCTAGACAAATCTATCATGGTTGGTGATGTTAGGAAGAGATTTTGACCACCAACAGAGATCTAAGTGCTTTGACGAAGAATAGTGGCCTCGGTTCGGACTTCCAGTAGATGGACTCCCAATCAACCTAGGCCCTTTCCAAGTAATAAGCCTTAGCAATCTCAGTTTGCTGCTGCCAATCCTTAGCAAACTTGTAAGCAGAGGGACTCCTCTCGGTCGGGGCCAATCCTTAGAAAACTTGTAAGCAGAGGGACTCCTCTCGGCCAGTTTCCGAAGCATTGGAAATCCAGATCGGCTCAAAGAATCACTGGCGTGGTTTCCCTCCTTTTGTTTCTCCAAGTTTTTCCTTGAAAGAACTTTGTTTATCGGCAGAGCAAGGAAGAATTGATTCAGAAAATCAAGTTTTTTTTTTCAATTTTTATTTGATGCAATTATAACTGATTCAAATTATATATGAATTAGTCTAGGGATACTCCCAAAGTGTACTCCCATATATACTCCCAAATCCTAATCGTTTATCTCAATTATTAAGCGGTTAGGGTTCCAGCTGATGTGGCAATAGAAAAGACAAAATAAGCCAACTGAAATCCTGGCCCTTAGTGGTTGGTTATAAACGGTTAGGATTAGGGAGTATATTTGGGAGAATAATTGGGAGTACCCATAGATTGACTCATTATATATATATATATAGCGTAGCATTCAGGACAGTGTGGTTGATTAGAGAGTAAGGTGAGCGCATGCATCGTAGCCGTTTCTAAAAGGTAGTGTTGCAATCCAACGGTTTGAGAGTTAGTTTTCAAAACCGGTATTCTTAACCTCAAAACCACTGTTCTAAACAAAGAAAACCACGGGTTTTCTCTTCTTTTAAACTTAACCTTCTTACCCTCAAAACCACTGTTTTAAACTCAACCTTCAAAAGGATTAAAGGACTGAGATACGTCATTGAGAGGGTTGGGGTTTCATCACTCGCCGACAAAGGGTTTTTGTTGCCACCGGAGAAAAGTGATTCGTCACCGCTGACAAAGAGATTTTGTTGCTGCCGGAGAAAAGGGATGAGCGACCACCGCTGATCCACGAAAGGATTCAATGAAGCTCTGTTATTCACATTCAAGCCATCATAGAAACTGAAAATTGCATGAAATCATAACAAAGCTAGGGTTTTACCAAAGCATCATGCGTACGCCATCAGAAAATGGCATAAAGCAGAAGCACACAAGGACCTTTGCCAGTGAAATCAAAAGAGTTAAACACAGAATCTGTCACATTACATTTCTTCCACCATCAACAAAGCAGAAAATAAATGAAATCTATGCTTCGCAGGAGAGAGAACAAAGGACGGAATGGTTGTAGTTTGGATTAAATACCATTAATGAGCCGAATTCGAAGAATCACAAAAGCAAGCTATGGTTTCAACAGAAGAGTGCAAGCTTCGAAGCTGGTTTTACCATTATGCCATTAGAGAAGTTTTAGTTGCAGATAGAGTGAAAGGAGAGAGAGAGATAACCCGGATAAGCAAACCGAAGGTTGAGTTTTCTTTGTTTAAAACAGTGGGTTGAGTTTAAAGCAAGCTAGGGTATCAATGGCGTATCTCATCCTTAAGGTCGAGTTTAAAAGAAGAAGAGAAAACCCATGATTTTCTTTGTTTAAAACAGTGGTTTTGAGGGTAAGAGTACTGGTTTTGAAAACTAACTCTCAAACCGTTGGATTGCAACACTACTTTTTAGAAACGGTTACGATGCATGCGCTCACCTTACTCTCTAATCAACCACGCTGTCCTGAATGCTTCTCTATATATATATATATATATATTTAAAGACCAAGATATGCCGTACAACGTTATGACTTTGTTTAGCTATGTATTCATTCTATGATTGCATTATATTGTAATGCATTACACCACATTATGGATGGATATGATGCCAGAGATTGTTATGAAAGTTACCTCAACAGTTCCTTGTACTTAGTCTAGTCCATGCTACTCAATCTGGTCTGTCTCAACTCCTACTCACCACATTGCTATAGTTTCTAAACACTTTGAGTGGCTTGTCTTTGCCACTGTATTGTTCTCACCTACTCAATTACCATTTCTGACAGGCATGCTTGAACGAGAATGCTTGGAGTTTGCAAAAATGACAAAAGCTATAACAAAATATGCCTCCTTAAGGGATAACTTGTTTAGAACTAAATCATTTAGAGTGACACTAAAGGACTTCTAACTAACAAGTACATGAGTGGACAACTAGTAACTATACGATGCCAAAAGATGGCTACTCATGGTAGTGCATAGAGATCAGTCATGCCGATTGCTGCTCACCTTTCCAGGAGTTATGGTCAAAAGTATGCTACCATAATATGCTTGATTATATCATGGAACATAGGGGTTGGCAAAAATAGGAATGACAATGTATCTGTAGCAATATGTAGTCATTGAGAGCACAACTCCAAATCTTACCTCCACTATCAAAGATGCTGCCTATATTCATCCATAAGTGGCATGAGGTAGCTCTCTCTTCCACTTCAGGACTTAAATCTTGCAACGACAGTTAGTTTCGTACTTTTCTGAGTAAATACATTTCAAACGTGTCGTATTAGAAGATAAATCTTAAAAAGACAGTTTGTTTTGTATTATTCCAAGTCAAAACATTTCAAACGTGTCTTACCAGAAGTAGACTGTCATCTCTGAGAGAGCGTACTATTTTTCATCTTAATAGGTTATGATGTTTAATTGTATGTTTCATGCAAATAAGATTTCTGGAGTTGGAGAAATCTTAATGTAGCTGAAGATTCTTTGAACAGCTTCAAGATGAGGCAATCATGCATTGTGTGTGCATGAACTGGCCAACCACATAGAAAATATGATAGAATGGTCTAATTATGGTGTGCCGTGTCAACTTCACTGCCAATCTTGGTATCTAGGATTCACCTTCAAGTGGACATTTAATATTGTTATTTTATTAAGGATTTGCTTTTATTCTTTGTTCGGGACTTGTTAATTGGTATCAATGCTTATATTAACCTTTGTAAGTTCTATGGAATAATTGTGTTGCAATTCCTATGTTCTCTCATATTGGTGCATTTGATTTGCTAAATCGTGTTACATGATGCCATGCATTGAAGACTCATTCTAATGGGTTGAAGACTCATTCTAATGGGTTGAAGACTCATTCTATACAAGTTGAAAATGAGTAATGACCACATTACGATGGTTTACATGTGTTGAGATAGTTATTATTATTGGTGGAGATACAACATATCATGTTATTAAGGGCATTATTGTAATCTTCTTTTATAAGTGGTATAAATAATAAGGAGAATCAGCCCCTAATATTTTCTCTCTAATTTTCCCTTCTCTTTTTCCTCTCTTCTCTTCTTCTTTTCATCTAGGGTTTCTCTCTACTACATGAAGTACGGCTTCTTTCAATAAAATTTCCTTTTGATCTTTTCTATATATACTGCAGGCTTTGGAGAAGTATGTCATGACAAAATTGTTCAGCCGGACATTTACTTCTTCTCTAGACGATGCTAAGATTGACCAGGAGATCTCAGAAAAAATACGCTTGTTGCAAAACTTCATTAGACCTGAACATTTGGATATACCTGGAGTTCTTCGTAATGAAGCTTCGTGGCTGGTACTCATAGTTTCTGTATTTCTCAAATTTGGAATATACAGCCAAGTTTCAATTATATTGTACAACCAAGTTTAAATTATATTGCAAGCACAGCATCTCTAAGGATTAATCACAGTTCATTCTGTGCTGCTGTTGTAGGGGAATCATCTTAGGCGAAGTCTCGGTGTTACTTGCATACACATTAACAATGGAAGTAGTTTTAAAAAGTTATTTCACTCCCTCATATGCACATTGGCTGAGGTTTGCAGGCTGTCTGAATGATCAATGAAGAAGATAAGAGGAAACATTAGATGGGATATGTTTTTTTTTTGAGGTTGAAGATGGGATATGCTAATATTGTGGAGTTGGGTTATCAGTATTTAACAAAACAATGTGGCCGTATAAAATATCTTGTGCTATCTTTTGTATTGTTCGTGTCTTTTCAAGCACTCATGGTTGATGCTTCTGGTCTTTTCCGTGCACTCATGGATTACCCATATTTACACTTCGACGGTGTTGCCCTCGAACCATTATTACCAAGTCAGGGTTTGGGAATTATTCGTCTAGGGAAAATTTTGAAAAAAATCGGCAAAATTCGGAAATAATCGGGAAAATTTCGGGTAAGAAAAGAAAAAAATATAAAATATGATTACTAATTATGAAAATTATAAATAAATATAGTTCATATATTAGATATTTATTCGGGACTTTTTCAAAAAGTTGTGAATAATTCATGTTTAATTCGCTAAATTCATGATTTTTTTTAATAAGTCGCTATTTTTTTCAAAGCACGTGAATACTTCGGAAATTAATCATTCGATGAAAAAGTCAGGCACTATTCGGGATTTTCTGAAAAAATCGGAGAACTTGGTAACTATGCCTCGAACCCCTCGGGGGGCGCTTCTCCATTTCTTGGTTTTGTTGCTGTCCCCCTGGACCCCCCGGCTCCAAATACTGGGGGGTAAATTGTCAGAGTTGAGTGAAACGCAGGTCCAGCTGACATAATACAAGACATAACGTAAAAAGAACTTGTAAAATGATCAATTTACCATCAATGCTTGCCACTAGATTGTTCTCATGAAGACACATGGAATTCACATTCACTCTTCTGTCCTCTTTTCTGGAGTTTAATCTACATGAGAACTTATTATGTGCTGGAGTATAGTCCTGAAAGATTATTTTCTAAAAATCATTTAATATCACTGAATGGCTGGGACGATCTCTCTAGTTTTTCCTTTATATTTTCTTCCTAAATTTATAATCCTTGTGTTGCAAATAATTGTTCACAATTAATCGTCTGAAGGAGTAGCCTTTTATTTTCAGCTTGCAGAGAAAGAACTGCAGAAAATCAATACTTTCAAAGCCCCTCGCGAGAAGCTGCTATGCATTTTGAATTGCTGCAGGGTCATCAACAATCTGTTGTTGAATGTTTCAATGTCAGAAAAGCGTGTCCTAGCAGGGGCTGATGACTTTCTTCCAGTTCTTATATATGTTACCATCAAGGCAAGCTCTTCTTGGTAATAAGCAATTCTGCCTATCATCAGATGTTGAATCTTTTAACTCTTGTTTTTCATGTTTTGTGTGTAGAATGTTTGACATGAAGTTGTGAAGTGTGATCTTTATAAGGATTAAACATTAAAATCATATGGACTTCTGCATTCAACATACAGTTTTTTGAGTTTGCTTGTTTGTTTCTATCTCCATTGCGAAAACTTTTTTGCAATCTGAAAATCTTTGAATCATGCTGTTAAATTCGTATTTCCCATTAATTGAGCCCATGAAGAAAGCTGTTATATTTTTCATTATGATTAGGGCCTTGGGGGTAATTGAGCTGCCCCTCCTGTAATGGAGCTGAGGCCCCTAGAAATCTAAATTTTGTACCTACACCCCCTCACTT
This sequence comes from Tetracentron sinense, assembly GCA_015143295.1. Lineage (NCBI taxonomy): Eukaryota > Viridiplantae > Streptophyta > Magnoliopsida > Trochodendrales > Trochodendraceae > Tetracentron > Tetracentron sinense. The sequence continues at coordinate 1,105,423 of CM026556.1, forward strand.
CTAATTTCTAAATTCCAGAACTACCCTTTTATGACCCTAAGAGTATCAACACATCACCCGACTCGCTTATAAACTAGTTGAAAAGGCAAAACCCAAACCTTACCCTAATAAGAGATCCTTCATGCTTCAACACTGATCCGCACCCCAAACATATTAAAATAGATTAACAAAAATAAATAAAAATTAGTAGAGAGTTGATGGTATTGCATCTTTCGAGGAGCAAGTTTATTGGAGAACTTGCCAGCTCCTCTTAGATTGGTGTTTGATAAGGAGGGACTTTGAGGATGAGGGGCTGTTCTTTGTGTTATAGTAGAGCTTTCTCTCTTATATTTTGTTGTTCATAATCTGTTAGAATGTTTTGCTTTCTTATTATTTTTGGTTCACACTCTTTGTGAACCTTTGTAGCCATTTGGAGGTTGTACCTTGCTATCTTTATATATATATCAATGCACACTTACCAATAAAAAAATTAAAATGATATTTAAAACAAATTAAAATCTAATCGATTAATTAATTAATTGGGTTAGCAGTCAGGTTTAGAAAAGCAAGTTCCAAACTTGACCCATTTAATGGAAGTGATCAAGAGGATAATATGGTAGGTTAAAAGTTTGAGAAAAATGTGAGAGAAGAGGAAAGGACGTAATCACTTAAGGATAGTTTTAGAATTTAAATGTTAAAAATTAAAATAGAAGTGCAAGGACTTGGGTACCAAATGTAATTTTGAAAGGCCTCAATTCAATAGAATTGGATTAGTGGGAGGACAACTCAATAACCACTAATGATAATAAGGTAGACATGTGTAGTGTGCTAATTCACTAGCTGATGATACAAGGTGCATTAATATAGAGTGCTTTCGTCAAGTTGTTAGCCTGCTACAATTAATTATGACACCTATTTTCAATTGATAAGACTGAATGCTTTATAGAGCAAAATGTTGGGCTGCTAAGAAGCAACATATTAACAGAATTAGTGTAGCCAGGATGAGGATGTTGAGATGGATGAGTGGGAATACAAGGAAAATTGAGCGTGAATTTGGGAGTAACTCCAATAGGTGATAAAATAAGGGAGAGTTGACTGAAATGATTTGAACATGTTGAGAGAAGATCACTAGCGGCTACAGGAAGAATAATGATGCACATTGAAGGCTATAAGGGGGAAGAAGAAGGCCATAATAACGTGGATGAAGTTAGTGAGAAAAGATTTGAATCTTTGATAACACACTACTTAACTGAAGCTGTGACATTTAATAAAGCATTCGTGTTGCCGATCTCAAATATTAGAGATTAGGTGTTGATGACGATGATGACATATTTTCAGTTGATATCCTTCATTTTATTTTAGCAAATGCATGTGCTATAATACAATCACTTCTTTATTCGCAATAGGAAGTATTAATCTGAAGTTTGATAAGCATACGTCAAGATCTGTCTCTTTGCCTACTTTTGGAGATTACTTGTTGGGACTTTGGCTTTAAAAGCTCAACTTCCCTAGATCCATCTGCAAAGCATTTTCTCTTGAGTGTATTGCCCACCATTACATTGGCAACGAGGAGTGTTATAATAGACATGATCACCTCACACGAAAAGTCAGAAAAATACAAAAAACAAGTGTGTACAATGGTGATATACAAATGACATTCATTTGTTGTTTAATACATCTAATACTCATACAATTAATAGGATGAGCACATCAATAATAGAATTTGAATATAATTAGACGACATGTACATACAATACACGCATATACCAGAGGGCATGTACATACAGCGTTAGTTGTACCATGTCTCTATTGTAGAGCCACGGCCGACCAAGCAAGACATGGCAAGTATCGCTGGGTGCAACATCACACCACACTCTTCCTTGTACTTGTTTCCAATAGAGAATGAAATCAAGCACTTAGTAATGACAAGAACCTCAATCCCCTTCTTAAAGCATTGGATTTGATAAGGTCAGGGATGTTTGTGTTTCTTTCAAGTTCAACATGTCTACCATGTTTTGAAATACAATGTTTTCACTACTACCACAATCAATAAAAATAGTGCAAATCTTACCTCCCAATGTACATGTGGTATAGAATAGATTGTGGTGCAGCCACTTTCCATCATTAAGAACCCTTTTGGGAGTTGTGAAGCTTTCGCATGGTTGCCGACATTGATTTTGGAGGACCATGACTTCATGTCCTTGGTCTACAAAGTAATCAGCTTCCGGTACTTCTTTGTCTTCATATTCCTCTTGTAGGGATTGCCCTACTAAGATACGGTTGCTGCCCTGTCACAAATTCAGCTTGGATGCCACCTACATATTTTTTCATACTATTTCCTTCCTCTACTATGTTGATTTTCACATCTGGTGGTGGATTCGAGCACTTGTAGGCTCGGTGGCCAGAATTATAACAGCAGAAACATGTTGGAATGTTTTTTGTCCCGTTTCAGGGTGCCACAGTCACATGCCCCATATTGCCTCCTCTCGGTTGGGATTAGGCCTAAAAAGGGGTCATTGGGGAATAGTTCCATGTTCCATAGGTGCTTCTGGATTTTGTATTCATGAGAAGAGACTTTGCTGTCCAACTGCAAAAAACTTTGGCGTTCCAATCTTGTATCCTAAGCCCCAATTTTGGAATAAAAGCACTTTCTAGAAACCTTCTAATTTAAGTCCAAAAATTCAGTTAAAATCACTAATGTCCCCTTTGAAAAAAACCAGGTTACCCACTTAAAAAATTCTAAATATCCACAGCTGATGTGGACCATATGGTATGTCTGTGCCCCCCCCTTGTGCTGATGTCATGCAGACATCAGTACCTTTTGTCCTCATATGCTGACATCTTTATGGGGACTGATCTGCTGTACCTTCATTGTATTTAGTATTTACAACCATATCAGCCCCTAGAATTTTTCACTCTTCCTTCGATAAACCTTTAAACCTCCAATGGGCCCTCCATTAGTCCAATGTATGCTTGATTGGGTTGCAATTGTGGAAATAAAAATTGCCGAAACCGATACGAAACATATGATACGTGTAGGTTTCGGTAGCCCCTAGAACAATATTTATACTGATATGATTATTAGTTATTTATGTTTCAATTCATTGTGTAATTGACTAGTTGTATTTGTGTTTGCTTTGAGTCGCTTCCCATGACTTTATATTTGGTAAATTTGGTTTCTAATTTCCTAGAATTCATTTGATTTTTAAAAAATTAATTTGATTTTTTTGAAAAAATAAATATGTATCGTCAAACCGATACCGAAACTGATACGTATAGGTTTCGGTTGGAACCGATGCATCCCTCGAAACCGTATTTTTAATCCTTGGCTGCAATACTATCCTTGCTATTTGTGTCTGAATGCGGAAGAGATTGTGAACCACTTACTCTTGCACTGCCGGTTGTCTTCGGGCTTTGAGCTTGGTTCTTGGCTCGCATGGGTGTGGAGTGGATCTTCCCTCTTTCCTTTCTGAGCTTCTTATCTGAATGACATTTGATGACTTTGGTGGGTGTTGAGGAAACCATTTGGACTTTTTTGCCTAGTGCTCTTTCGTGGACTATTTGGAATGAGAGGAATGGTCGCGTATTTGACAATTCCTCTTCTTTACTTCATCGGATCCGCTCCCGGGTGCAGCCATCGATTGTGGACTGGAGCTCCACAAGCTCGATTGGCCAAGAAGTTAGGGAAGCCCTCTTATTTTGAAGCGGCAACTGCTTAGTTGCTATGTTACTTCATTTCCTTCCTTGTTAGTCCTGTATGCATCTTTATCTTATTTTACATCTCTTTAAATTGCTCTGTCTTTTTATATATATCTGATTTAACGATAAAAAAAAATTGTATGAATGTGTTGCTTTTTGTTTATTTATTATCGGTAATAGATGGTATATATATATATATATATATTCAAATAAAATATAGTATAAATCTAAGAGGAAAAGAGGTTCACAAAGGATATGAACCATGAATAAAAGAAACTAAAACTATTAACATCTACTACAAAAGAGACGAGGAGAAGAGATGGAATCATAAAGCGTCAAAACCCTGCAAATCAATTCTCCTCAAAATCCTTCCCTGATGGCACACCGTGTTCGAAGAAGCTGCCGTGCAAGAGTTTAACATTCTTCTCAGAAGAGGCAAATTCTTCAAAAAATCTTCTTCTTCCTCTCAAACCCTAATCACTAAAACCCTAATACTCGTCCCCTTCAATCCAGCTTGGTATCGGAGCTCCGAGGAAGAACAAGGGAACACAACGCAAGAGGAGGAACCACCAAGTGTGATGATGTCAGCCGTACGAAGCACGAACTGTCAGAATTTTTTTTTGCGTCAAAATTTTTTTTTGCATCAGAAGTTTTTGATCATGCCATGTGATAGACTGGCATTTATCGAGAATTGTGGTGATTTTTGTGGAATTTTGCGACACCTCTAGGTATGTTTGCATTTTCAAAATTTTTTGAAAAAAAAATCTGAAAATGCAAAACTGATTGATGCGATCTCTTGGTTATTTTTTGTGGAACTTTGCTGGTATTGTTTGATTCATATGATAATTCCTGAATTTTTTCCACAAGTTTCACGTGATTTGGAGCACTATTGAGCGTTGGGTGAGGAATTTACTCATATATCTTCTGGTTTTGGGGTTTTCTACAGAAATATTTCTGCATATTTTTCAGATGCTGGGCCAGCCCACTTTAATAGATCCCGCATACTCTAACCTATGTTAGGTTGCTGCGTTTTTCCTTTTGGAACCCTAGAGTTGTTTGTGGTGGAGTTTGAGCATGTACGGATAGTGAAACCCTACTTTGGGAGTTGTTTTAGGGTGGTGTAACCCTAAAATTGCAAATTTGTGTTTGTTTCATGCTTTGAATATTATGGTAGAAGAATTTGAGCTTAGTCAATCCTGTAGTACCCCTGTGCAGGTGAGAGGTAGTGCCTGGGCCAATGTGAGTGATACCCCAAATCTCCTGATTAGTACAGTAAAGTTAGATGGAACAAAATCTCTTGCTTGGTCTCAATCTGCAAAGTTGTTTATTAAAGGTAATAGGAAGATGAGGTATTCGAATGGTGCCATTCCTACTCTCAAGTCAACCAATCCGGGCTATGCCAAGTGGGAGGCTGAGAGTGCCGTTGTCATGTCATGGCTTCTCCACTCCATGCAGCCAGATATTAGTAGTGCCTACTTATTTCTTCCTTCCGCACAAGACATATGAGATGCCACGATAGAGACCTATTCTGAGATTGGAGGTGCTGCATGGGTTTATGAGTTGCGTTAGAGTATCTGACAACTAAAGCAAGGGGGTATGTCTATTCCTACATACTACTCCACTCTCCGTCGTCTTTGGGAAGAGCTGAATCACTATCATATCTTCAAGGCTAAGTGCCCCGAGGATGCAGCCAAGTATAAGAAATTGGTTTAATAAACCCGTGTGTTTGAGTTGCTTGCTGGATTGAATATGAATAATGAATAAGTACGGGTTCAGATTCTTGGCAAAGACCCAGTTTCCTGTCTTGATGAAGTATATGCATACTTACATCGTGAGGAGCGCTGTCGAAGTGCTATGCACCAAACTCCAATACTTGATAGATCTGCTTTGGCGTCCTCATTCCGGCGGGGAGGTAGAAGTGGTAGTGGTGGTCTTGGCCGAGGAGGTGGCTGTTTTGGATCCTCTGGTTCTACTACTGATGATCGGGATAAACTTAAGTGTGATCATTGTGGGCATATCCGTCATACGAGAGACACTTGTTGGGACTTGCATGGATGTCCACCCTCACGAGGCCCTTCTGGCGGTGGCCGAGGAGACGATCTGGAGGGGGCTCGAGTGCACACTCAGTTACATCCATAGTCTTAGTATCTACTGTTGTACCTCCTTCGAATAGACCTAGTCTGTCTAGTGATGAGATCGATGCCCTCCGCCGCTTCATGTCCCAGTTGGAGACTCCTAGTACCGCTAATGCTGTTTCAATCCATTACATAGGTCCTTCAGCCTCGGCTCTCAGTGCATCTATTTTTGATAATAATCGCTCCTAGATTATTGATTCAGGAGCATCAAATCATATGAGTGGTATGCCCTCTTTTTTTTATCTTACTTCATTGATTCTGGTAGACACAAAGTTAAAGTTGCTGATGGTACATTAGCATCCATTGCGGGTAAAGGGAGTGTCTCTGTCACACCCTCCATATCCCTCCTCCGTCCTTCATGTTCCTAAGTTCACTTTGAACTTTCTATCTGTTAGTCATATTACTAAAACTTTGAATTGTAGCGTCACTTTTTTCCTTCTCACTGCGTCTTTTAGGACTTGGAAACGAAGAGGATGATTGGTACGGGCCATGAGGAGCGAAGATTGTACTTACTCGACCCTTTGCCTCACATTGCTTCATCAGTCCAGCAAATACCCTATGGTGTTCGGAGTATTAGTAGAATGGAGGAGTTATTCCGATGGCACAAATGTCTTGGCCAACCCTCTATTTCCTTTCTTAGGCGTTTATTCTGCATTTATCTGTTTCTAATTTGCCTTCCTCTTTTCAATGTGAAACTTGTGAATTTGCAAAACATCGTCGAACTTCATATCCCTATAGTGGTAATAAATGTAATTCACATTTTTATCTCGTGCATTCCGATGTGTAGGGCCCATCCCCTGTTACTTCCTCGTATGGTTTTAAGTATTTTGTTACTTTTGTATATGCTGAAATCTAAGGGTGAAATTGGCACTGTTCTTTTCACACAATAATTGCCACTCAGTTTGATGCCTCAATTAAAGTACTTTGGTCAGATAATTGGGGGGGGGGGGGGGGAACGGGGGGGGGGATATGTCTACTAGTTTAGCTATTTTTTTTATTCTCATGGTATCATTCATTAAACTTTTTTTGTCGGCACACCCCAACAAAATGATGTGGCTGAGTGAAAAAGCAGAGATCTCTTGGAAGTCACTCGTTCTCTTATGCTTATTATGAATGTGCCTAAACTTTTCTGGTCTGATGCCGTATTGACTGCTGCATTCTTAATTAATTGAATGCCTTCCCGAATTTTGGACTTCCAATCTCTTATTTCCCTGTTATCTCCTTCCCCTCATGTGTTTCTAGTGGTCCCGCAGATCTTTGGGTGTATCTGCTTTGTGCTCGTTCTGCTCGCACCAAGCTCGATCCTAAGGCTTTTCGCTCTCTTTCTTTGGTAAAGGGGTATAAATGCTATCATCCCCCTTCTTACCGGTCCTTCGTCTCTATGGATCTTACTTTTTTTGAGTCTACTCCATATTTTTCATTTTTTCTGCCAAAGAGACATCTATTCAGGGGTAGAGCATCAGTGAAGTGATCTCTCATTCTCTTCCTATTTTCCCTTCTAATAGCGATTGTAGACAGGGGCAGTGTGAACCTGTGGCCAAGGAATTGCAATTATACAAGAGAAGCCAGAAAGATCCTCATGAGCCCCATCAAGAGACCTCTTCTGATCTAGGTAACATTGTTCATTCTAGTTCTGATATTACTGACTCTGAAGTTCTTATTGCTTTTAGGAAAGATACTAAAGCATGTACTCAACATCCTATTTCGAATGTTGTCTCTGACCATGCTTTGTCTTCTTCGTATTGCTCTTTCTGTGTTTGTCCCTTGCAACTTAACAGATGCAGTGTCTCAACCAGAATGGAAACATGCTATGGAAGAAGAGATGTGTGCTCTTGAAAAAAAAAGTACCTGAGATATGGTTAATTTACTAAGAGGAAAGAGGCCGGTTGGATGTAGTTGGGTATTTACAGTAAAACACCACTCTGATGGCTCATTTAAGAGATACAAAGCTCATTTGGTTGCAAAGGGGTATACTCAAACTTACGACATAGACTATTAGGAGACATTTGCTCCAGTTGCAAAAATGAACTCAGTGAGAGTCCTTTCATTTGCAGCTAATCAGGATTGACTCTTGTTTCAGCTTGATGTAAAGAATGCATTTCTTCATGGTGATTTAGAGGAAGAGGTGTATATGTTACCTCCTCTTGGGTTCAAATGTTCATCAGATGAAGGACATATGTGTAAGCTGAAGAAGACATTGTATGGATTGAAGCAATCCCCCAGAGCATGGTTTGAGCATTTCCGTAATGCTATGGTGAAGAATGGTTATAAAACAAGTCAAGCATACCACACATTGTTCCTCAAGCGATCTTGTCAGAAGGTGACTGTCTTGATTGTTTATGTAGATGACATTGTTGTAATAGGTGATGATCTGGATGAGATAAAGTCACTGAAGGGAAAGTTAGCAAAAGAATTTGAAATCAAAGACCTTGGTCTTCTAAAGTGTTTCCTTGGGATTGAAGTTGCCCGATCTAAGAAGGGCATATTTGTCTCTCAACGCAAGTATGTACTTGACTTAATCGAGGAGACAGGCATGATGGGTTGTAAGCCATGTGATACACATATAGACCTGAATCATAAACTCAACGAAGCTAGTGGGAAACATCTGCCAGATGCTGGGAGGTGCCAAAGACTTGTTGGCAAACTATATATTTGTCCCTTACAATGCCAGACATTGCCTATGCTGTCAGTGTAGTTAGCCTAATTCATGCATTCACCCATGGTTCAAAAACCTGAAAACTCGACTCCACTCGAAAGTTAGCTGGGTCGAGTAACTCGGAAAACTTGAAAAAAAACTCGACTCAGTCCAGCTCGAAATATATATATATATATAATAACTTGAAAAACCTGAGTTAAAAGAACTCAAAGTGTGCTGATTTTACAGCCACAAACCTAAAAACTAGGTTTAACAGAACTCATAGTAGGTTGTCTTTGTAGACCCAAAAAACATATGATGCAAAAACAGTGTGATGTTTGAGTTTAGGTTTAAAAATTAAAAAAATACCCTTCTGTGCCTCGACTTAGTCTGACAAATTGAAAAACTCGGCTTGACTCGACTCGACTCGATTGAGTCACCTGAGTAACTCGACAAATATTGTCTCCTTCGAGTTTTGAGGCGACTCGGCTCGAAATTCAGTCGAGTCGAGTAACTCGGTCGAGTTACTCGGGTGACTCGCCGAGTTTTCGAACTATGCATTCACCAACTACTGGTCATATGGATGCAGTGAATCAAATCCTCCACCACTTAAAGTGGTCTTCTGGGAAGGGTTGTTATTTACATGTAATGAGAACTTAAGGGTTGAAGGCTCAGTTTTTTTATAGAAGCTCTACTTCCGGGTATTGCACCATGGTTGGAGGTAATCTTGTCACATAGAGAAGTAAGAAACAAAATGTGGTTGCTAGAGTGTGGAGACAGAGTTTAGAGCCATGACCCACGATATTTGTGAATTGCTTTGGCTCCGATTACTCTTGAGTGAGATTGGACTTGACACTGAAGGTCCCATAAGCTTATGCTGTGATAATAAAGCAACAATCAATATCGCACATAATCCGGTTCAGCATGACTGAACCAAGCATATTGAGGTAGATCGCCATTTCATCAAGAAGAAGTTGAAGACGGGTTATATTTGCACCCCGTTTGTGAAGTCTAAAGATCAATTGACTGATGTGTTAACTAAGGGTCTTGGCGGTACTCAATTTCGAAGCATTGTTGGTAAGTTGGAAGTCTAAAGATCAATTGACTGATGTGTTAACTAAGGGTCTTGGCGGTACTCAGTTTCGAAGCATTGTTGGTAAGTTGGGCATGAGTGATTTCTACGCACCAACTTGAGGGGGAGTGTTGAATAAGGCTTTATGTTTATGTTATCTCTTATGCATTGTATTTTTGGTATATTATTAGTATCTCTTATATACTTATAGTATACCATTAGTGGAGTATAAATAATAAAATGTGGGAGATAGATCATCAATCTCTCTCTAATTTCCCCCTACTTTCTAGTCTTCTTCCTCCTCTCAAACCCTAATCATCAATCCAACTAAATAGCCCACCCAATAGCCCCTGACCACATAGCCCAAATCACATAAGGAGGAGCCTCCAGCAGAATTGATAACCAACTAGATAAGGAGTCCCGAAGGGACTTAGGAAATATCCAAACGATCAAACGGAGGAAAAGTCTTCTCCAGATAGCATAAGCAAAGGGGTAATGTAACAAAAGATGGTTCACCGACTCCTCCGAACTATAAGCATTGATTAGCTAACCTTCACCCTTTGTTCTTTAAGTGATCATATGTGAGTATCTTGACCAAATATGCCGACCAAGTGAATAATGATACTTTTGACGGGATACTTAGATTCCATACAGCCCTAAAGAGAAAAGGTGAACTAGAGCTGACCCGCAAAAAGATCTCTATGAGAAGCGACCTTTTCTCTAGACCATTATTGAACATCCTCCCATTGAGTACAAGGGGTGATTAAGGATAGACGACTGCCCAACATTCTAATCGATAAAGCATAGCTAGTTTTGTCGATCTTATAAAATGAAAATACTATAATTGATAATATATGACTAAATTGTATAATAAACCATAAATAATTTACCTTAGTGATTTCCTAATTAATCTGATTTTCTATTTTTAAATTTTCACTAAAAATATTTTTTTGTTCAAATTATTTATTAAATTGAATTAAGCACCATATTAAAATTAAAATAGGTAATGGTTAAACTAACACACACACAATCATTTATTTTTTTGTGATTTTATCTTGTTTTTATTAATTGTTTGAATTTTTGAAATAAAATTAAAAAATTTGTACAATGATTGGTTATTTCCCTAGTTACCAAGTTCATCGGTTTTTTCAAAAAATCCCAAATGGTACCTAACTTTTTCGTCGAACGGTTAATTTCCGAAGTTCACGTGCTTTGAAAAAAATAGTGACTTATTCAAAAAATCATGAATTTAGCGAATTAAACACGAATTATTCACAAATTTTTGAAAAATTCCTGAATATATATCTAATATATGAAATATATTTATTTATAATTTTCATAATTAGTAGTCTTATTTTATATTTTTTCTTTTCTTACCCAAAATTTTCCTGATTTATTTCCGAATTTTTCGTTTTTTTTAAACTTTTCCCTTGACGAATAATTCCCGAACCCGGACTTGGTAACTATGGTTATTTCGACATTAACTTACTGTAACAATCAACATTTTGTAACATAATTATGTAATGTTTTACTTTTACGCATTAGCGAATACGGATCACAATTTTGGTGACCTTCAAAAATATTGATATATATATATATATATATATATATATATTGGTGAAATTAGAAATTTACGCTGAAATTTCAAATTATGTTTATAGCTTCTAAGTGGGATGTTACAAGCTGACACACAGATTAGAAAACTCTGTTTTTGTCAAGGGTAGAACCCATGGCATTTATCTTCGTATTGAAAAATTCTTTTTTTTTAATCGATAACACAAGGAAATATATTGATAAAGAGAAAAGAACGGTACAAGAACAAGAAAAAGAGGAGGGTTTACGAGCTCATAAACCCCGCCCCTGTGAATACAACCAACAAAACTCCACAACCAAAGGGTGAGCCTAAGTCCAGAATAAGAATAAGCAAATCAATACAGCCTCTCCCTCAGCTCCTGCATATCACAACAAAGGCCGGCCCACTCCATGACTACCAAACGAATGCGCTCGCAAATCCTGTGTATGGTTGAGGGAGTGTTCTCAAGCACCCGGAGATTGTGCTCTTTCCATATGGACCAAAAAATAGCACCAAAAAATAGCACTGGGAAGCATCACCCAAATCTTCTCTCTAACACCTTCCTCACTTGACACAACCCAACAAAATAAGAAGTTTTGAAAGGAAGAGGGAGAGACCCAGGTTACCCACAATCTGGGGAGGAAGAACCCCCATATATCCAGCACCATAGGACAATGCAAAAATAGATGGTCCACTGGCTCAGCCACTTGGAATCACATAAGACAGCCCCATTCTTGAGCTCTGTTTATTTTTTAGCTTCAATAGGTGTTGGATGAGTGCATTTCTCCATTTTTGACCTTTTAAGCAGCTCTAGACATACATCTGTTAGTCATTTTCAGCTCTTATTTAATTTGGTTTGGACCTTGACCGATTTAGAAAGGAACTTTTAGCGTAACATATGGTATGGAGGCACTTCATTATGTGTCATGGATTGACTGTGAGGAATGAACTTGAAGAGACACTAAAGGTTCTTCATTGTCATCTGATTCAAATTCCAAGATAGTAGGCATCTGAGTAGGCATCTGATAGTTGATTACACTATATTCTCTTGACATTGTGACTGGTTTTGGAATCCTGAATTGTTTGATTATGTAAAATTCCTGAGCTGGCGATACAGTCAAAATAATCTAGTTCAATTGACCATAGCATGATGTGATAATGAATTTGCATGACTAAGATTAAAAGCATAGCATTTGAGCTTATGATCGGACTAACATCCCTTTATAGGGCTCTTAGGTTCTTTGTGGAAGTCTAAAATTTTCTCAAAAGAGGGGTCAGGTCATTGGGCTTTTGTTATGTCCCAATTGTGCATTAGGTAATTCTGAGAAGGTTCTTTTAACTCCATTTAATGCATCCATGAAAATGCGATGCAAGTTGTTTATTGATGATATCAGAAACTGTTATTTATAAAGCAGAAAAAAACTGTTCATGTTGTTTGGACTTCCTTACATCCAAAACACTGATTATTGATCACCTTGTTTCTGTTTTTTCAAGAACTAATGATTTATACCGGATCTAAAGTTTTACTTCTAAATTGGTCTCATTATAAACAGGCCAATCCCCCTCAGTTGCATTCGAACCTCAAATTCATCCAACTGTACAGGCGGCAAACGAAACTTATTTCCGAAGCTGCTTATTATTTTACAAATCTCTTCTCTGCCAAGTCGTTTATTGCTGACTTAGATGCCAAGTCTCTCTCCATGGATGAAGTTGAATTCCAGGAGGGCATGCACGCAGCAAGGTTGGCCAACAAAGTGACACAACTAGAACCCTCCCCCACATTGGAGGAGACGACAGGGCAGTGGCAGACAGGTCCCGGTCCTTCCACAAGAAGACCTGATAAAGAACCCATGATTGACGGTGAGCTCTAAAATGCCAAAACGCCCTTGTTATCTCATGAAAGGAAATCAGGAGATCTATGCCAAAACTGGACTTTCTTTTATGGCCATATCTATCTGTTACAACGAGATAAACAGTACTGCAACACACAAGATCGGTGAATTTTGATACTGATAAAAATAAGAAGAAAAAAGGAAAAAAAGGAAAGAAAGTACCATCTGTTCCATTGGCTTCTTCTCTAAAAACCTCTGAAAAAGGGTATCCTAACCGGATGAGATCTGTGTGGAAATAGTCTCCTAGATTTAGTCCATTGAATTGTTGGAACGCCTCACACTGTGAGAGTGCCAGTCTGCTGGACATGGCTCTAGATTTCCCATACTGTCAACATTTTATCTGAGTAATGATGTTATGACAGGGACATTATATTGGAATATTTCTGTCTATATATCACATTAACCAATATATCTGAATGCCTTTTTTGACACTAGGTGAGGTAGATTATCCTTTTATGGAAGCAGAGGCTGGAGAACTAACAGTTAGGGATGTTGAGAAATTGCTGGCTGTGTATAAGGATGTGGTGATGAAGTATTCAAGGCTTTGCAAGGCTTTCAGAGGCGTATCTCTATCCAACAAACCCTCTGTTCCTATTTTAGAAGAAACAGATGTCTTGCCAGAGCAGCTCGAGGCAACAACAACAAAAACAACGACGTCGAGCACGATAAAGGAGAATGAAGAACTACCTTAAATTAGTTGTTATAGTATTTATATAATTTTTTGTTTTCCTTTTCATTTTTTCCTACTGCTTAATTGCATAAGCTCTCCAAGGAACAGTATTATTACAAATGCATGTACATTCAAATCAGTAACTTGCTTAGTTACACAACTGCCAGTTCCTGGAAAACCTGCTTAGACCAATTCCCACAATATATATAGAAGAAACTCTTACATTTATAAAAGCAATAGTCTCCTGGGGCAGAGGAGCTAGGGGACTATTCCCCTTCGCCCTCACAATGCCCATTTGAACCATGGTCAACAAGTTTTAACCCCCATGGTTAATAATTTTTTTTTAAAATTTGTTTTTCTAAAAACCCAGGTTAGATGCTTATAAGGGTTAGTGAGAGTAAAAACGGGGGACATGTGGCACGAAAAGAAATTCACCTTCTGTATAAAAATACATAAACGAAAGGCATAACAATAAAAATCTAGTTGCTTTCACAGGTACTGTTTGGTCTATGGTGTTGGCTCAGAGAAAGCGATATTAGTTACAAAACTGTTGTAGAAGCTAGGATATATATCAATCCAAAGCATCGATGCTTTGGTACTACTATATTGAATGGTTTAGGAATGCTATAGGTTGAGTGGGAAGTCCTAATAAAAAGAATACATATATATGATCATATATATTAATGTGCTTATGCCATTAATAGAGTTATACCTGGACACCCAACAGGTATAACTCAAACCTTATGCCATCACATATTCATATTCATAGGCTGCTTATCATATAAACTAGGCATTAGGGTACTTAATAATATTAGATAAGAGAACTCTATTCTGACATGTCAAAAACATTTGCACATGAAGGGTAAAAAAAATTATGACCACCTTACTTTGAGCATATCAAAAACAGTGTCGTGTTCTTCCTGTAAGAGGGAAAAGCCTGCCCAGCAATTCCGAACATCACCTGAGATAGGAATCCCTTTCTTATTGTGTTGAAGAAGTCCATCTTCTGAGATCTTTAGCCTCCCATCTTTGAATGTCCTCACTCTTCCCATGCCCTCCTTGTTATTCCCATTAATTACACTTTCATCCCTAGTTCAAATAGGAAACAAAAATTTAAGATCCTACACAATGCACATTACTTAAATTTGCAATGCATGGAATAGGAAATGTTTGACTGCAAAGAGGTTAAAGCGTTAAAATACATTTAGGTAGGACCCTGTTTGACCACATACTTTGTGAATTAATCAACAAAAAAGTTGCATAATATTTGGTACTTTTTGAAAAAATCAAAGAACTTTGTTACTCTGAGTAGGACTGAAGATTTAGCATTCTACTGCATGAGATGCATTTTGAGGATAAATAAGGGTTTAGTTTTGCTAATCTGGTAGGAAAAGTTTTATGTTAAAATGGTATTAATTATTCCAAAGGCTACAACTATGTAATGTAATGTAATGGATATGAGCAGTTCTTTAATTAAAATTGCAATTTAAATAAATTAACTAATGAAAACCAACACCCCCACCTCTTGCATGAGTGGTAGAGGTGTGGCCTTCAATGGAGGAGGTCTAGGGATCTAATCCCACCTGGGTATGAGTAAGCAAGAGCTCCACTGCCCAAGCTAACTACTACTGACAGTCTGACTCTACTAAGAATGTCCATCACCAAAAAAAACTAATGAAAGCCAAATTCCTACAATAGTAAAGATTATACTAAAATACATGACAAGATATTAAGCCTCCCCAAAGCAAATCTACACTAAGGATCCTTTAAATTGTTCAGGTACTTACCACCAAGTAGTCCTTGTATTCAAGAAGCCAGTCTTCAGATGAGGCGAACCTGTGCAAATCTCTTTGCTTTTAAAGAACTTGAATGATTTCAATGTACATCCATCCGCAATGTTATCAGGAGCTCTAATTTCCACCTGTATAGAATTAATTGAAACATCAACATCTCAACTTACTGGAAAACTCGGCATGTGTAACTCATCTCATTATCTAATATCTACTGCAGTAATCTATGAACATGTCATTCCTTGTGAGCCTAATTCATGTGATTTCGATGCATATACATATAGTGAAAATGTATTTTTATTCAGTATAATAGAATTCTCTATTTTGACTCTTTGTTATAAGTCTGGAGTTTCTGGACATGCTAGGCCACCCCTTTTGTTGCCACACCCCAAAACTCACACCATTGAAGTGTTTTTAGTTGTCTGATTGGTGGAATGTCCCAGTTTAATGGATGGTTAGGATCCTGACTAAGCAAAGGCTTTTATCTTAGGTGAGTAGGATCATTTTGTTTTTCGGTACATAACAGGTGGTTAGGCCACAACCCCAGTTAATTAGTTTGGTTAGTATCTAGTTAGCGAGTGGGCATATCAATTGCCACACTCATTCCAAGGACTCGAACCCGAGTCTTCCCCCATTGGGGGGGGGGGCACTTTTTAAAGTGGAACAGCCAGTGAGTGTCTTAGGATCATTTGTTGTGATTTTGGAGTCGTAGGAAATTACAAGGGGTGGCCTATCATTTGGATTATATGGACTGATGACTATGGGTGCTCTTGATTTTTGAATTTTTCTGCATGAAGTCTACTGATTGTACGTTGGTCTTTTCGAACAGCTTAATTTTTGGTTGTGGAGGTTAAGCCAAAATTTGGACAGTCTTGATGAATGACCATGAACGACATGTCAGAATAGAGTTCTCTTATCTAATATTATTAAGTACCCTAATGCCTAGTTTATATGATAAGCAGCCTATGAATATGAATATGAATATGTGATGGCATAAGGTTTGAGTTATACCTGAGTCATGGTACAACCGCTCAGGCCTAGGGTTTCAAAACATTGGAATAGAGTTGGTGCATGGTAGGTTGCCTGACGATGATCACCCTCCAATATTTGCTATAGGTATAGGAGTACTCCTCTCTTTTCTCTCTCGGTTTTTGGTGACCCATTGTCGACATCATGCATTTATCTAGAGTCATATTCTTCTCCAGTTGAAAACTATTGTTAGTTGCTAGTCATGATGTTGATGGGCGGATGGATGTGTGGGTCTAAATGTCACATCACCCTCACAGGATCGCTCTTTCCAAAGCCTTCTTCCCTTTGAGGTGCACACCGTCTCATCCTTCATTGAGGATGGGTGGCCCATTTTGGGGCGTGATAATTAACATCATTTATGTATTTTTTTTTTTTTTCGTTGAACACAATAACACCACAAGGTGTTGCGGTAGGTAATTGAAAAAAATCTATTGTTAATTGTTAGTGTTAGTGAATGTGTGAGTCCTAATATCACATCGTAAAAGATTTTTTTTTGGAGAAACCATTTGAGAGTCCCTTGGATGATTCATGACCCCCTTTTTATGAGAAGACCCCATCGTTGAATGTGGCGTTCTTTTCTCTCTTTTCTACATATTTAATTTCCTGACTGTTAATGTTGTGAAGACTAAGTGGTTTGAGCAATTATCAAATGGATGACCTCAAGGTTTCTGTGCAGCATTGACCAATGGAACTAGGGTACTGGATGCCTTTTCTGATATCCTGAAAAAGATTGTTGCTCAATATTGGAGAAATTAAACATTAATAGGGTGTACATGAACATGAACATGATAATGACAAACACACTCTTCCTGCCATTGGTCTTAGGAGGATATATAGCAATTAATGGTGTCCAACATCAAACATGTAGGAGACATGTTTCTTTGTCAAAGGCTACATGACTAAGAAATATTGAAAAAGAACATGGGAACAGTTTCTCTTGGGTGTAGAGATTTATTTTTCTTTTCATTTCTAACCCTTCTCATTTCTTTAATTACTTTATTAATAGAGGCTTCTACCACTTCAGAATTAGGAATTTTGCTTTTAAAAAGACCATTCTTTTAACTAACTAAAGCATAAAGCACCACCCACCACTTGCATCTTTGTTCCCATTCATTCTTTCTCTCTTTTTCTCTCTCTCTCTCTCTCTATATATATATATATATATTAAGTAGTGATAGGCGGACCCATGGATCCCAATTGATAACTCCACCCATTGGTGGATGCCTTAGGTTATCAATTGGGATCCATGGGTCCGTTAACTATTTTCCATATATATTATGAGGTCCTCTTCTCTTCACCCATGATCATAAAATGATACTGATGAAAAAAAAGGAGAATGCATTGAATCTTGTAGTTGTAATTAGACCTAACTTCCTTATATACCTTTGGGATCAACTCAAAGACACGGGGACCCTTGACAGTCCACCTTAGACAGTCAATTATTATTAAAGAAAAAGGGAGCAAAGAAAGAAAGGCACAAAAGTTATCAACCAAGACCAAGAGAGTGCAGTAAGTGGGTAGCTACCATAGTATTCTTTATTTTTATTTAAATACAAGAGTACTGATAAAGAGAAAGGTGAACAAGAAAATCATTAGAGAGAGTGTCATTCAAGGTATAATACAGTCAGCTGCAATAGGCTTTGAAGAGCTCATGAAGCTGTGGTGGTTTAAGTCTTCTCCATAGGAATCATGTGGTGTAGTAGTAGGTGATAGAGATGGGTTGTAAGAATACCATCTAGACCAAAAGAGATAGTTGAAAAAGTTAATGAGGCTAAGGGAAGCTAGTAACCAATAGAAAAGATCAAGCCTATCTTTGTTGAGGTCATTCTCACTGAGCCAACCCCTAGTAGATGAACTTGAGGTGATCTTGTTCACCAGAGAGACAAGGAGGGAGCTCAGATAGAACCCAAATGAGTACGAGCAGTAGGTCATGGCAGTTAGAAAGGACTGCATCCCTGCCAATGACTGTTTGTAGAAAAACTCGATGAGACCGACGGCCGTGAACATCTCCGAGATCCCAAAGATGAGAAACTGTGGGGCGATCCAAAAGATGGACAGATTCTTGTTCGACTCCATGGACGAGTTCCTTCTCTTGTTCTCTACAAGGGCAGCCGAGACCATGGAAAAGGTTGCGACGAAGAGGCCAATGCCCACGCGTTGTAGCGGTGAGATTCCAGAGTCCCTTCCAGTAATCTTTCTTGCAAGTGGTACAAAGACAGTCTCGTAGAGAGGGACTAGAAAGATGAGCATGATGTAAGGGATGGATTGAAGTGACGCCGGAGGGATTTGGAAGTGTTTTGTGAGACTGGTATTCATAGCACTTCCTTGTTGGACCGAGAATGTTTGGAGTTGAGCCAGAATGGTGTTGAAGATGATGGTGCAGGCAAATATTGGAATTACAGAAATCAGTATCTTCACTTGCTCAACTTGGGTCACTGTGCATAGTCTCCACGGGCTTTCATTAATATGAGCTCCATCTTGGATTCTTATGCAGGCCTTGTCCAAGAACCTGAATATATATGGCTTAAATTCATTAGAAAGAGAGGTCCAAAATTCTAAGAACTGACAATATCTACAATAACAGACATGAACATGAGCTGCCATACATGGAAACCTCAGAAACCTGGTACCACATGACATCCATATGGAATATTAATTTAGAGAGATCGATTTCTAGAAGAACCCATCATCTTAGATCTCCATTATTGTATTTTTTAATCAGAATTTTGAGCTGTCTTGGTTACATAATCTACTCTCTTGGTCCAGTGATGCTCTTCAAAATTTGTACACACCTGAACTTTTCGGTATGAAGGAGATTTCCAACATTAGAAGATGTAGCAACAACTCGATTTGGCGCATTGATTTGGCAAACCTGCTTTCTCTTTGTAATTGCAGCTACAAAAACCTGAAAAAAGAAAAAGGATAAAAACTAATTAGATTACCACAGAAACTGAGTCTAACAAGTGATATAACATATACATTATAAATCCTTTATTCAAATAACATAAACTATACATCAACTTTGTGCCAAACCATATAATCTACCCGTAACATTAATTTCTTATCTACAAAACCTTATAGAACAAACATCCCAGACACACTACTTTATTATTCTTAAACCAGCATAAGAAAACAAGAACCCTTTCTGGATCAGCAGAATCATAAAGTGCAGCCACTCTATTCCAGGCCAGAATAAAACAAACAGATACAATAACCACAAACATAGTTAAGGAAGATTAATAAAAGAAAAGAAAAGTTATTAGATTCATATGATAATAAAACTTAATAAGAGTGAATAAATAAAAGAATGAAAGGTTACTTTTTGAAAAAGAAGAACTGTACTGATTTTCATAAGTAAATGATCAGCTTAAAATGACCCAAAAACCATGCTCGTTGCCCAGAAAAAGAAAGAAAGAAAAGACTAGTTAATTTGTTCCGGAAGTGAAAAAGAAAGGTAAATAAGATTACTTGGGCAATTGGAGTGAAGATGCTTGCACGAGGGGGCTTATTCCTGTAAAAAAGTGTTCCAGAAATCAAGCTTATCAAACCCATTGCCATGACAGCCGCTGAGACTCCGAAGCCTACATCCATCCCCGAATGTGTTTGGACCCATACGAGAATGGTGAGGGCGACAAGTTCGCCGACGCAGAAGGCAAAGTAGGCAGTGTTGAAGTAGGTGGAGAGCTTCTTTGATTGCTTGGGGTCCTCTTTTCTGAACTGATCAGCCCCATGAGAGATTATGTTGGGCTTTAGACAGCCGCTCCCCAGCGCCACCAAGTAGAGTGCCACAAAGAAGATTAAGGCCTTGAAGCCCTTGACTTCTAAACAGTTGTCTCCATCAGCAGATACCATGTTGCACTGGGGTGGCCTCAGTTGTGGGAGATGGACTTGGATTGACAGTAATATTAAACCCTGTAAATCCACCATAAATTAATGCCATCTATGTGAGAACTAGCTAGTCTTCTTCCTCCTCTCTCTCTCTTTATTTTGTCCGCATCAATTAAAATATTTGATGTTTTTCTTATGCATTAAGATTTTCTATTTCCTTCAATTTTTCTCTTTTTAATGTGAGGGGGAGAGTGGGTTGATAAACTAAAAACTAGGTGGGGTCAATTCTCAGGGTAGCCCTCCCAGGTAACCCTTTTCGGGTTACTTGAACCCGAGACACGGTGTTAGGCTCTGATACCAATTGATACATACCAGGCCAAATGCAACCACTAATCCCAAAAGCCTGGACTGGTGGGAAGGGTGCAATCTAAGTAGTTATCTCTTGGATCGTAACAAAACTATATACATATACTTTTCTTCTTATTTTCAAATTAATTGATTCTAGAATAGGTACCTTTTCAATAAGCTTTCTATAGATGAATTCATGAGATTTTAGGAGAGAAAACCACCCAGAATCTCACAAAATTCAGATAATCCCTACTCATGAGCTTGAGATTTTGAATGATTGAGCAGTTGAAAGAAATGGAGATGTCAGAGAAAGAGTAGTTACCGAGAGTTCGACAAACCCAAATATAAGCATGGTCCAGAAGCTCCCAAGATAGGAATCAGAGAGGAAGCCACCAAGGAGGGAGAGGAGAAAGACAGTGCCTATGAAGTTTGTGACAATGTTAGCGGACTTTGACAAAGAGAAGTGCATCTCATTGAAGACATAGCTTATGAGATTGCTGCCAACTGCAGAAATTGCCATCATCTCAAATGCTTGAAGGCCTGAAACACCCTCCACAAACACAGAAAAATAGATCAATAAAATAAATTGATTAATAGAAAATTTTCATTTCTACTCAATGAAGTGAAAATTTCAAGATTTTACTCCACTGCTTCCATCACCAAATTGATACTATATATAATACCCACTTCACCAAAGAATAAATAATGAAAAAAAAAAAAAAAAGGTATATAACAACTTGTAGAACTAATTAACCGCGAACGTAACCATATATATTAGCGGTATCTCCCAAAACTTAAAATTTTCCTTAGCCCACTAGACAGAACCAAAAGAACAAAAAGAAAATTAGTATTGATGGGTATAGCTAGAAAGACAGGTACAATGTGAGTAGAGTGCTTAGACCCACAGTTGACGCTTCAGCAGCTGTAATCCAATCCTCAGAGGATCGAACCAACGACAGAGCTAGTACTTTTGAACGTACGTAAATCATTTGAGCTATGCCAATGTGGGATTGAGCCCAAATCAGAAAGAATATAAGAAACGAAAAGTAAAGAAGAGAAAGAAAACTAACTACTTCTACTTCTACTTCTACTTCTTCAGAGAGAGAGAGAGAGAGAGAGAGAGAGACCAAGAACAAAGGCTGCAGCCCTCATTCCACCATGTTTGTTAGAGTTGCAGGGTCTGCCTCTCCAATCAACAGAAACCTCCTCATGATCATCAGCAAATATTATAGACACGGATTCTCCTTTGAAATTCTGTCCTTTCGTCTCCATTATTTATGATCTTTTTTTGCAATCTAAATTACGTTTTTCTATCGATCGAGAAACTAGAGAGATTAGAACATAAGCACTCAAGGCCGAGGGGGTATGAATTTGAACAACTGGGTTTCCCCCCTCCTATTTATAAACCCGCATTTCCGCTCCCCTAGCTACTATTACAAAGTCGAGTAGGGTTCCTATTCCTACAACCCAATAAAGACCTTCCTATACACATCAATGACGACCATTCTGGTTGGCTATTTTCATTCGGACTTTGCTACCAGGACCACACTAACGGTCCTAAGGCTTCCTCGGGTTAACCCAGATCTCACCAGCTTTGATCAAATTTTGGTTTTTTTTTTTTCAATATTGAATAATAAGAAGAGTTTACTTTTGTGGCGGAGCTCTGAGTGGAGCTCCCTTTTTAATGTAAATGTGATGACACTTTTGTAATTACGAAGACAGTAACAGTTTTGCAAAGACTCATGATTCTTTACCCTTATAGCTCGATTCCTTGGAGTTTGATTACAACAAAATGCCTTCTAAGTGTTTTCTTTTCAACTCTAGTTAACATTTGTAACTTTTAATGTTAATATATTTTTTTTCTAAAAATCAAGATCAACCCTAAAGGTTACTGAAACTTAATCACAGTTAAGAGGTGTTAAAAGGACGCGTGTTGACCTGTGGGACATGACTGGACGAAGGAGTCTAGTTATAACTGTTGGAAATTGCGCAACAAACCCACAACACGATAACTGCAAAATAAGAACATAGAAAAACAAACAAGAACACACAACACAAGATTTACGTGATTTGACTAATGATACCTACGTCCACGGATTCACACCACTTCACTATGCTCAAAGACAAAACCAATTGAACAGTACAGAGTTCTCTCCCTCTCTCTCTCTCTCTCAAGGAAAACCTCTCTTGGTGGCTACAACATCTTTTTCGGATAAAGAAACCATAACCCAAGGGTATCTTATATTCTAGGCAAAAGATAAGGCACAACCGGACCTAAAAAGCC
Organism: Tetracentron sinense; assembly: GCA_015143295.1. Classification (NCBI taxonomy): domain Eukaryota; kingdom Viridiplantae; phylum Streptophyta; class Magnoliopsida; order Trochodendrales; family Trochodendraceae; genus Tetracentron; species Tetracentron sinense. Next base: position 1,128,357 of record CM026556.1, read on the forward strand.
CAGGCCCGTGAAAGTCGGTCGACCGGAATTGCCTACTTGGTCGATCGATGAAAAACCCACTCTCTAGAATTTTCGGCCATACAAATTATATGCAACTCAGTCAACCGAATTGAACCTCGGTCGACTGACCTTGGATCTGTCTCCATTACCTCACAATCTCCCACTTGGAGACTGATCTCCACGAGCTCCTCCGCTGTACTTACTTCATCTGTAATGTCATTCCCTCATGAAAGCTGGTGTGAATCACCTCCTTGTCTTCAAGTTTGAAGACCAACAAAAATTGAACATGTCTTTGGCTTCTGTATAGTAATTGCATTGGTCAACATGTCTGCGGAGTTTAGGCTTATGTGGATCTTCTTCAGAAGTATGAATCACTCCTCCAAGAGTGATCAGATGAAATGGTATCAATGTCGATGTGCTTTGTCCTCGCATGAAAGGTTGAATTATTCGCCAGGTGAATTGCACATTGACCGTCATTGTGCAATTTACAATTCTCCTGCTTCATGCCCAATTCATTCAGGAAACTTTGAAGTCAAACCATCTCTTTGCAAACTTCCGTTGCTGCAACATATTCTGCTTTAGTTGTCGAAAGTGAGACTATTTTCTGCAACCTTGAAAACTCAATTGATTGCTCTACTGCCCAGGGTGAACACATACCTTGTGGCACTCTTCCTGCTATCCATATCACCTTTCATATCAGAATCAACAAATCCTTGCAAATTGATTTTTAAACCTCCATAGTATAAAAACTTTTCTGTAGTACCCTTTAAGTACCTTAGAATCTACTTCACACTGCCCAATGTTCCTTAGCTCATGAATCTGCTTACTACTCCCACTGCTTGAGCAATCTCTGGTCTTGTGTAGACATTGTGTACATCAAACTACCAACTGCAGATGCATATGGTATCTTGGACATGTACTCCAATTCTTCCCGAGTTTCGACACCTTATTTTACTAAAAGTTTAAAGTGACTTGCAAGGGAGTGCTAAATGGCTTAGCACCTTCCATGTTGAATCTCTTTAGTACTTGACCATATAATCTGTCTGAGATAGCTTCAAACTCCTATTAGGCCTATCTCAATTGATCCTCATGCTAAGTATCTACTTTGAGGGACCTAAGTCCTTCATGTTGAATTCCTCCGAGAATTGATTCTTCAAGTTTGAAATTTCTTTCATGCTTGATCCTACTATAAGCATATCATCAACATATAATAGAAGAATGATATAAGATGACTCAAACATCTTGAAGTAACAACAATGATCTAAATGACATCTTTTGTATCCTTTTTCATTCATGAAGGTATCAAACTTGATATACCATTGCTTGGGAGCCTATTTCAAGCCATATAGGCTCTTCTTGAGCTTATATACCAAACTGTCCTTCTTGACCTTTGCATATCTTTATGATTGCTGCATGTAGATTTCTTCTTCTAGGTCACCATTAAGAAAAATTGTTTTCCATCTGACTGCTCAAGGTGTAAATTTTCTACAACCACTATACTCAGAACTGCTCTGATTGTTGACAACTTCACAACCGGTGAGAAAATTTCAGTAAAGTTAATCTCTTCCTTCTGTTGAAAACCTTTCACTACCAATCTGGCCTTGTACCTCTTAGAACCGTCATGTTCTTCCTTCAACTTGTAAACCCACTTATTTTGCAAAGCTTTCTTCCCTTCAAGTAGCTGCACCAAATCCAATGTCTGGTTGGATGAGAGAGAGTCCATTTCATCATCCATCGCAAGCTCCCACTTAACCTTAGTTTTCAATTGCAATGCTTCTTGGTAGCTTTCGAGTTCATCATTATCTGTCAACAGTAGATAATGTAGAGAAGGTGAATATCGAGTAGGAGGTCTAATTGTTTTAGATGATCTCCTCTCGGGTACCGGTGTGTACGGATCTAGCTGCACATTCTCATCTTGAGGCTTCAGAATATCCCTGGTTGATATCTCCTCACGTTATACAAACTCAGAATTCTTCTTCTGAATTTTCTCCCAAATTCTATCCTTGTGCTTTTTAGTCTCATCGAATATGACATCTTTACACCTGATTACTTTCTGATTTCGGCATCCCAAAATCTGTTGAGAGCAAGAAATTTATTGTCATTCCTTCAGGACTGATCAAAACGAAGAAATGACCCTAAACGCCTTCACAAGATTTGGAGTCGCCACCTATCTTATTGTAAGGGAGGTAGGAACTCATATTTAAGTGGATAAGGGCATATGGTCGTGGTCAAAGTATAAGTAAGATTTAATTAAGCCCTGGGAAAGGTGTCAGGTATCCCAAGACCTCGTCCTAAGACAACCCTACTTTCTAGGTTTAAGACAAACAAGGTTATATATATTAGAGAAAATGCGTAAGTGATTTAAGTTGTGGTAATAAAGAAGGGATGAGAGGAAATTCTATCCTAGGAGTCGAACATTTTATTGGGCTGCCTACATACCCGGCTAAGTGGGATCAGACCGGTGTAGTTCTCTATGGGGAAATATCGTAGTTTATACTCGTTGCGGAGTAGCGTATTTTTTTACTCGTTTCAGAGTTCCGGTAGTTTATACTCATTCCTGGAGTTGAGGGATAGTTTATGTGCGTGTTTCGGAGCTTACGGTAGTTTAAACTTGTTCTGGAGAGGGTAGCGCTAGTTTATGCTCATTTTGGAGCACCGCGGTTGATTGCATTTTTGGTCTTTTGATATTTTATATCAAAAGTTTGAGATTTTCCCTTTTTTTGAGATTTTCTTAAATAATAGTTTGAGCTCATTGCAAAGCATATGGAGGATTTTGGCAAACTTAACTAAGTCAAATTTTAACTCAAGAGGATGTTAAAGAGAGGTTAGGCTAAGAGATCGTATTTAGAACATAAAGAAGGGTGTTTTCATTGAATAATAGATGATCTATTACCAATACTTATTTTCTTGAAATGGTCTTGATGGTAAATCAAATACTGTTGCTTTCAGTATGAGGAATTTTGGGCATCCTATTTTAAGTCCTTAAGTCATCCTTTCTCCATTCAAAAAGAAATAAAGAAATAAATACAAGTATAGAAATAGATAACTCATCATCTCCCTTCTAATGTGGTCCCTTTGCATCATTAATATAAATGATGTAATGAAGATCTAAATATGGAAGTTGGAGAGTGGAAGAGCTTTTACAAATAATTAATTCTGGAAGGAGGACTAGAATCCAAATGAATAAACAAAATGAAAAAGACAAGTATAGCTTTAACTTACACTCTCTATATGCCTACCTATATCCACACTAGTGAGAACATAAGAAAAAAAAAGAAAAATAGTACATTAAAAAAAAGACATCTCCTTATTGTGATATGAGACTCTTCTACATTATTAGATTGGTGTAAAGAGACTCAATTGAACCTTGAAGGATAGAGGCCCTCTAAACCTTAAAGAATAGAAGCCCTCTATACCATTGGATTTATTAAAGAGAAACCAAATTGTGCTTGAAAGGAGAGGCCTTCCAAAAATTCCTAAAAATGGACTAAGAATAAAAGAGAAATCATAAAAAAGATATACAAGAGAAAGAAAAGGAGTGTTCATGCTTCCCTTATTAATGGGGTCCTTCTACACTATTAGAATATTGATGTAAAAAGACTCATCAAAGGAGAATGATGGACTCTTAAAAGTGGTTCTAAAAATGGACTAGAACCCAAAAGAAAGCGAATAAACTAGAAAGAAAAATAAATGGAATATAGAAGGAGTTTGGTGAAAACCAACCCTTCTATCTTGCTCTCTAAAGCTCCAAGGTCCAAAAAGGAGTCGCCTTGTAAGGGGGTATAACCTAAGGCTTCCACCTTAGGCCTAACTCAGTCTAAGGTTCAAGGGATTAGGTATAGAGGGGTTGACTTATGAGACTTGAAGATTCTTTAGAAGAGTTTTAGGATAGAGAGAATGAAGAGCTAGAGTTTCCACTTGAAATTTTGGATATGAAAGAAATGACTTATGAGGGTCTTGTATTTATAGAGTTTTCAAGGGTTTATGGCAATTTGATAATTAATAGAGCGGTTGGTGAGGAGAAGGAAGGTGATTGGTTGGTCAATAAGAAGTTATGGTAATTAATAGATCTCGCATTCACTATGACCACACACACGTTACTGGCTCAATGCAATGCAATGGTGATGTGTCGTGAACGACAACCACTATTTATCCATTTAAAACCCAAATAAGTTGATAAGACTATTTTTATTTTGAGATTAACTATGAATAGGAACTCTAGTTGAACAGTCAAAAAATGCCAACCCAAAAAATGCCTTAATCAGAGATAATTTGGTAATTACAAACACAAAAAAGGGTGTTTTTTTAACCTCAATTTTTTACTTTCGTAAATTCCATTTTTCAATGCATTTTTTGGGTTGCCCCCGTTGACTTTTCAAGTGGATCTCTTGTCATAGTTAATTTATTTTTAATTTTTTGAAAAGTAACATATAAGGGCGTGTCATTGCATGACACATTACAGTAACCTATGGGTTTGCTGTTGAGATGGTTGCATTTTGGTGCATGAGAACCAGCCTATATACCACTATCAGGTCTCTCGAACACATGCCTCCCTGGTTGCTACATGTATCCCATAGGGCACACTCGATTTCTTTGATAACATAGATACTTACACTCAGAACTCACACAGATACTTACACTTACACTTACACTTACACTTACACTTACACTCACAACTCACACACACGCTCACATGCAACAGAAACAAAAGGAATCAACCCACGACACTCTACAAAACGGGTACCAACCATATGGAACTTTGAGTAGTAGAGCACACCCCAACTTTTGCCCAATGTGGGACTTTCTTTAGTGTTTTTTGATAACATAGATACTTACGCACACAACGCAACACAACCCAATACACACAACTCACACACACGCATACTCGATTTCGATGCCACTTCGTCATTATGTACACAAATAAGTGAATAAAAATCTTCATCATCATAATCGATCTCTTACTAAGTTATTTCTGATTATATTATGTACCATTCTTCTAAAAATCATAAGGGAAGATGCTGGAGAGTAGGTAAGTTTTGAGGTGAAGGTGGGAGACAAGATCAGACAGACACTACTTTTGAAATTTGGTATTGGTGTTTAATATAATTTGAAGGATCCAATATTTAATATGAGTTGTGTGGGTCCCATGAATCCATGCTCTTGGATTTGGATACGCAATGAATAAGGTGTAAGAAATTTTGACAACCGCACTCACCTCCCTTCTTAAAGGTCAAAGTCAAATGCATTCTCCATCAATCTCTTGGGTTGTGCTAATAGTCGTCACTGTGTATAAAAATCATGTTCTCATAATATATAATGTTTTATGTGCGTGGCGTATAAGAATTACTGTCATATATATATAACTCCCAAACAAATAAGACACCACACTACACACACCTAGGTCCCAGGCCACAAGGCCAATGCACCTCAACATGTTTAATACCACGTCACAAGCGTTTCGACCTAAAGCATCACTAATATTGAAATAAACTGCACTAAAATTCCTCTAGTGCTCCCTGCACTAAAATAAGATACCACACTATATCGCTAATAGCCTTAGTTAGGCTTGTAAATAATGTAGTTATAATATTGATAATTCTGTAGGATGTGTTCAATTGGGGAAAAGTGAAAGAAATCCACATTTTCCTTCCGTTCGGTTGATCAAAATCTATAGATTTTTTTGAAAAACACTTTTCTCAATAGTATCATATTTTCTCTCACTTTCATCTATTTTTAACCCACCAAATTAATGGAATATTGAAAGAAAGAAAAAAAAGTAATCATGTCTCCTAATATTTTCTGTCAAACCAAACAACTCAACCGAACACACCCTTAAGAGTTAGGAGGCCATTTCTCATCTAATTATAATAGCTAACTTTTTTTTTTTTTAGAAAGTCGGGGGTATCCCAAACCCTTATGTTATGTTTGGTTGCCGAGAAAATAGGTTAAATCATGGAAAAGAAAATAAAATTTTGGATTTCTAATGCAATTTTTACTTGTGTTTTGTCCAATTTGATTTTCTTTTCCATGTTTTTACTTATTTTCTCGGCAACCAAACATAGGGTTAGGGTCAAGACTAATCCCCGTACCAATGAGGAAGGTGACCGTGCACTCCGTATCCCATTTTCCATTATAAACCGTCATATGTGGGTTAGATCACAAAACCACGCCGGACGGCAATTAAAAAAAATATATATACGAAGGACACGAGAAGGCGACATGAGACCATTTTTTTGGCTTCTGCCATAGACTATCCGATGCCCGGAGAAGGGGACCGTGAGATTCCCTTCTTAGCTGACTGTAGTGTCCCAGTGCCCCTTTTAACCCTTTTTAATTATGATTAATATTTTTTTCCTTTAAAAATCATGGTTAGTTGGATAAACCCTAGGCATGAGTGAATCATAACCACAGTTAAATGGGTGTTAAAAAAGAGGGGAGGGACCAATGAGGAAGCTTAATAAGCGCTCCGATACCTACTTTCCATTATAAATAGATTGAAAACCCCGGTAAATTGTGGGTCGGGTCACAAAACCACGCCGGACGTTGAATAGAGGAGCCGAATAGCTAGCAAGAAATAAAGGAGGACACGAGAGACAGTGGCAACTCAGAATAATGGCCGCACGAAACTTAGGAATTAGGACTGAGATAAGGTTAGGGAGAGATGCAGGACAGCTACGTGTCACTTCTTTAGGTCCCGGACACCTATAATAACATAACTCGTAGGAAAATAGTAAACGCGATTACTATTTTATAACTGCAGGGCAGGTCCTCATTGGTCCACGCCTCAATTTTAAATTCTCAATTACTGTGGTTAATATTCACTCTCACCCTTAGGGTTGAGCAATCCAACCATGATTTTTCTGAAAAAAAAAAGCCAAAATCTTGGTTTTAATTTAATTAAATTTAACCAGGATTAAAGGGGTGTTAAAAGGGATATGAGTACACGGGGTACGTAAGATATGAAACGGACCCATGGATCCGCTAAGCACTGCTCTAACTCATATATAGTAGTGGCCGACACGTTATCGTTGTCGAAAGAATCGGCTTTGGCGGCCGGAAAAATCGCCACTTCCTAGTCCTTCCCACTCGTCAATGAGTTTGTGACATCCATATACGATATCGTGGGATTTTGAGAAGGAGCAATGCTAGGTTCATCTTTTGGCTGTCCACTCTCATGAAGAATTTACTAATTTTATATAAGAAGATAAAATAAATATGATGTGATAAAAAAAAGTATCATTCTATTTTGTCTTCTATAGTAAAAACAGGTTGAGAAGTTCACGAGTTATACCGGCTCATGAAGAGCATAGATATGGTTAGTGTTTTAAATGGAGTACCACCAAACCAAAATAATGCAATTATGGGTGTATACAATAAATAAGACTAATGGTCAGGATCTAATCAATTCCATTATCACAACTCAATATATGGAGATTGAAGAAGATGTCCAATGAAGAATGATATCGGATTACCTTTATGCTATGTTTGGTTACCTAGAAAAATTAGTGAAAACATGGAAAAGAAAAGAAAATTTTGGATTTCTAATATAACTTTTAGTTGTGTTTTGTCCAATTTTTTTTTCTTTTCCATATTTTCACTTATTTTCTTGACAACCAAACAAGGGGTTAGTGGACGCTAGAAAATATGGTTGGACATCAACCGACATGTGACAATTTTTAAGGGGAGAGATATCAAGTAGAGAGTCAAAAACATGAGTGAGGAGAAAATGAAATGCCTTCTCCCATTTTTATCGCCACATGTCAATTGATGTGACAAATTTTTTTGGTGTCCACCAGAGGTAATCCGATTCCATAGAGAATGCATCAAAACAGAATATGTGACAACTTTAATATTTTAAGAAGAATAGATTGAAATGATTTGAACATATTCCTGGAGACTAAAGGCAATAACAGTAAGAATGAGTTTTTTTGTGCAAGTTCAAAAAATGTAAAAATGATAGTGATAAAGATTGATAAGACATGCTTTACTAAAAATAGAAAAGAATTTTAATAGAATAGGATGATGAAACATGATTTATACTGCCTACACAAATCAATTTAATAATGATATTATTATTATTATTATTTACAGAAATTTATGTTGTGGCTCATTGAAATGATATTTTCTTGTTGAAATTTTTTTGGATCAGTGACTTTTGACCTTTTAACTCTGGTTAAGAAGTTTTAATTTTTAAGATTAATATTTTTTTCTAAAAGTCAAGATAGATTGTTGAACTCTTAAGAGTTAGTGAATCTTAACCACACTTAATGGGGGTTAAAAGGGACACATGTTGACCTGTGGATGCGATTGAACTCTCGTGATCCCAACTCTGGTTAGGGTATGTTTGAGATGGACTTCCTTTTGAATTATCTCGAGTTCCGCCAAGAAAACCATGATTACCGGTTGTTTAACTCATAAGTCAACCCTTGTTGAATTGGAAGGCCGCGTAATAAAGGTTAAGAAGAAAAAAAAAAAAAAGTCTACCAAGCACAATTGTTCCCACTCCTCCCCCCACCCATATTCCAAAAAGCAAACCCTAAGAAATTAATGAATTTCATCCAACCGACCAGACTTTTCAGAACCCTTGAAAAGGGTCAAAAGACATAAGATTAGTCGGTTGTTGGCACACCAAAATTTTCTACATTGATTCTCTCTCTCATTCAAATCCGCTCCACCACCCTTTCCTCTATTTTATAGACTAAGTTTTAATAGGCATTTGTACAACACTATAGTGACACAAAAAATAGATAAATAGTGAAACTTTGCAAGAATAATCTTTGTATCTCAAGGGTTTAAAAGGTTAATGAGATGCTTGTTGAAAATATTGTAAACAAATTAAAACACAGATTACCTGTATTATGCGATATGATGAGGAGTAGATGAACTCCATAAAAAAATACCGAATCTCTAAATAGGAAAAATTATCAAACCAGAATCTTGTTAGTATCTCAAATTGAGATACATGTTCAACACGCTATGCTTAAGGTGAAATTCGCTTCCTACTAGTCTGATGCGACCTTGGTGCTTAAGGAACAATGAAGGACACCTCCAGGATTCAACAATCTATTCTAGAGAAAGAAAGTACTCTCTATTCTCTAGTCACAGTGAACTCAACCTTGTACAAAGCTTTAAATAAACAAAAACCGTATGAAACAAGAGAGAAGAAGGGTTTTTCTGTAAATATTATTTTCCTTGTATTTAGAATACATAATCTCAATTTATAAAGAAAGGAAACGGAAACATTATTTAATAAGAAAATTAAATATTTGCTAAAACAAAAATAAGATTAATCGTGCCCGACCCGACTCGGTGCGGCTGGCCGCATGTGTCTTTGATACTCTGCATACACTACAACAAAACTACTGTATAGCAATGGAAATTTTCCGTGCCTGATATGATTTTTCCGTGTCCAATATTATTAGACATGGAAATAATAACCGTGCCTAAACCGTGACAGATGCTCTCGTAACTGATGCTATTAGATACGAAAAGAATTATCCGTTTCTAATACTATTATTTGAAACGAAATTATTTATGTGTCTAACCTTTATTTGTAAGAGTTAAAAACATATATGGCGTCATAATGTTCCGTGTCTAATGATAATGTTAGACATGAAAATATTTCCGTGTCTAATGTTAATATTAGACATGAAAATATTTCCGTGTCTAATATATGTTGGCAACAGAAATAATTTTGTGTCTAATATTTGTTTGACATGGAATTATATCCGTGTCTAATACATCTTTGCAACTGAACTATTTCCGTGTCTAATGTCACCTTTAACATTAGACATGGAAATATTTCCTTCTCTGATACTAATTTTTTTTTTTTTTTCAGATCAGTACCCTAAATCCCATAACCTGTTATACGGAACCTGTAACCTATTTTCAAACATTTCACATAATAGACAGATTCATATCCACATCCATATCCACATCTATACATTCCACATCCACATCCACATCCACATCCATATCCATATCCATATCCACATCTATACATTCCACAGTGGGAAGAATAGCCAAAGAAAACAATCCATATCTATATCTATATATTAGGCAACTCTTTTAGTGGTAACAAAAGGTTATTATGATTACTCGCCAAGTATAACAGTATTGGTGTATTTGGATTCCAATCTAAGATTCCTCGTCACAATAATAAAGTGAATATTTCTCATTTTACCTGTGTTCGCATCTCGATTCTCGACCGCTGGAGAATTCACTATACAATTCCCCAATTAATACTCACATAAATGGAATGAGTTAAGATTGACACTCAACAACCTGAAGGTTTATCGGCTTCTGAGAGGCATATGGCAATCTCGAACTTGTAGGCAAAAAGAATAGATTTTTAGGACGAAATAACAGTTGAACTGAAGGTTTATCGGCTGCTGAGAGGTGAGTATTGTTCTTGCTTGGACATTTGGAAGAGGCACACAACTATCATTTGTCATAAGAAGGGAAAAAAATAGTCAAGTAGATTATTACTGAGCTAACAAAAACTAAGGAAAAACATAAAGGTAAACGATAAAAATACATACCATATATATATTGCAACCTACTTACTTCAAGAATACTTGCAAAAACACAAATTAAGAAAAGAAAATTAAAAAAGAGTTCTCCAAAAGTGACTATTCTCTCTAATATTGATGGCTAAGAAAAAAAATCCCAAATTTTGTTCCCAAATCAACAGCAATTCACTTCCAATTAGTAGAACCTTAAACTACAAACAAGCCCTTTAAATTCTCAGGGAATAGAAATAATAGCTACTTGAAATGTGAAAACGTGAAAACCATTATAGCAAAAGAAATATAAGATCTTTAAGCTTAATAAAGAATAAAAGTAATACTTTACCTTTCAGATTAACAAAATAACTTCAAACCAACATTGACTTAGATTCCTAAATAACTTCAAACTAAGATCTCGTTCCTCCTTGTTTTGAGTTGATGAATTGCTATTTAAATGGGGGTATTTACATGAAGCAATCCATGAAAAGATTAAAAGATTTTATAATGAGTGGTCAAGCTTGTTCTAACTTGAGCTTAAAGATTAAACTAGCTTGCTTAGCTTAAGCAATAAAGGTTAGTTATACATGCATGCATGGGTTACAAATCAGAATGGGTACATTACATAGGGTAAGACTTTAATAGCCAGTGTCAAGGGGCAGCTAAGATGATAGAAATGTTACAATTTTCTAGTGTTTTAAGATATGCTAAAATGACAAAATAGAGAATCTAGACTTCAACCCATGAATATGAAATCAATGTCTGCCCTCGGAGTTAATAAAACAGCCTGGAAACTTCTAGAAGCTTCCCTAAAAATCCTATAGACAATAGATCCTAAAGTGTAATGTTAGATATGTATCAGTCAACTGTAACAAATGAATTGCTACTGAGACAATCTCAATGGCCCAACCAAGAGCCACAGGTTGGATGGTAGAACTATATTAACAGTAGGGAGGTGTCCCCAAGCTATAAAATCAAGTCTTAATGACAGAAATGGAAATATCAAACTGCAGTAGCATTTTATTGTGATCATAACTTGAAACAACATGACATATGCAACTGTTACAGCTAATGGTACTTTTATTCATACCATTAAAAAAAAGGTACTTCTATTCATGTAACAAATTCAAAATGTTGAGGAGAGTTTTGTTCGACATGGTTTCCACAAAGAAACTGATAATGATGCAACCATGTTTAGGAATATAAGTTGAGCAAGAAATTGGTCAAGCAATCTCATATACATCCTGAAAAATTGACAATTCTCAGTGATTAATACATCAATAACCTTGTTTAAGATAATATGAGTCAATGATTGTGCTACCTTGATAAGCTACCATGGCACAAGAATATTCTTCAGATGACATTTGAAATTCTTCTTTTCAGAATCTATGAAGAGTATTGTGATGCTATAAGAGTTTCACAAAGTAAAAGAATTCATATAGCATTCAAGTGAAGGCTTTCTAAGAAAGTAGAAAAATCTTTCATTGATTGCTTACACATCGAATTTTAAGGAGATGAGTGGTTTCTTGTGAAAACTTAGATTTTAGATTCCATAATTTCTGCAAGACAAATTTCTTACATGAAATATATATTAGCATCAGAAGACCACATGCAAAGTTAGAAATTATTTGTACTTGATTATGTTTTTCCTTAAGAGTTCTAAGGTTACATTTGAAAATGAAATTAATCCAAGTAGTATCACACCAATATTGTACTGTATTAGGCATTGGAGATTTAGTGCTTAAAAGTTAAAAGCTAAAAGCTAAAAGTTAAATAAATCTGAAACAAATTGAACGGGAAATGCTGTATTTTATTACTTGGTATATATGATCTATTTGTGAACTTAATGTGCATAGTCTTTTTGAGATCTAATAACATTCAACATAATCCCAACAGTAAAGTGTGTCCCAGAAAGAAAAGAAAGTGGATATGAAGTGAGAATTACAAAGATGCAACCAAAATGCACTCACCACTTCAGCCCCATCATGGGTGAACTCCAGAAAAGATCCAACTGCCCTGGTAAAAAAACATGTCTAATAGATAAGCATACCTGATAGAATGCGTACATCTAAATCGAAATAAATTTCTTTTTAACAGTTATAGTGGCAAAGGAACTTTTATCTACCTAATCGAACTTAAACTAAAATGCCAAAATGTCAAGATGTTAAAGACATCTTATGAAAGATTAAAGTCAAAGTCTGGATGGCCATAGACCATGCTCTTTGGGGATAATATAATACAAATTAATTAGGATAAGAGTGCACGGCAAGACAAGAGGTTAATCCCTTAATATTGAGACAACAGTATATGCAAATATAAATCAAAAAACTGAAAGCATGGGTGCAGATTTTTGCACCAATCCAGATGAAAACTATAAGTGTACATAAAATGATAATTATCAAAGTACACAATTCAGAAGCAAATGCATACAAATTTAATTCTCCGTCATAATCTTTCAAAAAAAAAAGTTAATGTGCGCGCATCGTTCAACCCTTCACATGTCAACTAAGCATGTGAAGATAAATCTCTAACCAAGGGGGAAATCGGGGGACTGGGTGGCATCATCATCATGAGATGGACGGAACTGGGATGGTCCCCCGGGGAAGGATGGGAATGCCCCAGACTAGGATGGTGGTCCGGGGAAGGATGGGAATGCCCCAGTCTGGAAGAAACCTGCAATGTTGGCCATGTACTGCCGGTGCGAAGCCACCTCGACCTCCAACCTCGACACAGTCTCCCGGTGCGCAGCATCCGCTGACAGTCGCACAGCCTCTTGTGCCCGCTGCGCAGCCTCAACATCTTATGCCCTCCGCCTCTAGTGATCTACATCAGGAGCGTGAAACTGTGAGGGTGTAACACCCAGTCCATAAGTGCGGACACACCTGTGTCCGTCTGGACCCATCACCTAGGTAAATACCTCATTCCGGGCAGTGCTACTCTCGATGCCCTTAGGGTGTTGGCTCAACCGCTCAGTCATCTGCAACTGCAGTTATAAATATATCTTCAATTTCAATAATCAAACCTAACATTAAAAACACAATTTGTATGCAACGTCAATAATACTGAATGATTAAATGCATACACATACGTGCAACTGCTGCGATGTCTGATCGATGAAAGTCCCATCCCTGCGTGTATGGAATGCCTCAAACATATGGAGCCGGTCCGGATGGTTTGCACGCTTTATGAAAAATTTGAGAGGGGAATATCCACATTATAACGAAAATAATATCAAAAGCATTAATTGAACATTCAGACCCTAAATGATTGTGTGATAGCTATACCTTAGTCTCCCTGTAATGAGCATAAGGCCTCGTCCCAGTTGTGTGAGTCACAGTTAGATTCGCTCGATTTTGCCTATTCCTCTCCCTAATAGCCTATTATTTACATGATGTCAGTCAGTTAGTATTGTGAGGGTATTGATCATAGAAACCGACTTCATTTAGTACTAGAAGATTAAAGCTCAAACTGTGTGCATACTATGGCCTCTTCTATCCTCCAGGGGTCCAAAAGTGCCCTCCATTGGTCTGGCTGTACCTTATTATCCACATGGGCATACTGCGCCTGTAGTGGGCGATCTGGTTTGTACCAATTATCGTACAACCGCTTCCACCAAGCTCTCCACAACGCATTGCATTTCTGTAACACCCAATCTCTCGCCCGCTCGTCGGGGATGTAATAACAACTCTGCAAAAAAATAAAGATTTCCACAGCATACAGTTAGTACATTGAACATTAAAATAAGGAAATAAATAACATAAGGGAAAACACACATTATTCTTACCAATATGATGTCTAGCATCGCCTGCTTCCTCTCCTGAGGGACATTCCTCCACTCTTTATGTATCCCTAATGAGATGATATTCCCGTCCTTAGCCAGGACCCTTATCGTCGTCGTCAGCTTCGTCGCATTTCAGCCATAGGGTTGCCCCAGGTCATTAACTTTAATGATCTTCAGTCCTTCCCCTATGGGGGGCAGGGGTAGTGTCCTATTCGCACCCTGGCGCGACTGCAGGGTGCTGTACACGAAATATAATGACATAATCATACAAAATAAAAAAAAATAATGCAATAGTCGTAAATAAATGGAAGGTTCAACGAAATATGTACCTGCTACAGGCTCTGCTGCGGCCTGCCGGGATGCCCCTAATTACTCCACCACATGATCGTCGGGGTGAACCGGATCCTACGCAGGCTCGATCAATGGTTGGGATGTACCTACCTGAGAAGAAGAGGAGGCCTCACAATCCTTGCACAGACATCTATTATACGACCACATCCTGCTATTACAGTGCAATATAGAAATATATAATATAACTGACATTTCAATAGACAATGAATGTATAGTAATCCATGCAATTTATGTGAAGTTGTAAGTTATTTCTATGAAAAGTAACATTTTGCTTGCTTCCATCAGGAATCCATTTAGTCAGACAATCAACTTTAAAAGAACACCTAGTCTTGTTTATTGTTTTTTCTTCGTACCGTCTAAAATAATTTTGCTTTTAAAAAATAGATGGTTATAATCATCAGAACTCGGGTTGTGCATCCCTAGTAAGAACTCTTGTGTATGTACATTTTCTCTGCAAATACAATACAATGGATGTTCTTTTAAAGGCCAGCAGCCTTTGCTCTGGTTAACATTTTGCATGCTTTCATCACTATTACGAAGTGTAAACTTTAAACTAAAATGTTGGCCGCATAATATACAAGGGGGGGTATAAATAGTCTTGTTGTAACAAAGAAAAACAATGAATTCCAATAGCAAAAAAGAACATTGTAATTCTCTAGAAAAATGTTTTTACATCAAGTGTCTAGATGGATAGTCCATCATTTTCTTCAGAATTGCCTGAGCGGTCATGTAAAGACTCTGCCTCGGTGATGGTTAGAGGTACATCAATTGTTGTTCCAAGGATATCTACCTTAATATCATCAATATTTTCAACATCCAGTTTAGTGTCATCCAATTGTACAACATGCGGTTGCACGATTTCGGGTAATGCCTCACCCAAATTTGGATGTACTCCCTCTCGCATGTCATAGTATTCCCTTGGTTTGAACTGAATAACGACGTGCCAGTCTTTTTTCAGTGGGTCTTCGACATAAAACACTTGCATTGCTTGTGAGGCAAGTACAAAAGGTTCATTGGTTTTTAGCATCCGTTCAAGATTAACAAGTGTTAATTGGAAATCATCTTCCTTGATGCCCCTATCTTGAGACATAACACCTACCCAATCACACTTAAGTAACACAACATTTCTTCCTTCGTAATAGTCTACTTGAACTATTTCTTGCAAAACGCCATAGTATGTAACATCGCCTATTCGCGGTGTCTTTGTAGTCAGGACCATGCCGCTAATTTACGTCTTCTTGGTACTATCAGCTGATTTCGTTCGAAACCAGAAGCCATTGATGACAAACAGTTGAAAGTAGCATGCAATCTTCAATGGGCCACGAGGCAACCATTTCAGAGCATTATGTATATGCTCTGGATTTCCACCAATCAACGTAGTAACCTATTAGTATTTAGTAATTCATGTTAGTAAACAGTCAAAAAAATAAACTTCAATCCCAATTAAAACATAGTTCCCATATATTACTAACATTAGATGCAAACCAATTTGGAAAGATACTATTGTGTGGATGTGGTCAATGTCTATTTGCCACCTGTAGGGATTTTCAAGCATGACTTTTTCCAAGTGTGCCCTGCATTTCAATCATCGTGGTTAATTAGTGCATACCACCTGGAGGTGCTTTCAATGAATATAGATATAAAGTGGAGTTGCCTTACCCAATAAATGATGCCACTTTAGGACATAACGGTATATTTGCCTTGATACTTCATCAGATAAATATGCAGTCACCGCCTTTCCTATAGCACAAATAGGTGTAGAAAAAATTGATAATCTGTTGTATGTCCCAACCCCATCTGCATCATAGTTGCGAGTTGCACGGTTGGACTTGGTTTCAACATCATGCATATACCTTGAGCAAAAAGTGACACATTCTTCAACAAGATATCTCTCTGTTATAGAATCTTCTGGTTTACTTCTTTTACGTACATATGATTTTAATATATGGAGGTATCTGTTATAGAAAGAATAACAATGTGAATGTCATATAACATAATATGACTTAATTAGTAACATATTGCAGGAAATATGAACTCAATGCTTAACACTTACTGCTTGATCGGGTACATCCATCGGTATTGTACTGGACCTGCAACCCTGGCCTCGTCTGCCAAATGGATTGATAGATGTATCATGATGTCAAAGAATGCAGGTGAAAAATTATCTCGAGGTTGCAAAGTGTAACTACACATCCAGCCTCAAGTTCTGTGAATTCTTCGACGGTGCCATTCTTAGAGCATAACCCTCTGAAGAATCTACTCAACTCAATCAACGGTCTACTTACATTCCTTGGCAGTGATTTCCGCAACGCCAATGGGAGTAGCTGTTGCATTAAAATATGGCAGTCATGGCCTTTTGATGCAGAGCAAGACCCAATCCTGGTTTTGCAAGAACAACCAGGTTTAGGAGGCCATAACTTTGCGCTCACAGCTCAGAATCGAGCGATTCTTGATGAGTTAGAAAGATATTGAAGTTCTCTACATTTTTTATGTTTATTACTTTCCCAGATTCTAAAGTTATAATATGTCAAATGTCAAAATACATATTCAGGATTAAATCTTGTCTGTTTGACGTTATTCATAGAGTCAGGGGTATAAGCTGTCATTTAAGCTTAATTTTTGTATTGTTTTTGTAAACTACAATGAGAAATGAGTCTAATAGAGTTAGGGGACGTTCAAGATGTTTGGAGAATTTATCTTGATGTAATGGTGTAGTTTAGGGAAGAACAAAATGGGTTTAGGGTTGTTAACTATATATTGTAACTCTGTTTTATAAAAAATCAGAACTGGCTTGGTTTTCAAGAAACCTCTGAGATTTTTCTCAACTCTGTTTGCTGAGGCAAACTTAATAGAAACTCTAGGGTTTCAGCTCATTTTCAAGATCTAGCTGCGGTTTGGATCAAGATTTGGGGTTATTGTTCACGGGCAACATTTAGCTCTTCTCTTTGAGACCGATTATCTTGTGCCTGCACCATTTTTGGTATCAGAGTAGGTTTGTAGGGGCTGAAACTTCTTTCTCACTACAGGGATGGCAGCTCAAAATCATGGAGAAGCTATTGTAAGGTTACAAGGAGACATGCAACAAGTGATGGGGCGATTGGATGAGATCACGTAGGCTATTGCTAGGCTTGCTCTGAATGGAGGAGGTGATGGAAGTATGCATAAAAGTCAAGGTACTCACAGCAATTCTGAGGAAGAAGAACCAATTAATAATCAAGGAAGGAATCATAGAAATCATGCCCCAATCAGAAATGATCAACATTATGATCATGGCATCAAGGTTGACTTACCCGAATTTGATGGAGGGCTTTTACCAGAGAAGTTTCTTGAATGGATTTCTGCTGTAGAGAAGTTTTTTGAATGGAAAGAACTCCCAAATGATTGAAAGGTACATTTGGTTGCTACTAGATTTCGTGGTTATGCCTCTATTTGATGGGATCAAGTAGAAGCCGTGAGGGTGCGTAAAGGAAAGAATAAAATTCGTTCATGGGAGAAAATGAGGGCTAGACTTTGGGAAAAATTTATGCCACCTGAATATGCACAAACTCTTTATAGGCGATTTCAAAATCTACATCAAGGCAACCGTTCCGTTAGGGAGTATACCGAAGAGTACTATCAACTCTCTACCCAAAATTGTCTTTCTGAGACAGAAGACCAAACTGTGGCACGTTATGTTAATGGGCTGCGTGTGCAAATCCAAGATGAAATCATGCTCCAACATATCATACGAGTTGAGCAAGCCTACCAGCTTGCATTACGAGCAGAAAAAGCTGCGTTGACCTATGGCACGTCTAGTTTCAGATGCACATACTCAACCATCATCAACTCGGAGTCCATCTCATCATCTTGGCCGTGATGTTTCGATTAAGGGAGTAGACCCTAAAGGAAATTCATCACTTGCCCCACAAAAAAACCATCAAACAGGTGGAAATCTATAGATCCTTCTCCACCCATGAATTGCTACAAGTGTGGGGAGCCAGGACATCAATCTTTTGAGTGCCCTAAACGCAAGTTTGATGCGGGAGTGCACCTAGCAGAAGAAGGTAATGTGTCAGATGATGAACAAGATTATGAAGGAGAGGACAATTTTCAAAGCGAATCTGAGCTACATGTGGTAGAAACATCAGCGGATAGTGGGCCGACTTTGTTGGTCCAAAGGGTATTGACAATGCCTAAGGCCCTTGAAGACGATGCTTGTCTGCGAAACAACATCTTTTAGACTCGTTGCATGTGCAATGGAAAGGCTTGTGATGTCATTATTGATAGTGGTAGTTGTGAGGACCTCATTTTCCAAGAAGCTGCAGAAAAGTTACAACTTGCAATTGAAAAGCATCCAAACCCTCACCGCATTGCATGATTTCGCAAAGGTGATGAGGTAAAAGTCACTACTTGTTGCACTATCCACCTTTCTATTGGTAGTTTCTATAAGGACACTCTTGTATGTGATATTGTGCCCATGGATGCTCGCCATATATTGTTTGGAAGACCATGGCAATTTGATAGAAAAGTAGTGCATCATGGTGGAAAGAACACCTATTCATTTTGGAAGGATGGTCGAAAGATTGTGCTCCTTCCAATGAAAGAAGAAAGCTCCCCCAAGAACAATGCAGCTAATGGTTCCAATTTGTTGACTATGAGAAAGTTTATAAAGGAGAGTCAAGACACAAATAGAATGTATGCACTTGTAATGAACAAATTTAAGGCACCCACACCAGTCCCTAAGGCCGTGGAGTCACTCTTGAAGGAATATGCCGATGTCATGCCAGAGGAGCTTCCTATGGGGTTGCCACCCGTTAGGAAAATTCAGCATTGCATTGATTTGATTCCGGGTTCTAGTTTGCGTAACCAAGCTGCATATATAATGAATCTGTCGCGCCCCAAAATACCCCATAGGAGTTAAGGGATACTTTAGAGGTGACTACGTGAACCTGTCAAACCATCCTGTAATGCAAGAGGCTAAACATAATATAATACAATGATAATCAGAGCGCGGAAACTAAACATAAGTGCGGAAGCATAAGCCAACTTTTTCTTTTCTTCTATAACTCCAAATAGTATTCCAAGTTAACATATATCAAATACAATCAAAGTAAAGGTGGACATGCCCACCTATCAAAATACAAAAGGAACTCTCTAACCCTCTCCTCTCAACAGTGGTCGAGGTATGGCCACACCTCCAAGTCCCCATCCTCCAGAGACTGCCATGGGATAGGTGGCTCCCTCTCCTCTACATACTCCTCCTCGACCCAAGGCTCGGGGTCGAGGACATCCATAGTACCTGCCGACATAAAAGTACGGCTGAGCATGGAATACTCAGCGAGTACAAACTACTAGCTAACCATAACAATAGCGAAAGCATAACAACAGTGAGCAATACAAGATATTAATTTAAAGCAATAGTGAAATCATAAGATACATAGCCATATCTTGACATGCGTGTATGAATGCAAAAACCTCGGTAAAACTCATGTCTCGGAAACCTTTTTCGTGTCTCGGTCAAATCATGTATGTGTGTCGTGTCTTGTCTTGTATTTCATGTCTTGATTTGTTCTTGACTTGTATACTTGTGAGCCAGAGGCTAGCACCCTTCCTTAGGCTACCAACCTCCTTGTCATGTTCTTGTTCCATTTCTCTTGTGAGCCAGAGGCTAGCACCCTTCCTTGGGCTACCAACCTCCTTGTCATGTTCTTGTTCCATTTCTCTTGTGAGCCAGAGGCTAGCACCCTTCCTTGGGCTACCAAGCACCCTTCCTTGGGCTACCAACCTCCTTGTCATGTTCTTGTTCCATTTCTCTTGTGAGCCAGAGGCTAGCACCCTTCCTTGGGCTACCAACCTCCTTGTCATGTTCTTGATTCATTTCATATACAAATACAATCTTGGAAAACCCGGTTTCATGCATGCATGTGTGGTGTGTGTAGCACTTGTAATATCATGATGACAATATGACATGAAGAGTAGTGTATAGCAATTCAATCCACAGTATAACCATATAGGAATTTGAGTAATCTACGTGGCATTTGAATAGTTCATCATTCATAAGAACACATGCATAAGGCCTACTTTCATTTCCTTCATTTATGTCATTTATTCCTAGTTTAGGCATTTTGTCAAACACATAACATGCAAGGTTCCTTAATGGTTCATCTTCTTCTTTTTAGTGCCTACTTTCCATCCAAAAATCAAGGTATGTTCATTATTGGTAAAATGCCCATCCTCCATTTTCCATTCTTCACACCACACATTCATACACCATACATTCGGCATCCCATCGCCTCAATCAACCTCTCATCCATGCATCCACACCGTTTTCCTCACCTTGTTTATATTTAGTGAATATGATACATGTCATAAGGGAGAAATACATAATAGCAAAATCATATAGTTCATAGAAAAACTAGGTTATTGTTAGGGGAAGTTAGTAGGGTGTACTAACCTTGAATCAAGGCTTGATCCTTGCTAGGGACCTTGATTGAAGCTCCAACTTGAAAGATGAAGTCTTTGCTTGAAAGAAGCTTGAGTTGGGGAAGAAATCCCTTTCAAAAACGTGAGTGAGGGCTGCCCTAGCTTTGAGAATGCACCCCACCCGAGCTTGAGTTGAAATCTTGAAGAAAACGTGCTTGGGGACGATCTAGGGTCTTCACCCCTTTGATTTCTTCTCCAAAAGCAACCTAGGTTTAGGAAACCCTTTTCTCTTCTCTCTTATCTCCCAAATCTCTCTAAGTATAGTGAATGATGCCCTAAGGCTCGGGCAAGCCTTAAGGAGAAAGGATTTAACCCCCAAAAGACGAAAAAGCCCTTAATGAAAATTCTGAAAAACACGAAGACCGAGCGATCGGTGGTTATGACCGATCGATCGGTTAAAAACTCACTCTCTGGAAAATTTCCCCATACAAAATTTCTGACCGTGCGATAGCTACCGATCGATCGGTTATGGACCGATCGATCGCTGACTGGACTGAGCGATCGGTGCTCTGTATGTCTGGACTGTTTTGACCATATCTTTTGACTCGCTCGTCGGATTTTGATGATTCAACTTGCGTTGGGTTCGTCTTTCGAAAACGCACATTTCTGACATTTCGGAATTTCCGATTTCTCTCTTATTTATTAATTAGACTATGAGGAAGGCCAATTAGTTACGAAAACGGTATTCATTAAGTATAGAAAAAATCCAGGGTGCTACAGAATCCAACTGAGCATGAGGAGTTGAGAAGGCAGGTTGAAGAGCTCCTAGCAAAAGGTTTCCTAAGGGAGAGTATGAGTCCATGCGCAGTGCCTGCTCTACTCACCCCAAAAAAAGATGCGACTTGGTGAATGTGTGTGGATAGCCGAGAGATATCAAGTATCGTTATCCTATTCCTCATCTTGATGATATGCTTGACACATTGGTGGGGTCTAGAGTGTTCTCTAAAATAGATCTCAAAAGTGGTTACCATCAAATTCGCATATGTGAAGGAGATTAATGGAAAACTGCTTTCAAGACAAAGGATGGGCTATATGAATGGCTGGTCATGCCTTTTGGGCTCTCTAATGCCCCAAGTAATTTTATGCACTTGATGAACCAAGTATTAAGACCCTTCATTGGTAAGTTTGTTGTTGTTTACTTTGATGACATTCTTGTTTATAATGTCGATGAAAAGACACATTTTACTTATGTTCGTCAAGTGTTGGATGTGTTAAGACAGGAAAAGATTTATGCTAATCTTAAAAAGTGTAGCTTCATGACCCCTAGTGTAGTATTTTTGGGGTTTATTGTCTCGGCTGATGGTGTTAGGGCTGATCTGGAAAAGGTGAAGTCCATTATTAAATGGCCATCTCCAAAGTCCCTCACTGAAGTTCGTAGCTTTCATGGACTTGCTTCTTTTTATCGGAGATTCATCTGCAATTTCAGCTCCATAGCCACACCTATCACTGATTGTATGAAGCAAGGAGTCTTCACTTGGACAAAGGCAGCAGAGAAGAGTTTTGAGTTGCTTAAAAGAAAGCTTTCTTCAACGCAAGTGTTAGCGCTACCTGATTTCAGCATGTTGTTTGAAGTTGAGTGTGATGCCTCACATTCGAGTATTGGTGCGGCATTGTCTCAAGGTGGTCGGCCTATTTCTTTCTATAGTGAGAAGTTGAGTGGAGCTAAAACCTGATTCTCTACATATGATGTTGAATTCTACTCCATTATTTAAGCCTTAAGGCATTGGAGGCAGTACTTATTGTCCTGTGAGTTCATTCTATATACCGATCATGAGGCTCTCAAGTATGTGAATTCCCAAAAAAAGTATGTGAATTCCCAAAGAGACTCAACTTGAGACATGCAAAATGGGCTGCTTATCTTCAAGAATTCAGTTTGTTTTGAAGCATAAGTCCGGGGTATAAAATCGTGTGGCTGATGTACTTAGTCGTCGTGGAAGTATGCTTTTTACTACTCTAGCTACTGAGGTGATTGGCCTAGAAATGTTGCAAGACCGCTATGCAAGCGACCCCTACTTCTCTTCCATTTTAGAAAAATGCATTACCAGTGGTGGTAAAACTCATTCCCATTTTCATTTGCATGATGAATATTTATTTATGGATGGAAAGAGGTTATGCATACCCGATTCATCTCTTCGTGAACAATTCATTCAAGCAATGCATGGAGTGGAGGAGGACTCGGTGGGCATTTTGGTAGGAACAAAACTCCTCTTGCCCTTCTTGAAGAAAATTTTTTTTGGCCTCGAATGCAACGTGAAGTGAAGAAGTGGGTAGATCTGTGTGAAGTGTGTTAGAGAGCAAAAGGCCATTGTCAAAATAAGGGGTTATACACCCCTTTGCTTATACTGAGCCAACCATGGGTTGATCTATCCAAGGATTTTGTGCTAGGATTGCCAACCCAGTGTGGCTATGATTCAGTGTTCGTGGTTGTTGATCGCTTTTCCAAGATGGCACATTTCATACCATGTAAGAGAACTACTGATGCAATGCACATGGCTAACATTTTCTTCAAGGAAATAGTGCGTCTTCATGGAATTCCCAAAACAATTACCTCTAAACGTGACACGCGATTTCTTAGTCATTTTTGGAACACCCTTTGGAGAAAAATGGGTACCAAACTTCAATTCAGCAGCACCTATTATCTCCAAACCGATGGACAAATTGAGGTTGTTAATCGTAGTTTAGGCAATTTGTTGCGGAGTCTAGTGAAGAGCAACCTCAAACAATGGGATATGATTTTGTCGCAAGCTGAATTTGCATACAACAATTCGGTCAACCACTCCATAGGACATTCACCATTTCAGATTGTGTATGACAGGACACCGACTCGGCCATTTGATTTTGCACCTATCCCAATTCGAAGTGCTGAAAACACAGATGCATCTTCACTTATAAAACATCTCCAACATGTGCATGAGAAGGTACTTGAACAGTTGCAAAAGAATAATCATGGCTATATGGAATGAGCAGATCAAAAGCGCAAGGAAGAGGTGTATGATGAAGGAGAACTTGTTTGGGTGTATTTGCGGCCTGAGCGTTTCCCAACAGGAACATACAACAAACTCAAGCCAAGAAAGTTTGGACCGTGTCAAGTGTTGAAGAAAATAAACAACAATGCTTATCATCTCGAGCTCCCTAAAGATCTTGTGGGAATCTCACCAGTTTTTAATATGTCTAATCTGTTCAGATATCATGGAGGATTTGACTCAACAGAGCTGAGTCCTTCCTCATCCAGGGAGGATGATGCAGGGTAAGACCCAATCTCGGTTTTGCAAGAACAACCAGGTTCAGGAGGCCATAACTTCGCGCTCACAACTCAGAATCGAGCGATTCTTGATGCGTTGGAAAGATATTGAAGTTCTCTACATTTTTTATGTTATTCCTTTCTCATATTCTGAAGTTATAATATGCCAAATGTCAAAATACAGATTCGGGATTAAATCTTGTTTGTTTGACGTTATTCATAGAGACAGGGGTATAGACTGTCATTTAAGCTTAATTTTTGTATTGTTTTTGTAAACTACAGTTAGAAAGGAGTCTAATAGAGTTAAGGGACATTCAAGATGTTTGGCGAAATTATCTTGATGTAATGGGGAACCCGGTCAACTATACCCTAGCCCTTGGCTAGACCCTTGACCACCTTATGTACACACACACGCACCCTTAACCTTGGTACGGGCTCGTGTGCTAAAATTACGTTCGGTCTGATCTGACCCTAATGTGAGTACGTAGGCAACCCAACCCGGGTTCGACCCTAGCCCATTTAGCTTTCTATCTTTCTTGGATTAGCATTCGATTAAAAACTTAGACATTTTAACTAATTTTGAGATAAAATTGACTTAAATTTAGGGAGTAGGTAACCATTTATAAAATGAAGGTCCTGGGGTGTCTAACACCTTCCCCGGGGCTTAATCGAACCACTTACTCTAACTCTGATAGACCATTTGCCTTAGCCAAATAAATTCTAGGACCTATCCTTAAAATGAATAGGTGACGATTCTCAGTCAAACCATAAAACGTGAAAGTGGGTAGGAAAATCCTATGCTCACACTCACAAAAAGTCATGTTGGTGAGCCACTTTTTTAAAACACTCCTAACAGCCTCACCAAAATAGTCAAAACTCTAATTATTATATCATTTGTGTCACTTCCATAATGAAAAAAGGGAGAGAGAAACCTTTATTTATTTGTGTGGGCCCACAAAGGAGGGAAGAGAGATATTTAACTTCGGTGACCAAAGTTGGTGAGTACTGTACACTCACCAAACCGAAAACGTCAAATTGGTGAGGCTACTGGGGGAATTATTTAGCACTTTTTAGCTATCTGGCTCACCAAAATGACCATGGCTGCTAGGAATGCTCTTATAGAATTATAGTTCACGAAATTACAAATATTTCAACAGTTTAACTGATCAATGATCCTCAAAATTCATAGCCGGCTAATTGCAATGACCTTCTGGTGATGGAGAACAACACTAAAGAGGACATACTCCTCAATGGACACCAACATTTTCCTTTTTCCCTTTCCCCTTTCCCCTTTCCCCTTTTCCTTTCTTTATTTCTTGTGTTTTCTTACTAATTAAACACTGCTCAAGTATGCCCCCCTTGGGGGGACGATATTCAAAAAAAAAATATGAGAGAGATATATGTATGTGGTCTTTCTTGATGTAGATAATACAAGAATGCTCAAAAGGTATATAGTGTCTAATTAGAACTTGACTTATATATATGAGGGGTGGTGTCCTCTCCTTCCGATCCTTGAACCTTACCTATTCCAATGATGAAAGGTGGCACTCACAGATTTGTAAAAGGCTTATCACAATACATTTTACAACATCCTCTCACTTCATATTATAGTTCAAACCTGTCTTTGCTATCTATAGTCAATTGACTAGTAACACCATCCTTATTAATTAGTCTCACTAAATTCAGCCATCAACACAAACAAACAAAACTTCATGGGAATACATTTTGCCTAAAGGGAGCAAGGTGACAGTAATAGTCAATGGCATTCTACCATGGAGAAGAAAAAGATCATGAAATGGAGTTGAAATAAAAGAAGAGAAGATGATAATGGTGAAAGTCAAAAACAAAAAAATAATAAGACCATGGATATATATTGTTTTCCTACTTACGTATTTTTTATGGCATGCTATGGCATGCCATGGTACGCGGTGTGACAGGTAGCATGCACCATATGGTGCAATGTCATGAATGAAATGTCCTTTGTCATGCGGCCTCGGATCGTCTCTAGCGAAGCCAGAAACCCCTCTCGGGCAACCATAGAATAGGGGACATGTGGCGTTAAAAAAGGGAGAAGTCATTTCATTTTCTCCCCATGATTTTGACTTCTCCCCAATCGATATCTCTCCCTCTTTATCTCAACACCTTATCGCCATGTGTCATTGTAGAACCCCGGAACTTGGGATCACTGTAGAGTGAATAGTGCTGTGAATAGTGCTATGAATAGTGTTTTTCAAGGCTTAAAGCCTTGGGTCTTGCAATGGTTGTGTTATTATGCATAAGAGGCCGGGTTTTGGATTCTACTTTATGTTCATGGTTTGATGAGTTTTAAAGTCTTAAGGGAGTTCAATTTCATGTTTATAAGAGTTAAAAACATAAGTTGGAAAAGTTCGAAGTGTGAAGAGTGAGTATTAACTTATCCTCAACTTGTGGGATCTCTAGGTTCGTCGTCGCCCATCGGAATCGAGTGATTCTTGAACCATTAGAAATATATTGAACCCCTCTTTAAAGTACATGTTTATCACTTTTTGAGATTTGGAATATAAATTAAGTCAAATGGGAGATTTCCGGAAACTGGTCTGCTGAGATTTCCTGGAACAGTTTGGACCAGTCCACTTGTGGGCTCATTTCGATCATTTAAAACTCAGAATTGGGCTTTGTGCAAAACATGAAAGTCTTTGAATGTAGAATCCAAAGCAAGTTGAATCGTCAAAATCGGATGATTGAGTCAAAAGTTATGGCTGAAACAGCGAGACAGACAAAACAGGGCAGCTTGAGCGGGAGACCAGTGGTCGACCCCTCTACTAAGAGTCGACCGGTCTCGCACTTTTTTCTATGGGGGTTTATTCCAGAACCCCATAAGTGAACCGGTCGACCGGTGGACGCCTCTGGTCGACCCCTCCTTGCCTTTTGGTGCCTAAACCGACCTTGGGAGATCTTTTGTGGGGGTATAAGGGGTTTTTAACAACCCCTTTCCCTATAAATACACCCACACTCGTGGCTTAGGGTTTACAACACCCTTAGAACATATTTTGAGAGAAAATAGAGAGAAGTTAGGGTTTTTGCAAAGGGCTTTGCTTGTGCTTCATCAAGGATCGCTAGGTGAAGCTTGTTCTTGCTTACGAAGCCCGATCTTCACTTCCACGAGTCTTCTTGAAGCTTGAAGCTCATCTCTAAGTCATTTCTCAAGTGCTCAATCAAAGGGATTTGGTTTGAGAAAGGTAGATACACTCTACTAGATTTTATGCCATAACCCATATTGTAAAAGTAAGATAAAAATCTATATTTGTGATGTGAGTTAACTTGTGATGCCTCTATGCCTTAACCCAAAGCATGAAAAACATGGATTTCTACTACTTAGTAATTATGTGATGATTCAACTGAGAAAATCATGATTAAAAGACTAAGTTTTATGGAAAACCAAGAAGAAAACCTATCTGCTTTGACGAAAACTATAGGAAATCCTACTAGTCATGATATGATGATTCTATGGTCTATGTACATGTATTGTGAAAGCAAGATAAAAGAGGGAAAGTAAAGCAAAAGATGAATAGTAAAGCAATTGAAATAAAGCAAAGTAAAAGGTGATAAGTAAGCAATTGTATTGGAAGGATGGTAGTGGCTCTCACCACAAGCAGGGTGAGCATTATTATCTGATTCCAAATAAAACCATGAACAAGCATTTGTATTGGAAGGAGAATAGTGGGCTCTCACAAGCAGGGTGAACATTATTCTCTAATTTCAAGTAAAAGTATTTGTGGAAGGAGGATAGTGGACTCTCAACACAAGCAGGGTGAGCATTATCTTCTAATTTCAAGTAAAAGCATTTGTATTGGAAGGATGATAGTGGGCTCTCACCACAAGCAGGGTAAGCATTATCATCTGATTCCAAGTAAAAGAATATGTATCGGAAGGATTACAGTGGGCTCTTACCAGAAGTAGGGTAAGTATTGTCATCTGATTCCAAATGAAAAGTTATATGTAAAGCAAGTGAAACAATAAGAAAGCAAAAGTAAAGTATAAGAAAGGAGGCAAAAGATGTATATGTACAATATTATGCATAGTGTAAGTAAAAAGTGATTTCCCTAATTGTTTACAGTATTTGCATGTGTATATGATGAACTGCCATATGAAAGCATGTTATTTTATGACATTATTATCTAGTGGTTTGTAGACGCTGAGTATTCCATGCTCAGCCGAAGTTGTTATCTTCGGCAGGTTTTGATGAGCGCGCTCCTGAACCTTGGATAGAAGAGGAGTATCACGATCCAGAGCCTACCATGGATCATCCTCGTGAAGAGAGAGTACTGGATAGGAGGCCCTATTCAGATTATTGGTGAGAGAGAGAACATGCATATTTTGATAGTGGGCACATCCACTTTACACTTATATGTTTTGTATATGTTATGACGAACGAGACTTAGAACACATATGGTTTTATATGTTTAAAAAAATTTTATGCTTCCGCTATTATGTGTCTTGTGTATTTCACAGGTTAGTAAGTACGCCTTATATGTCATCACAGGATGGTATGACAGTCATATAGTGTGTGGAGATGTCAAAATATCCCTTATTCTATGGTTGCCCGAGACAAGGGGTTTCAGGCTTTGCCAGAGACAAACCCAGGCCCTAGCCACAGCGCACAACATTTGTCAATGGCTTGTCACTAATGCTTTGATATGTAGACATTATAGATGATGGATCCAATTATTATCACACATACTTGGTGTTTTAGATTAATAAAATTGAAAAAATAATGCTTTTTTTTTGTTGTTAAACTACACAATCACCACAAGGCGACGGTAAAGGCAACACGATAGAAACTACACACACGCACTCACTCACACAACACACACGCACATTATACTGAATAAGTTTCACCGACAAACACCTCAAAACGGGTACCAACCGTAAGAGGGTCTGAGGAACTTATTAAGTGCAAGTGATAGACATCGCCAAGCGATGTGGGACTAAACACAAGGCTCAATTTTTTTGGTTAAACTACACAATCACCACAAGGCGACAGTAAGAAATAGATTTGAGTTGTAGATGCATGTATTCACTACAAGAAAACTACCACGCAACGACGGAATAGTAGTGATGGAAAATCTTCTGTCACTAATAAATCACATATAGTGACGGAAACACGTGTCGTTGCTAATGATTCGTCTTTATTTAATTATGAAGTTTTTTTTATTAAAATAGTCAATAGTGACGTAATAGTGTCCGTCACTAATAGGGCTTATATAATAGTGACGAAAATTTTCTGTCTCTACGTTTATTAGTAACAGAATTTCTTATTTCCGTCACTAATAATCAAGACCCAATAGTGACGGAAATATTTCCGTCACTAATACTCTCAATAACAATAGTGACAGAAATTGTTCCGTCACTATAAAGATCTTCCATTACTAATAGAAGTAGTAACGGAAAATTTCCGTCACTATTAGATAGGCCCTATTAGTGACGGAAATATTTCCATCACTAATACTCTCAATATCAATAGTGACGGAAATTATTCCGTCGCTATAAAGAACTTCCGTTACTAATAGACGTAGTGACGGAAAATTTCCGTCACTATTATATAAGTCCTGACGGAAAATATTCCGTCGCTATTGACTATTTTAATAAAAAAAAATTCGTAATTAATTAGAGACGAATCATTAGTAACAGCACGTGTTTTCGTCACTATAAATGATGTATTAGTGACAAGATTTTCCGTCACTACTATTCTGTCGTTGCGAGGTAGTTTTCTTGTAGTGGAAGTTTAATAAAAATAGTATTTAACAATGAGTATTTGAGAAATTGCATTTTAAGAATAAAATATTTTAAATACAAAATAATTTTATGAGAAGTATAAATGTAACTTTGAGAACTTGGAAATAATTTTATCAGGTTTATTTAAACTTTTTCAAGATCACATATTTTCTAGAAGAATGAGATTTTTTGAGTAATTCCATCCATACTTTTAAAAAATTTACAACATCCTTGAAAATGGTTGGATACATCAAAACTATTATCAATGGGATCCCATGTCATCCCAAAAGAAATTCATACAACTTTAAAAATAATCGAGACAATTCTCAGATCCAAAAAAAGTGAGAACGTGGTGATGGACTAGTGTACACTGGATTATCGCTGATCAATCAAATGGTCTCTGTTCTATGGATGATCCTACACATAATCCTCGTGAATTAGGTCACCCTGCTGATGATAATCACACATTACGTTTAACAACAGTCATATTCATGTGAAAAGATCATAGAGTAATTTGCCCACAATTTAGGCCTCTTGAGTAAGATATATTATAGGACGACTATGTGTTACTCCAGGGATATCATTCTCAGCGTCAATCAGATGATGGAATAATATATAAGATGTACATTAAAATCTCATGTTAAATCAATAATCTATGTAGATAATAAAGTGTCATAATAATAAGTATCCTAGGAAGAGCCACAAATTATCGAAGCCAAGATGTTCTCTATTAAGTTCACTAAATGTCAATGACCTGGCAATAAATATTAGGAGCCAAATCATCTCCGGTGATAACCGGATTTGGTAAATCCGGTTATCACCCCTAGAGGTCGCCACGTGTCTCCTTTGACACACCTTAACCGTGGGTAAGGTTCACCCACCCATTTTTGGTTTTTTTTTAATACTAATTTTTTTTTAATTAAAAACTGTTTTTAGAGTTTTTTTTTTTAAATATTAAAAACAGTTTTTAATTTTAAAAAAAGAATTAATATTTAAAAAAAAAAACCAAAAATGAGTGGGTAAACCCTAGGGGTGGGTGAACCTTACCCACGGTTAAGGGGTGTCAAAGGAGACACGTGGCGACCTCTAGGGGTGATACCCGGATTTGTTATCACCGTAGAGGATTTGACTTTTTAATGCAAAATTAGCATAATATTTTTTTATTTTCTTTTCAAAAATAACCTTTTAATCCAATTTTTAAGTATATAACATTACTGCTTCTTCTTCTTCTTCTTCTTCTTATTATTATTATTATTATTATTATTATTATTATTATTATTATTATTATTATTCATTTGGATCTTTGTCTTAATGAATCTTAATTTTCTTTCCCGTTTACTCTGTTATTAAGGTCTATTCAGCCGAAGAAGAATGAAGTGGAGGTACCTATCCTTGAAAGATCTTTTATCGCATTGCCGTGTGCTGCATCATCGTCATCGAATGCCATTAGATGCTATATATGGTGCGCCACTGAATGGCAGTGTCATTAGATTTGACCATTAAGAAGACTTACAATACAAGTTGCACCATTAGTGGCCTTCCTTGAGTTTCCAAGCTTTGTGGCCTATGACCCATGCACTCTGTAAATTCAATCAAATGTCATCCAAGCATTCCATCCACAACCAGTCACACCCATTTCTGAATTTCCCAACTTATGGCATGATCGATGCTGAAGAAACCTCTTCAATCCATCTTTTCTTTAGCATTATATCACTGAGTCAACAAGGATAGATCTTGAATCCCAAAAAAGCCGATTTCGTCGGAGTTTGATTGAAAATTATGTTGATTTTGATTTAAAATTTGATTTTAAAATAATAAAACCGGATCAATAGGATCCAGGGTTTTGATTTTAATTAAGGACTAAAACCCCCCATGATTTAATCTTTGCTTAGGGTGTGTATTTGATCTCTTAAAAGAGATAAAACACACACTTTTAGTGGTTTCCCTTGTTTCTTTAGTCTCACATCGGAAAAGAAGAGAAAATCTAAAGGGTTTAATTACCCATTTTGTTGCTTAGTTGTTAACAACCAAGCATGTGGTGTAGAATCTTTCCCACCAAATCTTTTAGACAATAACTTGGGTGCACGAAGCTCGCAGCGAGCACACACGCACACGCTCAGGTGCGGGTTTGGGCGTGGGTGCGGGCATAGGGATTTGGGCGCTATGAGGTTCACTTTGCACGTGCGCATTGTCGCTTGGGTTGCTATTTATTTTGACTAAATCAGGATCGTCCATCTAATCAGAACCGTTGATCAAGGTTGGCACTGATCGAATGATCATCGTGGTTGATTAGAACCGTCTGATAAAGTCTCAGGCTCGGATTGCATCTGAGCCATCAGATTTGGGAGTGAGATCTGAGAACCCACTTGGGCTGTCAGGTGGATCAGGCAATGAGTGCCTGAGTCAGTGGTTGCAGGCCCATGATGGGATGCTCTAACAAACGCTTGACCTAGAGTGTCAAGTAGCCTCCGTATGGCCTCCCTGGGGTAGGAAGGGCCTAGCCAGGTGGCTGAGCCCATGCACATGCGAGGGGGCCTTGGTCCTCTATAAATAGAGGGCCTTGGAGTGGTGCTGGGTTCTGTTAGAATTCAGACTAGACCCAGATTCATGGACCCAAACTAGTGAGCCAAGAAGGAGACCAGTGAGCCACCAAACCAGAGTAGGTGCACCCTGGTCCAGTCGACTTCGAGTCAGCCATGGTCCATTAGGATGACTCCGTACCAGGGACCTCTTAGGAGGACCCTAACCTGGAGAACTCCATTAATGGTGGACCTTGAGCTCAATGAAGAAGATAGTGACTCTGACCTATAATCCAGAGGCCCAGAACTAGACCTAGAAGGCTGTCCAGATCGATCCAGATCCATGGATAACAGGAAATGAACTGTTGTCCAGCTCCTGATGAGGTTACAGAATGCCTTCGGACTTCTCAACCGTCCATCATAGAACAGTCCACATGTGGACTATTCGATTGCTCGATCTGGGATTCCAGATCGAGTAGAACAATGGATCAGTCCTACATGGACAGAACCATCTTGGTGACCATCCGATTTCGGGTGATCCTACCATATCCACATGATGGATCCTATAAGGATCATCATATCGAAACAGGGGTATCTTGTGGAATGGGTTAATTTGACAAACCTGGACTTGTACCCAAACATAATCTGGAACCGATAAAATCAGATTAACTAAAGTCTTGTGACCAAATAAATTAGGAATAAGTTAAAAAGGATTAACTTAAAAATCTGTTGTAGAGACCCGAAGCTTTATTTCATGCCTTCAATAGAATTAATAAGGGTAGTTTAGTCTTTTGTTATGTTTTTGTGCATATTTAATTATATCTAAGTGGTGTAGGCTAGTTTAAATGTTTAAGTGTTAATAAGGTGGAAAAATCAGAGCCGACGATCAATCGCAGGTGAAGCGATGATCGATCGTGCAGAACCTGAAATCTGGGTAAGCCCCTGTTTGTGCGACGATCGATCGCACTAACGTGACGATCGATCGTCCGGAATCAAGAAATTTGGGGAAGTTTCTGTCCCTTCGACGATCGATCGCCAGGCGAGCGACAATCGATCGCCCAATATGACGATCGATCGCAGTCGTGCCTAGAAATTTTTTACGAAAATTGTGATTTTGAACCCCTAGAGTATAAATACCCATTCTAATTCGAGGGTTTGGAGGTCTAAGAGTTTCTTAACCTAATTTGGGAGGAAAAATGGAGAAAACTTAGGGTTTCAAGAGGGGTTTTGCTTGAGGTAGGAGAATCTTGCTTGGAGAAGATGAAGTTTGGCTTGGAGATCATCTCTGAAGCCTCGAGGAGCATTCTCTAGCGATTTGCGATTTGGATAGAAGGAAACGATCTCTAAGGTCAATATCTTTTCTAATCTAACATTAATAAATATTTTGCATGTTTTAAATAAGCATGTTTATGGATTATCAAGGGTATTACATGATTATGTAAAAATGAGTAGGTAATAAGCATGAATGAGGGATTTTACTCTTGAAATGAGGGTTTTGCATGTGCTACAAGCTCAATTGTGTATTAATGGTCGATATCCTCTCTAATCTAATCCTTGTATTATTATGTTTATGATACTTAATTCATAAACATTAATACAAGGGTTAGATTAGAGAGGATATCGACCATTAATACACAATAGAGCTTGTAGCACATGCAAAACCCTCATTTCAATGCTTAGAGGAAGTCCTCCATGCCGGGAATTCTCTAACTAAGGAGATATAACCTAGTGGAGTTTCTTGGCGGAGTTCCTTGGCGGAGGATTTGGATCCAAGGGATGACCGATTCGAATGTCAATTACGACACTATTGCACAAATTCACATCTGTGTTAAGTAAGGAGTCTCATTAAGGCATGCACTAGTAAAGTCTAAAGTTAAGCTGGTAAAGTATTGATAAGCTGGTAAAGATAATCATACTTGGGTAAGTTACTGTCTAGGCATGGTCCGTATCTATTCCAAGTGGCATTTCAGTTAAGTTATTGAATAGGCATGGTCCGTATCCATTCCGAGCGGCATGTGAGTCATGTTATTGTATGGGTATAGTCTGTATCCAGTCCGAGCGGCATGTCAGTTTCGTATTTGCATGGGCATGGTCCGTATCCATTCCGAGCTGCATGTCAGTTATGTTAATATATGGGCATGGTCCGTATCTATTCCGAGTGGCATGTCAGTTACGTATTTGCATGGGCATGATCTGTATCCATTCCAAGCGACATGTCAATTATGTTATTGTATGGGCATGGTCTATATTCATTCTGAGCGGCATGTCAGTTATGTATTTGCATATATGGGCATGGTCTGTATCCATTCCGAGCGGCATGTCAGTCATGTTATTGTATGGGCATGATCTGTATCCATTCCGAGCAGCATGTCAGTTACGTATTTGCATGGGCATGGTCTGTATCTATTTTGATCGACATGCCAATTACTTACAAGGTACCGAATCATAAACACTAAATTACGAGAAAATGAAACATGATATGATATGTCTACATGTTCTTCCGCACTATGATTATAGGATTATGCATTGAATTAAGATATTGATATGTAAATGCCATATGAAATTGTCATTGATTATGTCTTATAAACTTCTCATGAATTATGTAAATGTCCTATGAAGCTTTTATTGATTATTTTATATGAACCTGTCATATATTATGCCAATGTCATATGAAACTGTTATTGATTTTGTAACTGTCGCATGAATCTGATATTGGTTATGAACATGAGTTATTGCTATTGTTAGTTAGACTAGATATCTGTTGAGCGTTATCAATGCTCAGTCAACTTGTTATTGTCGTCAGGTTTAAAGCGAGTTGATTGTTGAACCGTGGTTTGAGGATTTCTATGTCGAGACAGAAGAAGAAGGTGAGCCTCCGGTTGAGGAAGCTCGATAGTTGGTTAGGTGGCCACATTATTAGGCATTGTTTTACATTTTGAAATGGATTGTAATAGACTTATGTGTTTCTAGATGTTTCTTAGATTGTCTTACTTTAGTTGGTGGTTTTAGACTATCCCGATTATGGTGGGTTATGTTGGACATATTACATTTGTATAGGATGGTTTGGGTTTTATATATCGAATTTTATTATTCTCATTTTTGGAGATTCGTGTTGTATGCCTTGTATGTCTTGGGATTTAATCAAGTTTAAGAAATGTGGCAACCCCAAAGTCCCATTATGACCAAGGTGGGGTTTTGGGGTCACTACATCTATAGTCAAACAGGACCTAGGATAGAATTGATTCGGGCTAAACCAGAAACAAATTCTGTGTAGATTTGATTCTGGACAGAACCAGAATCTGTAACCAAACAGGATAGGTATAGACCTAATCTGGAATAGGTTATAACAGGATTAGACCAAACCAAAGTGAACCTAACCCTGTAAGCAAATAGACCCTTAAACCCTAAGGGGTAAAATGGAAATTTCAAAAATTATCTAAGAAATTAGATAATCTCTTATTATATATCCGGTGGGACTTTAGGGAATTTGGATTAATGAAAAACCCTAATTAAATGAAATATATATACATATATATGAATATATTTAATTTTTAAAGGGCATCCTAAAGGAAAATCAGTACCCCGTCTTCTACCGAGTAGTACAAACTCGTTGGGAAGACCGGAGAGAATCCAAGCTGAGTTGTATCCTAAAAATAGAGCTGCCTCATCCCTTGCACATGGGAGGCTTCGACTATCTTCAAGAAAGACTCAATTGTAGCACCTTTCAGTGAAGTGATTCTCTACCTTAATTAATTAAATAATTAATTGCTTAATTATTTGTCTGTATTTGCTAAGTGGCTATGTGTGCAAGGATTTAGCCCAATTACACCAACAATTTGAAGATATAGTCTATCTCCATGGCTGCTTTACAAATGCGTGGACTAAACCAGACAGAGCCCATGCCCCGATTTGATGGAAAGAACTTCTACCAATGGGAGCAGATGATAAAGTTTTTGTTGAAGCAATCAAAAGTTGATTATGTACTGAAAGAGGAATGTCCAAAAGTTTCAGAAGGTCTCGATGTATCTGAATTAGATATAGATTATGCAATCTGTCAAGTACAAAAGTGGATTGATGATGATGACACACCCCAGAATCACATCCTCAACTCACTGTCGGACCAGCTGTCTGAACAACACTCAAAGAAGACCAAGCAAGCCAGGGCTTGTGGGAGGTATTGGGGTTAGTCTACCTAGCAGAGGAGTCTGGAACAAAGAAATTTCATGTTACAAACTACTTGAAATTTAAGATGGTGGATGGTAAGACCATCATGGAGCAAATTCAAGAGCTACAAAATATAACAGATGCGGTCACCTCGCCTGGAATGGTTCTGGATGAAACCTTTATGTAAACGATATCATTGTTAAGCTTCCTTCATCATGGAAGGAGTATCACTCGAAGCTGATGCACAAGAAAAAAGACTGGAATCTTGAAACACTATTACACCATATCAGGGTAGAGGAAGAAAGCAGGAAGCGTGACAAGAAGGAGGAGCCGACTGCTAAGGCTCACATGGTCAATTCAAATTCATCATGAAAGTTTCAACTAAGGAAAAAAGAATTCAAGAGAACAGAGAAGTTTGGATAGAAGAATGGTCCACATCAAAAAAACAATAGCAACAGCAACAACAGTAGCAACAACAACAACTCCGATAATTTCAAGAAGGATGTAGAGTATTATTCTTGTGGTAAGATGGGGCACTATGCCATGAACTGCAAGGTTAACAAGAGTGTGAATTTTCAGAAGAAGAGGAAGTTTGAAAAGAAGGAAGAGAAGAAAAATAATGTTAACATGGTTGTAGTCGGGACTGGAGCCAACATGATTGGCGAAGAGGCTGAGTGGTAAAAAGACACTGGAGCCACCTGTCACTTCTGCAGTGACAAGAACATGTTTGATTCCTAAGAACTAGTGGGGGAAGGAATGAATATGTTCATGGGCAACTCTTCATCTTCAAGGGTTGCAGGAAAGGGAGTCGTGAAGCTGAAGTTCACCTCTGGGAATGTCGTTGAACTGAAGGACGTTTTGCACGTGACGGATATCCGTAAGAACCTTATTTCGGCAGCTCTTCTTGGTAAGCTTGGATACAAGATGGTTTTTGAGTCTGACAAGGTTGTTTTTACTAAAAATGAGAAATTTGTGGGGAAAGGGTATCTGGTTTCTGGAATGTTCAAGCTTAACATTATGAATGAAACTCCTGTTATTTCTGCATACATCAATGAGCCCTTTGATCTATGGCATGGTAGGCTAGGTCATATTAATTTTAAGAAAATAAAATATATGACCAATCAAGGATTAATTGCGAACGCATCCAGTGATAAGCATGAAAAATGTATTGCCTGCAACAAGTGTAAAATTGTGAGACCTCCATTCAAGGGTGTAGAGAGAGAATCGAAGCTATTTGAGCTTATTCACAATGACATATGTGAAATGACTGAAATATCGTCAAGAAAAGGGAAAATATATTTTATCACCTTCATCGACGATGCCTCTTGATACACGTATATTTTCCTCATCCGAACTAAAGACGAAGCATTTGAGAAATTCAAGGTGCTCAAGTCAGAAGTTGAGAATTTACAGGAAGCCAAAATCAAGATACTTCAAACAGACAGAGGTGGTGAATATCTTGATTCAGAGTTTAGTAAGTTTTGTGAAGATATCGGGATCTGTCACGAGACAACTGCACCGTACATACCACAACAAAATGACGTTGTAGAAAGGAAGAACAGAACTTTGACAGAAATGGTTAATAATATGCTAACCAGCTCCGGTGTTCCACCAAATCTATGGCGTGAAGCACTTTTGTTTGCCTGTCACATTCTCAACAGTGTTCCTTAAAGGAAAACCGAATCAATTCCATATGAATTGTGGAAGAGAAGAAACCCAAATTTTCCGTACCTTATGGTTTGGGGTTGTCTAGCCCAAGTCAGATTGTCTAACTTGAATAACTCCAAAGTAGGAACCAGAGGTACTGACTGCGTCTTCATTGGCTACTTAATGTCAAGTAAGGCGTATAGGTTTCTAAATTTGGAAACTCCTGCACCATACTCAGTTGTGGAACCTATTGGTGTTGAGTTCTTCGAAAATGTATTCCCATACAAGATAAGTCAAGAAGTAGTGGGGTACCAACTGAAATCTAGTTCCAAGAGGAAAGAACCTGAAGACCCAATTCCTTCTGAACCAAGAAAAAGTACTCAACCAAGAATTCCAAAGGATTTTGGCCCTGAGTATATTTGTTTGATCGAGAAGGATCCAACAAGCTACACTGAAGCTATGAAATCTAAAGAAATAGATCTTTGGAAAGAAGCAATGGATGATGAGATGCACCCTATCAACTCCAACCAAACTTGGATCCCGGTTGACCTACCTCCAGGAAACAAGACAACAGGGTGCAAGTGGATCTTCAAGAAGAAATTGAAACAAGATGGATCCATAGAAAAGTTCAATGCTAGTTTGGTTGCGAAGGGCTTCAGACAGCGAATGAATTTTGACTATTTTGACACCTATGCCCCTGTGGCTAGGTTGACCACCATTAGGATGTTGATTGCGTTGGTCTCAATCAAGGATCTGATCATTCATCAGATGGACGTCAAAACTGTATTCCTCAATGGTGATTTAGAAGAAGAAATATACATGGATCAACCTGAAGGATATATTCTGCCAAAGAACGAGAAGAAAGTCTGCAAACTTCTAAAGTCATTGTATGGATTAAAGCAAGCTCCAAAACAATGGCATGATAAATTTAGAAGTGTCCTTCTAGCTGATGGATATCAAGTCAATAGTGGTGATATCTGCGTATATAGAAAATTCAGAGATAACTCTAGGGGTGATAATTTGCTTATATGTTGACGACATGTTCATATTTGGAACGGATGACCAAAGTGTTGCTAACACAAAGGAGTTCCTGTCGTCTAACTTTGATATGGAAGATATGGGCGAAGCAGACATTATACTTGGAATCAAGATTATTAGGAGCAGCGAAGGAATTGCACTTTCTCAGTCAAGCTACATTGAGAAGATTCTCAGGAGGTTCAATCAATTTGATTGTACTCTGGCTCCTACACCAGTTGATTCAAGTATTAAACTAACAAAGAATGAAGGTACATGTGTTTCTCAACTGAAGTACTCTCAGATTATCGGCAGCCTAATGTATGCGATGCATTGCACTAAGCCAGATATAGCCCAAGCAGTGGGGACGTTGTGTAGATATACCAGTAACCTTGGTAAATTACACTGGGTCGCATTGATCAGAATTTTGAGGTACCTGAAGGGTACATTGTCTTATGCTCTGCACTATGGAAGGTCATCCACCGTGCTTAAAGGATTTAGTGACGCGATATGGAATTCATGCACAGACGAATCAAAGTTGGTCACTGGATGGATCTTCTCAATGGGAGGAGGATCCATCTCCCGAAAGTCCAAGAAGCGAACATGCATAACTCATTCCACCATGGAATTAGAGTTCATTGCACTCTCGTCAGCTGGAGAGGAAGCTGAATGGGTTAAAAGTATTCTGGTAGATGTGCCAAGTTGTAAGACACTGATGCCAACAGTCACAATCTACTGTGATAATCAAGCGGCAATGCTCAAAGCATACAGTGAGAACTACAATGGCAAGTCCAGACAGATCCACCTTAAGCACAACCATGTTAGGGGTCTGATTGCTGATGAAAAAATCACAATCCAGTATGTGAAGTCCAAAGATAATTTGGCTGACCCCTTGTCCAAGGGCCTTGGCACAGACTTTGTAATGAAGACATCTAGAGGAATGAGACTGAAGTTAGTTGAGCAGTTGAACTAGGTGGAAACCCAATCTGATGAGTCTCTCAGGTTCAATGGGTATAATAACCTTGTAAGAAATTGCAAATGCACTATAAATGAAATGTCATTTCAAGTTGTGTCCCTTCCTAAGGATGATGTCAATAGTGCAATTCTATAGACAGTAGATCTATAGATGATTCTGCGATGAGGTTGAAAATTTAAATGGATTCTTTTAATGAGTAACTATAGGCCTGTAATAGGCTGGAGTGTTGCAGAAGCACTCTTGATAGACTTACCTTTTTGAGTGTCGGAGACTCGTCACCTTCTATGAGATTCTGGCTAAATCTCTAGAGCTCTCAGTAAGACCGGGGTAAGGCATGGACGTTAAGGGCCCATTTGGCATCGTTCCGGCGGAATGTTCTTTTGTTCCATTTCTTCGGAAAGCACGAGAACGCATTTGGATGGACACGATTCTTGGATCGTGTATAGAAACGGAACAAAAAGAATAGAAAATTTTGAAACAAAAAAAGATGTTTTGGGGAACAGAACGACTCCAACGTAACAAAGCATTCCCGATAAAAAGAAAAAAGAGAGTTTACTCTTTTCATCAAATCGCAAATGGCAGTAGAGACCCAAAGCAGAGGTGAGTCTCCTTCTCTTCTCCGACGAATCTTCCTCCTTCGACACCGGCGATGAGGTACTCCTCTCTCTCTCTCTCTTGTTCGTTCTGATTCAACGTAATGTGTTTTATTTTTTGTTCAAACGTAATGTGTTGTTTGATCTAGATCTTGTAGATCTATAATTTTTGGGTGGTTTTCTTCAATGCATGATCTCGGTTTGAGGGTTTCTCTTGTAGATGATCTCGGTTTGAGGGTTTCTATTGTAGATTATCTAGGTTTGAGGGTTTATCTTGTAGATCAAACAATAGATCGAACAAGGGCTGTTAAAAGAATGTTTTGGGGTTTCCTCTTGTCGATCTGAAATTGTTGGACTGTAAAACCGAATTTTTTGGAGGTTTTCCTCTTGTAGATGTATAATTTTTGGGGGTAAATCTGTTGCATGATCTATCAATGGGGATTTGTCTTGTAGATTTGTAATTTTTATAAGCTTTCTTAGTGCCTGTTTGGAATGTCTAAAAAACGAGTCTACTTGTCTATTTCAGATAGACAATAGACTGTTTGGATTCATATTTTTGGATGTCTATTTTAAATAGCAAATAGATGCAAGTAGAGGTTTTGCCTCTTTCAAAAAGTAACGGATTGGATGCTTTTTCAAATAGCTGAAAATGTCTAAAGCGGGTAGACACACGGACAAAGTTTCCGACGTTTTTCGGACGTATTTGCCCCATTGAAAAAACAGATATACCTTATTTACCCTTTATTTATTTGGTAGTCAAACCCATTTCCATTCAAGATCGAATCACATGCAATTGCGATTGAACTCGAGATGTGTTCAATCACACTCACAGGCGAACATGTGTCCCTTCTAACCACTATTAACTATGGCTAAGATTCACCAACCCATGGGTGACCTTAATTTTAGAAAAAAAATATTTAAAAATCTAGTTAAGAATTTGTAACCCTTAGGGTTAATATTTTTTAATATTCTTTTTTAAAATTAAAGTTATATTGTTAAATCCCAAGGATTGATGAATCTTAACCATGGTTAACATACACCCACCCCTAGAGTTCACCATCTATACTTAGTTTTTAGAAAAAAACATTATAAAAATTTAACCATGATTAAAATTTACTAACTCCTAGAGTTAAACATCAAGTTGGTATTTATGTTTGAATTGGCTGGCAATTTTTTTTAGGAAAATATTCACCTCCTCGGTAGGTGACACAATGAGGAGCGTCTTGGGTCTCTTTTTCATGCCACATGTCCTCATTTAAACTCTTTTTAACTGTGGTTAAGGTTCACTAACCCTTAGGGTTCACCCATCTACCCTTTGTTTTTAGAAAATTTTTTAAAAAAAGTAACTAAGGGTTAAAAATTAACCTGAGTTCACGGTAGGGCATCTTTGTGAGAGCGAGGAGCAATAGTTCGCTCCTCGCCTATGGAGCAAACTATTGCTCTTTTTTCTAATGACATCAACTGCCCTTGCAAAAAGATGCAATAAGATGATGTTGCCAAACACAATTTTACAAAAAAGCCTTGTCTATTACTGTGCCCAGCCAAATGACTTTATTGTCTATAGATCTATATTTTAGAGATATTTTTACCACAGATCTATTTCACCTAGATCTGTTTGTAATAGACAAGATCTACCAAATGAACCCTCGTGTACTGGCCAGTCTTACCGGAGGACTCCATGCCTACGGGTAAGTGTTTAGATTTTGATGATGCTCTTCCCCTGTCTTAACTTACCAGAGCACTCCATGCTTATGGGTAAGTCTTTAGATTTTGATGATGCTCTTCGAAGCTCACGGTTGCACATGGTTTCATGTTATCCTGTGTCTTTCAATATTTTCAGTCTTTTTAAGCAGCTCCAAATTCATGCATTACTCTTTTCTTACCTCATTGGCTTGCTTAATTAAATCTGTGAGTAATGTGGAAAAAAATAACCATCTTAATGTTTCAATACTACATGATTTATTATATAGACTTTACAATGTGTAATAAATACACATTCTTCGATAGATGTCAGGAATTACCATAGGGGAGAAAGATGTTGTGGTTGCAAGGTGGAGTAGTAGGGAGGAGAAATTGTTAATAGAACTAATGGCTGAAGAGGTTCGAAAGGGAAACCAACCAACTACGACATTTTCAAAAAGGGCATGGAATGACATAAATGAGAAGTTCTTTAAGGAAACGGGTCACAAGTATTCTCATCAACAATTCAAAAATAACTTCAACAAGTTGAGGCTATATTATTGAGAATTTAAAACTCTGCGTGATGTCCCAACAGGTTTTGGTTGGAACCCTCTCACCAAAACTATCATAACTCCCGATGACGTTTGGGATTCATATTTACGGGTATGTGTAATTACTAATTTTTACACTTTTCGGGAAGACTGATCAAAAAAGCATTCACTTCATTAATGTTCACTTAATAATGAGTGTTCGATCATTTTTTTTAAAAAAGCAACACCCTGGGCCAAAACCATTCCGCAATAAAGGATGTCTAATGTGGGATGAGCTTGTGATAATATATGGCGACACCACCGCAACAGGTGACAATGCGGGTGCGTCAACACAAGGTGCAGGGGAGATAGACGATGATGAGAATGTTGAAAGGATTCCAGAAACTCCATTAGAGCAATTCGAAGAGGATGAAGATTTTGATATAGGAGAGATGAACTGACCCAGTCGAGGTGCGTCTAGAACCTCCACTCCTCGTCGAAGGAAGGTGAATAGTACTTCTATCTTGATGGATGCTTGTCAGGCCTATACTACGAGACAACATCGAAGGACAAACAGTTCTGGGTCCGAAGTTAGTGATGACTCATTCTCTATTACCTGCTGTTGTGAGGTGTTGGCGACATTAAATCAGGATCTAAGCGACGAAGCCTATTTGAAGGCGACGAAGATCATCATGCGTGATCGTAATTGGAGAGAACTTTTCATGAATGTGCCCACAAGCCGGAAACTCCTCTTACTTAGGAGTTTAGAATGACACTAGTGCTGACTTTTTTATTGGGATGTTTGTTTGAAACTAATTATAAACTTATTATTTAAGGATATTGTTTGGTTGCTACTTTAAAACTTTGTACTTGTAATAGACGTGACTTTTTCTTACACTTGCTAGTTCATTTTGATGTTGATATATTTTGCTCACATACTATATTAGTTGTAATATTGTGCTCACATACTATATCAGTTATCTTTTTAGGAATACTGTTAGGTCTCTTTATTTTGAAGAACAAGCCTTTCTCTATTATTTCCATATGGGGTTTATTGTTTATATAAGGATGTTGTTTGATGTGTAGGTTTCCTATGTGTGGTTAATTTGATGAGTAAGAGATTTTACCATGTTTTCCCTATATAAAGGGAATTATTTTGCAGGATTCTATTATTCACTGTTCTACACTTAAGTGAGAGGCACAGTACACTTAAGAATGAAATGTCAGCATTGTGGCTGAAAAATAGGAAATGCTAGTAAGAACTTT
The DNA here is from genome assembly GCA_015143295.1 of Tetracentron sinense. Taxonomy (NCBI): domain Eukaryota; kingdom Viridiplantae; phylum Streptophyta; class Magnoliopsida; order Trochodendrales; family Trochodendraceae; genus Tetracentron; species Tetracentron sinense. Next base: position 1,172,840 of record CM026556.1, read on the forward strand.
TTTTCCCCAATAGTTTTATGTATTTATGCATGCATCACTGTATCCCTAAATATAGTGTTTTTTTCTAGGATTTACAGGTACTTGTGATTGATTATGTGATATTTAATTGGTAATGAGTTCTTGTTTTACTTGTAGAGATCGTTTGCTACTAAAGTTTGATTTTGTCCTCAAAGTTTTTGATTAATTCTTTTAGACTCGATTGGGGTTTTAATATCAATTTTTGTCCATCTATTGTGCACGAATCAATTCGTGTATGCCATTTGCTTTAGCATTCCTTCAATAGCAAATTCCTGTTCTTGTGTTTATGATTTGGAATTCTGGATTTGGATGGATTTCCTATTTATTTGATATTTACTCACCATATTGCACATAAAACGTATTTTGATGAGTGTTGTGATTGCTTAAATATTTGCATCTTAGGAAGCTTTGAAACATAGTTCACAACTTGATTGTAGTAATAAGATTGATACCTTGATGAGTGTTGTGATTATTTTGAGAAAGAGACCTACTACTGAAAAACCAGAGTAAGGTTCAGTTTCATAGTTGTGAGAGATAAAAACTGAAAAACCAAAGCAAGGTTCAACTGTAATTCAAAGCGCGCAATTGGAAGAACACCACTAGATGTTGTTAAAGCAATTGGAAGAACACCACCAGAAATGGTCTAGGAGCAAAAATGAGCAAAATCAATTTAGTTGGAGAGTCAGGAGTCCAATTTTGACCACCATGGCTCATTCTGTTTATCACAGTGGCCTTTGTTCTTTATTTCGCTCCACCAAGCTTGGAGTTCAACATTAGAGGTAACAGTTTTAGGTTCAGAATTGAAGTGGGAAACATAGGCTTCTACCCATTCATTAATGCCAGACCATACAAGGAGCCCATCTACAACATAAGGGTAGTCCTCAATCACAAGTCTCAGTCGACAGGGCATTGAAGGATCCTCTACTGCCATGCCGCTGAAAGCTAAGTCACAATAATCAGTAATTCAGCTTTAATGTGATTTCGGTAGATTGACTGGTACTCTATTAGAATAGTTTCGTTAAATGGATTAAGAAGATCAAATATGCCTAGAAACAACACAAATGATTGAAATCCACATATTCTATTACATACTTTTAGGAAGTCAAGTATAAGGAAATACATGCTTTTTTTTAAAGTCATTACCGAAATACATGCTTGTTTGTTTCATAACACAACTTGGTTTACTAAAAACTGCAAGTGGACTACATTCTGAATTTGTGTTCTTAACCTATTAGACAAGTTTGATGTTGTTAAAGCAAGTTTAGGGATACTTTGTCTATTATGTAATATTGTGCTTACATATGGTGTTCAGGTAATATGGATCCTGAGTCAAATCCAGATAGACTCGAGTCAGATTCTGATAGACCCGAGTTAGATAGTGAAGAGTCTGATGATGATTTTTTGATGCTACTAATATTCCATGAATTGAATAAGGGCATCAATAAAAAACCAATTAGGGACCGTAGTGAGACAGGCCCAGAATTTGTATATAACGTACTTACTGGACACCTGGATAGATGTTATGATTTGTTTCGCATGGAAGAACATGTATTTGAAAGTTTATATCATACTCTGAGAAGTAGAGACCTTTTGAAGAATTCAAAATTTGTTGTTGTCGAAGAACAAGTAGCTATGTTTTTAATGACAATTGGCCATAATGAATGTAATCGGATGATAGCAGATCGATTTCAACATTCAAGAGAGACTGTTAGTCGTCATTTTGAAATAGTTTTGAAGGCCATTACGAATCTGGGAAAAGAGCTAATATGTCCCCCAGATTTTAAAGAAACTCCACCAGAAATTCTTAACAATTCAAAATACCATCCTTGGTTTAAGGTAACAAATGACTTAAAGATTGTATTTATACATGCAGTGTTCTATTAAATGTTTAATGAGTTACAATTTCTTTTTACTTTTTCAAAGATTGTATAGGGGCAATAGACGGCACACATGTAAGCGCGTCTATGCCTACTAAGAATCAGATTCCATATCGAGGGAGGAAGACAACCGTTACTCAAAATGTCTTATGTGCATGTTCTTTCGATATGCGTTTCACATTTGTGTACGCCGGCTAGGAAGGAACAACCAGTGATTCACGTATTTTTGAGGAAGCCATAACAAGACCAGAATTGGAATTCCCTCACCCTCCCTGCAAGTAACATTGTTTAAAAGATATATATACATATACATATATATATATATATATATATATATATATATATACAAAATTTATTTCAGTGAATTTATTTAGATAATTTATATTTCAGGTAAATATTATGTTGTTGACTCGGGCTACACCACCATGCTGGGTTATCTAATGCCTTATCGTAGAGAGCGATATCATCTACAAGAGTACAGGAGGCGTGCTCGACAACCACGGGGGAAGAATGAGTTGTTTAATTATCACCATTCATCATTGAGGAATGTTATTGAGAGATGTTTTGGAATTTTAAAAGCTTGGTTCCCTATCTTGAAGCAAATGTCATCTTACTCCCTTCGTGGACAAAAATGTATTATTCTTGTTGCATGTACTATTCACAAGTTCATCAAATCAAACAGAACAAGATAAAGAATTTCTTACTTATGGCGATGAGGAGATGATTCTCGACAATGATGACACACCTACCAATGAGGTAGGTTCCTCAAGGGTTGTGGAGATGGGTACTACACAAGGCTGACAAGAAATTGAACGCGTTAGGGAAGACATTGCAAATGCACTAGCAACACATTATGGTGTTACATGATATTGAGATGGACATCCTTAGCTTAGTATGATGACGATGTTTTTATTTTCATGTTAATTTTCTCTATATTTTTTTTGTGTGTGCCAAAGGGAAACATTGCTAGACATTGTTATAATTTGCAGGCTTTAATTTTCATATCCTAGTCTATGAATATGTTTTTGCTTTGACTTGCATTGTATGTACTTATAGTTTTAGAAATATTTGTAGATAGTACTGGAAGTATGACAGGAGATCGCAAAAGTCCTATATGTTCTTGTGGGCATAGCGTTATGAAATTGTTCATGGCGAAGACAAAGAAAAATTATGGACATTGGTTTTTTCGATGCCCATTTCGTCAGGTTTATATGTTTTGATTTTATTTTGATTTTGACATCAATAAGAACTCATTATGTCGATTAATCATTAACTAATTTGATTTTATTTTGTTTAGGACCATGAAGACTCATTCATATGGGTAGATGAATATGATATGGAACAACGTCAACCTGAAAATGATACGGATTCAGCATCTCAGCAATTACTCGTTGAATGCAAATGACACCACCTTTTCGTTTGTGCAACCTGTGGTTGTAGTGTGATATGCTTTTTTATGGGACTGTTAATATTTTTTTGGGCAATAGTGATTGTGATCTTCGTAAAGTAAAGACATAACATGTTTTATTACATATGTAACTTTGGATTGTATGGAACATGTATTATCTTTTCATAGACTTTAAAGTTTGATGCAACTATCATTTTGTGTAGTTACAATGATTAATCATCTCCTATCCCTAAAGAAAAGTAGTTAGAATAATGTTAGTGTGATTCTATTTTTTTTTCATCAAAACACGATTTTGCTGTTTCTGTTCCCCGAAATAGAGTCAGGTTGACTGCATCCAAATGAGTTCTAACAACAGAAACATTTCAAAAAGAATCAGACTGTTCTAAGGAATAGAATCGTTTCTGATCCAGAATGATGCCAAACAGGCCCTAAAGTACTAACCTGAATGAGTACACATATCTTTTGAAAGGAATGTGTGTGCGACGAATCCGATTGGTCAATATGAGTTTTGCAGTTCAAGGCATAGTCCACTAGGTTCTCTGGCCTTTCTTGATTTGTTTGCACTAAGTGTAAGTTCAAGTCAAAAGACACCTGCATTTATGCATAGGATATTCTTGGATGCTCGAATTTATTTTACTTATTTCGTAATTACTTTACTGATTTTAAATCAAGTGGGGGATTGTTGATTTTGATTTAAAATTTGATTTTAAAATAGTAAAACCGGATCAATAAGATTCGGGGTTTTGATTTTAATTAAGGATTAAAACCCCCCATGATTTAATCTTTGTTTAGGGTGTGTGTTTGATCTCGTAAAAGAGAGAAAACGTACACACACTTTTAGTGGTTTCCATTGTTTCTTTAGTCCCACATCGGAAAAGAAGAGAAAATCTAAAGGGTTTAATTACCCATTTTGTTGCTTAGTTCTAAACAACCAAGCATGTGGTGTACAATCTTTCCCACAAAATCCTTTAGACAATAACTTGGGTGCGTGAGCTGCGCTCGCAGCGAGCGCGAGCACACACGCACGGGCACCAGCTCGAGCTCGGGTGTAGTGCAGGCATGGGCTTTGGGCGCTATGAGGTGCACTTTGCACGTGCGCATTGTCGCGAGTCACCTGGGTCGCTATTTATTTTGACTAAATTAGGACCGTTCATCTAATCAGAACCGTTGATCAAGGTTGACCCTGATCGGATGATCATCGTGGTTGATCAGAGTCGTATGATCAAGTCTCAGGCTCGGATTGTATCTGGACCGTCGGATCTAGGAGTGAGATCTGAAAACCCACTTAGACTGTTAGGTGGATCAGGCAATGAGTGTCTGAGTCAGTGGTTGCAGACCCATGATGGGATGCTCTGACCAAGGCCTGACCTAGAGTGTCAAGTGGCCTCAGCATTGCCTGCCTGAGGTAGGAAGGGCCTAGCCAGGTGGCTGAGCCCATGCACATGCAGTGGTGCTGGGTTCTGTTGGAACTCAAACTAGACCCAGATTCATAGACCCAGACCAGTGAGCCAAAAAAGAGACTAGTGAGCCACCAGACCATTTTAGGTGCACCCTGGTCCAGTTGACTTCGAGTCAGCCATAGTCCATTAGGATAACTCCGTACCAAGGACCTCTTAGGAGGACTCTAACTTGGAGAACTCCATTAATGGTGGACCTTGAGCTCAATGAAGAAGATGGTGACCTTGACCCATAATCCAGAGGCCCAGAACCAAACCTAGAAGGTTGTCCGGATCGATCCAGATCCATGGATACCAGGAAATGGACTGTTGTCCAACTCCTGACGAGGTTGCAGAATGCCTTCGGGCTTTTCAACCGTCCATTATACATCAGTCCACATGTGGACTGTTCGATTGTCTGATCTGGGATTCTAGATTGAGTAGAACAATAGATAGTCCTACATGGACAGAACCATCTTGGTGACCATCTGATTTCAGGTGATCGTACTATATCCACATGATGAATCCTATAAAGACCATCATACCCAAACAGGGGTATCATGTGAAATAGGTTAATCTGGACAAGCCTGAACTTGTACCCTAACATAACCTAGAACTGATAAAATAGGATTAACTAAAGTCTTGTGACCAAACAGATTAAGAATAAGTTAAAATGGATTAACTTAAAAATCTGTAACCAAATAGGACCTAGGACAGAATTGATTCTGGTCAAACTAGAAACATATTATGTACAGATTTGATTCTAGAGAGAACCAGAATCTGTAACCAAACAGAATAGGTGTAGACTTAATCAGGAATAAGTTATAACAGGATTAGACCAAACCAGAGTGGATCTAACCCTGTAACCAAACAGACCCTTAAACCCTAAGGGGTAAAATGGTAATTTCAAAAATTGTCTAAGAAATTAGATAATCACTTATTATATATCCGATGGGACTTTAGGACATTTGGATTAATGGCAAACCCTAATTAAATGAAATATATATGAATATATTTAATTTTTAAAGGGCATCCTAAAGGAAGATCAGTTCCCCGTCTTCTACTGAATAGTGCAAACTTGTTGGGAAGATCGGAGAGAATTTGAGCTTAGTTGTATCCCGGAGATAGAGCTGTCACATCCCTTGCACATGGGAGGCTTCGACTATCTTCAAGAAAGACTCAATTGTAGCGCCTCTCAGTGAAGCTATTATCTGTCTGTATTTGCTAAGTGCCTATGTGTGCAGGGATTTAGCCCAATCACACCAACAAATTATGTGTTCCATGGTTTAAGGAAACTGTTTCTAACAAATCATTTCTAGTTTGTTTTGGGCAGGGCTTGAGTTTTTGATTTCGAGCTAAGGAGTGAGGCTCAAAACTGGTCTGGGCCATGGTGGGCTGGAACATTAACACCCAGCTGGACAGATTCAGTAGGATATGGACCATCTATCGGGGGTGGGGCCTAAACATAAAACTTAAGGTCAAGATTGGGCCCAACTCATATATTTATCGAGCCTTAAGCGAAAAAATTTGCTTTCTTTTCTTTTCCTTTTTGTTTTTTTTAGGTTGACATTTAATACACTCTAAACACACACCAAATTAGATCTGTGATAAACGCTAAAGTGCTATAAGGGTATATCCACACACCATACACCCCTAAAGGGCCTATTACTCAACGGATGTGGGACTGAAGGGGGTTAGTAATACCCAAACCGTAACGTGGCACATTTGTCTTTTTTGGTTTAAGGTTATCATGTAACACACTCAATCAAACCTATGGTAAATGCTAAGGTGCTATAAAGGTAGATCCACATACCCATTCCAAAAGGGCCTGACTAATGGAGGAGTAGAGGGTCCCTTATACACCCCTACAGAGCCTAGTACCCAACCAATGTGGGACTAAAGGGAGTTAGTAATACCCAAACCACAACGCAGTGCATTTGCTTTTTTTGGTTTAAGGTTAACATTTAATACTCATGCTCCTGTTTGTTTCGAAGTAAAATAGAGGAAAACAAATTAATTTCACGGAAAATATCAGTTGTCCTAAAGAAAGTACACTTGGAAAATGACATTTTCTATGGAATTCATTTGTTTTCCCCTATTTTATCTCAAAACAACGGAGCATCAGACATGGTAAACAATAAGGTGCCACAAGGGTAGACCTATCATTTCGTTCGTTATAAAATATGGTAACCCATCTTCCTCTATAATCTCCGGTCACCCCACCAAGGTTCTATCTTATATTTGAATCCCAAATATGTCCTGTTACACTCCGTTTTCCTTGAGCCAAGACTATCGGTTCCATCCCCGATTCACAGCCAAGACTTAGGGGTTGTTTGGCATCGTTCCCAAGGAATGATTTTTCTTAGCCCGGGAAGAGAAACAGTCTAAACACGTTTGACAAGTCATTTTTAAGAAACGATTTTAAGAATTATCCTGCTTTAGGCACAATTTTTGAGGAACAAAAAAAAGTTGCTTTTCAGAATCAATTATGAGAAACACGCTAAAAACGAACAAGATAAGCATCAAAATTGACGAGAAAAATAAGACAATAATAAAAAAAAATTGGTATTTTATGACACATGTATTGATGATCTAAAAATATTAATGCCTAAAATAATTTTTTTCTTTTTCTTTTTTTCATCCAAACGTAATTCTGTAATTTCTTTTCTTCATAATTGATTATAACCGACAATTACCAAATGTACAAAATTGATTATAAAAATCAAAACTTATAAGAATTAATTCTTTTTTGGAATGAGAAATCACCAGAATTTATGCCAAACAGCCCCTTACTACCTTGGAACTGCAGGGCAATATTGATGGCCAGAAGCTCTTCAACTTCTGTAGTTTCACCAGTAATTATTAACTTTCATCAACAAAAAAAATATTAAAAAATTCCATTGTTACTGGTGAAACCACAGAAGGTGGAGGGGCAGAGCAACTAATGTTTCTTGTGTACTCAACATGTATGCCCCTGCATTTGTACAAATATAAATGTGTGCCCATTTGTTGGCACTCCCAGTCTTTGCCAAAAACTCTTTTATTTGACATTCTGTTTATGAGGTTTGTTGATAAATGGGGTAATCCCAGTTATCTGTTATATAATACTAAAATGATTTTTTTGTGCTCGACGCCTTCCAAATACAGACCTCTTAGATAAGTTTTTGTTTGTCATTCTCTGCATAATTTTCTGTCTACTTGTGTGGCCATGGCAGAGCTGCGACCATGGCAGATGGGTGATATTTGTGGAGGATGATGGCACCCTGCTCCATTAATTTTTCATCCCATGTTCACTTTAGACTCTAAAAAAAGGCAAATGCAGTAAGGATAGATTTTCTTTAATGAATCCAAGAAACAATGGATTTTAGAGCCTTCCATTAATACTATTGAGTTTTAACAAGAGTTAAGGTGTTGAAGGTTAGAATTTCCATCAACAGATGAACACTATAAAAAATGTATGCTTATAATAATAATAAAAACTGCACATATACAAAGATAGGCAAGGAGGTATTTAAATGTGTGAGTATGTATGTGTTTAAATGCATGTGCAAATTGCAAATATCATCCACTGGATGCAAGCAATTACTAGACACTTGAAAACGGCAGGACCTTTGCATAGAATCCCCATCAGAGATGTGCTCTATAATTTGACAGACTAAAAGAGGCTCAGCATCAGGCATTTGCATTACAACGAACTCAACATAGAATAGAAACAGTGAGCTCGAGTGCATGTCACTTACTGGAGGATGTAAAGAAATATGAACATACCCCTGTTTTTCAGTATCAAATGGCATGTAACAGTTGCCTCGGAAGTTTAACAAGGACCAATTACAGGAAAGAAACAATCAGACGACCCAGGCCCCAACTAACAATGGCAGAAACTCACCTCTATAGCCTTTTCCAAGTTTATCAACCCAAATGGATTCCTTAGTTCTTTCATTGTAATCTCTACATGCATAATTAGTTACATCTATTAGCAGGCATTCAACCAAGGTTTCCATAACTTCAGGTCAGTCCAATCCGAAAAGGAGAAAAGACTAAGGATGCAACCTAATGTACATCGTCAGTGCTTCAACTATAAAGGAACTCGTTACATACTTTGGCACAACAATGATAATTCTTCAATTTCAAGATAGTGTTCGCTTGTTGAAGGACTCCACTGTTAAGTTAGCAGTAAAAGCGGGAATTGAATTCATTTTCCTTACGAATATCTCAACCTGCAAAATGTAGGATCCAGATAAGTTTTGTATTTGTCATTATACTCGGCAGTTTGTCGCATTCAAGTACAACTGTAAGGAGCAAAGTTAGACAATGGGACCAAATTGGCTGATCCAATGAGAACCGACAGGACTAAAGGTCCGGATGGCCAAAGAAACACTCTCTTTTAAGTATCGAACTGACCAGACCATTAGGTTCCAAAGAACCATCCAGTCAATCAGGTTACAGACCAGCCAGTTCAGAGGTTTTTCTGCAGAATGAGGACAAGTTACAATGTCCTTTAGGAAGTTGTTTTCATAAATGCCCTTTCTTAATATTTGACTTTTTTTCACTTTGTTTAAATAAAAATATTGAAAATTTTATACAGGCACAAACAAAAGAACAAAATCTTACAAGAATTCATTATATGCATTACTTTTCACTAAGGATTCTCTTGGCATGTGAATATGTGATAGAAAAATACTGACAGCATTCGACCAAGATCATGGGTATTGATTCTATTATGGTTGTCAATCTCCATGGTCCATTGCAGCGAAGTACCCAGCAAAAGGCATTCCACAAAATTCTTTTAACGACATCTTCGGTTATAAATCATGAGGAGCACATCATTTTGACTTCCTAAAAATAAGAGTTCAAGAGTTCATTTTACCAAGGTCATTTCTAACTGGCTCTACCAATACCCTCGTGTCCAAATCTGCTACCAAAATTCCGCTTCAGCCAAATATAATCTCTACAAATTACTTTCTGCATAACTACACCATTAAGGAACTCCTGCTTACATATTGAAACTCTGAAAGAAGCTTAAATAACAAAGCCAGTTCTACCACCATGTTCTCATGCCTTTCAAAACTGATGCAGAGAACTCGGCCAGTATTGAGTCGTTGCATTACCGATCAACCCATTTACTGTATCCCAATTTGTTGTTTCATGCTAAAAGCAATGGGCTGCAACTGTGCCGGTTGCACTGGAAGCAAGCAACGATTTCCATGCCAAATTGAACAAGAGCATGTAGAAAAGCTACTCCGTGAGCATAGTTACCAAGTATGGGTACAGGTATAATACGACAATGATCCGTTCAGGAAGTACGAGCGTTATACGCCCAAAACACGGTAAGAGTACGGGAAAATTAAAAAATAATCAATAATTATAAATAAATAAAAATTCTGATATTAATTAATAACAATCATTTAATATGGAATATGTGTTTTAACACGGTAAAACTACGACAAAAACACGCGTATTGTACGCGTTTAATACGTAATTCGTGTATTAAACGGGTATTATACGGCAATACGCGTAAAACACGTAACACGGCAAAAGTACGCAGTTTAAAACAGCGACCCCCTCTAAAAGTAAATAAGTTAGCATAGCGAATCTACAAGGAAAAAAAAAGTTGAGAGGCACAAAAGCCAAGAATATTGATGGTTGCACTTGAAAAGGGCTATAGGAGAACGAGGCCAAGAATGATGGTCCACAAAGATTGAAGGATAGAATTTTTAGTTTTGAGAGGGAAAACTATAGTTTTTTTTATAAAAAATAAACTGGTGTTAGGGGAGGATATAATGAACATTATTAGTGCGTCGTTTGTGGACCATGCAACCCACGTAACATTGGTGCAAAATATTTAAAGGTTAAGAAGAGATCAAAAAATTAATTCAAGAAATCCTCAATGGAGTTCGGAATTTATAAGAGGGGCCTAAATGGTTATCTAGTGAATGAAAGTAGATGATACGAGAGGTTACAGGGAGGGCAAGAGTTTGGAGAATAACTAAGACTATGGACACAATCCTTGAGTTTGCGCTAGCATGTGACCTTTGAATAGCTTTCTAAGGAGATATGTACATTTCGTGATTTTTAAATGTGGTCAAACGAACTTATCTAACCCAAGAGGAATGAGACATCAACATGCTTAGACTATAAGGTTTTGCCCAAATAGAATCTTCACAACATAGATTAGTGGTTAAAAATGTACACATTAAGGGATAGGTCCATAGGAGAGACGATTCAGGGGAAAAAAAGTAAAAATAAAATAAAATCCAAAGCAGTAGTGGTGGAATTTAAAAGGGGGGAAAGCGGTGTCACGAACAACTGATATGGGGAAATAACAAACTACACTAAGTCACTAACATAGTAGTGAAAGAGATCCATGAGCATAAAGGAAAAAATCAATCACATAAAAAACTTGGTAATAGAGTGATAGTGTTTCATATGGCCGTTAGAGAAGGGGATCTCGCTACATATTTGGCAAGAGACTAGATACGAAAAACTACCACGGGTATAGAAGGGCTAGAAAGATAGCTATGAAGCAATAAGTGAGGGTAAAGATAAGGTATACGGCGATTAACATTTTCTTTAGCAAGATGTGTTCTCCTTCTTACCAGGTATACCGTATACCAGTGTTTTAAAACCCGAAAACTCGACTCAGAAACTTGCCGAGTAGAGTCAACTCAGAAACTCATCAGAGTAATGACACCTAAAACTCGGACATATATAATAATTTTCTAATACTATATATATGGTATAAATTCAAAATTAATGATAAATCATGCCTAAAAGGAGATATATAACTCAATATATACAAAACACCCCCCCCCCCCTTTTGTTTCGTATTTATACTTAAGAGTGGGTGGAGTGTGTTGAAAAAGAGAAAAAAACATAATTTCATCACTCGGGTAGGCCGGTTTACTAGATTTTTTGTTTTAACAAAAAAAAAAACAAAACTCGGGCGAGTCAAGGCGAGTTACTTGGTTTTCAGTGTCAAAACCGAGTTTTACCTCAAACTTGACTTGCGACTCAATTCGACTCAGCCGAGTTTCAAGTCGACTATCTGAGTTTTAATACTATGTTGTATACAATGACTAATATTTTCGTTAGCTAGGTAAGTTCTCTTTCTTGCCTCCTGATTAACAACTTGTTCTTCAGACACCTTCAACTATTGTATAGCGTTGCTCCTTTATCTCCAAAAGACCACTGCAAACTCTTATGGGTATCTATTACGAGTTAAAATATTTAGCTGAAAATCCATCTTTTTCAATTCCAGAATTAAATTTTCGATGATGTGATATCCGGTGAACTTGCTTTTATCCTCTTCTTTGCATTGTCTCCTCTCTTTTTCTCCGGTGATTGAATTTCCTCTTCTTTTGCAATGTTCCTCATTTCTTATTCTTTCCCTTTTCATTCGATTTTCTGTAGTGTTAGGTTGGAAGCACATTTTTTTTTATATCGGTAATGATTGGAAGCCTACTTGAAAAGGCATAAAAACAAAAAGAATACTAAACATATAAAAAGCGGAATTTTTGTAAGAAATTATCCTCTTTTTTTTCCCAATAATTAGGATTTCATTAATTAAAACAGAAAAAAGCATGCAAATTCACATATGCTGAACCAAAGAAAGAATACAATAAAGCTAGAAGCTATGAAAATCTAAACTCCTAACACAAAGCTCCACCTTTCTAACCGCACATCCCAAACTACAAAATGAGACCAGCAATTCCCGAATTCGCTACATCATCCCTAGTTGAGATTCAATCAATCAACAGGTTTCACGACTGAAGAAAAATTTTGCCTAGCGATAATGAATTATTGTCAAAAATACGATTGTTCTTCCTTTCCTTCCAGATAGACCAAGATATTGCTCCTGGAAAGAGGGTCCACATGGTCCAACTGAGCTCCCAACAACACCGATTGCCAACAAAATAAGAAGCCTTGGAAGGAGCTGGGAGAAGCCCAGGCAACTCCAAATTGGGCTAGAAAATAGTTCTAGAGCCCCTTCGAGAAAGTGCAATGTAATGGCAGATGATTAATCGATTCCTTCGCTACTAGGCACAACACACACTGACTCAGTAAACTCCAACCTTTGTTTTGGAGATGATCCAGAGTCAAAGATCTTATCAAGTTATGTTGTCCACGGATAAAATGATACCATTGATGGCACACCAGAGTGCCACACAACCCGACGGGCGATAAGGTTTCAATGCCAATAGAAATGACCTTGCTTGTTAACCGACTTTGTTGCCTTTAGACCAAACTCAACAAAGCCAATCACTTCCCAATCGTTCAAAGGACACTTAAACCTAGGAACCCAGACTACCGACTCATCTCTCCTCTCAAACATAGACATTAGGCTGCTAGAGTGAGGAAAGGTTCTTAGCAGCCGGTGACCGGCTCAATGAGCGCACCAGAGTTCACTTCCTTGCTCCATTCTACCGCAATAGGGATGAAGTGCGTCTTCCCCACAAAGATTGTCTCTGCTTTCTATTTTTATGTAAAATGTTTCCATTTAAATTACTAATTCCATATATATATATATATATATATATATACACCTTTTCTTATTCCAAACCAACAATTTCAGCATCAGAAATGCTATCCCCATTCGCAGTCTTCTCCAAATTCAAGGTGGTTGCAACAAGTGTCAAAACATCTCCCTATTATAGGGTAGCAACACAATGTGTTGCACCCACTCTGCGTTTGTGGAAATTTTTTGATTTGGGGCTAGCACTTCTCTTTCAGTATAATTTATTATGCCAGGTGAACTGATCTGCTCTAGTCTGGCTCGGACTGGTCTGACTTTGAAGTTTGGAGACCTATACACATATTATTAATTAATTGTGAGAACAAAACATGCTTCATACCTGGTGGGATATCTCGGGCTCGGAGGCATAATCATTTTCCTAATGGATCCAAGCATATAATATTAGTTTATAAATCCATTTGATGAATATGTTAGCTATATGGTAAGAATTTAATAGCTAGGACATCTTACCAAAATGATTGTGTTCCCTGATTCGTATTCAAATTCGAGCTTCTCGTCATCGCTTTGAGCATAAATAGATTGGAGAGTAAATCGTGTTACTGGAATTCCATTAGGACGCTGGTGATCATCCATTACAATCTGCCAAAGATTGTTAACGTGAATGAGAAACATAAACAACAAAGAAAACATTTGAGAGAGGGCATAGCAGGTTCAATACCAGCAAAGTGAGCACATTAACATGCACAGACACATACGAATGCACAAATGTAACATATCCATCTGCAATTAGACATGTAATAAGAAGCAACCTGCAAAAATTTGTCTTCATGTGTAATAAAGAGGGGGTGGAGGTTAGCTAGGCTCCATTATGGAACCTGGAAATTATTGGGAAAACTGAAAGTCATGGTAGAAACATAAAACATTCAAAGTTAGCTTCCTAAAGTATAACCAACAAAACATCTCTATTATTTTTGCCTGGGAGGGGAGGGGGGGGGGGGGGGGGTAAATAGGTCCAATTATGGAAACCTGGAAACTGTAGAGCTAACTGAAAGTTGTGGTAAATATATCAAAGGTTTCAAGAAGTTGGCCTTCCTACAAAAGTATGAAACTCTAATATCCACTACAACAATTTTCAGTGGATTCGGTACTGCTTGAACAAATCAACCCAGGCCAAGTATATTTGCCTTCTCTTGGATAGAAGTGTTTAGTATAAAAGGAAAAACGAAAGAAGGAAGTGTTAAGGAACATCTGTGTACACTTGCTTAAAGTAATGGGCTACATCATTGGCCCTTTCAAGAGTATATTGATGCAGAACGATTAAACTATCACTAAAGTCGATAAATGTGGTCAAGATATAGCCAGTATTCTTGGACCCTCTGACTTCATATAACTGGTCCTAGCAAATTTGAACAGTCATCATCCATCTTAATACTTTTAGAAGGTCAAAAATAGAATAATGGCCTGATTATCCCACTCGTCTCTCATCTTCAATTGTTGCTTTATGCTGAAATTTATGTCCAACCCTACTGAATGGCAATAGATTGCAACCTTATTACAAGTTAGCTTAGTAATAGAAGCCTTCATTCGTTTTATGCTATATGCGTATCATTTATTCCAACTCCAATTTTAGAGTACCGTATAATAACTTTGTTGATAATGTCTGTATTCATACAGTTGGACAACAGCTCACAATTATATAACCCTCAAAATATCATCATTCACCATTCAATTATTTTAACAAACGGAATCATTCGCCATTCAAAAAAAGGACAATACCATCATCTTCTAAACTAGAGCCCCATAATCTTCAAGCTTTATATAAGTTTCAAAGTTCAGACCCTAACATAAAATTCAATAATATCTTTGTATTAATAAACCCTATGCAAACTCTATCATAAGATTCAAATAGGTAAATTAGAATGAGAGAAAAATCCTAAAAAATCAAATTTCCATATGTAAAGGATAAAAATAATGGGTCCCTGTTTCAAACGACGACCCTATAAAACACTTTAAAAAACATCAGATAAGCTTTTTTTATACGAGTTTAATACAAAAAAATTGTTTTATACGGGTAACGTTGTTTTAAACTTAATATGACATAAGTGTGCCGTTTAAAAAGGCAACCCCAACAACAAAGTTAATATGTGTTTCAAACGCGTATAAAACATGTTTTTGGTGATAAAGCGTATAAGTAGTCACACAATGTGACAAAACACATACTCCTTGTCTTGTGGTTGATTGAGTTTCCTTCTTTTATTTTTATCTATTATTCAGAGATTGTTTGATTTTTCCTTCTTTTATTTTTCTCTATTATTTGGAGATCGTAGAACTCGTTCTGATCCGGTGCACATGTTCATACTTACGCAAAACAAGTCAAGGACGGATAGAGAAGCATCTCATATATGAAACTCTTTCATTTCCTCTTTGATGGGTAGATTGGATTTGGCTGATATTGTTGATATATGTAATATCGAGAGTATAGTTGTAAAATGGTATATATGTAATGATCTCTTAATATAAGATACTAGTAGTGCTTTCTTTCTTTTGTTGTTGTTACGGCTTTAAACGATGATCTTCTTCCTTTGATGTAGCTCTGATACCAAGTTGGAGAAAGGGTTTGAGGGATTTAGGGTTTAGAGAAGAGAAAAAAGAGAAGAGAGGAAGAAGAGAGATTAGGGTAAATTGCTTAGTTAGGAAAAGAAAGCGAAAGCCCTACTAGCATCTTAAATTAAAAGATCGTTACATATATACCATTTTAAAACTATACCCTCAATATTACATATATCAATAGAAATTAGTGTTACAAATCTCATTCTTGAGTTTTTATCGCCTGATATTTATTTCGAGATATTTTCAAATATGGTTTTTTTTTCCGAGTATTTCTCCCCTAAATCTCACCAATGATTAAAATAGTAATTAAAATTACAAAAAATAGTAATAACAAACACCAATTTATAAATTCATTAAACCTGCAATATAAGGTATTTTTTGCGATATCTTTAAAATCTCGGCTAAATCTTGGAATATTTACATGATAGAAAGAGAAAATTGTATTTCTCGCAAAACTTTTAGAATACCGCAATAAAAACGGAGTTTTAAACTTTAGATGTTTTTCTTGGTATTTCTCGTACGAAATTAGGTAATTCTCAGGAGATTTGTAACAATGGCTGAATCCTATCTAATATTAAAGAAATTTGTGAGTATCTAGTCACAAGAATCCTTGAGAAAGGAATGTTAAATCAAAGGGATTAATATATGAATCAAAAATACAAAAAAAGGAGCTTGAAAATCAGTTCCTAGGAACTTAGCCACTACCTATCTTGGCCTTGTCAAAAGCCTGTAATTTAGCTTTTGTCCATAATATTAAACCACTCATGGGTTCTCTTGAATGTTTTAACTATATCAGGGAAGGCATCATGAAAGGTTGGCCGGAATTGCCGCACCACAATTCATTCCGAGTAAAGTTGGGTAGTGAGGCCAAATTTTGGAAGGATAGATGGTTCAGACAATTCTCTCTCAATGAAGAGTTTAGCAATTTGTGGGCAATTGCGTAATTGCATTAGATAGGGATGCTTTTGTAGAATCTTGTCTAGAAAGGGCACACAATAATTTAGTTTGTTACCTGAAGCTCAGGTGCAATCTTCAGAGTATCTCCAACCTGTTAAGTGTATCCACTTTGCTAAAACTTTCCCCCATCTCAGCAAGGGTTAGTTTTTAGTGAGATCTCTCTACCAGGTCACTAGAGTTATCCATGGTGTTTCCTTCCCTCATAAGTTGGTGTGGAATCAAAATGTTCCTTCCAAAGTATCAATTCTATGGTCGGCAACGCTGGATAAGATCCTCACATGTGATCATTTAAAAAACTGAGGTTGGAGGATGGCTAATTGTTTTTCATGTGTCTTCAAGAGGAAGAATCAGATCACCTCCTCTAGCATTGCCCCTTTGCCTTTGGGATCTGGGGACATTTTATATCTTGATTGAATATTTGTTGGGTTTTTCCTCATACTTTACAGGGCTTCTTATCTTGTTGGGCTCTGATAAAGGTAGAAGAGTGTTTTGTGGAGAGTGGATACTCGAAACATGGTATCGGGTGTCATAGTTTGGTCCATTTGTAAGGAGAGGAATCAAAGTATTCAAGAGCGAGCACTCTGCAATACAATCTGATCAGGTGTTCTTGAGAGCCATACGCCTCCTCGCCTTTTGGCTTTCCATGAGGGAGGATAGAGACAATGGGCCAAGCTAAATCAGGGTTAATAGCATATTTTGTCATCGACTTCAAAATTTACATGTCTTTGGCTCTTAGGAGTTACGACTACTATACTGTTGCGTTTTTTTTTTTTGAGTTCAGCTTTCTCATGGGCTCCTTTTTGTATTATATCCATTTTTAATTTATACGATGGCTTATTACAGATTTAAAAAAAGTACATCAGGGCATATATGAGCTCAACTAGGTTATAGTGGTTAAGACACAAGGTTCAAAGTATCCGTATTGGTGGGCATATCATATATGGGCTCAACTAAGATTATATGGGTTAAGACACATGGTTCAAAGCATCTGTATTGGTCGGCATATCAGAAAGTTAAAACCTAAGATATGTATTGTTGATACACTTAATATACATGGATACACCGGAAAGTTTAAGATACGCGTATATGCATATGGATACTTCACATGAAACTTATTTTCAAGCAAAAAAAACTAAAATTTCACCAGCAAAATAAAAGCAGACCAAATGAAATCCTAAAACTCCATTACAACCATTCACAAGAGGTACAAGAACCAATGTTTTAAAACACTAAGGCGTGAGGCGAGGCGTTCCACTTGTCTAAGGCATGAGGCATAATCACAATTCACAAGCACTCAAGCTATCCATGTTGAATAACACTAGTGTACAATTGAATTTATTTCAGTTATTTATTTTGTATGTTTCTTTCTATCTATCTAAGTGAATTTTATTTCCTATATTGCAGGAATTTGTACGCTAGAAATGGGTCCTATGAAAAGTCCATCAATTCCTAATCTCCAGTGAGAATCAAAAATATTTATCCATTTATAATCCTCTTGTTAAGACAGATTCTGGAAGAAAAAACATCTGTAATCGGCAAAAGTGTTGAATTAAACTTGACACGCATTCACCAGGTGCAAAGGAGAGTTCTCATGAGCATAGGACACAAATCGGAAATACAAGACCCTCCCACATTGATTCAAGAAACTGCTGTCCTGTTACATTTGTGTAGTAAAGATTAAATAATGCGTCATTTGATGACATGGGCTTGACAGGCCACATTGTGTTCAAGAGAATTCTGAATTTTGAAAAATGGGGGAAGAATCTGAGAAATAATCGTGACTGGTTCAAGAGGAACCATTGTTGATTTCTACAGTCATTCCTTCCAGTGTCATACAGTCATTCCCCCCTCTTCCAATGTGCACTAAGGCTGTCAATGAGCCGAGCCAGCTCGACTCGGCTCGAAACGAGCCGAGCAAGAGTAGGATTAAAAAGCTCATCGAGCTGAGCCGAGCCGAGTGAGTGAGCTCGTTTAGATAACGAGCCGAGCTCGAGTAAGAGGTAGCTCAACTCGGCTCGGCTCGGCTTGACTAATTCAATGAATACCCATGTACAGTTATACCCCTACCAATATTGAGTTTTACATTAAAAAGTGTCAGAAAATGAAATAAGTTTTTTAAATTAAGAACATGAAATGTTCATCAGGTTAGTGAAAGCACTATTTTATCTTCCCCTTTTCTTTGTACCCCACTATTTAATCCCTAAATTGTTAGAATATCATCCCCACAACACATTATTTTTTTTAAAATTAGAGCTTAAAGAGCCGGCTCGAGCTCAATGATTTGTGGACGAGCTGAGCCTAAGTTGAACTTTTCGAGCTTGAGCCGAGCCTGAGCAACATCAAAAATCCAACGAGCCGAGCCTGAGCAATGCCCAGCTCAGCTCGTTGACACCCCTAAATTGTGCACCTTGTGTACATTTTCTGTATATTTTGAATCTTTATCGCTAGTTGGTGATTTACATGATGATGATAATGGTAATTGGAACATTGATAAAGTTTGTCCCCTCTACCCTAATGATATCATTGCTCGTATTAGATCTTGTACTTCCAATTTAAATAAAGATGAAAATTGTCTGGACTAAAAATCAGCATGATAAATTTTCCATCAAATAGATGATTTGGCATCAGACATAGCAGGAGAGGAACCAATTCATTAGCACAAGGTCGACTTCATTATGAGGAAAACCCTACATGGTAAGCTTACTGTTGACCGTAACAACCAAAAGAGTGGGATTAGACTTGCCAGTCAACCTAGTTGCTGTGGTAACTGGTAATCATTATACAGAGGATTCTAACCATGTTTTCATAGTTAGTGATCTAGCCTCAGAGCTTTGGGAGTGGTTTAGTAGGCTCTTTATATGTCTGCAATTCATAATGGTGAAGTCTATGGTCGTTCTATCAGATTATTCAAAGCTTGCAGGAAAAACTATCAAGTGAGCATAATCATTGCCTTCACTCATTGTTTAGTTTTGAAGGATGTCTGAAAAGAGACAAATAACAAGTTATTTGAAGGCATCTTCTCTAATACTTTGGCTATTAAACGCAAGGTCGTCAGCTGGCTCAAAGACTATTCCTTGTAGCTTAAGGTGGATTATCAGGCAGTTTTCACAGAACAAATTCATTGAAACATATTTCTATTGTCCCATATTGAGTAAGAGGTTTATCCTTCACTAAATGGGTGCTTCCAAATCTTAGAAAATCAAAGCTCAACATTGACAGGTATCCAAGAGTAAATGGAGCATAAGAAAATAGATGCAGATTGAAAAATAAAAATGATACCTTGTAACCAAAGAGCGAGCAACATGCCTTTCTGAAAACTGAAATTTTCTCTAAAAAGACGGTCTTGTATCTGTTTCATGTGTACATTCAGAAGTCTCAAAAAGGATAAAATCGAATAAAATTAATAAAGCCTAAAGTTCTAAAATTCTTGTCAATTACTCACCTTTCTTCACGTTTTTCCAATGTTGAAATTTGTCCTTTCAGCTGAACAATCTTTTCAGATATATGGGAGTCTATCAAATTTCCAGCATCTACAGAATGATTTGCAGAACTAATGAAATCAAGAAGACATATCCATTTTGTGCATAACAGTTCAATTATATCTGAAACTTTGTATTAACAATTGATTCCAAAAATGAACCTTTAAAAAATATAAGCAAACATGGGTGCATTACACCCCCCACCCAACAGACACGTACACACCCGCCCACACAAATAGAGAGAGAGAAGAATGTACAACAATGAACCTTAAACATTTGAAATTTAAGAAAACAAAATTAACTGACTGAAATAACCATTAGAGCCCATATGTAAAAAAGTTTAGGAAACTACAGATCTACTGCAGGATGATCTCCTGGATATATTGCCTCCAGTACAAGAGGTCCAACATCATATTTACCTCATTCCAAGTGCAAGCCTACTAAATTTGCAAATATGTCATATTCATATATACCTAAAAGAACATGAACTAAAACTTATGTAGAAACTTATTAAAGAAAAGTTTTATTTGCGAATCTATGAATCTCTGCACGTACTGAATCTCTTGGCTCCAAACAAAAATAGGTCATGACAAATCTGTTTGTGTTGATAACTAAGCTAAACCGTCCACAATCAGTTTTCAGTAATGTGACACGACAATAAGCTCTGTATATTGCACAGGGCAAAGGTCTCCCTGAACATTTGATTTGGAAGTGTGGATATCATCATGTTTGGATTAGAGAAGGTGAGAAGTGGAAGAGGCCTCTAAAACAAAGGAGTATCATCACAGATGGACAATATTCAGCTCATGTTAAAGATGTGATTATCAGATTATGTCGGTGAAGGCGGTTATTAGTACTACCATCTTTTCAATGAGGTTCAATAGTAATGCAGGAGCAAAGACTTAACCAAGAATAGAAATAGATTAGATTTCATGGTAGGTCTTCACCATTCAATATGATGGACCCCTATCCTGTCCTAAATCAAAGAGAGTGATGCCTAGGGAGTTATTGGAGGCATTACGTTATTTTGTGAAATCGCTTTCTATTATGGGATCATGAAACATTGTGGCACAACAACAATTTGGAAACTGAATCAATGACATGCAAAGTGAGTGACTTGTCTACATGAATTTATATTCCTATTGAACCATGTCATGTTTGAGTAACATAGTGACTAATGCACTAAGTTGGACTTTCTTTTCAAATGCCACGTCTACTACCATGGTAGGGTTTGGATCCTTTCAAGGTATTAAACTTTGGTTTCGTTATAAACTTCGGTCACTAAGGAAGTTGACACGTATCAAGGAAATTTAAGGAAGTTTAAGGAAGTCTAGGAAACATAAAGAAAACATCAAAAATCTAAGATGAAACTTGAGAGATTCAATACTTAAGCATAAATACACATCTAAAATTTATTATATTACTGGAAGCAAGCATGTAGAGTATCATGTTCACTGACATGCGTTGTCTACTAGTCTTGCATAAGCAGTCATCTAAGCTGTAACTTCTTCTCGATATTTATCTATATTGTCAAATCTTTTTAACTAAATTTTATTCTCTTTGTCAAGTGAATGGGAAATGTAAGGCTAATTTATTCCATTTATTTTTTAGTAATTATCTATGTTAATTATTTTAAAAACCTAAAAAAAACTATGAATGTGCATTAAAGTTGAAAAATAATTGATATCTAGCAATTTAGTTTCCTACCCTATTTCTATCTGCAATTGATCTGCTTAATGTTCTTACAAGACGAAATCAATATGGCAAGAGGAGATGGTTATCGTAGACCCAACATCGATAGGAAAAAAGAGAATTGTAATTTTATTTGACTATGAAGTGGATTTATAATTTTTTTCATTTAAATAACCAGGCCTCTAATCAAAAAAAAATTTTGATTTTTTTTTTGTTTTGGATGTAAATAAGCAGGGACCTCTATGTCTATTGAGGTTGTTTAGGTGATTACAATTTTACAAGTTTAATGTAAGCAAGCAAGACCTCTGCCAAAATAAAAATTACAAAGGTTATTTTTTCTATCTGTAACTTTTTTAACAGGTTAAAAAATACAAATGTTTTTTTTACAGATTATAAAGGAGATTTTTTACATGATACAAATGGTTTTGGCACCTCTGTTTTTTTTATCTGAGTGAATCGTAACCATGGGAGTGAGAGGGAGATAGAGAGAGAACCATGAATAGCATCAAATGTGAAAATCATTTCAAATGGCCTCTACTATTTTATTGATGAAATCAGGAGAAATAGTACAATACATCCCAAATGAAACAGAAATATTACAATGTACAACAATACTACAACTCATGATTTATAACCACATTGAGCTTCAAAGTGGCTCGAAATCATCACCCCCATCATTGCAAGGAAGTTCTGTAAGTTTTAACACGTTAATTTTTTTCTTCATATGGATTTTTTACATATCATAACATTTTTAGAATTTTTTGTAACTCAAAATGTTAACTTATAAATTATAGCTAGCTAAGTAGTTAAAATGTTAGGATTTCAAAAAAGAACTTATGTAAAAAAGAAAAGAAATTGTAAGTGTAGTTAAGGAATATTTAATTTATGAATACTATTAACAAATAATTTAAATTTGTAATCTTACTAAAAGGACCTTATGGGGATAATCGTATGAAATAGATAACAAGTGAAAGGAAAAAGAAATATAGGAGTATTAGTGGAATAATAAGATTATCTATAACATATATAAAAGGTTAAAAACCGAGTACAAAGCAACTGTTGTCTCATTTTTATGTTTCAATTATACCCCTTGGCTCATTTGTCTGTTTCAATAATGTCTCTATACTTCTACCTTTTTACAAAAGTTACCCATCCCGTCTCATTTTTGTCTCATTCTTGTATTCCATTATTGCCCTTACAATTTCACCTTTTTACCAAAAAATACCAAGCACCTGTTGTTTTCCAATGTTGTCTCATTTGTATGTTCCACTCATACCCTTTTACTCATTTTATATCTCCTTTGCACTACTAATTAAATTTTTTATTTCCTAAAATATATAACTTAATCAAAATTTATATTTTTTCTCAGCACCCCTAATCTGTCTTTTTGCTTTGTACTTTTTATTTCCTAAAATGCCCCTATTAATTAAAGTTTTTATTTCCTAAAATACCAATGTTAATAAATTTTTTATTTTCCAAAATACCCATATTTTTTTCGTCGAAAGGTTAAATACACACACACACATAGGCCAACACACACATAAAGTCACACTTTCCACAGCCTCCATATTAAATGCCTTTGTATTATATATTTTCCAAAATATCTCTATTAATCAAATTTGCTATTGCTTTCGTTTGTATAAGTTTTGATTTTCCAAAATGCCCATATTAATCAATTTATTATCTTCTTAGAATAACTTGTTAAAATTAAATTTTTGATTTTTCAAATTACCCCTAATAGTCAATATTACTAGTAATCATATTTTCTATTTTTCAAAATATCTCTATTTCCCTCTCTTTTCACCCCACTATATAAAAATATTTATAATTTGTGATAAACAATAATTGAAGAAATAGCTAGCACGTGCACGCCCAACTAGTTGACTGTAATAAAGATAATGCTAACAACACTCTTTTAAGACTAGGGGTGTATTCAAGCCGAGCTCGGACAAGTTCGTGCTTCGCTTGAACCTGTTCAAGCCAGGCTCGAGCTCGAACTCGGCTTGAGCTCGAATTTCCAGCTTGAAGCTCGGATTGAAAGTGTTGGCTTGGCTCGAGCATGGCTCGAGCTCGAATTGATTCAAGCTCGAAAGAGCTCGGCTTGAATCATTAAAAAAAATATTCTAAAAAAATAATATAAATAGTCTATTATTAGTATATTTAAACTATTATAATTATATTTAAAATATTATAAGTCGAGACGAGCCGAAATCGAGTCGAGCTTCTAGCTTAGCCAAATCATACTGGGCCTGGCTTGAGCTCAGCTTGATTGAAAATTCAAGCTAAAAAAAAAGCTTGTTTTGGCTCGATCAAGCCGAAAAGCTTGGCTTGAACTCGGCTTGATCGAGCCGAACCGAGCCTCCGAGATGGTTTGTATTGAATACACCCCTATTTAAAACTCACTCTCTTTTTGATTGGACAAAGTATTAGTTCAAAAGGCGTGTCTTTTATTTAATGAAAGACAATAGCACTTGTCTTTCCTATGAAGAAAGTGAATTTAAAAGCAAGTGGAGCTAGCCTTATTGTATTAGCTCTTATATGTTAAAACATAAATGTTTTTCTCATTTCATTTCAACCCAAAAGGGAAGTAGCGAACAAAGGAATTGGAGAAGGGGAACGAACCATGGTTTCAATCGAGGACAACAATGGATGAAGACAAGCTCGATGACGGTAATGGCGATCTACAATGGCAATGGAACGAACCTTCTTCAGCTAAGGTTTCGGTCTCATTGCAGCCACAGGTATGTTCCCTATTCCTCCATCTTCTCTACTCTCTACTCCTTGTAATCTGTTTATTTTTTCTAAGATGGTACCATACTTTTTAGGTACAAAGGTACAATCATTCACCATTCTCTTTTAGTGAATGGTTGTTTATTTTTGGTGTGAAGTGACTAATTTCAATCAGTGTGAATCATTTTTTTTGGATGGTTATCTACAAGTCTGCAACCAAAGACCCATAGAGCTACATTTTTCTCGAAGTTCAGTGAACTTTCACCAAAGTTCAATATTTTTTAACTATAATTTTACAGTATCGATCGACATTTACCAAAATTAGACAAAGTCGATCGAAGTTTACCGAAACGTTCTAGGAAGTCTTGTATTTTTGTATTTTTATTATACATGAGGGTTTCGCTTCGGAAAACCATCGAAAGCAACACGTTTTGGACAAAGTTGACTAAAATGTGTCGTTTTTTAACACCTTGGGTCCTTTAAATACTTGTACCACTTGGAGATCAAACCCTAGGAGAAAAGATGGAGAAAGAGAGAAAGATGAAGACCAGGGAAAAAGCTTCATTAGAGAGTGTCTCTCTAATCTCTTTGTAATTATAATAACCCTAATAGAAAAGTTACAAGTATACCCATGAGGGGTAATTCGGTGCAACACACCTACATAATAGATTATATCTCAACACTCTCCCTCAAGCTGAGCATAGATAGTCAACATGCCCAGCTTGTTAAGAACACCTTCTAAGCTAACTTTAGTAACCCCCTTTGTGAGTATATCAACTAGTCGATTTCTCGTTGTAATAAACAACAAGCAAAGATTTCCTAAAGCAACTTGTTCTCCGATAAAGTGTTTGTCAATTTAAATATTGTAGTCTAATCATGCTGAATGGGATTTTGGGCAATGTTAATGGCCGCCTTGTTATCACAAAACAACTTCATAGGAACACCCACCTCCATCCCTAAATCTTGTAGTAAAATCTTCATCCATACTAATTTTGCTACCCTATGAGTCATTGCCCTATATTCTGCTTAAGCACTTAACTTAGCCACTACACTATGCTTCTTGCTTCTCCAAGTGATGAGGTTACCACCAAGGAAAGTACAATACTCTGTGGTATACCTCCTACCATCTATACTTCCAACCCAATCAGCATCAATGTAAGTTTCTATTTAGACATGACCATGGTTAGCAAAAAGTAGGCCCTTCCCTGGAGTAGCCTTCAAATACCTCAAAATTCTCTCCACTGCCTCATAATGAGCAATCTGAGATTCATGCATGAATTCATTTACTACACTGACTGCATATTTAGTAAGAGAGATAAATGAGACAACCAACCAATCTTTAGTATATCTCTGTCTTCTAGTAATGGGTCCTCACTCGAGCTCAACTACTAAGTCTACTCAATAGGAGTGTCTGCCAGCCAAGAACCCAATTTCCAAGTATCCTTAAGTAAGTCTAAGGTATACTTCTGCTACAATATTATTATTTTTTGATCGGCAAGCATTTTATTATTAAAAAGAGAAAAAACTACAAAAACAAGAACAAAAACACAGCCAGAGTTTACAAGTTTATAAGCTCAACACCCAAAAGATGCACCCAAGATCCTAACGACCTAGAATACCCTGGATTTCCTCCCCCATACAATGATTCCCTGCCCACTCCAAAATACCCTCTCTGATGCGCTCACAAAGCTGGGGAACGGCAGAAGAAACATTTTCAAAAACTCTGCGGTTCCTCTCTTTCCAAACTCACCAAGAAATAGCCCCAGGGAGCATAAAGAATCGTGAAGGGAATAGGGGAAGACCCATGCCACCCCCATTCTGGAGAGAAAGAAACCCCACACCTCTTGAACTACAGGGCACTGCACAAAAAGATGAGCCACCGTTTCTTCATCTTGTAGACACATGCAACATCGGTTAGCCAAACTCCATCCTCTATGTTGCAGATGGTCACTTGTTAAAATTTTGTCCAAAGTTGCAGACCATAAAAAAAAACAAACCTTTGAGGGAATTCCAGACTTCCAAACCATCTTATGGAGGAAAGATTCACCTGGGGTAGGAAACAGAGATTGCATTAAGAGTCGTACTGAGAACCGCCCATTATCACTTCTAGCCCATTTCCTGTAATCCCTATCCTCTGGGCAAAGATCGAATGAGGTAATGCGCTCCAATAACTGTGTCATATCTCCTATCTCCCAATCATTTAAGTTCCTCTGCATCCTTGGACACCACACTACCCCCCTGTGCTTCTCTCATACGAATCTTCCACCAAGGCATCCTTGTTGAGAGCTAGGACAAATAGATTTCCAAAATCATCCATAAGTCGAGATGATCCAGACCAAACGTCCTTCCAAAACCTTACCTCCGATCCTCTCCTTACTTGAAAGCTAAAGTGAGGCACTACCAAGTTGGTCGTGGCCATAATCCCCTTCCAAAACCCCAAGCCGTGCGTGCTTCTAACTTCCTTAGGAATCCAACACGACTCTTCCCCATACTTGGCTACTATCACAGCTCGCCACAAGCTGTCCATTTCTTCTCCAAATGTCCATATTCATTTGCCCAACAGAACTTTATTTACTTGGGAGAGCGGCTTTAGATGCAAACCTCCTTCTTCCAAAGGTTTACACAATTGAGGCCAAGCGACTAAGTGATATTTGACTTTATCTCCTCTTTTGTTCCATAGAAAAGACCTCTGTAACTTTTCTATAATAGTGGCTACATTTCGAGGAATGGTGAGGGTGGACATGAAGAAAGTGGGAAGGCTTCGAAGTGTGCTTTTCAAGAGAGTTAACTTCCCCACATTTGATAAGAATGACGATTTCCACCCTGATAGTCTTTTGGCTATTCAATCTAGCACCGGATTTCACACTGATCTTTCTTTATAACTTGCTCCCAAAGGCATGCCAAGATACACCGAGGGGAGCAACCCCACCTTGCAACCTAGGCACATGGCTAGGTGATTCGTGATAGACACCTCCCCAACTTGTAAAATTTCAGATTTTGTTAAATTGATGCTTAGTCCCGACACCGCTTCAAAGCATCTAAGAATGCAATGGAGGTATAGAAGGTCCCGGCGCGATGCTCTTCCAAAGATAAGAGTGTCATCAGTGAATTGGAGATGAGAGAAATTCTCAATCCACTAGCACCAATCTGAAAGCCTTCAAAGAACAACCCCTCAGCTCTAGACAACATCCGACTTAATGCCTCCGAAACAATCACAAAGAGAAAAGGGGATAGCGGGTCCCCCTGTCTCAATCCCCTTGAGCTGGGGAAATATCCCGCTGAGCTCCCATTGACTAGGATTGAAAAGGACACTGAGGACATACAGCTCCACATCCATTGCCGCCATTTCAGCCCAAAACCCATTCGGCCAAGCACATAAAGGACAAATTCCCAATTGACGTGATCGTAAGCCTTCTCCAAATCAACCTTACAAAGGATGCCCGAGGCACTAGATCTCACCCTGGAATCGATGCACTCATTGGCGATGAGTATCCCATCCAAAATTTGATGACCATCTACAAAAGCACTCTGCTGAGAAGATATTAGCGAGGTCATCACCCCTTTCCTTTCAATCGAGTCGCCAACACCTTGGAAAGAATTTTATAAGAGCTACTCACCAAGCTAATGGGTCGATAGCGCACAACACCTCCTCTTCCCCAAACGGAGCCTCAAGAGCCCCTCTTTGCTCATGGGACAGCCCTTCAAAATGAAGTCCATCCACCCTAGGGCACCACGCTTCCCTCTCTCGATCATCTCCTTATAAAAGGAAATCACACTGTCTTCAATCTCGCTCCGCTCCTCCTTCCACGAGTAGCCTTAAGATGCACTTCTTTGATCGAGCTACCTCAAAACCCAGAAAATACTTCAAACTGCCTAAATCCTTGATCTCAAACCAAGCTTCAGGGGACTGTTTCAGTCCATAGATAAATTTCTTTAGCTTGCAGACCCTTCCTTTACTATTAGGAAGCTTGAATCCTAGAAGAGAAGACATATATACTTCTTCTCATAGAACTCATATATACTTCAGTCCACGAGTGATTCGCAGCTAAAGACAAGAGAACTCGTATGGAGTTCATTTTAGCAACTGGTGCAAATGTCTCTTAGTCTATCATATATGTCTCTGTATACTCCTTAGCTACCAGTCTTGCCTTGTACCTTTCAATTGATCCATCTACCTTAAGTTTCATAGTGAATACCCATTTCCAACCTACTGTTCTTTTTCCCTTAGATAACTCAACCATTTCTCATGTACCATTCTTGACTAGAGTTCTCATTTCTTCCATCATGGCATTGCGCCACTTAGGATAGAGACAACCTCCTAAAACCTAAAAGGTAAAGACACAAAAGAAACAGAGGACAACAAAGCCAAATAGGAGAGTGACAAAGATGCATACGAGATACAATCATAGTCACAAAAAACTCCATTTTTTTGTAAAAACCCCATTTAAAACGTGCATTAATACCCTGCCGTAGAAAACGGCGTTTAAAACCCATTTTTTTAATAAAACACGTATTATAGTTTTAAACTCGTTTAAAACGAATAATAAGAAAAAAAATAGATAATCTTGAAAATTTTTGGGAATGAAGATTATTTAGATATTTATGACTTTGATGTGCTTTTGAGCGATTGATTAATATAAATGAGTGGTTTTATTAATATATGTATTTTAGTCTTGTTTTTAATCTTGAAATTTAATGTTTTAATGAAATTTAATGCTTTGATGGAATGAATTTGATGTTAAAATAATGTTATGAATTTATTATTGTTACTTATAGTTACTCTTTTTGTAAATTATCTCACCAAATTGTTAGATATATTAATTAGCATCGTTTCTAATTTTTACAATTAAAAAAAATTTCTCTGTTTTTTTCCCGAAATTTTTAAATTT
This sequence comes from Tetracentron sinense, assembly GCA_015143295.1. Classification (NCBI taxonomy): domain Eukaryota; kingdom Viridiplantae; phylum Streptophyta; class Magnoliopsida; order Trochodendrales; family Trochodendraceae; genus Tetracentron; species Tetracentron sinense. The sequence goes on from CM026556.1 coordinate 1,202,409, forward strand.
TTCCCTACTTTGACCCTTGCCGAATTATTCCCGAATCCCAACTTTGTGACTATGGTTACAATTAGAGATAGGATGAATCGTACATTGGAGCTTTCCTTTGCGTATGGCAATGGGAGCAATATCATTATCAATAACAGGAACATAAATAGGATTCACAAAAGACGATGGAGCAATGTTACCTAGTTAAGAGGAGTCAAAGTTGGGAGATGGTCGTAGCACAGTGGTCCCCTCCTTTTCGCGTCAGGTATAAACTTGTAGGTTCTTAGCAATAGTCTCAGTAGAAACAACAAAATGGATAACACATCAGGGACCGACGCCGGAAGTGGAATTGAAGACAACCTCTCTTCCAACAATTCACTATGCTCCCCCTGAAGAGAAGTAGAGGAATGAGGAAAAAATGGAACACTCTAAAAAAAGGTGACGTCCATGGTAACAAACCATTTTCCCGACACGGGATCAAAATACCAGTATCCTTTTTGTGTAGAGGAATACCCCAAGAGGATACTACGAATGGAGTTTGGATCCAATTTGGTTTGATGTGGACCTAAAATATGAATGAAGCAAACATAACCAAAGGCACATGGGGAATAGTAAACAAAGGCTGGTTTGGGCAAAGTAGTTGATAAGGAGACTTCAACTGCAGTACCCGAGATGACATGCGTTTAATCAAATATGTGGATGTGTACACTGCTTCGGCCCAAAACTTCTTTGAGATATTCATTCATGTCAGTAAGCTTTGAGCTACTTCCAAAAATGTGACGGTTCTTACGCTCGACCACCCCATTTTTTTGAGTACAAGGGCATGTGTTTTGATGAATCATCTCGTGCTCTATCAAATATTGCCTTAAATCGCCCTCGAGGTATTCCTTTGCATTATCGGATCGGGAAATTTTTAATCTGCTTCTCAAATTGGTCAACACCATCTTGTGAAACTTCTTGATGAGGTTTGAGACTTCAACACGAGACTTCATCAAGTAAATCCAAGTATAACGGAAAAAGTCATTTACAAAAGAAATAAAATATTGATAACCATGCAAAGACAAAGTAGGGGCAGAGCCCTAGACATTAGAATGAATCAGCCGAAAAGGAGACTTTTATTCATATTGGAGAGAAATTAGATCTACAATGTTTAGAGAGTTCACACTTCACATTGTAGACTATGACCATGAACAAATTTAAATAGATCCGGAAACACAAAATGAGTAGGAAACACTGTAGACCCAGACGACTATGCCACAATCTGATTTGGGCATCATTATTACTACTACTAATCTTTAATGCTAAAGGAGAACCATCCAAGTCCAGGAGGTAGAGGTCATCTGTTTCACGACTATTCCCAATCGTTTTCCTCGTAACCAAGTCCTGAAACACACAATAAGTAGGAAAAAAGGTCACATAACAGTTAAAGACTTTTGGTCAGACTATTAATTGATAATAAATTTGTGGAAAAATTTAGAACATGAAGAACAGACGAGAGATAAGACATCGGTAAGTTGACATCACCCTTTCCAGAGATGGAGGAAAGAGATCCGTTAGCAACCCTGACTTTCTCTCTTTTAGACAAGACTATATGAAGAAAACACAGTCGATAGACTAGTCATATGATCTGACACCCCTGAATCAATGATCCAGGTCGGGCCAGACGGGGAATCAGAAACAAAATTAAAAACCTAACCGAGTAAGGGAAGTAGAGGATGAAGAACCTTCCATCTGAATCAAAAGGCATCGAAGACGATCAATATCTGTATTCGAGAAGCTCTCGGAGGAAGATGGTCCAGTGGGAGAAGTCGATGCGATGGAGGTACCCAAGGTAGGGGCATGAAAGCTGCAATGTTGCCTCGAGGGTTTGTTGTCCGAGACGAGAAAACTTGGTGGGTTGGCCAATGAGATCCCAGCAAGTTTCCCAAGTATGTCTAGTCTTCCCACAGTGCTTGCACTTCAACTTATCTTTGTCATCAGGAGGCCTGTTCTTCCGATGAGGGTATTTCCCACCTCGAGGGGCACTAGGAGATGCGGCAAGAGCGAGATGATGGCTGGTCGAAGTAGGTACCGTTGCCTTTTTCCTGCATTCCTCAACATGGACTAGGGAATAAACTGGTCCAAAGAAGGAAGTTCATCTTTCCCTAAAATCTGAACCCAGTCACTTCAAAGTCCAGATTCAAGCTCGCCAAGAAGTCGAAAATTATGTTCTTTTTCTATCTGTTTACTATGCATATCTCTGTCTTTATCAGTGTCCCACTGGATGACCTGGTCCAACCCTTCCCAGAGTCCCTGAAGAGTGGAGTAATAGATAGATAGACTCCTCTCCTCCTAACGAATAGTAGCTATCTCTTACCTCAACAGGTACACTAGCAATGTTCTGATGATGCGATTAGGTTCGAGTCGCCTTATCCCAAATCTCTTTCGCTGTCCGAAGAAACAAGAAACCTCTACTAACCAATGGTTGCATGGATTGTAGAAGCCATGAAATAACCATAAGGTTCTCTTGCACCCACTTATCATATGTCTCGGTCACTATAGTCGGTTCTTTCACTCTATCTGTCAAGTACCCTAACTTCCTTCTCCCACCGATATACATCTTAGCGGATTGAGACCACTCAAGGAAATTGGTGTCATCCAACTTTATGGTTGTGATTAGCACACCAAGATTATCACCAAAGCTACTAGTGACGGGCGGAGTGATCTTAATGCTTAGAACCTTCGATATAGCATCAGTAATTCCTTCAAACACACCATCATTGGCCCCTTTTTTTTTTGAAGTCGTCTTTGTTTCCAATCAACTCAAATCAGAAGAAACAAATCGCTGATCTGCAAAAAAAACAGCCCCAAACAAACAATGCCAGAAGTCACCCAACCCCTAAAACTCAAAAAAAAGGAGCCTTCTTCACACTAGAACCACCAAGTCATATTCCGCGATGGCAACCAACCATCATTCATCCCACAACTATTGATAAGGTGAGTTCAAAGCCAAACAACAGCCACAAACTGGTCTGCAATCAAAAAACAGCCCACCCAATGAAAAATGTGGGTATTGGGGAAGGACATATATGCTCACTAGATTGGGGTTTCGAAAACTTCCAACCAAATCGCACCATGCAATTTATAGAAAAGATCGGAAAATATGGGAGAAAAATCTGAAAAACACATCTATGGGTGTCAAACAATTCCAAAAAATCACCAGAAACCTCTATTCATAGAGATCTATCACCTAGTAGCAACATTCATCCACTGTCAGTGTATAGATGTTGGCACCAGCATGACATCATGATGACGTCAGCACTATTCTCGAGAAAAAAACATGCGTTGAAACTGTTCTTTGAGAAAAAAAAATTTCTTCTCTTTCTGAACCTTGCTCTGATACCAACTTGGAGATCAAACCCTAGGAGAAAAGATGGAGAAAAAGAGGGAAAGAAGAAGATTAGGGAAAAAGTTTGATTAGAGAGTGTCTCTTTCTAATCTCTTTGTATTTATAATAACCCTAACAGAAAAGTTATAAGTATACCCCTGAGAGGTGATTTGGTGTAACACACCTACATAATAGATCATATCTCAACATACCCATAGTTCAAACACCTGAAAATTCAACTTGACTCGAAAGTTAGCTGAGTTAAGTAACTCGGAAAACTCAACTCGGTTCAACTCAATATATATATATATATATATATATATACCAATTAGGCAATTACTAATTACTTGGCATTTTATCCAAGATCGAACCACAACTAACTTGAAAAACATTGGTTAAAAAAAACCCAAAACACGTTGCTTTTGCAGTCTCAAAAAAATTTAAAATCAGGTTTAACAAAAATTATAGTAGGATGGTTTTGAAGTCCCAAAAAGTCTGATGCGAAAACAGTGTGGACCTTGAGTTTAAGTTTTAAAAAAATAAAAATGACTAATATATTCTTCCTGACTCGACCGAATCCGTCGAGTTGAAAAAACTCGACCGAGTAACTCGCCCAATAGTGTCTTCTTCGAGTTTTGCGGTGACAAGACTCGAAACACAGTCGAGGAACTCAGCTGAGTTTCGAGTCAACTCGCTGAATTTTCAAATGATGCTTGTACTTGGCAAACCTATTTTGGGCCAATATGGATTATTTTTTTGGGAGCATGAGAAGGAGATTGTTATGCAAGTTGGTTTCCTTTTCGAGAGAAAACAAATGTATGTCCACGAATGTTCCCTAGCAAAAAATTGTTCATCCTTTCCTGTTCGTTAATAACGTCTCATGTGAATCCTAAGGACAATATATCATACAAATGATGTTAGCAATAGTAAGCAAGAACTCATGTGATTCTACTCCTCTAAAAGAGCTTGATCTAAAAATATTTGTCGTGTTTAGGATATTCCTACAATGCTGACTAGTTTTTTCATCAAAAACAAATTTTGAAAGAATATGTTTATCAACTAAGGGGCTGTTTGGCATAACTCCTTAGGAGTATTTTATACTCCTAGGAAATGGCAAATTGAAAATTCTGTTTGAACGTGTTTTGGAGCCGAAAGATTCGTTGAGCTTCTAGAATAGAATTTGGTGAACAAAAAAAAGTCACTTTTAATAATCGATTCTCTGAAACAAAAATTCTATTCGTCACCACCACCAATCCATAGCCCCTGCTTCCACCACCGCCACATCCACCACTACCCAGTACCTACCACCACCTCCCGCCCCAACACCGCACCGCCACCAATCCCACTCCCTCATCGCCATCTCCATCATTGCCACCACCACCACAACCCCCACAATCTTCATCACAACCACTTCCCACACTACCGCCACCACCACCACGAACCCCCAGGCATCCACCCTCACCACCACCACTACCAACCCCACCCCCACCCTCACCACCCACCCCCATCCTTACTATTTATTTGTTCCCACAAATTCTGATCTTTCTAAAGATCTAGATTCATATCATGGTCTGTAAGTATAAGACAAGATCGTCATCATATAGCGTTTCAGGCATGGTTTAAAATATCGATACGTATCGACCGATATGGGCCGATACATATCCTGTTTGGAGCTACCCAATACACTAGTATGCTGAAAAAAATACTCCCCCGTATCAGACCAATACAGGCTCGCTATGGGAGATTTTTCAATTAATTTTTTTCTCTCCTTTCATTTACACTAGTATCCACAGCACAGACCTGATACACACAACTTATTTATATAAAATATTATTTACGTAAATAATTTTAAATTAATATTGTTTTCATTTACTTAAGATATTAATATGCAAATAAGGTTATCCCTCAATTTGAATTCAAAAAAAATATATCTAGATCCAAATACTTGAAGAATAAAAAGTCAACTTTCAGTTAACAAAATCCTCTTTTTAGCACCTTTTAGAAACTGGGTCAAAATTTCAACTTTCAAATGATAAGGTATTTCTCAAATATCAAAATTTCATAAACTTTATTATATCAAAAATTACCAAAACCCAAAAGTTTGGCAAAAAAAATCTCAGACTTCTTAAAAAATATTTTCATCTACAGGATCAAAAAGTCAACTAACTTTGTAACATTTCAGCATAAAAAGACTTGCATTAAGGTTTTAACTTATTAAATGTAAGGTTTTAATATCTAAATTGTTTCTTATACTTAGTTAAGTGACTATGGTTTGCATTTTCATACCTTCTTATCAGCACAGCATGCGTGTCTTTTTTAACTTATAAAATTCACAACCCTCATATGTATGGTTATAAACATAATTGGAAACCTTCATTTAGTTTGTTAATAGCTTATATTTACATTAAAAGAAATTTTATGCTAAGTATCTAAGTTTTTCATTGCATATCCAAGGCATTTGTTAGCGTATCCTGATTTTTTCCGTCGTATCTATCTGATACGGTCCGATATGTCAATACGTATCCTGGTTTGGACTTACTAATACGGCAACCGATACCGATATTTTGAACCATGCTTTCAGGATGACATCTGCTAATGAGATCTGGCGATCTCTACCGTAAGTGCCAAAGAAGAATGAGAAGAAGCCCAAAAAAGAGCAAAAAGGCGAAACCTGGCAGCCCGCCCAGAGTTTGACCTTCTTCGGTCCTGGAAGGAAACCCTACTTTATCAATGAATTCCTAGGATTTTAGGTGGAATGGGGATTGTAATTCTTTCTACTTCTCGAGGTATAATGGCAGACCGAGAGGCTAACTGAAATCAATGATCTACTTGATTGAATTTTGATTCAAGGGAAAGAAACTGTGGAGCTGTTCCCTGAGATCGCCTTTGGGCCTTTCCCAGGCATCCACCCTCACCACCACCACTGCCAACCCCACCCCCGCCCTCACCACCCACCCCCATCCTTACTAGTCCATAATGATCATGCTTTTTTTTCATCCAAATGCACTTTTGTTGTTATTTTTCTTCAAACTGGATTCTTACTGAATGTTTCCAACTGTGTTCTCATCACAATCCATAATGAGAAATTAGTAAGTGAGGAATTGTTTCATTTCCAAAATTAAAGAATAATCAAAATTGATGCCAAACTGGCTCTTAATGTGAATAATACTTTTTATTCAGAGATATTTACATGAAGTGTATGACTTCAGAGGATTTAGCCGGGAAACAAATGATAATTGTCACCAGAAGAGTAGTGATGGTCGTACTTCATTTGTGAAGAATGATCTAGGTATTATTGCATTATAAGACTATAGTCTATAACAAATCATGTTAGAATATAATACTTTTCTGGGACTGAAGTGCTCTGCTGAAGAAAAGTCTGTTTATTTCTGGAAAAAGGTATCCTAATCCCTTGAATGAAGCTGCAAGGATCGGAAGTAAGCTAACTGAGGCTCCTATTGACCATGATCATTAACTCATGCCCAAGAAAGTGTCCCATTGTCTAATAATAATCCCTAACGGAGACAGTTGATAAATTTATGTATCTAACATATCACCAAGCCAAGGACTGCATTATGCAGCAAGTCTCAGAAGTTAACTCATACACTGATCACAGCCCACAGGCCCTTACTACAATACATTTGCTTATAATATACAAGTCAAGTCCTCTCCAAAAAGGGGATGTTAAGGGAAAAGAATGTTGCATCTCACCATCTCTAACTTCACAGCTGATTGGGCTGGATCTCCACTGGATGGAGTTACACAAATTGCATATTACAAGAATTTTCTTAAGTAATTTAGCTAGCTGGTAGTACATGAAGCAGGTTTGGTGACTAGATAAGCATCCTACCTGAATATCTAGTAAAGGAATTCTGACAATAGTAACAGGAAAAAACACCATAAGATTCCTAAAGTGACAACGCAAACACTAGATTCTGCAGCAACATAATCAGGCCCACAAGCTATGTTCCATTTAAAGAGCCATGAACACGATCTACACATAAGGCAAGAAATAGGAAAAAATAACAAGTATCGAAGTTGCTTTTCTACAAAAAATGAGAAAAGATCATGCTTGATACCTGACTGTCCTTTCAATTCTTCGACAGCTTGTAACTTTTCCTTTGTTTTCTGCAACTCGGTCCGTAATGCCTCTATAGTATGTTTTGCCTCATTATCGACTGCCAAGGTATTCACCATTCGCAAAACTTTTGTACTTGCAGCTGAAAAATCACCATGACCTAACTGTGAAAGGCAAAGCATCAAAATGTTGTTTAAATAAGATTGACAATAACCAATAGGCATGCAAATAATAAGACAAAAGGCCTGTTTGGCTCAATTCTGCTAATTCTCTATTCATAGAAACAAATCAAGTCATAGGTCCTCCCCCGACAGTTCAGAATAAGCGGGGATGACAGGCAAAGCCCTTGGATTATCATAACAGATTCTGTGTGAAGTCCGTTTGGATTTAGTCGGTCGGAATCCATTTTGAAAAACATAATCATGTTTGGGTGGGGGTGTCAGTGATGGTGGTGGTAGTGGTGGGGAGGTGGGGGTGGAAGAGAAGAATGGAAAAGTCGAGACCTGCACAAAGATAAAGTTATTTCGGAGAATTGATTCTCAAAGATAACTTTTTTTCGTATCCAAAAATCTGTGCCAGGATCAAAATGATTCTTAGAATTGTTCCGGTCCTAGTCCTACCAAACGTGTTTATGTTGCCAGGAAAAAGTTCCCCATGAGTGATGCTAAATGGCCCCTAAATAACTAATAATGTTAGTCTACTATTGGATAAAAATATGCAAGTGATTTGACCTAGAAAGATAAAAAATTCAACATTTAAAAAAAAAAGAGCAGGCACTCCCTTATAAAACAAAACCTTGAATATTCAACAAGATGAATTACAAAAAATTGGAGGATATAATCAGAGTTATCATATTCTTTTTGGGGTGGATAAGTTGGATTTGGTGGATGCTTAACTGACATTAAAATTCCAGAGCAAGGCAATAAACTTTGGTCCTCCAAGTGGAAATAATTCGAGGATGTTTACAGAAGCAATATAAAAATGGCAAAAACTATGGAACTTTAGAAATATATAAAGATAGTTCAGGAAATCATAAAATTATAATCAATACAGTCTTACAGCTCGTCATATTTAGCAAAATAAATAATATTAAACTGGAATAAGTTTGAGATAAATAGCAAGTGACATAAGATGTCATGCATGTCTAAACTCTAGTTAAAATTAGATATGATTGACGGCCTATAGCCATGATCATCAAGTAATACATCCACAAGAAAAGGAAAAAAAAACATTATACAATACGGGCACACCACAAACTAATACCGAAATAGAGTTCTTGTGTGGATAGAAGTTATCTTGCATAATGTAAAAATAGCAATAACGCTTTAGAGTGTTTTTCATATTGTTTTCATTTTCTAATTTTACATTTTTTTTCATAAAGTTATTAAACTAAACTTAAGTCATAAAAGTATTATGTATTATCTAGTTACTAATCCTATAGGTAGGATATATCAAATGCATATGCATTTATGGTCATATGAGATTCCCTAATTTATTCCTTTTTTATAGTTTTTTATAATTTAACTTAAATTTTAATTAGGACATTATGATTAAAAAACATGCATTGGTTGATTTATATGCTCTGTAATTTGTTTTACTTTTTTTGAAAAAAATATCAATAATATACATATATGAATATAAGTAGTACATAAAATAGTTTAATAGCACAAATAAACTCAATGGAATCCACATTCAGTAGCAATTTACAATTGAATGTAATGGATAACCCATTAGCATATGATTTATCACTAAAAACTACACTTTTGTAAATATATTTTAGATGAGTGTCTCCTCTATATTGTGACGACCCAGTAATTTGTGAGTTAAATTGTTATAAATAATGATAATGATAATAATAAATTATGAATCGTTGGAGTTGCGTAAATTATATTAAGGATCTTGGGTAAAGTTTTCAATTTAATTTTTAAATGTTTAGGAATCAAAAGACTAAATCTATGTGGGTAAAGGGGTATTTTTAAGCATTGTTCAAAAACCCGAAAACTCGACTCGACTCGAAAGTTAGCCGGGTCGAGTAACTCGGCAAAACTCGAAAAAAACTCGACTCGATCCAACTCGGAATAATATATGTAATGACTTGGGTTGAAAAAGCTTAAAGTACGCTGGTTTTACAGCCTCAAACCTATAAACTATGTTTAACATTAAACCATAAGAGGTTATCTTTGTAGACTCAAAAAAATAGGATCCAAAAATAGTGTGATGTTCGAGTTTAGGTTTAAAAAAATGATAAATATACCCTTATGTGACTCAACCTAGCCCGACGAGTCGAAAAACTTGGATCAACTCGACCGAGTCACCCGAGTAACTCGACAAATAGTGTCTCCTTCGAGTTTTGAGCCAACTCGACTCGAAATTCAGGCGAGTCGAGTAACTCGGCCAAGTTACTCGGGTGACTCGCCGAGTTTTCGAACTATGTTTTTAAGTATTAAGGACTTGAAAGACAATTCTTAAAAATATAAGGGTAAGTTAGACATTTTAGTTCTAAGGGATTTAGTGGTCAATTAGTATAAGCCATAAGGCTAAGAATGTAATATACTAGGGTAGGTTGCATGTGTAATTCCATAAGAGAATAATGGCATAAGGGTCATTTCACCCTTAGGTTGCATGGAAATATGCATTTAAGGAGGGCATATGGGTCATTTCACCCATCTTAGTGGTATCACCACCTCACACATCTCTCTCTCCTCTCTTCCTTATGTACAGACTCACAAGAGTCTCCCTCTCATTCGGTTACCCACCCCAGCCCTCTCTTTCTCTCACGTTTCACTCCTCTCATCTCTCAAACTCTCTCTCTCTTTTACCACTCTCCTTTCTTCCGTCTCATCTCTCAAACCCTCACTCCCTCTTACACTCTCACGGTTTAGGGCACAAGGAGCTCCTTGGTGGTGTTGGGAAATCAAAGAAATGAAGAAAAGAGGGATCTAGGGTGTGTCACCACTACCCCTTAAGGTAATCTCAACCCTTATCTCCACTTTTGTATTCTTGTTTAAATGATTGTTGAAATTAAATTAAAGAATGGTTTGGAGTATATATTTAGGGTTTGGAGTTTTAAAGGGGTTTCAATTTATGAACAAATATATTCTTAGGGAATGTTTTAAGTTGAGATTTTAATTAATGGGTTGTTTAAGTTGGAAATGAGATATTTTTGAGTTGATTCAAAAGGTTTAGAATCATGGGGTTTATTGAGTAATATTTAAAGGTTTGAATTGAATGACTTTATTATGGCTTGATTAAGTAGCTATTTAAAAAGGAATTTATATTTAACATGATCTAAGGTTTAAAACTCCTAAAATTGATTTTAGATTTTGTGATTAAGTGGTGTTTTTAGAAAAGGAATTTTATAAAGTAAAATTTTGGATATATAATGAAATGGGTATTCTTAATGGCATGATTAAAGTTCGAAAATCTTGAGGGTTTTAGGGAATACTTGAGTTTATTGTTTGATTAGGTGGAAATCATGGGGGTTTACATGACTTAGAATTTCTGATTTTTGGGGAATCATTTTAATGGCTTAACATAGGTTAAAGTAAATAGAAAATCTGTTTTTATGTTTGGGTAGGAAATACTCAAATGGCTTCAATTGATTTGAGTAGGAGCTACTTTAATGACTTGAGTTAGATTGAAAACTTTGGGGGTTTTATCAAATTAAAATTCTGATTTTTGTGAAAACCATTCTAATGATTTGATTTAAAATATGATTTTGGGGTTGGATTTGGGATAAACATTTTATGGACATAATTTGGGTTAGATTTATGAAATGAAAGCAATTTTAGCATTAGTAGAGACTAGAAATAAATTAGTATACAAGTTGGAAGACCTATGTCTAAAAATGATAAATAATATTTAAGGAAAGAGACTTGGAGGAAAAAGAAAAGGTACTGATCGAGAGGTAGATCGTGGATTTCGATGTACGAGGAAAAGCTTGCATTTCAAGTCTTTCTAAAGCGTTAAGACCACAAGGATTTAGTCTGGAAGGGTAAGTACACTCTACTAGCTTACTTTGTAGATAGAATTATGTATTGATATTCTGATTGCATAACTATTATTTATTGTTATTGAAGCATGATGATTAACCATGAATAATTATTTGAAATTACTTATTTATAAAATTCCTCAAGCATGCTCTATTGTTTATAATTCATGATTGATCATGCATGCATGTCATGATTTAAATTTCAGTTTTAAAAAGCATGCTTAGACAAGTGTTAACATGAATTTGAAAAGAAACAAAAATGATTTATGAAAGACCTGTCTAAATCTATTTTCCTAGGCTTCAAGTTATCAAAACAATGATAAAAGTCAGACGTAAGACTGGTCAACGACATATAATAATAGATGTGCATATTTTCCTGGCTTGGCATATGAATTAGAGGAGGTTGATATCTATATATTATACTATAACGGTCAAGCATGGCCGTTACCAAGTCAAGGCTCTAACTCCTGGCTTCAAGCATGAGGGATGCTAGTTTGCGACGGACTAGGATACGGCGGCTAGGCATACCCCAATTTCAAGAGAACTAAAACAGGAACAGGAACAAGCAAGTTCAAGCAAGTACAATACCAAGATTCACACAAGACAAGAACAAGAACAATACATGTTTTATGAAACATAGTACACGACAAGAATCATGAGTTACAAACATGTTTTAAGTATTCCAGCTCATGCATGCATCATGATTATATTGTTTTACATTCTCATGCACTATATGTCTTGTATATTATCCATTGTCTGCAATTAGTTTGTATTCGCGGAGTATTCCATACTCAGCTGTACAATTTATGTCGGCAGGCATTGGCTTTGATATTTGCGGTTCCAGGCCATGGGTTGAGGAAGATTATGGCGAAGAAGAGCAGTGTATGGAACCTCAGGTGGAGGCTAGAGAGTTGGATGTCCGGCTTTATTAATAGGCTCTTGTGATCAGGGGAAACTTTTGATGTAAAGATTATTTTGTGAGCAAGTATGTTTGCTCTTTACGTTAGGTGCTCTTGTGATCAGGGGAAACTTTTGATGTAAAGATTATTTTGTGAGCAAGTATGTTTGCTCTTTACGTTAGGTGCATGTATATAACTTTAGTATGTCTTGGGAATACTTCAATTAGGTACAAAAAATGTTAGCTTCCGCTGTACAATGTCTTGTTGATTACAGGATAGTTTGACAAGTTAGGTCAAGTCATAATCCAAAGTGCCCTAAACTTCTAGGGGGTATTTTGGGGCGTGACATATATATAAGTTTCGGCAGCACATTTCCATGTTTGTACCGGAGTTTACCATTTTTTTTAACCACGAATATAATGTTTCGGTTGAAGTTTACCAAAATGGTACGAAGTTAATAAGAGTTCACTGAAATGTTTACAAAACCATGCATTTTTAGAGCTACATGTATTTTTGTTTCACAAACCAGCGAAATCAAAACATTTCGGTTAAAATTAACAGAAATCTGTCGATTTTTTAACCACGGTTAAGAGAATAAGTAGACATTAATATGTTTACACCCATTTGCATCCTATTCAATATTAGATTTACAATAACTGCATTCTTCGTTAATCCTCAAAAGATTCCAATATATAGGAACTTCATTCTCCATTGCTATTTGAGTAATGCCTGATTCCATTGACAGCCTTTCTAGAACCCGATGTAACCATCACGGAATGTAAATCCGTACATTTTGTTAGATAAATTCAACACAGACCGAGAATAGCTTTTACCTCCTAGCATACATACGATAGTCAATATTCCTTGACACAATAGGCACCTAACAGCTTACAATCTCTGAAGATGCCACCAACTTCCATAAAACCATCATATACAAAGATCCATATGAGTTCAGGACAATAAGGCTATCTGCTATCTCCCAAGAACACCACTTTACAAGAGTAACATTATGAAGACGAACTCCGCATGCATGATGCACAACGATCAATTGATTAGCAAAAGAAAAATGCACCTTCGGGAAAGGAAAAATACAACGTAAAGGAACCAGGAAGACTCATTTGACAAAAATATCACTCTGCAAATGGTATTTGATGCCTCGAAGATCCACATCAATGTTAACAACATTAGGCACAAGCCTTCATCCACTATATTTGCAAGTCTTAGTATTGCTAGAAATATGTTAAGGAGTGCAAGAGAGGTAACTCTAGTACACAAATGAGTATACATACTGCACATAGCAGCAGTATCATCTTGCCTCTTGGCAAGATGGGGACGACTTTCAACCCCCATATCACAATGAACATGAGAGAAATAATTTACTTTCTATGGTTTTTTCTAAGGGTCCATATTCCATATCCTCCTCTTTCTGCATTTTTTTATCATCTAATAAAACAAGTAGGGGTCCTGCCTAACACACACGCACCCCAACCCAAACCCTCTTTGGTGGTGTTCTATAGAAAAATGCATTTCTACACTGTCCTTAGACTTGTGCTGTCTGGAGTTTCCATGTTTCCTTATTCAGGATCTCTCGGGCAGATTCGAAAGAGGCTAGCGAAATTATTCTTGGTTGGCCGGTTGGGGAGTTCAGAAGTAGAGGCAACATCCTTTGGCGTGGGTTACCTTTTTCTGCGTAGGCTTTGCTCATGGTCATGTCACCTTCTGGAGTTTGTGGACACCTCCAGTTCAACCCTTATGTGCAATTGGAGTCATGTAGCATTTTGCGACTCTTGATCCTCTTTTGTTGCTTTTGAGGCTTGTGGGAACATCCACATTGCCCTTGCCCTTGCCCTTGCCCTTGTAAATTCTCTTTATTCTTTATAAAATTCTCCTTATTCATCAAAAAAAAAAAAAAATTTAATGTACTTCTAGTTGTTTTGCAAAGATTTATGCATGAATTTCCATTTGAGTATACTCCAAGACTAATTCTGACTCTTTTCTCTTCTTAGTTATAGAACCCATTCATATCGTTGACTAGTTGGTTTGCTTTGTTAATACAAATAGTTCTATAAAGTAGGTTTAGGAATTCAGGTTACACATCCTATGCTTGCTTTAGCAGTTCTTCAGAAATTAACGAAATTCCATTTGTTTTCAAATTCTTTCATCCTTTTTTATGTATTTCTAATTTCCATCTTCCATATCTTATCGGCCCAATGCCAATAGTATATTTTATACAGATACTTTTGAACTTTTGTTGCCTGGTACTTCATTTGACATTTATATATTTATTATTTACTAGAAGTCTAGAACCACCAACCAAGTATGTGTGACACACCTAAGTAAATGTAGTTTCATACAACAATGAGCCAATTATAGGCATTTATATAAAAAGGGCCTTCCTATGGCAACAGACCAACAGTACTTTCTTTGTACTTCAGTAAAAGGGATAATTGTAAGTTTATAACTACTGAAGTATTATAACTGGGATCTTCTATCCTGCATCTTTTTAGCATCTACCTATAAGGTTCAAATCTTCAGAAAATATGTTAATCGGTATCCCAATCAAGTGATTAAAAGAATGAAGTAACATCTTCTGCAAATAAAATACAGCCATGGTAGTAGTACAACAAAAGGTGAATATGTACTAGTAAAAATAAGTCTTCAACAAGTCAGTGCAACATAGAAGAGTTAGTAGCTGTATAAAATGGACACTATGTGAAGGAATTTTCTCAAAGACTCGACATATTAAGGTTTGCAAAAGAAATCAAGATCCCAACAATTTCCTGATAAATTTCCAAATTTTTTCTTCATTGTACACTCAGATTTCACGAGTTACAGCCAGACATGCAAAAGCTGTAATAACGAACAACCTCTCGTGGAACCACTTACTATTTCATCTCAAATGGTTCATAGTACAGGTATCAAGCACAGAAATTTGATATAACTGAATATAAATATGCCTCAGCATGGCCATCAGATACAATATGCACAGATGATTTTATCTTTGTAAAACATACCTTGGACTCCAATAGAGAAACTTCAGATCGAAGCCGATCACCTTCCCTCTCCAGTGACTTTATTCTTCTCGCTTCATTACTCAGCCTCTCGGAGAGCAACTTTATTTCATCGTGTTGACGACTAATGACTTCCTTTTGACCACGTATATTGCTCTCCAGTTCTTTAATGGTGCAATCCCTTTTGGCAAGAGATGATTCGAGCTCCTGTGCTTTCAAAACCAAGGAATAAGCATAGACCCTTAGGAAAGAAAATCTACATAAATAAAAATGGGAGATGAATGGAGTTATATCATCACCTGAATAAGAGTTACATTGGTCATTTCACCTGCTTCCATGTTATTCTGTTTCTTGCATCCATTAACATCCTTTCTTAGCCTATCTCTTTCTTCAATAACTGAAGAAAGCTGCAATTAACATTCAAAAACTAATAAGCAAATGGATGAAAAATTACCGAGAAAGGAAAATAAGGTTACAGAAGTTCTGGGAAAAAAATTGTAACATATGTTGGCCAACATTGTCATAAAGTAGATTTTTGCATACCCAAGAGATTACCATCTCAAATTAATAATTTACTCGAGTTTGTCTTTGTCAACAGCGCAAAGAAATTGGAATATATAGCTCCATATATCATGAGTTAAGAGTCAGTCACCCATTATATGTGCTCAACACTAATATTAAAAAAAAAAAAAAATTGTCCATGTGATTCATATCTGTACATGATCAATGAAATTGTTTGCAAATTAAATCAAGTTTGTTTACTACCGCTTGTCAAAGAAAGTAACTAGATTACTATAAGGGTCCTGGCTTCCACGAGAGCTCTCTGCTTGACCTTAAAATGAAGTCAACAACTAAACAAAAATGGGACACAAAAGTAAACCTGCATATAGCGAACATTGGAACTATCAAGCAAGTCATATAACATAATTGTAAGCCAGTCACCAAAGCTGATATATTTTACAGCATGATAGGAAGAGGAAGACTTTAATCCGGGCCAGTGGAGGATAATAAGTAGGCTCCCATCATCGAACCATACTGTATTGGAATTCTCAAGCCATCTTACAGGCCATTTGTTTTTTCATTGTTTTTGGTTTCCATTCCTTCCTCTGCTGCAGAAGCCTTGCAACAAGCCAACAACCAAAGTGAAGACAAGAATTGTGTGAAGAGCTGACAAACATTGAAAAAAATGACTACATGGTATCGTAATGGGCCATCTAAATAAGCTCATCGCATCTTTATTATTTAGTTACTTTATTATGTTTTAGTGTCTATTGTCTTTTATGTAATTAAGGACATTTATGTCCTTTCATTTTGTTAGTAATATAAAAGAAGTAAAGTGTTGCGTGAATAGTGCCACGTGAATCTGATATGGTTTAATATTTTTGGAGTTCGGGTAGATTTTATTCTTATTTTTTGGATTATCTAAGTTGATGTTTCATGCTCTCAAATGATTTAAGAAAAAAAATTAGATTTACATCATTCTAGTTTAAAAGGTTTTTGGAGTTGTTGATGGACATCTAGACCTACTATGAATCATTAGATTTAGAGTTATAAATGTATGGATACATTGGTTTTAATAAATCAATAGTTGTTTGGAATTTGTTTGGTGAAAGAGTGTGATTCCGGGAACCCTAAAGTTGTTCTATAAGTTGTTTTTGTGAAAAACAACCATATTTAACTTCCGTAAGAGGCGTTGACAATGTTTATTGTTGACGTATTGATTCTGAAAAAATTGTTATTGACCTAATTGGTCTTTTTGTGAAAGAGGTATTTCCTTTTGAAGTGTTGAAATTTTTTGGGTGAATTTTTGAGGCGTTGTTAGTGCTTGATTGTATAAAGTTGAAAACCTTGGTGAAAGGTTGTGAAATGTGTGAGTTGTTGATTTGTATAAATCAGAATTGATAAAGGCCTTTAGTTAAGGCGTTGGTAGTGTTTGAGAGATCCGGAATTGGTGGTATGGAGGAACATCCAAGCATGCAAATTAGTACGCATAGTGCACCCTTCGCTGATATTACCTCTTTTGGGGAATCCTCTGTTATGCTACCTCATTTCAACAGTTCTCTAAGGACACCCTTCTAGTATTCAAAGAGGAACTTGAGCGCTTCAATCTATTACTTTCATAGATGGAGTTATCTTCTATATTCCCCATTTTCATTGCTCAGACAAGTACATATACATCTGCCCATCAGGTATTTTCATTAACGTCACACAAGTTTCCTTTGATCATCAATTCAGGAGCCTCAAATCATGTCTGGTACGTCCACACTTTTCCCGTTTTACAACTCTTGCTCTAGTCATTTGAGAGTGAAAATAGCTAATGGTTCCTTTACATCTGTGTCTGGGATAGAAAGCATCCATGTCACCCCTACACTCTCTCATTGTCATTTGTATTACATGTTCCTAGGTTTTCTATTAACCTCTTTATGTTAGTAGTTTAACTAAGCATCTGCGTTGTAGTGTAATATTGTTTCCATCTCATAGTGTATTTTAGGATCTGGTGACACAACGGCAAATTGAGAGTGGACGTAAAGTAAACGGGCTTTAAATCTTGGATCAGGCTCCTACTCATTCTTAGAATAGGGTGGTTGTTATTTTCTTGGTCGTCAGTGCTCGCTGCTTTTGATAAGGTCTTATGGTCTGACTTTCTGTATCATTGGTCAAGTATTCTAGCTTGACCTTGTTTTGCTGGGTGTTGTCCTAGTCTCGCTTTGTATTTTCTTCCCTTTCTATTAATGCTATCGTTATTCATCAAAAAAAAAAAATAAAGACCAGAGAAAATCTCTAGCATCGTCAGTTGGGTCATTTGTCGTTTCAGTCCTTAAAAATTGTTTCCTCGTTTGTTTGAGTCTGTCAATTTATAAAGTTTGCAGTGTGAAACTTATGAATTGGCAAAAAAATAGTCGTGTTTCCTTTTCCCCAATACTAAATGAAGTTCATTTTCATTTGAAATTGTCCATTCAGATGTATGGGGACCCTCTCCCACTCTATCCTAGTTTGGGATTTGGATTTGGATATTTTATTTCATTTATTGATGATTATTCCCGCTACACTTGGTTAGACCTGTTGAAAACTCGAGATGAGGTGCCAAATACTAATCACACATTTCATAACATGATCAGAAATCAATGACAAGAATGGGCCCGGGTCGATCTCTTCCCCACATTGGTATTTTTCATACTAATGAGAAGCCAAGACCTTTAGAGTCGCCACCAATCAAGATTAGGGGTGTGATTGGTCACCCACAATGAAAACCCTCGATTTAAGAACCGAGATTGGGTTCGGGGATTCTTTTATAAGTTGGGAAAGGTGTTAGGCACCCCTCCTCATCCGTCGAACGACAGTTACCTTTTAATTTTTCTCCATTAAATTAATTTAAACAATTATTTTCTTTATTTATTTTATTTTATTTTTTTTTCGAGATTGGAAATTCGCCCCTCCTAAATTGAGTTAGGGTGATTTTCTCTCTAATTGCTTTTTAAATTTCTAGATTAGAAATTCACCCCTCCTCGACCGAGTTAGTAATTTTTTCTTTACTTGAGCGGCAAATCTCTTTTCCTTAAATCGACGAACGGTCACACTCTCTCCTCGACCGAATCGAGAGGGGCCCCGCCTACGTTTGGTGGAAAAGAGAAGAAAACTAACTTATTTTAAAATAACAAAAGAAAAAACTGAAATGAAAGAAATCGAAGATCTTGTCTTCCAACTCTTTCTTTCACCCGGATTTCATCTTCTTCACAACCATTTGGAGGGAAATCACTGAGCTACTAAGGGAAAGTGAGGGAAGAATAGTCTTGGATGGGTAGAAGTAGAATGGGAGGGGAATATTGCATATCTTTTGATTGCGCTCCAATGAGCCAACGCTCAAAGTACTTAAAGATAAGAACAATAAAGAAGATTCGAACTCCACGACTCCTCCAAGATGAGTTACGGTTTTCTCCGGACTCCCTAAGGTTTGGTAAAATCTCTCTAAGCTTCCAAAGTTCTCCCAAGACTATTAGGGCTTCTCTAGGGCTCCAAAGGTTCTCCCTATATTTTTCAAAATGAAGAGTGTGAGGTGAAAGCCTTTTTATAATGGAAAAAGAATGGGTTTTCTTGCTTTTTTCCGATGTGGGACTAAATTTCTCCCATAAAACTCAAACAGTTTTTCAAGAATGAATTTCTCCCCTCTTTTGGGCTTGATCTAGCTTGGGCTTGGATTGGAAAGTGAGCTTTAGCTTTGGTCTTAGCCACGGATACCTCGGAGTTTGGATCTCTTTATTGAGTTCACCATTCGATACTTGCTAAAAAAGGTCATTGGGGCGTGCAAAATTGGGTGTCTACAACTATGATCATGGTCGCGAATACCTTGAAGGATCACTGAGAGTTTATTTTGCTGAACATTAAATTATTCATCAAAACAGTTGCGTATACAAGCCACAACATAATGGAGTTGCAGAACGAAAGACCCACCATTTGTTTGAGGTTGTTCGAAGTTTGTTATCACAAATGAAAGTCGAAAACAAATTTGGTCTGCGGTAGTGCTTACACCAGCGTATTTGACTAATAGGATGCCCTCTCGAGTTTTGAATTTTAAGTCAACACATCAGTTATTGCATCCTAAGGGTCCTCATTTTAGTCTTATGCTTCGTGTCTTTGATTGTAATTGCTTTCTTCATATCCTGGGTCCAAACCGTTCTAAGTTGGATCCAGAGTTCTTCTACTCAGTCACAGAGAGGGTAGAAGGTGTTTGATCCCCTGACAGGTAAGAGGTTTATCTCTAAGGATGTTTCTTTCTTTGAGTCGGTTCCATTTTTGCTTGGAGTTCCTCTTCAGGAGGAGAGTGTTAGTGAAGGGATACCCCTTCCAGTACCCCTCTTAGTATCTATTCTGGGAGAAACTCCTTTAGTCCGGTTGTTGTCCTATTTTGATGACACTAGAGAGAAGGAAAATGAGCTGAAGACATACTCAAGACGTTCCAAGATGGAGTCTCGATCAACTGAACAATACTCTCATCATACCACTGTGGACCCAGATCCATCAACTTCTATGGTTGCTCTCAATCCACATAATTCTTCATCTTTACCCAACACTATTGATCTTGATGCTCAAATTGCCTTACGCTAAAGGAAAAGCACTCGTACATCTCATCCTATCTCTAACTTCATTTTTTATGAATCTTGTTCACCATCTATTCGTGGTTTCGTCTCATCTTTGTCTTCAACATCTAATCCATCTAGAGCCACAAATGCATTGTAGCACCCTAATTAGAAGGAAGCAATGTCGGAGGAAATGAAGGCACTCACAAAAAATAATACACGGGAACTTGTTGATGATGCTAAGAACAAGAAGGTAGTTGGATGCAAGTGGGTTTATACTGTAAAATACAAGACTGATGGTACTGTTGATAGATACAAAGCAAAGTTGGTTGCTAAGAGATTCACACAAACATATGAGATCCATTATCGTAAAACATTTTCTCTTCTAGACAAAAATGAATACAATTAGAATTCTTCTTTCAGTAGCAGGGCAAATCAGTCCTGGCCCCTCTTTCAGCTAGATATAAAGAACGCTTTTCTTCATAAAGATCTCCAAGAAGTTCATATGGCCTTATCTCCTGGGTTTAATGTTCAAAATCAGAAGGGTAAAGTTTGTCATATGAAGAAGGCAATTTAAGGCCTTAAACAATCCCCTGGGACTTGGTTTGAAAGGTCTAATAGAGTTGTGCAGAAGTTTAAGTATACTAATGTCACTAAGATCATACGTTATTTGTGAAGCATTTAGGAAACACAACTACTGCACTTCTAGTGTATGTAGATGATATTGTTGTAACTGGAGATAACCCAACGGAGATACAGAATCTTAAGGATCTTCTGGCCAAAGAGTTTGGGATTAAAGATTTGGGTTTACTCAGGTATTTCCTTGAGATTAAAGTTGCCCACTCAAGGAAAGGCATCTTCATATCTTTAAAAAAATATATCCTTGATCTGTTGGAAGACACTGGAAAGCTTGGCTCGAAACCTGTGGTAACTCCTATGGAAGCTAATGTTAAGCTTGACTATGAGTGGCGAGTTCTTGAAGATGTTGGTATGTTCCAAAGACTTGTTGGTAAGCTGATTTACTTATCATTGGCTCGTCCCGATATTGCTTATGCAGTGAGTGTAATCAATCAGTTCATGCACAGTCCTAGGATTGTACACCTTGAGGTTGCGGAACGAATTTTGAGATACCTAAAGTCTTCACCAGGTCGAAGGTTATTATTTAGACGGAATGGGCACTTGAAGATAGAGGCGTACGCAGATGACGGAATGGGCACTTGAAGATAGAGGCGTACGCAGATGTGGATTGGGCTGGGTTAGTCACAAATAGTCGATCTACGCCAAGCTATTGCACTGTAATTGGTGGAAATTTGATTACCTGGAGAAGTAAGAAGCAGTCTGTGGTTGCACGGTCTAACGTCGAAGCAAAGTACAGAGCCATGGCTTATGGAGCCTATGAGTTACTATGGATTAAGACCTTGATGACAGAATTATTTTTTTTACTCATTGGAGATGACACTATTATGATAATAGAGCTGCTATTAACATTGCACATAACCCAGTACAACATGACATGACCAAACATATTGAAGTTGACAGGCATTTAATTAGAGAGAAGATAGCTTCGAAGATAATTAGTCTTGTCTTTGTAAAATCAGAAGATCAGTTAGCAGATGTTCTTACGAAAACGGTTGCTTCATCACGTCATCATGGGCTTATTAGCAAGCTTAGCATGCTGGACATTTATGTCCCACTTGAGGGGGAGTGTCGTAATGGGTCATCTAAATAAGCCCATCACAACTTTATTATCTAGTTACTTTATTATGTTTTAGTGTCTATTGTCTTTTATGTAAATAAGGGCATTTATGTCTTTTCATTATATTAGTAATATAAAAGAAGTAAAGGGATAGAGAAATTAATTTTTCATACTCTATTTCCCTTCCTTCTTCCTCTTCCCTCTTTCTCTCTTCCACAAACCCTAGCTTACTATTCCTAATTTTCTACTCATGGGAACTAGTTGACCTTCGAAAAAGCATGAACATGTGGGGTGTACAGCTGTAAGTGGGTGTTCACCATGAAGTATAAAATAGATGGGTAGTATAGTGGTATAATATTACAATGCGAGGCTGGTCGCAGACTCGCAAACTCAAGCGTATAGAATTGACTATCATGATACCTTTGTCCATGTGACAAAGATGAACTCTATACAGGTGATCATATCCTTAGCAGTGAATCAATCACTGCCCTTGTATCAGATGGGTGTGAAGAACGCATTTCTTCATAGAGAGCTGAAGGAAGAAATGTATATGGCTTCTCCTCCAAGTTTCCACTAGATGGGAGTGTAAAGATGCGCAAACTGAAGAAAGCGTTGCATGGCTTGACACAGTCTCCAAGGACTTGGTTTGAGCGATTTAGTGAAGCATTGACGATGATGGAATATGCATAAAGCCCCCTGGCTTCACGGTGAACACCCATACTTTGTTCATCAACCACACCACAGGCAATACAACAGTTCTTATCGTATATGTTGATGATATTTACTGTGACAGGAAACAGTACAGTGGAAGTTGAACAGCAATAAAAGTATTTAGCTAATGAGTTTGAGATTTAAATATATTGGTTTTCTCATCTTGGGAATCAATGTGGCTAGATCCCGGGAAGGAATCATCATTTCTCAAAGGAAGTATGTATTAGATCTTTTGCACGAACCAGGGAAGCTTGGGGCTAGACCGAAAATACACCAATTGAGCAAAACCAAAAGTTAAATGAACAGTGTAGTGAGCCACTAAAAGAAGGTGGCAGCTTTTCAGCAGCTGGTTGAAAGGTTATTTATCACTAACAAGGATAGAGCGAAAAGGAAGCCAAAATTACTTGTGTTGATGCTGTTTGTATAGTCTTAATTACTCAAAATTAGTGAGATTTCTTAGCGCTAATGAAGGTTGACTTGTGGATCCATACAATTGTTGTACATTGGTGTTTTGCACTAGTTCGTTGTCTCTATTGCTCTTAGATTACATCACCTCAGTTACTTGTTTCATACAAAGTTAGATAGTTCACAATAACTAGAATCCAAAAAAACAAAAAACTTGCAGTAGTACCAAATGGTGGAAGATGATTTAGCCAAAACCACAAACTGATAAATGCTGAGAAGGGGGTTTCTAGGTCCAAAGTTGGAGCAGAAGCATAAGCATAAGCAAGAGGTGATTGCATACATTTAGCTACACCAAAGGAAACAACGGCCTCTCAGTCTAAGGGAGTTGATATTTTTCGCGAGCTCAAGGGTCAATCTGTGAGCACATACAGTCACTCTGTGCTCCCACGCAAATGGGAAAAGGGCAAAGAAAGTCAGTTCACATGTGTCATGTGTGTCACAAACAACTCCCGCTTTTAACCACAAACAAAAAGTCATTAAAAGTGGAGTGGGAAAAGCCCCTCCCTATTTTGCATTGTCCAAACAGGCCCTAACATTTATTTCTTGTTGGGCCTAATGGTTTCCATACGGCACAATAGTCTAGTAAAAACCAGACAAACTAAGGAGAATATTGTTGACAAAGAAGTGAAGATGCAAACCAGAACAGAAGACAAGTAAAACTTAATGGAACATATGAAACACAAGAACCTAATTGGTACGAGGAAGGTAACACAGAAAAAAAATTATATTTTATTACTTACATTCAATTCAATCCGCTTAACTTCTGACATCGCTTGTTCTGCCTTCTCTTTGGCCAATGCAGCCTCAGTTTCAGCGTGTTGTTTACCAAGTTCTGCAGCTTCCAGAGCTACCTCCATCTGTTTCAAACGAGCAGTTACCTCACCCACCTTCATCATGCTTTCAATCACCTCTCTGCATTGCATACAAGAGTTCAATATCATCACACAGAAACAACTTTTGCATACATGCTTTCAACCCACATACTCAAGGAAATAGTGGTGGTTACAGTGCATAAAAGGAAAGGTAATCCTCCCGGATCCCGTCCACAGAGATGTATGCACAGTCGAGCACACATCACACAATTCCTACTTTCATACACAACTATCTTTGTGTCTGTAAATACTTATCACACAAACTGATTTTGTCACAGCAAAATTCAAGAAGAAATACTGAATCACTTTGTACCCCCGCAAATGGCAGATATTGTTAGAAAATGTCTTGGTAGAAAAATAAAATATTGAGATCAAGCTGAAACCTTTATAACTTGACATTCTTGAATTAATGTTTTATAATCTCACATAAATCCACCTCATTTTAAGTAACTTACAATGCATTTTAATAAGAACCTTTTATCTTCCCCATAAAATATTTTCCTTCATAATCATCACTGCATAAAAATAAGAATATGCTTATATTTTGTAGTAATGATCATACGTGCCACATGGCAGCACAAAGGAAGAGTTCATTTTCTCATCTGTACTCTTTAATAATTTGGGACATAGAAAACTAATATACAAGCATATCATAATTATTTTCATTATCCTTATCCCAAATTTGTGGAATCAACATGGATCATGTTACGTCTTTCCTACCTATCTAGCAGCGCAGTTAAAATGTCGCATGGGCAACACTTAGGGCCACCGCCTCGCCTAGCCAGGACCATGATCGTCTAAATCATTATCTAGGTAGGCACTCACTAAATCTTATATAATTTAAAAGAAAAAGTATATTCTGGTTGCATAGGCATCATCTAAGCAACGACTAGGCATCGCCTCGCCTCGGGTATCGCCTAGGCATTGCCCGGACTTTGACTACACTGCTATCTAGAGCCATATATATACACAAAAACATAGTGATATTTTACTTTTTGTTACAAAACTTTCATCCTATGACCTGCAAGCCCGAAAAAAGCCCGCCCATTACCCATAGTTTAGGCCCTAGGGCTAGTGCCGGGCTTAATTTGTTAGACCCATATTTATGTGGGTTGGGCTAAGTCTTGTCTCATTAAAACCCAAGCCGATGTATTTACTTATATTTATTTTATTTTATTTATATGTATAATATATCATATATTTTAAATTTTGATAGTATAATAACATACTTTTAATAAAGTGTATAGCAGTTGTGTTATACACAGTTATATAGTGTAATAAATACAACATAGATATAATGTTACATTTAATTTATATACATAATAGAGCATAGTTTTAAAAGCGACCAGGCGCTCTGCTGGGCTCAGAAGACTGGCCGCCTAGGCGATCATTATTAAAAATATAATATATGTAATATTATTATTGTTTAAAGTTATAAAAATAATGTTATTTGAATATGATAGTTTGGTTAACAAAAAAACATGTTATTTTATATAATTCTCGTATCTTTTACAATATATTATGTTAAGGATTTACAGATCGGAAAAGAAAGAAGAGACGAACTGTGTCAAGTATGTTTCCCTCATGTTAACTTGTCCTCTCTTTTGCTCAATAGGTGGAGTAATTAGTCTCTCTCTTTGTTTGTGGGTGGCCATATGGTCCCCTCTGTTGTTTGCATGGTTGTTAAAGGCATTGCCTAAGCGACCAAGACATGGTTGGGCTCAGGAGGCCCACTAACAGAAAATACTTTTAAATGCATCAAATTCCCTCTATGCTACCAAAGCTCTCATAAACCAATATTTAAAGGGGGTTCTAATAATTTAAATAAGTGCAAACCCTATAATTAAATATATTTTACTTATTATATGATTTTTATTATATTTCTTTGGTATAATCGAAAAGAAGAAGGAATAAAGAAGAAAGGAGAGTAGGAGGTACGACCTCTCCCTTTCTCTCCATCTTCTCTCTCTATCCCTTGTTCGGCGATCACATTTGATGTTGGGCTATTTTTTATTTTTATTAAGTCCTAATCTCTCTCTCTCTCTCTCTCTCTCTCTCACAGCTGTCACTGACTCACTATAGATTTTTTTTCCTATTTTTTACCCTCCATAGTCCCTTTCCCCCTTTTCGATAGTCATTGTAGACTTTTTTTTGTTCTATTTTTTTTTTATTCCCAACGTTTGAAATCTCATTTCTTATTCATAGAGCTGTCTTTAAGAATGGTTCTATTAGAGTGTATCTTGACAATGGAGATTTTGCAATTAAATGAATTACAAAGCCCTTTATTTAAGAAAATGTAGCATACATAGATCTCATATTCGGGGAGGGATTTTTGTTGCAAAGAGTCATAAAGCGGCGCCTCAAGCTACTGCCTTAAGCATCCACAGGGTTTGTCGCCTCAAGTCGCCTAGACAACTATATAGGCTATATAAACATTGTGTTAAGATAATGTTATACTATAAACAGTGGGTATACACTAAATAGATACTACATAACATTGTGTTATACATTTTTTTGGGGGGGGCGGGAGTGGGGGGTGGGGGTGAGAGATACGCAATTAGGCTGCAACCCCGATTAGTAGGTTAGTATCTGTTCTAAGTCAAGGGCGGGTGGAGATGAAAACACTCACACCCTCTCAGGAATGGAACCCGAAGTAAAACAGTATGCTAGACTCTATTATATAGTGTATTATATAATAGTAGAAAATTGGGAATAGTAAACTAGGGTTTATGGAAGACAAAAAGAAGAAGATTAGTGGAAAAACTAGAATAGAGATTGTCACTCTCTAATCTCTTTGTATTTATAATAACCCTAATAGAAAAGTTACAAGTATACCGCTGAGGGGTGATTCGATGTAACACACATACATAATAGATAATATCTCAACACTCCCCATCAAATTGAGCATAGATATTCAACATGCACAGCTTGTTAAAAACTCCTTCTAAGCTGGCCTTAGTAATCTGCTTTGTGAGTACATCAGTTAGTTGATTTTCCGTTGCAACAAACAGCAAGTAAAATTTCCTGAAGCAACTTGTTCTCTATTAAAGTGTCTGTCAATTTCAATATGTTTAGTCCGATCATGCTGAATAGAATTTTGGGCAATATTGATGGTCGCCTTGTTATCACAAAACAACTTCATAGGAACATCCACCTCCATCCCTAGATCTAGTAGTAAAATCTTCAACCATAACAATTCTGCTATCGAATGAGCCATTGCTCTATATTCTGCTTCAACACTTGACCTAGCCACTACACTTTGCTTTTTGCTTCTCCAAATGATGAGGTTACCACCAAGAAAACGTACAATACCCTGTTGTAGACCTCTTATCATCTATACTTCCAGCCCAATCAGCATCCATGTAAGCTTCTAGTTGGAAATGATCATGGTTAGCAAATAGAAGGCCCTTTCTTGGAGTAGCCTTCAAATATCTCAAAATTCTCTCCACTGCCTTATAATGAGCAATCCAAGGTGCATGCATGAATTGACTGACTACACTGACTGCATATGCGATATCAGGTCCAGTAAGAGAGAGATAAATAAGATGACCAAACCAGTCTTTGGTACATCTCTTTGTCTTCTAGTAATGGGCCCTTACTCGAGCTCAACTTATTTTTCCGCTCAATAGGAGTGTCTGTTGGCCGAGAACCTAACTTCCCCGTATCCTTAAATAAGTCTAAGGTATACTTCCATTGCGATATGAAGATGCCCTTCTTTGATCGAGCTACCTCAATTCCCAGAAAGTACTTCAAACTGCCCAAATCTTTGATCTCAAATTTCGTAACTAGGACTTTCTTCAGGTTTTGGATCTCTAAAGAGTCATTTCCAATTACCACAATATCGTCAACGTAGACAATCAATGTTGTAACCAATTGTCCTTTTCTCTTGACAAAGAGAGTGTGATCAGCATGGCTCTGTAAGTAACACATCCTTTTCACGGCTTGACTGAACCTCTCAAACCAAGCTCGAGGGGACTGTTTCATTCCATAGATATATTTCTTCGACCTGCAAACCCTTCATTCACTATTAGAAAGCTTGAATCCTAGAAGAGGAGACATATACGCTTCTTCTCGTAGATCTCCATGGAGGAACGCATTTTTTACATTTAACTGATGTTAGGGCCACGAGTGATTCACAACTAAAGACAAGAGCACTTGTATGGAGTTCATTTTTGCAACCGGTGCAAATGTCTCCTTATAGTCTATCCCGTATATCTGTGTATATCGGGGCTACCAGTTTTTCCTTGTACCACTCAATCGATCCATCTGCCTTATGTTTCACGGTGAACACCTATTTGCAACCTATTGTTCTTTTTCCCTTAGAAAACTCAACCATTTCCCATATACCATTCTTGACCAGAGCTCTCATTTCTTCCATTATAGCATCGCGCCACTTAGGATTAAAGACAGCCTCCTAAAACATGAAATGTAAAGACACAGAAGAAACAGATAACAAGAAAGTCGAATAGGAGAGTGATAGAAACGCATACGAGATAAAATTAGAGATAGGATGAATCGTACACTGGCGCTTCTCTTTGCGGATGGCAATGGGAGCAATATCATTATTAATAACATGAACAGAAATAGGAATCACAGAAGACAATGGAGCAATGTTACCTGGTTCAGAGGAATCAGAGTTGGGAGATGGTCGTAGCACAGTAGTCCCATCCTTTTTGCGTCTGGTATATACTTGTAGGTCTTTCTTAACAATAGTCTCAGTGGGAGGCTGGGAGCAACATAATGGATATTATAAAGAACCAACGCCAGAAGTGGACCTGAAGACACTCTCTTCCAACAATTCACTACGCTCCCCCTGAAGAGAGGTAGAGGAACGAGGAAAAAATGAAACTCTCAAAAAAGGTGACGTCTATGGTAATAAACCATTTTTTCAATATAGGATCAAAATCCTTGTATCCCTTTTGTGTAGAGGAATACCCCAAGAGGACACCACGAATGGATTTTGAATCCAATTTGGTTCGATGAGAACCCAAAATATGAATAAAGCAAACACAACCAAAGACACGAGGGGAGGGCGGTAAACAGAGACTTGTTAGGGCAGAGTAGTTGATAACGAGACTACAATGCAGACCCGAGATGGCATGCGATTAATCAAATATGTGGATGTGTGCACTGCTTCGGCCCAAAACTTCTTTAGGATATTCATTTCAATCAGTAAGCTTCGAGCTACTTTCAAAAGGTGACGGTTCTTAGGCTCGGCCACCCCGTTTTGTTGAGGGGTATAAAGGCATGTACTTTGATAGATCATCCCGTGCTCTGCCAAATATTGCCTCAAATCACCCTCAAGGTATTTCTTCGCGTTATCGGAGCAGAAAATTTTAATTTGTTTCTCAAATTAAGTGAACTCCATCTTTAGGATATTCATTCCAATCAGTAAGCTTTGAGCTACTTTCAAAAGGTGACGGTTCTTACGCTTTCAATTTTTTTTTTTTGTGGATGACTTCTCCCATCATATCTAGATTTACTTGATGAAGTCTCGTACTGAAGCTCTGAACCTCATCAAGAAGTTTCACAAAATAGGGTGCACTCAATTTCATAAACAAATTAAAATTTTCCGCTCGATAACGTGAAGAAATACCTTGAGCGTGATTTGAGGCAATATTTGGTAGAGCATAGGATGATCCATCAAAGTACAAGGCGACATTTTTATTCATACTTGGAGAAAAAGTAGATTTACAATGTTTGGAGAGTTCACTATAGACTATGACTAGGAACAAATTTAAACAGATCCGGAAAGACCAACTTTAAAGACTTAAAAGATAAATGACCTAAACGATTATGCCACAATCTAATTTGGGCATCATTATTACTACTACTAAGACTACTACGAATATGTAATGCTGAAGGAGAGTCATCCACGTCCAGAAGGTAGAGGCCCATCTATTTCACGACCACTCCCAATCATTTTCCTCGTCACCAAATCCTGAAACACATAATAAAGGAAAAAAGGTCAAACAACAGTTAAGATTTTGGCCAAACTGCTAATGAATAATAAATTTGTTGATAAATTTAGAACATGAAGAACAGATGAAAGAGATTGGGCATCAGTAAGTTTGACATCACTCTTTCCAGAGATGAAGGAAAGAGATCCGTCAACCCTGATTTTATCTCTTCCAGATAAAAGACTATAAAAAAAAACACAGTAGATAGACTAGTCATACTATCTGACGCACATGAATCAATGATCCAAGCCGGGCTGGATTGAGAATGAGAAACGAAATAAGCAGATACGTAAATACCTGACTAAGCAAAGAAAGTAGAGGCAGAAGAACCTTCCATCTGACTCGAAAGGCGTCGAAAATGATCAAAGCTGCATTAGAGAAGCTCTCAAAGGAAGATGGTCTGGTGGGAGAAGCCGATGCGATTGAGGCACCTAAAGTAGGGGAATGAAAATTGCAATATTGCCGCGAGGGATGCTCATTTGCTGTCCGGGACGAGAAAACTTTGTAGGCCGGCCAATGAGATTCCAACAAGTTTCCCGAGAATGTCTAGTTTTCCCACAATGCTCACACTTCAATTTATCTTTGTCATCAGGAGGCCTATTCTTCTGAGAAGGGTATTTACCACATTGGGGAGCAATAGAAGATGCGGCAAAGGCGAGATGATCGTTGGTCGAAGTAAGTATCATTGCTAGAACTTATAGACTATGACTAGGAACATTGCTAGACTATGACTATGGAATAAACTCGATCCAAAGAAAGAAGCTCATCTTTACTTAAAATCTGAACCCAGGTGACTTCAAATTCCGGATTCAAGCCTGCCAAGAAGTCAAAAATTTTGTTCCATTATACCTGCTTACTATGCTTATCTCAGTCTTTATCAGTGTCCCACAGGATCACCTGAAAATTATCCAACTCTTCCCAAAGACCCTAAAGAGTGGAGTAATGGGTAGATAAACTCCTCTCCCTCTGATAAAGAGTAGCTATCTCTTGCCTTAACTGGTACACTCTAGCAATGTTCTGACGCTAGGAATAAGTTCTAGTGGCCTTATCCCAAATTTTTTTCTTTGTTTGCATGGAATGTAGCAATTATGACATAATCATAAGGTTTTCTTACTCCCACTTGTCATATGTCTCGACCTCTATAGCCGGTTCTTTCACTCGACCTGTCAAGTATCCTAACTTTCTTCTCCCACCGATAGATATCTTAACGGACTGAGATCACTCAAAGAAGTTGATTTCATCCAAATTTATGATTGTGATTAGCACACTGGGATTATCACCATAGCTACTAGTGACGGGTGGAGTGATCTTAATGCTTGGACCCTTTGATGTAGCATCGAAAATTCCTTCAGACACACCATCATTGGCCATTTTTTCAGTGCTTCTTCATTTCCAATCAACTAAAATCAGAAGAAAAAATCGCTAATTTGCAAAAAAACAGTCCCAACAATTCCAACACTTCAAAAGGAAACACCTCTTTCACAAAAAGACTAATTAGGTCAATAACAACTTTTTCAGCAAAAAAAACAATAACAATAAACACTACCAACGCCTCTTACGGAGGTTAATATGGTTGCTCTTCACAAAACCAGCTTACAAAACAACTTCAGGGTTCCCGAAATCACACCCTTTCAGCAAACAAACTCTAAGCAACCAATGTTTTGTTAAATCAATGAATCCACACATTTATAACTCTAGATCTAATAATTCATGGTAGATCTAGATGTCCATCAAAAACCTCAAAAACCTTTTAAACTCGCATGATGTAAATCAGATTTGTTTTCATAAAATCATTCGAGAGCATGAAACATCAACTTAGATACTCCAAAAACTCATAATAAAATCAACCTCAACTCCAAAAATATAAACCATACCAAATTCACGCGGCACTATTCACGCAACACTATTCATTTGGCCCTATTCACACAGCACTATTCATGCCATTAAAAAAATGTAGACCTTGAATTCTTGCTCTAATAACAAGTAGAAATGATACCAAGTAGAAAATTAGGAATAGTAAACCAGAATTTATGGAAGAGAGAGAAGAAGATTTGGGGAAAAACTAGATTAAAGAGTCTCTCTCTCTAATCTCTTTGTATTTATAATAACTCTAATAGAAAAGTTACAAGTATACCCTTGAGGGGTGATTCAGTGTAACACACCTCCATAATAGATTATGTCTCAAAAATAATACATATATATATATATATAAATTTAGGCCATGTATAGGATGAAAAAAAAAATTGATTCATTTATCCTAGCCATGCCAATTAAACCGGTCCCTTGAACACCATATACACACTATTATATACAAGCATAGTTACCAGAACGAGAAGCGAAACAAAAGCGAGAAGCGGGAAGCGAGACTCAAAAAAATCTTAGGAAACAGGAAGCGAGAAAGGAGATATAGGCTCCACATTCTCGTTATGTTATTTATGGATAGCTATACCTTTGATTTTATCTTCTATGAGATTTTTGAGGAAAAGTAGGTGTCTTCAGTTTCAAATTGACAATACTTGCTTAGAGTCCACACCCTAGGCTATAGACTGTGGTCTGCTACATTACTTCACACATACAACTCCCTTTGACTATTAGATAGGACGTGATGGAAGCAAGATTCCTAGGAAACGAGTTTGTTTGAGGAAGCAAGCTTCCTAGGAAGCGAATTTGTCCGAGGAAGCGAGTTTGGGAAACGAACTTCTTAGGAAGCGAGCTTCCCACCTTGAACATAGCTTCCCTGCAACTGCGTATATAAGTATAGCAAATGTTACATATAACAGTGTGTATACACAATGTTATATAGTGTATTATATAATATACTAGTGGATGGCACAGTGGAATTCCTTGGGATAAGTTTTAGGGTTTGAAGGAGGAAGAAGAAGAAGAGAAGGAGAAAAAGAGTAGAAAACTTGCCTTTCTCTCTCTATCATATTCTATTAATAAGGGTTATAAGTAGGATTTCTCCAAATTACAAGAATACCCCTAATTACAAGAAAGCTTAATTTTCTACACTCCCCCTCAAGCTGGTATGTAGATATTACAAATGCCGAGCTTGCCAATAATCTTAGTAAACTGTGTATGACCAAGACCCTTAGTCAAAATATCAGCAAGTTGGTCACCGGTCTTCACAAATGGAGTGCAGAAGAGACATGCCTTCAACTGTTCCTTGATGAAGTGTCTGTCCACCTCAATGTGTTTGGTTCTATCGTGTTGAACCGAATTGTGAGCAATGTTGATTGCCGCCTTGTTGTCACAATACAACTTTATAAGACCTTGAATGGGAAGCTTCAGGTCGGTCAAGAGAATGCAAAGCCACAAAATCTCACATAATCCATGAGCCATCGACCGAAATTTTGCCTCTGCACTAGATTTGGCCACTACAGACTGTTTCTTACTTCTCCTTGTGACTAGATTACCACCAACAAACGTACAGTAACTAGAAGTGGAGCGCCTATCTGAAACAGATCCAGCCTAGTCTGCGTTAGTGAAAACCTCAATCTAGAGATTACCGGAACAAACATACAACAATCTTTGTCCTGGAGCAAACATGAGAAACCTCAGAATCCAGTACACCGCATCCAAGTGGGTTGAGGTAGGAGCATGCATGAATTGGCTCACCACACTGACGGCATAAGCAATATCAGGACGAATGAGAGAGATATATCAATCTCCCTAAAAGTCTCACCAAGGTTATGGTTTAGGTCAATGGGAGTGTCACAGGGCTTACAGCCCATCATACCAGTCTCATGTAGGAAGTCAAGGACATATTTACGCTGCGATATAAAGATACCTTTTATGAACCTAGCAACCTTAATACCCAAGAAATATCTCAACTGGCCTAGATCCTTGATTTCAAATTCCTTGGCAAGTAGGCCCTTCAGTTTCTGTATTTCCCCTTGGTCATTTCCAATCAGCACAATGTCATCTACATAAACAATGAGAGCAGTCACCTTTTTGTCATTGTGCTTGATAAACAAAGTATGGTCAACTTGGCTTTGTTTGTAGCCATTTCTAATCATGGCAAGGCGAAACCTTTCAAACCAAGCCCTAGGGGACTGCTTAAGCCCATACAAGGCCTTCTTCGGTCTACACACCTTCCCATCAGCTACAGGACACTTGAGCCCAGGAGGAGGTTTCATGTACACTTCTTCCAAGTCACCATGGAGAAATGCATTCTTCACATCGAATTGCATAAGTGACCAACCCAGGTTAGATGCAAGAGATAAGAGAACTCTTATTGAGTTCATCTTTGCTACAAGAGCAAACGTCTACTGGTAGTCTATGACATGTCTATGTATACCCTCTTGCAACAAGTCTGGCTTTGTATCTTTCCACTCACCCATCAAACTTATGCTTCACAGTGAACACCCATTTGCATCCCACCGTAACTTTGCCTCTTGGTGAATCACCCATCTCCCATGTCTTATTCTTTTTCAGAGCCTGCATCTCTACTTCCATTGCTTCTTTCCATTCTGACTTAGAAAGAGCATCTGCAACACTGCAAGGAATAAACACAGAAGACAAAGTCATGGCAAAGGTACGATATGAGGGAGATAGAGAACCATACGACACAAAGTTAGAAATAGGGTGTTGTGTGCAAGAACGAACACCTTTCCTATGAGCAATAAGAAGGTTAGAATCAACAAGGGAGGTATGGATATTACCTGGACCTGAGGAGGAATCATGACAAGGCATATGAGGGTCTTCTTTGTTAGTATCCATCATCCAAACCCCACAATTTGGATTCCTGGAGAAAACCTGCACCTCACTTGGTTTTCCTCCATCTATGTTTACATCAATTTTTCCACGACCAGTCACCGGAAAATCCCCTAGATCAATAGATTTAGGTAAAGGAGAAGGAGACATCTCATTAACACCAATGGTCTCCCCTTGAAGAGAAGTCTCCTTTGCAGAATAAAAGAGGGTGGATTCAAAAAAGGTAACATCCATAGAAACAAAGCACTGGCCGAAAGGGGGATGAAAACACTTGTAACCTTTTTGGCTCGGAGCATACCTCAAAAATAAACACTTGAGTGCCTTGGGATCAAGTTTGGTACACGCCGATTTGTCAGTATGCACAAAACACGAATACCCAAAAATTTTGGGTGAAAGAGGAAACAAGAAGGGAGATGAGACAGAACATCAATAGGACTTTTGAAACCCAAAATTCTAGTGGGCATGCGATTCATAAGATAAGAAGCAGTCTGAAGGGCATCGAACCAAAAACGTTTAGGAACGTTTATGCTAAACAAAAGAGCACGAGTGTTTTCCAACAGGTGACATTTCTTCCTTTCAGCAACACCATTTTGCTGGGGAGTACCAACACAAGTAACGAAATCCACGAGATGAAGGAATAGGAGCAGGACCCCACACATCAGAACGAACAATGGAAAAAAGTGAATTACTTCTATTACCATGAGCAGGATACGAAGATCGACATTCTTTTGCAAATTCACAAGTTTCACATTAAAGTTTAGACATAGAAACAGAAACAAAATATTGAGGAAACAGTTTCTTTAACATAAAAAGGACGGGTGGCCCAAACGTCTATGTCATTACAACAACTGTAAAATGTTGCGGTCACGACCACTACTACTACTCGGCCCATCACAAACTTGTTGAACAGGAGAAGCCACCGGTGAGGAACTATCCAACAAGTACAATCAACACTCCTCATAGCCTCTACTAATCGTCTGTCTCGTCTCCAAGTCCTGAAAGACACAGTGAGGGAAAAAAGATGGCACTAGAATTCAAGGACTTGGTTAGGAGACTCACAAACAAAAGGTTTAAAGCAACATTAGGAACATGAAGAACAGATGATAAAAGGCATAGATGGGGTAGCAAAGATGCTACCCTTACTGGAAATAGAAGAGTAAGACCCATCAGCGATTCTAACTTTGTCCCTACCAGAGCAAACATGATAGGAGGCAAACAAAGATGACATACCAGTCATGTGATCCAAGGCCCCTGAATCAATAATCCAGGGGCGAGTAGATGTGGAGACAAATGCACTGAAAGCCGAAGTTAATGTACCTGAGTGAGTAAACGAGGATGTCGAAGATGACGATACACTAAATGTAAGAACGGGAGCTAGATCAGAGGTAACTGAGTGAGCACTAGAGCCTCCACCACGACCACCACCATGGCCACTACGACCACCACCTCTCTGCTGTGGGCGACCATGGAGGTCCCAACAAGTCTCACGGGTGTGTCGAGTGCGACCACAGTGATCACACTTCAGCCGGTCTCTTTCATCACCGACGTTTCCTGACCGACCACCTCCCCTGCTTCCACGAAAGCTATCAAGGCCGCCGCGCTATAAAGGAGCGGACTACTCTAGAGAAGAAGGGTGCATGTTATTCTAGTGACGCTCCTCCCTGTGGAGAATGGAATATGCCTCAATGATGGACAGAAGGGGGTCCTTCCCCAAAATCTGAACACGAATTTTCTCATACTCAGGATTAAGTCCAGCCAACAACTCATAAACCCTATGTTCATCAACATACTTCTTATACCCTACGGCATCTTCAGTGCATTGTGTTGTATACATATGAAACATGTCAAATTCTTCCCACAGGTGGCGTAGAGTAGAGTAGTAAGTGACCAGAGAAGTATCCCCCTGTCTCAATTGCCCAATATGTTAGCGCAATTCATAAGCTCTAGCATGTGTGCCCCCCTCAGAGTAAGTCTGCTTCACAGCCTCCTATATCTCCTGGGCTGTGAATAGAAGGATATATCCATTGCTAAGATCCGAAATCATGGAGTAGAGAAGCCATGACTATGGCGTTCTCGACTTGCCATTTTTTGAAAATAGGATCAGTAGCCGAAGGCTTCTTACTCTTGCCAGTTAGATACTCCATCTTACCCTTCCCTGTTATGAATAACATGGCCGACTGGGACCATGCAAGATAATTGTTATCATTCAACTTTACGGTAGTGATTTGAAGGCTAGGGGAGTCACCATGTCCCAAATGCAAGTAACTATCATCAGAAGGTGGAGCCCGTGAAAACTGACTAACCTCGGAATCTCCCATCTTTGGTCACTTAAGGACTGATTTGCACAAATCCAGCCTCTAAACACACTTCTAACACATACCACAGGGTTCTACAACCCAAAAAAACCAACACCAATGGTTCAACGACCAAAAAACACCTCAAAAGTAAGCGAACACTGCCTCAAACACCTTGAGGGCACCCAAACTTCATCATATAGCATTCATAATCCATCCAAACATCATCCATGAAGGTTAGAATGCGAAAAAGGAGAGAAAAAACACAAAAAACGTGATCTACCAAAAAATATAGAGAAAAATGCTCGCCGGAGCTCCGGCGAGATTCTGATCGTCGGGAAACCGGTACCAAAAGGTACGAAATTTTGAGGGGGATCTTTCACTACCAATATCCCCAAGTTTAATCCCCCCTACAAGGAGTAT
The DNA here is from genome assembly GCA_015143295.1 of Tetracentron sinense. Taxonomy (NCBI): domain Eukaryota; kingdom Viridiplantae; phylum Streptophyta; class Magnoliopsida; order Trochodendrales; family Trochodendraceae; genus Tetracentron; species Tetracentron sinense. The sequence goes on from CM026556.1 coordinate 1,239,946, forward strand.
TTTCGATTGGTAGGCAAGGCTGATTTTCAGAATTTTTTTCACAAAAAATTCTTTAAAAATCACTTAAAATCTCTAATAAATTTCAAAAAAATCACCATAATTCTTCTAAATAGTAGATCTACCAGATCCAAAGAAAAAAAACCACAAAAAGTTACCTTGGATGATGTCATACTGACGCCATCATGACGTCAGTAGTACAGCTGGTGACGTCAGCAGCCTCTAACGGGTTTGTTCTTCTTCTTGCTCTTCCTTTGTGCTTTAGGATGCTCTAATACCCCTAATTATAAGAAAGCTTAATATTCTACAGGCACGTGAGATAGAGGGTAAGGGGAGAGAGAATGGGAAGAGGGACCCCCTAGTGAGGGCAATTTGAAAATAAAAATTAAGGAATATTTTGGGTGCAGAAACTTGAGGGATATTTTGGATTAAAAAAAATTGTGAAGGACACGATGTTTATAGAAATATGGACATTTTAAGAATCAAAAAACTTTAGGGGCATTTTGGGTATAGCAAAGAAATGGGGCGGGTGGGGCTTTGGCGAGACCTTTCGGAGCATTTTGCCAATAAGCGAGGAGTCTGGTTATGCCACTAAGGTCACCATGTGTGCGTTTTAACACTCCTTAACTATTATTAAGATTCACCCACCCCTAGGGTTCACCCACTTATCCTTGGTTTTTAGAGAAAAATATATTTAAAAAAATCAACCCTAGAAGTTAGTGAATTTTAACCAGGGTTTTAAAAAAATTAATATTTTTTTCTAAAAACCAATAATAAGTGGATGAACCCTAGGGATGGGTGAATCTTAACCACAATTGGATTCCAGTTACGCCCTTGAGGTTGCAATGTCTCTTTCGACACCGCTGAACTATGGTCAAGATTCATCTACCCCTAGAGTTCACCCACCTATCCTTAGTTTTTAGAAAAATATATTCATTTTTTTTTAACTCTGGTTAAAATTCACCAACTCCCATGGTTAAATTGTTTTTACATATTTCTTTCTAAAATCCAAGGATAAGTGGGTGAACCCTAAGGGTGGGTGAATCTTAACCAAAGTTAACGAGTGGTAAAAGGGACACATGGCGACCTCAATAGGGTAACCGGACTCCAAGGAGTCCGATTATAACCGTACAGAATTTCAAGTCTACTAGGAGTAGAATGAGAATTACGCAAATTCAATCAAATGTTGGTCTTATATAATGATTATGATAAGCGTAGTCTGGGAATTATAAACAAATTCATATACGTTTTTAAGGGGAGAATTCTCATTATAAATAAGAAGATATATATACACCATATATATATAATATATATATATATATGTATATATACAATATTGTATATATGTATATTATTTATCCATAATAGATAGAGTGTGTTAACACACTGTTATAATTATAACAGTGTGTGATACTTGTAGCAGTGGGCTATACACTGTTATATAGTGTATTAAATATATACTATATATATATATATATATATATAGAGAGAGAGAGAGAGTAGCGTTGTCAATAGCCCTGCTAATGAGAACGTCTACTAAGCGAGATGCCCACAGCCCTTGGATCTATTGATCGATTCAATCCATCTATCAATACACATAACCCAAAACAAGAGTGGTTTTGGGAGAAAACCGCTCTCTTAAATACGAAATCTTGCCTCTCCTTCATTTTACGGAAATCTCTCATGCTTTCTCTCCTCCTCTTGCAAAAATGGTTCAAGGAATTCAAATTCTCGGTGGAGATCTTAACAAAGAGTGACAGAGCCGGAAATCTCTCCCTCCTCTCGTCCTCCCCCTTCTCTTGTTGTCTTCTAGAACATCTTGTCATCAACGCATCAATGGTATCAGGAATTCTAACATCCTTTTTTGGGAGTTCTAAAACCCTAGAATTTCTACAGATTTGGCATGTTGTCAAATATTTATTTTGTTGGTTTTAAAACAAATGGGCATTAAGGTCTGATTAGAGAGATGGTAACATTTTATTTCGATTGAAAGGAGCATCGCATGAACAAAATAAACCAGAAACACATCTTCCTTGGGGCTGACCCAATCAGCTTGACACAATAGAAAATGATGAAAAAGCCACAGATCCAGCAGCCGTGTGCTATATATGCTTAGCTCACACTAACACAGAACCAGACTAACCCAGACTCCCCTGAACCTGCACATCCATCGACCAGTAAAATTCTGCTGCAGCATCATAATATGAGAGCTCCCACTTTTCCATCAGCATATACATTCATTGAAAATAGAGTTCTCCCAAAGAAGGAAGAAAACAACTCGATCCCCGTGTTAATCTTTTAATAAGCTCTCTACTAATTATGTTAATTCTATATAACATCATGAAACTGGGAAAAAAAATAGATCAATGAGTGAGTGAGGGAGGGAGAGCGATGAAGAGGTTGAGAAGGAGAACGAGAGAGAGACAGAGACAGAGAGAACGAACGTGGTTTTAAGTTTTGGTGGTTTTAGACTTCAAAGATAAGTTGTTTTGTTTGCTTTGTTGGGATAGCTGGATTTAAAAGCAATTTAATCTAATGGCTAGCATTGCATAGCTTACTAGTCAGCTGCGCTAATTAGAACCCTTCTCTATATATATATATATATATATATATCTCTAGGGGGTCCAAGTTTTTGAAAGAGAAAAAAATTATAAGCCCAGGTCCAGCCCGGCCCGTGTTAGGGCTGGGCTAGGGCTTGATTCCTTTAGGCCCTATTGGGCATGGGCTGGGCTTGGGCTCAATAATTTTTACTTAGGGCTGGAACTGGACAGCCTCTAGCCCATCCCATTGACAGCCCTACAGGTATCGTGTTGGCACACATGCTAAGTATTAAGCAAAGGAACCCCTGAAAAGTATAAATGGCGATGACAAGACAGGATATATAAAGAGGTGATATTTTAACACTCAACCGACAGAATTAGAATATCCTTACATCTCAAAAATAAAGTTCAAGAACCCAGGTGAAGTAGGATATACAAAATGAAAATGAACCTGGGAAAGAAAAAAGAGGGGAAAAAAAAGACAAGAAACAAAATATATATGGTCTTCCTATGAAAATGGTGAGAAAATAACCTGAGAAGATGACGTGAAAGGAAGAAGCATTAATATCCATACTGACGAAAGGGAAAAAAATAACTGAAATGAAAAAGTAGAAAAAAAAAGGAGAGGAAGAAGGACTAAGTTTGGCTCTTTTCTGGAAAGTAAAGAACAAAACAGAAAATGACCAGACAATAAAGAAGAGATGCACCCTATTAAACAGCAAAACCATATTTTATTACTGGAATTTCATGTCTACTAGCATAGCACATACTAAAAACATCGAGTCAATAAGTAGCCAACGCCTTTGACACTATTTTTGTACTTTTTGACATGCTTGTCGGTGTCAACAGTTGACAGCTGCAGGTGGGGCGTGTCAGGTATATAGTGGTTTATCACCCTCATTCACCTTTTACTAATCCATCGAACTATTTTGATTTATTTTCCAGAAGTTCATACAAATCAACTACAGTTAAGCCAAAGTGAAATCTAGTTCTCGATCTACAATTGTTTCTTTATATGTTAAACCCTAAAAGAGAAGAAGGTATCTTTGAAATTTGAAACAACAAAGTGAAGATATAAGTAACTCAGTTCAGATATATAACCTGATAAGGTACCATCCAATCTTCAACTTGTTACATGCCAAGAAAACGGGTCCTATAACCGATGCTTTATTAATCTCAGAGCCATTACTTTTGTTTATGATTTACAGCATTGCAATATAAGGAACTTTTTTACCAGCATTTGTTCGGGTCTACCGGTTTTCTGAAATTGGAAATTTTCATGACAAAACTCAAAATACAAGATTCTTTTTATTCTAGTGTCATTGTATTTGACAATCTCATAAGCATTGGAGAATTTTCCTTCTATTTTTCTGAAATCGTAAATGGAATAACAGGTAAAGAGGTTTCAGGAAATCTAAGTCAACACAGAAAGAGAAGATAATCACGTCGAGAAAGATGATCCCTTACTGGAGAAAGAAGATGCAGAATTAGTCAGCAATGTGCATATGAGAAGATCTGGAAAGATCCCATCCTCCAAAGGGTGAAAGCATTCGCATGGACAGAAACTTGGACAAGATTCTCATAGTGGACCATCTAGGAATTTAGCTGCATGGCAATCCCACGCAGGTGAATTAAGTGTAGGAAGGAAAGGATGGGAACTGCCTTCTGATCCATTATCCGTTCGCTTGGATGGTGTGGTGCAACTTCCTATCTTTAATTAAATGAGATCTAGTGGTCTTCACCAGAGGAAGTGAGGGAGCTCCTTTTTGGCAGGCATAAAGTTCCTTTCTGGGAGTAAAGGTAGAATTCTCCAGAAGACGAGTCCATAAATTGTTATGGTATTTGGAAAGGAAGACAGAATTTATGAAGGAGTTGAACATTACCTCTCAAAAATTTGTAGCAACATAGGATGCACTTTGTTTAGTTGAGCATCCATTCTTATAGACTCCTTCAATTAGAAGTTTGATGTTTTGAAAATTTTGGAATTAATTTGTATGTATACTCATAGTTTTTGCCTCAGCTTTTTGGGGAGAGTTCCTCTTTCCCTCACACTTTTTCTTATATGTAAGTCACATGAACAATAATACATAAGAGGCTATACAAAAAGGAATAGCCTACCAGAAACAGATCAGGAAAGTGGAAGGAGGCTACACAATGAGCTCAGAAGTGAAGATACAAACCAGATGATGATTTTGTGAACCTCCTAGTTGAAACACAGATGATGACTTCGACCTACATCAGATCGCTAGGTGGTTATGCACCATGACTCGAGTTGAGAGTTTATGAGTGTTATATTACTTTTTTTGAATGTAAAATAATTATAAAAAACATTCGTTTAAGTGCACATTTGGCTTTACAATTCAAACCAATGTTTTAAAACGCGAAGGCATGGGACGAGGCGTGGGACCTCAAGATGCGTGAGGAGTAAGCCTCGAGGCGTGACACTTAAGCCTCACAAGAAAGCCTTACACTATCTCATTTTGACAAATAAATAAATAAGAATAGTGCAAAAAGATTCACAAAAAATAATTAAGGGTAATATATATATATATATATATATATATATATATAAGTGTGTGTTGTGTGTACACACATATGTAATACTATATAAATTATTCAGCTCTAAAAAATTAGAAGGCAGAAAAAAGCTAAAATTTATATTAACTTTTTTGTTCATATGTATATATATTAAAAGACAGATAGTGTTCAATCATCATGTGGTTGATTTTGGATTCCAACAAACAATTATAAATAGTCACCAACTACATATGGTAGACAATGGCTCCATATATTTGCAATGTCTACTATGAAAATTAAAGTGAAATATACTCAACAAGGTTTTAAAAACCTAAATACATTAGACATAATAAATTAAGTGTTAATTTAGTCTAATAACAAAAATAAATTCATTAATTTTATTGATAAAAGAAATCATGAAGCATACGTCTTCTAATTTCTTAGTTATGGTACTAGAATCCTATTTTTTACCAATGTTGAGGCACACGCCTTAAATAATGTTCAAGTCTCAGTTATGTGGTTAGAACCCTCTTTTTTGTATAATAATGTATGAAACACATTTCTTGACATAAAGCGAGCTTCACAGTTTGAGGTGTTAGCCTCGTGAGATTTAAGCCTTTAGGTTAAGCCTCAAGGCATTTTCCGTAAGCCTCACTCCGAGACGAGCCTTAAGGCGTAAGCCTCTCACGCCTTTCAAAACACTGGTTCAAACAGCACATGCTATTCATATAATTCTTATATTTGATATTATGCATATTCCAACTTTTTGTGTAATGAGTTATGGGTGTGGATTTATGCTTACATATTCATTCGCTAAAGTTTCATCTTAGATTTTCAACGTTTACTTAATATTTCCTACATTTCCTTAATTTTATAGTATTTCCTTGGACTTTCTTAAACTTCCTCAAAATGTTTCCACTTCCCGAAGTCTACACACCAACACCAAAGTTCTAAACCTCAATTATGATGTCATGTGCATGTGTGGAACTATGCCTATGCAGAGACATAAATAGATGCATATATACATAAAAAAAAGTAAAACACAAACATTGAACACATGGTTAAGCCTCTCAACATCTTTTGTTCGATATAGTTATGAGAAAATGGGAATAAACGTCTGCTAACAGTACCAACACATTTGATTCTTTTAGCAGATGATTAGTCCCCAAATAACTACGTGTGCAATTAGGAAAAAGGGTATCAGGAGACCCAAATAATAAGAATTCATTGTTCATGTATCTAATTCATCATTTTTCTTTCCAGGTGATCCAATGAAGCGGTCTTTCCCTATAAACGAAGTTGAAATATTCCAATAAAGTTAGGCACATACTTCTGCAAACCTGCAAACTTAAGAGGTATATCATCAGAACATGAAACACCAGGAATCTCTTTGATCATTAACTTCCAAGACATCAATTCATCCTCCAAATTCTTCACATTCAGCTGGATCTCTTGTAGTTTAAGCAACTCTGATTCTGCCCTCTCTTTGCGGCCCTTTTCTTCCAATAATTTCTCTTTCAATAATTCCATGTTTTCGTGAGAGAATTTCAACTTCCTTGCTTCTCTCACCTCAGACTCCTAGTAAAAAGCAAAAGCAAATCAGGCAGATACGTGGCATAATTATATTAAGAAGAAGTCTTTGAGAAAATTATTGGGATACCAAAAGTAATTGATTTGAGAATCCTAAATGCATAAAGAAGACTAATGCATGATGATGATTTTCTACTCAAACTTCCTCACAAATTAGAGAATTGCTTTAAATCTTTAATCATTGTTCAGGTAAAATTACTGAGAATAGTACCCTTTAATTTTGAATGATACAATCTGTATGCATTAATAAACAGGTAGGGGTCCGCCAAACCCCCCTCCCCCACTGGGAGGCTTTCTCTTTAAAAAGAAAAAAAAAACAATCCGGATGCATTCTTTTTTCAATAAAAACAGAACTAATATACAGTGTTTAGAAAAATCTCTAAACAAGTAAACATATGAATATGAATATGTATGTTTTGTTACGAGTCCTTCGACCCTTGGGTCATTAGCATCAGATATTGTGACATGTAATAGAGCTCCATAATTCCTTACATAGCTTTGCCTTTGTATTCTTTTTGTCGGGAAATGCTTCCCCTTCAGTTTGCATGTTCCTTTCAAGATATAACACAAACTTCATTACCGACCAAAAAGAAAGAAATATTTGAAATTCTCTTCATTAGTGACATCTTAACTTGTAGTCAAGGATTTTCTCCAATATTGTGTGTAAAGTGTGTTCCTGGTGTGATGCTATGTTCATGCAAGGTGATTCTCCATATTTAATCAATGTGGCACTAATCAACTCTATTCCCTAAGTTCCCTTTGTGTTTGACTGAGCTTTTCTTTCTTTAACTCCAATTTTGCATATAGAGCCAACAAAATTATATTCTGACCAATTAGGACATCTTCATGATCCGAATATGAATGCCATTGCCAACAATATTTGGCAATAGCAAGACCTGATTTCACTTCTCTTTTCATGACATCCAACAATTCGCAAACAACCCATGGACTCCAGAAGATGTGAATTGTTTCCATGCCACATGATGTCTGCTCAGATAGAGGTGCATCATACACCCCAAGTGGATGTCATGCCGCCGCATAATCTGCTTCTAGTTGCCACATGTACTATAAAATACATTTATAAGCAGGATCCCAGTTACTTCAATACTGGAGAAAAAGAAGTAAGCAGTTGTTGCTTGATTTAAGTTGAGGTTCAACAGTGTAGGATGCCCCCACGCTTCCTATGAGCTTGGTTGCAATTGACTTTTTTAGCAAAGAAGAGTATTGATGTCACAATTTCAATGAGGATATTATGCAGCAATGAGATTGTAAATCACATCCCATCTTCTGCAAGAAAACTAATCACATTGATGTTGATTTTGTTCATGATAAAACGGAGCTAATAATAACTCTCCACTCCATTCAGTAGGTGTTTTCACTCAGGTAGAGTTTGCAAGAATATCATCAAGCTGAGCAAGTGTGAATTCTCTCCTCCAGTTTTAAGGAGAATGCTGAGAATCTTTATTTTTTTTTATCGGTAGAACGCCAGGAATTGTGTACTTAATACTACCATGTTAAATGAGGTATGCTTTTAAAAATTACACTTTACTATGTATGTTCTAATTAGTACACTACTAGATAAAGAATACTAAAAAAATTTATTAACAAATGAAAGAAGTCTAGTCCACAGTCCACACATGCAACTGAACTCCTTATTTTCCCCTTTTCCTTCATCCTGGTCATTCTTTGTACTATAGTCTACAAACAAGACCAAGGTAAGGCTAAATTGTTGGCATAGTGACAAAGCCAGGGTTCGAGAATAATTCGGCACGAGTCAAGTTCAGAAAAGTTTGGGAAAAAATCAGGAACTAAATTAATAATTATAAAACTATATAGAATAATTTGATTTAAAAATATACAAAATAAGCATTTTTTTTTTTGCCAAATTCGAGAAATTCGCAAATAATTCGAGAATCCACAAATTCGCGAACGATTCAAGGACCCAAAAATGCACGAATTTTTGAAAAAAACGGAGTTTTTTGTTAAAACGGGTAGCAACAAGAGGATACAAAATAAAGACTTAACAAATCAAGAGAGAAAGATTTAAGTACCAACAGTTTGGGGAAGAACTCCGTTGTTGTAGAGGTCAAGAAATCGACTTCTTGATGACTTTCAGGATATCTCCCAGTTCACTACCCATGTTGTCTATCTTATGGGTTCATAACGAACATATGATCGTTGTAAAGTAACTTTTTGTAGACATATGTTGTTTATGGTATGCAAACTTTAATGACATCAAACGTTTATGATAAACGATAAACATATATATATATATATATATATATATATATCAACTTTGCTATTTTTTTTTTTTGATCAATAATCCAAGCATAATATATATATCAGAAAAAAGAAAGGGCATGGATACAAAGAAAAAAGAAAACATAGCTCACGAGGACATGAACCGAAACACGGCAACTACAAAGGAGAAATAAAAACAAGATAACCCTTGGCCCCTGCAGCAAAATCAGACTAATAATATATCCACATCCACCCCTGCCTATCTCACAGTGCACCAGTCCACCACCGTCGAGCGTGTCCGTGAGCAAATTCGTTGGATGGAAGATGAAGAGTTCTCGAAAACTCTCATGTTCCTCTCCTTCCAAATGGACCATGATATAGCACCCAATAAAACCGACCATATAGCCATCCTTGAATCAGTCTCACCTACCACCTCCCAACAGGATAAGAAGTTGAGAAGGGAAGAGGGAAAGACCCAATCCACGCCCACTCGAGATAGAAAGAAACTCCAAATTTCACTTGCTACAGAACAATGCAAAAGTAGGTGATTAACCGACTCTTCCTCTTAGAGACACATAAAACAACAATTCGCCATCCTCTACCCTCTAGATTTCAAGTGATCACTAGTGAGGATCTTATTCAAGGCCGCATTCCATAGAAAGAAAGATATTTTTTATGGAATGCCCAGATTCCACACAGTCCTAGGAGGAAAATTAGGCCTAAGAGACTGAACTAGGGATCTCACAGAAAACTGACCCTTGTTGCCTATAGACCACACTCTACAGTCCCGCCCCTGGGAAACCAAAGGGTGTGACCCCAGCCGCTCTAAAAGACTACTAAAATCGATTACCCAGTCATTTATCCCTCTTCTCAGTCTAGGACATCAGACAGCCCCTTCATCACCCCTATCAATATACTCCCCTACTGATGCATCCCTATCAATGGCTAAAAGAAGTAACAAAATCATCCTGCAATCTCGTGGTGCCACACCAAATATCTTTCCAAAAGCTGACCTCAGCTCCCTCCCCAACTCTAAATTCAAAGAATAGTACGACTAATTGCGCAACTAACATGATGCCCTTCCACAAACCCACCCCATGGGCCCTCCTGACCTCCTTCGGAATCCAGCACGAATGGGCCCCATATTTGACTATTATCACTGCCCGCCACAAACTCTCTCTTTCCTCCCCGAAACGCCAAATCCATTTCCCCAGCAAAGCTTTGTTTACTAGCGACAAAGGTTTCAGATTTAAACCCCCCTCACTCTTGGGACGACAAATCCGAGCCTAGTCGACTAGATGGCATTTGAACTGCCCTCCTTTTTCATGCCAAAGAAATTCCCTCTGCCTTCTTTCAAGAAACAGAGCTACCGATCGAGGGATAACGAAAGTTGACATGAAATAGGTGGGCAAACTGCTCAAAGTACTCTGAATCAGTGTTAACTTCCCCTCTCTGGATAAAAAAGATGATTGTCACCTGGACGGACGTTTTAAAAATCTATCCAAGATCGAATCCCAAATTGCCTTGGATTTAAAACTAGCTCCTAGAGGCATTCCCAAGTACGTCGATGGGAGTGACCCTGCCCTACAACCCAAAGCTTCCACCAAAGAGGTCACTCCCACCACTTCCTCAGCCCCTATTATTTCAGACTTGGACAAATTAACACGCAACCCTGACACAGCTTCAAAGCAAAGAAGGAGGCTCCTAATCGAGAGAAGGCCCTAACGAGCTGCTCTACAGAAAATGAGAATGTCGTCTGCAAACTGGAGATGTGAAATGCGCAGCGATGCCAAGGAAAAACCTTGGAACACCGGCCCATCAGCTCGGGACAAAATTCTGCTCAAAGCTTCTGATACAATGATGAAAAGGAAAGGGGAAAGGGGAAAGAGGATCCCCTTGCCTCAAACCCCTAGAGATTTGAAAGAAACCTATCGGGCTACCATTGATGAGGATAGAGAAAGTCACTGAGGAAATGCACGATTTCATCCAATGACACCACTTCGGACCGAAACCTTAAAACACTTAAGTCATCTTTAAGTTCTGACGTAAGAGTTAAAAGGAACACATATATTTAAGATTTTTAATAATGGTCTCATCTTCGTTCGAAAGTTAAAAAAGAATTTAGCATTAGATGGAATTTTTTTTTGATTGATAAAGCAAGCATGATATAAATAGAGAAAGAAGAAAAAGTTTACACAAGCGTAAACTAAAAAGCACGCAAGAAAGACCAGAGATAATCCCCAAAGACTAACCCCAAACATGAGGACAATCAACCCAAAACAGAGCCCAAATCTACCTCACCATTCCGAATGGACATCCAATCAAAAATCAAGATTCGAATTCTCTCTTGCAAGAGAGATATAGAAGAGGAGTCGTCGTCAAAAACTCTTCTATTTCTCTCCTTCCAAATAGACCAAGAAATGGCCCCAGGGAGTGCCGTCCAAATTTCCTTCTGAGCACAATCCAAGCTAACCAATAACCAGCAGGATAAGAAACTCTGAAAGGAAGAAGGGAAGACCCAAGCCATGCCCAATCGGGAGAGAAAATACCCCCAGATATAATTCAAACATAGATATAGAAGTATATTATTTTTTTGGAATTAATGTATTATCATATTGATTACTAATATAGGTGGGTATATCAGCAAATTAATGTATTTTCGTATTAGATACTGAAACCCTTCATATAGGTGTGTATATCAGCTATACGATGTGGTTAGTTCAAGAGCAAATCCCCTATGCAATTAGGTCTCTTTTAACCAAGACGAGCATATTATTGTCTTTCATAAGAGCTCTAGAGTTTTTCAATCACCATTAAGCATTAAATGCAACCCAACTCTTACTAGGTGACTTATCAAACAAATAATGATATAAAGTGCTCTTTACCAATAAGCCAGTAAACTATTTTGCTTTCCCATGTTTATTGGGAATTTATTACTTCACTTCTCAGCCGTGAACTACATTCCTTATCATTTTGTAATGAGTATCTAGTTTTATTTATATTTTACTTCTAATTTTAATCTTTGTTTTCAATTATTTATGAATATGCTTAGTTTTATGAACTTACGTATTAAACAATTTTTGGTCGCCTAGACATAAGCCTAAGAAATGCCTATGCAATGCCTCGTCTTGGAAACCCTATCGCCTAGGCGTCACTGGTACATTTTGACTGTTGTTAATTACATACTAGAATAATTAGTAAGTTTGAACAATTGGGTTGATGCCGTTGAAGATAAGGGAGGAAAGTAATAAAGATGGAAAACAATTACTATCTTAAAGCCTGAAAATCAGGTAGAAATATTAACAAAAATGATCAAGTCAATGTGGTATGCAATGAAGGTTAATGCTAGCATAACACATGAAAAGGTAGAAATGACCAACACACAGCAATCGGGTGGAAATGCTCACCTACAATTGAAAGTACTTCAAAAATATAAAGACGATCAAATCATTGCGATGAGTTATATAATATAGAGTTAAATCTCCAAAAGACACAAGTCCAAAGTGTTTATTAAGGAATGAAGGACCACACCTTCAAAAATGCAAGGATCATAATGCAAGAAAACCTAAACTTACATAGTTCCTAAGCTCTTCCTGCAGATGCTTCACCAAAATATGAGTCTCCGTAGGTACTACTTCTTGAGATGGAGAACCGATACTTGATAGTTTTTTCTCTGCTTCATTTTTCTGGTGCAGACACTGGTAAAGAAAAGTAAAATTGGCAGTAAAATGTTGATGTTGGTGTTATAAAATTGTGAGTTGCTAGAAAATTGTTGTAACCCATTCAACGTAAGAAACAAAATACAATTAAAGTGGAATATCCATCATCTACCCCCAGACAAAAATTTATGGGTGTTTGACCTCTTATTGTGATTAGGCTCAAGGACCAAAGATAGGCGTTTAAATTGCTTTTTTTTTTAATCACAACCATGTTCTCTATGCATGCTGCCACAGTTCCCACATGATATTAATAATTATTGGTGGCAAAAGGATTTCCTAGGCGAATTATCGAGACTCTGTGTTATCTGCACCTACAGGGTATCTTCTCACACGTGACATGCACTGTCAACCGGAACCATCAAAACATCAACACCATATGTGAATTGACCAGAGACCAATAATGCAATCCTGAACATGGAATGCAAATAAGATCTTATTTTGATGTTTAGGATTGCCCTAATGGAGTAGATTTCAGTTGGTGGCCAATACAGGAGGTTGGCTAAACATTCGAGATGTTTAGGAATCCACTAATGATGTAGAGTTCAGTTCATAGCTAATCCATGAAATTTTCTAACATTTGAGTATTCCAGAATAGTGACCTCGAGGCTTGAAACACATTTTTCCTTGGTAACCCCATTATCAGAGCTTTGAATCCAAGGGCTGGCCTAGAATTTGGAGAGTGCAGATTGATGACATGTGGCATGTGCCGTGTGGGCCATTCCAATAGGTCCAGATTATATGGCTGGACAGTCAGTCAAAGAAGGGTCCTCGTGTTTATTATTTATCTGACGTTTCCCCAAAACTAACATAACATAAGAACAAGAAGGGTCCCAACCACAGAAACAGCCAACAGTAATCAATACAAGTGGACGGACTGACTTGTACGCAGAGAACCAAAAGACCTCAAGGTAATGTACTTACCTCGTCAAATTGCGTTCTAAGTTCCTTCAGCAGCTCCTTCAGTAACTCCGCCTCTTTCTCAGCGTTGTTTGCACTGCATTCCATTCGTTCAAGCTAAAAAGAAAAAATTGAATCAGCTAATAAACAATAGAGAGAATATAAATCAAACCATATTGAGTTCAATAAACCTATCCATTTACTCACGTCTGCACTTATTCTAGCAACAGAAAGCTTTGACTCTTTTTTCAACTGTACGAGCTCGTTATGAAGGCGGTTATTCTCCCTTCCTGTGCTTTCAGAAAGATGGCTAAGTTTTTCCTCAAGGAGGTTGGCTTTCTCTTCAGCTGCAGCTACTGAAGACTCAGCATTCTTGCGAAGGTTCACTTCTTTTTGGAACTTTACCTGGAATCCAAATGGCACAATTTCACATATGACATGACAAAAAGGCATAAGATCAAAGAAGGCAAAAAAAATCCTATGGAAAATGAGTACCTACAACTACATGTAAGTTAATAGGTGAATTAAATTTGGGCCTTAGTGTGTAACAATGTATACCATCTCAAAAGTATCACTTGATCTATTAGAGATCAGATCTCTTTTTCGGAACAGTAACTTAACTTGAAGATAGCTACAGATGGAACCCAAGTGCAGGGCCATTCAAGCATTCCTTTTGAAGCATGACGGCCAATTGATGGATGATGCATTGCCTATGTGGGCCTAAACCATATTAAAGATATTACTGAAAGCATGGGTACGAGCACAGTCGGAAGCATATAAATCTCTGTTGTCACTTCCATTGGCCCTTCCATTGTGGATTAAGATTCTACTAGCTAATAATGTTCTTCTAAGAATGCTATGCCCTCCTCCATAGACCTTCTGATGCAAAGCATGCAAAACATGGAGTTTAATGCCACATCGACATCTACGAACACAGAAATTTCGGCCAACATAGTGTAGTCAAAATGTCGCCTAGGACACACCTAGGCTACCACCTCGCCTTATCCAAGATCCCTATAACCTAATCATAATCTAGCCGAGCACTCACTAAATTTTATATAATATTAACATAAAAAGTAAATTTTGGTCACCTATGCATCACATAAGCAACATGTCAATTGCATCATCACCTCATGGTTGTTAAATCGTAATCAAATCATAAAATCATTTTACGACCGATTCAATTTAAATCGGGATTCAAATTGTAAATCGTAAGATTCGATCCATTTTTTAAGAAATTGTTTAAAAAGTACAAAAAATTACTTAATAAAAAAAATAAAATAATCTATTATCCAAAAGATTTCATTCATTTCTATTAATAAACAAAAGTAATGAACATTTCATTGCATACGTTATAAAAAACGAGAATGGACTCCACAAAATGAAAAAAAAAACCTCAATGAAACAAAATAAAGTCATATAATCATGTTGTATGAGATCAAGTATTAAAAGACTTGTACAATAAAAGAAATTAAAAAAAAAAAAACCCAAGTTTTCCCAAAATCCAACTCTTTCTTCTTCCTCATTTTTTCTCTTTTTTTTCCTCATTTCACAATATGTTAGCAACAGAGAGAAAACCCAAATAGGGGGTTTTGGCATGTCCGTAACAGGGGTTTTCTGTTTCTTTTTTCTTCTTAAAAGACATAAAATACATTTAGAACATCAAAAGAATTAAAAATATTTTATGAGTATTGGTCTGTAAAAGTGATTTCATGCTCGAATTGTCTGAATCGCATGAATCGTATGATTTTAATAGCAAATCGTAATCTGAATCGCAAATCAAATGAGATTTACCCATTAAGATTTTCACCTAATAAGGGGTTTTGGCATGTCCGTAACAGGAGTTTTCTATTTTTTTTTCTTCTTAAAAGACATAAAATACATTTAGAACATCAAAAGAATTAAAAATATTTTATGACTATTGGTCTATAAAAGTGGTTTCATGCTCGAATTGTCTCAATTGCATGAATCGTAAGATTTTAATCGCAAATCGTAATCTGAATCGCAAATCAAATGGGATTTACCCATTATGATTTTCACTTCCAATTTGAATCCTTTTTTTGCTTGAAATTCGAATCGAATCGTAGGACTTGAATTGCAAATCGCAAGGATTTAACAACCGGTCCTCACCTAGAGAACACCCTATCAACTAGGCATCCCTTGGACACTGGCCAACATATGTTGATTCTTAAACCATGACCATCCAACTCCCTAGTACACTGGAGTCTAATGCCTTCTGTTGAGGTCTAAGAGAAACAAGTGCTCCTATCCAACTTGGCCAGAAAGCTTTTTCCACTGTCAACATGTCCTCGTAAAATAAACATTATATCTAGATGCCTGAAATTCAAAGCTCCCATCGCTATTGAGCTGACAAGCCTATGATGAAACAAATAACTTCCATTGATCAATTGTAATGTTCAAAAAAAATGCTAATAACTGTCACAATATTGGTGTTCAAAATTTTGACAGAAGAAGGAAATAAGCTTATATTCTTTTCCATTTCATGGGTCATACTAACAAATGTGTCTCCAATGGCTAAAAGAGTAAACTCCACTTCCAAAATCCCAAAGAGCTGAACTATTGAACCAGTTACTTGATCTCAGCCTCTTTTCTTAGTTAGCCTCAAAGGTCCATGTATCATAAAGTTAAAACACCAGTGCTACAGCACATTGCTGAATAATTGGCATGTTGAAATTATATACAAACCAAAGTTCCTACACATACAAAGTGCTGTCAATCACCAATTCCATCATATTGACATGACATTGATAAGAATTTGTTTTTTTATCAGTAAATAAAATATGTATAAGCAGGACAAAAAAGGAGAGCAACAGGTTCACCGCTAGGTGAGCAAAACAAATGGAGATGAAGAAGACATCAGATACAACCCATCTACTACCAACATAACAAAGCCCGACAAATTAATCAAAACCCAAGAAAGACAAAAGGTCTAAATCAGCATAATCCGGTCTAATCAAACACCAATCTCCCAACTGCACCATAATCTTAGCGCATACGGAGTCCATTGAGGAAGAGGAATTCTCAACTACGAGCATTTCCTTCTGCCCGAAATACTCCAGCAGATTGCCCCACGGAGCACCCTCCACGCTACTACAAGGGAGTTGTCGACCTCTCTCAATAAGCAACTAGAGAGAGTAAATGTACTGGGAGGGAAAACCAATCTACCTCCCAATCATTCAAATTCATCTTCTTAGATTTAGGAGCACGTAACTCAACTGTGTCTATGGTTGAATAGAAACATCCTAGCATCAACTGAGCTTGAATTCAAATTCTAAATAGAAAGCCTACTCAACAACCGCAAGACATCATCTACCTTCCAATCATTCAAATTCCTTCGAAGTCTATGTTAATCAGATTATATTCCAAATTTTCAATTCCTAGATGCAAAGCGAGAATCTAAAGGACAATGTCTATCCACTGCAAGAGAATCAAAATTCCCATAATCACACCTTAGCCACACAAACAATCCTCCCAAAACCTCACCACTTCTCTATTCCATACTTTGAATCTTTTTTTTCATCAGTAAATCAGATATATAATAAAAGATGTAACCAGTTTACAGAGATATAAACTAAAATAAGAAAGAAAACGAAACAGAACTAAAGGAAAGACTGGCTAGCAGCACAAAATAACACAAAAATCCACCAACAACTCCTCAGGGATGCAAGGTGTCCCTCACTGCATGATCCAAATGGAGAGAGGAGCTCCACTCCACAATCGACTAGCGCACCCATGACAGAATATGAAGAAATGGGGATTAGGAGTTGTCAAATACTCGGTCATTCCTCTCTTTCCAGATAACCCATGCTCTCGAGCCCGGTAACAAAGTCTAGATTGTTTCCTTAGCATCCACCAAAGTTGTCAAACCCCAACCAGATACGAAGCTCAAAATGGAAAATGGGAAGACCCACCCCACACTCAACCGAGTCAAGAAAAAAACTCAAATCTCAAAGACTACCGGACAATGCAGGAGCAAATGATTCACACTTTTTTCCTCTTTCAGGCACAGATAGCACCGGTTAGCAAAGCTCCACCCTCTCCTCTTTAACTGGTCCGTAGTTAGAATCTTATTTAGAGCTGCAGATCAAATGAAGGATACCTTCATGGGGAGTTGGTTAACCCACACAGCCTTATGGGGAAAATAGCGCAAAAGGGCTGGGAGAGCAAAATGACTGCATGAGTGATCTCATTGAAAATCGGCCATTGGTGCTTCGAGACCAAACCCTACAATCACTAATCTAAGTTCTAAGGGAAAGGGGCTCAACCTGCCCAAAAGACGCTGCATATCGTCGACCTCCCAATCATTCAAATCCCTCCTAAACCTAGGGCACCAAACAAAACCTCCCCCCAAACTCTCTACGCACTCGGCAATGTAAGCTCCTTGGTGAGTGGCTAAAGCAAAGATAGATCCAAAATCATCTTTAAGCGCTGACTGACCACACTAGACATCGTGCCAGAACTGAATTTCGGCCCCATTAACCAGCTTGAACCTAATGAAAGGATCTAGAGACTTGGCAACTCCCATAATACCTTTCCATATACCCACACCGTACAGGCCTCTAACCCTCTTAGGAAGCCAAGATGATGCAAGGCCATATTTGGCCACAATCACCTACCTCTAAAGACTCTTCCGCTCCTCACCGAAGCGCCAAACCCACTTGCCTAGTAAAACCTTGTTCACTTCACTGAGAGGGGCAATATTTAGACCCCATGACCCTAACGGTTTACAAATTTGATTCCATTTGACGAAGTGATAGTTCCGTGTGCCATTCTTACCTTGCCATAAAAAGTTGCGCTAAAGGAGCTCCATGGACACCGCAATGAAGTTGGGGAGAACCAAGGAGGAAAGATAATAAGTTGGCAGGCTCCTGAGGGTACCAAGGTATTAAACTTCGGATTCGGTATAAACTTCGGTCGCTAAGGAAGTTGACTCGATTCGTGGAAATTTAAGAAAGTCCAAGGAAGTTATGTAAAAATTAAAGAAGTTTAGGAAACTTTAAGGAAACATTAGAATTTTAAGATGAAACTTTAGATATTCAATACTTAAACATAAATACACGTCTACAATTCATTATATTATTTGATGCAAATATGTGGAGTATCAAAAGTGAGAATCATATTAAGTGACATGCGTTGTCTGTTTGTCTGTGCAGTAATTTCTTCTTGATATTTCTTTGTATTGTGAAATTCATTTAACTACATTTTATTCTCTTTGCCAAGTGAAGGGGATATGTAAGTTATTTTATTGTCTTTATTTTTAATTATTATTCATGTTAATTGTTTTAGAAATCTGAAAAATTTATGAATGTACATTAAAGTTGATAAATAATTGAAATTTAATTTAATTTCTAAACCTATTTTTATCTGCAATTGATGAGCTCAATGTTTTTACAGGGCTGAAATCAATAAGGGAAGAGGAGGAGATCCTTAAATTATCAGAGACCCTACATCAAGAGAAAAAGAAGACTGTAATTTTATTTGACTGTGAAGTGGATGTAATTATGTAAAAAGATATGAATGTAATCTTATTTAAATGTGTAGGACCCCTGTTCAAGTTTTTAATATTTTTTATTTTTATGTAAACAAGCAAAACCTCTATGCCAAAATACAAATTACAAATGGTTTTTTTTTCTATATATATATTTTAATATGATAGAAAATATAAATATTTTTTTTACAAATTATAGAGATTTTTTTTTATTTGTATGAGTCGTGACCATGGGAGTGAGAGGGACATAGAGAGAATCGTGAATAGCATTTCAATAACATCCATTGTCTTGATTATGAAATAAAGAGAAATAATACAGTACATCCCATTTGAATATTACAATTTAATTTATAAAATATTATTAGAAAATTATTTAATTTAATGGGCATAATATACTAATAATAAAAATATAATTTATAATAAGATTAACTCTAACCACAGTGTAATAATAAAATTATAATTTAGAACAAAAAATTAAACATCTCTTTTAACTCCCTTTATTGTTATTAAGATGCACTAACCCTTGGGGTTAAAACATCTACTAGATTTTTTTTTTTTAAAGTAATGTGCTCCCTTTTAACTCCCTTTAATTGTGGATAAGATTCACTACATAGAGAGAATCGTGAATAGCATTTCAATAACATCCATTGTCTTGATTATGAAATAAAGAGAAATAATACAGTACATCCCATTTGAATATTACAATTTAATTTATAAAATATTATTAGAAAATTATTTAATTTAATGGGCATAATATACTAATAATAAAAATATAATTTATAATAAGATTAACTCTAACCACAGTTTAATAATAAAATTATAATTTAGAACAAAAAATTAAACATCTCTTTTAACTCCCTTTATTGTTATTAAGATGCACTAACCCTTGGGGTTAAAACATCTACTAGATTTTTTTTTTTTAAAGTAATGTGCTCCCTTTTAACTCCCTTTAATTGTGGATAAGATTCACTAACCTTTAAGGTTAAAGTATCTAACCTTGGTTTTTAGAAAAAATAATAATAATTTAAGGTGTCCACTTTTATCTCCCTTTAATTGTGGCAAAGATCAGGGTCGGCCCATCCATTAGGCCATCAAAGCCTTTGCTTTAGGCCCCAT
Organism: Tetracentron sinense; assembly: GCA_015143295.1. Classification (NCBI taxonomy): domain Eukaryota; kingdom Viridiplantae; phylum Streptophyta; class Magnoliopsida; order Trochodendrales; family Trochodendraceae; genus Tetracentron; species Tetracentron sinense. The sequence continues at coordinate 1,260,072 of CM026556.1, forward strand.
TAAAAAAAAAAATATTAAAAAGGCTCCATTTAGAATATTAAAAATAAAATAATAGACCCATTTAGAATATTAAAAAGGCCCCATTTATAGTTAATTTTTTTAATAATATTAAAATAAAATAAAATTTTAAAAGCCGTATTTAAAATTTTCGCTTTAGGCCTCCAAATGGCTTGGGCCGGCCCTGGCTAAGAATCACTAACCTTTAAGGTTAAAGTATCTAACCTTGGTTTAAAATATATATATATATATATATATTTTAAAATTAAGGTGTCCTCTTTTAACTCCCATTAATTGTGGCTAATAGGGGTTTTATGAAATCTGTCAAGGTCATAATAGGGGTTTCAAGCCATAAGGGAGACGTGTTGACCAATAGGTGCGATTGAACTCTACGTGTTCTAACCCAAAAAAAAGAAAAGAACTCTATGTGCGATTGAACTCTATCTAAGTTCAATCACGTTCAATCCCATTAAACTCGAGGCTTCTCGATGCGCTTCTTAAGACTTAAGGGTTAAGTCTTCATCATAAAAACAAAAAAAAAGGCACACGACTGCAAGTAACACTCTGCCGGCAGAGCTCGACAGAGAAAGAAGAGGGAAGGAGGACCATTGCTTTTAGGGTTTTTTTGCAATCGACGACGGCAACTGAGGACAGGAACGGCGACAGCAACTGAGGACAGGAACGGTGACGGCAGAGCTCTTCCCAGGTATGTACCCTAATCCCTATTCTTCCATTTTCTCTTCTATCTTCTTTTTCTTCTTCATAATCAAAGCTTGTTTGCACTGTAATGGCAGATTGGGCCCGATCTGCAAAAAAATCTGAAATTTGCATTTCTTACGTTTCTGTAGCTTTAATTTTTTTTGTTTACGCCTTTGTCGACTTCGGTGGACTTCCACCGAAGTTGAGTATTTTCTCTACTAAAAATTTTCATTTCGAACGATGTCTACCGAAGTAGACCGAAGTCCACCGAAGTTTACCGAAGTGCATCACGAATTCCTGAATTTTTAAATTACATGGTGATTTTGCTTCGATGACCACCGAAGTTGACTCAATTCAGCCGAAGTTTACCGAACTAAGTCGAATTTTAACACCATGGAGGGTACTTTTGATGAGGGTCAGCTTACCGCCTTTAGAGAGGAGGCTTGCTTTTCAACCCGCAAGCCTCGATAAGAATCGGTCTAATACTGGACCCCAAACAGCTTTGGATTTAAAGGGTGCCCCAAACGGGAGTTCGAGGTAAGAGGAGGGAAGGGAGCCTTTACGACAACCAAGGCAGCTAGCCAGGACATCAAGGAGAGGAGTAACGCCAACAAGCACAATTTCACTCTTGCCCAAGTTAACTCTAAGGCCAGACACAGCCTTGAAGCAGCGCAGGATACATCAGAGATTAATGAGTTGAGAACAAGAGGCACCACAAAATATTAAAGTATCATCAGCAAATTAGAGGTGTGAGATAATGAACCGCTCTCGGCCAACTGAGAAACCTTCAAGCAACCTCCCTTGCACCCGTATCAACATCTGACTCAGGGCCTCAGAAACAATGATGAACAATGTCAAGGACAACGGGTCCCCTTGCCTTAATCCCTTGGAACTGCAAAAGAAGCCTTTAGAGCTCCCATTGATGAGGATGGAGAAAGATGCAAAGGAGACACAAGCAAAAATCCAAGAACACCAACGAGACCCAAATCCCATCCTACCCATCACATAAAGGAGGAAGTCCCAATTGACGTTATCATATGCCTTTTCCATATCGATCTTACAAATAAGGCCGGGAGTATTGCAATTCAAACGCTCGTCCACAAATTCATTGGCAATAAGAATGTCACCTAGAATCTGTCTCCCCCTTACAAACGCTCCTCGATGAGGAGAGATAATAGTTCCCAAGACACTTCTAAGACGGATAGACAACACTTTTGCGAAAATTTTGTATGCACTACTGACCAAACTGATCGGCCGGAACTCTTTCAGATCTTGAGCCCCAACCCTCTTAGGTATCAAGGTCACAAATGTATTGTTTATTGCTCGATCAAAAGACCCTGACTCATGCAATTCCTATAGAAGAGCTAAAAAGTCCCTCCCCACAATGTCCCACCATTCTCAGTAAAATTCAATTAAAAATCCGCCAGGACCGAGGGCCTTGTTCATTGCCATAGATTGAAGGGCACTGAGAACCTCATCTTCTCGAAATGGTCGCTCCAACTCCTCACTTTGGGCAGAAGAGATGGAAGCAATTGGTAGACCATCGAGCTTAGGGCGCCAGAATACTTTCTCCAAGTACACCTCCTTATAGAACCCAACCACACTATCCTCGATGTCTTTTTGATCCATCAGCAAATGACCATCGACTAGAAGACTAGACATGAAATTGGCTTTTCGATGGAGATTGGCCATTCGGTGAAAGAATTTAGTATTACGGTCCCCCTCCTTCAACTATCTAATCCTCGACTTTTGTTTCCAACTAATCTCCTCAAGTCTTACTAATTCCAAATAATCATTTTTCATGGACTCCCTGACACTACTCTCTGATTCGGATAGTGGGCGAGAACTCTCAACAATGTCGAGAGATTGAATATCATGCAGAATTTTGGCTTTCTTCTCCGTTATGTTCCCAAGGACCTCCTTATTCCAGGCCTTGATGCTCACTTTGAGAGCTTTCAATTTCAGGCCAAATCTCGTGCTAGGAGGGCCCCCCAACCCACATGGGAAGACCACACCTCGAAAACTAAGGCTTTGAACTCCTCTTTCCGAAGCTACATATTCTCAAACCTAAAGGGTGACAGGCCTCCCCTCAATTTCCTGGAGGCCAATAGAATTGGGACATGGTCGGAAGTGGGACGAGGCAAAGATGACTGGATAAGGTCAAGGATCATGTCTTCCCAATCAAGGGAGATGAGGAACCGATCTAGTCTACTGGCACGATTACCCAAAGGAAGCTGAGACCAAGTAAATTGGACACCTCTTCGCATTTTGGCTGACCTAGATTGCACACCTCGTCTCTCATGAGGGAAGTGGATGCAATTAAAATCATCACCCATACACCAAGGGGCATCCCACCCAAGCTGTTAAATTCAACTCAATTCGGTAAACTTCAGCCGAATTGAGTCGAATTCGGTGGTGACCGAAGCAAAATCAACATGTAAATTAAAAATTCTAAAATTCGTGATGCACTTCGGTTAACTTCGTTGGACTTCGATGGAGTTCGGTGGACTTCGATCGAAACGGAAAATTTTAATTTAAAAAATATTGAACTTCGATGGAAATCCACATAAACTAAATCAAAAAAATTTGTGATTCCCACAGACCGAAATCAGTCCCTACTAACCAAAAAAAATCAATCAATTCACTTTTCTTTAAAAATCAAGAATCTCAATGGGGCAGAAATCATCCTCCATGATAATCAATCTCTAATAGAGAAGAAAAAAACAAGAATTTTGAGAGAAAGGAGTAGGGTACGTACCTGTGACCACCCTTGCTGTTGTCGATCACAGAAACCCTAAAAGAGTGGGTTTGTTGGTCCAACAAAGAGTAAGGTGGAAGTCCACCGAAGTCCCCTTTCTCTCGTCGAGCTCTGGAGAGTGGAGATTGGTCTCTCGTAGTTGTCGAGCTCAGGAGCTTGGTCTCTCGTAGCCGTTGAGCACCGGGGTTACGTCCAGCACTGGAGCTTGGAGCTTGGTCTCATGAAATGAGGAAGAAACCCATTTTAACAAAGTTACATGAGTAATGCTAAAGTCACTCACTCTTAAACTCACTTTCTACAAAATAAAGACATGTGAGTCTTAAAAGAGAGTGTTCTTAGCATTATTTTTATTATAAATCATAATTTTATGAATTCAATATTAAAATAACTATTGTGCCCTTAGGATATTTCGTATCCTCATACGGCCCCTTTAATTGGCCTTAAACTATGGTTAACAGGTTTTAACTCCTATGGTTAACTTTTTTAAATTTTTAAAAAATTAAGGTTAGATGCTTTAACCCGAAGGGTTAGTGAATCTTAACCACAGTTAAAAGAGATGCCCTTAAGATATTTCATAACCTCACGAAACCCCTTTAACTGCCCTAGAATTATGGTTAACAAGTTTTAACCCTTCTGGTCAACTTTTTTTTAAAAACAATTTCTAAAAATTAAGGTTAGATGCTTTAACCCTAAAGGTTATTGAATCTTAACCACAATTAAAAGATCCCCTTAAGACATCTCATAACCTCACAAAAGCCCCTTTAACACTGCCCTTGAATTATGGTTAACATGTTTTAACCCTTATGGTCAACTTTTTAAAAAAAAATTTCTAAAAATTAAGGTTAGATGCTTTAACCATAAAGGTTAATGAATCTTAACCACAGTTAAAAGATGCCCTTAAGATATTTCATAACCTCACAAAACCCCTTTAATTGCCCTTCAACTATGGTTAATAAGTTTTAACCCATGTGGTTAATTCCTTTTAATCTTTTTTCCTAAAAACCAAGGTTAAATTCTTTAACCCTAAGGGTTAGTGAATCTTAACCACCTGTTGAAAACAATTAACAATATAAAGAAATATCAAGAAAAAATTACAACACAGACAAACAGACAACGCATGTCACTTAACATGATTCTCACATTTGATACTCTACATGCTTGCATCCAGTAATATAATGAATTCTAGATGTGTATTTATACTTAGTATTAAATATCTAAAGTTTCATATTCAAATTTCAATGTTTCCTTAAAGTTTCCTAGACTTCTTTAATTTTTACACAACTTCATTGGACTTCCTTAAATTTCCACGAATTGAGTCAACTTCCTTAGCGACCGAAGTTTATACCAAAACCGAAGTTTCATACCTTGAAGGTATTAAAATCGACTCAATTCGGTCAACTTCGGCCGAATTGAGTTGACTTTGTTGGTGACCGAAGTAAAATCAACTTGTATTTTAAAAATACTGGAATTCATGATGCAATTCGGTCAACTTCGGTAGACTTCGGTTGAAACCGAAAATTTTATTAGTAAAATTACTTAACTTCGGTGGAAGTTCACCGAAGTCTATAGAAACGTTAAAAAAAATGAAAATTTAGATTGTTTGTGAGTTAGACAGATTTGTAGACTGCCTTATGCACAACAGAAATTTAAAGAATCCAATTGAAAGTATATAAATTTCAAGAATCCAATTGAGATTTGAGACGAGCACAACAAAAAGTACAGAATCGCATGTGAGAAGTGGAAAAAAAAAAAGAGAAGAGAGAGAACTAGGTTCGGCAGAGGAATTTGAGGAGAATAACCGAATAGGTTCAGGCCTTAGAGTACTTACCTAGAGAAATAGAAGTCGAGTTTTCCGTCACCATCCATCGCCATTGCCGTCGCCACCGCGGTCGCCGATTGCAGAGAGCCAAACCCTAGGTTTGTTCAACTTCTCTCGTTCTCGTTCTCCCTCTCCCATTTCCAATTCCTGAATGAGAATAGGTTTTAGGTTTTAACCTTAAGTTAAAAGGGTATTGGGTAATGCTATTACCACTCTCATCTTCTTTTGGTTTAAAGGTATAAGGTAAGGCTATTACCACTTTCATCTTCTTTTGTTTCTTGAGCACCCTCTGTTAACCATAAGCTGTAAACCATCACTAGATCGGATCACAATCAATTGCGATTGAACTCAAGGAGAGTTCAATCGCACCCACAGGCCAACACATGTACCTATTAACCTCTATTAACCGTGGTTAAGATTTACTAACCCTTGGGGTTCAATAATATAACGTAATTATTTGTAAAAAAATTTATAAAAATATTAACCACAAGGGTAATTCTTAACCAGAGTTAAATATTTTTATAGTAACTTTTTACAAAAACCAAAATTATATTGTTGAACCCCAAGACTAATGAATCTTAACCACGATTAATATGGGTTAAAATGGACATGTGTTGGCCTGAGGATACGATTGAACACTCTATTGTGAAACACAATTGGTTGTGATTCGATCTCCTTTTTTAAGGAAAGATATGTTGTGTTCCATTTATAAAGTGTTGCTAATTCTATTATATTTATAAATTATTATTTTATACGTTTAGAAACTAAATTAAATTTCAATTATTTATCAAATTTAATGTGCATTCATAAGTTTTTCAGATTTCTAAAACAATTAACATGAATAATCATTAAGAAAAATAGAGAATAATATGGCCTTACATATTCCTTTAACTTAACAAAAAGAATAAAATGTAGTTAAAAAAAATTGCCAACGAAGAGAAATATCAAGAAGAAATTAAGCGCAACATATCACTTAATATGACTCTCACATTTAATACTCTACATGCTTGCATCAAGTAGTATAATGAATTATATATGTGTATTTATGATTAAATATTGAATATCTAAAGTTTCATCTTAAAATTCCAATGTTTTCTTAAAGTTTCCTAAACTTCATTAAGTTTTACATAACTTCCTTGCACTCCCTTCAACTTTCTCGAATTGAGTCAACTTCATTAACGAACGAAGTTTATACCAAAGCCGAAGTTTAATACCTTGGTTGCAGTGGAGACTGGAATAGTGAGGAGGGACAAGAAAATAGAAATAGGTTGGAAGGTTATTCAGGTACTCTTCAAAATAGTGAATCTTCCACCTTTGGAAAGATATATAGACTTCCACCCTGCTAGTCTCTTCGAGAAACGGTTTACAACAGAGTCCCAAGCCAATTTAGATTTAAAGCCAAACCCGAGCGACAAACTCAAATAGGAGGATGGCAAGTAATCCACTCTACTATAAATACTAGGCAGCCAGATCCACCACATTAGGGACATCTCCCACTCCGTAAATGACACATTTTATCAAGGTTGATCTGAAACCCTAAAACCACTTCAAAACACCAAAATAGACATTTGAGATATACTAATTGCCTATTGGAAGCATCACAGAGTACTAGCATATTGTCAACAAATTGAAGGTGGGAAATCATAAGACGCTCAGTCCCTTCTAACACTGTCCCCTACATCCTAGAGAACATCCTACTTGGGGCTTTGGTGACCAAGATATAAGTAGAAAAAAAGAGATAATGGGTCACTCTGAGGCAAACCCTGGAGCCCCGAAAATAATTCCCATTGAACGATGCAGTCGAAATACACAATCTCATCCAACTTTGGCATCTAAAACCAAAGCCCATTTTACCCAAGATGTGATCCAGAAATGCTCAATTGACATGATCGTAAGCCTTTTCCAAATCACTTTTGCATTAAAGTCTGGGGAGCCCATTCCTGATCTTCTCATCCAAACATTAATTCGCAATTATAATTCCATTAAGAATTTAACACCCTCTCACGAACGCCCCCTGAGCAGAAGATATCAGCAAACTCATGACTAGACTAAGACGGGAAGCCAATTGTTAAGCAAGTATTTTTTAAACAATCGCAATTAAACTAATGGGGGTGAAAATCATTATTAGATCATGGAATTGCTTCAACCTTCAACATTTTTAGACCTTTATTATATTATCATGGCAGTGAAGATGAAGATGAAGTTGTGAGTTTTCTTGCAAAGTGGACAATTGCTATTGGAGATCATTCTACCGCTGTGATCAAAGTGTTGTCTAACTTCTCTTGTAGCTGCAAAGTGGACTGTTTCTTCTAACTTTATTAAGAAAGTGGTTGAGTGAGCTTGCCAGTGCAAGGAGTGAATTTTGTCATGCATTTTTTGGATACCTCTCAGTATGGTTAGTTGCCCATTAGATTCCCCAATCATTCCATAGAGTCCAAATCATTTCTTGAATGCTCAATTTCTGAAGTATGTTCTCTTGATATGGTTAACGACCATTTACCTTCCCCATCATTCCTTGAATGGTCAAATTCCTAATAAAGTACCCTTGATATGGTTGTTCGCGTGCGCTATCTCTTGAAAATTGGGAGGCTTATTCTCATCAAGAGCACTCTTGCGAGATTGCAGCGTGATTTCCTGTGGCTGAGGAGTGTAGGTAGTATCATCTTATCGATTTGGGAAGAACTGTGCCGCCCGATTAAGGAGGGTGGGTTGGGTATTAGATCTTTGTTGTTAACGGATAAAGCCCTTCTAAGTAAATGGTTTTAGAGATTCAGGGAGGAGAGGGATAGTCTTGATGTAGGGCGACTGTGGCCGACTGTGGCTAAGCTTGGACAGTATTCGGTTTGGGATCCGTCACTTGTAAGATCTACCCATGGGGTGAGCCTGTGGAGAGTAATTATCAATGGTATGAATGATTTTAGGCACCAAATAAGATTCAAAGTAGGGTTAGCAGCCCCTTTTGGTCGAAGATGGCGAACGTTGCTAACAAACCACGATAGACCAGAGATGCAGATGCAGATGAAGATGAAGATGAAGATGAAGATGAAGATGAAGATGAAGATGCACATGCAGATGCAGATGCAGATGCAGATGCCTGCTAAGGTTTCTTAATAGATACAGGTGCAGTACAGGTGAGTTCTCCATTAGAAGCCCCAATTGTGAGCAGTCACCTCCAGATAGAATCCAAAAGTTTCAACCTCTCCATTTCTGATAGAGGTTGGCTCCAAATTTATGAAAGAGAGAGGGGATACCAGTCGAGGATCCAACTTCATCTATCCGCCGTCAAGCTACTGGAACAGATCCTCAAAGCAAGTTCTTCTAAGATGAATGACTATATTGTGGGCAAAATCTTCTTTATGGTTCTTGAACTGCGATATTCAAACGTACAAAACATGATTGGTTTGTTCATTAAAATCGCCATTTACAAAAATGAGAGGCAGACAAATGTCATTTTCATTCCCGAGAGAAAGAAAGGTTGTGGTTGGGAAAGTTTTAGTATTATTCTTAAAAAACACTTACCCTCTAACAGCACCAAGAACTTCCCCAATCCCAGGGCTACCTTACCGAAATCCTCCCTAAACAAAGAACCTGATCTGAACCGTTGGAAGGAAATAGCTACCATGGAGGGTGCTAAAGGGTGTTGCTCTATTACGATCGCAGGAGAGCAACCTCGGATTCAAGTACACCACGAATTCAAATTTGCAAAGTTTAAGGAATCAGCCATGGCTGTTTCCGCCTCTTCAGAAGGGGTGAGCTAGGTTCGGGCCGAAGATTACTTCCGTGAACTTAGTTCAACCCTGTCCAACATCTCCCTCTTACCCACGGCTTCCCTCTCTACCCCCTCCCCCTTCCCTATTCAGAGTAGATGAGGGATCATCGTCTGAGATAGTTTCTGATCCTCCACCAGGATGTCAAGTACCATCTTGTTCTGCGGAAGCAGCATCTGGAGGATGCAGCAAGAATCTTTTCCCACCCACACCGTCCTTGAGCTCACCTTCTTTTCCTCCCTCAGGTACGGCTTCCCTCTCTACCCCCTCCCCCTTCCCTATTCAGAGTTCTTTGAATAGGGTTGGGTGGTTAGCTCTTCAACAATCTAATAGTTTGAATTCCTATTTGAGTTTGCATATGTAGGGAGGTCTGATATCACAGCCAGATGAGGAACCAACGATTATTTTAAGGGCTAAATCAATGCCCTGCTTGAGCAATCTCACTGAAAATAAAGATAGCTCGTTGTCCGGGCTTTAGGGTCACACCCAAATAGATCTATCTGGAGCAATAGGTGGGAGGTGGCATTCCTCGTCCTCTGCTGTTGTCATAGGTTTATCCCCTTAGGTCAACAGTAAAATGAAGGGTATTAGTAAGTTCCTTGGCCTATCGGTTGGAGGCCATGAAGATGAGCTGCGGAGACTATTTCACTCTTGAAGTTTCCAACCGTGGGAGGGTTGTCAAGCCAAAGGTTAAACCTAGGCTTTCCTCAGGTTCGGAGAGGAGAGAACCTTTGGAAGTGAGGTGTTTAAAGTGTGTTGTTAACTATGATAGGTCCAGTCGCAGAGTGACTCCCCAATTTAAGCGATTGGGTAAGGGTCTTCAGAGTAGTCAATGTCAGATCTAAGTCTATTATCCTGGAATATTTGCGGTCTAGGTTGCCCCGCGAAACAAGCGGCAATCAAAAAATTCATTCTTTCCAAAAAAAAACTTCTCATTCAGGAAACTAAGTTGGGGAAAATCCGGCCCCAACTGATTCGTGATTTATGGGGGGACGGTCCATTAGATTGGCTCAGTGTAGCTTCTATAAGTGCCTCAGGGGGTATCCTGCTTGTATGGGATAGGAGGCAAATTGATGTGTTGGAATCCGAGTTAGGAGCATTCTCGATATCTATCCTCTATCGGTTGACCAGTGGGGGACCAAATGACCAAATTGGGTTTTTTCAAGGGTTTATGGCCCATCTAGGGCTTCTATTGATACTGATTTTTGGCAAGAGTTAGATGATGTGTGTGAGGTGGGAGTCTGCAACCAAGTTCGAAAGGCTTCAAAGGAAATTCATATGGAATGAACGGGTCATTTACGAAAAATACCACTTGGTCAATTGGTAGTCCATCTCCTGCCCAATGAAATTTGGGAGTCTAAAACATTCGTCCACTATTGGAGTTTAATAAGTTCCTTATGGGCAATTTGGTTATGGTGGTTTAACGAGGAAAGGAATGCCTTGGAGATATGTTATAGTCGCTAAGTTTGGCCTAAAAAGGTGTAGGAATCAAAAGATGTGAAAAGATCCTATGGTGTCAGCATGTGAAAAGTTATCGTGAATAATCGATTGGAGTACTCAAAAAATGTCAAATTCAGGATAGCTAATGGGTCAGACTTAAAGAGTTAAATTCTAAGGATGATGTTTGGTGTGGTGAATAATCGATTGGAGCGACCCCCCCCCCCCCCCCCCCGGGGTAGACTTTGGGAATCTTTAGCCAATATCTTTGGATAGGAGCTTGGCGGTGGCCTCCTACTTCGAGGAAGTTGCCTCATCTTTCATGTAGGCACCTAGGTTTAGTCGTAATCTGAACGATCGGGAGGTAGATGATCTCCCTCACTTGTTGAGCCATCTCTATTCGGTCACCCCTTGTCCTCAAATGGAAGATGTTCATTTATGGTCTAGGGATTCTAAAGATTGATTCTCAACGAGATCCTTTTTCCAATCCTTGTAGGTCAACTCTAGCTCGCTTTTTTCCTATAGGGCAGTTTGAAATCCACATATTCCGTTGAAGGTATCCTTCCTTTGGTTGGCATCGTTGGATAAGATACTTACATGCGATCATTTGAATAACAGAGGGTGGAGCTTAGCAAATCGATGCTTTATATGCTGAAGTTTGCAGGAATCGGTGAACTTACATTGTCCCTTGCCTCTTCAGCTCTTCTATTTGGAGAAAGTTCTCCATCTAAAGAATGGAGATCATTTGAATCTTGGTCCCTTTGGGACTCCTTATCTTGTTGGTTATTGATTCTATTGGAGCTTCCTTCTTCAGTAGTATGGGCTATATTGTCCGGTGCTAATGGGTGGGCCTTATCTTGTTGGTTATTGAATTGGAGGTTCCTTCTTCAGTAGTATGGGCTATATTGTCCAGTGCTAATGGGTGGGCTATTTGGACTGAAAGAAACATAAGAGTTTCTCTAAGGGTTTAGTATTTTCCGAGGAGCATGTTTGCACGATTGCGAACCAACTTTTCCATTCCTGGTGTATCATCGGGAAGGACTTTGAGGAGTGGTTCATTGTGTTATGACGATTTGAGCTTAACCCCTCCCTTTTGTTCTCTTGAGTTAGTTTAAGGCTTTTTTTTTTGGTTCATAATCACCTTGTTGTTATCCTCTGTATTAAATTATTTCAATTTTCTATTACATATATATATCATCTTTTACTGATAAACAGAAAATTCCAAGTCACCCGACAAATTAATCTCATATGCATTTTAATGTTCTTGAGAATTTTGTAAGGCCCAATTTTGCTCTTGCAAATCTTCGAAAATTTTGACTGGAAATCTTTCTTTTTGCAAATACACCACAACCATATCCCCTTCTTTGAAAGATTGGAATCTTCTTCGCTTGTCGGGATAGGCTGTGTGTCTCAAAAGCACTCTTACCAGTAGTACGATTCCTTGAGTAGTTGTAAGAGAATTCAACCAGAGTTGTGAGCCTATCACAGACTCCTATTCCGTTGGATCTCCCCAACCAAACTCCGCAAAAGATCACCCAAACTCTGTTTAACAACTTATGTCTTCCCATCGGTTTGTAGGTCATTCGAACTATTATACTGCAAGCCTGTACCGAATCTTTTCTATAGAGTTCTCTAAAAGTGGGATCGAAATTTGGAATCCCGATCAGATGTAATGGTCTTCGGAACTCAATGAAGTCATACAACCTCATGAAAATAAATGTGTGCAACATGGCGTCCATAATCTTCTTACAGATAATAAATGTGCCATCTTAGAGAAACGAACAACAAAAAATGGAATCCATACGTATCTATGATCGCAGAAATCCCAAGAAAGAAGTCCATGCTGATATCATTCCAAGGTCTTATAGAGACTCGTGCTCTAAGCATAACCATTTGACATTTGACAAGTTAGACATCTATCTACAAGTCGGAACACATCTCGTCGCATCTTATACCAGAATATTCTCCACCGCCACAGCAAAGTTCTTATCAAACCTGAAATGCCAACCAAGTTCACCTCCATACATGTCGAGAATAATGCTTTCCGGAAGCAAACAAGTAGGAACACAAAGCCGATCACCTCGGAAAAGAAACCCATCACGTAGAACATACATGCCTTGTTACCCACGAGTATAATTCTCTCAAATTGGTCCAAAGTATGGATCAGTGGAGTACAAATCCTTAACCCTATGTTTGATTGACGAGAAAATAAGTGAAAAGAGAGAAAAGAAAAGAAAATTGGACGAAACATAGCTGAGAAATGTAATGGAAATTCAAAATTTTCTTTTATTTTCCATGTTTTTACATAGTCCTCTTGTTAAGTGCATCAACAACTTTATTGATAGCTCCTAATTGTGTCTCAACATGAACGTGAACTCTTGCAAATAAGAAACCAAACGAGCATATCTGCGGTACAACTTTTGTTGAATGACGATGTGCTTCAATGCTTCATGGTCTGAAAATAGTACAAACACCCATAAGCCCATTGAATCAAGTAGTATCGTAGAGTTTGAATGAGGGCATAGAATTCTTGATGGTGAGAGTGTTGTATATTTTGCGGGTCTCATTCAATTTCTCACTACAAAAAGACATCGGACACCCTAGTTGAGAAAGGCCCCAACACCAACCCCTAAAGCATTGCATTCCACCGCGCACACTTTGTAGAAGCTAGGCAATGCAAGAACAAGGGTTGTACAAAAATTCTCATTGATCAATTGAAAGATGTCCTCGACTTCCTTAGTCCATTCAAATTTAGCCTTCTTCATGCAATCAGTCACTGACGCAATAATGGTACTGAGTTCCTGATGAAGCGTCTATAGAACATCACTAAACCATGGAAACTCTGCACGCCTCCAACTATAGTACCGTAGGCCAACTTGGATTGCTTCGACCCTGCTTTCATCGACCCGGATGCCATCTACACTTACAACATATCCCTAATACAGCAGCAACTTTCTAATGAATAGGCACTTTTTCATGTTAGCATAGTCCCCTTCTCTTCGCGTAAAACCTCTAATTCTTCCCTTGGGTGTTGCATGTGCTTCTTTGGATGGATTGCAGATAAAGATATCGTGAAAATAGACCACAAACGTACCTAAAATGGTTTCAGGACTTGAAAGCGCACAAAAATACTGGTTGCGTTCGATAAACCAATGGCATCATTAGCCATTCGTAGAGACCCTACATTATTTCGAAGGCAATCTTAAGACCCTACATTATTTGAAAGCAATATTCCACTCGTCTCCTTCTCTAATTCGGATTTGGTGATAGCCACTTTTGAGATTTATGTTTTAAAACACCTTCGCCTCATGTAGATACCGGAAAGTGATACTTAACAGTTATTTTGTTAATTGCTGACTATCTATGCACATCCTCCATGACCTATCCTTCTTTGGTGTCAATAGAGTGGGCACCGCACAAGGACTCATGGACACCCCAAAAGGCTAGAAAGGTCTTGGTCACCATGTGTCACCTCATCTAGTTGGAAATCCAGCAATCCTTCGTCATAGGTTGCATAATCAAATTGTCCACCATCATCTTCCAGCACATGCTGTTCTTCTTCAACAACTAAGTTGTTAGTAGCTTTCTGACATTGAGAGGTGTCCTTTTCACATTTATAATAAATATATAATTTTACGGCCTGCGAGCTGAGATGATGAGCCGCTTGTTCCGACATTAGTATTTATTGTTCCGCCTCATCAACCTATTCCACGGCCTTGGAAGTTAGCTGATGCATGAACCTTTGCACAAAGTTTCCTCAACCCTGGGCTAAATTAACTCCTTTTTCGTGGGCTTGTGTATGTACCCTTCCGGCTGGTGTTGCTCACGTTCTTGATTTAGGACAATTGTGCCTCAACTTTTATTGCTAATTGAACCGCACTGGGTAGGGGGGTCTGGCAAAGTTGCAAATCCACCAAATTTTGAATAGTCTTGAGAAGAGGACCCCAGGGTCCTCTTCTAAGCTGACCGCAGTGTCCTCGTGTCCCTTTAACACCTTTTTAACCATGGTTAAGCTTAATTAAATTAAAATTAATAATTTTTTTAAACCATGGTTAGATTGCTTAACCCTAGGGGGTGAGTGAATCCTAACCACAGTTGATAGGTGGTAAAAATGGGGTGTGGACCAATGAGATCAACAGGGTCAACTAAGCTGACCCTTGGGTCCGTTTTCCATTTCCCTTTGGAATAGTAGTGCGCAAGACCATCAAATAGCAAAGAATAACTTGAGTTTCAATCTCGGAAAGTTGTACATGTCCGCATTTTCTAGAAGACGTTAGTATACTCCCGAACTGATTGTCCTCCATGCTTGAGTAATTGGTACCGTTAGAACAAAATTACCCCATAATTAATGGGAAGGAATTGGTTCCGTAGCACCCTCTGCAATGTGGGCCAGGTCTGAATTCTTTCTTTCCCTAACTGAATCCTCATCATTTGAACTTGTTGCCACCACGAGGAAGCATAACTCTTCAACTTTGTGGCCACTAGCTCGACTTTCTTATTGTCAAGTAGCTCTATGTACTCGAATGCCCTCTCAACCTCATTCACCCAGTCCCAAGGTTCTAAATATCGATATCGCTCGACATGTCGAGCCGCGGAAAAAAGATATATCGGAAGATATATTGTTTATTAGTGATTTTTGGAAAATTTGCAAAAAAATAGGACAAAACATGGAATTTTGTAGTGAAACTTTAGGAAATGTTAAAATAGATGTTAATACACCTTTTAAAATAAAAACATTTAAAAAAACATCAATGTACATAAGAGATGCAATGAGAAGAGAGCAAAGATGTGTGCTGACAAATGACGATAATGTATGATTGATTCATGTTTCATTCATTTCTCAATCAATCATAAATTCATAATTTATAAGATTCATAATAATACAAACATACATAATACAACCCACCAAAAACCTACAATCACTATCAAAAGGAGTTACGCGGAGGTTCGATGTCATCATCTCTGTCCTGACTTGGCTGGCTATAGTACTGATTCTCCACATACGTACAATGATGTGCCCAGCTCATCACATTATGGTACATGGATGTATACTCATGTACATAATGTTGGTAGTAATCTGGGCTAAGATGTAGCAGCACGCTCATTGAATACTGTATTTTTTTAACCCTTGAATACTGTATTTTTTTTTAACAAATTTTTTTAAGAATTATTAGCTATTAATAATAATAACATAGCATCATTATTAAAATACATAACTAAATATAATATCAATGAATTTCATGTATAATCATTAAAATAAAAAAACCTTATATTAAAATTTTAATACATTTGTTTTTGAATTAGGTGTATAATATAAATCAATATTATTTTTTAAATATTGTTTTATCATATAATATACTTTTTTACATGACACATCATTTGTAGAAAAATTTTATACTAAACATCTTTTAAAAAATCTTTAGATTAAAGTTAGATGCTTTATTCAGTTATTCTTAACAATTAGTAAATATTAACTTTAATTATAGCTTATAGGGAGTTAAAAAAGGGCACTGTATTTTAAAAAATATAAAATTCAAGATTAGATGCTTTTATTTTTTTAACCCTTGAACAATTTTTTTTTAACCCTTGAATACTGTATTTTTTTAACCCTAGAAGACTGTTTTTTTTTTAAAAAAAAAAATTAACCCTTGAACACTGTATTTTTAAAAAGGATGTTTTAAAAAAAATTATAGAAATCAAAATTATAAAGGGAGTAATAAGGTGACATTAATTTCTTTTATTTTTTTAAAACCAAAGTTAGATGCTTTAACCTTAAAAGTTAGTGAATCTTAACCACAGTTAAAAGGGAGTTAAGAGGGACACCCCTTTAACCTAAGATTTTAGAAAAAAAAATTCACAAGAGCTAGCATGTGTTAACCATAGTTCAAGGCTGGTTAAGGGGGCTTTGTGAGGTTATGAAATATCTTAAGGGTATAATAGTAATTTTACTAACATGGATAGCAAAAAGTCTTAAGGAACTTAGGTTATTTGCTAATTAGGAAACAATATTGAGTTAATATGTTAATATGTTATTATTAATAATTTATTTACAAATTATAAAAACTTAAGGGCCTCATATGCAAAAGCCCATATCATTAAGAGTTAAGACCTAACTCTCTCAAACTCTCACATTCGTAACCCAAAAAACAGAAAAGAAAAAAAAACAGCAGATGAAAAAGAAGAGGGGAGAGGGTTTACTCACCTTCAGGCTTCAGACCTTCGGTGCCTCAGGTTGCGACGGCGACTGCGACGGCAATGGCAACGGCGACCCTCCTCTCGGCTCTCGCGACGGCGACCTCCATGCTCCTGGTATGTTCTTCTTCCTTCATCCTCTCTTCTTCTTCCTCCTTTCTCCTCTCTTCTTCCTTCTTTCTCCTCTCTTCTTTTTATTTTTTTCATTTTCTGTTTCAAACAAAGTGAACCCTAACAGGGTTTCACGAAAAAAAAATTCCACAGCAAAAAAAAAAAGAAAGAAATTTCTTCCTTGTTTCGGATTTTTTCGATGACTTGGTCGATATCGATGGGGTATCGCTGATTTATCGACAATATCTTCCGATACCATGTAAAAAAATCCTAACAATGTATAGATGTGTCGGTCATGGTCGATACCGATAAATATCGGCGATATATCGCCGATATTATCGATTTTTTGAACCTTGCCCAGTCCATAAATTCTTCCAGATGTTCTACTCACGTATATTCTGGTATATCCACCTTCGCACGTGGAACTCTGTAATAGTCCACACTCAGGTTAGCCCTAGGTTGTCCTTTCTAGTGTGGAAGCTCACCGTTTTCATCCAGGAAACCAATAATGGGCTATTGCTACCTCTCTACAGCAGGTTGTGCTCTCCAGTTTGCACAGTGATAGACAAGGGGCTGCTGGCCTCTGTCACCCAATGGTTGCATCCGGAGAACCGAAGACTCCAGGTTGCTCTAATCTAGCACACAGCCAAGTAAAAACTGATGTTGCAGGTTCTCTATATCCTCTTTTGTAGCCATGTTTTGCTACTTCAAGTGCCTCCAAATTTTCTTTTCTTTATTTTTTATTTTTTTTTAGGTAACGGAGGGCATCCCTTGAGGCAAGAACTAGTCCCTTCGGGTGTCCACCGACCACTCACAGTTTTCCCTATGGACACCAGGGTAAGTCAAGGAGTGGGAATTGAACACAACGATAGGGAGCAAACCCAGGATGCTAGCCAACTGCATGCTCAAAGTTATCAAGGCTCTAATACCACTTTACGAAGTTAGAAGAATCAATCATTACTTTGCAGCTTGAAGATAAGTTAGATTACACTCCGATCACCGTCAGAGTCAAGGTTTCTTATAGAGAAACCAAGGGAAAGCTCCTACAAGTCACTAATCCAGCAACTAAAAACTAACTGAAAGAACTAGATTCAAGAAAAAGCATCAAGGATTCTTGTCATTGTTACATTTCATGACCCCCTTGCACCCTTTATACAGACCTCTTAATAATCACCCTAACAATGACATGCATTGGAAACAAAATTATTCAATTCCCTATGCAACTAACTTACAACAATAACTATAGTCACACATGAAAGACTGAAACATTTACTTTTTCCTATGCAACTAACTTACCCACCTTGAATCATAGCAAACTTAGGAAATTTCAAGCCAAAGCACAAAGAACAGTTCTCTATGACCTTTTTACCATAACAAATACCTTTCAGTTGCTTGATGATGGCCTTTTGTTGAACTTGATCAAACTGAAACTCTAAACACTTCTAGTAGATTCTCCAAGCTTCCACATATCCAAAATCAGCCTAATCTAATGGTTAGATATTAACAAAAATAGTCAAATTGCCTTCTTTTTATTCCTCCTCTTCGATTAAGGAATAGTCTTTTGTAATGTGTTTACATAATTTCTCCATCTTTATAATAAAATAGATATGATAAGCAACTAGAATAATTGATTGATCCAAGACTATATGAAAGTAGATCAAAAGAACAAAAATAATACCTCAAGTTCACTGTAATTTTGTATTTGTTTTTTAAGTCTTTCCTGAGAATCATTCACATCCTTCATGAGCTGCTCTTGCAGTGCTTGTTCACGCCCTTTGGCAGCAGCAAGTTCTTGTTCTGCATAACAGAATTGGTCTCGGAATTTCTTCCTCTCAGCTTCTGTAACAAGTAGAACTGTGTCAATGATGTATCACAACAAATTGCAGTTCACTATGGAGTATGGATTAATAAAAAAAATTACTTAAAAAATGAGTACGTTTACAAGAAAATGATACAATCAAGATAAATAAATAATGGAATAATGTCATACAGTACAACCAAGATTAAGAAATGGTATAAATTCATACTGTTCATTCATGAAACATCATCCCAAGATCATATATATCTGATATCATATTTCTATAATACACCAGAGGTGTATGTAATGAAGAATATATCAACTCATATTATCCAAGGTATTAAACTTCGGTTTCGATGTAAACTTCGATCGCTAAGGAAGTTGACTCAATTCGTGGAAGTTTACGGAAGTCCAAAGAAGTTATGAAAAAATTAAAGAAGTCTAGGAAACATTGGACATTTAAAATGAAACTTTAGATATTCAATACTTAAGCATAAATACACATATAGAAGTCATTTTATTACTGGATGCAAGCCTGTAGAATAACAAATGTAAAAATCATGTTAAATGACATGCGTTGTCTATTTATTTGTGCTGCAATTTCTTCTATTTCTCTATATTGTCAAAAAAAATTAACTACATTTTATTTTATTTGTCAAGTGAAGGGAATATGTAAGGCCATTTTTTTTTTATGATTACTCATGTTAATTGTTTTAAAAATCTGAAAAACTTATAAATGCACATGAAAGTTAATAAATAATTGACATTTAATTTAGTTTCTAAACCTATTTCTATATGCGATTGATGAGCTCAATGCTTTTACAAGACTAAATCAATATGGGAAGAGGAGGAGATGATTAAATTATCGGAGACTCTGCATCAAGAGAAGGAAGAGAGGACTATAATTTTATTTAACTGTGAAGTTGATGTAATTAAGTAAAAATAAGTTGATGCAATTTTATATAAATGTGCAGGATCCTTGTTCAAGTTTTAATTTTTTTTTATGTAAACAAGTAGGACCTCTATGTATATTGAGTATTGAGTGTTGTTTAAGTGATTACAAGTTTAATGCAATCAAGCAAGACCTCAATGCCAAAATACAAATTACAAAAGTTTTTTTTCCTATTTATATTTTTTTAACGAGTTAGAAAATCTAAATATATTTTTTTACAATTATAAATTTTTTTTTTTATTTGTATGAGTCGTGACTATGAGAGTGAGAGGGAGATAGAGAGGACCATGAATAGCATTAGATGTGAATGTTTAAATAATATTTTTTTTTTATCTATAAGTAATATTTTGTAATAAGTTATATTGTTTAGTAATTTTATATACCATATAATATTCTTTTTTTAAAATGACACATCATTTTTAGAAATTTTTTGTACTAAAATATTATGTTAACTTATAAATTATAGTTAACTGATTTGTCAAAATGTTAGTATATTTCAAAAATCCATTACAGACATAATTTTACTACCTATAAAATGTACAAGAAAAGAGAAATTATGAGGGTATTTAAATAATTTTTAATTTATGAAATACAATTAGGAATTTTTTTAACATTACTAAAAAAATCCATTTAGACATAATATACTAATAATAAAGTTATTAGTATAATAAAATTATAATTTGTAATAAGTTTAATTCTAGCAACATGTTCTTTTAAATTGTGGTTAAGATACCCTAATTCTTAGGGTTAGTTTACAGCGAGTGAAACTAGCATTACCTTATTTTAATTAAAACTTAAGAGATTGGATCACAACCAAATCGCACCCACAGGTCTACATGGTCCCTTTTTACCTCCATAGAATGTGGTTAAGATACACTAACCCTTAGGGTTCAAAATTCTAACCTTGGTTTTTAGAATAAAATAAAATAAAAAATATTAACCCTAAGAGTTAAAAATTCTTAACAAGGGTTAAATACTTTTTAATATATATATTTTTTAAACTAAGGTTATATTATTTAACCCCAAGAGTTAGTAAATTTTAACCACAATTAATAGGGGTTAAATTGGCTGTGAATCTTAACCACAAAATTAAAAAAATCGAACAAAATGTGAGTGCGATTGAACTTGAGGAGAGTTCAATTGAAAATCAAACCAATATGTTAATGCGATTGAACTTGAGGAGAGTTCAATCGAAATTGGCTGTCATCCAATCAAACTTAAAAACCCCATTTGTATTCAATCTCTCATAACACAGTCTCAAGCACTCGACAGAAAAAGAAGAGGGGAGAGGGAAAACGAAGACATTGGCTTCTAAGGTTTCTGCAATCGGCGATGGAGATGGTGATAGCGACAGCGACGACAAAAGGCCACGACAATGGCAATGGCGATTGCACCCACAAGTACCCTATTCTTTCATCTTCTCTACTCTCTGCCTTTTTCCCCCTTTTTTTACTTCTAAATCAGAGATTGTTTGCATGTTGGCCATTGGGATTCTTGATTCTTCACATTTAAAGAAGAATGAATGTTTGAGGAGTTTTCTGTAGCCACTCGATTTGGTTTGATTTTTTTAAAGATTGATTTCAGTCCGTGATCATTTTTATTTAGTTTTGGGGATGCTGCTTGCACGTCTGCCATGGATGGTTGCTGCTCCAAAGTTTTACAGTCTGTAAATTTAGTTTTACTGACTTTTCTCTACACTTCATAAACTTCCACTGAAGTCTAGCATTTTCTCAACATATTTTGTCTGTTTCGGTCGAAGTTCAACGAAGTTTACCAAAGCTCGCAACGAAGTCTGGTATTTTTAAAATACAAGTTGATTTTACTTCGGTCACCACCGAAGTCGACTCAATTCGGCCGAAGTTGACCGAATTGAATCGATATTTGACACCTTGATATTATCAAACTTGCCATTGGATGAGTTTGGAACTAATGAATCCCTGAGAAATTTAATTCAATGTTAAACACATGACATAACGGGATGATTAATAAAAGATAAATGAAAATGCAATTCCATGTTAATCCATAAGATTATTGATAACTCACTAAAAATAACTGTATAGAAATGTTTTAGGGGATCTGAGAACTGAGAGTGTATAATCAAGGCAATTAATGAGGCTATGCAACATGTTCGAGCTGTCCAATTTATGATAATCCATATAGAAATTTAGTTAGGAATGTAAATACTCAGTGAATAATCTACACAACCAATAAGGTTAAGCAACATCTTGGAGCTATCTAATTACTGACGACCCACCAGCCTTGCAAAAGTCATCATTCAGTGCCTCCAATCTAGATTGATAATCACGTACTTGCTTTTCCGCACTGCCCAATGCATCCAGAAACTCTGATTTGACCTATGAAAATGACAAGAAAAATATTCTAAGCAACAAAAGAGCAGCTGGATGCACTAAAGGAATGTAGAGAGAAATACGGGTTAAAGAAATGCAAATCCACAGCAGACATTCAATATATAAAACTTCCAATAGACAAATTATAAATATAGAATATAAATTAAAAGACATCTGATCTAGAAGATTACTTGTATGAACAATGAATGCATGGAATTAGAAAAGGAAAGATGAGAACAGGCAACTAACTGGCCGTTAAAAAAAACAATCGTACTTTAAAGTGATTTTTTCTCCCGAGGGCATGATGCCAAAGTGTGGAGGTAACACAAGTCACAAACTGTTAGAAACAAAGTGGAAACAATTCTAGCAAAAGGGGAAGTGAAAGGGAAGATTTCTTCTTCGTGGAAAAATCAAAGCGGTAGGATTAATTTAAGCCTTGACAGATTGTCAAAAGTGTTTTCGACTCCCACGGGCCGGCCCGCAAGCTGCGGGTCTAAGGACTCCAACCAAGCAGAAATACAATCATGTTTTCAAGGTCTGCTTATATCTTTAAAAGGCATTTTAGTATTTTACAGTTCATTGGTGATTGAAGAGAATTCATTTAGTGACATTCCGTGGGTAGTGTGCGCGGACAATGGAAATGGGTAAAGTAATTGATCACATCCGGAAGTGGGGCTGATAAGGAACATAGTCAAAAATATTAGGTGTATCAACAGGTATCACTCGATGCCGAGGTGTCGTGTGATTACACTCTTCCAATCGAGCATTTACTTGAGCCTCCGGCTGTATGTTTTTGTCCAGATTGGAAATACTAACTTTCTAAAAATATAATAAATATGGTCTTCTATATCGATGTTACGATCTCATACGGACTTAAAACCCTCACGATGCCGAGCTGCTTTTCCTTTCGAATTCGATAGAGCCACTCGGTATTTAACCATACTGATATGAAACTGATAGAGATCGAATCGAGGCCGGTAACCACTATTTTGAAGGTATGTTTTTCACTCCTATGTTTTGCAATGTACAACTCTAAATGTTGAAAGAAGAAAAATAGTTAAGATATAGCTATATCGCTAGGCATTATTGGTCAAATTCATGAATCTACAACCATTGGAATAGAATTATATATATATCATCTCAGTTAGTATTTTACTTTTGAAAGAGAAACTCGAAAATTTAAAAATAGTGCTACTTATTAGCATTACTACTAGTAGTTAACCTTGATATAAATATATATGATGAGCATATGGTAATATATCAAAAATATAGTTATTTTTTTATTTTTTTATTTTAGAAAATAAGTGAACGACAAAATCCAATTAAAAAATTAAACACCACGAGTAAGTTGATATGGGGCAATGGAAAGTCATCTATGGAGTAAGGGGGCAAGCCTTGTTCATGTCGTGGAAATCTATGCAAACAGCTTTATGGTAAAGTCCCATTTCTCTCCTTAGGATTTCTTCATTACTCGGACAATGTTAGCAAAACCCCTAGTCCCATCACTCCCATCAAAGGGGTAAAGCACTACTCTATTGTCCATGTTTGCAACCCGAGTCCCATCAAAGGGATAAACCACTACTTCTCTTGCCCAGAGCAGAAGGAAGATTCAATTAGTCAATGGGTGATCTATTAAATCCATAGACTAATGCTTATATTTAATAAATAAATTTGTTTTAACATTTTATATTAAAATAAAAATAAAAACGAGAATTCAAAAATAAACCTTTTAAATTTCAATGCAATGTTGTGGGGTAGATTAGTATATGAGTGATCTATTAGATACATAGACTAATCCTAATTTTTTAATAAATAAAATTTATAACTAAATTTTAATAAAGCAATAATATTTTTAATATAAATAATGGTTAAACATGGCTTCATTCTCTTGCTAGTTGCTAGTAAGGCCTCTTAAAATATATTCCACCATCTTTAATCTCATGGAAAATCTGGAAGGAGCAATGCAATCGCAGATTCAACAACGCCTTTCGCTATAGATCTATTATCATTATCAAGGTTTGTGAATGGCTAAAGGAATCATTTGACATTATGACTAAAGTTAAGCCAGTTACACACGAAATGAAGAGAATTCTCTCCAGCTGCATGGTATTCAGCCAATTTTGCCTCGCCCTAGAAGATTCATGATTCATCCTTGCCAAATGGGTTAAATCTCCTTATGCCTTCTAAAGCTTCATATAGATGGGGCTCACAAGGGGTAATCCACGGATGGCCAGGGTGGAGGTATTATTAGAGACCAGCAGAGTAACTTTATCACTGCCTTCATGATTCTTGCTCGAAAACTGTTGCAGAATCGAGATTCAAGAGCTCCCTTTGATGGGTAACCTTTGCAAGGGTATGAACAAATCCAATGTTATTACCAGCATATTGGGGGTTCCTACTTCCTAGAGAGCAAGGCTGCCATATTCCTAGATAGAATTGGTCTTCCGAATGTTCGGATTCGAAAATCTTAGATTTCCACTGGAATCATATTGGATTTTCTAGGGGTCCACCTTCTTTGTAATGTTTTCTTCATCTGATAAACAGGTACACACATTGGATGGTATAATTTATATATATATATATATATATATACAAAAAAATGAACTGAAGTGACGAAGTAGGAGGACCTAGCTAGTGAGATTTTAAATATTTCAATGAAATGATGGGAAGAGTGGAGCAGAAATTGAAAAAGAGATTACCATCTGACGACATTGATAAGTGCAGAGCATCTGCTCGGAGGGATCGTGAGATGATTCCGGCAGGGGATCCTCATAGATCACGAGACGGCGATCGGAACCAGGGCTTTCAGGAGCTATAGAATCCGCCCTTCGTTTCCGAGGAGGAGGAGTTCTTAGAATCATCTTCCAGGTTGAGACCTCTAGGGTTTCTCTCAACGGCTCTTTTTTCTCTCTCTCTCTCTCTCTCTCTGTTCTGTGGTTTTAAATGAAGGAAATGAAAGAACCGCAGGTTTTAAAGCAAGGCGTCATCATCAACGAAGCAAATAAAATAATAGACAGACTCGCCCCGATTTATGAAAAGCAATGACTTTGGAACGTGTCTTTTTTCAACCTTTATCAACCGTGTTTAAAATTTAAAAACTCTTATTTTTTCTTTTCTTCTGTATCTTTACTATCTTTCTTTTCTGTATCTTTATCTTTACTATTATACTCCGAGATCTTTGCGTAAATGAATTTTCTAAAATTCCTAAAATACCCTTATATAAAAACAAAACATTAATTTAATATTTTACTTTAATTCCTAAACTACCTCTGGTCTTTATTTAATGTTTTTCTTTAATTCTCAAACTATTCCTTGCTCATCCACCTATTTAGAATCACAGTCGATCGCAATTGAACTTGGGGAGAGTTCAATCGCACATGTAGGTTAACACGTGTCCCTTTTAACTCCTATTAACTATGGTTAACTTCTTCCCCTCGTGCTCACGTGCATCACACGTGCCACTAGCAAGTTCAATTGTACCCACAAGTAAACACGTGCCCCTTTTAACTCCTATTAACTATGGTTAACTCCTTTCCTTCGCTCTCACGTGCATCGCACGTGCCACCCGCTAGTTATTTATAAAAGGAGAGGCTGGCGTAGATGATTTTTCAGAAATTTCCATATTAACCTTTTATCTTCCTTATCTTTATTATTATAATGGGAGAGGCTGGCGTTGATGTTTTTCTGAAATTCTCATATTACCCTTATATAAAAACAAAATTTTGATTTAATATTTTGCTTTAAAACTCAAACTACCCCTTGTATTTGATTTTATTTCCAAACTACCCCTTGCTCATCTATCTATTTAGAATCACAGCCAATCACGATTGAACTCGGGGAGAGTTCAATCGCCCTCGTGGGTTAAGACGTATCCCTTTTAACTCCTATTAACTGTGGTTAACTCTTTCCCCTCACTCTCACGTGCATCGCATATGCCACTAGCAAGTTCAATTGCACTAGCGGATTAACACTTGTCCCTTTTAACTCCTATTAACTATGGGCAACTCCTTCCCCTCGCTCTCACGTGCATCGCACGTGCCACCTGCTAGTGATTAAATAATGAGTGCTCTTACGAGCACCCCCACTAATTTCTTTTCATACTCCAAAACTACAATTATTTTATTTTGAGAATCTCATGTTCTATACGCACCCGAAACCCCTGCTTTTTTGAAACCTCGATGCCCCTATTGCTCCCACCCATAAGTTATTCTTTCTTCTCTACTCTCTTCTTCTTTTACTGTACCATAGTATATTCGGTTTGCTGATCTGTTTCTTAGGGATGTGAGAAGATAAAGATTGGTTTTTAAAGATCAAACCTTTTTTTTTTCTCTTTTGGTTTTTTTTTTGGGGGGGGTTCGTGGCTTTGAGATGAGCGGGTGTTTTTGCATGTTTTGAATCATCCAATTACGAGAAAAATGGTGTGAAGAAGGTTTTGCAAAGGCAGGTTCAGCTACTCAATCGCATCATGTGGGCAGGTTCACTTGAGGTCATCTCTTTACTCTCTTAGATTTGCTTGTTTGGGGTGTGATTTAGTTCTTCTTGTTGGAAGTTTTGATTACCTTGGATGTTTATTGGCAGGGGCGGAGTCAAGAATTTTTCATTGGGAGGCCAAAATACATGTATAAAAGAAAAATTATTTTGAGGGTACGGAATTTGGGGGTTCAAGGGCGTAGCTTTCAAGAAAAAAAAATTTTGGGGTAGTTTTTTTATTTTGAGAATTTTTTTTCCCAGTAATGTTTGAGGTCGCCACGTGTCCCTATTAATTCCCTTTAATTGTGGTTAAGATTCACTCACCTATTCTTGGTTTTTTTTTTAAATATTAAATTTCTTTTCGAACCCTAGTTTAAAATTCACTAACTCCTATGGTTAAAATTATTTAAATATTTTTTTCTAAAACCCAAGGATAAGTAGGTAAACCCTGAGATTGGGTGAATTTTAACCATAGTTAAGGGGTGTCAATAGAGACATGTGGTAACCTCAAGGACATAAGGGGACTCCATTGAGGGGCCCACTATATATGACCAAAAAATTGGGGGGGGGGGGGGGGGGGGAGGGAAAAATTTGAAGGGCCCACTGTTCCCCCCCCCCCCCCCCCCTCCCCCGCGGGGGCACGTGGCTCCACCCCTGTTTATTGGTGTTGAATGTTTGTTTATGTTGTTTTAAGTGTCCTGAAAATGAGTTTTTAGAATATTTGATCTGATTGATCTCTAGGTGGTTTAGTTGATTTGGGTGGTTTGATGAATCACCGTTCCCGCATACAGTGATTGTTAATTTGCAAGGGGGCTCGTCTACAACTCTCTTTCTGCCGATCTGGTGGACGACTAGAAATCTATACATAATTTTTTTACTTTTAGTGTGCTCACAGAATATAATGCATTGAATGGTGTATTATCAATATGATGTATAATAAGAAAATATTAGTGTGTTCATAGCACCACCCTAAATAATCTAACCTCAATTTTCAAAAAGAAAAAAATTAATATGAGAGAGTTGACAATTAAAGGACTCAGTGAGTGCGATTAATCTCTCCCGAATTCAATCGTATTAGACAGATCTGGATTCTGGACCTAAAACAATAGGTGAAAACTCGGAATAACAACTTATACATGCCCCTTGAACCAAAACCAAAAAACTACACATGCCCCCACCATATTGTTTTCCACATGAGGGGCAAGTCCGCTCCAAAGGGCTCAGACTTCGATGCACCAATCGGTTGGATTACAGAGTCATGGGCTAGGTCTTGAGTAGGAGTGCCAATGGGCCGGGCACCTGCACCCGAAATAGCCAAATTTTTTAGCCCTGCTTGATAAGTGGAAGCCAGCATAATTTAGGTGTCAGGCAATTAGGCAAAGGCTTGGTTGATTGAAGCCAAGGCCCAATCTAGCCCGGCAGCATCCTATATATATTATTAAGAATAATATATGTCTACCCCTTAAACCTAAGTATTGAAATATAATGTTTTTTATTGTTGCTTTGTGTGATATCAATTTTATCTTTAATGACATGTGGTTTTCTTAATTTAAACACTATGTTTCTCTTTATGTTGACAATGTTATAACCCTGAGCCGGCTAGGGCTTGAATCATACGAGCCCTATAAGAGTCTGAGCCGGGCTTGGGCTCAATATTTTTCACTCTTGACATTGGGTGCCCTGGACAGCCTTATGTCCAGCCTATTGACAGCCCTAGTCGAGGGTCAATCCTCCACCAAGCCCTAAAATCGAACCTGGCCCATATATAAAAGATTGAACCTAACCCAATAAGAAACTAATTGTCCCAAACGTTCTAGCCTAACTACGTTTAAATTAAATAAATAATGATTAAATAACAAGTGCCTTATGTTTCAAATTGTACCAAACATAAACACCACCTAAATCCAATACCTCAACCTACTCCGTGAAAAGTCAAGACAAGTTGAGGTGTAGGATTAGAAATTGTCGCACTCTAGTTTAATAACTCGAGTAGATCGACGGGTCAAATCTGTTGACCCAAAAAATAGACCCCTTGCGGGTCGGTTTGACCGTTTTCCAAGGAACCCCTCATCGGGTCAGTTCAATCTTTAAACTCGTTGTCTGTCTAGGAAGAATCTCTTATTAGTGGCACCCTCTCTAAATTGAGTTGTGGTTACTCAAGAGTCAAGACAGCAAGAAGCAGAATAGATATTCGATGATGTTGGTGATAGCTTGCAGGCTCTTCGCCTTCACTAGTGATGAAGCTCTTGTTAATCAGTCATGTAACAAATTCAAGCTATGATGTGTTTAGTGGCGCTAATGGTGCCTATAGTCTTCTACCCCCAGTACACTGAATCCCTTGGCCTTTTTTTTGTCCTTTTTTTCTAGACTATCACCTTCATGATTAATTAATAGGTTTTCTATAGAACAATAGAAACAGATAGGTGATAACTCTATATTTCCTCTTTTCTTTGTATTGGGTTGGTTATAGTGTTTTCATAACCGAACCAGTTGCGTCACTGGTTAAAGGTTCGGCCAGCCCAAATGAACCATAGCCTTTTATCCTTTTAAAAAAAAATTCTTTATTTTTGGCCGATTTTCCTTGTTAAATCACTGATTCTCCGGTTGGTAAGCTACTTTGACTCCATTTATTTGCACATAAATGATTTTACGACGTAAATCATTTACGAATGAAAAGCTTTTACGAAGAAAGTTGAATTTTCTACTTTTTTTTTTGTTGTTTGGTGGCTTCTTGAAATGAAGGCAAAAAAAAAATGTATTAAAGATATACAAAAATACAAATTTTCAACAAATTTTTTTTTTAAAATCCATGAATAGGGTACTTTCATAATTTTTAAATATATTTAAAGAGATGAAGATTTTAAGAGAAAATAACTTACGAATTTTGAAATATATGTCATTTTCCGCAAAAGTGTTTCTTTTCTGTAAAATATATTATTTACAAAAAAATTTAAGTGTAAACAAACACACATAAATGACATTTTCCACGAAATTGACTTGTTTTTCCTTATATTACATCGAAACAAATCGAGCACAAAGATTAAAAAACTTAATAAATTAAGAATACTAATAGATATAAATATTTAACTATTAAAGATATTTTAATTTACTAGTTTTCAATTATATGTTTAAACATCTATTGAAAAACTCACAAATATTACTTGAAGATATGTGCGTATGTGCTCTTAGGATGTTTTATATGTAAATTATAAGATAATGTAAAATATAATTTAAATTGTAACTATTCTATAACTAATTAATATACACAATGCATTTAAAAATACAAATAAAATTAATTTATTTTAGTGCACTACCAACCATCCACCAAGATTTGAAATCGCGTTTATATAGGTAATTTTGGCCCTCCAAATGCAATCAAAATTTCTAAAATTTTAAAATATCGGCAAAAAATTTCAAAAAAAATATTTTAAAAATATTTTATTAAAATTAACACTTCACAAAATTTTAGAAAAAATCGGTCAAATTTTTGGAATATTTTGCACCAAACAATATTTTATTAAAATGTAATATATTTATATCATATTGTTATTTTATTTTTTAAAATAAAATTTAGTTTCTTTGGAATTTCAATAAAATTTTCAGAATATCTTGCTATAGTATTAAAAACCCAAAAAAAGTATTAAAAAAATTCTAAAATTTAGATTGAAATTTCAAAATTTTACCCGATATCTGTCAAAATAAAATATGAGTGATATCGATTTCATAGGATGGGAATGAAACCGAAATTTCGCAAAATCTGAGCAGGATTTCGAACCTTAATTGCCATCCACTATCAATTATTAGAGATATTAAAATTTTTGATATATATATATATAATATTAATTAACATTTATCTAAGAACTCGCAAATATTACTAAAAAACAAATGTTAATATGGGTGTAACCTTTTCTCAAGTTGTGTGTACTCACATCTATAAACTATATCAATGCATGAGTTATTTGATTGTCGTATGAGAGTTGTCGAAGAACCCTCTTTTTAAACCTTTACAAATGAACTTGATTTAGAATTGAGCTCTACTTATTGTTGTCAATTTTACTCTCTTTTTCCCAATCATAATCTCCACTTTTTTAATTAAAGTTATAGACACCTCTTGCTCAAAAATCTATTTTTACTTTCTTTTTATTTTCTATTATTTTTCAAGTAGGAGTTAGTTGCTTATTATGCAGTAGTTGTCGATGAACTTTTGATTACAAAACAACCATCTACCCAATATTATTATCAAGTTCCACTTTTTTCTCTACCTTACTACACGCGCTTCCTTCTTTGTTTTTTTACAACTTCTGCTGGTGCCTTATAGACTCAGACCAACTAGCTAGTATTACTAAAAAAATAAGTGTCAATCCATTTAAATTTTCTCTCAATTACATGTTTAGGTGGTATCCACATCAAACGCCCACTCTACTTAGTCTCCCAATTGACTAATGTAATAAGATGTACGTATGGGTTAAGTTGGCTTATTGGGTCAAGGGTTACTGCTTGACCCGTCCAACCAAATCATTTGCCACCTAGGAAGCACGGATACGACCATACTTAGATACGGTGATACGATACGGGTATGGCAATACGACAGAAATTATGAAAAACAATTAAATTTTACCTTAAAGTGCTATATCCAATATGTATCCGATAATACGGGTACATTTTCATTTTCAAAGTATCCGTGCTTCCTAGTTTGCCACCCTTTCTTAAAAATGGAGTGCTAGTCTCTAGGTGTAACACATTGTCCGTGCTACCCTTCAATTAGGTTAAGAAGACAATTTATTTCAATAAAAAATTATGAGGGAAAGTAGCAACATATGTCACAACTATGGTGAAAGTTTGGAAGTTAATTTGCACATATGGGCTAAGCACTTCTCTTCATAAAATCGTACTTGTAAATGTCTTTAAGATGTCGACGGTTGACTTGAATCATTGTGCAAAACTTTCCCTTCGGTTTTTGCCACTTTAACGGCAACGGCTTTACATCCTTACCGAATATTAGTGAGTTGCTTGGGCAGTTTTGTTATTATATGGGAAAATTTAGGCTATTTTTATTGCAAGAAAATACTACACTGTAAAGGTAGGGATGACAAAAACCATATATGGACAATATGGAAAATGTATGACAACAACTATGGACAATAAGGAAAATCCTAGTGATCTATTTATCTTGTTAAATCAATTTCACGTGTATCCCGGAGGTATCGGTTCCATTCCCGAGAGGGTGAGAGTTTGTATATACTCTCCACCCGCCTACTAACTGAACAAATACCAACACTTAACCGGCGTTGCAGCCTAAATATATATCTGGAACAAAAAAAAAAAACAATTTCACGTGTTATCAAAAAGTGATTTGACCTTCACCTAACAATAATATTATGAATTTTGCTTAGTTAGCAACATACTCTTTTGTTGTAATCCTCCATTTTGGACAAGTAGATACGAATTTTATGGTGGGGCCTACCGGCCTATAACTAGCTAATAAAAAAACCATTGTCCTTCTTGCCCCTAAAAAGGGGAGAGTGCAGTGTAATTAAGGAGAGTGTGGCTAGCACTCTCCTAATAGTGTAAGAGGTGGGGGACTTAGAA
This sequence comes from Tetracentron sinense, assembly GCA_015143295.1. Lineage (NCBI taxonomy): Eukaryota > Viridiplantae > Streptophyta > Magnoliopsida > Trochodendrales > Trochodendraceae > Tetracentron > Tetracentron sinense. The sequence continues at coordinate 1,292,009 of CM026556.1, forward strand.
GTATAAAATACATGTCGTCCTTAATTATTAATTATTTTGATAGTCTTTCCTCTTTTCTACCTTTTGCTTTCGTGCCTCCCTCCCTTTCTCTCTCCCCCTCCTCCATCCCTAACCTAATTCTCTGATCGATCTTCAACACCTCACCTTCTTCACCAAATTCACCTCTGAATTTGGAGAAGATCTCTCTCTATATCTAGTGGGGTTTCTCATGCATATTTATAGATCAGTTGTGCTAGTTACTGCCTAGGCTTTAATTTAGACTCAAGGTCTGCTAACTTTGGAGGTAGGATCGAAAATATATAGAAGGAGGAGGAGGAGGAGAAAAAAGAAGATCCTTTAATTTAGAGGTGGAAGATGACTCCAGCTAATCTATCAGGGCAGTTTGGAGATACCACTTACACTAAAGTATTTGTTGGGGGTTTAGCTTGGGAGACCCAGAGGGAGACCATGAAGAAATATTTTGAACAGTTTGGAGAGATTTTGGAGGCTGTAGTGATCACTGACAAGATCACTGGAAGATCCAAAGGCTATGGATTTGTAAGTTTCTATTCTTTTATTAGTAAATCCTCTCTCAATATTCGTTTCTCCTTTTTTCCTACTCCTTATTTTCTGGGTCTTGATTCTATTATTTGTATTTTTATGAAAACTATCTCTAGATAGTTTGATGCATGTCAAAGATCTAGAGGCCAGTGGCTATTTTTATAGAGGAATCTACACCCAAAACTATCAAAAGAAATCAGAAAGGAATCAGGATCCACTTTTTCTTTTTTCATTTTTGTTTAAGAAGTTAAGTTTTATCCATTTTAGGTAACTTTTGGCGAGTCAGAAGCCGCCATGAGAGCTTGTGTGGATGCTGCTCCTGTGATAGATGGGAGGAGGGCTAATTGCAATCTTGCTTCTTTGGGTGTTCAAAGATCTAGACCTTCAACCCCACAACATGGTATCCACACTTTTTCTTTTTAGTTCCTTTAATTTCCTTTTCCTAATTCTTCTCTGCTATGTCACTATTCGATCTCTTTTCTTTGATTTTTTTCTCGGTTGAGATTTTCTTTGCTGTTTTAAAGTGAATCAACCATATATATGGGGATTATATAATCTACTGGATCTAGTTTAGATAAAAATGAATATGTGCATGATTCTGCTTATAACTTTCTAGAACTATTTCTGATGTTAAGCACAGTAATAATATTCCTCAGCAATGGAAAATATATTAGTTTCATTTCATTAAGATAAAATTAGTATTAAAATTTTGTTACAAAACCAATTAAGAAAAAATAAAGATAAGTAACCAAATGAAAAAAAAAAAAAAACAGATATAGTAATATGAGGTGGTTGGGTAGATTGAGCAATCAGCTTATTTGTTTCTTTTTTACAAAAAAAATAATAATAAATCTGAATATTAGATGGAAAAACTAACTAAGATAGAAAATGGGTTCTTACTAAATGTAGGAGAAGGCATATTTCTTTGAAGGAAAATTCTTATATATATAGTTGGCTTTTAAATATATTTCCTTTTTTTTCTTTTTTTTTTCAGGAGGGGCCAGGAAATTCAGGGTAATGAACTCTTTTCAGACAGGGCTTCAAGGTGGAGTGGGAACAGCTTTTCATTCCGCAGCAACCTTCCCTCATTATGGCATCCAGCAAGGGATTCCTTATAATGTATATGGGTAAGCTTCATACCAGCTACATATGGGAAGGTGCACGTGCATGCCAGTTTATGAGCATTCAAAGTAGTCATGTCATGTCATGCATGTTCATTCTTATACATCATTATGGATCTCTCTCTCATCTCTCATATGGATGGACATCAATGCCACACCATCCGTACCTCTCTCGACACACGTCTATTAACGGATGGGATCGATTTGGTCTTCCTCTCACGGAAAAAAACAGTCTAGCCTATACCGGAAGCTCCGTTTTAAATTTTTTACTCTTTTCGTAAAATAAATTATTTTTTTTAAAATCAAGGTTACATGACTAAGCCCTAAGAATACGTACTTAATGAATCTTAACAGAGAGTTAAGGAGTGTTAAAAGGGACACACTAACGATTTTGTTATGGTGATGGCCAGACCAAATCCCATTCCTCTACTAATGCAATGTTTTCATGTGTGTTTGCGCATTGACATACATGTGGGGTCGAATATTCACAAAATGCATGCTCTATTATACGATAAATGAGACGCAGCATGTGCAAGCCAGCTCGCACGAAAGGACGTGCCATCTAACAACGCATGGTCGTTCATACTCACGTCTCACACTTTCTGTTAATAATAATAAAAGTATATATTAACAAGCTTTTTATTCTAATTTCAGGTACTCTCCATACTCACCAGAATACACTTATCCTACGGTTTGTACAAATCTCAATCTCTCTCTCTCTCTCTGGGAATGATATTGTTCAAAATTTTAAGTTTTAATAGGTTTAGCCAGCTAAGTTCCCGACTCCGTCCTTAATTAAGAAACTTAACGAGCTTTAAAATTGCTTATTCTCCACTTGGGGTCGGGTCAGTTTTGTGTAAGTGAAAGAATCCTCTCAAACCCAATCAAGTTATCAATGGGTTGGATAAGACAAACCCAAATTGGCCAGCAAGAGACCCCTCAATCTAAACCCACCGGCCACCAGTCTACCCTACAAATAAATAATTAAATATTTAACAAATCATTAATTATACATAAAATATACCATTTCTATTTAATAATTAAATATACTCATAATTTAATTAAAACAATATTTAAACTTAATTTTAATATAATATGTAAAATAATATATACGTAATTAATAGATATATTATAATTTAAAAAAAATCATATTTATATTATTTAAATTACAATAACATTTAATATTATAATTGATGTTTAGTAAACATATTATTTTTATACGTATACATATGTCAAATTATATATTATTAGGTGTGAATGTGATGGCCCATTGTGTACGGGTAACTATTCTCGAACTAGATACAATTATAAAAATATTTATGAGAACCCAAGCCAAAGTTTCGAAACCGCAACCCCAACCCATGTAAAAGTCAGGCGAGTTGAGGAGTCGGGTTGAAAATTCTAACTCCCATCTCCAGTTATTCACCAAATAAACTTTTAATCATATTTCAAATTCAGGTTTGTGTTATCATACACTCTTAGTTGAACAATTAACTGTTCATCTACAGATCTTTAAAGTAAGACTAAGTAAACTTAGAAACGTTCATTTGTCATTTTAAAATTGAGCAATAGTTGGCTCCACTGGCGAGGAGCGAACTATTGCTCCTCGCTCTCACATTGCCGACCCTTCAACTCCCATTTATTCGGGTTAGTTTTTTCAACCTTTAGTTAAAGTTATTTTATTTTATTATTCTAAAAACCAAGGGTAGATGGGTGAACCCCAAGTGCGGATGAATATTAACCACAGTTAAATGGGTTAAAAGAGGGACACATGGAAAATGGGAACCGAGACGCCCTCCTCACGTCACCGATTGAGGAGGTGATTATTTTCCTTTAAAATTGGCATGTAATTTTGAAATTCGGTACAGCCCATCCTTTATAGTAGGCTGCCACTACAACTTGTAGTAAGCGGCCATCTAAAAATGGATATGTGACTGTGATTTCATGAAATTTGGAAAAATTCTTTCAAGACGAGTCTTTTGAGAAACACGGGACAAAAAATCAACCTCAATGGAGATGTGTAGACTCTCCTATTGAACATCGGAATGGCGCGTGCTGGTCTTTAGGGTTCATCTAACCCAACCTAGGCAGGGGTGAAGCAAATAATTTTTCATTGAGGGGCCGAACTACATGTATTAAGAAAATTAATAGGATTGGGGTATGAGGTCTTGGGGGTTTGGTGGCATAGCCCTAGGAATTTTTTTTTAAGTAATGGATCCATTGTGATCATAAAATTCATTAATGTTGCATTCTAAAAAGGAATTCAGTAAGAAGAAAAAGTGAAAAATATTAGCCGATTTTCATTGGTTCCTACCCACCATTTTAATACTCATTAACTTTGGTTAAGATTTATTCATCTCTAGGGTTCATCCATTTAAACTTGGTTCTTAGAAAAAAAAATAATAACTTTAAATTGGTTAAGCTTAACCACAGTTAAAGGGGATGAAATGGGAAGACATGTAATCAAATGTGGGGTAGGCTAATCACTACTCTAAAATTATTATATTTTTATATTATAGAGATTGTTTTTTAACACGTGTTTTCCGTGTTCACTGAAACATGTGCTCCCCTGCTTGACAGATCCCTTTTAACATTCATTAATTAATTGTGGTTAAGATTCTCACCCCTAGAATTTTATACATCTAGTCTTGATTTTTATTAAAGAAAATTAACTCCTAAGATGATAAAATCAATTCCTTTATATTATACATATAAACAAATTAACAAAAAAAATTTCACTATATACAAATTTTATATATTATGTATTTTTTTAAAATTATACAATATAATTTATTGAAATTTCAAAAAAAAATTGGGGGGAATGGTCCCGATTGCCCTGGCTCTGCCCCTGAACCTAGGTTATTGGAAATGCTAATTTTCTTACATCCAATTGGAGAACTTATACATTATGGTTATGACTGATTTTTCATCATGTGTTTATAAAGGGACCCACCTTAGATGATATTTCTCGAATTTCAAAAATATTTAGCGGGAGCGCCAACTCTCTCTCTCTCTACCCTTTCTCTCTCTATATATAAAGGTAGAGCAATTCAATCATCTTCATAATTTCCACCCCTCTTTTAAATTCGTTCTCGCCTCCAGCTGGTTTTCTCCTATGGTAGGACGTATGCAGTATGCCTCCTAGTTTAGTCCAGTGATAGGCTGTATGTCACATTTGAGAAATGACCCAGGTTCGTGTTTAACTAATGTGACAGTTAAAAAGTCCACCATTTATAATAATCTAACTCTTAAAACTATTAACCGGGTTGTGGCCTAACCATATAACTTGTACATAAAAAAAAATGACATTTCCATTATCGGTGTGAATGGTCACACCTATTCCATATATACATGTGTGTGCGCGGACGCATGTTTGTCAAATATACTAGCCTCCCGATTTCACATTCAATTTCTATTTCTAGGTTATCCAACAAAAGATCTTTTTTTTTTTTTTGGTAATATCCAACAAAAGATCGTTAGGAGAATAAGTAAGTTATTCTTCAAGTACTAGCTAGGTTATCCAACAAACAGATCGATATGAATAGATTAAGTAAATTAAGAATAACTTAGTGAAGATTTAGCAGTGTTCATTAAAACAACAATGTAAGCATGTTTTCCTCTCATAAACAAAAAGTGTGGCCTTGGCCCTGCTTGGTGTCTACATGCATAAACAAGGAGTACTAGTCGCACTCGCTAAGTAGCGCCATACATTTTTTAACACATAAAACACTAATGATGTATTTTTGGTAAAGAGGCATGGTCTCCCGAGTCCATTTAAGCATTTAGTACGGACTTTTACTGTTTAACATCCATTTATGACAAATACATGATCAAATTCTCAGAGGAGGGTTTGGTACGTAAATTATATAAGACCATGTCTTCCACGTGCAAGTTAGCGGCTTGGGCTAGCATTGGTCTTATATATGTAATCATGTATGCACATGTTAAGCTGGAAAGAGTAACTTAATTTGTTTGGGTAAATATCTGATGCATGCAGAGCTACTATAATGTATACGGAGGAGGGGCAACGACCCAATATCCCATGTACGGGACAGGTGGAGGTGGGATGGTCACAGGCACCAACCCAACGGCCTTGTACCCTTACCTCCAGTTTGGGCAAGGGAGCGGAGGGGCGGCGGCGGCGGCTGCTTATACGGTGGGGCAGGGCTACGGCGTACATTACCCACACCACCTCTTTCAGTATTCACCCATTAACTCAACTGGGTTCCCGCAGCACTACGGTGGAACCATGTCTTTAGCCACCACCCCACCCTCGCAACCAGGTTTGTAATTATTAAGATATTTGTTTGTTTGTTTATGGCTCAGTATTATTAATCTTCTTCTCATGTGGCGGGGTACGTACTAATATCTTTAACAGTGTGTTTTACCCTACAACAGGTGTGACCATGCCTCTTACTGCTCCAACACCTCATCACTACAAGTTCATCCCAAGCCACTTCAATACCCCTTCAACAGCATCATCTGAACATCCTTCGGCTTAACCATGGTTAAATCTCTCTTTCTCTCTCTCTCTCTAACACAAGCTCAAGTTTGGATATTTGGGCGCCTTCCCATGCATGCATCCACATTAGCCCTCCATAGGGGCTAAACTCACTTCTGAATTGGAGGAGATCCATTCAAGCTCCCTACCAAGTGCATGTTTTTTAAAGATGGGCATGCATCATATATACCTTGCATTTAGCTCAAGATGGGTTAAATCATCACGTACGCTACTCAAATTTTGTGGTTCCTTCCAAAGAACCAATACATGTGTACCAAATCACCAACTCAAGCTATCTGATCATGAGCTAAGTTGAAAACAACCCCTCTTCTCTTTAATTTAGCCCCTGGAAAGGTTAAGCAAAACGACCCCCTCCCCCCCCCCCCCCCCCCACCTAACTTTTTTTTTTTGAAAGGTAAGATAGGGTTAGGCAGACCCCTACCTAACTTAGGCCTGCAGAAATGTAAATTCAAATTAGCCTTGAACTGGCTAATATTCCTTTTAACTTTAGCTAAGCACCTCAAGAGAGGCAGTTTTAGCAAACCATGGGCTTGGGCATGGGATGCCCTAGTCTTTGTAACATAGATCAATTTCACTAAACTCTCATATAATCTGTGATTAACCAACAAACCACCCATCTTTCCCTCAGGGAAAGGGAAGAAACTCTCACTCACTGTTGCTAATTTTTTTTCTTTGTACAGTCATTGTGGCTAAACTTTTGGAGTTTTAGCCTAATTTCATTAGTCTTGTAGGAGAGGATAATGTTTCCTCTTAGCATTTAGCTTTGACCTCCTGTCAACAACCAAAACTCCATTAATGGCTGTGGAGTGAAAACCCATTTGTAGGAAAATTTTCTTTTCCCCTTTCTCTTTCTCGTTAGTGTTATCCATCACACCTTCGAGGTAGCCCTAGGGAGAGATTTTTGGTCTCTTGGGTTCATCTCCTTTAACTGATCACCAACCATGGTTAGGACTAAGGTTATCATCTTCATCTTCTTAATCATCATCGTTATCGTCGTCTTCTTCTTCTCCTTTTTTCTCTCTTATTGAGACTTCCGGTTTGAGAAGTACCTTGACATTTTTACATGTATAATTTGGAGGTTTGGATTGTAATAAGTAGGCATGCTACCTAAAAAACAAGACTCATTGTCCATCCATCTCTTTTGAGGATGGGTACATTAGTTAATGTTGGAGAAAAACTTTAAAGGTCGTATTGCTCGCTTATTTATGCTAATGTTTTGCTCATGATAAAACAGCGGTAAGGGTGATAGTAAACCCCGCCTAGGGGTGCCTTGTGCACGTGCACATACACATCATTCTACTAATAAAAGTGAAAGGAGTAGGCAAAACTTTATGTTGACTTGATTACCCTTTGCAATTTATTAAAATATTATAATATATAATAATATGTGGGACCCATGAGACTCCTATTAAGTATTAAATCTCCATTTTATTATTTTTAAGGATAGAGACTCTCTATTAGACTCTTAATAGACTATTAATAGAGAGCTAGAAGGAAGAGGAAAAGTGGATAAACCATAAGAATCTCCAAACACTATAGCTTGCTGTTAAGGAGTATACGTAATAGTGTGGACCCATGAGACCCATTTGAAGGAAATAATATTCACAAGAAGCGAGAATGAAGATTCCCTTCACAACAAGCAAGTTGCATGTTGTGGTAGAATACCAGATTGCAGAGATGGGTTACATACTTACATCAGATTCTACTTGGCTCCCAAGATCAAAGAAGACGAGGAAGAGACTAAACCTCAAGTTTGGATGTTCCGTATCCTCGTCTCTTGATTTCCTCTTCTCTGTTTGCTTAATTTTATATGTCCTTCAAATCTCTTATGCTTGAGCATGTTCCTCTGCACTTTTATTTCAGGTTTTCACCCTCAGATGACAACCAGTTGTAGTTAGAAACATGTTGAGAATCGTTATTACTGTATATTTAGCAGATTTAAATCATGGTTTTATGGTTTTACCGACTCAGATTAGTCTCACGTGCTGCATAGGGAATACCCTCACCCCATAAAGCCGATATTGAGGGGAGCCCAGGAATCGACCTTGAGACCTCCGTATTTACGGTTCATCCCCGCGACTGGCTACACAGCCCACCCTTTGGGTTTATGGTTTTGCTTTTGGTTATCACGTTTGAAGTCCGTTTGGGGTATAATACTTCATTTTGAGTCTACGATGAAGTTAATCTATAGGTAAGTTTGTCTGTTTTAAAGTCCGTTCAAAAGGGATTTCTATCAGTGACCAAATGCCCCTTTACTCAAAACTGTTACTCTCTTGTGAACCTTCCATGCTTTTTTCCTCAAAAAGGTAATCTTACGAATATGAAGGAATAAGATTTCTGTGAGAGTAAATAACAGTGGCAATTTTTACCAGAAAATGGGTATTTTAAGTGGCACATTTAAAGTGAGATGGTGTCCTGATATCTCATAATTTAAAATTAAACATATCAGCTCATTTCTCTTAAGATTGAAACTCAAATGGAGACCATACAGATTTGTCAAGCTCTGAAAAATCACATGTTTTTTTGCAAATATCATTCCACTAATAAACCTAAATTTCTTTTACATATTATTGATAAAAGAGGTGGATTACAATATAAGAAAATCCACCACCTCATACTTATCAATGAGAGAAAAATGGGTCTTATTAGTAGGACCCACAAATAAATTCTCCCCGAAGGATACGTAAGATGTGGTCTTAATTAGAATTTTAAACATTTCTTTTAAATTGATTATAAGTACTCACTATTAATAAGGACTTCATGCAATAAGGACTTTATTAGATAGAGCCATTGTATTCATACATTTGTAAGTGATTATAAGTAACTCTTATTAAATTTAAATTCATATATGAAAATTTAAATTTAATAACTAAAATATATTAATTTTGTAATATTAATTAATATAAAGAGAGTAGTAACTCTTTTTTAATATTATTGTAATAATTAAATATAAGTTTAAATTTAATCACTAAAATATATTTTATAAAATATACATATATATATTATAAAATTAATTAATATAAAGAGTGTATATAATGAACAAATTATACATGCAAAGCACGTGCACATATACTAGTATATATATATATAGACGTGCTTAATGCATAGATAAGATTGTCTATGCGTCATGCATTTTAAAGTCATGTGAATGTCCTTGCGCCCACGAAAAAACATGTCTGTGTGAGTATAATTACTTAAACTCTGACATGCCTGCATCAATATAGGTCATGTGGAAGCATGTTTTTTATAAGTTTGTCTCTCTCTCTCTCTCTCTCTCTCTATATATATATATATATATATATATATATACACTATTATAAAGAGGTTCCCAGTGTTCAAAACGTTGATTGAAAATTTTATAATACTCAAATTACCCTTAATAAAATATATACAAAGCAACTTGTAATTTGTATAAGCTGAAATGTTTGAAAGGATAATTATGTCATTTTATTCATTTACCTCTCTCCCGGATTTTTAGAATAAAATCATGAGGTCAGGATGACCTCTAATTAAGTATAATTAATTAAAGATTAATATTTGTAAATATTAGGGTATCACTTTCCCTAATCAGAATTCGTGAAACCTTGGGAAAGTGTTTGGGTTAATCGCGGGTTCTGGTTATTGGATTCAGTGTCTGATAATTACAAGTAAAACCAAGAGATGCCAACTGGTATTCTCGAACTGCATGTTGGTCCACTAACTGGACGACTACCCATCGTGTCGGCTCAGTCGCGTGTCGGTTCGTAAAACCGCAGTGCATATTGTACCCAAAACCCAAGAAATCCACGAGTGCTGAAATTTCGTCAATACTCAATATTTACCGATTGCCCCAATAAAAATCTTCAAAAATCACACATCGGGTGTCAGTTGGCCGTCTAGACAACTATTTTTCATCTCGGCTTTATTGCAACTCAAACCGCGAAACCGTAGCGTGTTTAGTGTCCAAAATCAGAAATTTTGTGGGTTTTACAAATTCTTCCGGCTTTCGGTTTTATCGTCAAAACTCAACATTTTTCCCTGAGATTCGCACAACAGGTGTCGAACTGCCCCTTCTACGATGACCTGTCATTTCGTTATCATTGCACGTCGTTTCGTGGAGTTACAGGAGGCTGTACGTGTGAAAAGTGGGAAACCGATCAAACCGGTCAACTAGTCTAGTGTGATGACATCACACATGATGTCATCGATGACATCATGGGGGGACACCTCACATGGTGACTCACCCCCTCCCTCCTCTATATAAAGGCTTCTCCTCCCCCCCCACTTGCTCCTTCATGATCATAGCACTGAACCCCTGCTTGGGGATTTTTAGAGAAAGAAAGAGGAGAGAGAAAGAAGAGGACATCTGTCTAGGGATTATTCAACATTCCAAACGCATTGGCGACGCCCATTTCACCACCCGAAGCCTCGGTTTGCATGTAGAGAGGTAAACATTTTCCTTCTCCTCTATTTTTCTTTATTTAAGCTACTTTATTTATGTGGAATGGTTTGTGTGATATGTCGTGGATGAAAAAGGGTCGTAGACCCGATATCTGATGTATGGAAAAGATGGGAAAGCATGGAAATTGAGTAAAGGGGCGTAGCCCTCGGTTTCGGGTTGTAACATCCCGGGATTTTGGCTCAGAGTGAGTAGACGATCGATCAATCGCCAACATGCAGATGTCTGGGCGATCGTTCGCCCAACACTGGTAATCAATCGCCAGTGCGTAGACTTGGGTGTTTGGATTCTGTTTGTGTTCGGATCCTCCAGGAAGCCCGATTTGGCTCCCAGTAAATGATGTGATGCTACTTTAACACTTGTCAGGAAATGGTAAGGTCCATTAGCCTTGTTAAGTTCCCCATCGGAACGACCCTTGTATGGTGTGATGTTATTGGACAATTGTAAGGTGTCGGTAGGGTCCATTGGTCTAGTAAAGTTCCACATCGAAACAATCCTTGTGTGATGTGATGTTGTTTAGACAAGGTAAGACGATGGAATGGTCCATCGGTCGGGTAATGTTCCACACCGGAACGGTATACTCTTAGACTTGGTCCATGGACGTGAGGTCCAATTGGTTTAATTATTCAAGCAATGCTTGAATAATTAAGGATTTCCTACAGTGTGAAAACCTAACATCTGTTAAACGCTATCTGTGGTCTCTCTTTGACTAGGTATGGAGAGGCGGATCTGCTAAGAGCTGGGGTTCCTCCGTGGCTGATAGTCGGGAGAGTTAGGTTGACATTGGGTCTATTGGCCCAAGGTTGGATTGAGGTCTACGGACCCAGGAATGTATTAAGTTTACGAACTCAATAATGTTACCTTGAGGTGACATTGACTTGTATCGGCAGGTATGCACCCAACAGAGGTTGTGATGATATAGGATGGTTGTCTTGAGGGACGATGTTCTGTAGGAGCAGGTGCACTTCATCAACGATGTTATATGAAATCAAGAAAACCATGAAATTCACAGATTGTCGAAGTTCAGTTGGGACTCGATATTTATCGAGTGTTCTAATAGAAATCCGTGACCCTCACGCCATTGCGTATCGGCCGACCCTTTGGACGACTATCTATCATCTCGACTATTCATCATCTCAAACGGCGAAACAGCAACGTCTTTTGTGTCCAAAATCAGGAAATTAGTAGATTTTCCAGTTTTCCTCTGGACTTACTTTTTACTGTCAAAACTCAATATTTTTCCTCGAAATTTGCACAGCGGGTGTCAGACTACCCCTGTACGATCACATGTCGTTTCGTCACAATCGTATATCGTTTCGTGAAATTACAAAGGGTCGTATGTGTGAAAATCGGGAAAGCCGGTCAAATGGTCAAAAAGACCATGACATCATCATAGTGATGTCACCACCATGACATCACCACGATGTCATCTCCACTAAATGCCTATATAAAGGGGCATCCCCCTGTCATTTTTTCATGCCAGTTCAGAAGAGCAGAAGCTCTGCCTGAATACTTATAGAGAGAGAAAGTGAGGAGAGAGAAAGGAAAAGAGAGAAAGAAGAGGATCTCTACCTTGGGGTTCTTCGATATTCTGAGCGCGCTGTGATAAAATATGATGGTTATCTTGAGGGATGATGTTCTGCAGGGTCAAGTACATCCTAAAAGAGGTTAGATTAAGTGATATATTGTCAGAAGTATTGTGCCTGACAATATTTGATGTCAGAGGTGTGGTGTCTGACAGGATTTGATGTCAGATGTGTTGTGCCTGACAGGATTTATATTCAGAAGTGTTGTGCATGACAAGAATTGATGTCATAGGTGTTTTACCTGGTATGGGTACTGTCAGAGGTGTTTTGCCTGACAAAGTTATATTGTTAGAAGAGTTCCTGGGAGTCAGGTGTTTCCTGGTGGTCAGGTGTTTCCTATTAGTCAGAGTTGCGTCCATGTCTTGTCAGATGAGTTTCATTTTCCTGGCAGGTCGGATAGGTTTCTTGACTATCAGATGAGTATATTGACGATCAGATGTGTATCCTTGTTAGCAGATGTGTTGCCTAACAAGGGTGTCATGTCAAAGGTGATATGTCTAGCAGAGTGATATGTTAGATGTGTTTCGGATAGACAGGTGTTTCCTGGTGGTTAGGTGTTTCCTGTTAATCAGAGGTGCGTCCCTAGATTGTCAGATTTGTTTCTTTTCCTGACAGGTTGGATGAGTTTTCTGGCTATCAGATGTGTATCCTGATCGATCAGATGTGTATCTTGGCAATCACATGTGTTTCCTGACAAATGTGGTTGTGTGTGTCGGTGTTCCCATATAGGGAAAATATAAAGTAATATGTTAGAAGTGTTGTTCCTGGTAGAGTGTGATATGTAAGAGGAGTTGTTCTTGGAAGTTATCAGGTGAAGACCCGGGTGATGTGTCGAATAGACAGATTAAGGTTAATTGGGTTGGCATACCCAAAAATTGGTCATAATCGGGAGAAGTCCCGATTGGTTAATAATTGAGTATGTGGACTTGGGGATTGAGATTGTACATGGGTGAAGGCCTAGTCAATTGAGTATGTAGATTCAAGGATAGAGTGTAAGCGGTTATTTGAAACCGTAACATGGTGTTGAGGACAATGATGGAATGGACTTGATTGTGAGCACGGATTCCGGTTACCCACATTTGGCTTAATATTATGTTTAGAGTCGCCACTTATTAATTCGGTATGGATAAGTCTCAGGTAATGGATAAGGTCTTGGTATGCTTAGAGGTCTGAGTAAGAGGTTCGGTTAAGCTCAGGAAAGGTGTTAGGCACCCCGGTGCTTCCGTTTTGCAACGGTTCCCTACTTACTAGGTTTCAGCCAAATTAATGTCAAGTATTAGTCAAATGACTTAAATTTTAGTTTATACTAATCCAAAAGAAAAAAACTAAACTAGGGTCGAACCCGGGTTTGGTTGCCTACGTACTCACATTGGGTTGAGTTCAAATCGAGCATAGTTATGGGATATGAGCTCGTGCCGAGACTAAGGGAGTGTTATGTGTGCACCAAAGGTGGCTTAGGGTCTAGTCCGATAGAGTAGGATTGAGTTGACCGGGGTTGGTCAATTGCATGATATTGGGCCCAATAGGCCAAAAAGGTAGTCTGGTAGACTAGAGGTTGGGCCCGGTAGGTCAAGACTGGGCCCGGTAGGCCAGAGTGTAAGTCCGGAGGCTAAGGTCTAGCCCGATAGGCCAAGATTAGGCCTGGTAGGCCAAGGGAAAGCCCGGTAGGCTTTGAATTGAGCCCCGTAGGTCAAGGGTAAACCCGGTAGGCTTAGAGTTAGGCCCGGTAGGCCAAAAGGGGTTTAACAGTGGTTATAGTCGCTAACCGGGGTTGGGCAAGGTCCAAGGTATGTTTTATGATCCTTCAATATGATGTAAATATTTTTAGGGATTTTTTCCCAAATCTTTCCCAAGTTAAATGTGGCTAACCATGGTTCAGGCATGAGTTTAACCTTGGTTAGTCTGGATAACTAAGGTTAGACACTCTACAAAGTTAAATTTGGAGTTATAATACCATTTGGGATTTTTCATGATTTTTTGAAATTCTCCAAGGTTTAAATGGGCTTAACCATAGTTAAACCAAGTGTTAACCATGGTTAAGCTCATCTAACCATAGTTAGGCATGAGCATGTAACCTTAAAAAATGATATTTTCCCAGTTTTAGAATATTTGAGATTTTCTGTGATTTTTCCAGATTTTACCAAGGGGGTTAGTTTAACTAACCATGGTTAATGCTTAACCATGGTTGAATTAACCATGGGTTAAAGCAAGGCAGGGCCCAGGGAAGCTTGGAGTGGCCCCAAGGGTCTGACCAGGTCAGTAGGAAGGCCCCCATGGGCTGTGGGCTCAGTGTAAAGCTCAAAAAGATTAAAAATACATACTGTCGGCAGATGCATTGCCGACAGTTAAAGGACATTTTTGCCTAAGTTTGGAGATCCATAACTCAGGTTTGGAGAGGATTCAAGGGGTGTGTGGCCCAGGGATTTGAAGCCCAAGATCAGGGGAAGGCCATGGGCCTGTTGTGGGTCCCAAGGGATGCCGTATGTGGGCCTGGTGTGGGCCCAAAGTCTATTGTACATGAAATAACATAATGTCAGTAATCTGAATACCGACACTCTGGTAGTTTTTGCTTTGGGTTAATTTTAACCATGGTTAAAGAGGTGGGTGGACCCTGAAAGGGCTAGGACAGACTGAGGGAGGTCTTGGGGATTCAATCCATGCCCTGGAGTGGACCAAGGCATGCTCAGGTGGGGCCCACAAGTATTGCAACAGCAAGCTACAAGGGTGTCGGCACTGGGATTACCGACACCCTGGAGTTTTTCCAGAAAACAAACAGGCCCTATGGGGCTGCTATGGGGTTGGAACCAGGGGTTCCCTCATGATGTGAGGGACCCCTAAAAGCTACTGGACGTGGCTGTAACCGTATGGGGGTTCCCTACACCTATGAGGAAGTTGGGAGAACCCCCCTAACTCGATTTTTCTGTAAGAACAAAGGGAGATCAGTCCCCTGGAAGGACCAGGGGCTCACAGTGCGATAAAAGAAAATCAAATGGGGTAGGGGAGGCCACCTTGCTGCTGGAGCTGTCTAAGGCGTTGAGGGCCTGTAGTGGTGGAGCACGGCTGGCGGAGGCATTGGGCTGCTGCGTGGAGCTGAGAGAGGGCTCAAGCAAACTCTGGAGGAAGGCTAAGGCCTTGGCAACCGAGCAGGGATTCGGGATGGGGTGATGGCATGTGGTTTTTTGAGCTGTGGGGGTGTCCTCTTTATAGGGAGAGGCATGAGGACACCCATGGCATTTGTACAGGGGTAGGAGGGGGGCATCATGAAGTGGAGAGGCTTTGTGCAGGTCGGAGAGGGGAGCTGCCCGTGTGCCTAGACCTTGCAGGGGGTTGGTGTGCTGCAGGAGAGAAATCCATGGGTGTCGGTAATGCTTTTCCCGACATCCCCAAAACAGTTTGTTTTGAGGGTGTCGGTAAAAACTTTACCGACAGCCAGAGGTTTTTGCCCACCAGGCCTCGGCCCAGGCAGGCACGTAGTACTTGGAGTTTGATTTTGAATTTTATGGGCCTGAGCTTGGTCCTAGGCCAAGGCTTTAACAACCATGGGGTTTGTGGTTCTAGGGTTCAAGCCCTAATGGGCTAGGGCTTTGCTTTAGGGCTAGGCTTGGGCTATGCTAGGGTTAGGGCTCGGCTAGGGCTAGGCTAGGGTTTAACTAGAGTTAGGGTTTAACTAGGGTTGAAACCTAGGGTTTGCTATGGTCTACTAGGGTTATACCTAGGGTTTGTTAGGGTTACACCTAGGGTTTGCCTAGGGTGTACCTTAGGTTTACTAGGGTTTGTCCTAGGTTTAAGGGACTTGACTGAGGATTGCCATGGTTAAGGGACTTAACCATGGTTAGCTAAAGGTGTAAAAATTGTGTGCTTACATTGACAATGGAGAAGACTTGAAGGTTGGGAACCACAGATAAGGTGAAATAGCCATGAGTGACCTCGGGTCACGAGTCACGATATTATTATAATATGAGATTTATACTGTACTACTATATCATTATTGATGAATGTTATTATATGAAAAATAGTCTAGATAGAATGTGGATTTTGTTGAGCTCTATAGCTCACTCCCCTCATTTTATGTCTTCAGATTCTTAAGTGGTTGCTGATTAACAAGAAGCTACACTTGATAGAGTCTGGAAAGTGTACCGGGGCAATTATGATGCCAAAAGTAAAGACTATTGTAGTTAGTCAGGTAGTGCATTTGCTTATGATGGGTTATTGTGATGACCAATTGTTATTGCCTATGTAAGCTCATAAGAAAAGTTGAAAAATCTTGTATTTTCCCAGGTAAAGTTTTCCGCTTGCGTGGTAATGACGAACGGGCACATGTCTTGGAATACGATTCCTCGGGCACTGGGTTCGGGGCGTCACAATTGCATCCAGTGGATCTTATTTTCCCCTGATTGGTGCCACCAGAAGCGAGCAGTAGCCGCCGCTACTTCGTCCAACAATACTTTGAGAGTTTAAAACAACTCATAACATAAGAGGGTATTGCTTGGACTACGACTCTTATCAAAACCCCTCGATCAGCTTGTCTTAAGGTAGAGCTCGTCCAACCTTGCATACACTTCAGAATCCTCTGCTTTATGTTGTCCCATCCAATGTTACTAAGTATGCGTATAATATGCGCGTTCACGGCTTTTTCAAAACGTTTGTTTCCAATTTTTATTGACTGATACGGAAACAATCGTGAATGTTTGCCTCTAAATGTTTCTAACCCGAATTAATGGATAATTAAATAGTACTTACCAAAAATACGTATGGATTATAGATACTTAAATACACACAAAAATCTGCAAATCTTCTCATTCTTCTTCCGTCTTCTTTCCCAAGTCTCACTCTCAACCATCCTTCCCATGAACCAGAAAATTTGCAAGGCTCTCCACATAAGCTTCCATCTTCAAATCCGGGTAAGATCTCATTATTTTCTCTATTTTGATGGTATTTTTTGCATCAATTAATGCAAATTAAAACCCTGGAATTTAGAAGAGAAACAAGTTAAAAGTAAAACCCTAGAAATTGAAAGTGAAACAAATTAAACCTAGAAATTAGAGAAGAATAAACAACAATATACCATCTTCTTCTCTTTGCTTCCCTTTCAGAACTAGCCGACTAGTTCAGGACTGAGATCGGTTTAAGCTTAAAGAAGTTCTGTTTGTGGGTGAGGAATACGGTCGAACGTTCCCCTCCATTATCCTTTACTCTATGATTTTAACTTGAGAAAACGCATCTCTTTATCCTTTAGTCTATAAGTATTAATGATTGGTCTTTACCCTTTGGTTTATACTTTTTCCTTTTGGTTAGAGATGTAATCTAAAGTTAAACACACATGTACATGAGATTGAATCACAACCAATCACGATTGAATTCAAGTAGAGTTCAATCGTAGCCATAGGTCAACACATCTCGTTTAACCCCTATTAACTGTGGTTAAGATTATCTAACCACCGGGTGATGAGTGTCTAATAATTTAACCTTAGTTTTTTGCAAAAAATATTAACCTTAAGAGTTTAAATTATTAACCAGAGTTAAATAATTTTTCAAAAAACCAAGGTTAAATTATTGAACACTAAATATTAGGGAATTTTAACTACAATTAATAGGGGTTAAAGAGGAGATGTGTTGACTTGTGGGTGCGATTGAACTCTCCCTGAATTCATTTGTGATTGGCTGTAATTCGATCTCCACGTACAGTAGAATGTAAGGTATGTTTGCTCTTTTTTCTTCTTTTTTTTCTAATCTTGTTTTGTAATATTTATTGTAACAAAGATTGAAAAAAAATGTAGAATCACTCATGTTGATAAAACTACACCCAAGCCATGTGAACTATAAGAGCTATGACAATATATATATATATATATATATATATATATATATATATATATATATATATATATATATTTGGAGAATGTATGACAATATTTATATTAGTCATTCTTAATTATTGTCTTTTATGTAATTTTTATCTATAATTTTTTTTTGTCTTTTATGTTTTTGTTATTATGCTCAAGCTCAAGTTCTAAAGCTTTATTGTTCAATATATATTTGTTTGTTAGAAAAAATACAGTGGTGAGAAAAAATGATCGATTTTGGGAATATGCTGAGGAATTAAATGAGTGTTTCATATGTAAATTTTGTAGAAAAGATTATCATCAGGGATAGTACGAGTGAAATCTCACTTATCTGGAGTAGTAGGCCATGATATTTCAATTTGTACACAAGTGTCTGAATGTCACACCCCGAAATCTATACACAATAATACAAATATTTGTATAAATATCAAAGCGTGAACCGGAAACAAAATTCCAATATTAATGGAAATTAAAATAATTTAATACTCCATTAAACAGATTTAAATAACCAGCGTCATTAAAAGACTCAATAACATGAGTTTTCCCAAAAACTAAATCATCCAAAGATTTCATATAGTTTACCTCACTACAGTTCTCTCACACTCTAACAGAGAAGAAAACTTTAGGGTTGGTCTCACTTGCTCAAATGAGAGCAATTCCCATTCTTTTTAGTCACCACCTGAAAAAGAAGAATCAACAAGGGTGAGCCCACAGCTCAACAAGAGAATACACTATAATTTAAATGCATTAACAATTCGTATGATAAGATGACTAACAAATTATGCATAATATTCAATTAAGTCTTTACTTATTGTTCAGTCCGGTCAATAGGGGTCTTACACAACTTACCCTATTGATCAAGGGAATTCTTGGGACCTCACACGGCTTACCCTATCCCCTGGGTCTCACACAGTTCACCCATCTGAGAATCGAGTGTCTTACACAACTCAACTCAATCATTTGTTTCTGAGTAGGTACTCTACACTACCCTGAAACAATCATTTTGGTGGTACACAACATCACCCTATGATCAATTTAAGGAGGTTTTACATAATTTACTCCTTGAATAACCCTTAACCAAGGTTAAAACAATGTTTATTGAATCACCATTATTTTAGAAAATGAATACCAACTATTATGAAAATATAGCAAAACATTAAATGACAGTTATAATAGTCAACATCATAATTCATAATTAAAATTTACAATTAATATCTAGGCAGACATAACATACCTTATTTCAAAAGGGATTTCAGTTGTGTTTCTGCAACTGAAATTTTAGTTATAAATATCACATATTTATAACCCTACAAATTCTCAATCTCCCATGATAATGGGGTTCAGGGTTTCACAAACCCCCAAGGGCTTGGAAAAACCTTCTTTTTTTATGCTAGTGAGTTTAGTAAAACTCTTATACTAGCATAAAAGAGCTCAGTTACTAACCAATTGGTTAATAACTAATTAGTTAAGTTTGTTACGGGTATCTTTCAACCACCCATCAAATTAACTAAAAAATATAAGTCAAGTTACTAACAAATTATTTAGTAACTAATTATTTAAATTTGTTAGATGTATCTTTCAACCATCTAACAAACTAACTAATTAGTTATAAAGGAATCTCAACAAAACAATATTCCAACACTCAAATAATATTTACATTTAATTAAAATATCTTAGGAAAATTAATGTGAAAAATATCTATTTTTTCCCGTTTTAGATTTTCAACTAAGATTTTGACCTACAAAAATACTGATTTTGGGAAAACTTTCTTCACAAAAGTTGTAGATCTTTTTGAGTTCTTCGAAACGATATACTATCGGACCAAAATCGGACTTAATGTCATAAAGTTATGACCCAAATTCCGAAACTGGATAAATCTCATTTAAATTAACTCAATTCCGAAAATCACTAATTTTAATCTCCTAGATCTCTTATATTTTCTTTCCTAAAATATAATATATTATTATATCATTTATTAAAATCACCCATAACATATTTAATGAATCAAAATAATTCTTGTATAAAATATTTATCCAATCTAGCATATTTTCATACACGCAATTATTAACACATGAAGAAAAACACATTAAAATTATTGTGTGATCATAACACACCCTACATCTAAATTATAGAAATATTCACTTGCCTCTAGATCTGATTTCGAGAAGAAGACAAGAGATTGATTGCTTAGGAGAGATTTGCTGCTATCCCGGATGATCTAAAACTTCAAGATCCGGTTCTCTACGAGCATTCACCGATCTCCAAACCCTACGGCCGTTCTCCCTCTCCTCCAAAAGTACATATCTCAGCTTCCTAAATCAGGTTTAGCAAAAATATCATTATTAGGTTAAACAATTTTATTTATACTAAACTCTAATTAGAGAATTACTAATATACCCCCACTAAGGCCTGTTTGTTTATAACCTAGATTTAATTAATTTAACTTATTAAATTAAATCATTGAGTTAGCCCTACCCCACCAAGGTTAGCCATATGATCAAACACAAAATTCAATTACTAAATTACCCCTGGGTGTATTTAATTTAAATTAGGGTCATTACACTGAAGATGTACAAGCATCGACTTGTTCCAATAAGAAAACTAAAACGGGATCCACTCCACTAAATGTTGAGGAATATGTAGTGAATTCATCTTTCACTCCTACTAGTTCAACATGTCCAAGTAATCATAGGGGGTTGCATCAAAGTACCTTACCAAAGTTGTCCACAAAAAAAGATAAAGAATTGGTAGATCAGAAACTAGCAAAGGCCTTCATCATGAATAACATTGCATTTAATATTGTTCAATCACCATCTTTCATTGAAATGATGAAGGCAGCCAGTGATTTTGGTATTGGTTATGCTCCACCTAGTTATTCAACTCTCCGTGCGAAGTTGGTAACAAATGTCAAGATAGATGTTGAAAAATATATCTCTAAAGTTAAAGAATCTTGGGCTATTACAGGGTGTACAATAATGTCAGATATACGGACATATATCAAAAATCGATCCATCATTAATGTAATTACGTACTCTCCAAAATGGGCAATTTTCTTAAGTTCTTTTGAAAGACCGGTGGAGAGAAAAACTGGCCAATTTCTTAGAGAAATTCTTCTATTTGTTATTGATGAGATTGGGGAATATTACGCAAATAATAACAGATAATGCTACAAATAATGAGTCCGCTTGTGATATGATTATAGGGAGATATCCTCATATCTGCAAGACACGTTGTGCCGCTCATGGAATTCAATTGCTTTTGAAAGATATTTATAAAGAAATTAGGTGGGACTTTAGACGTTATAGTCATAATTTGTCAAACTATCCTGAAAAATGTATAACTCATACTATAGTGGAAATGAAATAATTGCTAAAATGAAACAATGCGGAAGCGTGAACTCAATTTTTCTTTCTATACATATGACTATATTCCCAGTTTATATAATAATAAAACCAAAACAAGAGTGGACAAACCCACTCATCAAAATACAACGTAATCTCTCCCTCACCACTCTCACCAATAATCTGAATAGGGTCGCCTATCCAGAGCTCTATCATCCTGATGATGATGATCCATGGACGGCTCCGGCTCAAAGTATTCCCCCTCAATCCAAGGCTCAGGAGCACACTCGTCAACAAGACCTGCCGAAGTAACAATTTCAATTGAGCATGGAATACTCAGTGTCTACAAACCACTAGCTAATATGTCTTAGTATCACATGATTTCACATAGGCAGTTCATAGAATACACATGCACTGAAACATATAAGGAAAAAACACTTTTTAAATACATGTGTCTGATACTTTGAAAAAAACATACTCTTTTCACTTATCGTTTTCACATGGCTTTTTACACATATCCTTTACACGTATCTTTTTATGGGAGAGTACACTTGTACAAGACTAATGCCTACCTTACAAGGAGTAGAGGCCACTAGCATACACTTGCACTTGACTAAAGTCTTTTTACACATATCTTTTACACGTATCTTTTTATGGGAGAGTAAACATGCACAAGACTAATGCCTACCCTACAAGGAGTAGAGGCCACTAGCGTACACTTGCACTTGACTAATGCCTATCCTGCAAGGAGTAGAGTCCATTAGTACTAATGCCTATTGTACAAGGAATCGAGTCCATTAACTACATCCCACATACACATGAATTCACCAACCTTCCAATTGGTATCTTTGCACATATCCTTTCTCTTTGGGACTGAATGACTAATGTTCACCCTACAAGTAGTGGAGTCCACTAGTATCCTCCCACGCACACACTTAAATTCTCACTTACTTTACACACACACATACACATATCTCGATCATACAATGCACGTGCGCATAATCAATTGTGAGTAGCATGGTAGACAAAAAGAAACACTTTACATATATCCCATATTTCACATTTTCATCCATAACAATAGCCCATATACACATAGTCCACATAATTCTATTTCATCGAAACATATAGTTTTCCTCTTGGATTTTCCTCAAAACTTATGTATTTTAACATACTTTTCATATTTGAATAATAATATACCCTTTTCATTTTTTAGTCTAAGACATAAAAGCATCACAAAGTAACTCACATCACCAATCACATGCTTTTATCTTGATTTACAATATGGTTTATGACAAACTAGGTAGTGAAGTGTAGTTACCTTAGGGGATAAAATCTCTTTGATCAAAGGCTTGAAAAAGCTTAAGGAAGCTTGTAGAAGAGAAACCCCGAGCTTGAGGATGAAGCTCCAAGCCCCAATGGCGCAAGGGAGTGAGATCCAAGCTCGTGGAAGCTTGGGAAGTCATGAGGATTGAACTCCTCCTTAATCTCCAACAAAAACCCCTCTTTGAAACCCTAGAATTTCTTCATTTTTTTCTCCCAAACCCTTTCTTTAGGTTACTGTAACCCAAAACTTCCAATTTGGGTCCCTATTTATAGGCCAAGATGGTAGAAATCCTAAAATCCCGTTATTTTGAAGCTGATTCATACACCTACGATCGTTCGTAGGCTTCCTACAATCGATCATAGGTTTTACAGTGAGTTTATCCAGTTTTCGGGACTTTACGATTGTTCGTAGCTATGATCGTCCGTAAGTCTTCTACGATCGTTCGTAGGTTTTACAGAAACTTTCCAGATTTTTCCCACTTTGGTATTTCGATCATAAATTTTGACTCGCTTATCGGATTTTGACGATTTAACTTGTGTTGGACTCTTCATTCAAAGGGGAACAATTTTATATTTAATAGATAAATCATAATTCTGAGTTTTTAATTACCTTAAGGGGGCTCTAAAGACGACTGGTCTGGAAATGGATTTCAGCAACTCAGATTTGCAGCAGACCCAACTCCTGAAATTCAACGTTTCACTCAACCCCGACTCAAAATATGGAAAAATAATAAACATGAACCTCTAAGAGGGTTTTCATACCTTTCTAATGGTTTAAGAATCATTCGATTCCGATCAACGGTGACCAAGTTAGAGCTTCTTAAAGTTGAGGGAATGTCAAGACATACCTCCTTGGCACTTAGAACATTTCAAGTGCTTTCACACTCTTTTCCCTTGGGTCCAACACCCTAATCACATCTCATGACTCGTTCCCCAATAGGTTTGTAACCCACCTAGGTGATCGTTGAATTCACACCAATATGCATGAGAGGCCTCGACCTCTTTATGTCTCGCACACTAGCACTATTCATAATACTATTCACCACACTATTAACTTACAACCTTTTAAGCACTTAGGGTATGTTATACGCTTGATTTTACCCACTTAGAGTATCTTTATACTCTCTTCTTGAGACTCAAAATATGTACGTAAAACCTTCACTTGACTCACCATAATACCAAGAACACAATGGAAGGCCTTAGGCCTTTACACACACCATATAAGAATACTATTCACTGACACTATTCATAGCACAGTGAACTCGAATTCTAGGGTTCTACATCCTTTTCCCCTTATAGAAATTTTGTCCTAGAAATTAAGACAATACACAATCAAGAGGGGATACTTTCTCACATTTGACCTTGCTCAACTGAGCACACGGCTTAACAACACCATCCATGACAAAAGGATGTATCAATCCCATGTCGACCACACCTAGGCTAGATACTTACTTACTAGCAAGGTGTCTTGCTAATATAAATAACTAATACCTCAATCCGTCAACTTCTCAAGTATTGTGTTAAGTAGTATGTTATATACACAGACAAAATATCATATAACAATGGCAATTCATAATTTAACAACATAACGTAAGCGTACCTTGCACAACATCCTCGGGTGCATGTGCGCCTTGCTCGGTTAAGGCAAAGACTCTGTCCTGATTTGCCTATCGAGGCGGCTGAGTGGGTCGTGGGGGCCTCGAGACCTGAGTAGATCCCTGCTGAGACTCCT
Organism: Tetracentron sinense; assembly: GCA_015143295.1. Classification (NCBI taxonomy): domain Eukaryota; kingdom Viridiplantae; phylum Streptophyta; class Magnoliopsida; order Trochodendrales; family Trochodendraceae; genus Tetracentron; species Tetracentron sinense. Next base: position 1,316,455 of record CM026556.1, read on the forward strand.
GTCTAACCGGGAGCCTGCTTCCTATAGGCTGGACTGTTTGAGGCGGTCGGCCTAGACAATCCCTAATCATGTGTCCCTGAAGACCACAATGAAAGCACCCCCTACCAGCTTTTGACATTCTCCGGTATGCTTTCACCTGCAATGACTACAAGGTCCTAGCCTTGAGGTGGAAGAAGCGGGCTGCACAGACCGAGCCACTTGTGTAGGAGTAGGGCAAGGAACCTGTGGTGCAAATGAAGGCCTCTGTACCGGTGCAGACATAGTAGTCTGGTATGGGGCAGGTCTGACCCTTCTCTCTGGTGGCACTGGCCCACTAGACTGGCCTCAAACCATGCTTCTCACTAGGCCACTGTCACTCCTCAGGAGAGACTCCTCGAAATGTTTCTTAGCAATCTTTGCCTCACCCACAATTTCCTTCCAGGTTTCCACCTGTAGTATAGCAACTCGCTCTCGAATGGAAGGTCCCAAGCCACCTTTAAACTTTCTAACTCACATGCCCTCGGATGCGACCAAATGTGGAGCAAACCTCGCGAGTCCGACGAAATTGGCCTCGTACTCGACTACGCTCATCTCTCCTTATTCTAAGTACATGAACTTCCTCTCCTTCTGCTCCCTCACGAACCTGGGAAAATATGGCTCGTAAAAAGCATCAAGGAACTCTTCCCATATCCATGGGGTCCCTGCCTCGGCGGCATCCCTCTACCTCAGTGCAGACCTCCACCAATGCTCGACTTCACCTTCCATCACGAAGGAAACCTAGTCGACTCTCTGCTCATCCGTGCAATGAAGAACTTAGAAGGTTTTCTCCAACTGCATGACCCAAGCTCTGCAACCATGGGGTCAGTAGTCTCATAGAAAGTAGGAGGCTTCAATCTTCGAAATGCCTCAAGCCCTGCTGTGTGATGCACAGGAGGAGTTGCAGGTGCAGCTATAGCAGCAACAAGAATATCAACCATGTCTGCAACCCTAGTCATAGCCCCAAGGATCTGAGTCAAATCTGGCTGCTCATCTCCCATAGGAATACCTCTTTTGTTCCCTTAGGTCTGATACCCTCTACCTCTGGTGCCACGCCTCATGATCAAATCCTGAGGACAATAGCAAGGCGTGAGTCTAACGGAAAAACCAAGCTCTTTGAACATAACAATTCGGGGAGCATATCTTGCCTATATAAGCGTACCATACACAATATAGGTATACACATAATAGTATCACATGCACTTTGGTTTCCTAGCGAAGCTACATTCTAAAACTTGGTTAAAAAACTAACCGATTACATACTCAAGACATTATCGGCTTTAGACTAAGACTAATGATTAGTTTATACATTTGAGTTCTTTAAGAAAAATCATTTGAAACTTTGTGGCATGTATGATGTTTTTAAGATTTGTATGATGTATATGAAATGTGTATGATGCTTATGATATGTGCATGATGCTTATGCTATGTATGAAGCGCATACTATGTATGATATTTATGAGATGTATGATGCTTATGCCATGTATGATGCTTTTGAGATGCATGAAATGTTTTTGTACTTTGAAACCAAAACTATTCTTGGAGTTTATAATATATCTATCATTTTGGACTGAGCATTGGGTCTAGAACGTGCTACAGAATTAACACGCATCTATATCTAGAAACGTGCATCAAACATCCATGAGTTTGTCCAAAATTATATATATACATCCATTTATTTATTTATTTATTATTATTATTTTTTTCCAGGGTTCCTACTAGTCATGGTTATGCGTGAACTCGTATAGATTATCATCATACCATGATGTGTGACTTGTGCTCGTTTGTGATAACAAACGCATTAAGCATATTTTAACCGATGAAATTACCCAGGATACACATAATAGCATATATATCGAAACCTAAGTCTTTAGTTCCGTAACGACTCTAAATCTACTAGACTTGTAAGACGAAAGAGAATACTATAATCTCACTCGGAAGACATATCCCTACAGAAACCTAACATCATAATACATGACAAAGGACATACCAATCCCTTGTCAACCAATACTTGGGATAAACTCTAGCCTGAGTACCACAGTGACTCAAGAGTCTAACTGGGAAATCCGTTAATAAAGCATAGGTTTTCACTTAGCATATAACATATAGTATGCACACAACATATAGCATATAATATCACATAACAATACAACACATAATATTATAAGTATATAATTTTTGGTTTTTTTTCTAACGAAATTAGACACTAACTTCGGTTGAAATCAACCTGTTATAGACAAAGACTAAGTGATTAGTCTACACTTGGAATATGACTCTTTTCTTAAACCTAATCCCTTGTATTAATCATGGTATCGAACTCTAAGTGACCCTAGAGAACCTAATACCTAGGCTCTGATACCAACTCTGTAATACCCCAAAATCCTCCTTAGGAGTTAGGTGAGAAGACGTTACTGTCATAACCTGTCAAACCATCCTGAAAAATGTACAAGGCATACTATATTGGAAATGAAATAATTGCGGAAGCGTGAACTCAATTTTTCTTTCTATAGATATGACTATATTCCCAGTTTGTACACTAATAAAACCAAAACAAGAGTGGACAAGCCCACTCATCAAAATACAACGTAATCTCTCCCTCACCACTCTCACCAATAATTTGAATAAGGCCGCCTATCCAGTGCTCTATCATCTTGATAATGATGATCCATGGTGGGCTCCAACCCGAAGTACTCCTCCTCAATCCAAGGCTCAGGAGCATGCTCGTCAACAAGACCTGCCGAAGTAACAATTCCGGCTGAGCATGGAATACTCAGTGTCTACAAACCACTAGCTAATATGTCTTAATATTACATGATTTCACATAGGCAGTTCATAGAATACACAGGCACTGAAACATATAAGGAAAAACCACTTTTTAAATACACGTGTGTGATACTTTGCAAAACACATACTCTTTTCGCTTATCGTTTTCACATGACTTTTTACACATGTCCTTTACACGAATCTTTTTATGGAAGAGTACACTTACACAAGACTAATGCTTACCCTACAAGGAGTAGAGGCCCCTATCGTACACTTGCACTTGACTAATGCCTTTTTGCACATATCTTTTACACGTATCTTTTTATGGGAGAGTACACTTGTACAAGACTAATGCCTACCTTACAAGGAGTACAGACCACTAGCGTACACTTGCACTTGACTAATGCCTACCCTACAAAGAGTAGAGTCTATTAGTACTAATGCCTACCCTACAAAGAGTAGAGTCCATTAGCTACATCTCACATACACATACACATGAATTCACCAAAATCTTCTTCTTGGTATCTTTGCACATATCCTTTCTCTTTGAGACCGAATGACCAATGTCCATCCTATAAGGAGTGGAGTCCACTAGTATCCTCCCATGCACACACTTAAATTCTCACTTGCTTTACACATACACATACACATATCTCGATCATACAATACACATGCGCATAATCAATTGTGAGTAGCATGGTAGACAAAAAGAAACACTTTACATATATCCCATATTTCACATTTTCATCTATAACAATAGCCCATATACACATAGTCCACATAATTCTTTTTCATCGAAACATATAGTTTTCCTCTTGGATTTTCCTTAAAACTTATGTATTTTAACATGCTTTTCATATTTAAATAATAATATACCATTTTCATTCTTTAGTCTAAGACATAGAAGCATTACAAAGTAACTTACATCACAAATCACAGGCTTTTATCTTGATTTACAATATGGTTTATGAAAAACGAGGTAGTGAAGTGTAGTTACCTTATGGGATAAAATCCCTTTGATCCAAGGCTTGAAAAAGCTTAAGGAAGCTTGTAGAAAAAAAACCCGAGCTTGAGGATGAAGCTCCAAGCCCCAATGGCGCATGGGAGTGAGATCCAAGCTCGTGGAAGCTTGGGAAGTGAAGATTGAGCTCCTCCTTGATCTCCAACAAAAATCCCTCTTTGGAACCCTAGAATTTCTCCATTTTTTCTCCCAAACACTTTCTTTAGGTTAGTGTAACCCAAAACCCCCAATTTGGATCCCTATTTATAGGCCAAGAGGGTAGAAACCCTAAAATCCTGCTATTTTAAAGCTGATTCGTGCACTTAGGATCATTTGTAGGCTTCCTACGATCGATCGTAGGTTTTACAGTGAATTTACCCAGTTTTCAGGACTCTACAATCGTTCATAGGTCTTCTACGATCTTTCATAGCTTTTACAGAAACTTTGTAGATTTTTCTCGTTTTGGTATTTCGGCCATAACTTTTGACTAGCTGATCAAATTTTGACGATTCAACTTGCGTTGGACTCGTCATTCAGAGGGGAATAAGTTTTTATCTAATAGAAAAATCATAATTCTGAGTTTTTAATTACCTTAAAGAGGCTCTAAAGACGACTAGTCTAAAAATGGATTTCAGCAACTCAGATTTGTAGCAGACCCAACTCCGGAAATTCAATGATTCACTTAATCCCGACTCAAAATATAGAAATATGATAAACATGAACCTCTAAGAGGGTTTCCATACCTTTCTAATGGTTCAAGAATCATTCGATTCCGATCAACGGTGATCAAGTTAGAGCTTCTTAAAGTTGAGGGAATGTCAAGACATACCTCATTGACACTTAGAATATTTCAAGTGCTTTTACACTCTTTTTCCTTGGGTCCAACACCCTAATCACACCTCATCACTCGTTTCTCAATAGGTTTGTAACTCACCTAGGTGATCACACACTAGCACTATTCACAATACTATTCACCGCACTATTAACTTACAACCCTTTAAGCACTTAGGGTATTTTATACCCTTGCTTTTACCCACTTAGAGTATTTTTATACTCTCTTCTTGAGACTCAAAACATGTACCTAAAACCCTCAATTGACTCACCATAATACCAAGAACACAATGGAAGGCCTTAGGCCTTTACACACACCATATAAGAACACTATTCATTGACACTATTCATAGCACAGTGAACTCGAATTCCGGGGTTCTACATTATATGTATAGGCACACTGTTGTTTTAAAGCTAATAAAGGATCATACCGATAACAAAGAGTTGAAACGCCCTTGTAAGACAAGATTTGCATCTCAATTTTTAATGTTCTAATCTATCTTAGAAGTTGAGAATGGTTTATGATTACTGGTTGCATCATCTGAATGGAGAGGCATAAATTACAGCAAGAATCCAATGGCTGTAAAAATATCTGGAATCATTCAAAATTCAAATTTTTAGAATAGGGAAAAGGAAGTGAAATCTGTTTTAAAACTACTAGTTCGGGTCTTCTAATTAGTAGATGGTGATGGATCGACTGCATCATACTTGCATGATGCAATGTAGAGAGCAAGAGAAGCACTCGAATAATGTTGTAATAGTGATCCTGGAAAAGTACGAAAAGATATGGATTTTATTTTATTCAAGAAGAGACAAGAACATCATACACAGGATACATACAGCTGCAACATTTCTGAATCCAATCAACATGTACAATAGGAAGTATGTCTATGATAAGAAGTGGATGTAAAAAATGGCTTCAACTATGTTGTAGATAATTTAATTGATGCAAGCGAAAAAGGTAAATTTGCTACTGGAAAAAGTTTGAAATTATTTACCACTATTGCGTTGGCTATGATGGAAAGCTATCATCCATGTAAGTATCATTTTCATAATTTTATATTATTTAAATAATTTAATATGTTATAAATATGTGGACTGACCTTTTCTTTTATTGGATGTAGGACTATGGTGTGAACTAAATGGTAGTGAAGCTCCAACACTGCAAAAGATTGCAATTCGTATTTTGAGTCAACCATGTAGTTTCTCGGCGTGTGAGAAAAATTAGAGTGCTTTTGAAACGGCACAAACAAAGAAGTGAAACAAGTTATCATTGTAACGACCCAAAATTTTAATATAATAAAATTATGCGTTTATGGGTCCTTAATGGAAATTAATTAGTTAATTATTTGTTAAATTGGTAAAAAGTGGGTTTTGTTCAGGATTGGATTGTACTGATAAAACTTCAGTGTTTTTCTTCGAAAATTGTACAAAATATGCGGGTCGACTATCTGGATGATCACCTATCGTTCCAGTTCCGTCGCGTATTGATTCGCGAGACCACATGAGTCTTAAATGTAAGAAAATCGAGAAAACCAGGAAATTCCAGATTTTTTCGGATTTAGTGGGACTCCAAAATTGTTGGGAATTCTAATAGAAATTTGTGCGGTTGGTATCACAACATGCCGGTAGGTCGTGAGGATGATCGTCTGTCGTTTCAACAGTTAATTGTCTCATATGAAGAAACGACAGCGTGTTTTGTGTCTGAAATAAGAAAATTAGTGGGTTTTGTAATTTTCTTCCAGACTAAAGTGTAGCTGTCAAAACTCAGTATTTTTCCTCAAAATTTTTACAGCAAGTCTCGAACTATCCCAAGTTCGGTCACCTAAAGTTTCGTCAAAATCGGACTCTATGTAGTAGGTTTTCAAAAATTGGTCAAACAGTCAACCAGTTAAACGAGTTGACCAGTCAACTCTCCATACCTTATTGGTCATGTGCTTTTGCACATGATCTCATCCCATTACTTATATAAAGAGGGTTAAAACCCTCATTCTCTCACAATTTCTGCAGAGACAGAAGGCTGCCCAAACCATTTTAGAGAGAGAAAGTGAGGAGCGAGAAAGGAAGAGAGAGAAAGAGGAGAGAGAAAGGAAGAGAGAGAAAGGAAAAGGGAGGTCCCCTTGGGGTTTTTCGATGTTCCCGACGCGCTGGTGACATTAGTTTCTTTTCCCGATATCTCGATTTAAGTGTAGAGAGAGAGAAAATGGTAAAGAGAGAAAGTGGAGAGAAAAAGTTGCATGCGCTATACCTCGAGGTTGATCGTCGTAGGAAACACGTCGGCGACATCCGTTTTTGTCTACGAGACCTCGAAACACGTGAAGCAAGTAAAACTCCTCTCTTTTCTTTTCTTTGTCCCCTTATTTGTTATATTCTTTTATCTGAAGTATATGCATGTCTTTTGGCGTGAATGAAAAATGGTAGGAGACCCCTATGTGATGTTGTGATTTTATGTGGTCAATCGGGGAGCCCAGATCGAGTCCCAGGTAAATTATATAGTTACTCTAGGGTGACGAAAAGTTGTTTTGCATGTTATGTAAGGCTATTGGAGACATCCATTAGCCTGAAAACATTCCCTAACAGGACAGTGTGTTATCGGAGTTGGTTCACGGGTGCGAGGCCCAAGTATTTCAATTAATCAAGCGAGACTTGGGTTAATTGGGGTTAACCTGTGGTTAGAAAATCTAACCAGGGTTAAGTATAGTCCGTGGTTCCTCTTTGACTAGGTCAGGATAGACGGTGTCCAGTAAGGCCCGGGGTTCCTACGTGACTAATAGTCGGGAAATGTCGGTCTGTTTGTTTAGGTTGTCAGTGGTGCCTCTTGGACTAGATCAGGAGTGGCGGTGTCCTGCATGGCCCGTGGTTCCTCCGTGACTGATAGTCAGGAGATGTCGGAGTCCTAAGGAGTTTAAGGTGACTAAACATCAGATAGTGTATAGTTCGGGGTTCCTCTCTGGTGGATCAGAAGATGTCGGCACCGTGTCTATCGAGGTACCTTCTTGGTGGAACGTCAGGAGATGACGACATTGGTAAAGATGTCGGGATTCCTCCATAGACTAGCTAGAAGATGACGGTAGGCAGGTTGGTAAGGGTTCCTTCCTGATTGATACTCAGGGCGATGACGGCGAATACACGGTAGATGTGGCCAGTCAATTGAATGAAAAAGTATGTCCTTATTGGGCGAATGCCCATGTTGTGTGTATAAACTTCGGATACGAAGTGGTCTAAGTCGGTATACTCAGGGTTGGTGTATTTGTTTGAGCTGGTGGACTCATGGTTCGGTATGGAATCATCGGATTACAGGTGAGTTGAATTGGTATACCCAAGGTTTGGTCGTATTCGGGTGAAAGCCGGAACATCGTGTGTGAGTCAAAATGACTCAATGTATTATGGTTATGATTTAGAGACTTTAAGCTGAACATTTGTGGGTTGTGGCCAATTAATAAAGTCTCAGGACTTGAAATGAAACATGATTAATGATTGAAATGATAACTTGGTAATATGAATACATTCATAACTGAACCCCATAATTGGAAAGTAATGTGAGGTCAGGAACCTCGGTTAGGGTGATGTAACCCTAAGTGACATTGGGTCACAGTTTAATATATACTGTTCTATTTTATTGTAACATGCAAATTGAACTGTTTATTATATCATTATTGATGCGTGTTATTATGTGAAAAATAGTTTAGAAGGATTGTGGTTTTATTGGGCTTCATAGCTCACTGACTTTTTATGTCCGCTGATCTCGGAGCTGCTGACCAGTAATTGAAAAGTCTAACTGGACATTTTGGAAGCTTGTACAAACTGTACCCGGCGTGATAGAGGCGCCTACTTTTATAAAACCGACTTGATGTAAATAATATAGGTATATGGTTTGTATGATGACTATTGTGATGACAGATGTTATTTACTTTTTGGAAGTATTTGATAAATGTTGAAATTTCCCACATTTTCACGAGTAAAGTCTTCCGCTTGCGTGATTTGACGAACGGACGCGCGTCTCAAAACTTGATTCCCTAGGCACGGGTTCGGGGCGTCACAATCACCGAATATGTTAGAAGATATAGTATATATAAGGATGAATACGAAGATGATGGAGAAGACTAAAAATGATGATATGTACAATACATGAGCAATTAATCTTTACCATATTGGTGAACTTTATAAAGACATTGATGATGAACGAGAAGAGTATGAGACTGGAGAAAGCATTTGAGATGATAGTAATATCTCATGGCTTGATACTATTCTTGACCTTGGATCATCACAAAATCCTAACGTCATTTAGTTTTAAAACTTGCTTACATACTTATTATCTAGGAAGCACGGATACGGATACGGGATACGGGTACGATACGGATACAGTAATACGACAAAACTTAAAAAAAAGGATACAGGTAAGGCTAGGATACGTCTGTAATTAAAAATAATAATATTAATAATACTACATTTTGTATTATAATTACAAAATAACCATTGGTTCAGTTCTATTTATGTATAAAAAAAAATACCATGTCCATGTAAAAGTAAAAAAAATAGGGTCATCTCATCATCCACTAAGCAAAAAAGAAAGTCATCCTATCATCCACCAACAAAATATAAAGAAGATCGTGTTCATGCAAAAACAAAAGAGATAGGGTCACACCCTTGGGTCTCAAAAAAAATAAAAAAATAATAATATTCATGGCCGTATCCCGACCGTATCCTGGTCGTATCCATACCGTATTGGAGTCGTATTCGAATTAAAAAACATAAAAACAAAAGAGATAGGGTCACACCCCTGGGTCTCAAAAAAAATAAAAATAAAAATAAAAATAATATTCATGGCCGTATCACGGCCGTATTGGAGTCGTATTCGAATTAAAAAACATATTTTTAATTAACAAGATTTGTCTCAGCTGTATCCCGTACGTATCCAGTCGTATCAGAGGCGTATCCATATCCGATACGTATTGGATACGGATACGAAGCCCATTTTTATTTTAGTTTTTGTTGAATACTTTTATTTAATTTTCAGGTAAAGTTGAGATAAGTAATGTGGTTAAGGTAATTGTTTATTTAGTTGTCTTAGTTAGATTGAACCAATTGTTTAATTATTATACTGTAATGTTGGTCTCAAACTTTTGAAGTAAAAACATACTAAACCCGAATATATCCGATTATTTGATATTTCCATTCTTTTGGACCGAATTTTTACTTACGAACTTTTGAGATTAAAAAGTATAATACCCGAACTTATCATATTTTTCCGTACCGACCTTACTAAGTATGGTCCCAACCTAGGGATCACTCACTGACCAATCTTTGTTTTTTAGAAAAACGAATTATAAAAATACTTTTTCAAACAACGGTTAAAAAAATTAATAAGACAACCAAAATTTTATTTTAAATTGAGGGATAATTATTATTTAAAAAACAAAAATAATAAAATGAAAAGCTTTTCGGAGAGACGTTGTTCCCGTGGTGGTAGGGACTAGAGAGTCTGTCCTCTGTCCCCATGGATGGAGACTTTACGGTGAAGAAAGCTTTTCTGGATAGTGAAATTTCGCCAACATAAAAAAATAAATTTAAAAAAAAAAAAAAAAAACCATTGTTTTGTAGTGAAGTCTTCTTGTTTCAGGTTTTCTTCTGTAAATCAAATTATATAATTTATAGAGTCCGGACTTGGGGGACTCAGGTGCCTATAAAAAAACAGGGGTTTGGGGCTGCAACCCGGCATCCTTGCTTTCCTTTTCTCAATTTCTCCGGAATTCTGAGGTACTGTCGCTGCAACTTTCTTCTTCTTTTAGCATATTTCTTTTACAGCTTTCTTCTGACTTCTTCTTCTATACCTGTGATCGATTGATTGATAATCGTATGCATCTTTCTTCTTCTCTCTCTCTCTCTCTCTCTTCGATTTTCTTGGTCAAGCTAGGTTGACTTTGGATTCTCCCCCTGTTTTTTTTTTGTTTGGTTTGGAAGCTCTATTCCTCTCCCTCTGCATGCATAATTCTCTGTCTCTCTATCTCCTTTAATGCTCTTTCTCCTTGAAGGAGCTGATCTTCACTCATCAAACAGCATAGACAAAGGTCGAATCGAATTCATAATCAGACTGTGTTTTGATCCATTTTCTGTATCATAATCAGACGATATATTCATTATCCGTCTCCCGTTTTGATTTGTCAACTTATTGTTTTGTTAGATAAAGCTGACTGCTGCTTGTCTTTCCAATTTACCTGTTGCTTTAATTATTTCTTTTTTCACTGTAGGCGATCTGAAGCTACTTGTTTGTGTATATAGTTGTTGAATATTATTGCTGTTTGATCAATTACCGAGCATTGCTGTCACTTTAGGTTTTGATTGGGTTCTCTATTTATATTTTATACTCCTGTGTGTATTATATCGAATGTGTAACTGGTTTTTCCGTGTTAGGTAAATATTGTTTACTACTTTACTTTTTGGAATATGATTTTCAATTTTGTATCAATAATTATTATTTTTTCTTCCCGTTTGGTAAATATGATCTTCATCTGCGTAAAGGGGCTGGAGAAGGTGAACATTAGGCTAGATCTCATTGCACATTGGTTTATGTGTAAGCTGGATACAGATTTGTTGCATGCTAGGATACATCAATAACTGTTTGCTTCCAAGTTTCTGATTGTTTAAGATTTTATTAGCCCCATTAATGATTCTCAAGGTGGATAGGAACCCAACAAGATCTGAAATTTTTTCCCTCATTGATTCGTTTCTCTTCTTGGATCTAGAAAATGATGTAGAATTGCTTTACTTGGGAAAGTTTCTTTCTTTTGGATACATATCTAGTTTAGTATTTTGTATGCTTGTGTATAAAAAAGTTAAATGTAGTTTTATTCTTATTATTATTTTACCTTTTTCATTGTTTAATTTTTGTAGATGCTATTTTAGATAGAATCTCTGCATATATAAGCTTAATTGTTTCAACTATCGCAGTTTATATTTTAAGGGGTTGGTTTAGAATGAATTTGAGTCATTTTTCAGTTTACTGCTTGGTAGATTTCAGGTGTTGCATGGGCTGTATTTAGGTTGTGTGGTAATTACATGTGGAGAGGAATACGTTTCTCTTTTCTTCTCATATAACGTGTTCTTTTATGACCACTGAAGAGTTGTGTAGAGATGTCTTTCACGATTGGCGAGAATTCGTCTTACCCGCTGCTTACATACTGGATTATTAACTGCTAGAATTCTTCCACTTAAGAATGTCCTTGGCCATGATGATCTTCATACTACGTTGGCTCTCAAGAATATACGGAGTTCCTTTTTCAATTTCTTTTGCAATTGGTGTAGAAGTTATGGATTTGGATACACTTATTACCTTTCATTACCAGGCTTTCTTTTACCATGATTCCCATAGGTGGTATACCATCACCAAGTCCTCTTCTTTGCACATTTTTTTCTCACTTATGCCAATACTTCCCTCGTACCTTTTGTTACCTTCTTAAATAGCCCTTAGGATCTCCGGATACTTGAAGAGATATGATTCTTGTTGATATATGTAGTATCAAGGTTATATATGTAAAAGGGTATATATGTAATGTTATCTTAATATAAGATGCAAGTAGGGTTCTCTATCCCTCACTATGCAATTTACCATAATCTTTATTCTTTCCTCTATTTCTCTTATCTACGAAACCTAGACCTAACTATTCTTCCTGAACCCTAAATCTCTAAACCCATATTCTCGAACTTGTTATCAGAGCTCAAGATTAATGTTTCTGTGCCAGTTCAGTGTCGACGTCATCAACAGGTCTCCGAAGCTTCGCCGAAGGTTGGGTTTCTTAGAGATCTTGATTTTTCAAGAATAATGGTGATTTTTTCGTAATTTTCTGAGATCGTTTGTTGCATTTTCCCTAATTTTTAGTGTTTTTTGGGGAAAGCACTGAAAATCTGAAAAAATCCTCCATCGAGGCCTTCCCATGCTTCAATCGGCAAACCCCCACAGAGGAGTTGTGTGACGCCCCGAACCCGCGCCTAGGGAATCAAGTTCCGAGACGCGTGTCCGTTCGTCAAATCATGCAAGCGGAAGACTTTACCCGCGAAAATACGGGAAATTTAAACATTTATCAAATGCTTCCAAAAAGCAAATAACACCTGTCATCATAATAATCATCATACAAACCATATACCTGTATTATTTACATCAAGTTTGTTTTACAAAAGTAGGCGTCTCTATCACGCCAGGTACAACTTGTACAAGCTTCCAAAATATCCAGATAGATTTTTCACTTACTGGTCAGCAGCTCCAAGATCTGCTGACACAAAAAGTCAGTGAGCTATGAAGCCCAATAAAACCACAATCCTTCTAAACTATTTTCCACATAATAACATGCATCAATAATGATATAATAAGCAGTTCAATTTGCATGTTACAGTAAAATAGAACAGTATATAATAAATTGTGACCCAAGGTCACTTAGGGTTACGTCACCCTAACAGAGGTTCCCGACCTCACATTACTTTCTAATTATGAGGTTCAGTTATGAATGTATTATATTACCAAATTATCGTTTTGATCATCAATCATGTTTCATTTCGAGTCCTAAGACTCTATTAATTGGCCACAGCCCACAAATGTTTAGCTTAAAGTCTCTAAATCATAACCATAATACATTGAGTCATTTAGACTCACACACGCTGTTCCGGCTTTCACCCGAACATGACAAAACCTTGGGTATACCAACCCAACTCACCTGGAATCCGATGATTCCATACCGAACTATGACTCCACCAACTCAAACAAATACACCAACTCTGAGTATACCAACTCTGAGTATACCAACTCAGACCACTTCGTATCCGAAGCTTACACACACAACATGGGCATTCACCCAATAAGAACATTTTTCCATTCAATTGACTGGCCACATCTACCGTGTATTCGCCGCCATCGCCCTGGGTATCAGTTATGAAGGAACCCCGATCAACCTGCCTACCGTCATCTTCTGGCTAGTCTACGGAGGAACCCCGACATTTATACCAATGCCGACATCTCTTGACGTTCCACCAAGAAGGGACCACGATAGACACGGTGCCGACATCTTCTAACCCACCCAGAGAGGAACCCCGGACTATACACTATCTGATGTTTAGCCACTTTAAACTCCCTAGGACTCCGACATCTCCTGACTACCAGTCACGGAGGAACCACGGGTCATGCAGGACACCGCCACTCCTGACCTAGTCCAAGAGGCACCACGGATGACCTAGACAAACAGACCGACATCTCCCGACTATCAGTCACGGAGGAACCCCGGGCCTTACTGGGCACCGTCTCTCCTGACTTAGTCAAAGAGGAACCACAGACTATACTGAACCCTGGTTAGATTTTCTAACCACAGGTTAACCCAAGCCTCGCTTGATTAACTGAAATACTTGGGCCTCGCGCCCGTGAACCAACTCCGGTAACACACCGTCCCGTTAGGGAGCGTTTCCAGACTAATGGATGTCTCCATAGCCTTACAAGACATGCAAAACAACTTTTCGTCACCCTAGGGTGGCGATACAATTTACCCGGGACCCGATCTGGGCTCCCTGAGGGACCACATAAAATCACAACATCATATAGGGGTCTCCGCCCCTTTTTCATTCACGTCAAAAGACATGCATATACATCACATGAAATAATATAACAAAATAAGTGGAAAAGGAGAAGAAAAGAGGGGTTTTACCTGCTTCACGCGTTTCGAGGCGACTAGAGTCGAAACGGACACCGCCAACGCGCTCGGAAGGATGATCAACCCCAAGGTAGAGCGCATGCAACTTTCTCTCTCTACCTTTTTCTCTTTCTCTCTCTACACGCAAAACGAGACGCCGGAGAGAAAATCAGACGCCGCCAACGCGTCGGGGACGTCGAAAAACCTCAAGGAGACCTCCCTTTCCCTTTCTCTCTCTTCCTTTCTCTCTCCTCTTTCTCTCTCTTCCTTTCTCTCTCCTCACTTTCTCTCTCTACAATATGCTGTAGCAGAATTTTCCCACTGTTTACAGAACGTAAGTAATGGGAAGGCTGGCCTCCCTTATATATAGATAAGGTCATGTGCATAGCACATGACCATAATTAATGGTCCCGTTGACCAAGTCAACGGTTGACCCATTTGACTATTTTTTTTTTTTCTCTTATGTATACGGCCTTCGTGGTCCTACTTAAAGACATCCGATTTTGACGAAACTTTAGGTGACCGAACTTGGGGCAGTCCGACACCTACTGTAAAAATTTCGGGGAAAAATACTGAGTTTTGACAGCTACACTTTAGTCCGGAAGAAAATTGCAAAACCCACTAATTTCCTGATTTCGAACACAAAACAGGCCGCCGTTTCTTCGTTTGAGATAACTAACTGCCGTGACGACAGACATTAGTCCCCACGGCCGACCGACACGCATTAGTGCTAATCGCACAGATTTCTATTAGGATCTCCAACAGATATGGGGTCCCACTTAATTTCTGGAAATATGAAAATTTTCCGTTTCTCTCAATTTTATCACACATAATGGCCCCGCGGTCCCGCGAAATGATACTTGACGGAACCGATACGGTAGGGGTGTGTCCCGGCAGTCGACTGGCACACTGTGTGCGAATTTTTGCCAAATGATACTGAGATTTCCTCGGTGCACTTCAACCCTGAGCAAAATCCCCTTCTTATTAATTTAACAATTAATTAACTAATTAACCTTCATTAAGGACCCATAAACACATAATTTTATTATATTAAAATTCCGGGTCGTTACAAGTTGCCCCTTTTTTGATGTCCTTCCATTCTATTGGAGCTGATTTGTCTAATGTTGCTCGACGGCGGTTCTTTTGAGAACTCCCTATCTCACAGCTAGCTTTTTTGGGGCTGTATTGTCAAGATTTTTCCTCCACGGCTCAGATCTCTAAGTATTTGGTTGTTTGATGGTTCTTTTGTTTTTGATCATGATGTTTCCTCCTTCCATAGACTTATTCTCTTATGATTAGAGAGTTTTTTGAGTTTATCCTTCACTTTTTGGGGTTCTCTCGTTGATTTAGTGCTATGGATGCTAAAGTTCTAACTCCGTCGGCTCATTCCAACCCTATTGTTCACTCTATCGCCAATATTAAATTTAATGGTGATAATTTTCTAGCGTGGTGATACTCTGTTGAGCTTTATATTGAGGTTTGTTCCAAGATGAGGTATCTTACTGACAAACTCCTAAGCTGGCGATCGATGTTCCTGAGATTGCTAAGTAGAATGCCGAGAATTACATTATTTTGGGTTGGTTATTTAACTCTATGGAGCCTCAGATTGTCGGGAATTACATTTTTTTTGGTTTGATTGGGGCTCGAGGCCCATTACACAAGGACATCCCTGGGCCTAGCAGCCATTGAGACATCAGAAAAAAGCAACGAGCTCAACCCAACAGGTGGAGAATCATACACCCTCAAACCTGGTCCATGAGTCCCACTAGAATTAGCAAGCCAATCAGCACTAAAGTTAGCTTCTCTGTAAGCATGTTTAACACAACAAACTCATTCCCGATTCATCAAATGCTGACATGCAGCAACCAACCCGAGATTATGATGGAATTCAGACACTCCTTCATTAACCATTAACACCGAACATTCAGAGTCTGACTTCACCAACACCTTCTGAAAACCTTGATCCCAAGCTAATTTAAGACCATAATACAAGGCCCATAATTCAGCTTGATCATTATGACACACTCCTAAATTTGCAGAAAAATCTGCCCTCCATTGGCCAAAGGCATCTCGAATTAAACCCCCTGCACCCGCCAACCCAGGATTTCCTTTTGAGCACCCATCTGTATTTATCTTAAACCATCCCAACTCTGGAGCCTTCCATTCAATAAATCTTTGAGTTCGAACTATTTTCTTCCCTTGGATATGCATTGCAACAAACATCTCCGTAGCTTTTGTAACAATTTGCTCCAACGGATTAGGGGGAAAGGTAAAATTTGGGTCAAACACCAATTTAATCCTCCAGTTCCAAACTCGCCTACATATAGCAAACATGTCACACCAAGGAACTTTATCTATAAATCCTCATTTGAATTTTCCCAAATTGCGCTTAAACCAACCAAGCAAATCAAGGTTAAAGAATTCTAGTTGATCTTGGGGTGGAACAATTCTATTCCATATTTCTCTAGTGCGAGGACATTCTCTAAGAATATGGAGAGTATTCTCCACAGGATGGTTACACTTCGGGCAACTCAAATTTGTCGTCATGTGACGAATAACTCGGTTACTATTAGATAATATACGGTCCTGGATTGCCAGCCAACAAAAGAACTTAATCTTTGGGGTGATACGCATTTTCCACAACACCTTCCACTCAAACTGAATAGCTGGCTAGCATTTCATATTAGAAAGAAAATCATAAGCAAACTTAGTGGAGAACTTGCCAGAGGAATTGAGACCCCAAATAGATTTATAAGCAATTGGTCCAAACCCACTGGCAAACAAATGATCTCCTGCACTAAATCTTCCGGAAGATAACCACAAAGACCAGCAAGATCCCAAGCCCCCTCCACAATAAAGTCAGCAACTTTTTTACTCACACTGGAGACAAAAACAATCCCACCTCCTCACACAGAGGTTTATCCCTCAACCAAATGTCCATCCAGAACTTAACTCTTTGCCCATCACCCACCCTCCAATGTAATCCCTTCTTCAAAACTTCCCTTCCTTGAATGATACTTCTCCACACATGCGAGGAATTAGATCTCTGCGCGCAAGACAAAAGATCTTTAGTACCCATATACTTGTTCTTCAAAACTTTAACCCAAAGAGCTGTAGACTCTGTCTGAAGCTGCCATCCCAATTTAGCCAATAATGCAGAATTGACTTGAGACATACATTTAATTCCTAGACATCCCTTAGCCTTGGGATATACACTCTTTCCCAATTCACCATATGCACTTTCTTTTGTGTCTCTGTATCTCCCCAAAGAAAGTTTCTATTTTGTTTATCTATTGCAAAACAGAGGGACTTCGACAATTTGGATGTTTGCATGCTATAAGTGGGACTAGCACATGTAACTGCTTGAATTAGTGTTGTTCGACCAGCTAAGGTTAGTTGCTTAACCTTCCATGAAGCCAACCTCGTCTGAACTTTTTCTAGCACCTCCTTGTAAGTATGGCGGTTAACCCTTGCGTGGTGTAGTGGCACACCCAAGTATTTGCCTAAGGAGTGAGATATAGGAATCCCAGTGAGGCGATGAATAGAAGCCGCAATAGGGTTCTTAGTGTTCTGGGATAGAAATATCTTGGATTTTCCTACATTCACCTTCTGCCCCGAGGCCTGGCAAAATTCTTCCATACAATCCCACATCACCTGAGCTTGTTGTTCTGAAGCTTCTGCAAAAAGGATTAAATCATCTACAAAGAACAAGTGTGATATAGGAGGTCCATTCCGTGAAGCCCTAACTGGTTTCCACCTTTTATCCTCCACCCTTTGGCTTATCAGATGTCCAAGCTTTTCCATACATAGCACAAAGAGATATGGAGAAAGTGGGTCACCTTGCCTCAACCCCCGACCTGGTTTAAAGTATGGAGTCTTCTCGCCATTCCAAATAACAACAAGCCTAGTGGAAGTAATACAATTTATCACCAATTTTAACCAGCTACTAGGAAAACCTAGCTCTCGCAACACCCTTTCCACAAATGCCCAACTAATACGATCATAAGTATTTTCCAGATCAATTTTCCAAGCCATAGCCCCAACTCTCCCCTTCTTCTTCCTGATACTATGCAACATTTCTTGTACCACCACTATATTATCTGTAGTTTGTCTTCCTAGCACAAAGCTACTTTGGGATGGAGCAACAACAACACTCATTAAAGGCCTATTCCAGTTTACAATAATCTTCGTAATCACCTTGTAAGTTGTACATAGACTGATAGGTCGAAATTGACTAAGACCCTCCGGATTAGGAATCTTTGGGATTAGAATAATAAATGTGTCATTCAATCCTTCTGGCACTCCCCCAATTCAAAAACCTTCTTTACCATAGAGCAAACATCTGTGCCCACAATCTCCCAACAATTTTGAAAGAAGGTGGCCTGGTAACCATCCGGACCAGGTGCTTTAAATGCCCCAATTTGAAATACAGTCTCTTTGATTTCCTGGTCTATGACCTCCTTAAGGAAGCCACGATGCTCCCCATCAGGAATTGAAGGGAACAAAGAAGGAAGATCCATCGTCGGAGAGATGTTGTCATCCATAGCGTACATGTGCTTGAAATGATTTACTGCCAAGATTTTGAGATTCTCCTCCTCCTCCTCCAACACCCAAACCCCATTCTCATCCTTTAGTGCCTCAATCTTATTCTTCATTCTTCTGACCAGAGTGGTAGTATGGAAAAACTTAGTGTTACTGTCTCCATATTGAAGTCATTTGATTCTTGATTTCTGAAACCAAAACACTTCCTCTTGATTAAGGCCAGTTATACTGAGAAATGAGGTCCTGTTCTAGTGTGATCAAGAAAGGATTAGGATTTAGACAATTAGCTCTTTGAGTACCCTCCAGACGAGCTATCAATTTTTTCTTCTTATAGAATATATTCCCAAACACTTGATAATTCCAATCCTTAACTGCAGTCATGAAATTAAAGATAAGTCTAGAAAGATCAGTACTTAGGGGAATCCAAACTCTTTTAATAAAGTTTAAGAAGTCTTCATGTTGTAACCAGGCCACTTCAAAATGGAAGGGTTTATGAGCAGCTGTAGGAGGGGGATTTCCAACTAAGTCCAACAAAATTTGGGAGTGATCTGACCGAGTGACCAAGTTCTAGGTAAATGCTTAACTGTAGCTTCTGGGAACCATTCATGCCACTTAGTTACAATAAGCCTTGTCCAATCGCTCTCGAATCAAAGCAAGTCCATCTCTACCATTACTCCATGTGAACCGTGGACCTGAAAAACCCAAATCAAGTAGCTGACAATTCTGCACACAGTCACCCAGGCCTCTCCCAAATGTGGACAATGTTGTACCCCCCAAATTTTCACCCATAGAGGTGATTTCATTAAAATCCCCAACAAGAAGCCAAGGTTTCTTATGGGTTTGAGATACATCCCCTAGAAATTCCCACAGCTTCTCTCCCTGGTGAGGGTTTGGGCTAGCATAGATAGCTGAAAAAAGTCAATCAAAGTCTGCAACCCTCTTAATCAAAGCGTTAACAGCTTGAGAAGAAATGGAAAGTATGTCCACTGACACCGACTCCTTTTGCCAGAGAAACCAAATTCCAATTGAAAACCCAAGGGCATCCACTTTCATATGCGCTAAGAACCCAATTCTATCAATGACTTTATCTGCTGACACTCCACTCACTCTGGTCTCCACTAAAACCAATATCACTGGTTTATAGAGACGAATTAGATCCCTGATGGATCGAAGGAAACTGGCATTCCCAGCTCCTCTCACGTTCCATAACGAAATCTTCATGGGTAACAATTCAAACCCTCAAAAGAGCCTTTCCAGCTACCTCAAGCTCACAAGAGCGAGACCTCAAAGGCACTTTTGCTAGGGAAATCCTATCTCAGGGCTAGGATGGGAAGATATTCTAGCTCAAAAGAGAGAAAATGCAGAGGTCTAGATGAGAGAAATAGGGAAGGAACATAAAAGAGAAGTTAGATAGCTTGTCGGATCTACAGTTGAGCATAGAAGAAGAGTTGCGTCTTCAGTCAATTCCACGGCACAGGTCCCACTTTTAAACTTCAAAAACCCTTGATGTCCTTACACCCATAATCAAGGATAACAAGAATTGGAGAGAAACCCAGAGAAGAAGACACAAGCGGAGAGAAACCTAGCTAGAGGGATGGGGTGAGAGAAGGAGAGGAAGCCCTGTGGAGAAAGGAAACCCTAAATTTATTGTAGGGTAGGAAGAGATCCTCATTGTCTCTCTCTTTCAGGACTTAACTATGAGGAGGATTGTTGGTAGAGGCGTGAAAAGAGGCGGATTGTACTACCTCGACACAGATTATGCTCCTGATCGTATCGCATCTTTTGTTGTTATTACTATTGTTTTTTCTTTTTCTGTTAATGCTATTCATGATACTTATCGTTTATGGTATGCCAAGCTTGGGCATGTGGGATCTAAGACTTTGTGTTCTTTGATTCCTATTTTTAGTAAATTGTGTTCTTCATTTACTTTTCAATGTGATACTTGTGAGCTTACTAAACATGTTTGCACTGTTTATCCTTCTCGCATGTATTGATGTCGTTTTATTTTTCAATTAGTTCATTCTGATGTTTGAGGTCCATCTTTGGTTGCCTCTAATGATGGTTTTCGTTATTATGTTACTTTTATCGATGACTACACTCAGGCTACTTGGATTTACCTTATTAAGTCTAGAGATGAGGTGTTCTCTAAATTCTAAGAATTTCATACTATGATCATTACCCAATTTGGTGGTCTTATTAAGGCTCTTCGATCTGATTATGGTGGTGAGTATCTCTATACTCCTTTTATCTAGTATCTTCATACTCATGGTAATGCCCATTAGCTTACTTGTCTTTACACACCACAAAAAAATGATGTTACTGAGCGTAAGAATCATCATTTAGTTAGTGTCACTCGCTCCTTGTTACGAGACATGTAAGTGCCTAAGCCTTATTGGTTTATGACACGTCACTGCTTGTTTCTTCATCAATCAGGCACCTCGTATTCTTGATGGTCTCTCACCATTTTGGTTTCTTTGTCCTCAGGTTCCTATGTTTTCCATTGAGTCGCGGGTCTTTGGTTGTACCTGTTTTGTTCAAGATCTTCGCCACAATCATCTGAAATGGGATGATAAGGCTATTAGATGTGTCTTTGTTGGTTATTCTAGCGCATCTAAAAGCTATCGGTGTTATGATCTTTAAAGTCGTCGTTTCTTTGTCTCTCTGGATGTTACTTTTTCAAGACAGTACCACATTTCTCTCCTGCTCCTACTGTGTCTACTGTCTCTGTGCCTTTGCCTATTACAGGGGACCTTCCACAGTAGAAGGAGTTTCTCATGTACTCTTGTCGCCAACTGCCTGGTTTCCTCTTCGATGCGCCTCTACCACAGTCTTTCCCGCATGCCACTCCATGAGGTACTTCTTTACCTTATGTTATTCCTGTTTATTCTTCTGCTATTGTTCCTTTTATTGCTTCTGATATTGAGTTGCTTATTGCTCATCGCAAGGGTGTTCGTTCCTGTGTTACTCCTTACCTTTTTGTCAATTATGTTTGTTATCAGGCTTTCCTTCATTCTATGCCTTCCTCTCAGTGATTGACTCTGTGACTATTCATCGACTTGTTCGTGCTGATCTTCATTCTGAGTGGAAGGGTGCTATGGTTGACGAGATGAATGTTCTTCAATCTAATCATACTTGGGATATGGTTCCTCTTCCATTTGGGAAGAAACTTTTGAGCTGCCGTTAGGTTTTCACAGTCAAACATAACTAGTATGACAAATTTGCTCGGCATAAGATTTGCCCGAGGCTTTCCTCAGACTTATGGGCTTGACTAGGTGCTACTTTTGCTCCTGTGGCCAAATTGACTTATGTTTGTGTCCTACTCTCTCTTGCGACGAATCAGAGTTGACCTCTTTATCAGTTGGACATCAAGAATGTCTTTCTTAATGGGCGCATCTTATTGAGGAAGTATATATGGACCCCCTCCTGGTTTCCTGTTTTAAGGGGAGTCTTGGAAGGTTTGTAGATTTCAGAATTATGTATGGTTTGAAGCAGTCACCTCGTGTTTGGTTTCATTGCTTCAGTGAAGTGGTTTAGAGTATGGGCTTTCAGGGAAGACACTCTAATCATATTGTCTTCATCCATTCAGGTGCCTCAGGCCGCACTATTTTTTTGATATATGTTGATGATATCATCTTGATCGGTGATGACTCCTCTTTCATCTCATGTTAAGCATGAGCTGGGGCGTACCTCTGATGTCAATGACTTATGAAGTACTTTCTTGGTCTAGAGATTGCTCGATCTAAGAAAAAGATTTTTCTATCACAACGGAAGTATGCTCTTGATCTATTGAGCGAGTATGAGTGAGTGTAGACCTCCTACTTCTCCCATGGATCCGAAGCTTTCTTTGCATGATAGTGAAGGTGATCTTCATTCTGATTCTTATGCCTACCAGCGTCTTGTGGGTCACTTGATATATCTCACCCTCATACGACCAGATATTACATTTGTTGTTAGTATAGTTAATCAATTCATGAAACCTAGTTATGGACTTGTATATCGTTCACATGATCATCTCAAAATCTCTAGCTATACAGATGCCGATTGGGCTAGATCTGCTACTGACCATCGATCCACTTGGGCTATTGTGCTTTTCTTGGAGGCAACTTGGTTGCACAGAAGAGCAAAAAGCAATCGGTAGTTTCTCGCTTTAGTGTCGAAACAAAATATCGGGTTATTGCTCATGACACTTTTCAAATTCTGTGGCTTTGTTCTCTCCTCTCCGAGTTAAGGTTTCCTATTAAAGGTCTTATGTCTTTATATTGTGATAATGAGACTGCCGCGAAGATTGCCTCTGATTCTGTACTTCATGAGCAGACAAAGCACATTGAGGTTGATATTCATTTTCTCGGAGAGGAAGTTCGGGATTGTTCATTATCTCTTCAGCATGTTTTGTTTTCTCAACAACTTACTGACATCTTCACCAAGCCCGTTGGCCCTGCTATTCTCCATGATACCACTGTCAGACTGGGCATATTTAATGCTTATGCTCCAGTTTGAGGGGGAGTGTTGATATATGTAATATTGAGGGTATATTTGTAAAAGGGTATATATATATATATATATATATATATAATGTTCTCTTAATATAAGATGTAAGTAGGGTTCTCTACTCCTCACTATGTAATTTACCCTAATCTCTGTTTTTCCCTCTCTTTCTGTTCTCTAAGAAACCTAGACCTAATTATTCTTACTAAACCCTAAATCTCTAAACCAATCTTCTCCAACTATTCTATCATAAGACTAATCACTGGATATGGCTGTGGTGAAACAAGATGATTTCTGCTCTTTATCCTTTGAAGAATATTCTGATTTAAGGCTCGATTCTGTGTATTCTAAATATTTCATGTTGAAGTGTAAATACTGGTTAACCATGAAGTTTTTAGTTTCAGTGGCAATTTTTTAGATTTGAAGCTTTGTATGCATACTTATAGTAACTGTTTTTCTTCTCCTCTCTGTGCTCCGTACCCGAAAAAAATCAAAAGAAAAAATGAGAAAAACTTGTAGGCACCTTCTCATAGAGAATAGGATAGTGTGTTAGAAATGCATCGCTATATGTAGTGCACATGCAGAGGACTTTGATCTACTATTCAACAAAAACCACCTTGGAGTATTATGATGGGATGAGGCAACTTTTGGTATTGAAGTGTTTGTAGGTGGTAACCACTAGATGTTTCCCACTTCCCTGCAGTTGTGGCAGGCGTGTTATTGTGAAATTGCTAGTATGTCCTTGTGATTTTCTCTATGGGTACCTTAAATTTAGTTTTGTATCAGTTTATTATTTGATTCAGAGTTCTATAAATTTGACTGAGCCTTCATTCAAAAAAAAATCCAGAAAACGATTTCATAACTGAAATGACTTCACAAAGAGGTGGTGAAAGGCCATCCTTTGCTGGGAATACTAACTCATCACCCAAGGAAAAAAGTGTTAGCCCTCAGCAAGGGCATTTTCGTGGGGGCTCTATGTACAGTAAAAACAGCCCCAGGGTCAACCAGCTGAATCGTGATGTGGAAAAATTCAGCCTGGATTCTGCACAAGATGGTGTCTGGGAAGTAGTTGCAAGGAAATCTAAAAATAGAGCTGGAAGCGGTGCTGCAAAACCTTGGGGACCTCAGAGTTCCACATCTATAGTATGGAGTCATCCAGATGTGGTGCCGAAGCTGGGCATGGCATGCAATAGTGGAGCAAGAGAGGCTCCTGGAGGTACTTCACAGACACAAACTACCAATTCTAAGAGACTGGATGGCAGAGAAAATGCAAGGCCCCAATCCTCTAACAGAGGTTGGGAGAACACTTACGTGGCGCCACAACCTGTAATACCTCCACCTTTGCATGATGGGTGGCAGTGGGCTACTAGAGCTAGTTCTTCCCGATCTAAAGCTTCAGAAGACGACCAGAGCAAAGACCAGAGCATTTCACAACTTCTTCCTAAGGGATTTGCTAGAGGAGAAGACACTGGCCCTGACCTGGGTGGTCCCATCCATCCAGGTGATGTTGACAAGAATAATAATGACATCGATGATGATATTTGTGACACTGACGATGATATCTTAGCTGATGACTTTGATTCCGACGAGATCGACTTTGATTCCGACGCAAGCCAAAAGAGCCATGAGACTCGCAAGAAAAGCAAGTGGTTTAAGACATTCTTTGTTCTCTTGGATAGCTTGACCAATGAGCAAGTAAATGAACCAGAAAGGCAGTGGCACTGCCCAGCATGCAAAGGTGGCCCCGGTGGCATCGAATGGTACATAGGCTTGCAGCCCCTATTGACACATGCAAAGATGAAAGGAGCGAAAAGGGTGAAACTCCATCGTGAATTTGCAGAACTGCTTGAAGAGGAGCTGTACAGTAGAGGAAATTCAGTGATACCAGATGCCGAAGCTTTTGGAAAATGGGAAGGTCTACATGTACCAGTTAAAGATCATGACATAATTTGGCCTCCTATGGTTGTCATAATGAACACACAACTTGAACAGAATGAAAATGAAAAGGTACACTTTTTTTTTTGTTGTAGATTATTATGGTTTTATTCAGTTAATTTGTTAGCTTAAAAATTCAACTACATCAGGTTCTATTGCCTAAGAAAATTTGTCGGATTTGATATTAATTCATCTATTCTCTTTGTTCATGTTGATTTCAGTGGATCGGTATGGGAAACCAAGTGCTTCTTGATTATTTTGCCTCATATCGTGCAGTTAAGGCTCGTCATTCTTACGGTCCACAGGGGCACCGAGGGATGAGTGTCCTGGTTTTTGAGGGCAATGCGAGGGGCTATTTTGAGGCTGAGCATCTTCACAAACATTTTGCTGAACAAGGTACAGATAGGGATGCTTGGGATCGTCGTCAGGTTCTATTCTATCCGGGTGGGAAACGCCAGTTGTATGGCTATATGGCAATAAAAGAAGACATGGATATCTTCAACCAGCATTCTGAAGGTCCAATTTGTCACTTTAGATTTTTCTAACCAGTGTGTGTGTGCATGGTACACGTGCATTCATATGTTTATAAGTACATGGGCGCCCAATTGTTTTTTTGTTTTGATCAATAGCTCACTTTATTAAACAAAGCAAAAGACACTACAAAACCAAACCACACAAAAGCAGAGTTTACAAGAAAATAAACTCTACAGCAACCTGCAACACCGCCGCCAGGCCAAGACCCCTAAAAAGCCACCAGAACTAGAATCCAAAATTGAGAATATCCTCCCGATTGTTAAAATGATTCTAACCATACATTCATTGCATTTCCTTTTGCAAACAGTTTTGAGGCAATTTATCTGCAAATATCTATTCACGTATTAATCAAAAATGAGGATGCAGTTAGTTTTAATACTTAGAGTTCTGCTAATACAATCTTCCAGTTGTGTTTGACTCTCCATGTAATGTAATTGATTAGGAAAATCGAAAACAAAATTTGAGATGAGATCGTACCTAGAGATGGTCGTGGGCCCAATGAACGAAGATGACCAGGAACAGATCCAGCTTAAAAACGAGGTTGCTAAAGAAAAAAAGGCTATTGAAAAGTTTTGTGGTGTGTTGAACGAGAAACTGTGCAAGATCATGGAAGAAAACCGCATTGTGAGGCAGAGAACGAAAATGCAACACGAACAAAACAAGGAAGAGGTAATATTGGACACTGCAGTTGAATTTTATTATTTATTTATTTTGTATATGTGCCCCCTCCCAAAAAAAGAGAGGATCAATCTAACATTAGCTGTGTTGTTTTAAACAATACCTGCTAAATACTGCTACTATTGGCTGTGTCCAATGGGATTTCGGGACTCAATCCCTCTTTTGGGCTGTGTTTGTACCTGAGCTTGCAAATGGAGGCCAGGCTCTCCTTAAGGCTCAACTCAATGTGTTTTTTATATTATAATTAGCTACATTTAATAATTTTCTAGTATTAATTGTATAAGCTACAAAAGTATGACACATCTTGCATGCTTGACATGTCTTGATAAATGGATGGTGTTTGCTATTAGAGAAAGTGAGGAACATAACTTACAAAGTTTCTAACATTTTTGGTGCCCTTGTGCATTTGTTGCACTTTAGTTTATTGTAATTTAATGATGAGTCAGCCTGTGAGGTGTCCAGAATTGCTGTACATTGACACCCATCTACGTCTGGGTTACATGGTTGTCTTTCTGATATAAGTATTTAGGCCTGCATTAATGCATCCATGATCTGTGATTGGGTGATTGTACAAGTAAAAGAACAAAAAAGAGAAAAAAAAATGTCAGTACGTCTGCAGGCTTATCTCACCTTCCTACAGTTGTGATCAAAGCACACTTTTACGGAGGGCCATTCTAAATACAATTTTACAAAATGAAATATTTGTAGAAGAGATTGGGCGAACTTCTCAAAATATAGAAAATGGATCATGGCCTTTAATCAATGAATAAAATGATAGAATTTTCCTGGAATATTTCATATAAAATTTATGTTATGAACTTGTGAAGTATATGTGCTATGAAGTTGGAATTTGGAACTGTAAAGAAAAAAAAAAGGCTCGTTCTGCTCAGAAGGGCTTGGGCCGTCCTTATAAACTTCAGAGTTCTTAGCTTTCCTACTAAATGTGAAACCCATATTCATATTCAAACAGACAGCTTGGCCCAGCCCAATGACTGCAAATGTAGATTTGTTTTCCTTTTTTTCCCCTGTTTGTTGTTCTTGTAGCAATTTCAGAATATATTTTCATCTTCTATTCTTTTTTTTACTGTTGAATCCCATTCCTATCTAGATGGATTACCAAGAGCAATTTTTCAAGGATCAAATCATGGTTTTTCACCAAGCTCTAGAGAAGGAAAGAACTTATGAGAGCAGACTCCAGGATGAGAAGGTGGACAACAAACTCAGGTAACAGTTCCTTCCATTCGCACAAATGACAAAACCATCCTACCTATATGACAATATTGTCAATTAAGCAGTGTCTTGATTTTAGATAATTGTAAAAGAAAGAGGAATGACATGTTGTAAACAACTTTCTAGGTCTAGGAATTAATTTTTCACTGCAAGAGTGGTTTGGGGGATAAAGACATTGTACCTGCAGTCACGGCACCTGCAGGGAAAATAAAATTTGAGATGACCGCTCTAGAAAACAGCAGGGTAAATGCAATGTTAAAATCTGAATCAGTAGGACTAATAACCTATAACCTGGGCCAACATTTGTATTATTTACTATCCAAGCTTAGTATCAGTACTGTTCTAAACTGTGTCCGTACAGCTGAATATACTAGTACTCGGTTAAGATTCCCTTCCTCTGCTAAAATTTCAAACCTTCCCTTGGAGATGGCCCATTCAAAAGATTACCTAATCAGATAACAAGTTTTTTTTACTGTGTCCGTACAGCTGAATATACTAGTGTACTCGGTTAAGTTTCCCTTCCTCTGCTAAAATTTCAAACCTTCCCTTGGAGATGGCCCATTCAAAAGATTACGTAATCAGATAACAAGTTTTTTTTTCAGTAGACTTTCCTGGATCATTATAAATAGCATTGACTAATTTTCTTGAGCTGTTTAGAATTTAGATGTCTACAGTTACACCAAGGTTCTTTTTTACCAGTCAAAATGATCAGCTGATTAGGTTGGTTTTGGGCACCGGATATTGTCAGTGGGAAACACATTGGTTTTTGGGGCCCATACTCCACATCTTCTCTCTGTCTGCATGACAGGTTTTTTGGATATCCTCCACGGAATTTCTTATATATCTATGTAGAAGATCTTAGGTAGCAATAGGGTAGATGGCGAGAGACACTCACTCGCTCTATCCATCTTTCTATCAAAATTTTCTTATTTTTGAATCCTCTAGTTTCTAGTTGTTTTCCCGACATAAAGTCAATAACAATTGGATGACTTGACACATCGAATGTTCTTTTGGTTGATCAGTTGAAAAGTCTATATGATGGATGGTTATAATCACCTAAAATGGTATATGTATGTTGGGTTCATCTGCTATGGGTCCATATGCTTTGTGTTCTTGTGCTGATGATGTATAAATTTGTTGGATTTGTATTCCAGGGGAGAGGAAATTGTGAGATTCATCAAATCCTATGATAAGGGGTCTGGAGAGTTTGAAGCAGAGTGAGGGAGGCTCATAACAATACATGAAGACAAGAAAACTCAGATGAAGCAGAGGCATTTTGAGGAAGAACTTGAACTGGAGAGGGAATTTGTTGTTGAATTAACTCGGCTCAAGGAACAATTCACTCTGTGTCCCTCAGGTGAAGACCCCATCAATAGCTTTTGAATGTAAGATGGTACCCAGATGGAGAGAGATAAAAGAAACACTTTTTCCTTTTGAATGAGAGACTGAAACCAGGACCAAAACAAAGAGAATCCAGGAAAGTGGAAACAGGCAGTTTATAGGTACTATCTCTCATAGTCTGGTTGAAATATAATCTGGTTTAGCTGGCTCTACTGTACAGTTTCCGGATTTGCAAGGGCATTTGGTACACATAATCCAATGGAGGGAGTAATGGTCTTTGAATCTGTCTGCTGGTCGAACTTCAAAGTGCCTGAAAAGATATTTTGCTTTTCTAGTGGTTGGTAGTGTTGCTCAACTGACGACCAAGTGATTTTGGTTATGAAGATTTGATCTAGGACAGGCTAAGGGATTGCATGCTGGCGTTTTCTCAAGACTCTTCTAATACCAGTTTTCGCCTATCAGAATTGGATACACACTGCTTGCAGCAGATCAAGTAATGTAATTCTATTTCAGACTGAGCAATAGAATTATGACACTGAGGAAAGAAGAAATTGGTGCGAAGAGGGTGTGCCTTTTTAGCCTTTAGAAAAAGGCTTTCATGTGGAGCTAACATTTGCTTAGCTGGCAACAAGTATAGCCAAATCAAGATGAGACGGGACAGACGGTCAGAGGCTGTAGCACCAGCTAGCATTGATCTAATATGCAAGTTGGTAACTCGGCATTTTGGTCTATGGCAAACCAAGGGTGACCAGATCAATCAGTAGTAATGTGGAAGTTTCCTGAGGCTGAGTATCAGCCTTGCAACTACAAGGCTATTGAAGAGATGAGATCCTTGAGCATAAATATTAAGTCATGCTTATCAGTTTATGGAACTCTAAAGCAGAGTGTTCAGACAAAAGATGAGTAAAAAGCATACTTCAAGTGAAGCAAACAAAGCATGTATGTATATATATATACACACCGCGGTCTAGTTTCCTTCTCATTCACTTTACATTTTTTTTTAAAAAAAATAAGAAATTGAAAATAGGAGAGGTTTTTGTGGGGTTCATTTTTTTTTTCTAAGTCTTGTTTTTTTGAAAAAAATGGGAAATTGGATAAGATGAAAAGTGGACATAGCAGTATACTGTTTATATTCCATTTGTGATTAAAATGTTGCTTGCCCCTCACGCTCTTTGCATATTATCCAAATTTGTAAATGAAGGGTTGTAAAGGGAATGATAGTGTAATTTCTTTTTTTTAAATGTACGAGATTAATGAACAGCTGGTTGAAGAGATGAGATGACGATTTTGAGAATTACATATAAAAAAATTTGAAAAAAAAAAGGAAAAGAAAGTAAAAAAAAAATAAATAGAAAAAAAAAAAGAACACAGTTCACTTTTGATTTTTGATTTTTATTTTTGAAGAAATTGAAAATAATTTCTTTTGCCCTGTGTGTGGTGATTGGTTAGTACCTACCAAAAAAAAGCCAGCAACTTTTTTGAAAAGAAGTTCAAGTCATAAATATTTCATAAATTAATTGTTCAATGAATTTTTATAAAATTCATATATAATAAGTCCTTTTAAAAAATGTAAGATGGTACCCAATGTACTATATATTTATTCAAGACCTTTTAAAAAATTCATATATAATTGAAATTTAATTTGTGAAAGTTTAATAAGTCGATACTTAAATTATTTGTTTAATGAAAAAATATTGAAAAAGCAAAGTACTTTGCTTGTGTCAGCAAATTGAAAGCAATTACAACCAAGTCACTAAAACTCCCATGGGTTGTAAATTTACTAAAGATTGTAATTTCTCTACTCATTTGGAAGATGATCTAATAGGGGTCAGCCAAATCCCAGCGTTTCCACCATAAAAATAAGTTGCGGAGTACCCCAAAATACATTTGATCTACACGTACACAGTGAATGAACAAACGAGGTCAGTTAGTGCCACCTCCAAATCATGGCATGCTCCCAAAATGGAGCACCTACTTAAACAGTATGAGAGAAAACATGAAGGTTGTTCTTACCAGCACTTTGCATCCGGGTTTGCAGCTAATAATCTTCGTGGGGTTCACAGACAGGCTTTGGAATACCAAGAGTGCTTGGGACTTGGTGAAAAACTGCAGAAGCCTCCTCTGAACCCGACTTCACTGCCAATGATGCAGAAAATATGGTATGCTCCCAAAATGGAGCATCTACTTAAATGGTATGAGAGAAAACATGAAGGTTGTTGCTACCAGCACTTACCACGCTCAGCAATTAAAAACATTCCCGTAGCAATGGTGGCCAAGAACAAGCACTGTAGGGCCACCAGCCTCTTTGCGGAATAACATTATGCAGGAAACTTGTTTATAAGATAGAAAACCCGAAATAAATAATATATATATCCTACTTCAATTTTACAGTTATAACTTCTGTATCATCTCAATGCTCAGTTGGTTTTCTTCTCTTCTGCTTTCTCAGCTGTCACATCAGTATCTGCAGAGGTCTGATCTTCATCCTCACCACCAAAACCAAACTCGTTTACACGCTTACGGTCTACTGGATAAACCCACTTTTGATATAGATATATCAAAAATATGACATCTGCAGAGCACAACAATACCAAAACAATTGAACAAATGAACCAATCCCATGAGAGTTGACTGAAATGACCCTACAAATAGCTAAAATGCATTGCATTCACCTATGGGTCCAAAATAGAAAATTAGAATAAATCCATAATGGCCATCACGTTTTGTTTTTTTTTTTTTTTTTTTTTTTGGGGGGGGGGGGGGGGGTTGGAATAAGTCACTGAATTTTATAATATAGGTAATAATACTGCACGGAGCAGTCTGCATACAAATATTCATGCTTCCTCGCCCCTTCCTCGGGGGCATCCAGCATGTTGCTCTAGGACTGTCCATAACACAGATTATCCTGGGTTTAGGTCCATCACAATTAGATGGTCCAGATACACGTCCCATACAGTACATAACTCATGTCTCCTCACCCCTTGCTCTCCAACTAGAATAGAAGAAAGCTTGCCATGGTTATTTTGCATAAACTCCATCAGCTCAGAGTTGAGCTCCAGTTAAATGCTGGGCAATACTGGTAAATATTAGTATCCAAGAGACATGTGAGAAATAACCCCCACATGATTAAGGGGACTAAACATCAACAATGCATTGGGCCACATGTATGTAGACCAATACAAGGCCCAAGTTTCCCCAGTCAAATGAAAATATCATGCCTCTGAAAACAATGATGTTTTCAACAGCATCCGATTGTGATCAACCATTGATTCTGTCTAAGGTCATGAGGGATGATAGTTGCTCTACATCATCACTGCAGTGCAACAACAAACTATTTCCTCTTTGAAGGAGGTGCTATATGGTACGCACTGCAGTAGTAAATATCCCACTTTTCATGCATCCAGTCCTTTGGGATGCATGGTAAAATAGGCGTGGATTGATATTTATAGAAAGTCAACTAGAAGTTCATTCCTAACTCACCATCTCGGAAAACAGACAGCCGATGTAGCATTGGCATTTTTATGACAAAGGCAAAGAGATCATCAATGATGGTATTGAGGAACTTGTATGTCATCTGTCTCCAGGGCATATGAGCAACCGACTTCAACTTATAGTTTATGAATAATTGAGGACACATCATAATGAAACCTGCAACAAATTACAAAGAAGAAAAAAGGCAAGGCGGTTGTGAATTCTTACTAAATAATAGAACATTTGTGAGAAAATGCCAGTATATATAAATAGCAAACTTGATGGTAGAAGTCAACTAAACTCAATCAAGAATAAGGTAGAGCTAAGGGAGTAGCTGGAGTTCAATCCAAGTAAGAAAAAATCGAATGAGCTTCAAAAGAGTTTAAAAACTTTAAAGTGGAGTTTTAAATGTTTGAAGTTTCAAACATTAATAAAAATATTCTCTTCATGTTGTGAAGGTGCCCAAAAAATTTTTTGATAACTAATTCCAAAATGAGTTTCTTAATGAAAGGATATTCTGGTGCTGGCACTAAAAAATGGTATCCCATGCTTTGAGTTGTAAATATAAAATTTAAATTTCTCATATAAAGTGTATTAGGAACTTCCTATATGCTCAAGTACAGGTGAATTACTATGCTAGACCTATTGACATATAATCACTACAGTGCACACTCCCATCCAGTAAGGAAATTTAATTTGTGGGCCAATTGACACACCATAGCTCAAAAGGTCACAACAGTATGTATCTTTTTTTTTTGATCAATAATACAACAGTATGTATCTTGAATCATCTTATTCATATACTTCTATGATTCGCCGATTGTCGCCCATACCATGGTTTCAAGTAGCGGGACTGGGATGTGTATCAGCAGGCAGCTGAGCGGATATAACATCCAATGCACCTGTGTGGCAGTAATCGGGTTGGATGAATTGGCCTGATAAAATGATGGATTTGGACTGTGTAGGCAGCAGAGTATAATATACATGAACTGGCAGGTACTATTTTAACCTAAAAGCGTCATGGAATCATGATGTTCTGAAGCAGGAATCCTTACTGATACTATTGCAACTGTGTGCTGGACACCACCACACAAATTATGTGCCAGTTGTCTGTTTGTTTAAGCACCTCAACTGCTATGATGTAAAATTCCAATTTGCTAAAAATTAAACAGTGAAAGGAAAAAGACAGGAGAGGAATGAGCCTTACCGAACATGTAAACGCAACTTGTGAGTGAAGAGAGGATCCAAGAGTACCAGCTCCTGTGGCGTTCGTACTTGAGAGAGTAAATAGAAGAGCATGCCACAAGGAAGAAGAGCACATAGGATAGATACTTCATTGCAAGATCATCATATTCCTTTGTCTTGTTTCCAGCGTACGATTCCCGGTTTCGAAACCTCAACATCGGTATCTTACCACTTCGATCAATCTGGATGGAAGTTTAGCAATCTTTGACAAACAGTTTCTTTATATTCTCAATAACTATGATAAATATAGCTTAAAAGCATGTTGGCTTTGTAACCGGACATACATGATGTCGGCATGCATGAGACAGGCGCAAGATCTCAAACATGAGTATATGAAAGGCCTTAGACAAACTGATATGTCTATATATATATATATTATGCAGGTAGCTTGCAAGCAATCCCCAAAAAAACTGTACATTGATTGGTAAGAATCATCCGATCTGGTCCAGGAGCCTCTGCATGTATATGGAGCAGGTATATGCTGAGGTCCTAACCTAAGTACTTCTCATGAAATACAACAGTAAACGCATAGAAAGTTATTTTTTGTTCCAAATGAACAGTTAACAACTATACAACAAATTCTCCTAGGATGGATTTTTTCTCCTAAAAAAAAAGTCTAACTATCTGTTGAAGTAGGAAAAACCCCGCGGGAGCGGGGGATTACAAAATAGAGAGGAACTCCCCCATTACTGAGGCTGATTAAAGATGCAACAGTTTGAAAAGTCATTGATCACTCAGAACTCAACCCAGTCTGCTCAATTTGGTTTTAAAAAAATCATGTCTCCAAATTCCAGGATGATCCTCAGTTTTTTAACATTATATCTCTAGTAGTAAGAGTATGTTTTGCTGCGTTTCTCGTACAACCACAGAGCAGTAACATTTATCTGAGCTTCAGAAAATATTTTTCCATTTATATACCAAGCTCAAATAATTTGAAAATTCTACAATAAACACGGAATATAATTATGCAACATACCTCTATGTGCATGGCTTTCCCAATTTTCCAAAACTCAATGCAGCAACCAACTCCAGAACTTGCGAGGATCATCCACGAAGTATCATTGTCAAGTAGATAGAGGAACACAATCAGTTGAGAAATAAAGCTCACAACAACTGACTTTGCAGACAGTCCTTCCATAGACTTGTTTTTGTTCCAAAATTGAATATCTGCATAGGAAGATAGAAACAATTAAATTAAGTCCGCCATGGATAAACAAAGCCTAAAAGGTCATGCAGAAGCGAAACAAGAAAACCCTGTTCTTGTATATACGTAATTGCCATTTACCATTCTTAAATGCTAAGAAGTCAAACACAGAATGAAGAAGTGAGACGACCATTGTAATCACCAGGAGGTAAGGATTTCCTTCCAAGAATACCCTCTGATAAGAAAACAATGAATATCAGGTACTGGAGAAGAGAAAACATACTGCTCCTAAGCTTGCAAAATAGCATCTAGAACCACAAGTAAGCAGGTGCCAGCAACAAAATAGGTAAATAGCCACATTTGAATCATAATCAAATAATTTGTTTTTATTTTCCTTATGAAGAACGAGGATTATATGAAAAGAAGTAGATAATTATTAATTACATAAAGAGAGGGAATGGGCAAATTCCCTTCAAGAAGAAAAAGAAAGAATAACAGCCTCAAAAAAATCTGACTCCATCTATACAAAGAATCAAAACTATGATAATCCGAAAAATCCAGGAAAGAGGCCAACCAATTCCTCAACAATCATCCAATGGATGAGTAAATTCTTAGATCATAATCTAAAATTTTTAAAATTCATCTTCATATAAAGAATAGCCCAAGAATTCACAATAAAAATACATTAAAATAAGATATGCGTCCTATCAATTTTGATGCTCCAAAAGAATGTACGCCAATAAAAACATGTGAAAGAAACTGATCTTGGTTTTTCAGAATACAAATCAAAACTCTTTAGTCAGTAAAATCATCTTTCCAACGGCTAACTACACCAACCTCTATGTAGTTTATTATATTTGTTTGAGAATCATAAATTTATTGATGGACTAATAAATTCAATCAACACCCTTTAGTCAGTAAAACCAACTTTCCAACCGCTAATTACACCCTAACCTTTATTTTGTTTATTATATTTTCTTGAAAATCATACGATTCATTGATGATATCTGCACAGATTTATAAATCGACACATTTCAGTTGATTTCAACCAAGACATTGGTTTCTATAGGATTGAAGCAAAACCCATTGCAGTCAAAATCATTGTTCAAAAACCCGAAAACTGGACTCGAAAGTTAGACGGGTCAAATAACTTGAAAAACTCAAAAAAAAAAAAAAAAACTTGATTCGGTTCAATTCGGAATATATATATATATAAAGAGAGAGAGAGAGTAGCATTCTAATGAGCCATGCTCATTGAAGATAAGCGGTCCCTAATAATGTGACATGTCGCAATTTGTTTTGGAATCTGACCGTTTGATATCAAGACAAGTTGCCCGAGAGACACATGGCAAAAAATCAGCTCGATTGGACATTTATAGGCCATCTGATCGAAGAAGGGAAGATCAGCCATTTCTATATCCTAGGCAGGGTCTAGTGAACCCTAAGGGGTTAATGCTGCAAACTAGGGTCTAATCGAACGGTCTTAACAAGTTCGATCAGACTGATTTTTGTGACACGTGTCTCCAATTAACCCAACTTGACACCCAACAATCAGATTCAAAAAAGTATGCCACATGTCATAATTCCAGAGAGACCGCTCACTACAAGCTTCAATGAGCATGGCTCATTAGTATCATTCCCTATATATATATATATATATATATATATATATTAATTAGGCAATTACAAATTTTTTGGCATTTTATCCAAGATTGAACCACAAAGAACTTGAAAAACTTGGGTTAAAAGAGCCCAAAATAGGCGGATTTTGCAGCCACAAACCTAAAAACCAGGTTTAACAGACCTCATAGTAGGTTGGCTTTGCAACTCCCCAAAAATATGATGCAAAAATAGTGTGACGTTCGAGTTAGGTTTTAAAAAAATGAAAATAATAAAAATACCCTTCCATGATGAGTTCAGCAAGTCAAAAACCCCGACTCAACCGAGTCACCTGAGTAACTCGCCGAATAGTGTATTCTTCGAGTTTTGAGGCTACTCGACTCAAAACTCAATCGACTCGAGTGACTCGCCGAGTTTTCGAATTATGGTAAAAATATTATAATGTTCAATAAGTTTCAAAATGTTGTAATGTTTTGATAGACTTCGACCGAAATGGAAGAAATGAAGTTCTAAAATCATATATTGCGGACCTGGCTTTTTCAAAACAAAAAAAATCGTCTCGAAAATCTTCAAATCACACCTCCAATATTGTGATAATTGCTAAAAGATGACCACCTAGCTTTGAATCGATTGTCCAAAAACACGCATTTACACCTCTTTTGGACGATTGAACGAGTTCAAGCTGGAAAAGGTAAACTTCATTTTCTACTATCATGCCTTTTTGTAGTTTAAGGTTAAAGCCAACCTAAAAGTCTTTTTTACACACGATCCTAACCTAAGTATGGGGGAAACCCCATATTCGATTGTATCAAATATATGATTCAATAATGGATTTACACACGATTTTATGAATTAAACTTGATTTTAGGACGAAATTTGGGGAAAATATGGGGGAAACCCCAAATTTCCTTTGTTGTGATTATAAGTATCCATGCTTATACTTTGATTAATATAGCTATTGTAAGTATTTGCCCAATCTACAACTTTGTTGGTTAGATTTACTTTAGGGGGGAAACTGATTATTTAATTGAAAAATAAGATACTACTTCAAGATTTTACATTTTAAGAGTGTGGAATGCAAAACAAGATTCATGTCGCTAACTACAATATTTTGGGATAAGACGTTGATGAATAATAATCCATGGAATGTCTTTTTTTAAATGATGGGAATCTTATATATGGGTTTCTTACCCACTTTGTTGGTCAAGGGAATCAAACCCAGGTCTATTGATATTCCATATTCAGACCTGACCAATTAAGGAAGCACTGGTTGGTTATAAGCACTAATATATCATAATTATATCTCCAATGTTTATGCTTAAATTATTTAGATGTTATTAAATTTTACTTGATCTACAAGTTAGTCAGGTGTTTTTATACTAAAAGGAAATTTTTTACTAATAAAATTTCATTCAAAAATATTTTAAAACATAATAATTAAACTATTTTTAGCTAATTATTTACAGTGAATTTCAATGGGTTAATAACAAAAATTAAACTATTTATGAATTTGAAGTATTTATAATGTATACTATTATTTATTATATAAGCTAATAATATCCTCACTTGTAACTGATCTCACATTTCATATTCTAAATTGTTATTTCAGGACAAAAAGGTTTATGAGTGTTTATTGATGCTTAATTTATCATTTCTTTATGCCAAATTTCCAACTTTTCCTTCTTGTTTCCATTGTTTCTCCGAACTTCCTTGGATTTCCTCAAACAATTTACCTTGGAGTTTGTCATATAAGAACTACATTGATTTTTTTTTTCAATGCAAAATTCAATCTTGGTTTTAGCAACATTTTGGCCCAGGTGACCGGTAGTCGTAGTAGCAAAGTTATCTGATTTTTTCAAAAAAAAAAGGTCCCAAATAATACGTGATTTTTTTGTCGTACAATTGATTCACAAAGTATTCGTGACTCTTGGAAAAATTATGACTTTTAAAAAGAAAATTGCGAAATAAACACAGTATTCACGCTCTTTAAAAAAAGTCTAGAATAAATATCTAATATATTAAATATATTTGTTTCTAATGTTTTAAAATTAGTAATCTTATTTAATACTTTTATATCTTGCCTGACATTTTTCCAATATTTTCGCTTTTTTGAATTTGTCGAAAAAAAGAAATTCCTAGACGAATAGTTCCCGAATGTCAACTTGGTGACTATGCTGGTAAGAATCGAACTAAAATCCCAAAATATTGAAAATGAGAATCTTGCATTAGACAACAGAGCTAGAAATTGGTAGAAATTTCCAAAAAAAATATCCAAAGTTTTTAAATTAAAAAGAAATCTAGAAATGCTTGAGATTTAGTTGAAATTTAAAGCCATGTAATTCCATGGATTTCAAAGCAAACAATATAGTCCCAAATGTAAACTATAGGATTTTAGCAACAGCCAGATATATGTAAAAAAAAGTTGCCTAGAAGTATTTAAAGTTTAAACACATAATAGACGGCGTGGTTCAAAAACCCGAAAAGTCCACTCCACTCGTAGTCAATCAGGTCGAGTAACTAGAAATACTCATAAGAAAAAAAAAACTCGACTCGGTCAAACTCGGAATATATATATATATATATACCAATTGGGCAATTACCAATTTCTTAACATTTTATCCAAGATAGAAGTCGAACTATAAATAACTTGAAAAACCTAGGTTAAAAGAACTCAAAGTAGGTTGATTTTGCAGCCTCAAACAATCTAAAAAGCAGGTTTACGAGAACCCATAGTAGGCTGGTTTTGCAGCCCAAAAAAATCTAATGCAAAAACAGTGTGACATTTGAGTTTAGGTTTTAAAAAAAATGAATATGACTTCACCCAAGTAACTCACTGAATAGTGTCTCCTTGAGTTTTTAGGCGACTCAAAGCTAAATCGAGTAACTCAACCTTGTTTCGAGTTTTCGAACTATGGACAGCGTAGTAGGAAAAGATAGATAAGAGAGAAAAAGAGTACTTCTAGCTATTTCTGCTTCTTTTTTATGGTTTTGCAGCTTTTGCTAGTTCTTCCTTTTTTGCCACTTTTGTTTGCTAGTTCTTAAACTCCTACTAACTATTTTCCTCAATAGGAAAAGCTTGATAGCTCTTAAAGTGTAACGTGTTTTATATGGCATGTTGAACTAGTTGACTTCTAAAAGGATAATTTTCAATACCCACCAACCAAATTGGATCAGAGTAAAGTAATGACCATCACGTAATCATGAGTGCACGACCACCAAACAACAATGAAGAAAAATGACATTAGGTAATTGAATAGGAGATGGGGAATGTGATCCAAAATTTAGAGAAGTAGTAGCTTTGCACTTTAATTTTGCTCAAGATCCCAACAAAGTACGAAAAACAAATGCTGAATAGACAAGTTGAACACAACTATCCTCTGAAAATCCAAAAGAACTCAAAATATAAGACAAAAAGAAGCTTCCTAGACGAGGGAAAAATGATTAACTATGCCAACCCAGTTTTAGGTCAATATGGACCATGGTTCAAAATATCGGTATCGGGTGCCGTATCTGTGCAGGATACATATCAGGATACGTATCGGATAGATACGGTAGAAAAAATCAGGATACGCTAAGAAACGCTTGGATACACAAGAAAAAACTTGGATACCTTGCATAAAACTTTTTTTAACGTAAATATAAGTTAAAATCATACTAAATAAAGGCCTCCAAATATGTTTATAACAATACATATGAGAGTTAAGAATTTTATAAGTTAAAAAAGGCGTGTACGCTGATAAACATGTATGAAAATGCAAACCATAGTCACTTAGCTAAGTATGGGAAATACAATCTAGATATTAAAACCTCACATTCAATGAGTTAAATAAGAATGTATTGAATTACAACCATAATTATAAGTTTGAATGTAAGTCTTTCTATGCTAAACTATTACACTATTAGCTAAATTTTTGACTCAATAGATGAAATATTTTTAAAGACTAAAATATGATACTTTTTTACCGGTCTTTTGGGTTTTGGTATTGTTTTGATATAGTAAGATTTATGAAATCTTGATATTTGAGAAATACCTTACTATTTGAAAGTTGAAATTATGACTTAAATCTCTAAAAGGTGCTAAAAAGAAGATTTTTTTCTTGAACTGGAAAGTCGACTTTTTATTTTTCAAAAATTTGAATCTATGATAATTTTTATTGAATTCAAATGGGTGTACAACCTTATTTTCATATAAATATCTTAAGAAAATAAAAATAAAATTAATTTAAAATCATTTACTTAATTAATATTTTTATAAATAAGTTGTGCGTATCGAGTTTGTGATGTGGATCTAGTGCAAATAGAAGGAGAAAAAAAATTAACTGAAAAGTCACTCGTATTGGCCCGATTCGCCCAATACGGGGGAGTTTTTTTTTTAGTGTACCAATGTACCGAGTAGCTCCAAACAGGATACATATCGACCTGTATTGGTCGATACATACCGGAAATTTAAACCATGATATGTACTTGGACCATCAGCAAGTTTGACTTTGATTATATATTGAAACCATTTCCCTTTTGTTGGAACTTGGAAGTGAGCAGGGATTGACCTCTTTGAGATCGAATTTTCAAACCATGCTTCAAATTATGAATGATATACAATAAAATCCTGATTCATTTGTTATATTAGATCAGTCTTTCGCTAACAGAAGTAACACAAATAATACCTTAAGTTCATCAGCCTCGCCTTCGATCATGCTTCCATAGCTACGGTGAATCTGGAATGATTGATCAATTTGTAGGAATAGTTGCCACTTAGTCATGCTAATGGGACCCACCTCCAAATTCAGCGGTAATTCTACCACTGTCTCGTTGAGTGGTATCAACTTATCCCTAAGTAACCAAAACTCATTGAAGAAAATAGTCGGGTAGTAGTTCCCTGTACTAGGCTCAACATTCAAATCTGCAGTCTTAAGTCAAGAAATTCAGTGCTACCATCACAACTTCCAAATTCCAAACTTACTTAATGATGCAGTTTGGATCGAAATATTACCGTAAGGAAAATGAGCCTAGTAAAAAAAATGCCTCAACATGGGCATTAGCCATTAAGGAAAATGAAAAAAGATTAGCAAAAAATTTTTTAACATCCTTTCGGTTTCTCTAAGAATAATAAGAGTGATGTTCGTCTTTATGATTACAATAATTTTTTTTGTATCGGTGATGAATGCAATAATATTTTTATGTCTTCATTTTATTATTATTACAAATATATTAATATTACTAAGGGTTGTGTTGTCATGTGAGCTTACCACCATTTAGTTCTTCTATGCTACTGTTGGTCGTTAGACTTAGGGGTGGCAATGGGCTGGGTATGGGCTTGAATTTTAGTGATTTTTGAA
The DNA here is from genome assembly GCA_015143295.1 of Tetracentron sinense. NCBI lineage: Eukaryota > Viridiplantae > Streptophyta > Magnoliopsida > Trochodendrales > Trochodendraceae > Tetracentron > Tetracentron sinense. Next base: position 1,358,293 of record CM026556.1, read on the forward strand.
TAAGCCTGGCCTGAAGCCTGACACATTTACTTAGGCCTTGAAGCCCAAATTTGGCCCGATTGCCACCCATACTGGTCATGCTCACAAATAAGTATAAATATAAAATCTGAATGTTAAGTTAGGAATTAACTAAATCATAACTATGAGATTTTGTAATATATTTGCAATGACGTAAGCAATGATATTGATGAAGACAAAGAATGCAAAGAACCATATGAAATATACAGATCCTCTGTCTCATTTTCACAGATATCGCGCATGCATACTGCATACACGCAATCCCTTCATATGTTGATCAGTTTCCAAGTGCCCTTCAATTTATTTCATTATGAAAAATTTCATGCCTGATTATAGTTATGTAACCAGTTTCCAATGGCCCTTCAATTTATTCCATTACCAAAAGTTCATGCCTGACTATAGTTATTATGTAACAAAAATGTCTTAAAAGGCATGATGACACCATTATAAGATATTCTCCCATTCAGCATTGTGGCATATGCAAGTAATGATTTCAAGAATCTTCTAAAAAAAACTGAAGGTGTTGGAGATAATAGCCGCTCCATCAAAAATATGCTACATAAAAATACAAGCTTCCTGGAAAAGTTTCATCAATTCAAGGTGGGTGGATTCTGGAAGATGTTTGGAAGCCATTATACATAACATTACAGGGAGAGAAAAGCGAGACTAAACAGTCTATAGTATAACGTTAAAATTCAATGGTTTTAGTTTTTTCAGGAACCAGGTAGGCCAGGATTGAAGCAGTAATAACATCAGAGAAATTCTCTATACTTGTTCCCGCCCAACTGAAGAACCAAGATCAAATGAACCAGAGAATATAACTCTGACAATTCTTGCACATTTTTTACCGGTACAATGGCCCGAATATATTCCATTAACATTCTATCATGAACCAAAGGCTCAGACGAGAGTTTATGGAGACCTGAAACATCAGTGTGGAATTATTATTTCTGCCAGTTGATTTATTTTCTTTTGGAACATATTACTGTTGCTAACTTTTGCAGATTACTTGGCAATACAGTGTAATTCCTAGGTCTTGTCTTTCGTTCCAAATCTTTCCATTATTTCTTCATTAGTATTAAAAGCAACTAAATGTGTGTGGGTGTGTGCGCACACGTGTGTGTGTGTGTGATAGAAAAGAAGTCTAAAATTAATGCATTGCTATGAGCCATAATAGAAGTGATCACCCTGAAATTTTCTGTAGAAAATTGTAATGTGAGTTAGGTAAAAACACATTCCAAATAATTATAGATTGCCAAAATAAAGGAATCAAGGATACAAGGAGCAATATTCGGTGGAACAGCATTATGGGGGTATCTGCAGAAGATTGCCAAAAATTAGCAGGTTCAACAATAATAAGGCATAAATACATGGAAAAGTGAAAGAGAAAATAAAAGAAAGAATACGTAAATATGGTTTTCCTTCGCAAATGGTCCCAATAAAAATATATGAAACCTTTAAAACAAGGTAATTACTTAACTCATTTAACAAAGAATGTGCTGAAGGTTACAAATTTACAGAATGCAAGAATATTTTAGCTAGTAAATATATACTGATCAAAATCAGCTAGTAAGGATATACTATCCTAAGGTCAAACATCCAAGATGATCTCAGTATCAATGTTTTGACACAATCTAGGTATGAAATACCTTAAATTGGTTTAGATAAGAAGATAATTAAAAATAAGGCCATTTACAACAAGTAATCAATCTAAAATCTAAATCTATGGCTCCAAGAGAGCTCCTCTAGAAGAGAAAAAGAATAAGAAAAATACCCTCTACTCAAGTCAATTATAAACCAACAATCAAAGTTCTAGGACTGGACACAGCCCATTTTATATGTTCTTAATCAACGAAAAGCTAACCAATAACGCTAACGATAACTATACCTTAACTTTTTTAAAAACCCAACTCAAAATTAGACATCAATTCTAGTAAGTGGTTCGTCACTCACACTTGGCTTCGCATAAGTTCACCCCAATCTAACCAATAGCGCTAACGATAACTATAGACCTTCCTATCCCCTTGCATTTAACCAACAAAACACACTCAATTCTAATCTCAAACTTGTTTGAGTACAAACTAGAAAACTCTGAAACTAATCTACCATGTTTTTCCAACCAAAATTCCAACTAATGCCCAGTTTGCACCCACAATTCTACCATCCACACACTAACTCATAAAGGAAACAAATCAAATTTCCAAAGGGTGTAGTACATTCAGGGGCAGAGCCAGGAATTAACTGTAGAGGGGGCACATTTGGTTTAAGGGACAAGAGTTCGGGGGCAAAGCCCCTGAAAAAAAAATTGACGACTTAGTTTGTGGGTCATTTTGTACATATCCTACATGTATTGTTTCTCCTTGTTTATGGGAGCAGTTATCCTATGATATCCTACACATATTGTTTCTCCTTGTTTACGGGAGCAGTTGTCCCCTTGCCCTATGGGGATGCCCTTTTAAATAATATAATAATTTTTTTTGAAAAGTTCAGGAGCGTCCACCTGTCCAATGACTATTCCTTATTAAATAATTAAACAAAATGGTTAAAAAAAAATTTAATGAAAATCCAATGGGACAGCTACCCCATGACTAATCATCTACGGTTATAACCACATTCCTTGGAGTCCAATTACAACACAAAACTCTTTTAACTCTAATTAACAACTTTAACCTTTAGAGTTAATTTTTTTGTTCTAACCCTAAGGCTTATTAAATCTTAATCACAATCAATAGGTACTAAAAGAGACATGTGTTGACCTATGGGTTGTAACCGACTCCAAGGAGTCTGGTTATAACAGTAGAGGATTCTAAATCTTTAGTAAACTATATTTTTTTATAAAAAATTCAAAAGTTGAGGCACCTGAGATCGAATCACAACCAATCGTGATTGAACTCAGGGCACGTGTCCCTTTTAACCCTATTAACTATGGTTAAGATTTACTAACCCTTCAAGCTCAACAATATAACCTTAGTTTGTAGAAAAAATATTTAAAAAAATTTAAACTCTAATTAAAGGATTTTTAACCCTTAGGGTTAATATTTTTTAATATATTGTTTTAAAAAACAAAAGTTATTTTTTTTTTATCGGTAATCACGAATTAAAAGAAATGAAACAAACGCTACAAGACGAATCCAGAGGTTACTGAGAAGTAACCAAAGGATTCTATAAGGCTACAAAAGGAAAAACAGGAACTAACTAACAAGAGTATCTACTAAATTTACTACATTGCTAAGAGCTGGGTTCCCACACTAGCAAACATGCAGCTTGATGACAACCATTCCGAAATTGATTTCCTTATGCGCGCACATATTTGAAGAGTCAAAGAAGGGGAATTCTCGAAAATTCTAGAATTCCTCTCCTTCCAAATGGCCCATGCTATAGCCCCGGGCATCACAGACCAAATTATTGCAAGATCACCCACCATACCGGCTCGAGTCTAACAAGATAAAGAGTTCCGGAAAGACTGAGGGAAGGTCCAGACTACTCCTAGTCTCCGACCAGGGTGAGAAAGTAACCCCAAATCTCATGAGCAACGGGATAATTAAGCAACAAGTGATCGACTGACTCTTCTTGTAACGACCCGGAATTTTAATATAATAAAATTATGTGTTTATGGGTCCTTAATGGAGGTTAATTAGTTAATTATTTGTTAAATTAATAAAAAAATAGATTTTGCTCGGGATTGAAGTGCATCGAGGAAATCTCAGTATCTTTTGGCGAAACTCGCACACAGTGTGCCGGTCGACTGCCGGGACACATCCCTACCGTATTGATTCCGTCATGTACCATTTCGCGCGACTGCGGGGCCATTATGTGTGATAAAATTGAGAAAAATGAGAAATTTCCATATTTCCAGAAATTAAGTGGGACCCAATATCTGTTGGAGATCCTAATAGAAATCCGTGCGGTTGGCACTAATGCGTGTCGGTCGGCCGTGGGGACTAATGTCTATCGTCTCGGCAGTTAGTTATCTCAAACGAAGAAGCGACAGCGTGTTTTGTGTCCGAAATCAGAAAATTAATGGGTTTTGAAATTTTTTTCCAGACTAAAGTGCAGCTGTCAAAACTCAGTATTTTTCCCCGAAAGTTTTACAGTAGGTGTCGGACTGCCCCAAGTTCAATCACCTAAAGTTTCGTCAAAATCGGATGTCATTAAGTAGGACTACGGAGGCGTATACATAAGAGAAGGCAAAAAAATAGTCAAGCGGTCAACCGTTGACTTGGTCAACGGGACCATTTATTAAGGTCATGTGCATAGCACATGACCTTATATATAAAATGGAGGACAACCTCCCCCATTTCTCACGTTCTGTATTCAGAGAGGGAGGTTCTGCCACACAGCATTTTAGAGAGAGAAAGTGAGAGAGAAAGGAAGAGAGAGACGAGAGAGAAAGGAAGAGAGAGACGAGAGAGAAAGGAAGAGAGAGAAAGGGAAAGGGAGGTCCCCTTAGGGTTTTTCGACATCCCCGAAGCGTTGGCGGCGTCTGATTTCTTCTCCAATGTCTCAATTTGAGTGTAAAGAGAGAAAAAGTGAAAGTTAGAGAGAAATGAGCTTTATCTTGGGGTTGATCGCCCTCCCGGACGTGTTGGTGGTGCCAATTTTTGCGCCGGTCGCCTCGAAAAGCGTGAAGCAGGTAAAACCCCTCTTTTCTTCTCTTTTTCCCCTTATTTTGCTATATTCTGTTATCTGAAGTATATGCATGTTTTTTTGGCATGAATGAAAAAGGGTCGGAGACTCCTATGTGATGTTGTGACCTTATATGGTCCATCAGGGAGCCCAAATCGGGTCCCGGGTAAATTGTATCGCCACTCTAGGGTGACGAAAAATTGTTTTGCATGTCGTGTAAGGCTATGGAGACATCCATTAGCCTGGAAACACTCCCTAACGGGACGGTGTGTTACTGAAGTTGGTTCACGGGTGCGAGGCCCAAGTATTTCAGTTAATCAAGCGAGGCTTTGGTTAACTGGGGTTAACCTGTGGTTAGAAAATCTAACCAGGGTTAAGTATAGTCCGTGGTTCCTCTTTGACTAGGTCAGGAGAGACGATATTCAGTAAGGCCCAGGGTTCCTCCGTGACTGATAGTCGGGAGATGTCGGTCTGTTTGTATAAGTCGTCCGTGGTGCCTCTTGGACTAAGTCAGGAGTGGCGGTGTCCTGCATGGCCCGTGGTTCCTCCATCATTGATAGTCAGGAGATGTCGGAGTCCTAGGGAGTTTAAAGTGGCTGAACATCAGATAGTGTATAGTCCGGGGTTCCTCTCTGGGTGGGTCAGAAGATGTCGGCACCGTGTCTATCGGGGTCTCTTCTTGGTGGAACGTTAGGAGATGTCGGCATTGGTAGAGATGTTGAGGTTCTCCGTAGACTAGCCAGAAGATGACGGCAGGCAGGTTGGTCGGGGTTCCTTCTTGACTGATACCCAGGGCGATAACGGCGAATACACAGTAGATGTTGCCAGTCAATTGAATGGAAAGGTATTGTCCTTATTGGGTGAATGTACATGTTGTGTGTGTAAGCTTCGGATACGAAGTGGTCTGAGTTGGTATACTCAGGGTTGGTGTATTTGTTTGAGTTGGTGGACTCATGGTTCGGTATGGAATCGTCAGATTCCAGGTGAGTTGGGTTGGTATACCCAAGGTTTGATCGTGTTCGGGTGAAAGCCAGAACAGCGTGTGTGAGTCAAAATGACTCAATGTATTATGGTTAGGATTTAGAGACTTTAAGTTGAACATTTGTGGGCTATGGCCAATTAATAGAGTCTCAGGACTCGAAATAAAACATGATTGATGATCGAAACGATAACTTGGTAATATAATACATTAATAACTAAACTTCATAATTAGAAAGTAATGTGAGATCGGGAACCTCGGTTAGGGTGGCGTAACCCTAAGTGACCTTGGGTCACAGTTTATTATATACTGTTCTATTTTACTGTAACATGCAAATTGAACTGTTTATTATATCATTATTAATGCGTGTTATTATGCGGAAAATAGTTTAGAAGGATTGTGATTTTATTGGGCTTCATAGCTCACTGACTTTTTGTGTCAGCAGATCTTGGAGCTGCTGACCAGTAAGTGAAAAGTCCATCTGGACATTTTGGAAGCTTGTACAAGTTGTACCTGGCATGATAGAGGCGCTTACTTTTGTAAAACAAACTTGATGTAAATAATACAGGTATATGGTTTGTATGATGACTATTGTAATGACAGATGTTATTTGCTTTTTGGAAGCATATGATAAATGTTTAAATTTCCCGCATTTTCGGGGGTAAAGTCTTCCGCTTGCATGATTTGACGAACGGACGCGCGTCTCGGAACTTGATTCCCTAGGCGCGGGTTCGGGGCATCACACTTCTGCTAGTAGGCACATGTAACATTGATTAGCCATCCTCCAGCCTCTCTTTCTCAAATTGTCACAGGTGAAGATCCAAAGCTACGGTCCAAAGGAAGAAGGCTACTTTTAATGGAATTAGAGGGTTCCATACCGATTTATGAGGAAAAGAGTTGGAAGAGTTTGGCTCAAACGATTGTAGCAATGAACTCACTGTGAACCGCCCATTTTTATCATTAACCCAAAGACGTGCATCTCTACTAAGTGGCCGAGGTACATGAAGTTGTACTACTTGAAGAAGGGAGCAATAATCTTCGATTTCCTAATCATTCAGGGACCGCCTCAATCTCAGGGTCCAAACAACCTCATCATTATGTATCTCATAGCATTCAGCGACTAATGATGATTTGTCAAGAGATTTTCAAACCGAACCCGGAGACTACTCTCTCTACACCACACATCCTTCCAGAAACGAATATTCGTCCCGCTACCCACTTTAAAAGAGAGGAATGGGTCTAACAGACTCGCTTCCACCATGATTCCTTTCCACAATCCCACCCCATGAGGGTCCCTAACCAGACTGGGTGCCCAACACGAAGCTTGGTCATATCTTGCTATTATCACATGACACCGGCCATATCCATTTAACTAAAAGAGCTTTATTAATGGTTGTCAATGGTTTCAAATTCAGACCACCTTGGGGGGGGGGGGGCGACTGACCTAAAAGAGCTTTATTAATGGCTCTATTTTTAACCCCAAAGGTTAGTGAATCTTAACTATAGTTAATAGGGGTTAAAAGGGACATGTGGGTGCGATTGAACTCTCCCCGAGTTCAATTGCAATTGGTTGTGATTGGATCTCCATCCACCTCCATGCCAATGCTATACCATGTAAATACATATAAAATAAAATTTTAAAATAAAATTCAAAACTTTAGGGGGGGCACGTGCCCCCAGGCCCCCCTTAGCTCCGCTTCTGAATACATTCTAAGGGTTTACTACCTCTTAGCTTATGAAATCAAGAGCAAAATTGAGGCATGCAGGCCCATTTATCATGATAGAAAGGGTATCTGACACCTCCAAAGTAACATTTCCAAAATGTGTTCCATTAGCTCCACTTGCTTCCGCTTCAGGTGCGAAATTTGGACTCAACTTTCTACAGCCCCTCCAAAAACACACTTGGATTGAGAGAGATCTTCTTCGTTTTCTACCCGGATTTCAGTGATTGGAGCTTTCAACTATTGTTACAAAACTCCCAAGAAATACCTAATTTCTTGCGAGAAATACCGACAAAAACATCTAAAGCTTAAACCTTGATTGATTCCCCTTCCCCTTCTAATACTCCATTTTTATCGTGGTATTTTAAAAGTCTCGCGAGAAATACAATTTTATTTATTTATCACGTAAATATCCCAAGATTTAGGCGATATTTTAAAATTTTCGCGAAAAATACCCATAATTGATGGTTTGACTAATTTATAAATTGGTAATATTTATTATTCTTTTTTATAATTTTAATTATTATTTTAATCATTGTTGAGATTTAGGTAAGAAATACCCAAAAAAATCCATTTTTAAAATCTCCTAAGAAAAACTTCAACCGATAAAAACCCGAGAACGAGATTTGTAACACTGTTTCAACCACCTTCAAGATGAAACCTAGCTTCGAATCACAAAGGTCTTATTTGAAGTATGAAAAATCAAAAGGTGAGGAGAGAGGGAAAGAGAGAGAGATGTGGGAGTTCTGAATTGATTTATTCCATGTTGTAGGTGCTATGAGGACATATCGGTCAATTTACATGACAAAACCAACATTCCGTATTTTGCGGATAGCAACTCAAGATGAGGCGGCTCAAGGTCATTTACAAAGTTACAGGTAGCAGGGAGTCTCAACTTCTAAATAGAGCACTAGTGGAAAATTTTGCTTTATTAAAATCTGAGTCTTAATGTATGTGTTGTATGCAAATGAAATCATGTTGTCTTACAATATATTCTTGCTGATTAACACTGGCATTCTTAGGAACTTGAAAGAATCTCGACTGTGACTCTTTGAGGACACATACCGTGTAAAATCATCAACTAAATTAATTGTAATATTTGGTTTCCAATATGAAGCCCATTCCGTAGGGCCATCGTCTTTAGAATCAATCTCACTTTCATCAATCACCTGTAACAAGTAACAACCAACACAAATATTAATAAGGATTAAAAGGTTGTACAAACATACAAGAAAAGAAATGTCATAAAAACAACCAAAGTAGATTAAGAAGGCAAACGTGACGCAATGCGTTATAGTAGTGAATACTGACATTTTGGAGTTACAATGACTGAACAATTTCCCACAATTTTAAGGAACACATCTGCTATAGATTGGGTCACCTTTGTACAAGGTTTGAAGGTAACATCTTTGCCATTATTGTTGGAGTTTCTAAGAATTAAAGGGTACAGGTGTCATTTATGACACAGGTACTCGTTTTTTTTCTAGATTGGTGACATGTGTACTAACATTTAGACATCCAACGAGCGTATATGAGTATGGCTACTGCATTTATTTCTATGCAATTTTATCATGTTAAAAATATGAATATATCAAAAGATAAAACTGTAATATAAAACTACAGAATAGATCATTGAGGTACCCATCGAGCTTCCATCAAAGTTGAGATTGATGCCCCCTTAGGCAATTATTTAGGTTTCTTATAATTATAACCCTAAAAGGCAATTCTACTTTCCATATAACTTATCAAAAAAAAAAAAACTATTTTTCATTTTTGCAGAAGTTTTAAATTTTTAATCAATCATACATATGGCCGTGTCCATGTTTCTAGATTTGGGGCTTTATTCATGTAAAAAACACGACACTGATGTCCGTATCCACAGATCAGATTTCAAATGTCCCATTTAGGAGGCTATCCACGCTATGTCAAATTTGTTTTGGGATGGAGGAAGACAATTATTCTCATAGTTTGAGGAGGTTCCATCCTTTTTCAAAGTTTATAATTATACACATCTTCGTACTTCTCAGAGACCACGTGAGGCTTAGTATACTCCATTTAGGATCACATATACTAAATTTTAAAGGGTAAAATTAGTCAACGAAAGAAGGTTCCGGTCACATTAACATTCTCCTTTCCTATGTGTGGCCCAAGAGAGCCAAACCCCATTCACGTGAAATCAAAGCACCAGCTGCACTTATAAAAGGGTCTTCAATGCCTGCAGGTGTCCACAGATCAGAGATTTCAAATGCCTTTTTAAAGAAGAAATCCATGCTTTATCAAATTTCTCATGAGATGAGGAACCGCAATGATACTGCCACAGTTTGGGGGTTCATCCTTGGTCAAATTGAAACATTTTTTGACTTCTCATAGACCACATGATGCTTGGCATAATGGTGAATTTTGAAGATAAATTTACTCAAGGAAAGCAGATTCTAGACATTTGCATGTTCACCCAGAGGGCGGAGCCAGGAATTTTTCCTTGGGGGAGAGGGGTAGGGATGGCAACTGGGCGGGTTTGGGCCGGGGCGTCGCCATCCCAACCACGCCCCTAATGGAAAACTCCCACCCCAAACCCGGGGCGGGGCGCTTAAGATATTTCAAAACAGTTTTTAAACCCGTCCCCGCCCAGACCCGTTAAGCACTAAATGGAGCGGGTCGGGCTATATTTCATACTATATCCACTATTACTTGCAGTTGCAGATGAATAAACTTTTCTTATTACTTTTATTTTTTTAAATGGATGAAATAAAAAACAAAAGTCATCGATGTTCCTTGAAAAATCTTAAAGAAATCGTTGAGGAAACCAAAAATCAGTTCCAAACATGAAAACCCTACAACAAAACAAGGGCAAGAGAGAACACTAAATGGATCATCTAATGAACTGGATTTAAGGGGTGAAGAAAGTCTTGTCTCCCTTACTGCTAGGATGGTGGAAGAACCTAGCCGACATGGATTCGAAGCTTTTGCGAATCGGAAGCACGAGATCAGGAGGGACTGGTAGACCCGCCACTAAATACTAAAGTTCAGTGCTTGATGCTCCAGCTCCTGCCACTGTGACGCCGTAAACGGAGGTCGAACTTCCATATTGTGCATCTCCTCTTCCTCCTTCACCACCTAGGGTTTCTAACCACTCCTCTCTGGAAAAGCTGCAACAAAGCAGCTCGAGCTCAGACATACCCCAATACACAGAAAAAGCAAAGAGCGAAAATGGCATTATAAACGGGGTGGGGCGGCCTAAACCCATCCCTGGCCCCAACCCGACTCAGGTTTAACATCAATTTCCCCAACCCGCCCTTACCCCGTTTAAATGCTCCCCAAACCCATCCCAATAGGGGCGGCTTAGGAGATTCGGGGGCATAGCCCCGAAATTATTATTTTTTTGAGTAATGGGTCCATCGTGGTCATACAATTTGTTAATGTTGCATTCCAAAAAGAGGTTCAGTAACAAGAAAAAGTGAAAAACATGGGCCACTCTTCATTAGTTCCTACCCACCTTTTTAATACCCGCTAACTGTGGTTAAGATTCACTCACCCCTAGGGTTCATCCATGTAACCTTGATTTTTAGAAAAAATAATAAAAAAAATAACAACTTTAAGTTGGTTAAGCTTAACCACGGTTAAAGGGGATGAAATGGGAGAGCATTTGATTATGTAGTCAAATCAAATGCGGGGGTGGGCTAATCACTACTCTAAAATTACTATATTTTTATATCATGGAGATTTTTTTTCACACACGTGTTCCGTGTTCAGTGTTCAGTGTTCAGTGTTCAGTGGAACGCACTCGCCTCCCCTGCTTGACACATGTCCCTGTTAACACCTATTGAATGTGATTAAGATTCACTCACCCCTAGGGTTTATACATCTGCCCTTGATTTTTATTTAAAAAATCAACTCCTAAAATAATAAATCTTAACTAGGGTTAAAAGGGACACATAAGAAATCAATCCCTTTAAATTACAGTATCTGGATCTAAAAGAGGGAAGTCTCCTCAAAATAACTGAAAGGAGTAGGAGAGAAAAGGCTCATGAAATTTTCATGGAGGATGAAGCTCTGAGATGGTTATCAGCTACCATATCAGAATTTCTAAGGGTAGACGGGTTATTTATTCAAGAATTTCAAAGGCAGAAAAAGAACTCTGATAGGCGAAAAGAGATTGAATAGAAATGGGGAATTTCTGTATGTGCAATCAGTTCAAGGAAGGAGAGGAAGGGATGGAATTATAATTCCTAGAGGCTCCAGGGAGAAGGTTGGACTATGTTTCAAAAGGTCATACAGAGGTATTCGGACAGCATCAGCAATAGTTCTGGAAGGGGGTAGAGAAATGAGGGGAATGAACACCAGAAATAAACTAAAACAAGTTAGCAATTCAGTACCTCAGACAGCACAGTGGAATGGCCTCCGATGTCACATAGACAACCAGGGAGGGGAAGCAGCTTAGTGGTGGACATAGATGCCGGCTCCTACCACAGATGGGCTGATGTCGTAGTGTGCACTATTGGAGATCCAGATATGGAGGATGACTGGGAGGAAGTCTCCAGGATCGTCGGATGTCGGTTGCTTGAGGAGAAAAATATCACCATCTTCCCTTTCGAGGCTCGCAGGGCTATCTTCCATTCAACTAAGCAATCTCAACTATCCACTCTCTGTGTGAACAAAATATACCAAATGGGTAAGAACTTTGTTGGTTTCCATCGGTGGTGGCCGGCAAGCAACACCTTAATCATTCACTGGGCTATCTACACCATGGTGGCTAAGCTTGAAAGGGATCCCTTTTCATCTATGGATTCCATCGGTGCTTGGCAGAATAGGAGAAATCAGCGGCAGTCTCCTGGAGGTGCATCCATCAAAAGTGGTCATGACAAACCTCTCTTTCGCCAAAATTAGGTAGGAGGAGACATGAAAAACATACCTCGGGTAATAAATACTGTGTTTCATTCAACCTCCTACCCAGTAGAGGTCTCCAATTGGGAAGCCAAGCTATGTGAGAACTGTAAAATGTGGCCGAAATCAATGGAAATCCGGTATTGTCGGAGCTGGGTAGAAGTTGTGGTTGATGCTCTGGCAAAGGGGCCAACACATGCACCCAATGGATTGGATGAGGTAAACCAACCAAAACCCTCCAATTCAAATCTGGCGCATGTGGAGGAAAAAGAGAACCAACGGCAATCCAGCAGGCTATTGCCAGTGTTTGCATCCAGCAGTGGAGGGTATGGCGCCAATGGGGTACCGGCAAGGACAGAACCAACGTGCATACCTTCGGTGACGTTGGGAATAACACAAATCGCGCAAACAAGAAAGAGCATAAGACAAACCAAAAACCAAAGGAGGAATTCCCGCCGGAAGCAAGTACGAGAGGAGATGCGGTTGAGCTGCGTAAACGTGAAATCGTGCTTCAGAGGTGAGAAAGAGGAGGGAGGAGTGATTAGGGTTCAAACTGAGGACGAAGGAGCTATCCCATTGGCTTGGTGGATAATGTGAGTGGCATTAGTGGGCTGCCAATAAATGAGCCCATTAGTGGTATGAAGGTTCGAGAGCCCAGAACCATATCATTACGAAAGGAAGGCCTGGACTTAATCCAAAACCCAAGTAGTTCATCACAACCTAAAGACCATGCTCAGCACATTACCCACAAGATGGTGGAGCAAATGGATGACCCATTTGGACTTGACCCGATTATTGGTATACCCGATGATAAAAAGAATCAAGCAATAACAGAACGCTCCATATCAAAAGTGAAGGGGTTGGAAGGAGAACAGCTAGGGCAGAGAAATCAGGAGGAGCTTCTGGCTGGCCTTGGGGATATCTCTCCTCTTCTCCGACAGGTTCAGAGCATTATACAAAACCACCGTGCTTCATCTGGAATGCAATACCAGAACCATAATGTCATGATGGAGTCTCAAGCAAGAGGGCGTCCGAATCCAGAACATCCACCATCGCCGAATTTGGAGGGGATAGAACAACCGGGGATTTTGGGTTGTCGAGGAAGCCCAATCTCAGGACCTGTGGATTTCTCAAACGAAGATGACGAGCAGGAAAAGGGAGATGAAATGCCTATTTGCGGGGATAAGGAAGTAGAATCTCCAACTTGCGGCGACAAGGGGATAGAGTTACAAAATTGGGAAGCCATGGTGGAGGAAGGCAGACATGAAGCATACATAAGCAATTTAAATATTATCATCACCCGAACAACAGAGGGTAATAGATGTCGATAACACTACGGGAAATTGAAGAAATTGAGGATACCGACATCGACATTGGGTCACCAATTATGACTCGATCGAAATACAACATAGGGGGGTCTCTAGAACTGAAGCGGTCTACTGTTGTGAACCTGGGGGTCATTCATTTTGAACCTCCAGGTGGTCTATCTTGCTTGAGTGGAGCAGATCAAAAGGAAGAAACATATTGTACTACGACTTTACATAGGTTATCTAAGGGCTGTCCCATTTGTCCAAGGCAGGCTCGTTTTGCGGAAGTAAAGTCGGGCAGAGGTGTGAAGGGTCAATCCATTCCTAAATCGGGGCCAAATGCCTTCCATAATTCTCCACAAACTTGCAAGAGTGGTAAGCACAGTCATTAGTAGGTACTCACCACATGTCTTCCTTTGCGAGGTATGCCTTCACCCTCTTCTCTTCTTACTAGCTCTTAGGGATGAGTTTATGAACCAACTATGCATATTCAGGGATGAGTTTATTGTGTTCTCACTTCCTTTGGTAGGATGAGTTTATTGTGTTCAATCAATGAGGTTTTTGAACCAACTATGCATATTCAGGGAACTGCGTTATCTCACTTTCATGAGGATAAAGGAAGTGAGGTTGGAGCTGACTGAGCTGTAGGTACTAGTAATTCATTGGAAGAGGTATCCAGACTATTTCCAGTGCTATCAGACCTAGATTCTAGTGTTGTCTTCAGGGGGGAGAGTGTGGCTTCCTCCTAGAGACACCCTTGAGGCCTCGTCTTGGGTCATTAGTCGGATGGAGGAGTTTGGTCAGTTGTTAGGAGTCTCATATGTGGGGCACGAGAAGGACACTGGAGCACTTGTTCAGCGTTTAGAGGGTCATAGGGAGCCGGATTTGGAGGACGCCACTCCAAATTCCACCATAGGCCGGAAATCAATATCAACTATGGAGCTGAGGAGGTTGGAGTGCACAGTTAATTATGATAGAGGGTCGACTGGGGATGTTTCGATAAGTCCGGTTTTAAGGAGGGCTCACAAAGTTCCTAGATAACAAACATCTCAATAATATCTTGGAACGTATGCGGGTTAGGGATAGCAGAGAAGAGAATGATTTTAAAACAGATGGTGGTCTCCAAAAGACCAACACTTTTGTGCCTTCAAGAAACCAAACTAGAAGTTATCACGGACTTTCTCATAAGGGATATTTGGGGTGACCTGTCTCCGGGATCGTTGACATTATCATCCCTAAGGGCTACCGGGGGAATTCTGATTTTGTAGGACAAGAACAAACTAGAAGTGTTTGAATCCGAGGTGGGGGCCTATTCGATAGGACAAGAACAAACTAGAAGTGTTTGAATCTGAGGTGGGGGCCTATTCGATATCCATACTATGCAAATTGGTTGGGGATAGTTTTCAGTGGGTTTTTTCAGGATTATACGGGCCTTCGGGGTCGGTAGATGACTCTGATTTCTAGGAGGAATTGGATGACATCAGTGTACGTTGGGAGGCACGATGGTGCCTAGGAGGGGATTTTAATAGCATCCGTCTTGCTAGTGAGAGAAAAAGGGGTTGTGTATGCAGTGCCAAAATGCAAAGGTTTGGAAATTTCATTTTCCGTCAAGAGCTGATTGATATCCGACTCAAAGGAGCCCAATTCACTTGGTCCCAATCAACATCTAACCGAATAGCGAGTCATTTGGATCGTTTCATGATTCACCCGAGTTGGGAAATTTGGTTCCCCAATGTGATCCAATCAGCTCTACCTAGGCTCATTTTAAACCATGTCCCTATTATTTGGGAATCGGGGTGTCTTAAAGGCGGACCCGCTCCTTTCCGATTTGAGAACATGTGGCTAGAGGATGATGGGTTTCAAGCCATTGTGAAGGAAGTATGGCAATCCACGACTAGTTGGGGGGCTGCTAGCACTCGCTTTGGCATCAAACTTAAGGCCCTTAAGACCAAGTTAAAAGAGTGGAACAAGGAAGTTTTGGGGAATGTCTGAGACAAACTAGCATCTCTCCTCAAGGAAATTGGGGAATTGGACCTTATAGAGGAGTCGGGAGTGGTCTCCACGACTCATTTCCGAAAGAAAGAGGAAAAGAAATTGGAATATTTACGGGTCTTGTGCTTAAAAGAGATAAGTTGGAAACAGAAGGCGCGAGTGAGATGGTTGAAAGAGGGATATTGCAAATCGTAATACAAAATTCTTTCACATAATGGCCAATCTCACAAAAAGAGGAACTTAATCTCTAGATTATGGGCGAAAGGAAGTTGGAAGGAGAATTTGAGAGAGATTGAGGAGAGTGTGTTATCATATTACAAGGATCTATACCGGGAAAAGAAAAGGTGACAGGAACTATATACTTCAGGAAAATTTGATAGGGTATTAAATAGTACCTCCATGGTCTTAATCCCAAAAAAGGACGATGCTGCTAAATTAAGAGATTTTAGGCCCATCAGTCTGGTTGGTAGTGTCTATAAAGTCCTATCGAAAGTTTTGGCCGCCAGATTAAAAAAGGTGATGGGATATATCATATCAGCGGAACAATGGGCATTTGTAGGGGATAGGCAAATAGTATCTTGATAGCCAATGAGTTATTGATGAGCGTCTGAGATCAAAGGTATCCGGTCTTGTGTGTAAAGTTGATCTAGAAAAAACCTATGACCATGTAAATTGGAAGTTTTTGGATTATGTCCTGAAAAGGATGGGGTTCGAAACCAAGTGAAGACAATGGATGAGGAAGTGCATCTCCTCGGTATCTTTTTCAATGGTTATACATGGTAGCCCTATGGGCTACTTCCGGAGTTTGAGGGGTTTGAGGCAAGGAGACCCCCTTTCCCCGTTCCTCTTTGTCATCGTCTCAGAGACATTAAGTCGGATGCTATCTAGAACAAATAGTCCTCTATATGACCGATTTCCGATGGGGAATGATCACCTGAGCATTTCTCATCTTCAGTTTGCGGATGACAACTTAATATTCTATGGGCCTTCATATCAAAATTTGATTTGCCTAAGGTGTTTACTTCGATGGTTTGAAGTGGTATCAAGATTGAGGGTGAACTTAGCAAAGTCAGAAATCTTGGGAGAGGGGATGTATTGGATATCGAAGGACTATCGAGTTGTCTAGGGTGTCGGGTAGGCGCTCTCCCGTCTGTGAATCTTAGAATGCCCCTTGGGGCTGGGTTTAAATCTACATCGGTTTAGGCGCCCATCTAGTAGAGGTTTTTCAATCGGCTATCAGGGTGGAAAACCTCATTCTTATCGAAATGAGGAAAGTTGAATCTTATCAAGCATACCCTTAGCAGCCTCCCATCGTACTTTATGTCCTTATTCACCATTATGAGGTCAATGGCCGCTTACCTTGAGAAGATCAGAAGGAGTTCCAGTGGCATGGTCGAGGATACAAATTTAGATACCATTTAGTACCCTTGAGGAAGATTTGTCGCCCCAAACGGTTTGGTGGTCTCAGTTTGAGACCTTTGGTCTAAGTCAATAAAGCTCTGTTAGCCAAGTGAGTCTGGAGATTTGTGGAGGAGCGAGAGAGTCTATGGCGAGCCGTTATTATCGCAAAATACGGAAAGGGAGAGTCTAACTGGGTACCGAGGGGAGTTAGGAGGTCTTATGGGGTAGGTCTGTGGAAGGGCATCATGGTGGTCCAGCAAGTACCTCAAATTAGATTCAGGGTGGGCAAGGATCGTAGGTGAGATTCTGGAAAGACATTTGATGGGGTCATGAACCATTGAAGGACTCTTTCAGTAACATATTTCGGTTAGGCCTAGATCAGGATGGATTAGTGAGGGATTGTTTTGAGATGAGTGACCAAAGGGTGGTGTGGTGTCTGACTTTGAGAAGGGATTTGAATGACTGGGAGTTTGAGGAGTTGGGTCTCTTATTAGCAAGCCTTGGTTCTGCTCATGTGAGTCCTGAGGATCAGGATTGTAGAATCTGAGTCAGAAGCAACAATGGTCGTTTTTCAGTGAAATCATTACTACTTTCAGTTGAGTCAGCTAACTTTGCAACCTTTCCTCATCGACAAGTGTGGAATCCAGGTATTCCATCCAAGGTCTCCTTCTTCCTCTAAAATGCATCTTTGGATAAAATCCTTACAAGTAATCACTTAAAGCATAGAGGATGGAGTCTAGTTAATCGCTGTTATTTATGCCTCCAAACGGAAGAGACGGTGGACCACCTGTTGTTGCACTATCCTATTGTGGGTGTCATTTGGGGTGGATTGGGTCTTCCCCTCTTCCTTTCAGAACTTCTTATTTTGTTAGACTTTTGGCTAGTGTGGATGGTGCCAAATGGCAATTTGGTTGGTGCTACCGGGAGCCATCTCATGGGGCATTTGGAAAGAGAGGAATATGAGAGTTTTTGATAACTCCTCATCCTCCATATCTCATAACCAAGATGGTATCCGATTACTAATCTTGGAGTGGGTCTCCATCCGGAATGGAGGAGTGGATCTGGGCCAAGTGCTGGGATGACAGATTTTAACATTCAGGATTGATTAGGATATCATACGGGGTTTAGTTTACGACACTGTAAATTTTTTTATGTATTTTACTCTTTATACTCTTATGCTTGTTTCCATGTTGATTAATATATATTCTTGCATTATTGATCAAAAAAAATTGCAATGTTTTTTTTTAGGGGAGTGGGGGCACTATATACAAAACTTATATATTATGTATTAAAAATATATATATATATACAAAAAATATTTTCAAATTCCATGAATTTAGGGTTAAAAGGGACATGTAAAGAATCTGCCCCAATGTTCACCTTTCTTATGTGTCAATTGAGAGCATGGTTTAAAAAATCGTCGAAACCGTTACGTATCGGGCAACCGTTACCCGATGCCGTACCTTTACACTATTTTTTCGGAAAAAATACGTATCGCCCGAAACCGTTACTCGATACCGTACCTTTACACTGTTTTTCCGAAAAAAATACGTATCGCCCGAAACCGTTACGTATCAAGCTTATCGTCCGATATGTAACGGTTTTGGTTGTAGGACTCGTTCGCCACACCAATTCACTATCTTGAAAAAAATACATATCGCCCGAAACCGTTACGTATCGCCCGATACGTAATGGTTTCGGTCGTAGGACTCGTTTGCCATTACATGTTTTTTTATTTTTTCTATTTATTGAGATTTTTTGGATTTTTTTTAACCAAAAAATAAATTTTAAAAAAAAAAACGGCCAAAACCTTTACGTGACGGTTTCGGCCGTGTCTGATACGGTGTCCGAAACCGCATTTTTAAACCTTGGTTGAGAGAGCCAAACTCAATTGAGCTAGTTCAAGGCACCAGATGCACTTCTACAAGGCTCCTCAATGTCTGCAGCTAGTATCTTTGCAGCTTTGCTAGATGATGAATGTGAATTAACCTCTAAAACTCACACCCCATGGTTGCGATTTAAGCCGTCTAACACGAAGACATACCTAGCCAGTTAAATGGCTGAAAACGTTGAGCTACAACTTTTCATACTGGAATAAGTCATTCTTTAATGATTATTCAATACCAAAAAAATATATATAACTAAATAAATAAATGCTAGGCAATTGAAAAGAAATGTCTCACCAGAAGCCATGGTGAAGTACAAAACTTTTCTTCTCTAATTAAAATGCTCAGATGTACAGTGAATAAATTCTTCCATGAGATGGAGCATTAAGATTTTAAAATTCAATCGTAGTAGAACTGTAAAAGGTTATCAAATATAATGTACACAAATAATTCAAAGACAAAAACAAACCTCAGACACTAGTTCACCCTCTTCAGAGCCTTTGGCATTCCCCAACAAGCTCCTCCTTTTATCTGCTTTTCTTTTGGGCAAGTATGTCACAACAGCTGAAACCAAGTAAAAGAGAGGTCTAGATAAATGCTGAATTAAGAGCATCATGGCATTTAATATTAAAGAAATAATTATCTGAAGACCACTAAGAGACAATCTTACGGTGTGTCCTGCCAAAGGCGGCAAATGGCTGGTACTCGGGATCATTAGGGTCTGGAGGGTAACCAGAACGTGCAAAGAAAACGTGAGCATAGAGACTTCCGTTGTGCTTCACATCCTGGAAGAAATAATATTACATCTATGTATTTTTACAATACCAAAAAATGACAAAATTAATTACATCATGGCACCATTAACAAGGATTTAATGTGGGACTTAAAAAGCAATCAACATATACACCCAAAAAATTTATATGGAACTAAAATAGAAGATGTGATAAGATATCTTGTGTTCATCCCATAGGCAATACCTCTGACGGAAAGTACTTCAAAGAATGAGACCTAGCACTATCCGGTCCCCAGACCGCATATGGTATATTTGTTTCATGCCAAATGAGTGCACCCTCATTACTGAAATCGTTGAACTTTTCACCCTCAGAAAGATAAACCCACATATCCTGGTCACAAAAAAAATGGCAATTAAGATATAGTCAAGGTGGAACTATGATAAGGAAACAATGAATAAAGAAATTCGACATTAACAATACAATCACATGTAAAATAAGACAAAGATAGCCAAAAGATTAAACCGAAGCACACTTTATTTCAGTTTCCTTTCAGCTGACACACGCCATTAGTTTTTGAAATTTGAGCACTAGTATATTGAATTTTCTTGTTCTGTTACGTGTACCTTTAGTCTAGTCTTCTACTTATAATCGCTTTTTGTTTCTATTCCAAAATGCCTTCTTTTATCTCACACGAAGAGTTGGGCCAGTTGGCAGAGATGAGAACTAAATTAACTGACTCGGATTTATTTTTTTTTGGTAAACAACTAATATATTAAAAAGAAACAACAAGAACACAAAGCTGGTAACATTTACCCCCAGTCCCAGGGTCAAAAGGGTAAGAGACTCCCAACCTAGAACAAGGACTGGTGATACCACTTTGGCGCCATCTTAGGGCTCTTTTAGCTAGGAAATGGGCTTCTCCGTTAGCAGATCGTGGAATGGCACGGGCAATGGCCCAGGGGAACCGGTGCCAGATAACTTTTGCATCATTTAGGACCGTTGAAACATCCAAGTGATACCTGACTCGGATTGGATATAACATTATTGCAAGATTCAAATGACACCATAGTATTTAAACGAGGGTTCACAGTCATATATGATATATGGCATTTATACGAAATAAAGGAAAACTTAATTAGCTTTAAAAAAATTCAAAACCCCACCAGCCCACCTCTTTCTTTCGACCCCATTCATATGTGTAGTTGTTAACTAGAGATAAGGGGCAATACAAAAAGTTGATACAGTTGAAATGGTTCACTATTCACATTCACAAGCCTGTTACTGTTAGTAAAACACTGATTGGTAGCATACCGATTATATGACAACAAATGCAATTTTTTTTGTGGCTGCCGTGCTCTAAACTACCAGTAACGGCAATAAGAAGAGACAACATGAATGTTAGAAAAACAATGAGGAAGGTCGTTTTAAAATTCTTTTGCTCAGTCGGGATTTCTTTCGAAATAAAGAGCATTTCATAACTGAAAGAAGTTTAACACTATAAATCAGGTGTTGCCTCACAGCTCTCACCAACTGCAGAAGCCAGTGGCTATGGCAGGCTAGGAATTCTAGCGGCTTCCACATTAAGTAGAGTGAGTCAGCTATTGAGGACCCAAATCAACCATTTCAGATGTCTCCTTGAGATCGCATCTTTTAGCTTCAAATGGTAGTATTTTATATTATTTTGTTAGTGAATTTTGAATTTCTACCATTCAGTACTCTGTTGTTTTACTGTAAGCCGCCTAGTCAACCCCCCCCCCCCCCCCCCCCCTTATCTAAGGGCAGAAAATTTTTAAAAAAAATAGGGGGGGTCTCTTGTCTCTTTGAATCGAAGGAAGAGTTCTATTCATTTTTCATTTTTTTCTTTGAGGAAGGTATGATTCTGTTTTTGCTGAAAATTTGTCGATGGAGATGGTATGATTCAGTCGTACATTTTTTGAGAAATTCACCGCCTCCCCTCCTCCCTCTCTGTATATTCAATGTGTTTCTATTCTAAGGCTATTTTTAGAGAAGTTCGTATCAGTGTAGTCATGGCGTCGCCTAGGCATTTTTGGGCCTCAACCGCCTAGGCGCCCCTCTAGATAGGCGAAAGTCATTGGACGCCGCCTAGGCATCTAGCAGCTAGGGGTCGCCTAGGTGGTTCATACAGAATTTCTTCTAAAAACCTATTTTAAAATTCTCTTTTCAACCTTCTTTTAAAATCCTATTTTAAAACTCATTTAAAACTCTCTTTTAAACTCTATTTTAAATGGGGTAATGATTAACCCACCACGCATTTGATTATGTAGTCAAATGTTGTGTCCACATGTCCCTTTTAATACCCCTTTAACTATGGTTAAGCTTAAGAAAATTAAGGTTAATATATTGTTTTCCAAAAAATATGGTTAGATTGCTTAACCCTAGGGTGAGTGAATCTTAACCGCAACTGATGGGTATTAAAAAGGGGGACATGGACCAATGAGGACCGCACATTCCTCTATAGTGGAATGCGGCGGCGTTAAGTTAAACATTTCTCATTTTAAACTCTATTTTAAAACCATCATTTAAACTCTTAAAATCTATTTTAAAACCCTCTTTTAAAGTCTAAAAACACTATCTTAGATATAGGTGATGCATTTAAACTTTAAACGTAGCAACCAAAGTCAACACTCAAAATCACCTTAAAAGTTAGAAAACTTCAAACTAATTATGTATCAATTATTTATATAATGTGAATATACTAATATTACATTTAAATATATTTAATATATTCGCCTACTTAGGCGGGCCTAATCGCCTAGGCATTGCCTAGACGCCTTGACTACACTGGTTCGTATTATATATAATTTGTCTTTATTCGCAATAATATTTAATAGCTTTTAATTTAAACAAACATTTCAACAGCCAAGGCGACATTAATCGAAAGTGTTACAGTTTCTCGTTTATCAAAAAACTTATTCAAAAATAAATGTATTACAGCATATGGTATATGTCTTGGCAAAAAGTATTTGCGATCAAATTTTAATCCACAATGCTTTGCAGGTGAGTTTGTTTCTTGATTTAGTATGTGTTTCGTGCAATTCGAACATAGCCAGAGGTTAATTTAGATTAATGTTTCGTACAAGGTTGATCGGGCAAGAAAGGATCTCAAAGAACATCAAGCTAAACAAACTTAGTATAGGGAATCAATTAACCCCAAGAATAAAAGGGAACAAATTACCTACCCTAGCATGAAACTAACCTAAAATCAAAACTTTAAAATAGAGAAAGATCACAGGAAGTTATGGATAAATCAACAACTCGATTACAACACAGATAGAGAGAGAAAAAGAGGAATCTGCTCACCAGGGTTTCACCCTTGTGGAAGAGATTGGAGATCTGAAGAGAAGGCTCGGAGGGTTTCTTCGGAGAGAAGAATTTAGAGGCGAAGTACCAAAACACCGCTATCCTTATTATTCCCGTCACCGTCTGCCCAAAACCCTGCTGTTGCCCTCGCTGTTGTTGCTGCGCCGCCGCCGCCGCTACCTCACCCGCTGGGGGCGCCATTCCTCGCTTCGCCTCGCCCTCGCCCTCGCCCTCGCCCGCAACTCAATTCCCCACCACCGCAGAGACAAAGGAAATATGGATTCTTTTCAACAAAGGAGTTTTGGGATTCCTTCCAGAAATAGTAAGCAGACCTTCCGTCCGGATCTTAACTTCTGGCCGGCCTACACATAGAATAAGTGTAGTGATTTTTCCCTTTATTGTCCCCGTAAATACTCACCTTTTAAGAATCCTTCATTAATTGTCTCCACACACGTACGAACTTTTTTCATTTTCTCCGAGAGAAAAGTATGGAAATGACACCCAATTACGAAATAACTCAAAAATGGGCTCTACTTTTAGCCATTTATTTCTGTAGGCTCCTACGGTGTTTTTAGTACATCACGTGATTTCCCTTATTTTTCCTCTCCAAAATACCCTCATCTCTGTTCAAAGATTCTTTCAACACTGTGCGACCCATCAAGTATTCAACATAAACTGAGCTAAACTCAAGTTTTCCCCTTCGTTGAACCTTTCATCCGAAACTCAAGTTTTCCCTTCGTTGCAACAAAGCTAAATACTGTTGCTTCATCTAGAACCCTTCAATATAAACTGAGTTAAACTCTTCTGCTTCATCTGAAACCCTTTTGAAGAAGAAGAAGAAGCTCTTCGTTACCTACAAAAATCACAAGAAGACCGAAGAAGAAGAAGATAGGCACTCTCATGGCCGAAAATCTCAAAAATGGATACTTTCATTGCCAAAAATCTCGAAAATGTGCTCAATTTCGAATTTTTGGCCATGACAGTGCCTATTTTCAAGATTTTTGGCCATGATCAAAAATCCCGAAATTGGGCCATGTCATGGTTAAAAATCCTGAAAATGGGCACTGTCATGGCTAAAAACCTAAAAAATTGACTCAATTTCGAGATTTTTGGCCATGAGAGTGCCAATTTTCAAGATTTTTGGTCATGAAAGTGCCCAATTTCAGGATTTTTGATCATGGCCAAAAATCTCGAAAATGGGTACTGTCATGGCTAAAAATCTCGAAATTTGACACATTTGCAAGATATTTGGACATGAGAGTGTCCATTTTCAAGATTTTTGGACAAGAGAGTGCCCATTTCTGAGATTTTTAGCCATGACAGTGCCTATTTTCGGGGTTTTTAGCCATGACAAGACCAAATTTCGGGATTTTTGATCATGGCCAAAAATCTCGATATGAGCATTGTTATGGCTAATATTCTTCAAAATGGACACTCTAATTGCCAAAAATCTCGAAATTTGGACAATTTTCGAGATATTTGGACATGAGAGTGTCCATTTTCGAGATTTTTGGCAATGAGAGTGCCCATTTTTCTAGATTTTTAGCCATTGCAGTGCCCATTTTCGGGATTTTTAACTATGACATGGCCCAATTTCGGGATTTTTTATCATGGCCAAAAATTCTGAAAATGAGCACTGTCATGGCTAAAATTCTTGAAAATGGGCATTCTCATTGCCAAAAATCACGAAATTGGGTCCATTTCCAATATTTTTGGACATGAGAGTACCCATTGTCGAGATTTTTGGCCATGATAGTACCCAATTTCGGGATTTTTGATCTTGGCCAAAAATCTCGAAAATAGGTACTATCATGGCTATAAATCTTGAAATTTGACACATTTTCAAGATATTTGGACATGAGAGTGTCCATTTTCGAGATTTTTGGATAGGAAAGTGCTTATTTTCGAGATTTTTAGCCTTGACAGTGCCTATGTTCGGGATTTTTAGCCATGACATGACCAAATTTCGGGATTTTTGATCACGACCAAAAATCTCGAAAATGAGCACAGTCATGGCTAAAAATCATGAAAATTGGCACTCTCATGACCAAAAATCTCGAAATTTGCTCCATTTTTAAGATTTTGGCCATGAGAGTACCCATCTTCGAGATTTTGGCCATGACAATGCTCAATTTCGGGATTTTTTATCATGGCCAAAAATCTCGAAAATTGGTACTGTCATAGCCAAAAATCTCAAAATTTGGCACATTTTCGAGATATTTGGACATGAGGATGTCCATTTTCGAGATTTTTGGACAAGAGAGTGGTCATTTTCGAGATTTTTAGCCTTGACAGTGCCCATTTTCGGGATTTTTAGCCATGACATGACCAAATTTCAGGATTTTTGATCACGTCCAAAAATCTTGAAAATGAGCACTGTCATGACTGAAAATCTTGAAAATTGGCACTCTCATGGCCAAAAATCTCGAAATTTAGTCAATTTTCAAGATTTTTGGCCATGAGAGTGACCATTTTCGAGATTTATTTACCATGACATTGCCCAATTTCGGGGTTTTTTATCATGGCCAAAAATCTCGAAAATGGATATTGTCATGGCCAAAAATCTCGACATTTGGCACATTTTCGAGATATTTGGACATAAGAGTATCCATTTTCGAGATTTTTGGACAAAAGAGTGCCCATTTTCGAGATTTTTAGCCATAACAGTGCCCATTTTCAGGATTTTTAGCCATGACAGGACTAAATTTCGGGATTTTTGATCATGACCAAAAATCTCGAAAATGAGCATTGTCATGGCCATGAAAGTGCCCATTTTCGAGATTTTTGATCATGACAGTGCCTAATTTCGGGATTTTTGATCATGGCCAAAAATCTCGAAATTTGGCACATTTTCGAGATATTTGGACATGAGAGTGCCAATTTTCAAGATTTTTGGTCATGAGAGTGCCAATTTTCTAGATTTTTAGCCATGACAGTGCCCATTTTCGAGAATTTTAGCCATGACAGGACCCAATTTTGGGATTTTTGATTATGACCAAAAATCTCGAAAATGAGCACTGTCATGGCTAAAAATCTTGAAAATGGGTACTCTTATGACTAAAAATCTCGAAATTGGGTCTATTTTCAAGATTTTTTGCCATGAGAGTGCCAATTTTCGAGATTTTTGGCAATGACAGTACCCAATTTCGGGATTTTTGATCATGACCAAAAATCTCAAAAATGGGTAGTGTCATGGCCAAAAATCTCAAAATTTGGCACATTTTCGAGATATTTGGACATGAGAGTGTCCATTTTCGAGATTTTTGGACAGGAGAGTGCCCATTTTCGAGATTTTTAGCCATAATAGTTCCCATTTTCAATATTTTTAGCCATGACATGACTCAATTTCGAGATTTTTGATAATGGCCAAAAATCTCGAAAATGAGAGAGTGCCCAATTTCGAGACTTTTAGCCATGAGAGTGTCTATTTTTTAGATTTTTAGCCATGAGAGTGCCCATCTTCTTCTTCTTCTTCTTCTTCTTCTTCTTCGGCCTTCATGTGATTTTTTGTGGGTAACGAAGAGCTTCTTCTTCTTCGAACTCTTCATCTTCTTCTTCAAAAGGGTTTTGGATGAAGCAAAAAGGTTTAGCTCAGTTTGTGTTGAAGAGTTCCAGATGAAGCAGCAGAGTTTAGCTTAGTTGCAACGAAGGGGAAAACTTGGGTTTTGGATGAAAGGTTCAACGAAGGGGAAAGCTTGAGTTTAGCTCAGTTTGTGTTGAACACTTGATGGGTCGCACGGTGTTGAATGAATCTCTGAACAGAGATGAGGGTATTTTGGAGATAAAAAAATAAGGGAAATCACGTGTTGTACTAAAAACGCTGTAGGAGCCTACAAAAATAAATGGCTAAAAGTGGAGCCTATTTTTGGGTTATTTCGTAATTGGGGACCCATTTCCGTACTTTTCTCTTTATCCAAATCATTTGAAAGATAGACATTTTTGTCTCATTCATTCTTCATCAACCATGGAGAGCTCATTTCGTTCCTTATCAACAATGGAGCTTCTTCGTTGATCAATAAGAGTTCTCAAAATTTTCATTATCTATTGTTTTGAATAAGATTTCTACAAAAGAGTTTCGTCCATCTAAACCACTGTTTTTATAACAGGACCGCGCATCGAATCGGTAGAGTGATCGGTTCTGGTTCGACCGGTTCAACCGTGTACTTTTTGTGAAACAACTTTTAAAAAATCATTTTTTCCCCAATTTTCTTGGTTCTGACCGGTTCCCAACCGGTTCTAACCGGTTCTTAAAGAGTTCCGAATTTTGGGGTCTTGAGAACCGACAAGGGGACCGGTTCCCGGTTTGACCGCCCGGTCCAGTCCGATTTTGATAACAGTGCTCTAAACTACTAACCACGATTGTGAGAGAATGTCATTAATGAAAAAAAAACACTCATCTTTATCTTTATTTGGTTTAATCAAGATCTGCTTGTGAGATTTTTTTGAAATTCTTCTCTGTTATATTCCGTTGTTTCATGGGTTTTCATCGTTTTAACCCATCCCTATTTGTTTACTACTATTTCTTGCTTTTTTCTTACAAAACTCTATGATTTGGTTATTGAGGAAATTGGTCAAAACAGTGAAAATATTAGTCAGATATGATAATAAGTTAAACCTAAATCGCAGGGAGTTTGAATCTTCTTTATATGTATCTAATAAGATGACTTCTCCGCACTCAACATGTGTCCTTTTTAACTTTCATTAACTGTGGTTAAAGTTTTTTAACTTTTATGATTAATATTTTTAACTTTAGCTTTTAGAAGGAAAAATTCAAAAAAAAAAAAAAATTAACCTAAAGGATTAAAGTAAAATTGCTACACAGGTCAATTATTATTCCAAAAAACATATAACGGGTAGATCCATCAATTGTTATTTAAGCAATTTGATATTTGGAAAAGGAGTTTGTTCATAATTTGGTACTATATATGTATATATTAAAAAATATATATTGGACTTCTTATTTAGATTGTTCAGTTCATGATTATTTAAGAAAACTACCGAGAAAACATGTTAATTAATTTGATATTATAATTTATTTATTTTAAGTAATCAATGAGTTCTTAAACTATTACTTAGTTGATTGTTTCAGTTCACGATTATTTAAGAAAACTACTGAGAAAACATGTTAATTAAATTGATATTATAACTTATTTATTTTAAGTAATCAATGAGTTCTTAAATTATTACTTAGTTGTTTCTTTTATAAGCTGTATTGTTAGCTTTGAAATTTCAATTTGTGATCAGTAATAAAAAAAATTAAAATCTAAGTATGAGGAGCTACTAGAAGCAATTGGGATGTATCAATATATTAAAGTGCAGGAGCTTAATAGAGAAATTAGCTTGGGAGTTGACGGAATCTTTAGTGAAGTTGATCTTGTTGAATTTAGCGGGGAAGCCACTTAGTCTCCTGTGCTTTGCGGACCCTCCTTGGAAGCTACAATTTCAATGATTTAGAGGATAGTGCACTGATAGAAGTCTTGGGGACTCCTTATTATTGCTGGGGGGTTTATGTTATTTACTTATTATTATGTATTACTAGCGGGTGGCACGTATGATGCAAGTGAGAGCGAGGGGAGGGAGTAAACCACAGTTAATAGGAATTAAAAGGGGCACATGTTAACCCACGAGTGTGATTGAACTCTCTCTGAGGTCAATCGCTATTGGCTGTGATTCTAAATAGATAGATGACAAGGGGTAGTTTAGGAATTAAAGTAAAACATTAAATCAAATGCAAGAGTAGTTTGGGAATTAAAGTAAAACATATAATCAATGTTTTGTTTTTATATAAGGGTAATTTAAGAATTTTGGAAAAATCATCTACACATGCCTCTCGCATTATAATAGTAAAGATATATATTTTAGAGTTCATTAATAATTAAAAAAACTTACTAATAATCACATCCTTTTGGAGTGATAGATTTGGATTTAATTACAGTAAAAAATATTTTAAAATTTTGTTAGTAAAAAATTAATACGTGCAAAAGCACGTGCAACTTTACTAATATCATTCTACTAATAAAAGTACAAGGAGTAACCTAAACTTTATATAGACATAATTACCCTTTACTTAATATAAATCAAATTATAATAACAAATTTACCATTTACCTTACTTTTCATAAATTGAATTATAGTAAAAAAATTATAAATATTAATAGTTTTTTTATACTAATAGAATTCCCCCATGATACTTTGTGGGATCTTCCTTTACTTTTGACAAAACTAATGCTTGTTGCAGCAGGCGGTGGCCATGAGTTGCCACAAATCCTTATTGTTTCTCTCATCTTCTCTCCTCCTTCAATCAGTACTTTTCAAAATAATAAGCATAATTGAAAAGAAAGAAAGATACGAACATCACAAAAAAAAAAGGGCAAGGAGGCAGACCTGATCCATTCGCTTGGATTTATTATACACAAGATCTTCCCTTTTCACGTTCTCCCCAAAATTTCTCGTATTAATAACTAATGGAAAGATGGAAAAAGTAAATAAGTGGGGATTTAGGGAAAAAAAACAAAAGGAAAGAGATTTTTTTTTAAAATACAGACGTATCTGTATATGTTGTTGGGAGGAAGAAGGTGGTATTTTATGAATAAAGTTCCATTCTTTTAAACAATTACAAACTTGTAATGTATATTAAAATATTTACCAATCAAATACAAGTCGTTTTGAGAGACAACCTTCCAACTCAAATTCCAAAAGAGGCATCTATGAAGTGGGTGCTTCTATTGATGTCTCATCTAAAGTGGATGAGTTGTCTCGCAAATTAGACCAACTAATGGCTATAGGACCATCTTCTTACAAACCTCATCATCACTCTCCTAATCTTAATAAGGTGTGTTCTATATGTTCTAGCTCTACCCATCATGCTCATGAGTGTTCTTCAGCTGCTCAATTCCTAGAATTTGTCAAAGAGCATGCAAATGCTGCCTACACCCACCCGGGTTATGATTCATACTATAATACTTATAACCCGAGGTAGAGAAATAATCTCAATTTCTCTTGGGAACCTCAAGCTCAAGGTCAAGGGAACTCCTTCTTCCAACCTCAAGGGTTGAATATCTAGTATTTTCAAAATCAGTCCAACTACCACCATCCCCAACAACAACAATTCAAATTCTATACTCATCCTCCACAAAGGAGCCCATATTTCGAGGAAAAAATGTTGAATGCTCTCAAAGGGTTGGAAGCCAACACCCAACTGTTGCTCTATCATTCTCAATCCATCAAGAGACTTGAGTTCCAAGTAAGACAACTAGCTAATGTCATATATGAGAGAGAGGAATGGAAACTCCCAAGCCAACCGGTGAGCAACTTTAGAGGTGTAAACATGGTTGACGATGCTCAACACAGTGAAACTCATTGTGAATACGTTTTTGCCATTACCACCCTTAGAAGTGAGAAGATAGTTGATAATCAGGTTAGGAAAAATAATAGTGAAGAAGAAGACCCATTGTGGGCCCAACACAATCCAAAGGAGAGGGGGTGAGTGTCTTTGAGAAGGACTAATGTCCTTCCTCATATTTATCTAATCTCACTCTCCTAACATCCTATATGCTCAAAGCTCTTTACCCTTAGTGCTTAAAAGCTTTCTCCCATTTTTAAAAAAAGGGATCCAAAGTGGACGATACGATGAAGGTTTTTAAACAAGTCAAAATCAACCTCCTACTCATAAAGGCTATCAAGCAAATTTCGGCTTATGCCAAGTTCCTTAAGGATCTATGCACTTAAAAATGTAAATCCCTGACTCATGTGTCCAAGAAGGTCCTTCTTATCGAGTAAGTGAGCT
The DNA here is from genome assembly GCA_015143295.1 of Tetracentron sinense. Classification (NCBI taxonomy): domain Eukaryota; kingdom Viridiplantae; phylum Streptophyta; class Magnoliopsida; order Trochodendrales; family Trochodendraceae; genus Tetracentron; species Tetracentron sinense. Next base: position 1,388,944 of record CM026556.1, read on the forward strand.
CCATTATCCAACACAACACTCCTCCTAAATTCAAGGATCCTGGTGCTCCTACCATCTCGTGTGTTATTGGATACCACTCTATCAATCGAGCACTCCTGGATTTAGGAGTGATTGTTAATCTGCTGCCCTTCTCGGTGTATAAACAACTAGGCTTAGGAGAGCTTCAACCCACATCCGTCATTTAACAATTGATAGATAGATCTATGAAAAAAGCCTAGTGGGGTGATTAAAGATGTTCTTATCAAAGTTGATAAGTTCTACTTTCCTGTCGATTTTCTTGTCATTGACATGGAACTCATGCACAACCCAAAGAGTCAAATTCTAGTCATTCTCGACCGACCATTCTTAGTCACTATCAATGTTTGCATAAATTGTAGGACTAGGTGATGGATGTGTCATTTGTTAACATGAAAGTTCGGTTGAACATTTTCATCACCCCGAACAACTACAGAAGGGAGATGAGTGCTTCCTGGTGGATGTGATTGATGAAATAGTCAAAGAGGCCAATTATGCTTTAACTGATAATCCCCTTAGAGTCACCCCTCGCTCATCTCAAACCCCAGACCCTAATGTAGAAAAGATCAAGGAGGATGTAAATTATTTCTTGATTCCACCCTTCCAATATGTCTTTCATTGAAAATACCAAAGAGAAATCCGAAAAGAAGTTCACATACACGTGCCTATCCGGTCTTTTCTCCTTTCGGTGCAAGCCATGTAGGTTATATCATGCACATGGTCTCCAAATTTTTTGACACAGATAGGCGTGTACTCAAGAGTCGGGCCTAACGGTTTACAACTCGTGTTGAGGGTATTGTGAATGAGAAGATGATCGAATCTGTTGAGTTGATTGATCCCGTCTACCTAGACGGTTGAGAGCTGTAATATGTCTGGCTGAAGATGATAAACTTAGTGCTTGTTGGGAGGCAACCAGTGTTTTTGTAGACTTACTTGAGTCTGAGTTTAGGATAGGATAAAACACCCCCACTCAATCTAAAAAAAACAACAGCGTTTGACCTCCGTGTCCCCGATTGATCGGCCAGTGAGTGTCGATCGATCGACCATGCTTCCAAAAATAAAAAGTAAAATATAATCTTTGTGGCCATTTGCTTTACTGACTTGATTTCATTGGATAACCGTGCTCATGATTTATTTCTCGCACCCTTTTTAGCACTATCCATTATTTTGTTGGTTACATCGCTACTAACATCTTTCCAAGATTGGTTTGAACAAAGTTTGAGGTGAGTTTTGTGATTGATTTTCTATTTCCCCCTTTGTTATTTTTTATATTTGGATTGCCTGTCATCTGTCAAGTACTATTGTTTCTCCTCCTTTATTTGTGTTTGAATTCTCTTCTTACATCGAGGACAATGTAATTTTTAAGTTTGGGGTTGGGAAATAACTTGCATTATTTGGTGATTGTGCAACAATGCAATAGAGTGAGACATGGCAAAACAATTATATTCTAAAATTGAAATATTTTGAATATGAAGGATTGTGATAGCTATTGTATAATCCAATCCTTATTGGTAGGGTTAAATTTGTGAACACATGATCTCAAATATACACGATATTTAACCCTTGACTGAACTACTCACGTTGAATATTTGTGAAAGTCATAAGTATACTTTGAAAATATGTATGAGCACTCAAACATATTATCTAGTGGGGTTTGAAATTGAACTTATTGATTGTTGCTTTGTGTTACCCATAAGAAGTTGGATGACCTAAAGATTGAACACCAACTTTGGCTGAACTGAAAAAAATATATATCATGATAAAATGGATTACTTGACCGGGTTTTGCACTTAGTAACTAGACCTCCTGCCTCACTAAGCAAAGAGTGCTCGCGTCAAACGGTGGAAACTTTAAAATGGATAAAATAACCCAAGAAAAATAAATCTTTATTGTTCATTGAACCAAGTCTCATACCTAGTAACCGGGTCTCTTTCCTCACTACGCAGGTAGCCAATCGATCAGACCTAGCTGGGATCGATCGGTTAACACAGTTTTGGCTATTTTACAGTGCGCGGAAAAGTCACATTTGGACCCGTTTTGGAGATTTCTAAAGCCCGGCCTATTTAACAGATGAAAGGAAAGAGAAGAGTTTAGACTCAATCAAGATTCCAAAATTAGCAAGAACTCTCTCTTTATAAATAAGAAAGTAATATCATTATACACTGGTTCTGAATTTTGAGATTTTGAAGGAAGAAGACTCTAGAGATTTGTGAAGGTTGGAGGTGGAGGATAGGTTATTCGTGTTCTTCATTGAAAACGGTGTTCTTTGCTCTCCCCATGAACTAATCTTTTTTTATAGTTTATATGAAACTCTAGCCAAGTAATTGTATCTCATATATTTTGTTTAGGTTTTTTCACTTCTGTAAACAATGATTGCATAGTAAGAGGGTTGTTCTTCAACTAGATTTAATGGATTTTATATTCATTTTCAATATGATCTTATCATTGTCTTAGATTTTATTGGGTTCAGATTGAGATCATTTATACCATCTTTTCGTGATTGTTGGTATGAATTTTATGCAATGGTATTATTGTCGACGAATTGAATTGTAGGATATTCTATGCTTAGGGAAGACGAATGATTTCACACCCTAGTTTAGTGTATATCACTCGTGCTAACTGAATAGGGCATATCTAGAGTTTAATCTTTTGAATCATTCTTGTTTCGATGAGTTGAAACTTGTAGTCACTCTCATCCCTATTGTTTACACTTGAGAGACTTGAATGAATGCATGTAGGTTCGATTAGGAGGTTAGTGGTGGATTCAAACACCCTATATCTTCTTCATTTATATCACAAAACTCTTAATTTTAGTTAATTAAAATAGAAATCATTACGTCAAATTATGTTTTTGTTTAAAAACTATTAAATCAAATCAACTATGTTACCCAGTGACTTATAAATAATTTTGAGAAAAACGTAACGAAACCAACGCAATCTTCTGTGGTTCGACACCTCATACTAGTCGTTATTCTACAAAATTATAACTACTACGAGGTTTATTAAATTGAGGAGACACTTTTGATGTTTCCAATGAAGGGACCACATGGAGTGATACTGAATCAAAACCTAAATTGCATAGTACTACCTCGAATGATGAGACAAATTTTTTTTGGTATTCATAGCCACCACCAGTGGGCATCTCATTTAACGATGGTGAAAATGGAGATGATAGTCCAAGTGACTCCAATTCTGAGGGAGACTTCAAGATAGCTTACGAAGAGTTGTATGAGGAATGCCTTAAGTTGAAAAATACTAAAATTTTCTTCACTAAAAAGGTCAAATTAATGAAAAATGGAATAGATGCCTCAGACCTAGTGGCTTCCGAGTTGAAAGCTCTAGTGTCTCAGCTGAAAGAAGAGAAGGCTTCCCTCATTTTCAAGGTTGAGCTTCTTGAATCAATGAGGAAATGAAAGAGTACTGTTTGTAAATATGAGAGTAATTATGTGAGGTCAGCGAATAGAACTGCAATAGGGGGACGAATAGGAGGAAGAAGACAATATGGTTGGGGGAGGATTGGGGGAGAGAGGCAGATGGTTTGGTTAGGAAGAAGAATTGGAGACGGTTTAATGAGTTTTAATCAGTAGAGAGACTGGGAGGAGGAATTTGAGGAAGACAGGGAAATGGGGGAGAGAGATAGGGAGAGTAAAGAGAGTCAATTTCTAACTTTAATTTGATGTGTGGGGTCCATAATCCATTTATCAAGAGGAGAACCAGTCCCTAACTTGGTGATGTGGCATCCCTAACTAAAGAGAAAAAACGACAAAAGCCTTGGGAGAGTGTTATGTATGCGAAACAAAGTTTGACTTATAGTAGTAGAAAAATAGATAAATAGAAAATGGTAGGGCTTGTACTTTTAAAAGCATGTTGTTTTTTGTGGTTTGTGTGAGATCAAATAGTAAAAATGGTATATGGGCTCCACATAGAAGATTTGTACCCACCCTTCATGCGAATCAATCTCATGCAACCCTAGTGAGAGGAACATATAGACCTTGATTTTACAATAATAAATACTAGTGGGCCGCTCATGCGATGCACGTGAGAGAGGGGAGGGGGAGAGAGACTAGAAGAGGGACCTACTGAGGGGCATTTTGGGAAACAAATTAAAGGATATTTTGTGTATAGAAATTTGAGGGATATTTTGGATTAAAAAAAATTGCGAGGGACATGTTAGGTATAGAAAGATGATGTATGGACATTTTTGAGAATCAACAAGTTTTAAGCGCTTTTTTGGTATAGAAAAAATTGAGGACATTTAGGGTATATAAATATTTTTTTTGTTGAACTTGAGGGACATTTTAGAAATAAAGAAAATGAAATGTGGGCAAACTTGAGGAGCATTTTGGGTTAAAAAATTGTGAGGGGTATTTTAAGTATAAAAATTTGACTTAGGGGCATTTTCAAAATTAAACAATATTCGGGACATTCTGACTATATGAAAAACTTTGAGGGTATTTTGAGTACATAAATAGAAACATGACTTAAGGGCATTTTGAGAATAAAACACTTTAGAGACATTTTGGCCAAGAAAATTAAAAAAAATACATTTTTAATAATAAAAGAACACGATTTAATCAAATCGGTCAAACCGGGAACTGGTCACCTGATGTGCAAATAATAATACCGCAAGTGCACAACCGTCTATAGAAGAGACAATGACAAATATAGGTTGATCCACAAAGAACTTAACATAAATAATATTAAAAGCTGAAATCTAACTAATAAACCAGTGATAAAACTGATTTTGAATTGATTTGAGACATATGGTCTAACTAAAACAAATAAATCAAAGCAACTAAATGGAACAATAAAAATAGAGTAAATTAAATAGAGAAAGAGATCAAAGTATTCAGATTCCGCTAGACATCAGTTAATCAATCTATAAAATATTCCTAACTTTTTTCCAATCATAACTCAACCCAGATAGAAAATCAATGTTTTGGTTCAAAATATTTATCTTTAAAATTCTTTTAGCTAGAAATAGAAATTAAAAGGCTGAGATTTCCTTCACTTCAAAAATCATAAAAAAACTTAAGAACTATTTATCATAAATAACCATAAACCATCAAAAAAAATTATTCTTAAGCATGATCTATCAAATCTAAGCACAAACAATTAAAAATATTTATTTAAACAATAAATATCGAAACATGCGTAGAGCAGTGAAGACGACCATATTCTATCATTAAAGAACATAAATAATATGGATAAAAATAATGAATGAATTGTAAGTTAAAAAGAGATGACTTAGCTTTATCTTTCGCTCTAATTAGGGAGTTTAGTCAGACATTGCAATGAACATATAATCAACTTCGATATCAATCTTCATTTATCATAATTTTTTTCCACAAAGTATTTGATTTTAAACCACTTTATCTCCAATAAAACCAGTAAAAAGAGAAATGAAGATGAGAGAAAGAAGAAAAGGGAAAACGTCGAAAACCCTAATTTCTTCTCATCTATATACAAGCCCTCACTTGACGTATTGTTTTGACCCCCGAAACATCCGAATTAGGTGATCTTCGTGAAATATGATTTTGTTCCCCTTTGAATCCTATTTCTAATGCATCAAATCTTACCTTAATCTGAATTTTGAGTTAAAAGTTACGACTAAATTGGTGAGTTATGCACAGATTGGGCTGGAAATCGGGAAATCTTCATTTTTTTTAAATTAGTTTTTAAATAAAAGCATTCACGGAATTTGCTTGCTTTTCTTGTAGAATTGGTTGTCAAATATCAGCAACTCTTATCTTCTCCTTCAATTAGATGAGTGGGTCATGTATGACTTTTATCTTTAATGGGCTTTTAACTTTAAGTTTCTCAAATTCAGGCTCAAATCTGCTAAACTCCCTCTAACTTCTACATAAAAGTGAAAAAGCTATAATTAAAACAATTAAGATACAATAAACAACTGACAAATGTAAATAAAGAGGTAATTATTAAAATAACGACTTGTATATCATCACCCGACTGGTTACCGATCCCATTATGAAAACATTGTTTTATATATATTAATAAAGGGCAATTTTAGAATTAAATTATATTTGAACCAACTATTTAAGTCCCCTATATTGTTTTTGTGAAAAAGTCCCCTATAGTAATAAAAGTAAAAATTAATAAAGGATAATTTTATAATTAAGTTCAAATTCAATTAACTTTCTTAAGTATCATTCTTTTTATATATTAGTAAAGACTAAAATTCAATCAACCTTTTAAAGTACCATTATCTTTATATATGAGTAAAGGGTAGTTTTGAAATTATGAACCAATATGTGTAAAGGGCAGTTTGGAAATCTACTAAAATTTAATCAACCTTTCAACCTATAGGAATAAAGGGAAAATTTGGCATTAATGAAAAATTCATTTAACATTTTGAAACTTGATGAGCAAAGGGTTTTTTTGAACTTTAATTAAATTTCAATCTACGTTTTGAACATGTCATCCTCTTTAAAGATAAATGTAAACTAGTAATAGTGCACTCAATTAATTGAATGTGTAAAATATTTAAGCTCAAATTACTCAGGATCATATAAAGATGTTAAAAACATGAACGCGAAGCAAATTAACAAATACAAACGTTTAATACATTGCCAATGAGCAATGAGATATGTGGAAGTTGGGTTGTAATAAATAGTTACTAACAAATTAACTTACTAATACGAATCGACAATTAATGTGGTCTAAATAATCAAGATTGACATCAATTTTCAATGGATTTTGATTTATATCATCCATCACATTAAATTCAAGTATAGCTACTCCAACTGGTCATATGAATGCATTGACACAGATAGAATGACCTTTAACCACTATACTACCAATTGTATAGCAACATAAAACACTTATCCTGTGAAAAAAAAAAAAGAGCTTTTGTAAATAAAGTACATTTGAGGACCAACAAAAACACGACATCCATTAGATGATGCTTGAACACACCTCGCCTCTTACTTCAATGGTGGGGTGTGGCCTCTCTCAAGTGAGAGGTCTTGGGATCTAATCCCACTGAGCGATGAGTTGCAAGAGCTCCAATCCTTAAGCTAACCACTGACCACTAACCGTAGGTAAATGATATCCGCAACCAAAAAATTGGATGGTGCTCAACAATCGATTAAATTAAATATAACTTTAGATTTTTTTCCCGCCTTTCAAATTGAGCTGGTTGGGTTATTTGTTTAGGATATGGGGGTTGGTCAAGCAACCTAGTAGATTTTTGTTGGATAAATCAGACACCTGATTAACTTCACTGAAGGTGTACATGGTAAAACATGATAAATTATCATTCTCAAATAATTATTAAATATGACATATAACTTTTAAGGTTTGATGCTCTATAGGCCTCAGAAGCAGGACAATCATCTTCTATACAATCACCCAATGGGATGGAGGACCTTTGGTGAAATCTTATGCCCCCAAAGTTAGAAACATTCGAATAGAAATGCTACCACAATGTCTTATGAGTTACATGTAACCATTTTGATGAAGAAATTTGTTATTAACTCTAATTGTCAACTATGTGGGACAACTTGAAAACAATTTTTCATCATATCCTTGAGTGCCCTTTTCTATCAATCTGTCCAGTACTTTGTTGGCTTGGCATTTTCAAAATATCGATGAGTTATCCTTTTGTGTGTGGCGGAATTCATAGTGCTCTAAGATAAAATGTGATGAAGGAAATTTTGAAAATACTATTTAAACTGCCTACATTCTATGATTGATTTGGAGGAGCTTATTATTTATATATAAAAAAATCAACAACTACTACAAAACCCTTGGTAGATCATACGGTGAAGTTTGCAATAGAAATCTCTTTCATTTTTTGGAATGCAAGTACGTCGATTTCTTCAACCTTTGATATGGTTCTCGATGCAGTTTTTGGATCACGAGTGTTTGAAGCAATCATTTATCGTGATCCATTACAATGATGCGGACTCCCTTGATGATTTGTCAGTTGGGGATTCCACTTACCTACACCATTTCCACTATTGTGATTCCCCTATGGTTTCGGTCTGCCTCATATTGTTGAGGCCTAGACTCTTAAATTGAGTTTGTTGTTTGCAACTACTGATAACTAGTAATCTTCTCTTTATTTAGTGATGCCCCCACTGATCTTTTTATTGAATTGTTCAACTGGCGAGCCATTTAATAAACTCAGTTATCCTTGGTAGAAACTTAGTTATTAGTTTTACAATTCTTTCATTTTTCTTCTACTCATTTCAAATTAGGGGAATGATCACCATCATATACTAAAGTCGAATAACAATCCTATACTATCATGTGTTGGTAATCATCTATTAATTAGCAGATGTTAACTATTATTAATTGGTACAACTCAATAGAGATGTGAATCTATACCAATAACTAAATGACTTCTAAATTATTTGTTATGAGTCGCTTCAGGAGATCACTTCCCTTCAAACCATAGTCTACTTGGCTGAAGGTGTCCAACCACCATCCGTAATCAATCATAGGGCCCAAACCCTACTTACAAACACGACTATGCAACTATATATTAATGTTATCATTCCGACTATATTTAAGTATCATTCATGTAACGAATCATTGTAGGGAGTGTCACACTTAGCAATTTGATATAACTATAATTCATATAACTAACTAGAGAAATAGTTTGATTGTCACTCTTGTAAGTTTGTGTCCGTTTGTAAAGAATAATATAATATTAGGGGCAACTTCCTCCTTGCGGCCTACCCACTATGACAGGTGATCTTCTCCCTTTGTAACTGGTTTTAGGCAAAACCGGTTACATCCCTATGATTAGCACGTGTCCCTTTTTACACCCCTTAACTATGGTTAAGATTCACCTACCCCTAGGGTTCACCCACTTCTCTTTGGTTTTTAGAAAAACTATTAACCCTAGGAGTTCGTAAATTTTAATCACAGTTAACAAAACTTCTTATTATTGTTTTCTAAAAACCAAGAATAGGTGGGTGAAGCTTAGGAGTGAATGAATCTTAACCATAGTTAAGAGGTGTCGAAAAAAAAAAAATGTCGCCACCTGAGGGGCGTAACCGGTTTTGGCAAAACCGGTTACAACTGGAGAAGAAAACGTCCCACCCACTAAATCTGCATGGTTCCACAATCTAAATACAAGGGTAGATAGAAGACAGTGGCATTTTAGTGATTAAAGGAACAAGTAAAGATAATTTACAGAGGGAGCGAGAAAGTGCAGTGATTTATTATTATTATTTTATTATTGCGCGTGGAGAGGAAGCTGTATGGGTTTGAGGGCACGCACTGGATCGGTGTTTCCTGCTAGGGTTTGCGGATATGCGCAATGCGCACTGGACGGATCGAGAGAGAGAGGGAGAGATATTTTGGGTTTCCGTGAAAATTGTTGAACTGAAAAAGAGGCAGAACAAAGCTTGCAGGGCCCGTGTAGGTCTCTCCCAGGCCCCAGGGGTTAAAAATCGACCTTGCGGTTTAAGGAGTTTTCCGCCTTTTAAGGGCACCTGGGAGTAATTTTCTTCATCAGTTTGAAGAAAATGTTGACGGTTTCAGCTTCTTTCTCCCGGAAATGAATTGGTAGATTCAAGGGTTTTTGTTGGTGTAGAAATGTCAAGTCTGAAGCATATTCGAGCAGATTCCGAGATTTTCAAACTCACAGTTTCGGTACGTTCCCTTCCCTATATTTCATTTCATTTTTGCTCTAGGCTCGGTGGGGAAAGCTCTTTGAATCTCATCGAATTTTAGATTCTGTTGAGATTGTTTGGATCTCATGTCCCCCCATTTCGAAGTTTTTTTGATTCCTTCTGCTGAAACCAAAACCTTTAAAGTTGGTGCATTTTTCAATTCTTCTTGTCATCACCGATCTTCACGAGTCAAAACCTGGAGAGAAATTCGCAAATTCTTGTCCGCATCTCCATCCAATTCATCATTTTCTCCGTCAGACTCGGACCGCTAATTTAGATTCTTTCGTCCTTTTTCCAAAACCACCTATTTAGGGGAAGATACATCCACGATCGAGCATCTTCTTGTATCTCATCCCAAATTTCTAACTTTTGTTAACATCTGATTATTTTTGCAGAAGCTTTGCTACCAGCAGATCCAGCTACTGAAGAGAGATAGCCATTAAATTTCTAACAGCTAGCTTTTCGCTGTTATTTAAGGCACTCATTTAAACATATTCCATCGGAGTTAAAAGCAGTGCAACTGGCACCTAGTCATTTAGACTTTAATAAGCCGTTTCGGAAGCACCACCTGCGTTAAGTACTGGAGCTGTTTTGGTTGGTGGGAGGATTAAAATCTGCCTGTCCCAAAATACCCTTAAGCCTTGGTTTTCTTCTTCTGGGTTTGTGAACAATTTGTCCCAGCAAGGGAATGCTGTACAGGGGTAGTCGTAGTGATTGAACTGGTTCTGAACTTTATTCAAGTTCATTCTCTGCAGAAACTGATATTGATTGGGTGCTTTGAGGATTCCTGTTGATTTTTTATGGCACTCGTTGCTTCAACTCATTCCTCAGGAGGTCCCGACTCAGGTTAGGGTTTAACCCTTTTAAATTTGTTACCTTTGCACTTTTTGAATTTATTGCTGGCTATTGATGGTGAAAGAGAAATGGTGACACAACCCTAAAAGAGACACCAGTTCTTGGATGATCTTTGTGTTTGCTTGGATTTCACTCCTGATGTGTTGTTAATGTGTACAATTACTTTACCTCTAATTTGTTTTGAACTTTTATTTCTTAGAAGTTGCTTCAGAGCGCCGCCTATCATGCTTCTCTGATTTTATGCAACGGTTAGATATTGCTCATTTGTTGTGCTTTGATATGATTCTGCTTCAGTCATTACTTGTGATTATGCATTTCCTGGATTGGGTTGGCTCCTATTTCTTCAAATTGTATTTCTGTAGGACAAGCTAGAATGTGAATATTAAACTTCGTACTCCAAGTAGCATACCATTCTTAAACTCACACCAGTCTACTTGTATTTCTGAGTATATAGTGTGATTCTCCTATCTTTGCTATAGGTGTTTGTATAACTTTTCCATGTTCTTGTGTTTATAGGGGCCTCTGGCGATGTCTTGTATAGGGAACTTTGGCATGCATGTGCGGGACCCCTGATCACTGTACCTCGTAGAGGGGAGCGAGTTTATTATTTTCCACAAGGTCATGTGGAACAGGTAAATTTTGCGCTGCCTTTTTTTTTTGTGAAAGTAGGAACCAGGATATCTCTGATTTTACCTGAGTCTTCATAAATGGTCATATGGTGTCTACTATAATGTAAAAGAAAAAGGACTTCGAGATTTCTTTTACCTTGTGTTTCTTTGTGCTAAATTGTACAGATTTTAATTAAAATTCAGACTCAACTTGGATATAAACTATTGATTAGCCTCTTTACGCCATCAATGCAATCTAATTGATCCCACACAATCATTGTTTCATTTTTGGTTTTATGATTTTTGTGATATGATAGTTACTCGGTGGAGTTGTAGATACGCATGCCATAATCATTATACGCATGCCTTAATCATTATAAGAATGCAGTCTTCTTTATCCTTAAAACTTGGCTTCAAACCTCCTAAATCAGTCAAAACCTATAGATATTTCCAGACACTTGAAATATAGAAGGAACGAACTGAGTGTGGCTGTCCGTATTGATTTTGTTTTGTTTGTCTACATTGAGTATGTTTCGTTTGTCGGCGTTAATTTTACAGCTTGAAGCATCAACACATCAGAGGCTGGATCAGCAGATGCCTTCATTCAATTTGCCATCTAAAATCCTTTGCAAAATAATTCATGTCGATCTTCGAGTGAGTTTTCCAAGACCGTTTTACACTTTAACATGTCCAAATCATGTTTTTTTTTCCCCATCTTGATGTCCTTGTTCCAGAACAGGAAAAATGGCTTGATCTTCTTTGTTTTCACAGTTCAACTCTTTCTTTGAACGTGTAGGCTGAAACAGAAACAGATGAAGTTTATGCACAAATAACTCTGCAACCTGAACCAATTGTGAGCTATTCTCTCTCTCTCTCTCTCTCTATTGTTCTCTCTCTCTCATATTGTGAGTCCTAGGATTACAATATTAACTTTAACATTTCCTTTTTCTTTATACATACATTGAGGTTCGAACCATGATTGCTTCTAATTTGTGATGTCTATTTCATCCTGTTTAATTTTTATTTTCATGTTGTCCGTGTTTTCTTTTATTCCCCTTTGTGGATCAGCAAAGTGAGGTTACCAGCCCAGATCCTCCACTCCCAGAACCTCAAAGGTGCACAGTCCATTCATTTTGCAAGACACTTACTGCTTCTGATACAAGCACCCATGGAGGATTCTCTGTTCTTCGGAGGCATGCAGATGATTGCCTGCCACCATTGGTGAGCTTTTAATAAAATGCTTTCCTCTTCTAGAACTTTCAGTGCTACAGTTTTCTCTTCTCTTTCCCACTTCTACTTCTCATTGTCTGTTCAGGATATGTCCCAGAATCCACCTTGGCAGGAATTGGTTGCCACCGATCTGCATGGAAATGAATGGCATTTTCGTCATATTTTTCGAGGTCATATTACTTAGCGAGCAACTTGTTCGTTGTTTTCAATAGTGAGCAGCTTCTGTAAGAACTGTGGTTTTTACAAACTTCTTGAGCTAGAAACCTGATGGGGCCTTCATTGTCTCCTATGTTACTAGGCATGACTCATGAGTGTCGAGTATGGATCCAGTCATTGGATCACTCAATCCCCAAAGTTCTGGGTGCGCGAGCTGTATTTTTAACAACTATGTGTTTCTAGAACTCGATGGGATTTCTAGTAATGTCTACAAGTTGATTCTGATTAGAATTTCCTCTTGAATGAAATGGCATGTTGGGTGGATTGAATTTATTTAAGACAATTTTACACTTGAGGGAGTGGAATATAATTCCAACAAAAACTTGGAACTATTTTGTTGGCAGAGAAGGTCCATTCATAATAGACTTGTAGTGCCACAATGGTAACCAAACACCCCCCTTTGTCGGTCTGATTTCGACTTATTCCATGCTTGTTTAATTACTTTTTACACAAAATACTTGGGTTGGGACTTGAAATTATCAGATGTAACGTGAGTTGGAACCATACCCCTACTAACATGTGAGCATCAAATTGTTATTTTCATTCTTTAGACTGCTAAAAAACAAACCGCAACGCTATTTGCAGGGCAACCTAGGCGACACTTGCTCACAACTGGGTGGAGTGTCTTTGTTAGTTCCAAGAGACTAGTAGCCGGCGATGCGTTTATATTCCTAAGGCAAGTTACACCATGCACTCTGAATTTTGTACATTGTTTTCAGTTGTTTATTGCACCTTAAATTTTACCAGAGGTGAAAATGGGGAGTTGCGCGTTGGAGTAAGGAGGCTCATGAGGCAATCAAGCAATATGCCAGCATCTGTTATATCCAGCCACAGTATGCATATTGGGGTCCTTGCTACTGCATCTCATGCCATCTCAACTGGAACCCTCTTTTCTGTCTTCTACAAACCAAGGTTTTGTCTCCTTTGACTAATTTTAGAAAAATGCATGTTTTTATGTATTATCCTTTCCATTTTGTCGATATTATCACGTGTTCAATCATTGTTTAGAAATTTGGGCCTTGTTTGGTTCGGATTATTGCAATCACAATTGATTACACAATAAGCGCCCTCGTGGATAAGGAGTGTCATGAATAACTGTTGTTTTGAATAATCTTATTTTGCATAAAAACGATTTTGTGGTTATTTTTAAAAAGAATACTTTGGTCATTTTGAAAAAAAGAAGAAGAGATTTTAAGGAATCTCTCTCAAGCTTAAGGTTTCTTGCACAGTCAGAGATTGATGAAGACAAACTCTATACAGTCGGTGATTAGAGTTGTTTCTTGGCTTTGACATAAATATGTGATACTTTGTGAGATGGGGAAAACACCAATACCATAATTTCTGTAGATAAGTGAGATAAATTCAAGAATTGAACTTTTTTGCAAAAATCTTGTAAAAGTTTCCTGAGGTTTTCGTTTCTAATTTATTATGACTAGAAATATGATATTTTAAAATTTTAATTACGCTCTGCCTTTTGTTTTGATTTCTCCAACATTATCCTGATGAAATTCTAAGGAAAATGTTTCTTGTAAAAGTTTCCTTTGTCCAAGGTCCTCAAAACAAGTTTTGAGAACATAGTTCTCATAGCTTTGAACCAAGTAAAGATCCATCAAGAATCTTTGTGGATTTCAAGTTTTCAAGCATTTGACATACTCTTCCTAATTCTCAGTTGCTATTTTCATTAGTTCAGAAAAAGAAAGATTTTGTTGAATCAGAACTATTTTGTGCCAGAACAAGCCGGGCTGAGTTCATTGTAAGTGTCAACAAGTACCTCGAAGCTTGGAACCATAAGCTCTCTGTTGGGATGCGGTTTAGGATGAGATTTGAGGGTGAGGAAGCTCCTGAAAGAAGGTATTTTATCTCATTGGCTTATTATTTTGATGGAGTTGAAACTTAGAAAATATCTTATCAGCAAGCTACCTTTTTAAATTTTACAGGTTCAGCGGTACTATCATTGGTGTTGGAGATACTGCATCATCATGGACAGATTCTGAGTGGAGATCCTTAAAGGTAGATAGATTTCTTCTATCATGTTACTACTTTTTTTTTTGGCCTGGCTCTAATTGAATGAGTAATAAAAAAAAACACTATAAGGAGTGTTTGAATGCAGGGTTAGGTCTAGCGAGTCTGGTGTAAGTGTGTAACCCGCTATAGGACCTTCATACCTGTATGGCCGTGGGATCTTAGGGGAATTGGTTCCCTTCTAACTGCATTTTGCATTATTTTCATTGTTTAAATTTCAACTCCCATAAAGGTGGAATTCCCTTGGCCTGGTTGATGGTTGGCCCTTGTGAGGCATGGGGCACAAAAACTCTTGCATGCATACACGCAGTAATTTCTTCCAGAAGACATGCCCAAAACTTTTGGAAACACCAAAAATGTAAAAAACTTGACCCAGTTGATTCAACTATGAGTTTGAGTTTGGTTGCACTTTGAGTCATGCTGTTATCTACTGTTTTCAATAGATGTTGGCTCAATTTCCTTTCTTCCCCTTTTAGTTCATATATATATATGATGCCGTGACTGGTCCCTGATTTCATGTTCAGGTTCAATGGGATGAACCTTCGTCAATACCACGACCAGAAAGGGTTTCACCATGGGAATTGGAGCCGCTTGTGGCAGATAGTCCTTCGACCTCCCAAGCAGTGCAAAGGAACAAAAGAGCACGGCCACCAGTTCTACATTCGCCAACACCAGACCATTCAGCATTCAGTATGAAAGTTTTCAGTTCAGTCCAGCTTCACTGCTCAATTTTCCTTTCGTGGTGATTTAACAGGAAATGTTTCTGTGTTTGTCCTTTAGGTATGTGGAAATCCCCAATTGAGTCTCCCTCATCTTTCTTGTATTCTGGCCTTTTGCGTGGCCGAGATCTGTGTCCATCTCCCAATTCAACTTCCCACTTGTCATCGGCAAAGGCCAGCTCTCTTGGGTTCACTGGGAACAATTCTTCAGATGCAGTTTTCAGCAATACAACGTATTGGTCTAACCGACTAGAGACTCCAAAGAAGTCTTTTGCTCCAATTGTTAATAAGGAATGTGGTGAGAAGAGACAGGAAACTGGCAATGGCTACAGGTTGTTTGGGATTCAGCTAGTTGAGAACTCCAGTGTGGAAGAAACGTTGCCGGTGTTGAACGCGTCTGGTGGAGTGGGGGAAGACCAGCCAGTTCCATCATTAGATGTTGACTCTGACCGGCAATCTCAGCCATCAAATGTTTATCGATCTGATGTTCCTGCTGTAAGCAGTGAACCTGAGAAATCATGCCTGAGATCTACCCAGGAGTTGCAAAGCAGACAGACTCGGAGCTGCACAAAGGTAATTTAAGTTTTAACTGTTTTATTTGGAGCTCGACAAGCTTAGATACAGTTTTTCATTCCTTCTTTTTCTTTTTCTCACAAATTGAACATGGACACTGCTTGTTCCAACATAACTGTGGAGTGCTGGACATCGTGATATCAAGATGCTTAATGCCTCTGTGCAAACGTATTAATACAATATAAAATTCAAAAACACAAGGAAAGTAGAAAATTGCATAAGAGATACACTAGCACACTTGTGTACAGAAATGTCCATGGTGATATATACGGACTCAACTTAAGAGGGTTGCACAATAGAATTTAGTATGGACAATCACACTGGGTCGGGATATATTTTTTTTCCAGAAGTTTTTTTTTAATCTTTATTTTTCAGTAAAAGTGTACGAAGAAAATTAATAACTTTGTATTATTTAAAGTCTACCAATGGCTATATGGGGTGCAACTTAGGCTGAGTTGGGGTCACCCCAAGCCCAACCTTAAGAACTGAACGGTCAAAACCGACCTGACCGGAGAATCAACCTGAACCAAGCTGAGTAATATAGCTAACCCTAGCCCAACTAGGGAAGAGCCTTAATCTTTGAACAATTAAATACAAAACTTCTTGCACACAATGCAAGTGCAATACAACTAGACCAGTCACCTTTGTTGCAAATAATACATCCTTTCAGATATATTCAAGTTGGGTTTGAGTTGGGCTGCCCAATGCCTTCACCTGCGCCCTACCCAACTTACATATATATTGTAGTTTCCCAACCTGAAGCCTAAACATTATTAGCAAAGTCAAACCCAACTCAACCAGAAGTTGGGTGTGGGTTGAACCCACCTAAGTTGTACCCCTAATAACGGGAAACCCTTGCACATAGCAGTATACCTGTTATATTTAGTTTAGTTGCCTATGATCTCTCCTCCTCCCAACACACGCGCTTATAATTTCTGTAATAAAAAGTCAGTTTGCAATAACGGAATTTAAGATAAATAAGTAACAAGACTTTTGAATAAGTCACAAAATCGATCCCAGAAAAAAAAAGAATGATAAATGAGTCACAAGATTTTTGAAAGTAAATCAAGGTAGGAAATATATCGTTCAAGAATGCTTGCGTTAATGTTTTGTAATTGTAATATCATAATCAGAATTCAGAAACATTATTTTGAAGAAAAACTAACATCTTATTTTAAATTAGAAATGTTAAAAAAGGAATAAATTTGGAAATATTGTGCAGACATCAGAGAATGCATGGCTGATCTGATGAAGCTGTATTAACAATTAGTTAATGATTTTATGAATGAATTATTGAGTAACAATAATATTTGATAGGAAAATAATTTGCAAAAAAGAAATAGATTAGAAATCTCTTATGGGTATAAATATCTGTATATGATTTATTCTAGCAGCATTAGCAATTATATAGTATTTTTATGACTTCTAGCCATATCATAGTCCTGTATGTTTAGGATTCTTATACTTGTGTATTATGACCTAAATTTCAGTTTTTTGCATGTATTACTTTGTAATCATGACTCAAGGCCATTTTATACGTGAAACTCTTTACTTTTTGACTTTGAGACATGCACAACTTGTCACATGCTATTGATTACTTTTTCTTTAATCTATTTATTTATTTTATTATAAATGTTTCTTTGTTACGTAATTAGGGGTGATACTCGAGCCGAACGAGCCAAGTAGTAGGGTGTTCAAACTCGGCTCGCTACTTTTCACTATTGTTGGAGCTCGGCTCGAACTCGAACTCAGCTCAAACATAAATACCCTTGTTCGAACTCGTCTTGTGATCAGCTCGTGAACACATAAACAAGCTCGAGCTTTTAAATAATTATTAATTAAATTTTTTTTTAAAAAATCTCTTAACCGAGCCAAATTGGGGAGTACAGCCAGCCAACTCACTTGGCCTTTCTCATTGAACCAAGTCGAGCGTGGCCAATTACTCTCTTGGGCCTTTGCCCTTCTCTCATTGTCAACACTCATTTAATAGGCAACATCATTAGTACACAACACTTCCCTAACCGATGTGGGACTATCATTTGTCCCACCTCACATATACTTGCCTACTATTCCCTTGCTCACCCAAGAACAGATCGTCGAGAAACTATTATTCGTTTGTACCCATCATCCTGCACAAATTCATAATAATTGTGTACATTCTTCTCCAGATTTCCGCATCCCTTGTACCAATTACATGCTATCTTTGAGGTGCTTGTCCTCTGGTCTTTTCTCTGTCGTTATCTCCTAGTCAAGTATATGTGCTGTAATAAGTTCATGTTCCTCATTTGCAATCTGAGACACTTGCAATTAGGTGGAATATTGTCCCAACCCGTCCCTGGTGATAGGATCTGATTTTGACTCACTCGGAACCTATATAGATCTTTTTTGATTCCCATCTTCTGTCTTTTTTGTGGCTAACGGGCAAAAGGAGGGATATGGCAGCTTGTTAGTGATTATCTGTCATGAGATTTGGTGCTGGGATTAGGGTAGGGCTGTTATTTTAAAACACACACCCGGCACCACACAGTCACACCCACACCCACACCCACACCCACACCCACACGGCCACACACCCACCCGCACGGCCACACACACACACACCTACACCCACACGGCCACACACACGGCCACCCACACGGCCACACCCACACAGCCACACACGCCCACCCCCACCCCCACCCCCACCCCCACCCACAACACATACACTCACGCACACCCACACCCACACTACACTTATATATATATATATATATATATATATATATAATCGAACCGAGCTTATATCGAGCCGAGCAGGGGTGTGTTCAAGCTCGGCTTGTTTACTAAACGAGCTCAAAAAAGGTGTTCAAGCTTGGCTCGTTTACTAAATAAACGAATGATACTCGAGCTTTTAACGAGCCGAGCCCGAGTAGTTCACGAACATTTTGTTCAATAACCACCCCTATACATAATGAGATCTTCTCATGCATTCGTGCATCGTTTAATCATTTTCTAAAATTAAAACGAATGTTATGAATTTTTTAATTATGTTTCTATATGTTAAAGATTTGTTAGAATGTTTTTATGGACTTTGCTAAACCCACCTAGAATCCAACATTTACTGACACCAAATTTTAGAACCTGGTGCGAACATGTGTTCTTACAGTTGTATATGTTTTGGCTCTCTTTTTGTGGGGTCACATCTGCCATGGACTCTGTAGGTAATTTGGGAATGCCATACCAAGTGGAAATAGAAATAGTTGATACAATATTTTTTCCAGGTTCACATGCAAGGTATCGCTGTTGGGAGGGCTGTGGATTTGACACAGTTTGATCGGTATGAAGACTTGCTCCTGAAACTTGAGGAGATGTTTGGCATCAAAGGCGAGCTTTGCGGTTCCACAAAGAAATGGCAGGTTGGCTACACTGATGACGAGGATGACATGATGATGGTTGGGGATGATCCCTGGCAGTTAAGTTCAAAATTCAAATAACTCATCCTCAATTTTTTATTATTATTTTGGGATTGCCATCCTTATATTTATAAAATTGTTAGTTTCCTGCACATTTTTTGAAATTCTACCATGCCTAGCAGATGCCGAACTCTCCAAGGCTTGTAAGCATTTTAATATGTGTAATCTGTAGCCTGAATGTTGTTTGTGGGATCTGTCTAAAAGCACCAAATAAGAACAGGTGAATTGCACATTTTTGGGGGGCGGGTTGGGGGCAATCCCAATTCTCTACTATTGCAATATGATCAACAGATTGAGTTGCTGGTCATAGTGTTGCTGAAATTGTTACCTAAATTCTATATTGCAAGCCTTTATCCAGTCTGTTTGTTGATCTTTATTGTTATTTGCAGCGAGTTCTGCAGCATGGTTAGGAAGATTTTTATCTACACTCCGGAGGAGGCCAAGAGGTTGTCTCCTAAGGCAAAGCTTCCGGTCAACAGAGAGGTAGAACCAGGGAAGCTGGATTCTGATGTGGTAGTTGTGACTGATGATCAGTTCTCTGTCACCGATCAAAAAAAAGATGATCAGTTCTCTGTGGTGGAGCCTGGTTGCTGCAGTGCCTAGATTCTCTACTATTTTCTTATTGTTCTGAAGGGAACCATAGAGGAAAAACAAATGGAAAGGAAAGAAGTTCTTGGCCAATCATGCCATTTTGTTTTAGCAAGAACTCAAATGATATTTAGTATACAATTCGCCAATGTGGTGGAAGCCACCTTTGTTTTCTTGATCGATGAGGTGGACAAAGGATGCTTGGTGAGATTGTGGGCAACTGTTTTAGAGTTTCATGTTCGGTTGGGGAATGGGTTGAAGGGTCCTGGCTTTATCTTTTTCTTTTTGGAAGGAGGAATTCTCTTAGTGCTTTTGTTTGGGGGTGGCGACGGGCTAAAGTTTTAATAGCAAGTAGATGCCTCGTGACGAGGGGTGTGGTTTCTCTCTCTGCTCTGCTCTGTTGAGGGAAGGAAATGGAGAATCCTTTTGTTCTTTTGTATACATAAACATAATACAGTATAAATATTTTGCCTTTTTTTTTTCTCTTTAGTTTGTTTTTTGCATGTCTATATAAACCTAGAGAATAGAACGGTACTAGGTGCTTGTTCAGACCTTTTCGCCAGGCAACGTATTGATTATCTCTCTTTGCATGACAACCTCAGGCATCTCTCTTTGCACGGCGCAAGCGAAGACTTTTAAAAACAAGGATGGATTATTGAACCTTTAAGGGTTTGTGAATTTTAACCACAGTTAATTGAATTCAACAAGGACACATGTTGAGCTGTGATTGTGATTGAACTCTCCCCCAATTCAATTGCGATTGGCTGTGATTCCATCTCTAGGAGAAGTATTAGGCTCCCTGATAAAAAAAATAAAATAATAAAAAAAAAAAAAAAAAAAGAAGTGTCGGGCGCCCAGACCAAGGGAGGGAAAATTTGAAAAGGCAAAAAAGATACGAGACCCACCGCAACGCTCCTTTTCGAGTAGGTGGAAAAGTTGAAAAGCAACGGTGGAGAATACATTTTCAAAGTTTGATCCGCTTTTTCATTTCCTTGGGTAGAAGATGCCACAGCTACACCAATGATATGAAGTGCTTTTCATTAGTGTTATCAATTGAACTCCCCATTTCTGAAAACAAACAACAATGATAAAAGCTGTGAAGAAGCTCAAGTTCTGGTCAAGAAAGAGGAAGAAGGGAAGGAAATCCCACGTCCTTGAGTGTCCTCCCTCAATATATCAACCCTCGGCACCCCCACTGCCGCCTTGGCTCGACTTCCATGAGCCCGTTCCGGTGTATAGGTCCTTTGTTTCGGATATAGACCGTTCGAGTCCAGCCACTCAGATTCCCTCGCAGGAAATTGTTTCAGAGATCACTCCTCTCTACCCTCCCTTTCCTGTCAGCACTTCATCTTATCAGCAGTACATGGTTCCAGACCCTGTTTACGGCGTGCCCATCGCTCCTGCACCACCCCGGACAGCAAGATCTGCTGGACTTTTTGGATGCGCTGTTAGTATTGGAACCCACCTCATCCGTTGCTTCTGCCCTTGTTTCCGTTCCCGGGATCTCAACTCATAGTATAGTCACACTTGTTACAGAGATATATATGCACTGAAGTCGGGATGCAATGGCAATGGCAATGGCAATGGCAATGCCGCAAAGAATTGAAGCTGGCTACTCCGCTTCTCCTGTACACGCCGGACACATCATCCCTTATTGGCTGATCAATGAGAGCTGACTGCTGCTTCCCATCCTCTCATGTTGTCTCAAGAGTTGTTCTGTTCTATTTCGGTTTCTTGTGGATATGGGTGTGAGGTATCTAAGAATGGGGGTAATGGAATTTAAAGTTTTGAGACATTTTTGTAGGAACAAACCACATGTGGATCCAATGGATGTGGATGACTTGCTTCCTTTCAATTTCACGTATTTCCTTGTTTTTTTAATCAATTAGAAGAAGATGATTCAGGTTTCTAATGCCTTTTAGTTAGTACATGTAGCCATCAGTTCGGAAGATCTGACCGCTTGATCAAAATTTTTTTTTGGTTCATTGGAGGCCACATGGACCTATGGGCTAAACAATCCCAGGTCACTGGAACGACACCAAGAGATTTTACCAACTAAACTAGTTGGCACCTGATCCCTAGATCAATTGGCCACCTCTCCGAGGGGAGATCGGATCAATGCCAATTGCAATTGAATTCAAGAGAAATCAATTGCATGTGTCACAAGATTGGAAGAGAAATAATTTGAATTTGAATTTTCCACCTTTTTTCCCCTTCTCCAATCCACATATGACACATATGTAGTTGATTTCTCTTCAATTCGATTGCCAAAAAAAAAATTGGTTGTGATCCGAGCTCTCCTTGGGGGGTCATAACCTGAGATCAACAAGATAGATAAATAATCATCCAATCAACAAACCTTAATTAAATGCCATAATTCTGGAGGCTAGGATTATCAGATTACTGCGACATTTTGGGGCTATAGTCCATCCAAAAATCATCCTATCAACTAAAATGCCAGACCATGCTATATGAAATTAAAACTTCCTGAGATCCGCCAAGTAAAATCTGATAAAAGCAACACTTTCATAGCTGAAATACAGACAAAGTCCTCCATTGAACAGGGAAGATTCGGCGTAGTGGGAACGCCTGGTCATACAAATAAGGATGGTAATAAAGTAATGCATGGCATAAAATTATCATGAAAACTTTGCTCAAAGCCTTTTGAGTGATCCAAATAGACTTAGGGTCATCCAAATAGACTTAGGATCTTCTACAGATCCTTTGTTAATGGTACAAGATACCTGAACTAGAAAGTCCTTGAATATTTCCTGATTTCGTACATTATTGAAGATATGGAAACCAGATCTTTGTTGAGCGTGGACCCACCGACGATCCTCTTGATGCAATCTGAGAGCCGGGTATAATAAAGCAGTAGTTGGGTCAATGCAGCTCTCAAGATCTCCATACCACACAAGAAGTTACTGAAAGAAGTGATTACATCTTTGTGCATCAACTCTATTGCAGCCTTCCATCTGGTTGCAAAGTCCTTGACAAGCGGCTCGACCTCAGCAACAGTTGCGGGCTGATCTGAGCTAGAACTTGGGTCCTCAGCTGATAAAAAACAAGTAAATAAGCACTTCCCTTGAATCCGTATAAAGGAATACTGAGATATTATAGTTAGTTTTCCCCCCCAATACTTACAGGCTCTGGTCTTTACAAACTTGATTAGATCACTAAAATGCTCAAGCAGTAGCTCTTCCTGCATAGAAAAGGGGACAAATTCAAGGCCTACAAATTGAATTGCCAAGAAACATCCAAGATCGCAGCACAGGAAACATGCAGAAAATATAATAATTGGGAACAAGAAAGTTCATTTTCTCTGTCTAGTGACAGCCGAACCGCCCGCTTTACACAAACCATGTTTTTTTTTTGTCTAAAACCTTTGTCCCCAAAAGAGAAACTTCTAGCCAATTTCATTCATTTTACTTTTATGTTCAAAATCTGCTTTAGGTTGGAAGGATCTGGGTGCCTCTGTCCAACATGTGTAAGTAATGTGACACAAGGAACTGATATTTAAGAGATACAAGATAGCCTGGATAATAGTCTACAAGAAAATATTCGAACAAGCAGGAACATATAAAAGAAGAGATATAATATTTGAAAAATGTGGGGACTCATGCATCTGAATCCATTTTCTTGTAAAAATGGGAATTATAAAATCCATTGGATCATTTCCATTATTTTCTGTTGTCATTGAGTTTTGCATATTTTGTTTGAATATCTAAATTCATCTTTTGGTTTTTCCAAAGTACTTGTCCTTTAAGCTGTCCTTTGACTCATTTCTGAATTAGACACCTAACCACTTTTGGTTGCTGATCTCATTAATAAAACATTGCTCTATGTAATCTACTGAACCAATTAGGCATTGGTACTTACCACAAAAATTGATGTGTTGCTTTTAAGCAGTTCTTCAAAATGCAGTTGTGTCTTCCCACCTTCTGGACTAGCTTCCTAGAAACCAAATTCAACAAAATTATTACAGATCACAATGATGCCATAGAGAAAGACAATAAAGAAAAAAGCAAAACTTTCAGCAGATGTGGCTTGAATGCTATGTACCTGGAGCACATCTGTAGTCCATCTAAGGATCTTAATATCTGAACCATAGAAATATTTTTGTGCAAGGTATTTTTTTATTGGTCAAGCCAGTTTAAGATGAGGTGGGGGAACGATATCCATCTTTGGGTTGATGGATCATGATCTACGTCATGGCGATCTTATTTCCCCCATTCCCCCCCGCCCCAAATAAAAATAAAATAAAATTAAAGTCAGATTCTAATCTTACCTTCAACACAGCAATCGTCATATCATAATTGTTTATAAGAAACACCGTCTGCAGCTTTGGCTTTGGGAATGTTTTGGCAAGCTTAATAAGCAAGTCATCAACAGCCATTCTCAGTCGTTCTAAGTTCAATTCAAGCTGAAAATATTGGAAGGAGACAAATTTAAGTGATTATTCTCATTAGATACCCAAAAAAGTATGATATAGAACTTTTGTCCTCAAATCTGGCTAACCTGACCGTCTCCATATTCAACATTGAGGTGAATAAGTGAGGCTGTGAACTCGGCATAACGTCTCATGACATAGTGAGGATGAACATCATCTTCCCACAATGTTTTCACATTTGCATTACGCAAGCTGTTAAGATGCATGTCGAACACCATCTTGAAACGAGGCCATAGAGATATATTGACCTGTTCAAATTCAGTTGAGGATTAGTTTCCTTGATTCACATGAAAAACAAAGTCAGTTATTGCCTATGTTACCTGGTGCGGGTACACCTGCTGGGTACAGGTATTTTATTCCTCACCTTGAAATTACTAATTAAATTGAGAATTTGCCATCAGATTGATATAAGAATGTTGCTTTTTGGATCTGGTAAGTGCTGCTCAATCCAGTTTAATACCGTATATAACTTGTTCCTCATCCAGTTTCAATCTCATAATGAAATATTTGGGTCGAGAATGTTTATTTGGATTGAGAATGCAAATCTAAATTCTTTTCTTTTTCTTCCTTCCTCAGTAAAGGAGGATATAATTTCACATCAGAGTATAGAGATAATCCACTGAGTAATCATCTCTACAAATTTATTAAATAAAAACAGTAAAAGTGATGGCCGAACCGATGGTAAATGATCCAGTTCCCCTTGTCGAGTTTTTGTTCTGCATTAGCTTTTGCCGATGCTACGCATATTACAAGTTTGGACACTCCTGGAACCTTACGCCATTACAGTTCCTACCCCAACTACAGGTAACTATGATAACCCACCTTCCATTTTGACAAAAACTACTTCCAGTACACGCTCAGTGACTTGTATTGCAGTTTGTGAATATGTTTTGATCGGGTAGTGCTTGACCTATATTCCAACAAATCTTGAAGGTTCCTCATAAGTGACCAAGTAGAGTGGAAAGTGAAAAAGGTACCCCAGCAAAGAAAAAAAGAAGCTATAGATCATTAGAACCAATTAATTGTAAACATCATGCAGCCATTGTGAAAACCTAGTTGTCTTTATCAGATATACATACCTTATCTAAATATGAATCTAAGCATGGAATTCGCCTCCGAGACATAATGAGCTGAGGAAGAAAAAAGTATTATTAACAGCTAGTATTAATTACAGAGTAGTTACATAAACAATAGTTGTGCCTAACATAAAAGATGATTACTCAATTGCATCAAGAGAATTATGCTAAGATTTGACAAATCAATACTCTTGGTAACGAACCACTTGCAAAATCATCATGTGACACAGAGAACAAAAAGATCAAGAGTATTGCACAGAAACTTAGTTTAAGTATTAAAATTGCAATATCAAGCAGCTACTGAAAAGTGCTGCAGATTATTTGATGGAAACCTGTCTGCCATATTCTAAATCAGATCAAACATTTGAATCAGGAAAATTGATATTAAGAAATCAAACAGCTTAACATAGTGCTTATCAATGTGGACAAGATGAAGGTTTTAGTGACATTTTGTGATCTTGAGTGGCAGGCAAAGATTAGAGATTTAGTTTTTAATGGCAACAAGATGCCAACTCTTCATCCAGAATAAAATTTCCACTTTGAAAGCCACTGAAAATAATAGAAGCTCATTTCATCCCTCATTCACAGTCAAGAAACATGAAGTGGACATGGATATATATATATATTGGTTATCAAGCAAATAATAAATATGAAGAAGAAATATGCAACATTACACATGCATAAAGAGTTTACTGAAAACTCAAAATAAGACATACAAAAGAGAAATGAGCGTAGCAGTACAAAAGCCCCCCAAAACACAAAGAGGGGGGAGAGGTCCATTCTCACCCAAAAAAATTAAAAAACTCTCCAAGGCCATATCTCCATGACGGATCGAGCACCATTCTAAGAATAGCTGACGAATACGCGAGCAAATTCAGTTGGAGAAGATGGGATATAGATTTAGGGTTTAGAAATAATAGTTAGGTCTAGGTTTCTTAGGGAAGAAGAGAAAGAGAGGAAATAATAGAGATTTAGAGTAAATTGCATGGTTAGGGATAGAGAACCCTACTTGCATACTTATATTAAGGGAACATTACTAATATACCCTTTTACGAAAAATTAAATATATCAACACTCCCCCTCAAGTTGGAGCATAAATATTAAACATGCCCAGTTTGACAGTGATATCTTGAAGAATAGCCTGACCAATAGGCTTAGTGAAGATTTCAACAAGTTGTTAAGAAGACGAAACATGCTGAATAAATAATGAACAATCCCGAACTTTCTCACGGAGAAAATAAATATTAACCTCAATGTGCTTTGTCTACTCATGAAGAACAGAAGCAGAGACAATCTTTGCTGCAGCCTCATTATCACAATATAAAGACATAGGGAACCCTAAGTTGGAAAGAAGTGAACGAAGTCACAAAATTTCACAAGTGCCATGAGCAATAGCCCGATATTCTACTTCAACACTAGAATGAGAAACCATAGGTTGCTTTTTGCTCTTCCACACAACCAAATTACCTCCAAGAAAAACACAATAGCCCGAGGTGGAGCGACGGTTAGTAGAAAATCCGTCCCAATTAGCATCTATATAGCCGAAGATCTCAAGATGACCATGTGAGTGACATACAAGTAAACAACTAGGTTTAAACTTGATATATCGGAGAATACGATGAACAACAGCAAGGTGTGAAGCGCGGATAGCATGCATGAACTAACTATGTTGACAACAAATGTAATATCTGATCGTGTGAGGGTGAGAGATATCAAGAGGCCCACAAGACGCAGATAAGCATGAAGATAAGAAAGAAGATCACCCTCACTATCATGCAAAGAGAGCTTTAGATCTAGAGGAGAAGTAGCGGGTTTACACCCACTCATACTAGTATCGCTCAACAGATCAAGAGCATACTTACGCTGTGACAGAAAAATTCACTTCTTAGAGTGAGCAATCTCCAGACCAAGAAAATACTTCAAATGGCCTACGTCTTTGACATCAAAGATATGCCCCAACTCATGCTTAGCATGAGAGATGAAAGAGGAGTCATCACCAGACAAGATGCTATCATCAACATATACCAGAAGAACAGTGCGCCCAGATGTGCTAGAATGAATGAAGACAATATGATCAGAGTAACATCGCTGAAATCCAATGCTAAGAACAACTTCATTGAAGTAATGAAACCAAATACGAGGTGACTGCTTCAAACCATATATAGACTTCCAAAGTCTACAAACCTTCTCAGACTCCCCCTAAAATAGGAAACCAGGAGGGGGGTCCATATATAACTCCTCGGTGAGATGCCCATTATGAAAGACATTCTTGATGTCCAACTGATAGAGAGGCCCTGATTCGCCACAAGAGAGTAGGACACAAACATAAGTCAGTTTTGCTACAAGAGCAAAGTAGCATAATAGTCAAGCCCATAAGTTCCAGTAAAACCGTGGGCGACAAGACGAAGCCTTATACTGAGCAACTCTGCCATCATAATAATGTTTGACTGTGAAAACCCAACGACAACCCACAAGTTTCTTCCTAGATGGAAGAAGAATCATATCCCAAGTATGATTAGATTGAAGGACATTCATCTTGTCAACCATCTTCCAAGCAGAATGAAGAAGAGCGGTACGAACAATCAAGCAATAGTCATAGTGTCAATCGCTAGAAAAAGGCCTAGTAAGAGGGAGAGACAACCTGATAACAAACATACTTGACAAGAGGGTAAGGAGTAACATAGGAACATATGCCCTTGCGATGAACAATAGGCAACTCAAGATCATAAACAATAGGAGGAATGATATTAAAAGAATCAACATGAATAAAAGGAGGTGGAGAAGTATCTAGTAGAGTGGCTTACGAGGAAGACTGAGGTAGAGACGCATCAGAGGAGAAACTAGGTGGCTGTAGACGAGAGCACGTGATATACTCCTGCCGCCGAAGGTCCACTAGAATAAGTAAATGCAAAGATACTGTAGGGACAGTAGGAGCTAGAGATAAATATGGTGTTGTCTCGAAAAAGGTAACATCCAGAGAGATAAAGAAATGGCGAGACTGGGGGATCATAACACCAATAACCCTTAGATGCACTAAAATAACCAAAAAAGACACATCGAATAGCCTTATTATCCGATTTCTGACGACTTGGAAGAAAATCTTGGACAAAGTAGGTACAACCAAATATCCGTGGCTTAATGGAAAAAATAGGAGTCGGATGACAAAGAAGCTAATATGGTGAGAGACCGTCAAGAATACGAGAAGGTGCCTGATTGATGAGAAAACAGGTAGTGAGAAGGGCCATAGACCAATAAGGCTTTGGCACTTTCATGCCTCGCAATAAAAAGGAGTGACACAGACAAAATAACGATTATGCGCTCGGCAACACCGTTTTGTTGTGGTGTGTAAGGACAGGTAAACTGATGAGCAATACCATGAGTTTGAAGATACTGGACAGAAGGAGCAGAGAGATACTCACCACCATTATCAGATTGAAGGGCCTTCATAGGACCACCGAATTAGGTAACAACCATGGAATGAAATTCTTGGAATTAGAGAACACCTAATCCTTAGACTTATAAGATAAACTCAAATAGCCCGAGTGTAGTCATCGATAAAAGTAACATAATAACGAAAACTATCACAGGAGATAACTAGAGATGGACCCAAAACATTATATTGAACTAGTAAAATGGAATGACATCGATGCATGAGAGAAGGATAAACAATGCGAACATGTTTAGTAAGCTCACAAGTATCACATTGAAAAGTAGATGAAGAACAAATTCTACTAAAAGTAAGGATCAAAGAACATAAAGTCTTAGATTCAACATGCCCAAGCTTGGCATGCCATAAACGATAAGTATCATGAGTAACATCAACTGAAAAAGGAAAAACAAAAACAATAGCAGCAGATGGGACACGATCTGGAGCATAATCAGTGTCAAGGTAGTACAGTCCGCCTCTTTTCACGCCTCTACCAACAATCCTCTTCGTAATCAGGTCCTGAAAGAGACAATGAGAATGATAAAAAAATAGCACAACAATTGAGTTTGGCAGAAAGTCTGCTAATTGAAAGAAGGTTAAAAGATAAATGAGAAACATGTAAAACATGAGATAAAGAGAGAGATACATTAATGTGTCCAACTCCTAAAATAGGAGTAATAGAATCATCTGCCAAGCAAACTTTGGTAGTAAGAGATGGAAGTGAATAAATGGAATAATCCTGTGACTCACCCATCATATAATCACTAGCTCCTGAATCAATGACCCAGCTAGGAGAAGAAGACGATATAGTGGCAGCATAGGTTGAGGGAGCATGGATACCTAAGGCAACAAGGGAGGTGAAGCAGCAGTATCAGAAGAATCACTTTGCAAACGGAACTCAACTCAGATCGTCTTAGCAACATGGGCTCTCGTGGACTCTATAGGTAGGGTTGTCAATGGATCGGATCTTGATCCGGATCCAATTAGACGGGATCCTAATCCTATTCTTAATCCGTCGGATTCGATACGAATTTGAGATATTGAATCAGATTATAATTGGATCGGGTTTGGATCTATAGTGATCCGATCCGATTAAAATCCGATCCGAGTAGATTATATATAATAATAATATTTGTATAATTTTACAAATAAACTATAATACTAATCATAATATTTTATTTTTTAAAATTAAAACGTTAGTTTTTAGATATATTAATGTTAATCGGATTGGATTCGGGTTAGATTCGAATATTGGATTAGTAATCGGATTGGTTAATTCATGATCTGACAGATCTCAGATCGGATTCGTATTTGTCGGATTCTTAATCGGATCAGATTCGGATCTAGGCAGATCCGTCCAAATCCGATCTGTTTACAGCCCTATCTATAGGATCACTAGCAACAACTGAGGCTGCAAGCGAAGGATCAATAACAGGAGTCTTAGCAAAGTGAGCAACAGGACGATGCTGATAACCCTTGAGTATGGTTTAAAATATCGATACGTATCGACCAATATGGGCCGATACGTATCTTGTTTGGAGCTACCCGATACACTGGAAAAAAAAACACCCCTATATCAGACCGATATAGGTCCGATATGGGGGATTTTTCAATTAATTTTTTTCTATCTTTCCGTTTACACTAGGATCTACATCACAAACATGATACGTCCAACTTATTTATATAAAATACTATTTAAATGATTTTAAATTAATATTTCTTTCATTTACTTTAGATATTAATGTGCAAATAAGGTTATCACCCCATTTGAATTCAATAATAATTATTTTGATTCAAATTCCTGAAGAATAAAAAGTCAACTTTCAATTTAAGAATAAAATCATCTTTTTAGTACTTTTTAGGGACTGTGTCAAAATCTCAACTTTCAAATGATAAGATATTTCTTAAATATCAAAATTTCATAAACTTTATTATATCAAAAATTACTACAACCCAAAAGTTTGCCAAAAAAAGTCTCATCCTTTAGTCATAAAAAAATATTTTCATCTACGGGGTCAAAAAGTCAACTAATAGTATAACAGTTCAGCATAAAAAGACTTACATTAAGCTTAAAATTTATGGTTGTAATTCAATACATTCTTATTTAATTCATTGAATGTAAGATTTTAATATCTAAATTGTTTTTCTTATACTTAGCTAAGTGACTATGGTTTGTATTTTCATACATTCTTATCAACACAACATGCACGCCTTTTTAACTTATAAAATTCTCAATTCTCATATGTATGGTTATAAACATAATTGGAGACCTTCATTTAGTTTGTTAATAGTTTATATTTGCATTAAAATAAATTTTATGCAAGGTATCCAAGTTTTTAATTGCGTATTCAAAGATTTCTTAGAGAATATTGATTTTTTCCACTGTATCCATCCGATACGTCGATATGTATCCTATTTTGGACTTATCGATACGGCAACCAATACCGATATTTTGAACCATGCCCTCAGGATAACCATGTAGACGATAACAATGATCACGATCATGTCCCACAATACCACAATGAACACAAGGAGTAGTAGATCTGCCACGACTGCAACCGCCACGACCACGACGATCCATATCAGTCTCCTTAACACGCCCTGCAGCAGGACGAATATCGGTAGCAAATGCGGTACAATCTAGATGAGGAATGAGAGTGGAGCTCGAAGACATAACAACCTGATGGTGTTCCTCATAGACACAATGGAGTACACAGGTTGAAGAGATGGAAGTGGTGATGTGGCAAGTATCTGAGTGTGGAATTGCTCGATTTGGCACGAAAAACACCCAAGAAATCATAAATACGATGACGCTCAATTCGTTTCGTCATAACCTTAGGGGAAGCAGTGGACAATTCAAAAAGAGGTTCATAATGGCTCAATTCTTCCCATTGACGCTGTAAAGCCCCAAAACAATCAGAGATAGGCATATCCCCTTGCTGAAAATGAGCAATCTCACAGATAAGTTGATAGATGCGAGCGTTGTTCCCCACTAGGGCATAAGTCTGAATGAGAGCTTCCCAAAGCTCATGAGAGCTCTTATAGAAAATATAATTCCTGGCAATCTGGGGTTCCATAGAGTTAAACAACTAGCCCAACTTTCAGCATTCCATTTAGCAATCTCAGGAACACCGATCGCCGACTTAGGAGTTTTGCCAATTAAAATACTCCATCTTGGAACGGCCCTCAATATATATCTCAATAGAGCATCGCCAAGCAAGGAAATTATCACCATTAACAATATAGATGCGAGCGTCGTTCTCCACTAAGGCATAAGTCTGAATGAGAGTTTTCCAAAGCTCATGAGAGCTCTTATAGAAAATATAATTCCCGGCAATCTGGGGTTCCATAGAGTTAAACAACCAGCCCAAAATAAGGCAATTTTTAGCATTTCATTTAGCAATCTCAGGAACCTCGGTCGTCGACTTAAGAGTCTTACCATTAAGATACCCCATCTTGGAACGGCCCCCAATATAAAGCTCAACGGAGCATCGCCAAGCAAGAAAATTATCACCATTAAATTTAATATTGGTGATAAAGTGGACAACGAAGTCGGAAAGAGCCGGATGAGTAAAAACTTTAGCATCCACAGCACCAAATCAGCAAGAGAGCCCAAAAAGTGAAGGAAAAACCCAAAAAACTCTCTAATCTTGAGAGTATAAGTCTGTGGAATGAGGAAACATCATAAGCAAAACCAAAAGAACCATCAAAACACCAAATAACTTACAAATCTGAGCCGTGGGAGAGAACAATTAACAAAAAACCTTCAACCAAGGCTAGCCGTGAGATAAGGGTCATCCAAAAAACCGGTCGCCGAGCAACATAACGCAAATCAACTCCAATAGAAAGGAGGAAAACCAAAAAAGGTAACTCCATTGTGGGGGTTTGCCGATTGAAGCACGGGAAGGCCTCGATCGAGGAATTTTTCAGATTTTCCATGTTTTTCCCAAAAAAAAACTAAAATTAGAAAAAATGGCAGCAAACGATCTCAAAAAATTACAAAAAAAGCACCATTATTCCTGAAAAATCAAGATCTCTACGAAACCCAACCTTTGTCAAAGCTTCGGAGACTTGCTGATGATGTCAGTACGAGATGACAAAGAAACAATGATCTTATGCTCTGATACCAAGTTGGAGAAGATGGGTTAGAGGTTTAGGGTTTAGACAGAATCATTAGGTCTAGCTTTCTTAGAGAAGAAGAGAAAGAGAGATTAGGGTAAATTGCATAGGTACGGATAGAGAAGCCTACTTGCATACTTATATTAAGGGAATATTACAAATATACCCTTTTACAAATATTACATATATCAACATATGTGAGGGAAGGAAGAGGGCAAGTCCTCAAAGACACTCAAATCCTCTCTTTCCAGATCGTCCACGAGATAGCCCCTGACAAAACAACCCAAATCATCCCCGAGCGCAGTCCACACTCACCTAAGACCAATAAGATAAAAATTTATTAAAGGAAGATCCAATCCAATCCTAATTGGAAGAGAAAATGTCCACAAATCTTTATGCGACAAGACAGTGTAAGAGCAACTGACACATGGATTCGCCCACACGGAAGCATAGAAAGCAGCAATTGGTCATCCTCTACCATCTATTTTTAGATTTCACAGGTGAGGATCTTATTTAGAACCACAATCCAAAGGAAGAAAGATACATTCAAAGGAATATTAAGATTCTAAATAGGCCTATGAGGAAATGGTGGTGAGGGATCTGAACCAAAAGAATCTAGCAGTGATCTCATGAAAAACAACCATTGTGTCCTCTAGACCATATCCTTGAGTCCCTAACCTAGGTACGAATAGGAGAG
The DNA here is from genome assembly GCA_015143295.1 of Tetracentron sinense. Classification (NCBI taxonomy): domain Eukaryota; kingdom Viridiplantae; phylum Streptophyta; class Magnoliopsida; order Trochodendrales; family Trochodendraceae; genus Tetracentron; species Tetracentron sinense. The sequence continues at coordinate 1,422,638 of CM026556.1, forward strand.
AAATTCAGATTCTGAAGAAGGCGAAGCAGATTCATGACCTTCCAGTTGTTCACGCCTTAGTCTAGGACACTAAACCACACTTCCAATATTATTCCAGCAAACATTTTGCAAGCAGTAACATAAGAATTATGGTCAGGCAGGAGCATTGTTTACCCCTTTTGTTTCAGTGTAGTGATCATGTCTTTAATCAATTTATTTTGAATTTATGATATTGAGATTTACATTTTGCATGCAGTAATGTGAGAATTTTGGTTAGGCGGGAGCATTGTTCACCCCCTTTTTCAGTGTAGCAAACATCGTTCTAGCCAATTTGTTATGAATTAATGGAATTGAAATTTTACTTTCTTGGAATGTCACAGAAGATAAATGCATGGGAGCAATGTCTTCTAAATAGCTGGTTGATACAATATCTTCATAAAAGCTGTATACAGCAGCAAGCTTCAACACCTTCAATACCTAAAACTGCGAAGCCATGGCCACTTATAACTTATAAGAATAGCCCAAAAAACCTATGCCAAGGATTTCAATACAAAAAGATCTATGCAAGAATCACCACTTTATTTGTGGATCCTATCATCCATAAAAGAAAGTCCCACATCGGGCTGAAGTTGGGGTGTGCTCTACTACTTAAGATTCCATACACCTCCATAAGGTTGGTACCCGTTTTGGAGAGTGTTGTGAGTTGATTCCTTAGGTAGTGAGCGTGTGTGTGAGTTGTGAAGTTGGGGTGTGCTCTACTACTTAAGGTTCCATACACCTCCATACGGTTGGTACCCGTTTTGCAGAGTGTCGTGGGTTGATTCCTTAGGTAGTGAGCGTGTGTGTTGGCTTGGGATCTAGTTGTCGACCAGTTTTCGAAGAAGTTAGAGGGGTGCAAATCTTTGTACATTTCAAAAGGAGCTCGATTAACACTCATTAAAAGCATCCTTAATAGTCTCCCCAATTATTTCATGATTATTTTAACCATCCCAATTTCAGTAGTTGGAAAGATGGAAAGGTTACAAAGAAGATGTCTTTGAAAAACGGTAGAGATCCAAAAATACCATCTGGTTGATTGGAAATCTGTTACCCACTCCAAAATTGGGTGTTTGAAACTTCGCCCTCTAGTGGAGTAAGGAAGGCTCTATTAGGCATATAGTTAATGCGGGTTGGGGAGAAAAGGGAAAGCCTTTGGAAAAAGGTCATTGCTGCGAAATTTAGGGTGGTCTGTTTGGAGCATAAGACGGTGAAAGACCCTCATAGGGTGGGCTTGTGGAAAGCCATCCTCATTGTGATTGTTGAGTTCTCCAAGCATATTCATTTCAGATTTGGTAATGTTTTCAGAGGTAAAGTTTTGCGAAGATGTTTGATGTGGTCAAAGATCCCTTTGAAGACATCTTCTCATCTTTGGACAAAAAATTGTCTGTGGTATCCTGCTTCCAGCTGATTGCCTGTCCTTCGGTGTGGTCCCCTAGGTTTAGGTGCAATCTTAATGATTGGAAGGTGGAAGTAGAGCTGTCAATGGATCGGATTCAAACCGGATCTGGCTATATCCGAATCCGATCTGATTACAAATTTGATTGATCTGAATCAAACCACCCCATGCACCAAGCTGATAATCGAGGTTATCATGTGCTTAATTGCTTCCCAACCAACACTAAGAAAAATAATGATCCAGCAATTTAGTAGGGTGGGATTCTTCTATTTATATTTCAAAACAAGTATCACAATAGTAAAGTCAGAGCCTTGAACGCAACACTCGCCCATACCTACTCTTACATAGACAGGTAATTTTGACACACTTTCTTAATATCAGAAGCAAGTCAAGAAGCAACATATAAGGTCCTGATTTAATGCTGAAGTTGAATACAGATATACATCATCGCTTCAATCAAATGCTTCATGTAATTCATGCGATGGGATTCACTAACAGAGAAAAACTTGCAGATGGTGCTCTGGATTAAATTTCTGACCTTTCCACTAAAGCCATTTCCACCAGCTTTCGCAAATATATTTTGTCCAAGCTTTCCCATGACCACTCAGCTTAAGGGTAGTGTAAGAATTATTATTACTTTCTAATTTCATTTTATATCAGACATGTTGCCGCATACTATTTGTTGATCAGCATAGTTTCTTTTTGCAATAATATCTTCTCTCTGTGGTGTCCTTTGCTTATATCTTTCACATCTATATTATATTATGAAATTATAGTGGGATTTCTTTTCTATGATCACCTAATTCATAACTGAAAATTTGACATTAGAAACTTCTTAAAGCTCCTGCGGATAACTTAATGGAGCTCAACTTTTTAGTTAAACGTTTCAGCACATTTACATGTGCAACCTCAGTAATCAAAAACTGTATTAGATGAAAAAAAGAAGCATCGCTGCTCTAAATCATGAACATGTACATGTATACTATTTTTATAGTTCTGCAACCAACAGAAGAACCACTAGACCCACAACCAGCTGATGAGACGATACGAAACATTTGTTTACATGCAAAATTGATGTACGCTGGCATGGCAATATGCAATTATCGAGTAGAAATTGAAAATTCACTCATCCATAAAGAGAAACATAACACAGATGTAAAAGCACAAAAACTATAGCATGGAAGAGGTTACAATAGATATTAGTCAGGATCATAATAGAAATACAAGTGAGAAAACATGTTATTTCGCAGTATTCAATCCTCAAAATCATAGTAACAAAGTTATCCAATTTTTTTCATAAAGTCCTGAATAAGTCGAAACTTTTCGTTGATCAATTAATTCACAAAGTATTGGCAAATTTTTGAAAAAGTTGCGACTTTTTCAAGAAGTCAAAGAATTTGTGAATTAAACGCGAACTATTCACGAAGTTGAATAAATATCTAATATATGAAATACATTATTTATGAGTTTTCATAATTAAAAATAATATTTTAATTTATTTATCTCCTGACTGACAATTTTCCATTTTTCCCCGAAATTATTTCCCAGCTGAACAGTTCCCGAACCCCGACTTGGTAACTATGCTTAAAACCTAATGACATATACCATATGAGATGGTTTACCATATTTCTTGATACATCTTGACACTAGAATCTGTTCTCTTTGTATCAAGTGGTATGCATACGGTACACCCATGTTATTTATTGACCTGTACTGACAGAAATTAGAATGTAACAATGCATATTATGTGGATATCCATCGATACATTGTGCAAAAATTCAATGCCTTTTTGTGTATCCTTGTCCGATTCTTTTTACATCATTTCATCTTTGTCCATAAAATTGGGCACATGCAACATACCCGATGCTGGTGTATTATGCGGATCATAAGCATTAGGCCAATAGCATCGTAAAAATTTGGAAGGATGGAATTGAAATGTTCATCAATAGCGCCAAATGGACCTGAAGAAAAAAGTCAAGTTAAAGTACAAGTGTTGTTACCATAGCCCCAAATATTTTCTTATAACCAAAAACACATCACAACAATCTTTGGTACCAACTTATTTTTGAAACAATATTTGTCTTTTCTAATTTTTCTGAAAGGCAGTGAAAATATATAAAAAGCCCATTATACATGGAAGCATCAGCAAGGATGGTTAAAATCCTCTGTAAAAAATAACGTTTTCCGGCTCAAAGAATTACAAATAAGAAAAGCCGACTGGTAAGGTGATGACTTCAAATCTAACAAGAACAATCTTCTCAATATATAGAAGAAAATCATCCAGAGAGAGCGGTTGGCAACTAAGATGATGATGGAACTGCTAAAATGAAGCATTTCTGATTTTTTATTGTAATCATTTCCAATCCCATCATGAGAAAGGAAACATTTATACAAATATATTAGGGAATGTATCACGATTACCTGCAAATATTTCATAAAATATCGATTCTTCCCCAAAGAAATCGTCACAGAAAATATATCTGTAGGGTGAGAAAGAGAGAGAGAGCAAAATGTCAAGCTACATATCTGTAGGGCACTGAGACTGTCAACCTACTCTATGGGGACAATTAGCATTTGGTAATTGGTACACGATATCAAGGGAAAGAGCAAACTCTTGAGTACTCTGAAGTGGCAGTATCCATAAGTAGCTTGTGCAAGCTCCGGAAGAGGACTTCATAAGGATACTTGAGAGAGCTAGCTTCAGCTATGTGTGGAATCAATGCAGGTTGATCAATTTCCTGAAAGCATTAAAGAGTGATAGTGAAATCTGGGTTTTCCAGAAAAAATAGAACCGTAACCCTTTTTTACTCATAACAAAAGGAAAAGGAAACTACTGAATTGATATTCTACTCAAGGAAATTGTCTTAAGCATAGTTATATGGGAATACCTTTTTACATTTATTATAGTTTAGATTTTGTATCCCATAGTTGTTTCTTTTTTAAAAATACCTAAAGACTTGTGGATTCTAAAGAGGGAACCTAAGAGAAAGAATAGGAAGTGTGTTTCCTCAATGCACAAACATTACCTTCTTTAGTGGAAACCCTTTTAACTGCAAATATGTTTCTAAACTAAATAAGAACCCTATAAAGACACACGCACGCACACCCACGTACCCCCCCTCCCCCCCAACACACACGCACACACGTGAACTCTGGTAATTGATTTTGCATATATGATTTTCAGGAAATAAGGGTCTCAGCAATTTACACACATGTGTGCGAGTAAGAAAAGCAAAATGTGGTATTCAATTTTGTATACCCCCCCATAGTGAGACTATCCAGATCTCAAAATGGAAGAACGAGCCAGGCAGGCGGCGGGCAAAGAAAGGGCGGGTAGGGCCTTGGCAAGACGTTCAAGAAACAAGGGTCTTAAGACATGAAAAACATTTATATAATCGACAAAATTAATCTTCATAAAAGTTTTGAAAAAATCCTTCTAGAGGAACATAGATGAAATTTTTTTCAGGTATGTGCACAGGGAATAGTGATTCAAAATCCATCTAACTAGGCAGAGAACAGTTGCCAGTGACAAATTAGATGCACAAGTTTCACATGCACTATCATACAAATTATATCTCACAACTAGTAGAAAACAACCTTTAAAATGTTTATCCTTTCCCCCAAGGCAAAAACAGCAGACCGGTTTTTCAAAGGTTCTCTTCCTCTTGAAAAAAGACCAGTGTTCCTGGTCTCAACTCCAATCAAATCACTTGATGTTGCTATATCCAGCTGCAGTTTCTCCAATGCTTGTATATACGCACGGAAATGCGCACTCAAGACCTACAAACAAAATAGCTGCTCTTCAAAATTGATGAGAGAAAAAGTTGCCCAAGCCTATCTCAGTGAGATAACATTTATTGATCCTTTAAGTAGCGTGCAAACACATAGATGTTAGTTGTTAATTGATAACATCCTAATACGCATCACTTTAGAAAACTGTAATAAAATACCAGCCTAAGTCATTCATGCACATATAGCACCCAAAGTAGGTTAGGCCGAAGTGCATTCCATGTTTAAACAACACAACATTTCCACAGTATTTGAAGCACATAATTCCTACATTAGGATCCTCCAGGATATTCATCAGAAAAAAAAAGGTCTAGTTTAAAACGTATGTGCTAGTTGCGAAAAAAAAACATCTTAAGATGAGATATTTTATATCCTTTCGGACATCTAAAAAACTACCAACACAAGATGGTACAAATGATGAACACCTTCAGAAAACGAAGGACACAGCTCCATGTGGGCAGATAAACTGTACGTTCTATGCAATTTATAAATGTGGATTTATTTTAAAGAAAAACATGTGAATAAATCACAACAAAAACTAGAAAGAAGTTAATCAAATCAATAACAATAGAGCAAAGGCTAAACACTAAGATTGTAAACAACCTGACGGATAGTGAGAGGAGAGAAACCTAGGTTTTAGGCATACGGCGGAGAGAGTTCACAGACCATGAGGTTACAGCCGTGAGATGGAGAGGAGGTAATGTGGAGTGCGCTTAGGCTCCAAGAGAGAGAGAGATGAGGAGGAGGAGGTACTGTGGAGTGAGCTTAGGATCCAAGTGAAGAAAAAATTATAGTAGTGCTGTGAGATGGGGAGGTACTGTGGAGTGAGCTTAGGATCCAAGTGAAGAAAAAATTAAATTATAGTAGTGCTGTGAGATGGGGAGGTACTGTGGAGTGAGCTTAGGATCCAAGTGAAGAAAAAATTATAGTAGTGAAGGGCTATGAAGACTTCCTGATTCTTTGGATACCCGTATAACTATCGAAGACTGTTGAAGTGACTAATTCCTGGAAATAGGGGGTGTTGAGGACAAGAAATTGTTGGAGTTAAGATCATGAAATGTTTGAAACAAGATGTCTATGATTTTGCTTTTACTTCCCCCTCCTTTTTATTGTCAATTTACTTTCCCCTTTAAATAATTACCATAGTTTAATTTTTTTTTTTCAAAACTTTTATTTACTTTTTAGAATGCCATTACATAGATAATTATTTTAGACTAAATCATAAGTGAAACATCCAGTCAACCAACAATCACAGAATACTTTTAGTGTAATGTTTTCAAAACTTTCTACCAATAGAAAAGAAAGTACCTCGTACCAATATATGCTGGATAAGAGTAGTTGTATTTATTTAAATTTAATAACAATTAACAAGCCAAACAATCCTAGCCTGGTTCAGGCTCATTTAGCTACAAGATCCTGGTTGGAGACTCAGGCTTGGCTCATAAGCCATTCAACAGAGCTCAGGCCTGGCTCACAAGCCACTCAACAGAGCTCATGTGCATCACACGCGAGTCAAGATGACGGTTTGTTGAACCCCTAGCTGGCACACCCTCCCAAAGCAACCATTGCTACATCTTAACTCATACACAGGCCTAGGGTCTAGGGCCTAGGTCAGGTCTTTTATATGCTGGAGATACAACACCTCATGCATAAATTGTTATGAACAAGCGATTCTCTTTTCATTTAATAGTAATCAGCTGCTGAGCACAAACAAGACATGCTTAATGAAAGAAAATTTCCTGGTAACAATACTTTGACTTAATTTGGAATGTAATCCCCATGTATTGTGAGAATATGGAGTACTTTTTCTGGTTGGCAAAACCAAATTATATTAACTTATAAAGGAAGGGGTTCACAAGAGAATGTACCGAAAGTTTAAAAAAAGGGGGGGAAAGGACAATTAATAAGGAACTACTACAAAAGAAAATGACCCCCTAACCCAGGGAAAAAAATGCAGTCAGATTGAGGGTATCACAGTCCTCCCTAATCGAGCACCAAGTGAGTAGGCGCTTGCTGATGAACAACCACATTGTTTCTTTTGGAAGAGAAAGGTTGTCGAATACCCTCCTAGTCCTCTCCTCCCAGACATAACAACAAATAGCAGCCGGTATCATTTTCCACACAATACCAGTGGAAGCATCCATATCTCATATAACCCAATTGGAAATAAATTTCAAAAAGCTATGAGAAAAAAATCCACTGGACCCTTACAAGTGATAGAAACGGGTCCCAAATCCAACTAACAGAAGGTCAATAAAGCAACAGGTGGTCCAACGGACTCTTCCTCAGCCACACATAAATTATCTATTTGCCAACTTCCATCATTTGCTTTTAAAGTGGTTCAAGTGAGGAACTAATCCAAAGCTATTGTCCGAAGGAAGAAAACAATCTTAGAATTCTGGGATTCCAGATAGTGTACATGGAAAAATGGGATAGGGAATGTCCTGGAGAGACTGAAAGGACTTTATTGGATACTGATCATTACAGCTTCTTGACCATTATCTACAATCTCTAGCAAAACATTGTGCTTAGTCGAGTTTAGGCGAGACAACAACCATGAGTAGTCATCCATTTCGAATCATTAAGAACCCTCCTCAATCCTGGAAACCAAAACATCACGTTATATGTTACCTGAAAACAAGACTCCACTAATCCTCTTTTATTTAAAGCCACAAAATATAGATTCCCAAAGTTGCTTCTCAACAGATTCATCCCACACCAAGCATCCTCCCAAAACATAGCATTCATCTCCTCTACCTACCTTGAATATGATGTGTGGCATGTTCTTGAGAAAGCCATCCCTAAATTCATAATAGCCTTCCATATTCCTACTTCATGGAAATCTCTAACCTCCTTCGGGTCCCACAACGAATTATTGTTATGACCCGTATATTTTTCGGAATTGAAATATTAAATATTAAAAATAAGTAAATAAATAAACAAAAGAAATTGGAACAAATTCCATAAAAATATATACGATTATGTAGGTAATAGACATATCGAGTTATAAATTAATCTAAGTTTTAAAAATCTAATTGAGTAAGATGATGACATGTGGCAATGTGCCACTTGTCAACATCTAGTAAGGAATGTCCAAGAGAGGGAAGGAAGGTGGCAAGTGCCACATGGCAACCTCATGAATAGGGAAGAGAAAATGAGATGTTAATAGGAAATTTTATTTGGGTACATGTATGAACCCTAGAGAGTTGGAAGAGGAAGACCAAAGGGTGGTCTACCTACATAAACATCACCACATGCCCCCCTTGGTCATCTTGGGATATGAATATGATGGTCACTTAGACAATGGACCTAATCAGGAACATGAACCTAGTTATGAATAAGAACTTAACCTTTGGTCATTTAGAGAATGAATAATTAAAGAACATGAACCAAATTTATGAGCCAAGAGAAGCCATCCCCAATAAATACCCCCACAACCTCCCAACACTTGGGAAATCATTCTCATTTTGACAAAACAAAACGAAGAGAAGAAAGAGGGAGAGAAGGGAGAAAGGAGAGAGGAGAAGAAAAGGAAGGAAAAGAGGAGAAAGGAAGGAAAGCTACGAAAAAGTACGAGAAAAGTCGCAAGCCATAGGTATAAATTCTTGCAAGCCATAAGTATAAATTCTTGCAAGAAAAGAAGAGTATTTTTGTCTACAAGTAGTAACAAAATTAGAAGATGTATGGGGTTATAATGCTATGAATAGATTGTAAAGAACTAAAGAGGAATGTACATGATAGGATGTTTTCCATTAGGCAATCATCCTTGAGGGCATCGATCCTTGAAAGATAGATGAGCTCAAGATAGGGCAGGTCAAAGGGTTGGTAATATACCTTAAGGGCATCGATCTGAAAGATAGGTGAGCTCAAGATAAGGCGGGTTAGTCGTGTATCTCTCCTTTGTCTAAGGATGAGAGATATGTTAAGCCGGGCATAAAAGATGTAAATAAAGATGATGAATAATTGTTATCTAATGTACGGATATACTTTTATTAGGGCTGATATCCATGTGAGATAGTTGTTTTATTCTGTTAAGCTCACATTAGTAAGATGAATAAAGTATGTTTGATATATATGAACTAGCGGAAGGCACGTGCGATGCACGTGAATGCACAGTCCTAATAATTGTAAAATAGTAGATGAAATGACATGATTGAAAATATTGAAATCAATGAATTTAAAATTGATACAACAAATAAACTTTTATATGTACACTAATGAAAACAGATATTGAATTCTAGTGCACAAATGTTCATGGTAGACAAATGGTGCTCAAAAGAAAAGGAAAAAAATTTCTTAATAATTCTATAGCAGACAAATGGTGCCCAAAGAAAAGGGAAATAAATAGCTAAATTGTTTAGAGAACATGTATCAAGATTGAGAGATAGATGAGTTCCCTTGAAAGGTTAAAAGGGTGAATGAATCTCAGAAAGACTATCCATTTTAGGGTTGTAGCATATGAGAAGAAAAATGAAGAAGAAGAATAAGAATAAGAATAAGAAATGAACTTACCAGTTATAGAATCAGTAGGCATTTGCAAGAAGCAAAAATTTCACGCAATGGGTCAGGAGTGCACGGGAACAATACACTCGACTCAACATCATAACCAATTAGGTACATAAATCTATGGGTATAATTGTAGCACACCCAAATCCAATCGATGGTTGTGTATTAGTTTTGGTGCGCACCTTTGCACCCAAACAAAACTATAAAGGTATACTAAATGTGTGTAATCCACCTTACACCCCAACACATTTAATAGAAGTGATCTTACTTTCTAACTGTCCTACTCTCTAACCTCGTCTCTTGTCTCTCTAATGCCCCCACTGTCCTACTCTCTAACCACTACCTATCTCTCATCCATTCCAAATCAGCAACCTATCCCCACCTTCCTTAACCTCTTTCATCTCTCTCTTTCTCTCTCTCTCATCCTATAAATGCAGCACACTTAAATCTTATCGATGATTGTCTATCCGTTTTAGTGTACACGCTTTCCGCCCAAACAAAGATAGAGAGGTAACTAAATGTGGGTAAGCCCAACCTAGATCCCCAACACACATTTAGTGGGAATGTATAAAAAATAATAGCACCATCACTACACCTAATCCAGCCCCACCTTCTCTCTAAAAATCTTAGGTGTTGCCTCTCTCCCCTCATATCTCTTTGGGGGTGTACCATACATGATACACCTCACCCACACCCGAATAACTCACCACATCTCTTTCTCATCCTTATCAACTCATCCCGAATAACTCACCACATCTCTTTCTCATCCTTACCAACTCATCATGCACGCCCATTTCTACTATCTTTCTCTATATAATCCCCTCTCTCTATGGCTCTATGGGGGTGTATCAATCATTATACACCCACATCTCTCCAACCCTCTTCCCTTCCACTCTCTTCAAGAGAGAGATAGTGTAGGTCACAGATTCTCAGCAATAAAACAAAATAAGAGGATAAATCTTTCTATAACTCATTATATATCTTGACCATGAAAAAAAAATCAAAAGATTGCAAGGTTATGGCAATCAACCACTTGATGAAGAAGAGTGTGATACATAGCAGAGATCAAATATAGATTAACATATATTGAGTTATTGACACTAATACGTGAGAATGCATATGCTGAAATGAGATAATGACGAATTCATGAAGAATCGTATGGAGGGTTATTTTAACCAACAAAAAAAAACAATGTTGAAACAGCAACCCACCACAAATTATCTTACCATCCCCAATCACTTTTGACATTGAATATTTAGAGCTTGAGGAGCATCCATGCATGTATACAGTACCCCACCCACACTCACACCCATATAAATCACCACCCCTCGTTTGAGAGAAATAAAGAGATATAAGGAGAGAGAGAACAACATTTTTCAGTTGGACGGTTTATAATGGGTTTGGTACGTGACCATGCTTGTTGGAATTAGTTGTTTAAATTACTTTAATACCCTCCTTTAGCTACTTACAATATTGCAATAAGATAACATAATATGAGGACATTTTTGTCGAATTAAAAACTTTCCATCAATGCTACCTAACCCTCCTCCCATTATAATAGTAAAGATGATGTTGAGTTCTAAATTATTATTTAGCGTAAAGTTGGTAGATTACTTATTGGGCTCCATAGTTCTTTTTTTTTTTGGTTGGAAATTTGGAATTTGGCTTCATAGTTCACTGGCGTATTATGTCAGCAGATGATCAGTAGAACAGAATGTTCGGAAGAGATGGACTCTTGGAGAAGATGGATTTTCTCGTGCTTAAATATACTTATGAGAAAATGTAATTTGATATACTATGGAAATGTAATTCAGGTATGGTCATGCCATGATGCCTATTGCGACGGATTGTACTAGAACTCACTTGGCAATTAAAGTTTAAATTACTTTTGGTATTTTTTTTTCGCTATTGATTAAAGAGTAATTCACAATCAAGTTTATCCTAGAATTTCATATTGGAATTCCAAGTTTAAACCGGGTTGTGACAATTATCCCCCTATTTGGCTACAATATCCTTTCTCCACGGGCTGCCTCTCTCTCGCCCATATAATGTGAGAGCAAAAGTGAACCAAGAGGATAAATAAATCAAACCTTTTGGTTGGTTTTGATTATTCAAAAATAGTAGGGGTTAATTCAAGCCGAGCTTGGCCATGTTTGAGCTTGGCTTGAGCTTGATTCGAGCTCAAATGTTTAGGCTTGAGCTTGGCTCGAACAAACTTGATCGAGCTCGAGTTCTGTTTGAGCATGAACATTATTCAAGCCGACCGAGCCGAGCCGAGCTCGGGTTGGCTCAAGCTTGATTCACAAAATTATTTTGTTTAAAAAAGTTTATTAATAAATTATAATACAAGAAATTATAGAAAATTAATGCAATCATATAGGAGAATAAGATTTCAGAGTAGTCCTTCGGTCCAAAGAGTAGAGAGTTGGATCAGATTTCCAGCTTTAACTTCTTAACTTTTTTTTTGTATTAATATAATTACATTACTAAAAAATATTATATATATATGTATATTTCGAGCCGAGGAAAGCAGACAGAGTTTGGCTTGAGCTTGGCTTGTTTAAACATCCGAGCTCAAATAAAAGCTTGGCTTCTTCATTCGAGCCTAAAATGTTACAAACAAGATATAATATAGTTGAATATTAGGTTTGTGAAAAGTTCAATTCAGAGTTACAGGATTGGTTTACCTTGTTCATTGTGTCAATGTATGCTCCACGAACCTCAACATATATCTCCTTACCATGTTCCTTGAGAAAGAAAACCACATACCTACATTTTCACGTAAACAATGAACCACTATTAAAATACAATATAGACAAAATGATCCACAAAACCACTCTTACTACCATAATTTGATAGCTGAGCAGTAAACATGGCAAAATTTGTTAATGTAAGGAGAGCATATAACAGTGTTATTATTATTTTTTAATAGTTTCTTTACTAGACATTTCAACCAAAAACATGACGCCATTCACTTCATGGGCATGACACCAGTGACACTACACAACTCAGATAAGTGGCTTTCTCATTGTTTTATTTAGTGTTATAAATAAGAAGTTAAATGGCCCCTTAACATAGAGAAATTAAAAGATATCTATTTGTGCCTTACATACTTTTATACTTGTATATATTGCTTGAATAGTAGAAATGTAAGGAAAAAGCATTACCCAAAGGAAAAGGACAAGATTACAAGACACTATATATAAATGAAGTTTCGTCTTTTGAAAAAATCTACACTTGTGCATTCCTTGAACTCTTTCAAAATGACTATCCAAATGAAACCAGCCAAGGTCGCCACACTCAACATGCAGAAAAACTCATGAACCAGGAGAAAGGTCACTTGAATGATGAAATTTAGAGTACTTATCTGACTTTTCTTGTGGTCAAACTTATAAACAACTTGAGCTTCAAGTGCATTCTAGCCCATTCTTTACAAGACTTCAATTGAGTTGACAAAAAATGAACAAGATGAGTGCCGTGCCGTGCCTCGCGCCCCCCCCCCCCCAAACCAGCCAAGGTTGCCACACTCAACATGCCGAAAAACTCATGAACCAGGAGAAAAGTCACTTGAATGATGAAATTTACTTATCTGACTTTTCCTGTGGTCAAACTTATAAACAACTTGAGCTTCAAGAGCATTCTAGCCCATTCTTTACAAGACTTCAATTGAGTTGACAAAAAATGAACAAGATGAGTGCCCCCCCCCCCCCCCCCCCCCCCCCCGCACAAAAAATGAACAAGATGAGTGCCTCCCCCTCCTTTTCTTATCTTTGTAGGATAATTTTTTAATCTCAGAGATGTGGTCGTAGATCTATAGCTAAATGTGCGGTTTCCAAATGGAATAGGTAACAAAGCTTGTAGAGACCTGTATTTTATTTCTTGATTTTCATGTTATATATGTAATGCCTTGTTCCTTGATGATCTTAAGTAAAATTTAAAATGACCAAGTATAGGAAATTCAGATATGATAAGAAGGGTGTGGTTTTAGCAAAAACATGAATTGTCAAATTTGGAGATGATTTCTCCGGAAATTAATGTTTATGGGTTAAATAAAGATATGTGATTTTATTATTAAGTATAGAGTAGCTAACTCGACTATCAAAAACCTTACGACGATGAGATTTTTAGTTTCTAACCTAAACTGGAAAATAAGGATGCTAATGGGCTGGTGTTGAGGAGAAAAGAGTGTTGTTGTTGTTGTTGAGAAGAAAACAGGTTTTGTACTAGTTGCGATCGATCGCATCCTATCAGGAAATTCATGAGAGCCACTGTTTTGTGGGCGATCGATCGTACCATATGTGGAGATCGATCACACCAGACTATATGGCTGCGATCGATCACAGTAAAGAGACAATCGATTGCAGACCGCACACAGGTTTTTTTAAAGACTTACGAAAATTAGGGTTTTGAACCCCAAGAATATAAATAGCCACTTTAATTCAAGGTTTTAGAGTCTAAAAGGTTTTAAACCTAATTTGGGAGAGAAAATAGGAAAAACCTAGGGTTTCAAGGAGATTTGGCTTGGAGGAGAAAGAGCTTGCTTGGAGAAAAAGAAGGAACTCCCTCTAGGGATTTGGATCTAAGGGAAAGATCCCTAAGGTCGATATCCCTTCTAACTTAACTCTATTAAGGTATTTGCATGTTTAAGGAATATTGAATATTGATTATTGGGTATCATACAAGATCAAGCATGTGCTATTATCTATTGAGCATGAAATTGGGGTTTTGCATGGGTATGAATGTTATTGGGTATACATGAGAGGTCTTTAACTTTGAAATGAAAATGTCATGTGTGTTAGAATATTGGTTGGTTATGAATTTTTCTTTAATATTATTAATTGTTGATCAAAATTATGGTTTATGGAAATGGAGGATGGGAATTGTGATGGATTGGGCTTTGAATGAATGAATATTGGATTGGGATGGATGGATGGCTATGGTGTTTTGAATGAATGTGTGGTTATGAAAGGGTTTTGAATGGATGCCTGGTGGTTTATGGATGGATGGGAATGAATGATGAGTGTTAGAAATGGAGGAAGGGCAATTGTACATGAATAATGAATTGGATATGTTAATATGGATGCTTTGAATTGTAAAATGTTGAAATAGTGTTATTGAAATTATTAAAGCATGTTAAAGAAATATTAATGCATGTTATGATAAATTATGCCCTATCTATATTATATGGTGGTTGACATTCGGGTATTAATCATAATACTCAAGCACAAGTTAACATGTGTGGTAGTTTACAAGTCTCACGAGTACACAAGCATGACATGGACACCAAAGTACAAGGGCAAAAATTAGAAGCACATGAATTACAAGTACACGAATTACAAGGAAGATTCACAAGTACATGAATTACAAATAGCTCCAATAATCGTTGATGCTCTCCATGGATAAGATTTCAAGTCTTGGATAATTATCATGGACATTGGATCATCAAGAGCTCTGGGGGCTTATGCTTACCATTGATGCATCTCCATGGATATGATATAAAGACCTAAAATACTATCTCATGGGAAACAAGCATGCATGACATTTACGGTACAACCATACAAGTCCAAGAGTCACACAAGTACACAAGTCAAGATGATGATATGATATGTTCACATGTTTCTGCACTCTGATATTGTACTTGTTATATGAAACTGTTATTGATTATATAACTGTTGCATGAACCGAATATTGAAAATGTACATGTGTTATTGATATTGTTAGTTAGACTGGATATCCGCTGAGTTATTCAATACTCAGTGGACCTGTTATTGTCGTCAGGTTTAGCGCAGGAGCCCACAACCGCTCCTTGGATTGAGGAGTATCAAGAGGAAGAAGAGGAAGGAGCGAGGGACATAGATCGTTATCCTTACTATTAGTTTTTTTTCATTTTTATATTATGGGAGTATTGTAATTGACTTATCACACTTTAGTTGTTCATAGAGAAGACCATGATGGTTGGTCCAAGTTGATAGTTGTATTTACTTTGGTCGGATGATATACAAGATGGTTTGTTTATATATCGAGAAATTTTATAGTTGCTATTCTGGGAGAAACGTTATCTTGTTATTGCCTTATTACTCTAAGTTAAGCAGTAATAAGTAATGTAGCGGGCCCAAAGCCCCATTATGACCAAGGTGGGGTTTTGGGGGCGTTACAAAGCTACTTTGTCACCTACAACTAATAAATCACTAACCCCCAAGTCAAGCTGGTGCTTGTTGTTGCACAAGGAGCTGTTGTACCAGGTTAGAAGAAAACAATAATAAATACTCAGAAACAGAATTCGGAAAGTACTAATCTACTCTTACTTATAAGTTATAACAACTATACTGAGTCCTTTATGATTTAACTCTATTGTCCTTGACAATAATTGAATATTCTGAAAGATAATAAATGTAGCTCAAACTCTCAGATATACCGCATCATGGGTAAATGAAAACAATTGTGACCACATCAGTACAACCAATAAATTAGTTTGAACTTTGAACAAAGAGAGCTAGTAATGAGAACTTGAAGGAAAATAATTAGAAACAATTAAAAGCACATTATATCCAACTATTATGTAGTATGAGCATCATTAAGAAATTCATAAAGATAGATGCACAAAAAACAGTCATTTAATTCTTGATTAGTAGTGCACATGGAATTTAGAGAATACAATAACCACAGAAATCCATACAAAGAATTCAGTAACACTTGTGGACAAAACTCACTTGTATTTCAGAAGAACGCTTTGTTGCAGGATCTGGATATTTGTTTTGGGCTTTCTCAATGCATAAAGCTTCTGAACAATGAACTCAAATACCTAAAAAAGACGGATATCAATAAAAACTACAAAGATTTCAGCTGCGCTCCTTATTAATGGATAGCATATGCAATCAAAATAGAGATTCAATGAATTCTCAACATATGACTAACAAACAGACATCATTAGATTCCCCGTCTCAAACGGACATTAAGATCATCATCAGACACAAAGTCAGAGTTATGAGCCAAGAAGGTGTGTCACAGTTCTCAACTTAGATAAGATTTTCAGAGCAAGACTGCTGGTATTGGCAGTCTGGTCTTACTCTCCTGTCCAAATCAGATTCAAGATTTAACTTTCAAGAAGGATCCACCGAAAATCGGCAAATTCCCTATAAGTTACAGCTGTCAAACTTAAAAATAGGTAAAGCAGTTTCTCTATTTTACATGTCTGTGATTCCCATAGCATCCACATCCCCAACTAGTTGAATTATAATTGACATATTAGGTGAGCATTATTTGATCATGTTCATTAGCGATGATGCACACTGCTGCTTTCTATTATGTTGGTGTTTTCCATTCAGACAGCTAGTTTCTGTGCAATAAATTAGTTGAACAATTTATAGCTCAGGAAGTATCTGTGAGAAATCTTCACATTTTATATTTAAATCCAAGGATCAACTGGAAATATATCCATGTAGGGCACTCTAAAATTGCTACCAATTATTGAAGAGCATGGCAGGAGTTCGAAAGCTTCACTCACAACTTTGAGGTGGACATGTCACGAGTTGAGGTACTAGATGAGTAACTGAGAAGAACATATTAGACAACCATTAAAGTTCAAAACAACTTACTATAACAGATTTACTTACTCAACAATTGAGTCAGTATAAGATTGATGGAAGCTTGGACCAGGGCTATCTTTTGGGGGTCTCCCAACACCATCTTTGGTCAAAACTCAAAAGCTCAAAATGGTCAAAGCCCGTCTTAATGAGTGGAAAAGGGAGATTTGGTCGCTTAGGTCATAATAAAGCAAATACTTTGGAGGAATGAGCTGCCATCGATAACAAAGAGTCTACTCCTCTTCTTGGGTCTAAGGATAGGAGTTGTGTTGAGAAAGGAACTCCAAGATCTTGTGGTTAACGTGGAAGTTCGTTAGAAGCAAAAATCTAGGGTGAGGTGGCTCAAAGAGGATGACAGAAATACCAATTTCTACCACAAGATAGCCAATGCGTGTAAGAGAGCTGATTACATTTCTAGATTAATAGTGGGGGATGCATTATTGAATAAAGAGGAGGATATTAAAAAGGAAAATTTTGATTTTTATGAATTATAAGGAGACTCACTCTTCCAGACCCAAATTGGATGGTATGATTATTTATCAGGTGATCAGAGGGTTAGTCTTGAGAGACCGTTTTAGGAGGGGGAAATTCTGGGATGATTATAGATACGGTTGGTGATAAAGCTCCATGCCCCGATGGTTTTACTATTTCATTCTATAAAAGGTATTGGCCTATCATTGAAGCTGGTTGTATGAGAATGGCAGAAGAATCTCGTAGAACTAGATCTTGCTCAACTGTACATTCATCGCCTTGATTCCTAATATTGGGGGTGCCCAAGAGCTAAGAGACTTTCGCCCCACTAGCTTGGTGGGTGGTGCTCATAAGACTTTGGCTATGTTCAAACAATAGGAGAAAGGAGTGTAGGATTGGGTCGCGCAGGCTGCCCCAGCTCCCAACTCATCTGGGGAATTCATTGGGCTTTCAGGACGGATTCAAGGGTGATGATCAGTTGATCTAGCACTAGTGGTAGAGGTCGCAGAGCCTTCCACTTCACTTACCTGAAAGGTAAGGCTGAAAGTGAACCTATCGTCGATTAACTGGCACGAGTAGCATCTCCTCCTATCCCAGCATTCCGACCGGCAAGACCAAATCCTTTTCCATATGAGGTGGCACCAAGCCGTAAAAGGCGAGCAGCCCTTATAGCAATTGCAAACGACCTATTTATAGCCTTATTTTTTTTAATCTTATTTAGACACTACTGAACTAAATTGACAACAAAAGTACCAAAGGAGGGTTCGAGAATAGGGTAGAGTCCTGTCCTTAAGATTCGGATAAGAAAAGGGTTCCAAACCTTTATGCATGCACCTTCGTACAAATGCTGCGTACAAGTTCTGGGTAGGATGATTGGGAAAGATCAAACCACTTGCCCTGGACCAAGTTACTATTATTTCTTTTTCCACCCTCATGTTAAGCTTCTCCATTTTTCCTAATAAATGATTAGCTACAAAAGGATTTTTTTTGAGTGAACATGTCACAGCTAATTACTCCTATCTTTTTTTTTTCTTTTGTAAAGACGAAGAAACATATTCCATTTTCTCTCCTATTTACTGCGACGACGTTCAATCCCTCGGTGAGTTCGTTCGTAAGGACTCAAAAATCCATCAAGTGAAGGCGCAGATGGAAGACAAACAGGGTAAGGTTAGGAGGCAATGTCAATTGTTGGATGAAACAAACATGATAGATATCTCACCCATGGTTCAAGAATCCGAAAATTTGACTTGATTCGAAAGTTAGCCGGGTCGAGTAACTCGAAAAAAACTCGACTCGGTCCAACTTGAAATACATATGTAATAACTTGAAAAACATGAGTTAAAAGAACTCATTACGCTGATTTTACAACCTCAAACCTAAAAATTAGGTTCAACAGAACTCATATTAGGTTGTCTTTGTCGACACAAAAGAATATGATGCAAAAAAGGGGTGATGAATATGACCATTTCTCCACCTCAAGGAGCCCTTGTTCAAGGGAGACAAATTTTAGATGGTGTTTTGATCACCAATGAATGCTTGAACTCTAGGATCAGAAGTGGTAGCGATGGGATTTTGTGCAAGCTTGATATTAAGAAGGCCTATGACCATGTCAACTGGGATTTTCTTGGTTATTTACTTAATATGATGTGGTTCGGTGTTAAATGGAGTTGGATTAAGGACCATTGTGAATATGACTCTTTTCATATGTGACAATCCGGTGGGTTTCATTAGGAGTTCGTGAGGTCATAGACATGAGACCCTTTTCTCCCTTTCTTTTTCATTTGGTGACAGAGGCTCTTAGTCATAGAGTTACTGCAGAGGGGACTATCGAGGTGTCTTCTGTTGAGGGAGGTGATCTTTGGATTTCTTAACTCTAATTTGAAGATGATACTTTGATTTTATGCAATGCTTTGTCCCAGCAATTAGGTCACCTCTGGAGAATTCTCATATATTTGAAGTTGTATTTGGTTTGGGATTATTTCAGAGAATAAAAAGAGTTCCTCGCCAAGATTGCTGCTTTGGACCAGCAAGAGGAAGGTTCTGGCTTGGGGCCTTCTAAAGTCCGGAAGAGAGAAAAGTTGAAAGATGATCTCCGTATGAGGAGATTAGTTGGAGGCACAAATCCCTGGTTAAGTGGCTGAAGGAGGGCGATAATAACACCCGCTTCTTCCACTGGATTGCCACACAGCGCAGGAGGTCCAACACCACTAGGAATTTGAAGGTCGGTCATTTGTGTTTGGATCAGGGGGACGAGATGGGAGGTCTGTGGCATCTTTTTATGAGCATCTTTACACTGAGGACCAACCCCTCAGGCCAACTTTAGATGGCATGGCGTTT
Source organism: Tetracentron sinense (assembly GCA_015143295.1). Taxonomy (NCBI): domain Eukaryota; kingdom Viridiplantae; phylum Streptophyta; class Magnoliopsida; order Trochodendrales; family Trochodendraceae; genus Tetracentron; species Tetracentron sinense. The sequence goes on from CM026556.1 coordinate 1,442,738, forward strand.
GCCAGCATTCCGGAGGATGAGCAAGATCACCTAACGCGTTCGTTCTCCATGGAGATCTTCCAAGCCCTCCAAGGGATGGAAGGAGACAAGGCACCGGGGGCTTGACAAGTTCTCCATAGCTTTCTTCAAAACCTGTTGGAACATTATAGCAAAAGAGATGTGGTTTCGGTGTTTCACGAATTTCATTCTTCCGAATCTTTTGATCGAACGCTAAATTGTTCTTTCATTGCCCTCATTCCTAAGTCGGCTGGTGCCAAGGACATTAAAGATTTTAGGCCTATTAGTTTGATAGGGAGTGTTTACAAACTCATCTCAAGAGTCTGGACTCTAAGACTTAGAAGGTTATGGGCACCATAATATCCCCAGAGCAAGGTGCTTCGTTGAAGGACGCCAAATCCTTGACGGGATATTGGTGACTAATGAGAGGATGGACAACAAGCCAAAAAAAGGGGTCCCCAGGATCATTTGCAAGATTGATATGGAGAAAGCGTATGATCATGTGAAATGAAATTTCCTTAATTATGTTGAGGCGCATGGGATTCGGCGCTAAATGGAGGGCCTGGATGAGATGTTACTCTTCCCCCAGCTTCCCGATGCTGATTAATGGCTCGCCTTACGGCTTTTTCCGGAGTTCCCGTGGTTTTCGTCAAGGGGATACCTTATCCCCCTTTCTTTTTATCATGATCACTGAAACGCTAAGCAAGATGATCGCATGTGCTTCCCAATCAGCCTGGGAAGGAGTCAGCATAGGGTTCCCTCCTGTCCGCTTGTCCCACCTTCAATTTGCTGACGACACCCTTCTTTTTTGGGGGGCCTCCACCCACCAGCTTCTCCTCATTAGGTGAATGTTCCGTTGTTTTGAGGCAGTCTCCAATTTGCACATTAATTTTGCAAGGAGTCATATTTTCCCCATAGGAGAGGTTCGCAACGTCGAGGTCTTTGCCTGATGCTTACGGTGCAAATCAGGCTCTCTACCAACGACATTTCTAGGCCTCCCCTTAGGGGCCCCTCTCAAGGCCACCTCTGTCTGGGAGCCGGTCATCAAGAGATGTACCAAACGCCTCAAGGGATGCGGCAACTGGGTTCCCCTCCAAAGGAGGGCGTCTAACCCTTCTCAAAAGCACTCTTAGCAATCTACCGACATACTATCTTTCTCTATTCCCTATCCCTTCGTTGGTAGCTGCCAAAATCAAGAAGCTCCAACATGAATTTTTGAGGAATAAGAAGTGCTTCACTAAGAAATATCACTTGGTTAGATGAGGACACGTTTGCCATCCAAAGGAGTCAAGTGATCTGAATTTGTGGCCCCTCAAAGCTGTAAACCAAGCGTTGATGGGTAAATGGTTGTGGAGATTTGGGGAGGAGAGTAGTAGCCTTCGGTGTCAGGTTATAGTGACCCAATATGGGGAGTGTAGTTGTTGGAACCCTCGAGGGACATCGAATCCGTACGGGGTGGGTCTTTGGTGTGTTATTCTCAAGTCAAAGCCCGCTTTTGATAGCCACATTCGGTTCATTGTAGGGAATGAAGAGGTCAAATTCTGGACCAACCTATGGTGTGGGGCTAACTCCCTCCAATAGGACTTCCACTCCCTGTATGTGTTATCTCTTGACCGCCAAGGGAGGGGAGCTTCTTCCTTCGAGAGGCAGGGTGGGAGCGTGGTGTGGCACCTAGGTTTAAGAGACCTTTACTGGACTGGGAAGTGGGCTCATTTGTTGATTTGTTGGGGCGTCTGGAATCCGTCAAACCTATTCCCAATGCTAGAGATACCCGTGTTTGGTCTAGAGACAACAAAGGTTTCTATTAGATCCTTCTTGCAGGCCAGGTCTAATTACCCTCATTTAACCTTCCCTAGTAGAGTGGTGTGGCATCCTAGTACGCCATCCAAGGTATCTTTTTTCTATGGACAGCTTTTCTGGATAAAATCTTGACAGTGGACCATTTGCAAAATAGAGGCTGGAGCCTTCCAAATTGTTGTGTAATGTGCCTTGCAGCGGAGGAATTGGTAGATCATTTATTCTTGCACTTCCACTTTGTGCAATCGATCTGGAGTTACTTTCTAGGTCATCTTGGTATGACATGGGTTTTCACTCTTCCCTCTAGAGTTTCCTATCTTGCTGGCAGTTGGGCTTGTTGGGTCCTTGCCTGGATCACTTTTGGGCGCTAATCCCTAGCGCAATCACCTGGTAAATCTGGAAAGAACGAAACAGACAGATCTTCGAGGACTCCTCTTTATTAGATTCCAGGGTTGCTAGATGGGCTTACTACTTGATTGGAGCTTGGGCTTCGATACGGGGTGCAGTCAAAGGCTGGGAGGCTTTTTCATTCCCTCCCTAAGGAGAGCTTTCGGTCTTTTGTGGTTTTTTGGCATCTTTTTGTTCTGTTAGCTGGGATTTTCTTTTCTTTATTTTGTTTTTGGTTCACCCTTTGTGAATCTTTGTATCCGTTTATCTTTTCTAATGCACTGAGTTCCTTTACCTATTTAAAAAAAAAAAAAAAGAGTTAACCTTCTCAAGAGTGAGTTCTTTGGTGTTGGGATGCTCCTTCTTTGGGGCAACTTACAAGTGTATTAAGGAGCACGACAAACAGCTTTCAAGTATCTTGGTATGCCTTTGGGGGCAGGATTAAAAGCCAATACAGAGTGGGATCCAGTAGTGGTTAGTGTGGTCAAAAGGCTAGCCGCTTGGAAGTATTCAATGTCTTTCAAAAGGTAGTAGACTTACCTTTATTAAAAGCACAATGGCAAGCATCCCTATTACTTCAAGTCTTTGGAATTAGATCCTTCTCAAGAGTGAGTTCTTTGGTGTTGGTATGCTCCTTCTTTGGGGCAACTTACAAGTGTATTGGGGAGCACGACAAACAGCTTTCAAGTATCTTGGTATGCCTTTGGGGGCAGGATTAAAAGCCAATACAGAGTGGGATCCAGTAGTGGTTAGTGTGGTCAAAAGGCTAGCCGCTTGGAAGTATTCAATGTCTTTCAAAAGGTAGTAGACTTACCTTTATTAAAAGCACAATGGCAAGCATCCCTATTACTTCAAGTCTTTGGAATTAGATCTTTGCAAGTAATGAATTTAATTCTATTGGGTAAATGTTTTTGTAGATTTGGGATAGAAAGAGAATCTTTGGAGAGCAATCATGACTAAGTAGGGATCTGAATTGTCCTGGAATCCGAAGGATAGAGACCTCACGGGGCTAGATTGTGGAAATTCATTTTGAAAAGGGAGACAAATTTGGTAAGTTTGTCTCTTGGAAAGTAGGTAATGGCACGGAGAACATTTTGGAAGGATCCTTGGTGTGGAGATAGGACTACTAAAACTTCGAGAATATCTATATTTGAGCGTCTGACAAGCATTATAAGGTTGACTTTTGTTTGAGACTAGGAACGACAAGGTTGTTTGGTATCCCAAATTGAATAGGAGCCTTAATGATTGGACGTACCAGATTTTCTACGACTTTTGAGGCTCCTTACGAAATTTAAGCTAAACCCCCTTGCTCACGATGGTCGGATATGATCTATTTCACTTTGAGATCATTCTACAATTCCCCGATAAATGTTTCTTCCACTCCGTTTGCGATGCAGACATCGGACTGTTAGATTTTGTTTATGATGGAGATCCACCGTTGGATCATGACTTAGAGGACGATCGACCGTCGGATCGAGAGATGGTAATCAGAGGGCCGAGATCAGGTCATAGATGGGCATGGGCAGCCATAGTGGCCGGCCTACCCCTTTAGTTATTTAATGTTTATTTTATCTAGTTTATTTTTACTTTGTTTTGTCCCTTGTGGTTAGTTTATTATTGGTATTTTTCATTTAAGTAGGGTTTTATAATTGTCTATAAATACTCTCTTTAGAAATTAGAAATTTACAAAATTTTTATGAACGAAATATGAGAGCTTTTTGGCTTTTAGAATCTCCATTGATGGGAATGGTGTGATGCCAATTTTGGAGTGATATCAAGGTAATTTTTCTATTTTCTTCTTTTGTATCTCTCTCAAATCACTATTCATGGTTACTATTCACGGGTTACTATTCACAGCAACTATTCTCCATTGTATTTTCTCTCTATTTTTTTTGTTTTTTCTTTACAAAACCCTAATTACACAAACCCTAGAAACCATTATCTTGCTGACCCAAATCCCTAGCCCTTCTCCCATCACTGTTACAGTCCCCCCAGCCTAACTCCCAGCACTGCTGCACCTTTCCCTAATTCCTACAGTCCCCCCTATTGCTGCCACACCTGTTCCCAAATCCTTGTGGTAGCTGTAGCCTTTCCCAACCTTCCCCTATTGCTGTCCCAAGTCCCAACCATACTACAAGCCCAGAACAGCCGATACCTTATTGCCACAGCCCCTTGCAGCATTCCTATTGCTGCAGCAACACAAAAACCCCTCTTCCCTGCTGTCCCAAGCCTTCTATAATCCCCTCTGCTTGCTGTCCCCTTACTCTACAGCCACCCTAGGCCATATTAATTACTTTTCGAGCCCAAGTTCAACCCTAAAACCCTAAAGACAGCCTTTCCATAAGGCAAAAGTCAAAACCCTAAAACCTGATTCTTTTTATAATTCTTTTTGTTATTGCTGCTGGGTTTTTTTTTGTGATTCAATACAACAATGTTTGAAACCCTGAATCGCATCCATATTACAACCCACTAACACTTGTTGAGCCTAGACCTATCTTTTAATCCTCAATTGAATATGGAAATTACATTGACTATTGATTGAAATCCCTAAGCTAGTGAAAGTTCTCACTTCCATTACGATCACCCAATCAAGTTTGAAATTTCTTTATTGCGGGATTGTGATTGACCTAGGGTATTACTAATTTCCCTTTTGACTTTCTTTATTGTAATTGTGGAATCCTAGGTATTTATCATCCTAGGTTAGTTGCATTGTCCTGCATCAGTTTGTTTTGAGAGTTGTGTGGAATCTAAGTATTTTTTCAAAGATTGCATTCTTCCTTTGGACCGCCTATCTGGACAATCCTCACCCAAGACCACTTGAAGATTAGGGGTTGGAAGTTGGACAAAAAGTGCCTTTAGTGTATGGTTGAGGAGTCAGTTGATCACTTATTGGTCCATTGCCTATGGTTCATAAAATTTGGGGTCTTTTGCTATCTCACTTGGGGGTGTTGTGGGTTTTCCCGCCTTCCTTCAATATCTTAGTCACCAGTTGGTTCTTGAGGGAAGTGGATAGTGCACATAAAGAGATTGGGGATTTCTTTCGGAGCAGTTTGTTGGGGTGTCTGGAAGGAGAGGAATAGAAAGGCGTTCGATAACTAGTCCAGTTTGATTGAGAAGATTATCTGCCATCTGGACATCATCGACATGATTTATTATTGGTGTCTAATTCATAGAGACTAGGACGAGTTAGGGAGGCCTTCTTTCTTCAACAGTGGAGTGTAGCTTTGTGTGCTTTTTCTTGTTTTTTTCTCTCCTTGTGCTTTTTCCTTTGTTCAACTATCAGTGACCATGCTTTGAACTAATTCTTATTTCTAACATACTGATCATATTTTAAAAAAAAAAAAGAGGTTGGGATGTTTATTTAATTAAATAGTTAGCGTCTTCTGGATCTAGCTAATTTGAACTTTGATCTCTTCATTGTTATTAAAAGCGAGTAAAAACTACCAACTTTTAAGTTTTGATTCTCAACCTTGTAATCGTTTCTAATTGGCCATAGAAGAATAATTATTTGATAAAGAAAGAGAAATACTAAGTTAATCAAAGACTCTAAGGGAAAAGGAGAACATGAACTTGACAATGAATGAAAAAAGCATCGATCAATGAAGTCTTGGTTATATTTGAGCCAAATGCTTCCTCTTTGACTTTTCCAAGGCATATGATTGCACCAAACATTAGTTATATCACAGCTTCAAATATATATAGTAGAAATACAATTTCAAGTTATTCATAGCTATCTGACTGCATTAGTAATCATCTTCGTGATAAAATGAATAAGTACATAACCAGTGTCAGTAATCATCTAAGTATTAAAATGTATGGCATATTGGCATGCAAGATTCTGTAACATGGATTAAACATACAATTAAGTAACTAAGTAATCAATATCAGTCCAACATGCATCTGCTAAATCTAATTGGCAACCTTTGAGACTGCTTTTTGTCGAAGTCTTTCCAACTCAGGCTGAACATCTTTCAAAGCTTTTGAGGATTTGACCATTGGATCCACTTCAACAAACTTCAGCTTCTTACTTAGAATCTCAAGAGTTCTCATATATTCGTCATTAACCTGGATAAGAGTTCTACTATTAGAATGTCATGTGGCTACGAAATAACATGTGAAGCATAATAAAATTTGTCACTCAGTAGGCTAAACACAAAGTAACGTGTAGTCGTGTGCCATATCCTGAGTAGATTTGAGGGTTTAAGCTACACCTCAAACATATGTTATGATACCCATCTTTTCCTATACATTATTCAAGACACTGTAAACATTTATAACCCCTATTTTCAATTGCCTTCAAAAATGTTATATAGGAGTAGGATACCATGGGAAAACTTGAGGAAGATGACTGATGTGAGCAAGTTTCAAACTGCAATAATATAAACCATGTTTGGAAAATAAAAACAAAGATGTTGCACAAAAATACCTCTCCATCGACTATTATGTCTACCATCCTTGGCGGGACAATAATATCTTCAACAAATCTTGACAATTTTAATTCCGCCACCTGTAAAAATCATACCCATGTTACCAGGATGAATATACAGCATGGAAGAAAGTTGAGAAAACACCAAAAGAAAAAAAACTGATAGTCAAAATAAGATCATTTACTCAATGGATGTGAGGAAATTTTGCTTGCCAGCCGTGAGCCGACAAGCATCATTCAGAGCAAGAATAATGAACTGAGGCATGCCCAAAGAACAAATTAATAAGAAGACACCTAAAAATAATTCCATTTATCCTCCTAAGCCTGTCAAGGAAAAGTGTTTCCTCAATGTACTGCTAAACCACCCCAGCTAAATTAGTGCCACCCCGTATTCACGCATGTATTATCTCCCATTCTCAACACAAATAAACACCAACAATAATAAACTCGTCAAGTAACAATTTTAGTGCACATCGTATAACACTAGAAATCATGAAAATACTTCAAAAAAAGACTGGAGAATTGATGTAGCCCAAGGCAACTAGGGGTGCATCCGATGGGTATTCCAAAATACACTAAGGAGAATTCGAGTGACCTAAAATAATAAGAATCCAAAATTTTGGGTTTGGATAGGGAGAATTCAATGACTTCTAGAGCAGTCTGGACATATCAGAAAATCAATAGTGCAAACACTTTGATGATCCAAAAACGATGATAGAAATAAAGTGTTGGACAAGTCCACACCCTTGGATTGATCTCAAAGATCTCTCCAAGATGAAGAAAGATTCAACACCCTTGCACTAGAATCAGCACTAGCAAGCAGATAGAAAATTCTGCTGTATAATTGACAAAAGCTCTCTCTCTCTCTCTGAGTAACATATGTATATATAGGGGAAGGATATAGCCATTTAACCCCAATTAGACTCTAAGCTTAACTTGGAATCAGTGTAGTAAAGGCGTCTAGGCGATGCCTAGGCGATTAGCCCCGGCTAGGCGAGGCGTTGCCTAGGCGATAAATTTAATATAAATATATATATAATTATATATATATCACGTATATATATTATTATATATAACATCCAAAAGACCAAAACTCCACACCCACATTCCAAAAAAACATAAAATAAAAGTCTATTACAATCATTCATCACATAACCAAAGACGTGTTGCTATAGTGGAGTATTAAACACTTCAAAATCTGGGCCAAATACCTAAATTCGTGTCACTGTCCATGTATAATATTAGGCAGAGCCCCCCTGCGATTGCCCGGGGGGGTGGTAGGGGGGCAGCGCCCCCCTGCGACGCATAAAGGCCCAGATTGCGTTGAAAACGATATTTTTAGTGAAAAAAAATGATATTTTTAGTGAAAAAAACGATTTAGAATCTTGTTACTTCTTTATTACATATTTTTTTTAATTTTTTCCTATTTATTGGGATTTAAAAAAAAAAAATTACTGGGTTCGACCGCCTAGAGGGGCGCCTAGGCGGTTGAGGCCCAAAATCACCTAGGCGACGCCTTGACTACACTGCTTGGAATGAGTTGGAAATAAAGGAAGACCTTCTAAGAAAACAGAATTCTGACTTTAGACAAAAGCCAACAGATAAACAACTCTAAACTCAAAGCTACATAATTGCTAAGAAAATACCCAAAATAATGACAATTTGAAACTAACCAAAATTACTAAACTGACACTCATTTGGGAGATATTTGATTTTAACCTTCCTTTCCAACTAAAGCTGCTGCCCCCCTAGGTTTTTAAAAACCCCTACCCTGGGGTTGGGTTATTTGGACAAGGTGGGGCCATGTGGAACCCACATACATGATTTCAGACCCTTTTCATTCTTGTGAAAAGGGGTCATAAAACCCATAGGCTTTGGACCTTGATTCCTATCAATCCTCCATAGCTTGAAAAAACTTGACTCCGACAAATTTAGATACAGGCATACAGATATCTCCCATAAAGATCAGGATCTAGCTTTTGGAAATCAACTGCAGTAATCCATGTACTTTCTGAAATTGGTCTATCTTGCCATTTGACCAAGAACTTATGCTATCCGCCTGTCCTCAATAAGTTAGAGAAACAAGTTGATCTTCAAGAACATCGCTAATATCTTTTCAAGCCACATCCAGTACTCCAAGCGCGTGCTCTTCATCATTTTCATCCTGGTGATAACCATGTAAAGTGTCAAGTCCTTTATATTAGAGATTGCTTCAGGTAATTCCAATATATATGTGCTAGACCCAAGTCTCTTCAATATAGTATATGGCCCTGCTCTCCTTGAATGCTGCTTCTGAAATGTCCCCAAGGAAACTTTTCTAGTCTCAGAAGAATCATAATATTGTCTCCCGCTTTGAACTCTGCAACTCTTCTATGAGCATTAGCATCTGTTTAGTATTGTTCATTTACTCTAGGCTCTCTTTCTTCTAACAACTTAATGAACGTCATGAATATGCTTTGCAAAATCAGAGACCTTGTTGCTTATTATCCTATCCACCGATTTCTCTACAAGATCAACAGGTTGTCTTAGTTTGAGACCATAGTTACCAAACCGAGAAGCGAAAGAGAGAAGCAAGAAGTGAAGCTCAAAAAATCCTTAAGAAATGGGAAGCGAGAAACATATAAAAGTGTCTCATTCTAATTATATTAGGATGACCAATCATACCTTAATTGTTATCTTACATGAGATATTTGTGGAGAAGTAGGCGTCATACAACCTTTAGTTGCTTAAGATCTATGTCGCAGGCTTTAGACTCAAGTCTATCTAATTACTTCCTAGATATATAGCCCCCCTTTGACCACTAAATGGGACCTGGTGGAAGTGAGCGGAAGTGAGTCTGGGAAACAAGCTTCCCACCTTTTACAAAGCTTCCCTGCAACTATGCTTGAGACCCTTCACACCTTCAAATGGTGACTACTTGTAGACTTGTTCATTGAACTATTGTAGCCAAATTCCCTTGTGAATAAAGTCAAATTCCATGATTGCACCCTTTCTGCTAAGACTTTTCAACAAATTCCCCAAACTTTTATTGACAACAGTTGTCAGTCCATTGGTCTGTAGATGATACATGCTTAAGAACTTTAGCTTTATGTTCATAAGATGACAAAGGGTCTTCTAGAAATAACTCATGAACTTAACATCTCGATCTAAAATAACCGTCTTCTGCAATTCATACTATCTTTACAACTTCCTTGAAAATAGCACTGCGATCTTTGATGCGTCTAATGTCTTTCAACATGGAATAAAGTGCCAGTTTTCAAAATCTATCCACCACCACAATAATTGAATCAAAACCTCTTGCAGTCTTCGGAAGTCTCAAGATGAAGTCCATACCAAGATCTTCTCATGATATATGAGGTACTGTGTATAGACTACCCATATTCTGCTTCTGAACTTTCGACAGTTGGCAAACTCAACATTACTGGATGATTTTACGTCTTGCCTAAGCCGCGACTAATATAAATGATCTTACACTAGAGTAGTGGTCTTTTCACGCCCAAAGTGTCCTGCTAATCGATCGAGTGTAATTCCCAAACCACAAAATCTCAAATGGGAGTCTTTGCCAAACATAGATGAGTACCATAAAACAAATACTCATCTTCAAGACTGTACTTGATACATGAAGAACCCGAACCAGATTGCAATGCAGCATAGATTTGACCAAATTTTTTTTTTTTTTTTTATGAATGGTAAGTAGCAGATATCATATAAATCAGAGAGCAATACAACAGTTCACAGAGATGTAAACTCAAGTAAAACTAAACGTAACTAGCAAGGGAGTAAAAACAGCAAGAGAAGCAAAAGCCTGATACAGAGGCTCACTCCTCACACTAGCAACAATATCTTTATTAACGAGGTACTCCTCCTTCAGTTCTTCAAATCATGTTGCCTTCATAGACATAGTAGTTAATAAGGCAACGTTTCAACTGAGGGCATTTGTTGCCTTGAGCTCAACTCCTAAACGATGTTTAAGAACAAAGGTGAACTCTTGCAAATAAGCACTCCATTTCACATGCTTGGCACTTAACTTCTTCTAAGCATTCAAAGATTTCAATGATTCGTGATCTGAGAACAAACTTCTTCGTAATCAAGTAATGTCACCAATGTCTAAGTGTCTGTACTCTGTACCACTACATAGATTCCATGGTCGTAGGTAGGATACTTCTGCCTCGTTTTGTTGAGCTTCTCACTAAAGTAAGCAAAATGATGTCGATATTGGCTGAGGACTCCTATTCCTACATGAGATGCATTGCAACCTACTTCAAAGACTTTGTTGAATCTCGCAACTGTAATACTGGAGCTTCAATTATTTGAACCTTGTTCTCCTCAAGGGCCTTGGTTGCAGCTTTGGTCCATTAAAATGCTCCCTTCTTTAGGCACTCTGTGATTGGAGCCATATTGGAGCTGAAATTCTTAATGAAACATCAAGTCGTCAACAAAAAGTGGCCCATAGAAGCTACAGAATTCCAGATAGTAAAAGGCATCGGCTAGTCAAGAATGGCTTCCATTTTCTCTAGATCTACCTGGACAAGTTAGATGAAATAAGAAATCCCACGAACTTGATTTGACGTAAGGTGCACTTCTTAGATTGATATATAACTCTTCTTGTCATAGAATCCACATAATTTGCTTGATATGATTCATATGTTCGCCCCAGTTCTGACTGTATACCAAGATGTCAAAACAATACTAATAAGATATCGTCGAAATATACAACCACAAACTTTCCAATAAATGGACGAAGTTCCTGAGCCATTATTCCCATGAGAGTTCTTGGTGTTAGTCAATACAGAAGGCATCACTAACCATTCATACAAATGATCATTTGTCTTGAATGCCATTTTCCATTCATCCCCTCAGCGTACTCTAATCTGATGGTATCAATCTTGGGGAAGGTGACTGATTCTAACACCATATGCAACATATCATCAAGCCACAGTATTGAAAACATGCACTCGATAGTAATTTTGTTGATAACCATGTTGTCAACACAGATGAACTTCCAAATTACTTTGGTACCAAAAATATTGACACCACACACAAACTCAAACATCCTTGAATAAACCCTTAGTTGACCAAGTCATCAACTTGCCTTTTCAATTAAACATGTTCCGCAGATTCACCCAAAAAGCTAGTAAATTGAGCAAAATTCATCATGGCAACAAATCAATTGCGTATTGAAGCTCATTTGGGAGTTCCTCTCCTGTAAAGTCTATAAATTAGACAAGAGCTTCATTATCTCTAGAGCAAATCTGGCGCCTTCTTGTCATCAGTGGGTCACACTTCCCAAGTGATCAAACCATACACAACACCCTGTTCCATGCTTTCTTCCATAAATTTCTTTGGAGTTTAACACATTAAAGGCTTCTAATGCGTTGTAGGCTCAACTAGGGACACCTCATCTCACATTGGCATCAATTTAGTCTTACATCCCTTATACTAAAATGTATATGTATTAGCTTCCCCATCATGTTGCACTTTCTGTCGTAGAGCTATGGTCTTCCTGACAGGATGTGTGCAACCTTTACACGAATCAAATCACACCCAACCAAGACTTCATATCTCTTTCCAATAGGAAATGTGATCATGCATCACCTTGCCACTAATGTGATGCTTGCACCAATGACTTTAGCCTTCAAAAAGCTCATGGGAAATAACACTAATGTCGCTGCCCACATAAATATGAAGCTTCACTACTTGGTCCTCATGTCGTACATTAGTGTGAAAAATGCTAGCATGAAACTAATCCTCTTTGATAGCCTCTCTCAAAGCTGTCTAGATACGTCAAACTATAATGGTGATCGCATGCTTACATAGAATAGCCTCATCCGTCTCGGAAGCTTCATCATCTTCCTGCTCCTTTTGAGTTTCTTCTTCATCTTGACCTCTTGACAAAGGATAAGGTTTCTTTTAAGACACATAGTAGAGACTAGAGATGCGACCTCTACCACCGCACTTGTAACACTTTGTTCTGTGTGTCATGCCAAGCGGATGCTCCTGCTAGGCTCTGGTTCTTGTTTTCAATGGTTGGTGATAGTCTAGGCACATTAGACCTGTTAGCAGTAGGATTGAGTGTTGGTCGTGAAGGACCCGCACCAACAGTTCTATAGGTAGTATTCTCCATTGATTGGTAACCAAAACATTTTATAACACCCCTTATGTTCACCAAAAGCCGGTAGATAAAGGAAAAGGAAAATAAAAGATTCAAAAGTCAGTCAAAGAATTAATAATAATAATAAATCAAAGAATTTATTTGACTTTCTCATGATGTTTTGGGTTTATGTTCAAACTATGGATGAACTTCATAGTTCATTCACATTTCATATGGCTGCATGGAATGAGCTATCCATTACTTGGTTTAATTAATAGATATGAATGAAAGCTTTTGGATGGTTTTTTTTAAGATTTGATTACCTTGCCTACAACCACTCAAAATTACCCAGGAATACAATCTACTCATTGTGTAAAGAAAGTGCGCATCATCAGCATTAAAGAGATCCATGATCCAAGTCTGTTTTTAAGAACTAAAAACAAACTATAACAACACTTTTTTATACAGTTGATACCTTGCGATTCTTCAGCTTCAGACCCATATCCATGGACTTCTCCTGAAGACTTTTTATTTCTGAACTTATAGAACCAATCTCATCCTAGCACAAGATTTCCTCAGATATTAATAATCTTACAACAAGAAATTCAATTACAATAAAAAAATATTCCATTAAAAGAAAACAACTAATCTCATTTGGATATAAGAAATATGGAGTTAAGCATCAAAAGAAAGAACCAGCAGTTCTTATTCTACATAATGAAATCAAAGTGATGCAAGGAGAAGATAACAAAGATAACCAATATCATTGAGCATGCATACATAAGACAACCAATAATAGAATCACTGATTTAGAAATTAGTGTTTAAGTTAGAGATATCATGTGTTTTATCACTAAACGTACAAAAACAATCAACGCTTCTTCCCATGCTTAACATGTAACAGTATTAATAGTATAGTTGATTAGTCAGGAGTAACAGGAAGTTAGGCTAAAAATCAAGATCACGTCTCTGCAGTTCCATTTTGTGCATCAGCGAGTAATAAAGCCAGAATCTTTGGGGAGTGAGGTCAGGGGCGGAGCCAGGAATTTACTGTAGGGGGCACATTTGGTTTAAGGGATGGGGGTTCGGGGGCGAAGCCCCGAAAAAAAAATTGACGACTAAGTTTGTGGGTCATTTCATCCATATATTTTGTACATATCCTACACGTATTGTTTCTCCTTGTTTATGGGAGCAGTTGTCCTATCCTACACATATTGTTTCTCCTTGTTTAAGTTGTCCCCTTGCTCTATGGCAATGCCCTATTCAGAATTCACTAATATAATATATTTCTTTGAAAAGTTCAGAGCAGTTGTCCACTTGTTCAATGAATATTCCCTATTAATAATTAACAAAATAGTTAAAGATTTTTTTTTTTTTGAAAATTCAATAGGACAGCTACCCCATGACCAAAACGCTTTTCACTCTAATTAACAACTTTAACGTTTTAGAGTTAATATTCTCTACTAAAAACCAAGGTTAGGTGGTTGAACCCTAAGGGTTAGGGAATCTTAATCACAATCAAGGGGTACTAAAAGGGATATGTGCTGACCTGTGGGTTGTAACCGACTCCAAGGAGTCTAGTTATAGCAGTAGAGGATTCTAAATCCTTAGTAAACTATATTTTAAAAAAAAATTCAAAAACCGAGGGCACCACCTGAGAACGAATCATAGCCAAGCACGAATAAACTCGGGGAGAGTTCAATCACACCCACAGGCCAATACGTGTCTCTTTTAACCCCTATTAACTATGGTTAAGATTTACTAACCCCTAAGGTTCACTAATATAACCTTAGTTTTTAGAAAGAAAAAAATATATTAAACTCTACTTAAGGATTTTTAACCCTTAAAGTTAATATTAAAAAAAAAAATTAAGCTATATTGTCAAACCCCAAAGGTTAGTGAATCTTAACCACGGTTAATAGGAGTTAAAAGAGACACATGTTGGCCCGTGGGTGCAATTGAACTCTCTCCGAGTTCAGGTTGTGATTAGATCTCCATCCACCTCCATGCCCACGCTCTGCCATATACACAATACATATAAAAAAAAAAATCAAAAGTTTAGCTGGGATAAGTGCACCCCCCCCCCCCCCCCCCCCCCCGGCTCCACCCCTGAGTGAGGTAGATTTCTATCAAATTCTAAGTAGTTTGATCGGGTATGCAGTTAGTGATTAATACATCTTTTTACCCCCGAGTGACGCGCCAAGGTTTACGTGTAGCAATAGTAGTATTTGTTGTCTTGAATGGTCAGAAAAGACAGGAATTTTACAAGCTATAACTGTTCAAGAACTAAAACAATCATTAAAAATAGTGAATTAGTTCAACCCCTTCTCAAAAATACACATCACCCACAGGCTACAAGTACAATCACCATTCTTTCATCACTAACTGCAATTGAAACATGTATTTCGATGCAAGCCCATAGAAGTAAAAGAAATGTTAAAAAGAGTAGGTGTTATGATACCTGAAATCCACTTAGAAGGGTTTCCATTTGTGATAAAATGCTATCGCAGTCACGAATTTGATCATGAAGGCAGACTAGATTATCACTTTCTTTTATATAATCCTACATAATTAAAACAGCAGACGAACATTAAATGTATATAAATAAATTGCAGAATTGTTGTAAAAACAAAAAAAAAAAAAACTCAAACAACAACCACTAGAAAAGCAGTTATTCCATGTATAACTCGTACTAAATGACTAATGACAAACTACTATTTCTATTAAACCTCAACATTACTTTAGGATGATGGGCTCATAACATTATCAATATAGACTGAAACAATTCTTATGAAAAGAAGAGCTGCACACAGTTCAATTCTATCTTGTTGCTCAATTTCCAAATGGTTAGTTATAGTAAAGTAAGGGATGAAATTGTGAATTGAGAACAGCAAACAAACCAAACTTAATTCTTATCATTATAATGAAGGAAACAGAGGCTTCATTTATCCAATAACCAGGTGTCACGTAGCTGACAATCAATGTTATCAAAGACACTCGCCTAGTTGCTAATGCAAGCAACCAAACTCATAGGTGAGCATGTTTCAGTTTCTTTTTATCTTTTTTGGTCTATATGGTTCTTCCTAAAGGTTTTGATGATAGACAAAGGAGGGAGGATTTGTGCTTTTGTCTCGACATCGTTTTTTGCATTATGGTCAACACCTGTCCGAAGGGTTATTTCTCCAGCTTTAGAGGGCTTCGCCAGGGATGCCCTCTGTCGCTTCTCTTGTTCATTGTGGTCGCCGAGAACCTAAGCAAGATCATGGTGGGACTGGAAGATCTTAGATGTTATGTGGCTTTCCAGGTTGGGAAAGAAGAGTTGAAGAACACACCTCCAGGACGCAGATGACATTTTGCTTTCCATCGGTGCCTCTACGAAGCAGGTGGCAATCATAAGAGCTGTCTTTAGGTGCTTTGAGGGGGTACCCGATCTGCACATCAACCTTGCCAAAAGCACCCTTATTGGCGTGGACTAAGCAGAGGAAGGGCCATTTGCAGGGATGGACTCCCTCTTGACTTGATGCCTTCAGCCAAGGGCATGGTGATTGAGAAGCTTGAGAGGAGAAAAGATTTTTTCCTGCTGAAGAAAAAAATTTTGACCATTGGAGGGACTTGGGAGGACAACTTGATTAAGAGAGTCCTTGGCAAGGATTTAAAAAGTGGTTTCAGATACTGTATGGGTCAATACCGAAACCGTTACGTAATGGTGTCACCATAACGTAAGTACGTAACGACAGTTCGAAACCATATCGATCTCTCAACTTTTTGGAAAAAATCTTAACACGTTAAAAAAAAACTCAAAAATGTAGAACTTTAGGAAAATGTGTAATATTGTTGTACCAAATCTAACACAACGTCACCATTATCAGTACATGTTTACTGAAAAAAACTAAAATAATAAGCCAGTAGTATACTATAAATACTGAAATACAGAAATATAACACAATAAAACTTGGAGGCACATATATGCCTAGTGACACAGAATTACGAGCTTCCTAGTAGCCATAGGTATCATCGTCATCTCCATCCCTGCCAGGTGGAGTATAGGGCTGGTGATATGAGAACGGACCACCAAAATAGTCAATTGCAGATTGCTGTGACGGCACGGCCAACGACCCTGCCTCCGACCCATATCCAAAGTGCTGCAGTAGCTCATATAAGCTTTGCGGCAGGGTGGGTATTCATAACCATGAGCTCCATACTGGGTTGCAGGCTATCCATAACCTCCAAACTAGTGTCATCCCATCCCATATGCATATCCATCCATATACTCTAAAGCTTTTTTTTGGGGGATTGAAGAAATTGAAAATGAATGACCAAAATATGGGGAGATGAGAAAAGTGAGTGAAAGAAGGGAAAGAGGGTTTTATTCTATATGCCGGCCTTTACGCTACAGTTACATAACGCCCAAATGGCCGTTACTTTTTATCGGTAATCAAACATTATATATACATATATATATATGGGTGAATAGGTTACAGACTTACAGTAACTACAATAGAGTAAATTTATCGCTATGAGAGTTTACTGGGAAGTAAACTCAGAGACATTGGAAATGCTAAGCAGCCTAACATAAAAAGGAGCCCCTTATGACAAAATAAAAGGAAGACTCTTAAACTACTAAATTGTTGGCCTAAGGACTACATACAGTTTGGCATTTAGGAGACTCAGGTGTATGAACGTGGCATTGCTAGGGAAATAACTTTGGCATTTCAACTCTGAGGTCAGGGGCATTGCGAAGGAAGGTAGTAGAGACCAAATTTGAGACCTCCAAGAAGAATTGGGACCCTAATCAAGTCTCTAACTCATACGGGGTTTGAGTGGAAAGAAATCAAGCATAGTAACAGATTTCTCAAATAGTTCCCGAATTATTCACGAACTATTCTTTTTAAAGGGGTAAAGTTTAAAAATACGATTTTTATCAACTTAAGAATAATTTGTCAGTTCGCAAATAATTCGCGGGCATAGTAACAAATTTCTCAAATAGTTCCCGAATTATTCACGAACTATTCTTTTTTAAGGGGTGAAGTTAAAAATACGATTTTTTACAAACTTAAGAATAATTTGTCAATTCACAAACTACCAACTTATTCCAAAATGATCTCAAACTTATCCCGAAGGGAATTTCTCACAAATTATTTGTTCACACTTATTCGGAATTCTAAAATAAGAATGAGAATAAAATAGACTTTCTATTATCAATAGGGTTATTACCAATAACCCGACTTATTTCGCACTGAGAAATCCCCATTTCGCACTCATATATTGGTTCTATGATTCTATCTTATTTTTTCCCGATTCTATAAATCACTTAATTGCTTACGTAATCTAAGTTGCATATACAAACATTCTTCTTCTTTTTGAAGTTACATAAGGCTTTTTTTTTTAATCGGTAATCAAGAGCAAATTTATATATAGATGAGAAAAGCAAATACAGTCATAGAAATGCAGATCCAGAAGAGTTTACAAGTGGAAAAATCTAAATCGACCCGGTGGTAACAAAGAATCCAATCCCATAAGCTTAGATTATGACCCCTAAAGTTCCACCCTCATTTTCACCCTTCCGCCAAATGGAACACCATTCCAAAACAAGTTAGCGAGAGCGATAAAAGATGTGGGAGAGAGAAGACGGAGAGTTCTCAAATACTCTCCTATTCCTCTCTTTCCAAAGAGACCAGGCAACAGCACCAGGAAGGATCAACCAAATTGCCTTTCGAGCCCCATCCACTTACCAAACCTAGCAGGAAATGCAGGATAGGAAGTCCTGCAAGGAAAAAGGGAAGACCCAAGCCACCCCTACTCGAGAGAGGAAATATCCCCAAATTTCCCTCGCGACAAGGAAATGCAAAAGCAAATGGACCACAGACTCTTCTGTTTGCAGGCATAGAAAGCACCGATTAGCAATACTCCACCTTCTACTTTTCAAATGTTCACATGTTAGAATTTTATTCGATGTTGTATTCTAAAGGAAGAAAGATACCTTCGTCGGAATGCCTAGAGTCCAAACCACTCTGTGAGGAAAAGGAACAGACAATGTAAACTCTAATGATTGTACGAGGGATCGAACAGAGAATCACCCATTGTTGCCTTTGGTCCACAATCTAACATCTTTGCCCTGAGGATCCACGGGGTAAGAGACAAGACACACTAGTAGCCTACACATAGCCTCAATTTCCCAGTCATTCAAAGCTCTGTGAAACTTGGGACACCAAACCACTCCGGCCTCACTTACCTGAACATAGTCCCTGACTAAAGCATCCTTATGCTTTGCTAGAAGGAAGAGGCTACTAAATGTATCATGGAGTTTGACAGGGCCGCACCACTCATCCTTCCAAAATCTAACCTCCGCTCCACTACCCACCTTAAATCTAAAGTTAGGCAAGACTAAGTTGACCACGGACATGATCCCTTTTCATAACCCTGCCCCATATGGACCTTTGACCCCCTTTGGACACCAACACGAGAGCTCCCCAAACCTAGCCACGATAACCGCCCGCCATAAACTAACCCCCCTCCTCAAATCTCCAGACTCATTTCCCTAACAGTGCCTTCTTGATTAGACGAAGAGATTTAATGTGGATACCCCTCCAATTTTTGGCCGACAAATCTTCCACGCCACCAAGTGGTATTTGAAACTATCCCTCTTTCCTCTCTAGAGAAAATTCTGCTGCAATTTCTCCAGAGGCTGCTATGGACTGGGGAATCGTAAGGATAAACATAAAATATGTAGGAAGGTTGTTTAGGCTGATTTTACTCAGGGTCAACTTCCCACCTTTAGAGAGGAGGGATGATTTCCAGCCGGACAACCTTTTCGAGAATCTTTCCAATACTGGGGCCCACGCTGATTTAGCTTTAAAGCTTGCCCCAAGAGGTGTTCCTAGGTATGTGGATGGGAGCGATGCTACTCGGCATCCGAGACAATCAATAAGCTGAGTCATGTTCAGTGTCCTCCCTACGGGTAAAATCTCTAATTTTACTAAGTTAACTCTCAATCTCGAAACAACAAAATAGACATCTAAGGTTGACCAAATTTGTACACGTCGCATCACAAAATATCAAGGTGTCATCCCCAAATTGCAAATGAGAGATGCGTAGGGAGTCCTTGCCTATAGTATTACCGTAAAAAATCGGCCCATCAGCTTTCGAAAGCATCCTACTCAAGGCTTCTAAGACCATGATGAAGAGGAAGGGAGAAAGAGGGTCCCCCTGTCTAAGGCCCCGGGAACTTGGAAAGAAACCCTCGGGACTCCCATTAATCAAAATTGAATAGGATACCGTAGAAATACACACCTTCATCCAATGTCACCAAATCGCCCCAAACCCCATCCTTTCCATAACATAGTCTAGGAACTCCCAATTTACGTGATTGTAAGCCTTTTCCAAGTCAATCTTGCACACGAGGCCCGGGATTTTGAACTTTAGCCGCTCATCGATGCACTTATTGGCTATAAGGATTTCGTCTAAAATGTCTTCCTCCACAAAAGCACCATGTTGGGCTTAAATGATAGTGGTCATCACCCCCTGAGCCTTTCTGCCAACACCTTTGATAGTATTTTGTAAATGTTACTCACCAGGCTAATCGAACGGAAGTCCTTAAGATCTGTTGCCCCACTTTTCTTAGGGATCAAAACAACAAAAGTGCAATTAAGCACTTTATTGAAGCTCCCTCAGTCGAAAAGCTCTTTCATGACTGCCAAAACATCGGCCCCAACAAGCTCTATAGAATTCAATGGTGAAGCCATCTGGGCGAGGGGCCTTATCCCCCATTAATCCTTGGATGGCCCGCAATACTTCTCCTAAAACGGGCACTCCAACATTTCCTTTTGCTTCTGGGACAGAGAGGCAAACGAAAGCCCATCTACCTTAGGGCGCCAAGTTTCTCGCTCCCTATATAGATCTTGATAGAACGAGATCCCACTTTCCTCAATCTCAGACGGCCCCTCCTTCCAAATCCCAGCCACCTTCAACTTAGATATGAAATTGGTTTTCCGGTGGGAGTTGGCCACCCTATTTTAATTTTATCAATAAGCAAGCATCATATGGAAGAACTTGGTGTTTTATCCCCTTCTTTGAGTCAGCGAACCCGTGCTTTTTGTTTCCAATTGATCTATCCATTCGCAAAACCTTAGCATATTCTAGTTTCTTAGCCTCCTTGGCACCGCTGGTCACTGGTGAGATTGCTTGAATCCTCTAATTCATCAAACTCACTAATTTCTTTTAGGAGGGTAGCCAACATAGTCTGAACATTTCCGAATATCTCTTTGTACCAAACCTTGAGCCTAGCTTTGAGTCATTTCAGCTTTAAGCCAAAGCGAGTGGTCATAGGGCCCCAGACATGCTCAGAATTCCAAGTGTTTTTCACCACTTCTTGGAATCGTTCATCCTCTAACCACATATTCTCAAATCTGAACGGAGTGGGGGCCCCTCGAAAACATCCGGATCTCAGGCTGATTGGGAAATGGTCTGACGTGGGTCGTGGAAAGGACTCCTGAAAGCAGTCAGGGAATAAACACTCCCAATCCATGGGCACAAGGAATTTGTCTAACCTACTTGCAACCATGCTCGACGACCATGTGAATCTCACTCCTTTCATCTGGTAGTCAATAAGACTATGACGGTTGATAAAATTCCTGAATCTTCTCATTTTTGTGGTGGTTGAACACCCTCCTTTTTTTCACTCGAGAAACAGATACTGTTGAAATCCCCACCTAAGCACCAGGGAGCTTCCCATCTAACGCTCACATCTTCCAATTTGAGCCAGAAACGCTCGTCGTCAGACTTGCCTGATGGACCATAAACCCCCGTGAATATCCATGTTGCCTCTTCTCCAATAATCCTACACCGAATCGAAACATAAGACTTGACTAAGCCTTATGTAATTTTTCCTTAAGTTTGCTTATTTACCTAGTGTTTGTCTTTTAAGTAAGATAAGTGTAACATAATAAGAGATGTCAATTCATCCGAATTGGTAGATAGATTAGTTGGTATCACGTTCTTATTTTTTTATAATTATTCAATTTTATTTTTTATTTTTCAAACTCATCCCAAACTCATCCTAAATTTACCGAATTTTGCCAATTTTTTGCGAACTTAACCCCTGCCGAATAATTCCTGAATACAAACTTTGTTACTATGGGATCATGAAGGTGAAAGAGCAGTTTTAGAGCACATTAAATTTGTGACAAGCAATGGAAGTAGGACCCGTTTTTGGGAGAATGATTGGAGTGGGGCTAGGAGGCTTTGTAAGGTTTTCCCCAATCTACATAGACTCACTCCATTCAAAGGCATTTTGATTTTCAATATGTTTGATAGGAGAACAAGAGATGTGTTTGGAGTTTGGACACCTATTTTTGACAAAAACCTTGAAGCATAGAGGTGGATGAGTGTTTGTAGTATCTTCATAAGTTGAACGTGATCGAGATTAATTCAAATATAGACAACAACCATATCTGGAAGGGAAATATCAAGGGGCTCTCTTCACTACTACAGACTTCAAAATGCCATATGTTTTTAGAAGGAAAATGAGGAATAAGTAAAAAGAGCTCAATTTGGGCGCATTTGGAAGGCTTTGTTCCCTCCCTAAGTGCAAGCATTCACCTAGATGGTTGTGTTGGACAAGATTCTTACCACCGACCACCTAAGGAAACGAGGTATGGCAGCCCCAGACATGTGTCATAATGCGGGAGAAAATGTGAGTCACTTATTCATTGCTCCTCAACCTGGGTCGCCTAGAATTTCTTTTTTTCCCAGCTTGCAGTTTTTTGGGAACTTCCTAAGGAATTGGGAACATATTCCTCAGTTAGCCAAAAGGTGCCTTTGGCAAGAGCGGGAACATTCTTTGGAACAGACTACTATATTAGATCTGTTGGGCATTTGGAGACTAAAGAAACCTTTGGACCTTCAAGGACTTGCATAGTTTAAAATACTATACGGGCGGGTTTGGTACTAATTGGCACGCTGGAACTAAAAAAAATGCCCTATATCGACGCCGTATTGGCTCGTATCGGAGGTATCAAGTCAATACGGGCCCGATATGCACAATATTCAGTTTATTTTATTTTTCTCTCCTTCCAGTTACACTAGGATCCACAGCACAAACCCGATACGCACAACTTCTTTTAATTTTCTTTCATTTACTTGAGATATTTTTTTGTATAAATAAGGCTATACCCCATCCGAATTCAATAAAAATTATCCTATATCTAAATTCCTAGAATCAAATTTTCAACTTTTAAATGGTAAGGTATTTCTCAAATATTAAAATTTCATAAATTTTACTATATCAAAACATTACCAAAATCCGACGCAAAAATGTCTCATGTTTTAGTATTAAAAAATATTTTCATCTACAACGTCAAAAAATTAACTAACTGTATAACAGTTCAGCATAAAAAGACTTACATTCAAGCTTATAATTTATAGTTGTAATTCAATACATTCTTATTTAACTCATTGAATGTAAGGTTTTAATATCTAGATTGTATTTCCTATACTTGGCTAAGTGACTATGGTTTGTATTTTCATACTTGTTTATCAGCACGCATGCCTTTTTTATTTTATAAAATTCTTATCTCTTATATGTATGGTTATAAATGTAGTTGGAGGCCTTCATTTAGTTTATTTTTAGCTTATATTTGCATTAAAAGAGTTTTTATGTATGGTATCCAAGTTTTTCCTTGCATATCGAAGCTTTTTTAACGTATCTAGATTTTTTTCTATTGTATCCGTCAGATATGTATCTTGCTTTGGACTTACGGATACGGCACCCGATACCGATACTTTGAACCACGAGGACTTGTAGTCCTTGTTGCCCAAGCTCAGTTCATCCATATGGTGGAATTTGATCAATTGGGCAACACCTATGGAGGAATTTTTGGCAATTCATAGTTCTTATGAATATTCTGCTTTATTTGGTCTATTGGGCATTTGGAGAGAAAGAAACCTTAGGACCTTAGAGGATTAGTAGTCCTCATTGTCCAAGCTCTGCTCATCCATATGGTAGAGTTTGATCAATTGGGCAGCACCTATGGAGGACTTTTTTGGGAATTCATAGCTCTAGTTTTTTTTTTCTGGTAGTTAGAGTTTTTTTTTCAACTCTCAATTCATATTTTGGTCTTTTCTAGGGATTTTCTCATTCTACTTATTTCCTATAAATCTCTTTTCTCTTGATACAAAAAAAATCTCATTATTCATAATAATAAGAAAAGATACAATAGTACCACAAAATCAAGCTTCTAACTCGAGAACTCCTTTAAGAATGATGATCATCTCGGAAAAAAAATAACCCATGATGTAAACCTATTATCACAGGATAACCATTTTTCTCACTCATCATTAATATTTTTTATGGTAGTTTATCGCCCATCATATATGTACTTGATGATAACCACATATTTTACTTTGAACTCCTTCCGTCCCTAAGATCCACCAGAATAATTCTCTATGAATTATATCATATGGTCCCAACGCCTTTTAAATCTTTATAAAACCATAGCGTTTTTCACTTCAATTACCAATTTCTACAAAAATAACAATGTTCTTTAGTCTACAAGGAGTTAGCCTCTCCTTATACCGAAGCCTTGGGTGCAGTCTTCATTAAGCAACTTGCAAAAATATCCTCTCTGCTTACCATTAATCTTTCATCCTTCACCCAAACTCTCTAGGCATATCTCTTAATACACCCAGACTCTCTAGAATGAATTTGGGAATATATTTCTCCTGACTCTCAATAAGAAGGCATGTTTTGCCAATTGTTTTGAGAGAATAGCTGAGAGGGTTTTATGGTTCCCTAGGTTGAGGAGCTGAATGGGAGGTTGAAGAAATAGAACATCATTCAGTCATTTCCAGGAGTCCTATCCTCGTCCTTACCTCAGAGAAGCTAAGATCTGGTCCAAGGTCAACAATGGTCAGTTTTCGGTGAAATTTTTTATGTGGTCGTTTTTGTAAGAGTTTGCCTCCACTTTTCCACATCGGGCTGTTTGGAACCCAGATATTCCGTCTAGTGTATCTTTTTTCTTATGGGCTGCATCCTTAAAAAAATCCTTATGTGCGAACATCTGAAGTCTAGAGGTGGAGAATGGCTAGTCATTGTTTCTTGTGCCACCATACGGAGGAATCGGTTCGTGATTTGTTATTACATTGTTCCTAAGTTTCTAGTGTTTGGGGTTACTTAACTTCATAACTTGCGTCGGGATGAGTTGGGTCTTCCAATCATGGTTTAAAATATCGATACGTATCTATCGATATGAACCGATACGTATCCTATTTGGAGCTACCCGATACATTGGTACGCTGAAAAAAAAAAAACTCCACTGTATCGGGCCGATACAAGCCCGATACACTCGATACGAGGATTTTTCAATTAATTTTTTTTCTCCTTCCATTTACACTAAGATCCACAATACAAACTCAATACACACAACTTATTTACATAATATATTATTTAAGTAAATGATTTTAACTTAATTTTACTTTCATTTACTTTAGATATTAATATGTAAATAAGGTTATCCCCTGGTTATGATGCCCCAGCCCAGCCCTACTTATGAGAAGCCACTGGTTATGATGCCCCAGCCCAACCCTACTTATCAAGATTCAGGAGTCACTGGTTATGATGCCCAGTCCCAGTCTTCGACTGACAGTTATGGACAAATCACGACTCAGCAGCAGGCATATGTACAAATGTACATGAGCATGTATCGCACGATGATGACTTGGACACAGTGGTGTCATCGTGTCTGGACAACTTATAATGTATCACTCTACTCAATTCCTGATCTCACAATGATAGAGTATGAGTCGGCACGAAGCTCAATATGGTATTGAGCTTCTATCATGTATGTAACTTGATTTCTGAATACAAAAGGGTCTATGTATTTTCATATTTTTTATTTATGAATGCAAGTGAGATTCTATCACTTGGTTAAGTAACTATGGTTTGTATTTTCATACATATTTATCAATGCGCACGCCTTTTTTAACTTATAAATTTGTTAACTCTCATATGTATGATTATAAATGTAGTTGGAGGCTTTCATTTAGTTTGTTTTTAACTTATATTTGCATTAAAAGAAGTTTTATGCAAGGTATCCAAGTTTTTCCTTACGTATCCAAGCTCATTTTAGCGTATCCTGAATTTTTCCGCCGTATCCAACCGATACGATACCGATACGCCGATACGTATCCTATTTTGGACTTACCGATACAGCGACCGATACCAATATTTTGAACCATCCTTCCAATTTTCATTTTTGAACTTCTTATCTCATTGGCCTTGAAGGGTTTGGAGTTGTCCCAGGTTCTAATTTGGTCACTTCTTCCAAGGGCCGTCTCTTGGGCTATTTAGAAACAAAGGCATAATGGAGTTTTTTTAGGACAACACTATCTCCTCTTCGGTTTTTTTTTTTGGATCGATAAAGCAATGATTAAATGGTTGATTGTGTTTTGGTGTTCAATCTTTAGAGAGTGAGAGGAGTTGGATGCTCTACGTTGTTTATTGTAACTATAACTAGTATCTAGTATACCAAAAAATATAGCTCATCTTTTGTTTCTTTTTTCGAATCTCATCTGCATTTACTTTTCAGTAAACTCCCGAGAATTATTCTGTATTAACTCTTTATTTATTGGATTTTCTTATCATCAAGCAAAAAAATATGATTTAGGTCTCTAAATTTTCTTTACCTAATGTTTGCAAGTTATGGACATTTTTCTCCCTCCCACAAACCCAACTTATTGTATAGATCATCATATGCCTTATCTTTGGCTGTACTTATGGCTTATTTCGTGGTTACCCTCATATCTAGTTCTTTGCCAAGTCAAAAGGCTTCTTTTCTCTTACGGGTTTTTGGAACCTCGTCATCCCACCAACATGATTCTTTATGCATTTGATTGTTTTCCTTCATGTTTTCCCATATTTGTTCTTTCTAATTCTTCTTATAACACAACTGTCTATTTCATCCAACTCTGACCTTCTAAATTCCATGTCCCTTCCTTATCAGTTTATCTCTAAAAGCAACCACTTTGCCGCTTTTTGGTTCCACCACATTTGTTGAATAAGGCTTAATGAGCTATATTCGTATGGGCTTTGTCTTTATGTTATCTCTTATATAATGTATTGTGGGTCTACTATTAGTAGTTATTATATATTAACAATAGAACATTAGTGGAATATAAATAATAAAGTGTGTGAGAGAGATTATTAATCTCTCTCACTATTTTTCCCTACCTATCTCCTTCTCCTTCTTCCTCTCACTCTCAACTCCTAAACTCTCAAACCCTAACTTCCAATCCTAATAACCTCACAAAGAGCCAAAGGAAAGACTCACTGGACGAACTCAGAGTGCTGATGTCAGCATGACATCATGATGGCGTCAGTCATACGGTACAGACTGTTAGAATTGCGACTGATTTTTTTATCGTTCCATGTGATAGATTGTAATTTTCTGAAAATTGTGATTTTTTTTTTTTTGAGTTTTCTGAGATCCGGAGATGTATTTTTTCTGAATTTTCGTCAAAAATCAGGAAAAAAAATAAGTTCTGCTTGTTTAAATTGTGCGATTGATTTAGAAGTTTTTTGGAGACTCAAACCTATTGTGTTTGATCCATATGATAAATATTGACGGATTGAAACAAGTTTCATAAAGATTGGAGAA
Organism: Tetracentron sinense; assembly: GCA_015143295.1. Lineage (NCBI taxonomy): Eukaryota > Viridiplantae > Streptophyta > Magnoliopsida > Trochodendrales > Trochodendraceae > Tetracentron > Tetracentron sinense. The sequence continues at coordinate 1,470,086 of CM026556.1, forward strand.
GTATTAATTGCCCCGTGAAGGTTTTTCACCCCCATAATTGTCATTTTTTATACAGTTGGGGCCCTTTTTTGTTACTTTGAAAATTGATATATAGCTGGTGGGGGCTATTTCATGGATTGCTATTATCCCGAACAATGTTAGGTTGTTGTTGGGTTTTTTTTTTTTTTTGGTGTTTTTGACTATTATACCTATTTTCGAGGTATTTTTGGATTCTTTTTGGGTTGTGGAACCTTAGCTTGTTGTTTTTTTTTTAAGATAAGTACTCTCTTCGGGTTGATTTGTGTAAAACAGTCTTGTGACATTCATGATGGATCAATTTGAGGTTAGCCAGTCCTCAAGTGTCCCTGTACATGGTGGAGGGAGTATTAGGGTTAATGTTAGTGATGCATCAAACCTCCAGATTACTACAGTGAAGTTAGATGGGACAAATTTTCTTGTTTGGTCTCAATCTGCGATATTGTTTGTTAAAGGCAATGGGGAGATGAGATACTTAAAAAGGTACTATCTCCACTTCCAAGTCTACAAATCCAGCCTATGCCAAGTGAGAGCCTAAGAATGTAGTCGTAATGTCATGACTTCTCCACTCTATGCAGCCAGACATCAGTAGTGCTTACATGTTCCTTCCGCAAAAGCTATATGATATGTCGTGTCGTGACAAAGACCTATTCTGAGATAAGGGGTATAGCCCGTGTTTATGAGTTACGTCAGAGTATCTCACAACTCAAGTAGGGGAATATGTCTATTCTCACCTACTACTCTACTCTTCGTCGTCTCTGGGAAGAGCTAGATCACTATCAGACCTTCCAGGCTAAGTGCCATGAGGATTCGGCTACTTACACAAAATTGGTTAAACAGAATCGGGTGTTTGAGCTACTTGCAGGGCTGAATATAGACTATGAACAAGTCAGGATTCAAATACTTGGCAAAGACCCGGTCCCACCCCCTAATGAGGTTCATGTATACTTACACTGTAAGGAGCATCGCCGGAGTGTTATGCTCCCTCCTCCTATTATTGATAGATTTGTACTATCTTCCTCATTCCAACAGGGAGGCAAGAGTGGTGGTCGTGGCAGAGATGGTCGTTTTGGATCTTCTAGACCTTCTACTGCTGATCGGAACAAACTTAAATGTGACCATTGTGGACACACACGTCATACAAAAGACACTTGTTGGGATCTACATGGTCGTCCACCCCCACAGGAACCTGGTGGTGGACGAGGAGACATAGACAAAAGACCTGGAGGCCGAGTGCAAATTCTATTACAACTACAGCCCCAAAATCTAATATTGTACCTCCATCTGACAGCCCTCACCTAACTCGAGATGAGATCAATGTCTTCCGTCGTTTTATGTGCTAATTGGAGATACTGAGTATCGCCAGTGCCATCTCAATCCCATACTCAGGTACCTCAGCCTCGGCTCTCAGTGCATCTATTTCCGATCATAGTCACTCCTGGATCATTGATTTAGGAGCATCTGATCATATAACTGGTATGTCTTCCTTTTTTTTCATCTTACTTCATTGATTCTAGTAGACAGAAAGTTAAAGTTGCCAATGGTACTTTATCATCCATTGCGGGTAAGGGGAGTGTTGACTTACACCCTCCATCTATCCCTTTCATTTGTTCTTCGTGTTCCTAATTTCACCTTGAATCTTTTATCTGTTAGTCATATTATCAAATCATTGAACTGTAGCGTAATTGTCCATTTTAGGACTTAGAAACGAAGAGGATGATTGGTACGGGCCATGAGGAACAAGGATTGTATTTGCTCAACCCGTTGTCTCTCATTGCTTCATCAGTCCAGCAGATACCCCATGGTGTTCGGAGTAATAGCAGTACGGATGAGTTGTACCGGTGGCACAAACGTCTCGACCACCCCCTCTATTTTCCTTCTTAGGCGTTTGTTTCCGCATTTATCTGTTTTTAGTGTGCTTTCTTCTTTTCACTGTGAAACTTGAGAATTTGCAAAACATTGTTAAACTTCATTTCCCCATAGTGGTAATAAATGCAATTCAACATTTTCTCTTATGTAATTTGATGTGTGGGGACCATCCCCTGTTACTTCATCGTGTGGTTTTAAGTATTTTGTTACTTTAGCGGATGATTTTTCTTGTACTACATAGGCGTATATGTTGAAATCTAAGGGTGACGTTGACACTGTTTTTCCTTGCAATGATTGTCACTCAGTTTAACGCCTGAATTAAAGCCCTTCATTCAGATAATGGGGGGGAATATATGTCTGCTAGTTTGACTAAATTTTTTGATTCTAATGATATCACACATCAAACTTTCAACAAAATGGTGTGAATGAACGAAAAAAAAAAGACATTTGTTGGAAGTCACTCGCTCGCTTATGCTTGCTATGAATGTGCCTAAACTTTTCTGGTCTGACGTCATTTTGATTATTGTTTTCTTAATCAATCGGATGCTTACCCAGATTTTGGAGTTTCAATCTCCTGTTTCCCTGTTATCCTCTTCCACTCCTTTGTTTCCAATGGCACCACGGATTTTTGGATGTATTTGCTTTGTGCATAATGCTCGTTCTACTCACACAAAGCTTGATCCTAAGTCTCTTCAATGTATCTTTCTTAGGTATGTTCCTCATCAGAAGGGGTATAAATGTTACCATCCTCCTTCTCATCATTCTTTCGTATTTATAAATGTCACCTTTTTTGAGTCTACTCTATATTTTTCTGCCAATGAGACATCTCTTCCAAGGGAAAGCATCAGTGAAGAGATATCTTCTTCTCTGCCAACAAGCACTTTTACGCAAACCAATCGAGATTGATTATTACAACAACATAAACACAAGTGTATGCACAAGTAGAGGCACAATAAAGGCATTCGCTATATAGAACATACGCATGTATAAACTAAAAGTTCAACAATACATTTTTGTTTTGATGAAAATTGAAAACTGAAAGATCAAATTACCTTGCTCAAGGTCATTGATCTATGGATTTGGCCACAAATCCATATATCTAATGATTTGCACTTTTTACCCATTTCAAGGGATTTAACCCCTAAAAATTTGTAAAAAAAAGAGAATATCTAGATGAATAGTAAAATATCCCCTTTGATTCGATCTACACAGAAATCAGATCGGTTTTTCAATGGTTTGTTAAAGATAGATAGGCCATTTTTAGGGCAAGAAAACAAGTTTGAAGGGGAGGCAAAGGATGGGGCTCAGAGAGCTCAAAAGGAGGTTTTTACTCAGTTTCGATATGTAGCAATACATATCATAACATATCGGTACCGATTGATCAAAACAATATGATACATACCATTATGTTGTTGCATTGCACAGTTTCATTTCGGAAACCTCAAAAAAAGGATACATATCGATGGATGTCTTCGATTTGGACCACTTTTAAAAGTCACTAACGCGATCTCTCTTTTGAAAGAATATGTTTCCTATTACAAGATTACATGCCATCGCAAACTCAATAATCAGAAATGCCTATCTCATAATCAACTTTCTATTTCTACGTGAAGATTTAAATCCTCTCCTATAAATATCCTCTATTCATTGGGATTTCTTGAATAATATATCAATCACCTCCCAAAATTGCATTTTGCCGCTCTTTTCTAATCCTACTTGGTGCATAAGAACTAATAATGACAATTATCACCTCATCAATTAATCTTTAATTTACAACCACCTAGCGCTTTCTCTCTTAACCACTATTCATTTCTTTATCTACTTTCCTTTCTACTCCATTCATATTGTTACCCTTTATCAAGTATCAAAGCTTGTACTAATCCCCAATCTCCTTGTCTTTTCCTTCTTTCCACTTAGTCTCTTGTAGAAACATTATACTAGCTTTATGAATTAGCTTATAAAGGGAAAAGGATCAATTGGTGCATATAGATAGACGCTCTAGACAATAGTATATTTCTAAACTTGGTGCTCCAACACTCTTGCTCCCATTCCCACTCTCGTTCTTGCTCTACCCTCTGGGCACTTATTGCAGCACATTGATTTCAAATAACCATAGTGATGAAGCCACGGAAGCACAAGACTAAACTTGAGGATAAAGCCAACAAATAGTCCATAAAATTCAGTAATTTTTCGGACAACAAAGGTATAATCATAATTTTATCTCAAAATAGGACTAAGTTCAAGTGTCTAGGGGTATTAGGTAGTCTACAAATGCTGAATGGATCGTTTAGGATAATCTCTAGGTTGAATAGGGTTAAAGGTTAGATTAAGGGTTTCAAACAGGTAGGGGCAATCTGTAAATTTCTGGAAATTTAAGGACTAAACTGTCAACATGAAATTTCACTAGAATCAGGCTAAAACAGTTCAGGGTTCAATCTGGTTTCAAAATGGGTTTAGGTTATCAAATATGGTGGATGGAAATAAGAGAAGCAAAACCCTACTAAAACTCTAGGGATAGGTTTAGAGATCTAGGTTAAAATTTCAGTTATGGCACCTTAGCGGTTACCTTAGGTCTGGCTGTGTGTGTGTGTTTAGGGTGTAACATTATCACTTGACCACAGAAAGCAAATTCCGCGTTGCGGCAGGGGTGTTACTGTCCTGCTTTAGTCCCACATCGTTTGGGTACTAGTCTTCGTTGGGGTGTGTAAGGGGCCACCAGTCCTCCATTAGCCAGACCCTTTTGGAGTAATTGCATGGGCATGGATTTACCCTTATGGCACTGTAGTGGTTATGTTTAGGGTGTTACATTATCACTTAACCTTAAAAAGCAAAGTCCGCCTTGCAGCTGGGTGTTACTGACTTACTGTCCCGCTTTAGTCCCACATTGGTTGGGTACTAGTCTTCGTAGGGGTGTATAAGGAGCCACCAGTCCTCCATTAGTCAGGCCCTTTTGGAGTGATTGCGTGGATTTACCCTTATGGCATGGTTACCTTAGGTCTAGGTCGTGTGCTGGGCGTGTGTGTTTAGGGTGCTACATTATCACTTAACCAAAAAATAATAATAGATATCTGAAAATTTAGAGAGAGACCCCAAACATCAAACCTTGACTGATAAGTGATATAATGGAATGTGGAAGCAAGGATTGGGTATTTAGAAGAAGGGTGCAGCAGCCTCTGGACTTCAATCCTTAGGTATCTGAATCCTAGTAGTTATTATATCCTTCTTCTCCAATGGTTTGATCAGCAAAGACGAACTACTCTTCTTAAAGCACGGAGGTATTCTCCAAATGAGAGTAATGGTAAATAATTTCCAGCAAACACACAAACTCAATTCAACAAGACAACCCTTCTTGTTCAATCTTCGACTCAAAATTTAGCTCTCCACGTATTGACTATTGAGTTTTACAAGACTTATAATAACTGTGATAAAGGATTCCTAATTAGGCATAAACTCTCTTTGAAGCAACAAATAAAAAGAAGTAAACCCTAAAAACTAACTTCTAATTCTAAACAAAGAGTTCTATAAATCCTAATTAAATAGGAAATAAGCTGTGTTACTCTCTTGCTATAGGTTGATCTAGCACTAGCAGTCACCTTTTATTAGGTGGACTTCAGGGCCGACTAAAGCATGATGGGGGACAATGCCTCGCTGTATGACACTAGGGAATTCGAACCACTCAAAGACATTCCGAAATGGCCCAACACCACATGGACAACTCTTGCCCACTTCCCACATCCACCGCAACCAAGTCTCACTGCATTGCTTCTAGGGAACACCCAAGCATAAGCTTGAAACAACAGATCAGGATTCATGTCTAAGGATTTTGCAAAGTTTTATACCGAGTTACCGACTGCTAACCTAATAAAACTCTACTCCTTTTAAACAAGTTTGAGACCGGCAATGCAGTGTAGAAGAAAGTTACTTTCAATATCAATGCAAAATGATATATCATGAGCCAAAAGATATTACCTCTTTGGATGTGATTACAAAGTTAACAAAGCCCCATTGAGTGAAAGCAAGATTTCAACAACAATCTTTCAAACATTTCAAACGAGTACAGCATAAATGAACATGCAGAACAATTATATTGAACTATCAATTGCCAAGAAAAGAAAGGAAAATATCCCATCAGACAAATGCACCAACCTGAATAGAGTCCAATTCAACTTGTCGTACATTATTCTCAACACCCTTTGTATATTCCCGTAGTTTTGTGCCTTTAGACAGTATATTTGCAACTACCTATGAACAACCAATGAAAAAACATGTGTGAGAAACAATAATTGAAGTACTTGACCCTCAATAGGGTCACAAATGAAAAGGTTGGCACATGAATAATTCTTGTTGTATCAACAATAACAATATTGTATCTAGTATAAGAAGCAACAGCTAGATAGTACATCAATGTGTAGAATTACAAGATAGTACTTGAGACGAGACCAAGAAGCTCTCAACTAGCGAAGGAAACTCTCACCCTCAGAGAATGGTTCCCCTAACTAGAGTTCAAGATATTCTATTCAACTATATGTAGTTTATAATTTATACTTTATAGAGGTAGATGCAGTTATGTTGTACAAACATGGACATGGGTGTTGGACTTGGACGTGGATGCAGGGTGTCAGACTCGTTGGATCCCAAAAAATAGGATTCAAGGACACATGAGGATAGTTTATCTTTTATTTTCAAAAAAAAATGTTTTACTTTAAATGTTATGTGAATAATAATCTGAAAGATTAAAAAGAGAACAAACTAAATTTTGCAAGCAAAATTAATAAACAACACTCTAATCAGACCTAGGACAGCGTCTCGCCACAACATTCGCCAAAGCTCTAATCCGGGTCTAGGCATTGCCACTTATTTCTAGTGAAAACAAAACTTTAAATCACTCAAGTCCAGTCCTCTTTTTCATTTTTTTGAGTTTAAGAAAGAAGTCTATCTAATAAGTAATAACATGGCAGCAAGATGGTGATTTGATGGCAAGCTTTGGACTTGTACCAAAAATTCTAAAGTACTGTACTTTTGTTCTTTCTTTTGAGGAAACGTTACTTTCATGCATTGGTATAAATAGTAGATAACTAGATATAAGGAAATAAAACTATTTGTTTTTTTGTATGTCGAGTTTCAATACTATAAATAGAAAGTAGGTTTGGAAAACAAAGTTTTGTTGTAAGGAATTGCCAAGAAGATTAGAGGAAGAGAATAAACGGAAAAGAAAGCAATTTTGCAATTGGCCCATGAATGTCCCTGTCTTTCTCTCCCTTCTAGTTTTTTTTTTCTTTTCTGTTAAAAGGACAGGTTATCATTCTTTTACATTTTTTTTCTCTTGAGCGGTCTCTCCCCCACCTCTCTCACTCTCTTTGTTTGCCTCTACCCTACTTGATATTTCTTAGAAGCAGTAGTTTCTTTTTGTTGTAGGAGCCAATAGTAGCTCTCTCTATCTGCCCCTTGGAGTAGGTTGTCTCTTTCTTTCACTTTTTTTCCTTGGGTGATCTCTCCTCCACTCCTCTCCTTCTCTTTGTATGCCTTTTTCCTTGTTGATTTTTCAGCCATAGGAATCCTCCTTTTTTGTGTTGACTGTTAAGTGACTAATGGTTCCTCTCTCTCTCTCTCTCTCTACCCTATTTTTTATGTTAGGGACCAATTGTTCCTCTCTCTCCAATCTGTTAGAAGGCTTGGTGGTTCATCCTATTCTTTCTCTGGTTTTTCTTTTTCTGTTGAAAAGAAAAGGACGGGATTCACCCCCTTCTTTTCCTATCGGTTCTCTTTTTTGATGATGAGAGAGAGAATTTACCGAAATTTATACTAATTATTTATAGTTACATGCCTCTTTTTGTTTAATAAACATTTAAAATTTATGCGGATCAGGAAAATCCGTGTCTGAATCGGAATTTGAGTCAATATCTGAGTCCAGAGGCATGGACTCTTGTTGCTATATCATTCGCCGACGTAATTTTTCTGAATTTTATTTCTTATTTGCTGAGCAATACTCATAAAACCTTCAATACTTATCCAAATTTCATGAACTAGTGCTAGCTTTAAAAGCAGGGATGCATCCTCTGGTCCGTACGGCTAAGGCCAATCGTACGGACAGTGATGTCACAAGGGCCTCTCCTTTGGTCAGCTAGTTTTGATTTAAAGAACTCTCCTTTGATCTATGGTTGAACTCCAATACCAAGTTGAAAAACAAGAACTAGGGTTTGGATGAGAGAAGAAAAAAAGAGTGAGTGCTTAATAACTAAGCCTCCTCTACTACTTATGTTTAAATATGATGAATTATAGAAATGCTATTACTAACAAAGGAAAAATAAAGAGGCTAATACCAGTGAGGACATGAATACCCTCACACTACAACATAACATTCTCAACACCCCTCCCCTCTCTTCTTCCCCTAAAAAGAAAAGCAAAGAAATAAATGCGTGAAAACTACACAAGTAACCATTCAACTCCAACATACCAAGTGATATACACTCTACAACATGCAAGTCAGATGCCCAAAAATGTTGTCTTAGAACAACAACAAAATGCTTTCATGTTCCAATCCTCGCATCCAAGAGCGTATCTGTCGTATGCTTGTGGAATGGGCCTCCACTTCTCAGTGGGGTGGGGAAGCTACGGATATTTTGTCGTGAGAAGGACATTCTCTATACCTTCCCCATGTTTCTCTTTTTGTTTCTTTGTCTTTATTTCTTTTTCTGCTTTTTCTTCAGTTTATCTACCAGTAAACTGTTGTTTCCCCCTTGGTTTATGAATAAACATGATATTTACCGATCAAAAAATAAACTTTATATCATAGACTTTTGATATCTAGAGTTACTTTTCCAGAAAGTCTGTTAAAAGCTCCTATTGCATAGAGTTTAAATATATGTGCCGCACATTGGCCCTGAATAGTATCATTTATGAATGGAATGGCTTTAATTATAGCAGCCTTCCATTAAGTTTCTTAATGGAAAGCCAGACAATCAAATTCAAATTATTTATAAGCAATTATCCACCTTCACCGCCTTAAAATGGAATAATCTCAAAGCTTAGCTCTTCCCATTTGCATTTCTTATAAGCCAAAGAAAAAAAACAAGAAACGTAAATGCACATGGTACCATTGATTGAGAAGATATTTACCAAACTACGAATTTATCACGAGAAAACATTAACAAGAGAGAACAATATGCTTCAAATACTAACTACCAAAAGGAAAATAATACTTAAGTTACTTACATCATCATTCTTACATTCTTCTAGTTCTTGTTGTAGTCCTTCCAATGATACATCGTCGCTACAAATAAGATGATCCAAAAGGTCTTCTCAGTCCATTATATTGAGAAACAATGTAAATTGATGAAGAAAAAAAAGGTCGTCTAGCTAAGTCAGAACAGGTCTTAACTATTAAGAGAATGCAAAGAAGAAATGGCTAAACTATCAACTGGCAAGGTATGAATAAGTATAGCATCCATCACATGTATCAAACATCCTGACAATAAATCATATTCTTTTGTTATGCATGCCAACTCATGGACAAGCTGCAAACTTCATGGCTGAGAAGCAGCTCTAGTGCAAGGAAAATGTCAATGAACCACCTAATGATCCTATTCAATGGGGACATCCCAAGACTCCCAACAAGCATAACACCAAGAGCACCACACTAAAAAAATTCTTGAAAAAATTGATTGGAAAAAACTCTTTCAAAGAGTGCAAATACTTCCCTCAAGGATAGATTAGCATTAGTACTCTATAGATGGGCTCTTCATGATAAATATGAAAAGGAATGTCATGTGAAGCACGTCTTTGAGTTTCTAAACTGTAGGAGTTCATGATAAGAAATTTAGTATATCAAAGAATTTGTATATTTCTGTAATATATTGTGATTCGTGTCTCTTGGTATCTCGAATATGTAAATTAGGGTGCTCCACTAGGAAGCTATCTAAGGTATGCAGAAGTGAGACTATGGCAGCCTTTTTATAAGGAGACGAAAAGATAAGGTCTGAAAGATTAACGGGAAAAAATCAAGGGGAAAATCAAATAGAAATTGTTCATGATCATGAACAATTTATTTTGCTAATTGCTGCCCACCACCCTGCAAGGTATCAGTAGCAGTCAGCTGATACCTTATGTAAATCCCAAGTTCACCTTCCGCTTCATAGGAAGACTTCCATGAAGTGTTATTTTACCCACTAGGGTAGCCCAAGGGGGTTAGCTTGTGATATAGATATACCCATGGCAGGGAAAGTACGTCTTGACATGGTTTAAAATATCAGTGTCTAGTGCAATCCGCAAAATATGCACCAGTATTTAATAAGATATCAGTATAATATGCGCTGAAAATGAAATCTTCCCCCTGTATCGATATCGTCTCGTATGTAATAAAAGATCGATCAGTCAACATACTATCGGAATTCTTTCATTTTTTAGCAATACTGTTCTCATTGCGTAGCAGGTCTTTTGGCATTATGTAGCTCAACTTGGATGTATGTTTCTATTCTTGCATTTTACATTTTCGCTCCTATTAATCAATTAGGGATTTGGAAATCAGCATTCAAATGCACGGTAAAAAAAAATCGAGTGTGGATCAAATTGAGGCTGTTGGGACCGAATTCTTACTCAAGTGATGTCTCTATAAATTCTTTAGTTTTTTTTATCGGGTGTTATTTTTTATCAGGTGTTAGCTGGAGCATAGTGTTGTTCGCTGTACTTCTTCTTGGAGTTTAACTTATGAAGCACTCTATGATCACTATCACTTAGTTTAATATATATGGGGAACTTCTTTGTTGTAAGTTATTGCAATAAGAGTGGTGATCAGTTTAGTATATCATTATCACTTAGTTAGTGTGTACATATATAATATTACGTGGTTTGAAGTTTGAACCATAGTTACCAAAATGAGAAGCGAAAACAAGAAGCAAGGCGAAAGCAAGAAGCGGGAAGCAAGACTTAAAAAAACCTTAGGAAAGAGGAAGCGAGAAATGAGATATATTTTCCTCATTTTCATTATGTTATTATGGGTAGCTATATCATTGATTTGATCTTACATGAGATACTTGTGGAAAAGTAGGTGCCTTAGGTTCCAAGCCGACGATACTTGCTTAGAGTCTACACCCTAAGCTATAGACTGTGGTTTACCCCATCACTTCACACATATAGCTCCCTTTGACGACTAAATGGAACGTGATAGAAGCGAGTTTCCTAGGAAGCTAGTCTATATAAGGAAGCAAGTTTCCTAGGAAACGAGTCTATCTGAGGAAGCGAGTTTGGGAAACGAGTTTCCCACCCTATATATAGTTTCCTTACAACTATGGTTCAAACCTTGAAATTAAATATTGGGAACTTTTTGTCTTGGTCGGAAATTAATCACATTTTAAAAATAGATTACTAATCTCTTGATTAGCTTGCACATTTTTATCAAAGGTGACTTGTAAGTTATGATGATTTATAGACTAACAATTTATCATTGACTACAGGGCATGGAAATAAAAATTGCCGAAATCGATACGAAACGGGTGATACATATCGTTTTGGTAGCCCCTGTACGATATTTATACTGATACGCAATAGGGGATACGTATCATTTATTAGTTATTTATGTTTTCATTCATTGTGTAATTGTAATTGTGTTTGCTACTTTGTCTTTGAGTCGCTTCCCATGACTTATTGCTAATTTGTTATTGACTATTTGGTAATTTAATTTGCTACTATACATTTTTACAATTCTACTTGGTCTTGGCTAATTAGTTTTGGCTTTATATACATATTTATTTGGCAAACTTTGGTTCCTATGACTCATCTGATTTTTTATAATTTAATTTGAATTTTTTGAAAAAAGAAAAATTTATATGTAACAAAATCAATACATATAGGTTTCGGTTGGGACAGATACATCCCCCGAAACTGTATTTTTAATCCTTGCTGCAGGATAACTCTTATGGTGAGACACATGATTCCCAAAAAGCTCGATTTGATTTAGGAATATTTGTTGGGGATTTGGCTTTTCAGGAGGATGCAAGCAGGTACAATCTCTCTGCCTATCCTTCTTACATGAATCCCTGCATTCAAGCAATGGCCGCATTGTCAACTTCTGTGTGAAGATATGGGCTCCAAATCCTTTGAAATATTTCTCAAATATTCTCTTTGATCATCATGAGAACCCTTCCACTTGCCACAAGTAATCGGTAATAGAAAAGTTCAAACCAAATACCCTCACTTTGGTGTACAATACAGCTCCTCCCAATAGACATAAACAGAAAGATATTGCTTATGTTGGACTTGAGCCCATGTTTCATGTATCTTTAAAGTACAATACTGAAGTTATTTTCTTAAATTGTAAAAGGAAAAAAAACCAAAAATTTCAGCTGCTAAGCCTGCTATATCCACTACCTTCACCATTCCATATCAGGACAATTCCCACTTTAGGAGCCCCACCTAAATCTCCTATCTCTCACAACTCTCAAATCAAGAATAAGATGTTGGATCCGCTCCAATAGAGGTTTTCTAATCTAACTCTATCATAATCCCCTCAAATCCCATGGAAGAATAATTACAAGCAATCTAAGCATCAAAAGCTTTCTTTATCATTCCTTCAATGCCTGCCCCCACTATATTTACATTATGTCCTGCATGGTTAATTTTGGCCACAACTCATGCAGTCCTGTCAATGCTATAGTTGTTGACTCCCCCAATATCCATCTTAGATGACTTCTTATTACCCCTTACGAAGATATACAATGTTTTATTTTCATATCCAATAAATGGAATCCTTAAATCTTTAATTATCTTTCTAAGTTGTAAGGATAGTCAACTGGTCAATTGTAGATATAAGCATCCAAAGACTTCTAAATTCTATCACCATAAACTTCTGCACGCCATTATTTCTTTACAAAAGCAGCAAATATAGACAATCATAACATGCTTGTTCTAAGCATAGTTACCAAATCTGCGTATTATATGCACATAATACCCGTATAATACAATTAGGGAGAAACGCCATTTAAAAAAGTGTAATTTTGCCGTATTACATATTATACACGTATCGCCGTTGCATACGCGTTTAAGTATTAAACACATATAATACGGGCATTTTTGTCATACTTTTGTCGTGTGAAATGCCTATTCCATATTGAATGATTATTATTAGCTAGTATCATAATTCCTATTTATTTATAATTATTAATTATTATTATTTACGTACTTTGCCACTTTTTTGCCGTATAACACCCGTACTTCTATTGCCGTATTATACTTGTACCCGTACTTGGTAACTATGGTTCTGAGAGCTTTGATCCCAAAAAGAACCTTAATATTATATCTCCAAACAAGAGACAACAGGAAGAGATTATGATAGAAATTGTTATACACATGAATGGTTTCTCAAATACACAATAATCCCCAGAAATTCATCTCATCAAATGATATCACTTCTAGTCTCCAAATCATCCAGCAAACAATGAAAATTGATCAAAGCATAGAACTACTATGATCTAAGCTATGTAGTTTAGTGTATAACAAGAAAACAGTCAGTATAATACCGAACACATCAAAGCAAACTCAAGGAAATTGGAATATGAGCAAGCAAACTCGATGAAATTGGAATATGAGCAACCAACCTCTGAATATCTGTCTTCTGAGACGACAAGCACTCGAGTATGCATTCCTCGCAGAAGACATGACCTTTCTGGCAATAGAGAGGATCGATGAAGGGCTTCAAACATAGGCAACAGGCGTCAGAGGGCTTTACCGAATCATTGACAAGTCTCTCCTTTTGCGTTCCATATACGAGTTTTCTCTTATCATCATATGTGAAGAGTGCAAGATCATTTTCATTCTGCGAATGTCGCTCAGGCATCTCTCAAAACCTATTCAAACCAAAATACAAATAGAATTTCCTGAATTGAAATTGCAGAAGTAAAAAAAAAAGGGGTGAAGAAATAAACGAGAAATCAATTTTAATGGATCGTGGGAGACAACAAATAGATTGAAAGTCTTTAGACACATATAATAAATAGTGCATTTGTGCATACACAGTTACAAACACGGAAAAATATTGTGTTGATCTTTGGATATTCTACAATCGGTGATAGTCGACGGGTCCCTCCCTCCAACCTAGTCGATCAATATACAAGTTGGGGAGTAGACCGGATTCGGACCAGACTGATCTATGAGCATGAGCCCAATTCCAGCCTAGACTCAACATGGGCCTTAAAAGTAAAATGCCTGGCCCAAATCTTGTTGGCTCAAAATCATTCCAAGCCCATCAAGGTATTACTAAGTATAAATTAGACAACTTGGGCCTTATTTGGATAAACTTCTCTAAGAAGACAGACTTTTCAAGAAGAACTTCTCCAACAAGGAACTTATGGAGAAGTATGTCGAAGTTATTTTGAAAGCAAAGTGAAGGGATTGTTTGATTAAACTTCTCTAAGATGAAGAAAACTTCTTCAAGGGTTACTTCGAAGGAAGTAGCTCCTGATGTAGTTTGCAGAAGTCATTCCAAACACATTCCAAACACAAAGAACATTTGGCCTGCACTTGCAAAAAGTTACTCCTATAATTGCATAAGTAAAAATGTTGTTTGGTTTGCACTTGCGAATGACAATCAAACAAGTTAAATAGATCAATGCAATTTTTGGAGTACTAAGGATGATAATAAAGTCTTGTGATAACCATAACAATGTCCACCATTTTTTACCATACAAAAGTCTAGCTTAAATGTGGTAATAAAGTAAATAAATGTAAACATTACAAAAAGGAGTATTAGGAATGAACATCTATTCTTTTTGTGATCCCTTATATCATTCTTGTTTTGATCTAATTGCTCTAATGGTAAGGTATGCAAGCACAATTATTATAAAGGAATAGAAAATTTACTCTGTAATTTTCATATTTTCCTCTGTCAATTTTAATGATCCGAGTAAGCTGCATTTGCTCATGGAATGTTTGTGATTTGGAGTCTATATGTAAATCCCGTTGTTGCTGAAATCAGTTTAAGGATTTGGGTTTTGCTCGAAAATGGTTTTTAATGGGTTTTGATCAGGAACTTGATTGGTGATCTGGATTTTGCTCAAGGGTTTTGTGACCTGGGTCTTGATAAAAAAAATAGTTGTTCTAAATAATTAGCATATAGCACTCTAAAACCCAGGAGTTCAATGCACGAACAATACATTCCACATATTTTTTTTTTTTAATCAATAAACCAAGCAAATATATAAATAAGAAAGGCATCAAAAATATAAAGAGGCAGAGAGCACATAGTTCATGAGAATGTGAACCAATGCAGGATGCAACATAAATAGAATACACCAATCTAAACCCCAAATAGATGCCCATACCAACAATACAAATCAGTTCCTGCCTTGCTGAAACACACTCCACCGCCAAGAACCTGGTTCTATTGCAAATACGGGGAAGAGATGAGGGAGAGTTCTCAATAACTCTCATATTCCTCTCTTTCCAAATAGACCAAGCTATGGTGCCCGGTAGTATCTTCCACAACGTCAACCTTGATCCTTCCCCACTTACCAAACCGCAAGAGGATAAGAAGTTGTGAAAGGACAAGGGAAAGACTCAGACCACGCCCATGCGGGAAAGAAAGAAACTCCAAATCTCACGAGCTAACGGACAGTGCAAGAGAAGGCGATCTACCGACTCTTCTGCTTGGAGGCACATAAAACAACGGTTAGTTATCCTCCACCCTTGATTTTTCAAGTGATCACATGTGAGAATTTTATTCAAAACCGCATTCCATAGAAAAAAATATACTTTAGATGGAATACCAGAATTTCACACAGTTCTATGAGGAAAGGGACGGAAGGACCAGCTTCAAGTATTTGAACTAGAGATCTTACTGAAAAACGACCCTTGTTGTTTCTAAACCAAACTCTACAATCTCGGTCCTAAGAAACCGAAGGGAGAGACCCCAGACGCTCTAGTAACCTTCCAAACTCTGCTATTTCTCAGTCATTTAATTTTCTTCTCAGATTGGGACATCATGCGCCCCCCCCCCCCCCTGCGCTGCCTCTATTCATATAATCCCCGGCTGCTGTCTTCCTATCCGAAGCTAACCGAAAGATAGTGGCATAATCATCCTGTAGCCTCGTGGACCCATTCAACACGTCCTTCCAGAAATTGACCTCAGACCCATCACCAACTTTGAACTCGAAAGAAGGGACAACTAGACGTGCTGATAGAAGCAATAAAAAAACAGATCATAGGAAATAAAATAATATTGCTCGATTGAAGGAAGGAAGAAATGAAGAAAAAAAAAATCAGATTAGAGGAAGTATACTGTGAAAATGTCTTCCAACTAAATAACAACACTAACATTCACATGAACAGTATCAGCAATACTCCTCCGGTTATGTGTCTTTTGTTTATAAGTAGTTATTTAGAGATAATATATGAGTGGTTGATTGTGTGTAGTTACAGAGGTTGTGGATTGTGGGAAGTTACAGATGGTTAGATGTATTGTTATAAATATGTAACATCTTTAATGAATGTTAAGGGGAAAGCATGAATTAACTTCGTGCTTTACACTTGTGGAGTTAGATCTACACTCAAAGTAAATCCCTTTGGAGGTTCTGACTCCCTTGAATGAGTCATCTTTTTCCCTCCCTCGTTTTTTATTTGTTTATTTTTAAATAGGTACGTGTAACGACCCGGAATTTTAATATAATAAAATTATGTGTTTATGGGTCCTTAATGAAGGTTAATTAGTTAATTATTTGTTAAATTAATAAGAAGGGGATTTTGCTCAGGGTTGAAGTGCACCGAGGAAATCTCAGTATTATTTGGCAAAAATTCGCACACAGTGTGCCGGTCGACTGCCGGGACACACCCCTACCATATCGGTTCCGTCAAGTATCATTTCGCGGGACCGCGGGGCCATTATGTGTGATAAAATTGAGAAAAACGGGAAATTTTAATATTTCCAGAAATTAAGTGGGACCCAATATCTGTTGAAGATCCTAATAGAAATCCGTGCAGTTAGCACTAATGCGTGTCGGTCGGCCGTGGGGACTAATGTCTGTCGTCACGGCAGTTAGTTATCTCAAACGAATAAACGGCGGCCTGTTTTGTGTTCGAAATCAGGAAATTAGTGGGTTTTGCAATTTTCTTCCGGACTAAAGTGTAGCTGTCAAAACTCAGTATTTTTCCCCGAAATTTTTACAGTAGGTGTCGGACTGCCCCAAGTTCGGTCACCTGAAGTGTCGTTACCGTCGAGTGTCATATAGCAGGGTTTCGGAGGGCATATACGTGAAAAATGGGAAAATCCGGTCAAACCGGTCAAGGTAGTTGACTTAGTCAACTACCACTTTTCCACACCAAATGGGTCATGTGCTTTTGCACATGATCTAAACCCCATTTAAGGTTTATATAAATGAAGGTCAACCCCTCATTTGCTCACGGTTTAGAGTTGCAAACAGTATTCTGCCACAGCACTTTAGAGAGAGAAAGGGAGGAGAGAGAAAGGAAGAGAGAGAAAGAGGAGAGAGAAAGGGAAAGGGAGGTCCCCTTGAGGTTTTTCGACGTCCCCGACGCGTTGGGGGTGTCCGATTTTCTCTCCGGCTTCTCGTTTTGCGTGTAGAGAGAAAAAAAAAGGTAGAGAGAGAAAGTGGAGAGAGAAAGTTGCATGCGCTCTACCCCGTGGTTGATCGTCGTTGGGAACGCGTTGGTGACATCTGTTTTTGCCTACGAGACCTCGAAACGCGTGAAACAGTAAAACCCCTATCTTTTCTTCTCTTTTTTCCGCTTATTTTGCTATATTATTTCATGTGATGTATATGCATGTCTTTTGATGTGAATGAAAAAGGGTCGAAGACCCCTATATGATGTTGTGATTTTATGTGGTCCCTCGGGGAGCCCAGATCGGGTCCCGGGTAAATTGTATCGCCACCCTAGGATGACGAAAAGTTGTTTTGCATGTCTTGTAAGGCTATGGAGACATCCATTAGTCTGGAAACGTTCCCTAACGGGACGGTGTGTTACCGGAGTTGGTTCACGAGCGCGAGGCCCAAGTATTTCAGTTAATCAAGCAAGGCTTGGGTTAACTGGGGTTAACCTGTGGTTAGAAAATCTAACCAGGGTTCAGTATAGTCCGTAGTTCCTCTTTGACTAGGTCAGGAGAGACGGTGCCCAGTAAGGCCCGGGGTTCCTCCGTGACTGATAGTCGGGAGATGTCGGTCTGTTTGTCTAGGTCGTCCGTGGTGCCTCTTGGACTAGGTCAGGAGTGGCGGTGTCCTGCATGGCCCGTGGTTCCTCCGTGACTGGTAGTCAGGAGATGTTGGAGTCTTAGGGAGTTTAAAGTGGCTAAACATCAGATAGTGTATAGTCCGGGGTTCCTCTCTGGGTGGGTTAGAAGATGTCGGCACTGTGTCTATCGTGGTCCCTTCTTAGTGGAACGTCAGGAGATGTCGGCATTGGTATAGATGTCGGGGTTCCTCCGTAGACTAGCCAGAAGATGACGGTAGGCAGGTTGGTCGGGGTTCCTTCATAACTGATACCCAGGGCGATGGCGGCGAATACACGGTAGATGTGGCCAGTCAATTGAATGGAAAAATGTTCTTATTGGGTGAATGCCCATGTTGTGTGTGTAAGCTTCGGATACGAAGTGGTCTGAGTTGGTATACTCAGAGTTGATGTATTTGTTTGAGTTGGTGGACTCATAGTTCGGTATGGAATCATCGGATTCCAGGTGAGTTGGATTGGTATACCCAAGGTTTTGTCATGTTCAGGTGAAAGCCGGAACAGCGTGTGTGAGTCTAAATGACTCAATGTATTATGGTTATGATTTAGAGACTTTAAGCTAAACATTTGTGGGCTGTGGCCAATTAATAGAGTCTTAGGACTCGAAATGAAACATGATTGATGATCGAAACAATAATTTAGTAATATAATACATTCATAACTGAACCTCATAATTAGAAAGTAATGTGAGGTCAGGAACCTCTGTTAGGGTGACGCAACCCTAAGTGACCTTGGGTCACAATTTATTATATACTGTTCTATTTTACTGTAACATGCAAATTGAACTACTTATTATATCATTATTGATGCGTGTTATTATATGGAAAATAGTTTAGAAGGATTGTGGTTTTATTGGGCTTCATAGCTCACTGACTTTTTGTGTCAGCAGATCTTGGAGCTGCTGACCAGTAAGTGAAAAATCTATCTGGATATTTTGGAAGCTTGTACAAGTTGTACCTGGCGTGATAGAGACGCCTACTTTTGTAAAACAAACTTGATGTAAATAATACAGGTATATGGTTTGTATGATGGCTATTGTGATGACAGGTATTATTTGCTTTTTGGGAACATGTGATAAATGTTTAAATTTCCCGCATTTTTGCGGGTAAAGTCTTCCGCTTGCATGATTTGACGAACGGACACGCGTCTCGGAACTTAATTCCCTAGGCGCGGGTTCAGGGCGTCACAGTACGTATCACCTCCAAACCCATATCTGAAACGCAGATCTGAAATTATGGGTTTCAAAGCAAACCCAACTCTGAAAACGCATCGTTGGTTGCCCAACACCACTGAAACGCAGATCTGAAACGATGAGTTTCAATGCAAACCCAGATCTGAAATCATCATTAGATGCCTCAAGGAATGAAAAAAAAAGAAAGAAATCGGAATATAACTGGTTTGGGAAAGCTGCAAGGAAAATAAATTGGTTAAAGATGACAGAGAAAATAGGGTTTTGCTAAATCCTACGCAAGAAGGTTATGCTAAACCCTGGGCGAGAAGAACACATCATTGAGCGAGCGAATATAGGAGAGAAAGGAGAGAGAGGGGCGAGAGAAAAATGGCAGATGAGAGGATATAAGGAGGAGGTTAGAGAGTACCTGGTCGGCTGTAGGAGAGAACGAACTGATTTGAAGAAGAAAAAGGCGTAAAAAGGCTATTATAACGTGCCTTCTGTCAACTTCCGCAAAAGTCGATATACCCGACTTCCCGCGGAAGTGAGCAGCTGCTTGCTTCGACGGGAAGTCGATATCTTCCCAATACAAAAAGTCAAAATGTGTGTTTGGCTTTCTACAGCATTGAGTAACTTCTCAGTTTACTAACTATGGTTTATAACCTTATATTTTAACCATGATTTTTATAAATAAATAAAATTATGGTTACAGGTTAATGAATCTTAATCACAATTTTAAAAATATATATCTTTTAACTGTGACCCACAAGATTAAAGGAATCTAATCACAGTTAAAATAATTTAAAAATGAAAAACATGGCGATGAACAGAGCAAAAAAATGGCTGAAACAACACAATTGCTTTTGTTGTTTTATACGTTGTTGTTTTACACAATTGAGTCAAATATACATTAAAGCAATGAACAAGTAAAACTACTAAACTAGGCATATGTATCTAAAAAATTTGTAGAAAAAAAAAGAAGTTTTGAGATGGATTACAAATTGGATCAACCCCCCAAATTACTCCACAGGTGGTTGTTTAGAATGAATAGGCAATTTAAAACCCTTCTTCTTCCCAAAAAAAAATCATCACTAATTCATTCATAAAACCCTTCCACCATTCATAAAAAAACCCCATCTCCATTAAATATAATCATACACAAAATGAAGAATAAGGAGGAAGAGAGCAATTCCTTTCAATGTAACCCTAGGATGAGAGAAGAAAACAAAACATAAAAAAAGGAAAGAGGAGGAAGAAGAAAACTACACGAGGACTTACCGTTCTGGAATCAAGTGAACGTCAGCAAGTTGAACGGCAAGGGTTGAACACGAGAGGGAGGGTTCCTTCACGGGAGGCCTTGAGAATGAGGATAAAATGAAAAAAAAAATCCTAGAAAGGGTTTATATACTGTCGTAAGCATAGGCGGTCTGTCACCTTCCCGTGGAAGTCGTAAAATTGACTTCCTGCAAAAACCAAGGTCCCCTAGCTTTTGCGACTTCTAACTTCGGCGGGAATTTATTTCTAAATTCAAAATCCAAACATTGATTTTATGAAATTTTGACTTTTGAATGGCCAAAAGTCACTAAAAGTCGCCCCAAAAGTCTAACAAAACGCAACATTTTACTTCTTGGATGTAGGAAGCCAACTCCTGCCTTTCAAGAAGTCAATCCAAAAACAACCGAAGTTTGATTTCGAGAAGCTACTTTTTAAAAAGCCAAAAGTTAAAATTATTGTTTGGTTTGCACTCGCAAGAAGCAACATTTGTTAGTTTTGTGTATGCTAACAAACTAATATATGGTGATTTACATAATTCCATATACCAACCCTCAGCACAAACAATAGGCAAGCATATAATTATAGCCTCAAGTACTTACCTGTTTAAAAAAATATCACTAGGAAATGAACCAATCAACAAATGAATATATAAAATTCAAAGGGATTCATATTACTAATAATTGGAATTAGACTAACAACCCTAGCATGCCTGATTTCCCTTTGTGATTGATTACTAGCAACTCTAACAAGTAAATCAAGATGAAAAATATAACATTTGTTTTTGGGTGATACTTATATGTGGAGAATTAATTTATTTAGGCAGCAACCATCGATTGCATGCTCTCATTTGTTTCTTGTGTGTCATGTGGCAACAGTATTTTGTACTCGCACTCCAGATCTACAAGGACAAGTAAGCCTTGCATAAGTGGTTTTAATGCACCTTGATGATCAAATGGTGCATGTTTGTCTTATACAAACAATGCATTTGCCAGACAAGTAGTTAAAATTCTAAACCGCATACAGATTGAGTTTGGCTAAATTAAAAAAAAAAAAAAGTCAGCAGATAATTGTGTGGTGAAAATTTTGATAAAATTCGTAGATCTGGGAAATTTTCCAATTAATTCCCGTTCAAGTTGTAAATTCAGAAACAAAAGAAAAGGTTTCAGAAATCCAAAGAGAGTGTCATTAGTTTTAAATTTAATTAAATCTGTTTGAATTTGTGATTAATTAAGGGCATTTATCGGTTGATCTCAACACTTTAAGATGATGTCGTTTTGCAAAGAATTGAAGGCATGAGAGAATAGAAAGAAGAGTGATCATGGAGGTTGAGCTCCCAAGTGACGTCATCCTAACGAAACCCTCCAGATCTCTCGAGGTCCTAACAGAGGAGAAGAAGAAGAACTTACCAGCAGCAGCAGCAACAACAACAACTAGGGCGAAGAGAAGGGATGAGCGTCCTTGGAGGAGATGAAATTGGAACCCTTTTTTTCGTTCGATTACACCATTCCTGTCGCCTGCCCCTAAATCACGCCTCTGGGCAACCTGTCACCGTGGTGCTTTGAAGAAGCGCAACGAATTTCCTCTATTACACTCGGGCCGGGCCGGGCCGAGCCGGGCCGGGCCTCTTGGCTCGACGTGTGTCCCTTTTTAACTTAAGATTCTCTCAGGTTCAAAATATTTAACCTTTGCTTCTTGGGAAAATTTTTAAAACCAAAATTAAAGTTATTTCTTTGGTTCAACTATTGATTAGAAGATTACCAAACAAAAAAACTATTGATTAGAAGATTTGGGTTATATGAATTTATTTTTTTAGTTTGATACCGATCAGTATATCAAGGGATGTATCCACGATTAAAAATAAGTTGATGATATATTTGCTGTATATTAAGTGTCATACCGGGTATATGAAAGCAAATAGAAATTTAGATTTTTTTTTTTTTTTCTTATCCTAATAATCAAGGTTAAGATTCAAAAAATAATAATTTAGAGTTCCTAAAAATCAAGGTTATTCTTTAATCCCTAAAAGGATTAGTGAACCTTAAACATAGTTCAAAAAAAGACGCATGTCAGGGTAAAGAGGCTAGGCTGAATATAATATTTAGCACAAGTGAATAGGAAATCCATTGCCGCGATAATTAAATTTAACAACATACGATAATGCATAAATGATGTACAAACCCTTGAATTGTGATGGTTCAATTAGGACTGGTGCACGAGTTATGGAGGTATTATTAGGAATCACTTGGGCATCCCTAAAGTGGCCTTTGCAGTTGGCTCCTTACTCTCTGATATCTTGCAACTGGAGCGTGAAGCTATTGTCAAAGTTATCTCAATTGCCTAGGATTTTGAAATCCAAGATATTGTCATCGCCACTGATTCCTAGGGGCTTCTCGATGCCTATTAAATTCAGTTGATCCTTCTCGAGAATCTTGTCTACTTTACTATGGATAAGATAGAAGTCTTTTGTAATTTTGCCATTCACCGTACCTGGCTGGCAGGAAACAAATGGAAAGTAAGTTTTTGTCCTTAGTCATTTTGGCCACGAATAGTAAATCATTCTTAATATCCGGCACAAGTACAATATAATTAAGAAAAATGGAAGCAGAAGCGCATTAAGGAGTAGAGAGTTACCAATGTGAGAGATAGGCAATCCTTCTCCATTACGCACCATAGTCATATCTGTTCCACGGTAGCCTGTAGGTTGAGTGATAATGGAGACATCAACGGTAATGTGGCTTGGAGCACCCATGTTCGGGCACTAGTTAGTGTCATAAGCATTTGACATACTCATTTCCGCAAACAATTGGTAAGGAGGATCATCATGTCGTTGATAGCAACAAACCGCAGGAACGACCCAGCTTCTCACAAATTTGACAAATGACCGAAGGGCAATGAAAGCCATTGTTCGAGTTAGGAGGACCCAAATATCAGAGTTTGGGTTGTGAGATTGGTCACAGTCTCAACCACGGCGCCCCCTTCCTCGTAGCGATTTGTGTGCTGCTGAGGGGGGTGGATGCTATGGAGAGCAGTTTGGTAGGATTCTGATGATTGAGAAGAGATGTGGCCGAGGCCCGAGTCATTGTTTACGGTTCAACAACCTGGAGCGAAGTTCAACAAATGAGATGGCTTCAACGCGATTTGTGATTGTTGCAATGAATGATTCATATTCTTAACCAAGGCCTCCCAATGCGTTTAAAACCAAATTTGAATTTGTAATGGGATACTTAATGGCAAAGAGGGTGTAAAGACTCAAATTTATTATCATGTCATTATCATAAATAATAAGGGCAAAATTGTCAATTTAATTATGTGTCGTGTGTTTCGTGTCAATTAACATCTATGAGTGCTTAAAAAGTATAAAGGATTAAACAAAAAGAAAAATACGAACAACAAGGAAACTAAGCAAATCGATCGACCTTAATTCACAATCAGTCGACCGCTGTCTGAAAAATCTCAAATAGGGGCATCTTAAGGAAATCGGTTGACCAATTTCCAAACTGGTCGACTGCTATTCTAAGTTTTGTAAAAAAAACAAAAAACAGGAGCCATACAAGGAAACCGGTCGACCGACTTTCGGGAAATTAGGGGAAATTCAATTTTTATGGATATTTTAGGGTTTAAAACTACCCACTACTATAAACAAGCCTTTATTTCGGGGTTTTAGGATTTCTAAGTGTTCTAACCATATTTTAACAAAGGAGATGAGGAAACCTAGGGTTTTCAAGAGAGATTGCTTGGAAGAGGAAGATTAAGCTTGGAGATCACCCCAAAAGTTATCTTCAAGCGATTTGGATTATAGAGAGACGATCTCAAAGGTCGATATACTGTCTAACCTAACCTTATTATGATGTATGCATGTTTAAATAAGGTTGAATAAGAATTAGTAAGTGATTTACATGATTTTACATGAATTATTGATTATAGAGTATGAAATGAAGTTTTGCATGTGGTTGTGAATTTTATTGAGTATGATTTGACTAATATTGTGTTGGTAATTGTTGTCTAACTCTATTGATGTGTAAAACAGAGGATGAGAAATGATGAAAGAAGGGTTTGATGAATTGTCATGGCTTATGAATGAATGTGAATGGAGAATGGGTCAATATGATCGAGAAAGGGTGGTTTGTGATCAAATGGTGGATTTAATGAGTTGATAAAGATGAATAGTAGCGACGAATGATTATAAAACATGGTGAAATTATTATACAATATTATTTAAGATTGTCATGTTAAAATATGAATTATGTAACTTGTATGGTGATAGAAATTCGGGTAGGCCAAAACTTAGAGGAGGTATTTTAAACCATAAATTCTCTAACAATTGTGGCATGGATGTATGCCTGAGTTTTCATGATGGGAGATCGGAATCTAAGGGATGACTTAAATGAATATTAATCACGACACTCAAACACAAATTCACATGCATGGTAAACACAAATTCATGAGTGCACGGGTCTCACAAGAACATGCATTTATCATGAACATGCGTATCACTATGAGTTAATGAACGTGTGGTTGTTTTATCATTGAGTGAATGTGAGGCTATTTTATCATGGAGTGAAGGTAAGACTGTTTAATCCTAGAGTGAAGGGGAGGCTTGTTTTTATCATGATGAGATAATTTGAGGTTGGTTTTATCATGCGTTGTGGAATAGACTACTTATCATGTACACGTAGTTTATAATGCACATGTTTCTCACACAAACAAGTCCAAGAGTCACACAACTACACGAGTCAAGATGATGATATGATATGTTTAAATGTTTTCCACACTCTGATTATGAAAATATGCTATGAATTATGATATTGATTATGTACATGTGATATTATGTTATTAGTTAGACTTTGTATTTACTAAGCGTTTTCAATGCCCAGTCGAAATGTTATTGTTAATAGGTTTAGAACAAGAGTCTGTAGCCAAGTCGTAGGGCGAGAAGGAGTATCAGCAGGAAGAGGAAGAAGGTGACCTCCTCGTAGAGGGAGTTAGGGATCTGGACCATTTCCCTTATTACTAGACTCTTGTTTTAAATTGAATGGTTGTAATAAATACTTGATATAGTTGATTTATGACGTTGCTTATGATTTGGATTTTTGGGGAATATGATGAATGATCGGAATTGTGGGTTAAGGTGGGGTTTTGGGGTATCAGAGCTTAAGGCATTAGGTCTTGTAGGGCTAAGACATTAGGTTAATTGAGAACAAAAAGACTTCTTCTGACCCAGAAAAGCAACATCAAGACTAAGGAGACTAAGTTTTCTTTTAAGCTTAGGTTTAAAGTTTTGTCATGTGTGCGCATATTTCTAAAGGATGGATTATTTATTTTGGCTCTCAGGACTATTGTCATGAGACACGGCACATGAGGGAATCGTAACGAAAACAATGCAGCAGGGAGTGGATTATTTATTATTCAGTTATAATAGAAAACAAATTCGAATACTGATTCGATAAATATCTGGCCTGCTAGCACCCTATTTTTACACCCCCTTTAACCATGGTTAACCGAATTAACCATGGTTAGTTCAGTCCTAACCCTAGGTCAACCTCACCTAAGCCCTCGGACAACCCTAGTCTAAACCCTAGGTCTAAACCATAGTTAAGCCTAAACCCTAGGTAGCCCTAAGCCTAAACCCTAGCTAACCCTAGTTAACCTTAGCTCGAACCCTAGGTGGACCCAAGCCCTTAGGGCCTAAAACCCGTAGGCTAGCAAGCTGGGCCCAAGCACGGGCTCAAGAACTCAAAACCAAGCCCTGCAGGGGGCCCAACCCGTGTAATCTAAAATTCTTAGAATGTCGGTAGATCCTCTATCGACATTCTCAAACTAGTGCATTTGAGAATGACAGTAGATGATCTACTGCCATGACTGTCATTGCGTGTTTGCAGGTCTGCAGCACCACCCCCTACACCACCAACCTTCCATGCCTTCCCCCACGCCTCTGACCACCTCCAGACCTCCTCCATGCGTCTGCACTTCCACCCAACTCAATCCTAATCCCCACCATGTCTCCAACATCCACTGCATATAAAACCCAGTTCACCCCACTGTAAAACCATGCCAAAACTCCTGTGGGGAACCCCTGACCAAGTTTGAAGCCCCTAGCAACCTCAAACCTCTGAAATACCTCAAAATCCAAAGGCTAGCACCTGTAGCAGCGGCACCATCACGGACAACCACCCCCAACGCCTGTGCAAGCATCTCAACAAGGTAGGGACCACCCCTGTAGTGGCCCTAATTTCTTTCGGATAAATTGTTAAATTAAATAATGTGTAAGGGTATTTTAGTATTTTGATTCCAGCGTTTTCCATAATGTTAAACTAAATCAAGTTAGAGTAGCTTTAATCCGAATAGCCTAAAGTGTAGAGACAAACAAAGTAATGGTATTTTTGTAAATTTGCATGCAAGGTTAGTATAAATAAAAAGCTAAACCTAATTAAAGAGGAGGAAAACCTAGTTTTGGGAAGAGAGAACGTGCTTGGAGGCTAGAGGAGTTTTACTCATTGGGAAGAAGAGGATCCAAGAGGATCAAACAAATTTTTGTTTTGGGCGTGTAAGACCTTGGATCGTAGTGCTGCTGTAAGTCTCCAAGGAGTTTCCAAGTTAACTGAAGTTTAAGGCAAGTAGGCTTCTTCCATTAGTATTTGAAGTTAGTGTTAGCATTGCTCATTGGTTAGAATATGGTAGAAACTAGATTGGAATGTGCATATGCCAGTAGAACTCCTCATTTGTATCTTGACCATAACGTGATGTTTATGCATAGTAGGAAGTTTTTTCCTTGAATCTGAAATTGACCCGGTCAATACATTGATCTTTTTTAAAAAAATCATGTTTGATAGCATGTTCAGTTTTTACAGCTTGTTTCATATACATGGTGTTTGATTTTGATATATTATGAATGCATTTTTTTTTTTATAACACACAATCAACACACACCAACTCACGCGCACACACAGCCCACAATCTCCAATCTCAACCAAAGCCTTTAACTAATACCTTGAATGAATAAATTCATGTTTGATTGAATTTCAGTTTTTACAGCATGTGTATCTACGTTTTTATTTTGGTATATCATTGAATGCATGCAATACTTGATAGAATTACTATTTTTACAGCATGTTTTATTTATGGTGTTTGATTTTGATATATCATGAATGCATGTCTTATGGCTACCGATTTTATTACATGTTGTAATTATGTTACGTTAGCATTTGAATGTGACGATTATGAGTATGTGTACTCTGGTATTGATGCCTATGTTAAGACATGCATATGCCAAAACCATAATAAATTAATAAGATTAAAAAAAAATGGAAACTTGGTAGGGTCCGTTGTGGGGGGATAGTTGTGTACGACCTCCATAAATGGGGTCCTTGGGCGAAGTTGTGTACAACCCCAGGATTGGGGAATAGGGTGCCGTTTATGTACAAGCCTAAATTCTCAATTAAGTGATCCAAGAGTGTGATCCCAAGTGATGGATGATTGGATGCCGTTGTGTACAAATCCAATTTTTTCATGGTGTGTGGATATCAGGTGCCGTAGTGTACAAGCCCGAGTTTCCATTTGGAAGTGCTATGAACCGCCCAAATGCTTATCATTTGGATGGGATATGCTATACTCAATGATAATAAATGCAAAGGATAATTAGATAATGAAAATAAGCTATTCCTGTAACTAATTGTTGGTTACCTGATTCGCTATGCAAAGTGACTTGATGATTGCTATGAATTGTTGCACATACTCTCTAGATAATTGTATGTGCACCTAATGGATGAAATCTCTTGTTGAGCTGTGATCTCACCCTTATTTATATCATCATTTTCAGGAAGTGTCCGAGGAGAGTAAAGGCTATTAATGGAGCTCAATAGTAGGAACTTAGTTGTTTTCTTCTTGCTTTGTGAGTGAATCTGTAGCGAGACTCCATTGTGTTAAACACTTAATTTATTTGATTTAACACTTTTATTACATAGAGTTTTAGTTATGCTCATTTCTAATTCTAGTTTGAATAAGTTATAAATGGTGATTCCATTTTGATATTGAGACGTCTTCCCGGCTTATGCTCGGGATCTGCACAATGTGTGTATGGTCTTGGGGGCGTGACAACCCCTACCCCTCTTTCCATTTATTTCGAGCATTTTTGTAAACCCTTGGTCCATATCCAGGGAGTGTAGCTCGGCCTTTGTTGCATAGAAGGGGTTCCCTTCCTCCTCCATAGGCAGAGGAACCCCCATGAACCACCACACCTACACACACGGTGTACTGACCTCCGATGACCTCCACCAGTTTTCTAAGGGGTTCTCAAATCATGAGAAACCCCCTGGACACGTCGTGGTACACCCCATATCGGTTTTTTTGCATTTCTGTAGAAAACCAATAGTGAAGGTAGAATAATTACCACCACTATGGAACTTCCTTTTGCAGAGCTTGTAGCCAGCTCATGATGAGGCCCCTAGTCTATTCCAGGGCCTATTTTGGGTCCATGAGACTCCCCTCTTTCTCCCCTGAGCATTCCATGCTGGTGGGTTTAGCTTAACTAGGGTTAAAGTGGCAAAAACCAAACCTGTACAAAATATCAGTAATTCCATTACCGACATTTTGTTATGTTTTAAACCAGTGACTTCAGGGCCTTGTAGGCCTAATTGTAAGCCATGGCCAGGGCCCGTAATGAGCCCAGGACACGTGGCCATGTTCCTAGACTTCCTCATGGATCCGCTATCCCTCTGGTTATCCCCTTCGAGCTCACCCATGGCAGCAAAGCTGATGTTCCTAGAAAATCAGGAATGACGGCTTTTACTCTACCGACATTTCCAAAGTACACTGTTTTGGAAATGGCAGTAAAGCAATTACCGTCATTCCCTATATTCCTAGAACAACAACTTCGCACCAGGATCCAGGCCCAAACTGAGACCCACTGAGGCCCTATCACACCCACTGGACCCATTTTCAGCCCATACCATGTTCTTAATCGGGGTTAGTTCAACCCTGGTTAGCTATTAACCTTAGTTAAGTTTTCCTCACTTGGAAACTCACATAAAATCTCAAAAAAAGTATAAAACTCAAAAAGACCAAAAAATGACTTGTTAGCTTAGCATTAACTAGGTTTAGTCCCTAACCACAGTCAACTCAATCTTGGTTGGTTTTAACCATGGTTAACTTGATCAATATTCACATAAACATGAAAAATCCAAAAAACCCAAAGAGAGGCTCACTAGGATTTTCTTAACTACGGTTAGTCCTTAACCATAGTTATACCCTTCTAACCGCGGTTAGACTCAACCCTTGAGCACTTGGTCTCCTTGGTCAACTAAAACCTAACCCTAAGGCGAAACCCTTGACCTTCCTATGCACACATGACACTATCTTTAACCTTAACACGGGTTCATGTGCCAGAACTACATTCGGTTAAAATTTATTAACCAAAATTAAAGAACGTTTAAAGAGGCTTTTGTGAGTGGGGCAGACCAACTCCATTCTACGAACTAGCAAGTGGATGATTTCTCTCCTAACTAGCTAACTCCAACTACCCAATGTCTGGCTCCCCACTATCAGTCATTAATAAAGGTTAAAAGTAGCACATTGTGGCACGTGGGTGTGATTGAATTCAGGGCAGAACTGGTTAATGACCCGCGGGAAGCACCCGAGTAGTTGTTGGTGTGACCCTGCATCCCCGCAACCACGATTTCTTGAATGACGCATATGAAAGAGTTTAGGTTGATCAAAATCTTCTTCATCTTTCAGCGACACAGCGAACGATATGTGAAGGGGCTGTAGCAGTCAATGGTTGGAAATAGGTTCAATCCCATCCATGAATTTTGTCTTGAGACTGAACATTGACTTTGATTTGTCCACTAATCTCTCTCGGAGAATTCAATTGCACCCACATGTCACTATGTGCGCCCATTTATTTTTCATATATACTTCTAACCTTTATTGACTATAATTAAATTTCACTAATTAATCTACTTAGCTTTTAAAAAAAGGTGTTGACGTGTGGGTGTTATTGATACCTTCCCGACCCCGAGTTCAATATCGATTTACTGTGATCGGATCTCGCTCACACGGGAGGTTACTTCTCGATTTGGCACAAAATTAGAGACAGTTGTTGCATTTGTACAACAAGCCAGACGGATATCATCATGTGGGTACAGCAGTGGATCCATAATATTGATTGAAAGTCCAACGCAAAAACCGGCTACATTTAAGGGGGAGTGTGTGTATCAGAGCGGTTTAAGGCGATTTACCTTTTATATTCACCTACTAGACAGGTGTCCTTGTAACGTAAAGCATCTCATCTCACTCTGCTCTTTCCAACCTGCAAAATCTATTCTCTTCTCTCCCAGGGGCCAGGGTTAGAATTAGGGTTTTGCACCCATGGAAGGAGCAGGAGAGTTTCAGGACTGGGAGTTGCTCCAAAACTCCGATAGGGCTTTGGTTGAGAGTTCTCGGGATTTCGATGGAATCGATGGGGATTCCGAAGGAGTGATCAGGCCTGATTACTTTGCTCTTGATTCTGAGAAAAGATACGCCAGGGCTGTTGCGGAAGCCGATCTTGCAGAAGAGGCCTCTGTCGATTCGGACAACCCTAGCTGGGTCGATCCTGGTTCGGACCCTAGTTACGGAGATGATGCCAGAAGGGCCGTGGGTCTACAAGGAATAGTGATTCAGCGAAAGAATTCCGGCGATTTTTGGTCCGATTCAAGCAGTGACCGGTCCGTTTCCCGCAAATCTTGCGAATTTGAAGGGAAAAACGTATTAGATTGTGCAGGCGATGCTAAATACGAAGTGGGGTTTGAAGGAATCGGAGAAATCGAGGCCACGAATAAGAATTCAGGCGAATCTTTGCCTGATTCAGGCGGAGACAGATCCGTTTTGGTGATTTCAGATGGCGTTGTTAATGACAAGACAGTAGATGACTCTGGAATTTCTGCTGAAGCAGAAGGGGCTAAAGTCGTGGAGTTTGAGGGAGGAGGTAGGGTAGATTCCTCGGAATTGGAAGTTTCAGAAAGGAATGAGAACATCTCAAGCGAAGAGAAGATGAGGGTTGTTTGGTGGAAGCTTCCTCTGGAGCTTTTTAAATTATGTTTTCTCAGGGTTAGCCCTGTTTGGTCTTTCTCCATGGCGGCTGCTGTGATGGGTTTCGTTATCCTGGGAAGGAAGTTGTATAAGATGAAGCGAAAGAGCCGGAGCATTCCACTTAAGGTCACCATGGAGGATAAGGTCAGTTATTGCAGACACAATTTTGTCCTTCTGTGGCTATCTGAACAATCAATATGGTGACTTTTAGTCTGTTTTAGAAACCATTTTACTAACTGTGTTTGATATTATATCATTTGAAGCCTGTTTATAGTTACCTTTCTTGCCTTTTATATATGGTGTGTTTAGACTTTAGACTTTAGGTTTTGAATTTTATTGATTTGTACTATTTAGGACAAAGTCTTGATTCATTATATTGTTTATTTGCAATGCATGCTGGCTTGTTTGGAGAAATTATTGCATTAATAGTGGTTAGAGTCTTAGCAGGATAATGACCTTAATCCTCTTGTTCAAGGTTTAAAACCTCAAATAATTCCAAGTCTCCTTGCTCTTGTAGTTGGAGATGAGTATTTGAGGGATGAGTTCAAGTTGAATAGTAGATAGAATGAGTAATTGATGTGTTAGTCGAGTCAAAAGCAAGTCTCACATGCAGTGTAATCTGAATTTATCTGATACTTTTATTGTTCGAGATCCATTTGTCATTTTTGGAGGCATTTTCTTGATGCATTAGCTATCTAGCTCATTTTTACATTGTATTTGCATCAAAGCAAGTTTTTTTTTTAAAGTATTCACTTTCTAAATATGAATTAGAAGTGATATGTCAGTGTTCATACTACAAATGTCCATGATTAAAAGCATTTGGTAATGTATGTGTTAAGTTTGATTGGATAATGTTGGTATGGAGAGAGAGAGAGAGAGAGAGAGAGAGGTGTGTTGGTGGGAATCTTACCCACACACATTAAAAATAATAATAGCATCGGGTGTTTACAACCTTGAGCATCCTCTCTAGTGATAAGATTGAGATCTAGGAAAAAGTTGTGTTAAAATCAAAAACCATGAAAATCTCTTTGAAGCATGATCTATAGCTTGTTTTTAGCTCATCTTTGCATTAATGTCCAAGCATATCTTAGCGTCTCTTTTGTTTCTAGCGTATCCATGCGTTTTGTGATATTGTTGAATAATATGTATGCAGTACATACAGTTGTCATCTAGCGTCTCTTTTGTTTCTAGCACATCCATGCATTTTGTGATATTGTTGAATAATATGTATGCAGTACATACAGTTGTCATCTAGCGTCTCTTTTGTTTCTAGCACATCCATGCGTTTTATGATATTGTTGAATAATACGTACACAGTACATACAGTTTTCATCCTTGAATAATATGGCAGTGTTAACAAGATATATGTGTTTCTGCCTAACTCTTCTCAAATTTGTGATTGTTGCAATTTGCAACTTCTTATAAGTAGCACCTTTTTGCTCATGAAAACCTGCTCTCCTTGTAAGTTTAATTATGGACCTTTTCTCTTATTGTCTAAAAAGAACCTATGTGCTTGTGTAACTTTACATAACTTTTTTTTTTCCTGATTATTGTGAAATCTACAGAAAGTTTCCCAGTTCATGATTCGTGCGGCACGTCTTAATGAAGCGTTTTCGGTAGTGAGGCGTGTACCCATCTTACGATCTTCCCTGCCGGCGGCCGGGGTGACTCCATGGCCTGTGATGAGCATGAGATGAGATGAGATGAATTCTTAAATTATAAGAGACCAGGGAAGGTGAATGGTCATAAGGTCAGTTAAAATAATATTCTGCTAATAGTTTTTCCGTATAAAAATCTTGGTGGTCATTAGCCTTTACTTTTGTGTATGAAGTTGTTATATACCTATACCTTATTTGAGATTTGTGTGTATATTTATATAGAATATCTTTCCTTTTGTTTTGTCTCTAATCTATTGAAATTGTATGCCATCACATGTTGGTACACTCCTTTTATTGGGTGCAGTTCCAATTGCTTTTTATTTTTTCCTTTGTGTATTCAATGAAAAAAAATAAAAACAGGTAATCCTTCCAATCAATTGCACTCATCCACTCATGGTGTAATTGGTCTTTTGAAACCATGATCCTGCTTTATTCAGCCCCTAATTGTTTTGGGGTAGGGGGGGATTTAAACCATGGTATGGCAGTTTAAATGTTGTCAACAGGCAAATTACACTCAATTTTGTAGCGAGTTAGACCTTTTGGCCAAATGCATATATATATATATATCAGCAAGCAGAATCATTCAACTTTTGGAGTCAAAGTTTTAAACTGTATGGTTCCTTTAAAATTCAGGGATAATGTAGACAAAATTTAGGTGAAAATGTCCTTTGTGCCAACACCTTCTCGATAGGGAGGGTGGTTGATGGGCATCTCCCCACTAAGGGCAGGTCTTGGGTTGAAAATTCACTTATGATATTAGTATGTAAGCCCAGGAATTTCTTCATTGTATGCTGTATGTGACACCGTGGGATCACTTTTCCACGCCTATCTGTGCAACCAGTTAAAATGCCCAACGTGGAATCATTTCACACATAAATACCTGCTCCTAAGATCCAGTGCCTCCTAGCCACTTCAGTAATCAAATATTCAGTTCTTAGATGTTATTGTATGAACTAAGCCCGGGGTGTTGCTTTGTTTTATTTATTTATTATTATTATCAATAAATGACCCATATGTATATATATATATATATATATATAATAGAGAGAAGAAACAAGAATATGAAACAGTACAAGAGAGTTTACATAACAGATATAGCAAAAGACGGTGGGACTTACTTCCCAAACAGTGGCCGTAGCAAGGATGTCAAAACAGCACCTCCCTAAGATCCTCCCCTGCATGGCATAGTCCTGCCCAAGCCAAAGGCACCTGGCGGATGCGATCACAATGCGAGGGACAAATGAAGGAGAATCATCAAATACTCTGGGATTTGTTTCTTTCCAAATCATCCATGATATAAACACTAAATTTCACTCTTTCTAAACCAGTATAATAGGTGGCGTAAAAAGTAGTAGTTGCACAGCGGGGATTACATTTTTCTTCATCATATACCCATGGAGTCTTGATTGGCCCACTTAATGGTATCCAAGTTAAAGAGATTAGTTGAACAGCAGTTGAGCTACTGGATACTGATACTGGAACGGGTCTCTCTGGATTATCTGAGCATCTTGTATCAACTGAAACAACTGGCACTCCGCATTGGGAATGATCCCTTGAAGTAAGGGATTATTTTACCTTCTTACCTTTAGAGGGACTTTAGAGGGATAGAAGGCTCTGGATCTCTCCCACAAAATTATGATATATTTGCAAGGCTACCTTAGAAGGCATTTCAGTAAATATTTGTTGCAGCCATCATGCACTGATGCTACAAGTACAACCATGGCCATCCTAACAGAATAGAAATAAAGCTTATAAGAATAGGTCCGCACTCCAGGTCATGGGGCTGAGACCTCGCCTAGATCAATCTAACTTGAGGCAGTGCTAGACTTGTCCTGCTAGCAAAACTCAAAATGATAGAAGTGTTTTTTTTTTAAAAAGAAAAGATTTAAACTCCTCTGAACGGTTTGAAAGCAAAACCGCTTCAAGAGCACGGTTTCAACCTTTTTTTTTTATGGTTCATAAAGAGCAGGGTTTAAAGTGAAGGAGGTCACTATTTCACTTGCTTAAACAGCGTGGTTTTTGTGTAAAGTTTTATTTTTATTCTCATTTTTTATGTTAAGTGGGGAGTGTATTTTGTCATTTTTCTTTGTAGGCTACAAGATTCTTTATCAATTATATTAGTGATCTTGTAATTCATTTTGAAAGAATACAATTAATATAACAATAGTCATCTTTGTCTTCTGTCATTATAAATGTGAATGATGGATAATTTTATCAATTTTTTTTATTGTTTAGAAAGTGAAAAAAATATATAAAAATACCAGTGTTTCGGAGGCTCTCTCGCCCCTATCTTAGCCCATATCTTAAATTGAAATTTGATACTCTCTCCCTCTCCCTCTCCCTCCTGCTCTAGTTACTTTGCTTTACACACCAAACCTTTTCAGAATGGGACATGATAGTATAGACAAGATTCAAATAATTAAAGACTTCCTGGTTAACAACAACGATTGGGTGGATCCCTTTCTCTAGGGATTCCTACGAATAACTTGGTTAGGGGAAATTATAACTTATGAAATAAAAATAAAATAAAAAACCTCATTTGGGTCAGGGGCAAGTCTATACCATGAGGGCTCAGAAGTGAATGTGGTCCACCCATAAACCATTAACCAAAAAGCTACAGACAGGCGTGGATGTCAATATAATGCCAACAACCGCTAGCTGGATTTTTGGTACCCAATCAATAACCACAATACTTTTCACTTATGGCTTACTTGATTGTCTCTGCATCAGGGCAAATTTAGATTAGCAAATTTAGTTAATCTGTTGTCATCTTGTTATCCATATTTGCTTAGAAGATATTGAGATGAATAAGTGAAAAGACTTGTGACAAAAGAGATCAGAAACCCTGAGGGTGTAGCCTAGTGGTCACTTGGACGAACCGTAAATCCGAAGGTCTCGAGCTCGATTCCTGATTTCCCTCACTAACGGTTGCATGGGGTGGGGATATTCCCTATGTAGCCCGTGGGATTAGTCTTAAAAAAAAAAAAGATGAGAAAGATTCGACTGAGAAGGCTTGTGATAAGAGGCTCATCAATGAGAGAAGGATCCAAGTTTTAGCCAAAGATGGGTGGGTCATGATACTTCCTCTTCCTCATTTAGTTTGTACAATGCAAAACATAAAAAATAAAAAAAAATCAATGTAGAAGATCTCTCAACTTACCTCCAAAAGCAACACTAATAGAATTACTATGGAAGACCCCAAAAGTTTCAAGGGCATTGCAAAAGCGATTACCAATCATATAACTCTTCAAGCCCTTCTCTGCAAGTATTTTATTTTTATTTTTCTGATTAGTAATCAATGAGATCATAACTAAATATAAAAAAGTTATGGTTCAGTGTAAAAGAGGAGAGAGAGAGTGTGTAATGACCCCAAAACCCCACCTTGGTCATAATGGGACTTTGGGTTTACCACATTACTTATCATTGCTTAACCTCCATAGCAATAACGCAGAACTAAAAGATAATTCTTCCAAAACAATAACTATAAATAATTCTTCAAAAACAATAACTATAAAATTTCTCTCCATAAAAACATCTCATTTGATATATAATAAACCGATAAAAATTCAAATCCACAAACATAAACTAAAGTAACATCTACTAAAAAGCCTTAAGTTTATTACAAGTTCTCATTCAATAAAACTGAAACTGAAAATATACTAATAATACGGGAACCGGTCAAGATCCCAGGCTCCAATAACCGGAAAATCACCTTATTCTACTTCCTCAAAATACTCATCTTCCACCTAAGAGTAGCTGTCTGATCTTGCGCTAGACTTGAACGACAATAACAGGTCGACTGAGGATTGAATAATCAGTGGATATCCAGACTAACCAACAATAACACATGCATAAATCCAATATCCAAATCATGCAATAATTGTAAAGTCAATAGCAGTTTAATATAATATGAACATAATCAGAGTAGAAAGACATGTGAGCATATTATGAATTAGTTTGACTCGTGTATTTGTGTGACTTTTTGACTTGTAACTCTTGAACTTGTACCATAAATGTCATGCATGTTTGTTTTCCCATAAAAATAGTTATCAAGATCCTTGTATTAAATACATGGAGGTGCATCGACAGAAGCGTAAGCTCCTAGAGCTTTTAGATATCAAATGCCCATGATAATTATCCAGGACTTAAAATCTTATTTATAGAGAGCATCAACGATTACCGGACCTACTTGAAATTTAGGGTCCTTGTAAAATCATGCAGTGTTCTTGTTCTTGTATTTGTATTTTAGTGTTCAGAGTCCTTGTACTTGTATTTTAGTGTTCAGAATCCTTGTAATTGTATTTCAGTGTTCAGTATCAATGCAATATCCGTGTCATGCTTGTGTACACGTGGAACTTATAACTTACCATACACGCAAACTTGTGTAATAGTGTCGTGAGTAGTATCTGAGCTCGATCATCGCTTAGATTTGGTCTTTCGCTAAGAAACTCCACTAAGTTACATCTTCCTAGTCAGAGATTTCCCGAAATGGAGGACTTCCTCTAAGCGTTGGCCTACCTAAATGTCAATCACCATGCAACACGAATAAACATAATTTATTATAACATACTTCATATCTTGTCATGTTCATGCTAACATTGCTAACATCATTATTAGACATATCTTATCATACTCATACAAACCTTTCAATATCATCATTTTCATACTTAGTGTTTCTAGACATTTCAACAAATACCTACCATGCGTTAGTTATGTATACAATGCCATTCCAATTTTCACATTCCATAACCATAACATACTCATCCATAATCACATTCACACATTCATCATCCATCCATTCTCCATTTTAACCCATTTACTATCATTTTCATACATTCTTAATCCTCAAATATAATTCATTATTCAATTTAAGCTTCTAACATACAAATTCATTCATATCCATATTTAAACATGCAACTCCTATATTAATCCATCATTTCATACTAGTTCAATAATCATACTAATAATACGAGAGATAGATTAGATATGATATCAACCTCAATTTATATTTCAATTCCTTAATTCATGCATATTTATGTAAATCTCTTGATAATCCATACATCTTCTTATTTAAACATGCATAATATCTTAATAGGATTAATCAGAAGGGACATCGATATTAGAGATCCTTCCATTGGATCCAGATCGCTAGATGAAGCCCCTTCAAGCTTTGGGGTTGATCTCCAAGCTAATCTTCTTCTTCTCCGAGCAAATTCATTCTCATCCAGGTCAAATCCTCTTCAAACCCTATGTTTTCCTTAAATCTCTCTCAAATTAGGTTAGAAACTCTTTAGAGTCCAAAACCCTCGAATTAAAAATGCTATTTATAGGCTAGGTGTATAAAACTCACATTTTCGTAACTCTTTTAAAAACCTAAATCGTGACTTGCGATCAATCGTCCTATTGGGCGATCGATCGTCGCATCTGCTGCGATCGATTGTTGAAGAAACAGAAGTCTCCCACATTTTCTGGTTCAGGACGATCGATCGTCACGTTAGTGCGATCGATCATCGCACAAAACAGGGGCTTACCTAGATTTCAGGTTCTGCACGATTGATCGGCGATTATCTTGCGATAGATCGTCGGCTCTGATTTTTCACCCTATTAACACTTAAACATTTAGATTACACTATATCACTTAGATATAATTAAATATGCATAAAAACATAACAAAAGACTATTATACCCATATTAATTGAATTAAAGGTATGAAAGAAGGTTCGGGTCTCTACAGAGAGAGAGAGAGAGTACTGACGATGGGGCTGTGACAATTACAGTGCATGGGCACTGGCACCAACAGGAAAGGCATAGGAGCATCGACAGGGCAAGGAGAGAGGGAGGGAGAAAGAGATTGAAATTAATAAATGAGCGAAAGAGAAAATGAGCCTTATGAGATTTAGTAGTCATACATTTAGCAATAGATTGTTTCTTAGTGATGGATATTGTTCGTCACTAAATATATTATTTTTATTATAATTATTGATATTGAGGGACAAATCTAAAAACGGTCACTAAAAATAAAAATAGCGATGAATTTTTCCCGTTGCTAATATTAGCGACGGTTAATTTTCGTTGCTAAATATATTTTTTGCACTATAATTGTTGACATTTAGGGACTGATCTAAAAATTGTCACTAAAAATAAGATATAGTGATTGATTTTTTCCGTTGCTAATATTAGCGACGGATAATATCCGTCGCTAAATCTAATATTTGTATTTTAATTGTCAACTAATATTAGCGACGGATAATTTCCGTCATTAGATCTATTATTTGTATTATAATTATCGTTATGTAGGCACAAATATAAAAATTGTCGCTAAAAATAAGATGTAGCAACAAAAACAATCCGTCCCTACAAATATTTTATATTAGTAAAGGTAAATTTTCGTCGCTAAATATAAAAATATTATAATAATTAAAGAACTATGAATTAGTGACAGAAATTTAAGGATAGATTAAAAACCGTTGCTAAAGATTTTTTTGAGTGTCGGCTTTTATGTCCATCCCTAAATTTCCATCACTAAAAAGCACTTGTTTTTTTTGGTAGTATAACCACATTTCTATATTTCATGCAAAAAGCACTTGTTTGTTTATAGTCTTTAAATGACTTCTATTAACTTCTTGAAGAGTTATTTTTTCCATAGTTTTTTAACTCACGAAAAAGAAAAAAGGAGAAGGAAACCAAATTTTCTAGTGTTTGGCTATAAAATAATCGTGGAAAAGAAATATCGGAGAAAATCAGTTCCTAATTTTCTTTCAAAAAAGATGATCTCATTTCTTTTTAAAAAGCATGGATTTGGGGAGAAAATCTCAAACTTTATGTTTGTCCAAAATTCTAACTATAGCATCACTTTTAGTGTTGCCCCCGCCAGTACATCATCTCCACCTCACAACCACCACCTCCACTCGACTTTTATTTATTTTTCATTTGTTTACATTTTAATTTTTGTTATCATTATTATATATATATTTTTCATTTTTCCCATTTTATTTTGTTTATTTTCTCAACAACCAAACAAGTTGCAAAAATTATTACTTTT
This sequence comes from Tetracentron sinense, assembly GCA_015143295.1. NCBI lineage: Eukaryota > Viridiplantae > Streptophyta > Magnoliopsida > Trochodendrales > Trochodendraceae > Tetracentron > Tetracentron sinense. The sequence continues at coordinate 1,510,404 of CM026556.1, forward strand.
CTTTTGCCCTCCTTTCCTTTTCTTTTTCCGAATTTTTTTTGAGTCATATAGCTTCCTCTTAACCATGATTGATTGGATATGAATGATCCCTGATCGGATCAAAGACACACGAACAAACAGCCTAAGTACTGCGATTGACAAAGTTTTTTCAGATATGCCTTGATCTACCATCCAGATGAACTATAGCACATGATGGATGGTCCTACTCAAGATCAACGATCATGAGTGACTATTCCACATGATCAACGGTCCTAACGTACTGGTTCACTAGATCAATGATCCTGATGAACTATTTCATATGATCAACGATCCGATCACTATATCAACGGTCCTAACAGACCGGGTCATTAGATTAACAATCATTGTAAACTGGATGTCTAATACTGGACCTTATGGTCCGGTCTGGTAACTAAACTTAGCAGTTTGGTCAACTCCAATGGATCTAAGAAGGGCCTCCAGTCTGGTTTAGCATTCAGACCTCCTTCCTTGTTCTGGACCACTCTGGTTCCATCAATGTGGGCCTTAATGGGTTTCCTTTCCTTTATTTAGATTTGGGCTTAGAGATGAGGAATCACCGTGGCCATCTTCTTCCTTGTTCTGTTCTGGTCTGGTCTGTTCTGGTCTAGACTCTAGACTAGACTCCTCGTCCTCGGGCCCATTAGGTCTCGGGCCTTGTGCCTGTGACGACCTCCAATGGATCGACTAGATTCATTAAACCCGGCCATGCACACCTTTTGGATGGTAGCCCAAGAGCCACAAACCCAATTTGGGTTGATCAAATGGTCATCAATTAGTCAGCTTGATCAAACGGTCTCGATCCTCTCATGTGGGATCAACCATCCAATGGACCTCAATGGACTCTCCTCTAGCTGCAGGTACACGTGGGTATATATGATCAAGGATCTCACACCAAATGAATGGTCACGATGAAATCAAAAGAATAAACTGCCCCAATGTAACTCTGAGATAATGCGCATGGGTAGAGCACCTTGACTCACACTATGGTGTAATAGAATGAATGGATAAGAGGTTATATACCTTAAGGGTTATTATTTACATTTGTAACACTTGGAGCTTTTACAAACCCTGGAGATTTCTCACAATGTGAGACTAAATTTCAAAAAATAAATCGCACTTGAAAACAAATCTTGTTCTTATTTAAGAGACCAATTCACAATCCTATTGTTTGTTAGACAAACCGCCTTGGCATCTCAAAATTTTGGTTTGTGCAACCAGTAAAAAGAAGATGGGAAGCAGAGATTGTCACTATCCAACACATTTGGAGCGAATCAAATGGGGCAGCTGATTTCTTAGCAAATTTTTGTAATTCTCATATTTCCCTCAAGTCTTAGTTTCTATTGTAGATCGAGATTTAGATGTAGATATCAACGTTTGTAATCTTTTATTTATTTTATATATATGGTAGAGTCCGCCTAACCCTAGCTTATCTTCCCAAAAAAAACACGCGCACAAGCGAGGGTTTTTCACTCTTTTAAAAAAATGAAACTATTTGAAAATTGGTTTTCTAAAACAAGGATAAATGTTGAATTTAAAGTGCTTGAAAAGGGAAATTTTCGGTTTCTTTGTGGAACCTTACCAGGGAGAAGGAAGGTAGCAAAGCTTCGATCACTGATGAAACTAGGGGGCGGGTGTGCACCCTAAAAGACAATCCGATGCTAAAATAAGTATGAGGTATAGGCATAGGCATATAAATATGAGGGTGTGGAGATACTTATCGTGAGGTCATTGAGCATATGTGCTTGAGGACGGGCTTTGATGTTGTGCTCTGGAAGACGAGTAATAGAGACATAGAGGACATAGCTCGGGAGGCACAGAGGACGTAGCTCTTGACAATGCAGCTCTCGGACAACATAGCTCTCGGCAATGTAGCTCTCGGACAACGCACAAAGGACGTTCACGTTGTCAATGAGACAACGAGCACGATGTCATGAAGGCAACAAATACAAGGTAAAAAAGACAACGGGCACGTTGTGGTTAGAACAATGGAAACGTTGTGAACTAGACAACAGAGACGTTGTGAACTAGACAACGGATACGTTGACAGAGGAGGATGTAGCTCGAACAACGTTCAGACAATGTTCGAACAACGTGGTTCAGACAACGTAGCTAGGGTACAATTGACAGCGTCAGACACGAGTTCAAGTATAAGTGTACTCAGCAGATGATCAATGTGAGTATAAGAAATTTCCTACCCATTTTCACATTTTATGGTTTGACTGAGAGTCGCCACTTATTCATGGATAGGTCCCAAGTGATTTGGATAAGGCAAATGGTCTTTAAGAGATTAGGGTAAGTAGTTCAATTAAGTCCTGGGGAAGGTGTTAGGCACCCTAGGACACCCATTTTACAATGGTTACCTACTCCCTAAATTTAAGCCAATTTTAATCTCAAAGTTTAATAAAAATATCAAAATATTCAACCAACTGCTAATCCAAGAAAGATAAAAAGTTAGATGGGCTATGGTCGAACCCGAGGAGGGTTGCCTATGTACTCACCAGGTGAGATCAGACCGAGCGTAGTCCTAGCATATGAACCCGTGCTAAGGATAGGGGTGTGTGTTTGTGCATAGGGTGGTCAAGGGTCTAGCTCGGAGGCTAGGGTTTAGTTGATCGAGTTGGTCAAGTGCAAGGTCAAGTCTAACCTCAGTTAGAGGGAAGTTAACCATGGTTAGGGTTAACCAAGGTTAAGAAGTCCTGACAAGCATGTTTTTAGTATTTTTATAATTTTCAGATTTTTTGGTATTTTTGGAGATTTTTCCAAAGGGTCGAGTGACCTTAACCATGGTTATGGGATTTAATAAGTTTAACCCTAATTAATGGCCTACATGAGAAATGGGGGAGTTAACTAGGGTCAAGTCTAATCCTAGTTTGGAGGGCTATGGCAAGAGGGATTAACTAGGGTTAAGTGTAACCCTAGTTAGAAGGCTATGGCGAGAGGGATTAGCTAGGGTTAAGTGTAACCCTAGTTAATGGTCTAGGGGATTCCACATATACCAAGGTTGGATTGCAAGGTCTAAAGTGGAGGACAATGCTTGCTCCAACACTTTCCCTCCAACTCATCAAGGTCCAGAAGTGTTTGGCAAATGCTAAAAAATGGATACTTCATACGGGCCTATAGAGGGCCCAAGGTGGATCTGGATTTAAGAACCTCAAGGAGCATAATTTTGCCTACAAGTCTTTATAGAGCACTGGAGTAGAGGATTTTCCCACTAGGTGCTTCAGGTTTGCAGTTGCTCCAAAAGTCGGTTGCGTACCATAAAAAAAAATCCTATGCTAAACACAAAAAATCTGCATTTCAGACTTTTGAGAACCTGAAATCTTAACCCAATAGATCAAGCCATACTTGATCTTCATTTCATCTTTTGAGAACCTGCATGAGAGTTATTTAAACCTGCTCAGATCAAAATAAATTTCAGCTTAAAATCTGTATTGGGTTTACTTAAATCCACACAGTTCAGACCACCCATTTCAGCTTTTTTAAAAATGCATTGTATCTACTCAGTTCAGGCCATCTTTAAAACACATTTCATCTTTCACAAATCTGCATCGTAATTACTCAACTCAGACCATGGTAGAAACATATTTCAGTTTTCAAAACCTTGCATTGTAGGTACTCAGCTCATATCATAGTTAAAACATGATTGAGTTTTCAAAACCTACAGGTAGCTACTCAACTCAGACCATGGTTAAAACATATTTCAGTTTTCAAACCTGCATTGTAGTTACTCAGCTTAAACCATGATTAAAGCGTATTTCATTTTTCAAAATCTGCATTGTAGTTACTCAACTCAGACCATGTTTAAAATGCATTTAAGTTTTCAAAAGTCTGCACATGGAGCCAGTCCTCATAACTACGAAGTAGACATGGTTTAGCAACCATGAGGAGAGGTGAAAGAAACAAGTAATAACCAGAATGCATGCCAATGTGTGAATGGGGATGGAGTTGCAGGTTGGCTAGATCGGATGGTGGTGGTGGTGGTGGAGCTGCTGGCCGAGTGAAGGAGATGCTGCCGTGAGGGGTTTAAGGGAGGTCTAGGAGGCTGTTGGAGGGAGTGGAGCGGTCTGAAGACTGCTCAGGCGAACTGGGTGTTTGATGTGGCGAAGACTAATGGTTTTTTTTTTTGTTTGAACTGTGGAGGTGGCTGGGTTGGTAGTGGTGCAAGGTATGGTCTAGGGTGTCCCAAGACCCAGCTAAGTAGAGCTCAGAGGCTTGGGAGGGGTGTGGAAGGGCTGGCCGAAGTGGACAGAGCTTGGGTGTGGGTGTTCTTGCCTCCGTGAATTCATGGGGGAGATGTAATTTTTATGTAGGAGATGGAAGGGGTCTGGGGGCAATATAGGGATTAAAGAAGGCGTGGGGGACCAAGGCTGGAGCAGGGGCAGCTGGCCAGGTGGTGGAACAGGTGTGGCAGTGTCCTCGTCTTCCTGAGGAAGACGATGAATAGTGCCATACGAATTTGATTTTTTTTTTGTTGTTGTTTGGATTTCCACTTTAGGGCCCAACCTCCATATGTGTGGGCCAACACATGCTGGCTTTGCCACATGGGCTTGGCGATTAAAATTTAAACCCTCTCTTTTTTCTTTTTTTTTTCTTTAAAATTTCTTTTTTTAGGTGGGTCCCACCCTAAAACCCTAAAATTCCATGGGCCTTGTTTCTTGTTTGGATGCAATGCTAAATGGGCCTAGAGCCCAAGGGGCTTGAACCCTAGGGCTCTTTAGTGTTTAGACTAGGGCTAGACTTAAGGTTAGGTCTGGGGTTTACCTAGGGTTTATCAGGTTAGCTGAGGGTTTGGGCTATGGTTTAGGCTTTTAAATTGAAATGGGCCTTGAGGCCGAATGAGTTTGGATTTTGGGGTTTGCCTAGGGTATAAGATTTACTTAGTGCTAGTCCTACGATTAAACCAAGTTAACCATAGTTAAGTTAATTAATCATAGTTAAAATGAGGTGTTAAAATGGGGTGCTGACAGCTGCCCCTGTTTGTCCGAGAATGCGGAGTTGGCAATTGAACGACAAAGACTAGAATCAACCAAATTTTACTCCAGGAAAACAGTGTGATGAAAGTAAGCATGATGAGTAAGGGGACTGAACACACGTCCGCTCCAACGGAGATAAGGTGATGGTTGATCACACAACCATTTCACCGGAGATGAGGTGAAGGTTGATCACACAACCATTCCACCGGAGATAAGGTGAAAGTTGGTCACACAACCATTTCACCAGAGATGAGGTGAAAGTTGATCACACAACCATTTCACCGGAAATGAGGTGAAGGTTGATCACACAACCATCCACCGGAGATGGGGTGAAGGTTGCTCACACAACCATTTCACCGGAAATGAGGTGAAAGTTGATCACACAACCATTTCATCGGAAATGAGGTGAAGGTTGATCACACAACCATCTCACCAGTGATGAGGTGAATGTTGATCACACAACCATTTCATCAGAAAGGAGGTGGAGGTTGATCACACAACCATTTCACCGGAGATGTGGTGAAAGTTGATCACACAACCATTTCACCGAAGATGAGGTGAAGGTTGATCACACAACCCTCCACCGAAGATGAAGCAAAACAATGATGGGTGCAGGATTAGCGTCACTGGAGGCTGTAAACGACATCCGGTCACATGACCGTACTCGCATATTCATTGATTAATGAGCTAAAAGAGCAAGATGAAAGGTGAAAGGTGCAAGATTAACATCACCGGAGGCCGCAACTAGCATCTGGTCACACGATCGTGTTAGTATACTTCTTGATTAGTGAGCTAGCCAAACAAAATTGGGGAATGATGGATGCAAGATAGTGCAGAAAATCACCTGATTGTCTCACTGAGGTAAGATGCAAGATAGTGCAGACAACCGCCCAATTGTCTCACTGGGGTAGGATGCAAGATAGTGTAGACAACCACCCGATTGTCTCAATGGGGTAGGATGCAAGATAGTGCAGACAACTGCCTGATTGTCTCACTGGAAGAGAAAAGCAGGGTAGTGTAGATAACCGCTCGATTGTCTCATTGGAGAGTGATATAAGATAGTGGTAAGGAACTAGAGGGAGTTCCAGAAATAATGAAAGCAAATTTGTGAAGCAAGATGAATTGAACATGAGGAATGAGAGCGGTGACCCTGAGTCTTAACATGAATCTTTGTCTCTTTGCACATATAGACTCTGATGGATCTGAATTGACCCCTGAATCGGCTAATTCTATTGTTGGTGCATGCCCCTTGGGACATACTGATTTGCTTCAAATATCAGTGTCATCTAGAATGGTCTGCTGACTTTGCCTTGCCCTGGTTCCAGTGTTTTTCTTACACCAGCGAGAGTGAACAATCGACTTTGAGCTGACTCTACTAGAGGTTGAAACTTGACTGATTACTGATGAGAGCAACTTGTTAAAAAGACTGATGGGTTGACTGACAAAATGACACGAACAACTTGTTTAAAAGACAGATGAATTGACTGACAAGTGGTGTGGTGGATTGACAGTTGATTAGTGGACTATATACAATAAAATTGACTGTTTGTATTTTGAAAAGTGTACCTGAGATTGCTTATACTGGGAGACCTAGCTAGGTTCCTTAGCCTGCAAGTAAAGATGATTAAGCTGTAGTTGATCGTGATGCTTGATCATCAGATATCGAAGCTTGTATTGGCTTATCTTTCCTTTTTTTCCCCCTGGACCCTTGCAGGTTTTTTGCCCCTGGGCCTTTTCAGGTTTTTGCCAGGATTGAGTTCACGTAATTTTTGCGCAATAGTAGGATTACTGATTCCTTACTATGCCCGTGAATTTTGAAGTTTGATTTACCCATTTTTTTGCTCCTGGGCCTTTTCAGGTTTTCATCAAGACTGGGTATACAAGCTTCGCACTTTCATTTTTCTGCTCTTGGATCTCCTTTGATGGTTCTTCATTCTTCTCTCATCACTACCTGTCGGGAAGTGAATACGAATGCTTTTAACCATTAATGCTCAAGTCCTTTCAGGGATCAAGGAGGACTTAAGGTTTAGGATGAAACGTGGTTTGGGTAGAAACGAGATAAAGCTCAAATTTACTGTTTCAACAAGGGTAGGGCATCCTATGATACTTGTTCATTGTTGGTACATAACCAACTTCTGCATTTTGTCATTTGATGAAACTTTGTTTCGTTTTTTGACCAAGTACTTTTTAAATTTTTTTTTTTTTTTTCTGTTTTTTGTTTTTGGCACATGGTTGCCCTGTATTGTGAACATTTGTTGTGTTATGACCGAACCTGATTTCAGGCTGCCTACGTACCCAAATAGGGATCAGGTCAAGACGTAGTTTGGCTAAAAAGCCACTTGATGTTGTGCTGGTTGCTCCTTATTTGCATTTTTCTTTGACTTTCATAGGGTGCCTTTGTATGAGTTTTACAAGATAGGCTATTAGGCTCAAAGGTTTAACTAGCGGATATATATAGTATGGGTAAGCGAGGTATTAAAAGGGGTATCAATAGATGGCCTCCTATCATTTCCTTGATTGGTCAAGAACATGTATGATCATTGCATCGTCCTTTATCTCGGTTGATGGACATTTGATGGCTCAAAAAGGTCTTCAATTCTTGTATTGCTTTTTTCCAGTTTGTTCAATCTCAGGAGGGTATCCGTTAATTTGAGTGATCCACCTTTGTCAAATTGTTTCTTACAGGTATTAGAAACTAGTTCAGTTCCCAAATTAAGCATCTAAGAGCACAAAGGGAATTTGATTTAAAAGAGTCATTTTATTAAGGTATTACCGGGTGAACAGATTCGACTCTACAAAAGACAATTGAGACAAGGGCCATTGGCCACTGACCTGAATACAAAGCAACTGAAGTAAGGGCTACTGGCCACTGACTGACTGGACTGATGATAAAGAGACTGACATGGGCCACTGTGGCCAACTGCAAGACAACTGACGAAATAAAGCAAATACACAACAAACAAACAGAGTTTGCTAAAAAATTGACTGTAGAGATTCCGGCTGAAATGCCTTAATTTCCAGGTGTAGCATGATTGGGCAGAGGGACTTGAGTGCTGTTAACATTTTCCGGTGCAAAGCAAATTGCATCTATCTTTAATAGGTTCTGGACAACATGTTTGAAATCATAGTATCGATCCGTAGGATGCCTTGGTGACTGGTAATATCCGGAATGCTAATCTAGCCTGTATCCTTTCGGGAGAACCGCCGGTGGAGGTTGGAGATCTTTCAGGGTGATCAATTTCTTGTTCAACAAGAATGTGAGAAGTGCTGTCAAGGAGTACGGGATCAGAGTGAATGCCCAATTTCTTTTTTGTTCAAATGTCATCTGATGAGAGAGGAGTCTTCCTTGATTTCGTTGAGCTTGTTGAGGTTGCCGCGACTGCGGTGGCTGTCGAGGTTATTAAAGGAGGTTGGGGACTCGAATGGTTGCGACCATTTATCCATCATTTTCTCTTCTTCTATTATTTTTTTTTGGAGGTAGGGGAGTACGGGAAGATGATGTACCCTTTGAACCTTGGAATATATCGAATGCCCCTATGTCATCCATTGTTACATCAATTCGAGCGCCACATTTGGCCATGGTGTTAAAATCGGATATGGGTTGCGCCGCTAAGAGTGTCTTGAGCGGATGCTTGGGGGTACGGAAGAAAGTTGTCACTTGCTCCTCCTTGAGCAAAGGGGTGCTCATTTTTTCGGTCATTTCTTTCCTCCGAACAGAGTATTCGATGAATGTCTCGTTATCCCTCTGTGACATTCTAGGTCTATACTCTGCGGGACTAGGTCAACATTATAGGAGTACTTGACTAAGAATGTCTCGCACAAACCTTCCTATGTCCTGACTTTGTTGGGGTCGATCTTAGTAAACCACTGCAAGGCTGCACCTTTTAAACTTTTCTGAAATAGCTGGACCAATAACTTATCATCATGTTCCAACTGGAACAACTCTCCGCGGTAGACTCTCAAATGCATCTCGGGACATCCCTTCTTGTTGTACTTCTCAAAATTAGGTATTTTAAAATCTCGAGGTAATTGAATCCCCGAGTGCATGCACATGTCCCTGAAATCGTTAGATTTACGGGTTCCTTGAGCTGTCCTCACCAACTCTTCTAACTTTTCTATTCTTTCTTGGTATGCATCCGGGATCTGGGCTGAGCTAAAAGATATGTGGGTAGACCCGGTATGAGGTTCACCGCCAGCCTTGGCTTCCTCCTCCTCAAACTGGTCTATGATGGGTGGTGTGACGCGGGAAATGGGGTTGTGGTTGGACCGGTGGAGGTGGTATGTTGAAAGTGAATACTGGCAGTGGATGACTAGGTGGTGGAGGGATGTTGAGGGTAAGTAGCGGTTGTGCTTGAACTGGTGGCGAGATGTTGATAACAGGTGGCGGAGGGATAAGAGTGGTAACATGTGGCGGATTAGGTAGTGATGGGCTTGGCGTATCAGCCAGTGAGTGATTGGAGGAGGAGAAAGCATGAGTTATGGCCCACATAAAATCCTGCACGATGTTCTTTAAGTCCTCGATGCTCTGGGCATTCTCGGCCACTCTTACCTCAAGATTCGAGACTTGGGGCTGCTGTGATGTCGGAGTATTCGGATCAGTCTCATGACCATCTATTTGTTCCATATCTGTAATTGGTGTGCTTGACTCAGGGTTTGCTCCTAAAAGGATGGAATGCTATGAAATAAGAGTTGGAATAGATAAGAATGAGGGAAGATTGACAAACATGCAAATGACCTAACACAGTCTAATTGACATAGGAACAATGCCTCTCGTCTGGAAGCTTAAAATGACATGCAAGAGGGAGGATTTTTTTGATTTTATTTTATTTTAATTGGGTGTGATAAGGCATATGTGATCCGATAGGGCAAACGGACGGAGGTCCGACATGCTTTAACCCGGGTTGTTGGGAACCTTTGACCTATCATGCCAAAGGTAGAGGTAGGTCCGGTGAAGACCTATTTACCTGAGATTAGAACCTCATATGCTATGTAGAGATGCAGGGTAGGGTGTGTTTTAATACAAGAACAACAAAAGGCTCAGTACATGCCCCTTGATGGGTGTTTATCTAGACAGAGTGCCCTGACATTCAACCATGGTTGAGGGACATGTATAGGGTACAAGGAGGTTAGAGTTTAGAATATCCTTCCAGGTGGGTTGTTTGTAGACTATACCATACCTTAGTCTATATGTATGCATGCTGGTGTAATGCATGTGTTCTTAAAAGATGAGGGTCACTTAACACCGTATATACTACTCTCCGGTATAGAATATACCTGAAAATGGATGATTGGTGCAAGCAGGAGCGTTCAGAATCCTTCCCTGATAGTAGTCACTCAGCAGGAGTAATTCTGCAGACCTCCAAAACTGTTAAGCCTCTGTCACTGAGGATAGTCATCCAGCAGCCGTAAACGTAATAAGCCTGATTATGGGTAAATGAGTTGTTACACTATTATGCCATGTATAAAAATAAACTGTACAAGAATCATCCAAGAGATATAAATAATTAGCATTCAATTAAACACTTAGGTATTTCAATTAATTTTGAGATTATTTGGCTTAAATTTAGGTTCCGGCTTGAACCTTAATCCCCAGTGGAGTCGCCATAGCTGTGAGAGTGAGAAATTTCCTACCCACTTTCACATTTTATGGTTTGACTGAGAGTCGCCACCTATTCATTCTTAGGAAAAGGTCCCGAGTGATTTGGATAAGGCAAATGGTCTTTAAGAGATTAGGGTAAGTGTTTCAATTAAGTCCTGAGGAAGGTGTTAGGCACCCCAGAACCCCTATTTTACAATGGTTACCTACTCCCTAAATTTAAGCCAATTTTAATCTCAAAGTTTAATAAAAATGTCAAAGTATTCAATCAAGTGTTAATCCAAGAAAGATAAAAAGCTAGATGGGTTAGGGTCGAACCCGAGTAGGGTTGCGTACGTACTCAATAGGTGAGATCAGACCGAGCGTAGTTCTGGCACATGAGCACGTGTCAAGGCTAGGGGTGTGTGTGTGTGCATAGGGTGGTCAAGGGTCTAGCCTGGAGGCTAAGGTTTAGTTGACCGAGTTGTCCAAGTGCAAGGTCGAGTCTAACCGCAGTTAGAAGAGAGTTAACCATGGTTAGGGCTAACCAAGGTTAAGAAGTCCTAACAAGCATGTTTTTGGTCTTTTCATATTTTTCTGATTTTTTGGTATGTTTGGAGATTTTTCTAAAGGGTCGAGTAGCCTTAACCATGGTTGTGGGATTTAACTAGGGTTAAGTTTAACCCTAATTAATGGTCTACATGATAAATGGGGGAATTCACTAGGGTCAAGTCTAATCCTAGTTTGGAGGGCTATGGCAAGAGGGATTAACTAGGGTTAAGTGTAACCCTAGTTAGAGGGCTATGGCGAGAGGGATTAGCTAGGGTTAAGTTTAACCCTATTTAATGGTCTAGGGGATTCCTCATATACCAAGGTTGGATTGCAAGGTCTAAAGTGGAGGACAGTGCTTGCTCCAACACTTTGCCTCGAACTCATCAAGGTCCAGAAGAGTTTGGCAAATGCTAAAAAAATGGATACTTCATACGGGCTTATAGAAGGCCCAAGGTGGATCTGGATTTAAGAACCTCAAGGAGCATAATTTTGCCTACAAGTCCTTATAGTGCACTGTTATAGTGCACTGAAGTAGAGGATTTTCCCACTAGTTGCTTCAGGTTTGCAGTTGCCCCAAAAGTCGGTTGCGTACCATAAAAAAACCTATGCCGAACACAAAAAATCTGCATTTCAGACTTTTGAGAACCTGAAATCTTAACCCAACAGATCAAGCCATACTTGATCTTCATTTCAGCTTTTGAGAACCTGCATGAGAGTTATTTAAACCAGCTTAGATCAAAACACATTTCAGCTTAAAATCTGTATTGGGTTTACTTAAATCCACACAGTTCAGGCCACCTATTTCAACTTTTTAAAAAATGCATTGTATCTACTCAGTTCAGGCCATATTTCATCTTTCACAAATCTCCATCGTAACTACTCAACTCAGACCATGGTAGAAACATATTTCAGTTTTCAAAACCTTGCATTGTAGGTTCTCAGCTTAGACCATAGTTAAAACGTGATTCAGTTTTCAAAACCTGCCGGTAGCTACTCAACTCAGACCATGGTTAAAATATATTTCAGTTTTCAAAACCTGCATTGTAGTTACTCAGCTTAAACCATGATTAAAACGTATTTCATTTTTCAAAAATCTGCATTGTAGTTACTCAACTCAACCATGTGTAAAATGCATTTGAGTTTTCAAAAATCTGCATATAGAGCCAGTCCTCATAACCACGAAGTAGACATGGTTTAGCAACCATGAGGAGAGGCGAAAGAAACAAGTAATAACCAGAATGCATGCCAATGTGTGAATGAGGAGCTCTCTAATGGTTCACAGGGAGAGGTAGGGGATCATGGGAGTTCAAATTCAGGACCCAAAAAAAAGCCTCTGTTTTTTTCTTTTTTTTTTGAAATCAAATACTCCTCTCCAACAGATCCTCACCATTAAATCAAGCAAGGAGAGAAAGAGGGAGGGGCTTACCTGCGCGGGTTGATGTTGCCGGCGGCGGAATTGTTCCACTTAGCTCAAGTGTGTGGATGGGAAAGAGGATCAACAGTGAGTGGAAACGCCTCTGCTGCTGGCCGGTTGCGCTTAACAGTGGCGATGGAGTTGCAGGTTGGCTAGATCGGATGGTGGTGGTGGTGGTGGAGCTGCTGGCCGAGTGAAGGAGATGCTGCCGTGAGGGGTTTAAGGGAGGTCTAGGAGGCTGTTGGAGGGAGTGGAGTGGTATGAAGACTGCTCAAGCGAACTGGGAGGACTTGGACTGGGTGTTTGATGCGGCAAAGACTATTTGAACTGTGGAGGTGTCGGGGCTGGCAGTGGTGCAAGGTATGGTCTGGGGCTTGGGAAGGGTGTGGAAGGGCTGGCCGAAGTGGAAAGAGCTTGGGTGTGGGTGTTCCTGCCTCCATGAATTCATGGGAGAGATGTGATTTTTATATAGGAGCGTTTTTTTTTTTTTGTTTGGATTTCCTCTTTAGGGCCCAACCTCCATATGTGTGGGCCAACACATGTTGGCTTTGCCACATGGGGTTGGCGCCTAAAATTTAAACCCTCTCTTTTTTCTTGTTTTTTTCTTGAAAATTTCTTTTTTAGGTGGGTCCCACCCTAAAACGCTAATAGGCCATGGGCCTTGTTTCTTGTTTTGATGCAATGCTAAATGGGCCTAGAGCCCAAAGGGCTTGAACCTAGGGCTCTCTAGGGTTTAGACTAGGGCTAGGCTTAGGGTTAGGTCTGGGGTTTACCTAGGGTTAGACCTAGGGTTTAGATAGGGTTATCCTAGGGTTTGGGCTATGGTTTAGGCTTTTAAATTAAAATGGGGCTTGAGGCCGAATGGGTTTGGATTTTAGGGTTTGCCTAGGGTATAAGATTTACTTAGGGCTAGTCCTAGGATTAAGCTAAGTTAACCATGGTTAAGTTAATTAAGCATAGTTAAAATGAGGTGTAAAAATTGGGTGCTGACAATCAATTGCGAGGTCGTGCAAGTAGCAATGTGACCTTCACATTTCACCAAGTAGATATACATGAAACATCAGATATTGATAGAGTTTAAGGGCACCATTCATGGAGATCATCAAATGAAGAGGAGTGAATCAGGTGGGTGACTGTCTTCATAGCCCTTTGGGGTTGAGGTGTGAACGACTCAAGCCTCTCAGTTCTCCTTCTTCTTTTCTCTTTTCTTACTTTCTCTCTTGCCTTTCGCACCATCCTCATTTCTTTGGTGATTCTTGCTTATTTATAGACATTTGGAGTCATCATGACTTTTGTAGTCATGATGAGGTCACCTGTCAAATAACGCTCAAGAGAGCCAGCACATAGCCGAAGTGGGCTCATGTCGGCTAAGTTGTTAGAATATGTTAAAGTGAGGAATTCTCATTTTACCCCTTCTTGTTACGAATTTTTTCAATTACAATTAGCCCCTTTATGATGCTTTGAACGCAGTTCGAAGTATCATAAATCACTCAGAACATAAGGTGAAAAATACCTCGGTCCGGAGACGCTGATCGTGCTTCACTCTCCGTTCTCTTTTGTTGTTTATGCTCCGTTGTCACTGATACATTGTGCTATCACATGGAGACTGATGTTGTGGAGGCAGAACTCGCTGAGGAGTTAGGGCGAATCATTGACAACGGGGCCGAACTTGCGAACAACGAGGACGATCTTCCGTCAACGAGGACAAGCTTGTGCCAGCGAAGACGAGCTTGTATCATCCCCTAGTTAGGTCAAAGCAGCTGCTTCTCGTGCATAGTACCTCAGAGCATGTTTAGAGAACACATGAATGTACATGTATCACAACACCAAGATAAATGAAGTCATTAGGTACTTCGAGCACAGGAAGGTGCATGAACACGTGAAGATGCATGAGCACAGGGATTCACTTGATAAACACATGGATGAGTTTGCAGTAAAAACTATCATAAATATAGACAAATGCTATTTCACGCGAATGATTTATAATGGGGCATCATGACACCATGCTCAGATGGCATTGCATGAGGATAAGCCAGTTGGTCGCTTGGTGGACAATGCATCTGACTAAGTCACACAGGTCCCGCAGTGAGCATCATGATTAGATATGTGTTGAACCGTGTGGTAAGACACATTGCTCAGATGACATGTCATTGATAAGCTACAAGTGTTCCGTCACCGTATTCAAACATATTAGATAAGACATCATTTGACATTGCACTCACGATGTTTTTTACTTGAAATGACACCGATCGCTTCTCTTGACTATGCACTTGACAATTCACTTGATAGGTTGATAATTCACTGATAAGTCACTAGATAATTCACTTGAGATTGAAAATTCACTAGAGCATGCACTGGACAGTTTATTTGATAAAGCACTTGAATACGATGTCAAGAAGATAATGGGCACGTTGTGGCTAGAACAATGGATACGTTGTGAACTAGACAACAGGTACGTTGACAGCGGAGAACGTAGCTTGGACAACGTTCAGACAATGTTCGTACTACGTGGCTCAGACAACGTAGCTCGGGTACAGTTGACAACGTTAGACACGAGTTCAAGTATGAGTGTACTCAGCAGATGATCAATTGTGAGGTCGTGCAAGTAGCAGTGTGACCTTTACATTTCACCAAGTAGATAAACATGAAACATCAGATATTGATAGAGTGTAAGGGTACCGTTCATGGAGAACATCAAATGAAGATGAGTGAATCAGGTGGGTGACTGTCTTCATAGCCCTTTGAGGTTGAGGTGTGAACGACTCAAGCCTCTTAGTTCTCCTTCTTCTTCTTTTCTCTTTTCTTACTTTCTCTCTTGCCTTCTGCACCATCCTCATTTCTCTGGTAATTCTTTCTTCTTTATAGGCATTTGGAGTCATCATGACTTGTGTAGTCATGATGAAGTCACCTGTCAAATAACACTCAAGAGAGCCAGCACATAGCCCAAGTGGGCTCATGTCGGCTAAGTTGTTAGAATATGTTAAAGTGGGGAATTCCCATTTTACCCCTTCTTTTTACGAATTTTTCCCATTACAGTGCTTAAAGGACCTAACTCTAAAACACAGGATTTAAACCACAAATTCAACAATAAGTATTCATTGGGAGTAATAAGCATGTCTGGCAATAATTGGTGAGCTGCATGGTTCATTGAAATTTCACGAAATTTTGGTTTCGGACAACCTAACGACATCGAAATTGGATTTATTTCGAAAATCTGATTTCGGCCGAAATTTCGGATTTCGAAAATTTCAGAATTTTGGCCGAAATCTGATTTTTTTAATTTTTAATAGTTTTTTTTTATTAAAATTCTGAAATTTTCTGAAATTTGTACTGAAATTTCGAAAATTTATATATTCATTTTAAAAATAAAATAATAATATTTATATAAATATATAAAATTTTAATAAAATATTATTTTTTAATATATATATATATTAATAAAAAATATATAAAATTAATAAAATAATAATATTTTGGATTATAAATTTTGCCAAAATCCTGCAATTTTTCGGGATTTCGGTTCGGGTTGGCTGGCCGAAATCATCGAGAATTTCGAAATTAAAAACCTTGGTGAGCTGAAAAAGATTAGGCACAACGCAATACATGGAACAAATCTACAACGCAATTGTGGAAAAACGTAAAGCATTCATTTAAACCATATTCAAAAATAATATTTTAGTAGCAATGTTCAAATAATTCAAAGTCTTCAAATTACAACTAAGGACTCTCATAGATCAATCTCCATACGTGATTTACTTTGGATAATTATAAGTAAGCTTTTGCTCCAATCAAACTATCCTTAAAGCCTACATTTACTTGCTTGGGATAATCCTAGGTGTTGCCAGCAAAGACGTGGCCTGTCAATCAAACGGCTAGGACTAATTCAAACAAATGATACGTGTGTTCAATTTCAAGAATATAAAACACTTATAGGCTCGGTTTGCTTCCTTATGAAATGTGGGAAATTAATAAATTTAGCCTAAAAAATTGAACTATTCCCTTGCCAACATCAACCGTTGAAGTTTGTACTATGTTTTTATACAATAAAATAAAATAAAAAATTGCTACAAAAAGGATGTTTGTTATTTGGTCATAGAACTTTCTCAACAAGGCAGGACAACGCAGGACAATAGCAAACCAAAACTTATTACAATGTCATATCCAATATTAATTTAGGATCATGCCAATTTAAATTTACAAATTTTATAATAGCAGACTCCATATATCACAGGAGTAAAAGTTCATTTCTGGAGGGTCTGCTGCGTCTCGTTTCCTTTTCTCTCATGAAGTGTCATTTTTAACTTCACATGGGTGTATAAGGGGTCATCAACCCTCCTGAAAATAGGTCATTTTGGAGTGGTTGCTTGAACTTACACTTATGACACCTTAGATACTACCCTAGGTTTGGCTGTGTGTGTTAGTTACATGATAACATTTCACCCAAAAAAAAAATATTTAATTATTGTTAATAATTTTTAACCATGATTTTTCTAAAAACCAAGATTCAAAGGATTAGTGAATCTGAACCATAGTTTGTTAAGAAAATTAAAAGGGGACACATGGTGAGGAAAAGAGGACAGGATGTAACATCCATGAGAAGGGGATTATTTTATGAGGAGTGCTAGCACAGCTGCATTTACTTCAAAATTTTCTATAGATGCAAGATGGGGTTAACTGTTGGACATTTGTAGCCAGTTGCGTCTTTGAAAGATTTGGGGTAGCAAAATCCTTACTTTATATGTCAAGTTATAGTCTTTCAATAAATGCCCCCCCTTGCGGCACTCACGGGAAGGGGATTATTTTTCATATCACATTATAGACTTTCAGTGAACCCATGCAAAAAAATTCTTTGCAGCCCCGCCTAAAAGATTTGCACTCAAACTTTTCACATGATTAGTGGAGGGTGATGTGGTGAAACTGGGAGACCTTTTACGATTCCTCATCATTTGCCATGTCTATGATCCGCGGCTAAATGTGATGGTGGGTCCTACACTTGAATGCCTCACATGTCTTCATTTCCATTAATAGACGTCATCTTAGTAGAGTTTTACCCGAACCGAAAGTGATAGTCCTTTTGGAGTGCATGGTTGGACTTACCTTATGACACCTTAGGGATTACCTTAAGTTCGGCTAAGTGTGTGAAACATGAGTTTTTAACTAGAAAGCTTAGAGCTTCCCTCTTTAGCATAAAGACAATCACTTTTATAATTATGGAAAGAAATTGTGATAATTTTGTAAAGAAAGCGATTGAAAACTCTCGATAATACCTATTAATGAGAGCTTGGCTGTCCGTTTCTATAGAGAGTTTTCAATCACTTCCCATTTTACAAAATACATTTATTTTATAATTACAAAATATATATCTCCAATATATAAAACTAAAAAAGGGTGCTTCAGTTTTCCACCGGGAAAAGAGCTCCGCTTTGTATTTAAAATCAATTTGTTTCTACAAGACCATTAAGGAATAAAAAATATAAAGCTTAGTCCTAAAGCATATGAAGAAAGGGGATAACGAGATCCTAAGAGGTGAATCATATGCAAAGGAATTAAACCCTGAAAGCAACCCCCCACCAATCAATTTAAAAGATTGGCGCCGATTTCTTCGCGCAATCTAGGCCCCAAAGCGCGCCATATTCGCCTCCCATTTGCAACATTTTTTTAAAAAAGTAGGCCGTTACTTTAGCGGGTTTTAGTTCTTTTATCTTTGCTAAACAAAACCAAAGAAACCATCTTTACCCATGAACGAGGCACTTGTAGTCCTATGGTCGGGCATAAACCAAACACACGAGGGACAAAATATTTATACACGATTGATTCACTATATCACAAACACACCAATTGCTCAATACGTACAGCATTAACCATCGTTTGACGTAGTTGACTCACGCTCCATTACCAATTGATCCAAATCCAATGGTAATGAACCGCAAGCACACCTACACGTTTGCACTCCTATAATGATGTGCATGCATGTTCCGGGTTATGGGTCGGTTGAAGCTATCAGCATGCGGGAACCCGACTTATTTATAATCAAAGCTTTAAAAGCCCCCACAAAATCCAACCCAATAAGAGGACCCCTCCACCTGAACCTGCTGTCTAAAATAAGCGCTATATATAATAAATTCATTTTAAATTACAATAGTGTTTTGACTAAAATAAAGTTAATAATTATGTGCTTTTTTTTTTTATTATCAATTAAAAATGTAACCATATATTTATTAATAAATTAACATGGCATATGACCCATCGGTCCAGAGCCGTGCCCAATTTCAAATGGGTTGAGAAAAACTCACCTGGCAAATGAGCCATGGGTCAAAAAGCATGACGAATTTGGGCATGTTGACGGGTCGGGTCATAAATTGCACATGAATGACTACTTGCATTAGCTTTGACCCAATGATAGGCAACATGTCAAAGCATCTCTAGTTTTTTTAGAGAGGATTAATAAAAAGAAATAAAAGAAAGGAATCCTTTAGATGAAAAGCCTAATTCTACGTTGAAGCGATTGGGAATCCTCTCTCTATAAATAGGTGTGAGATACAAGTTCAATCATCAGGTGTTTTAACAATCAATGCCAATGGGAAAGGGAACCTCGTCGCTCTGCCTCTTCTTCTCATTTCTTCTTTTGGTTTGTGTGCAAACCAATGGGCACCCTAATTACAAGGATGCCTTGGCAAAGTCCATCTTGTTTTTCCAGGGTCAGAGGTCCGGGAGGCTCCCCTCTAACCAACAAATCGCTTGGAGGTCCAACTCCGGCATCTCTGACGGCTTGATAGCCAATGTACGTTGACTCCAATCTCTATATATCATTCTCTTCTCTCTAATCCCTCTCCTCTCATTCTTCCTATGAGGAGTGTTAGCCCTAGATGCATTAAGTCATTTTTTTTTTCACAGACGCAATGTGAGTGCAACACGTGGTGTTGCTACCCTATCACAGGGAGATGGGCTCATGACATTTTTTGCCACCACGTTGTGTCTTAGGAAGACTGCGACTGGGGCTAGCATTTCTATTTTTCATATTTGCCCCAGTATCCTCATGGAAGGGTGGCTAGGGCGTGCTCCTCATTAAGTGATGATCTTGGGATCAATTTCTCATGAGATTACATCCATAGTCAATGGACCAAGTTGGGGGGGGCTGAGTTCTGCCATTAGCCCACCTCACATTTTCATGTTTGAAGCCCATATCAGGTGCAAGTTTTGTTTTTGTACTGGGCCAAGCAAGAAGGTCTGAGCTATTGTGCCAACCTGGCAGAACAACACCCCTAAAAAATTAAGTTCTGCCATGAAGGGTATGAATGAAGGAATTGAGTCACATACGACTGGCATTACTTATCCCAATTTAGGGGCACGACCTGAGTTCAAAAGTCTCCAATATACCAAAAAAAAAAGAGTTCAAAAGTCTCCAGAGAGAGCAGTCACGGTAGTCCATATACCGCACTAGCGCACCATAAGAGCAGTCTAGTACCACCTAGACAGGTTGGTCTAACCGGCGCCCCCATGGGGGGCACAAAAAAAGGGTATGAGTGGGTAGAAGCCCATTAGTGTATCTACCCCAAGAAATTAGGGTTGACTTGCTAACCAATGAGAGGGGAAAGGCAGGACCTAGAAATTTGGCTCTGATTGAAAAGGGGTGCACGGGTAGCCCAACTTTAATCTCGGAAATGCCTCAAGTATCCTTTCAGCCAAATACCCCTAGTGTGTCCCTAATTGCATCTCTAGATTGTTTTAACTTTAAATAACAAAAGGCTAAACTAAGTAACGGATTGGATAGTGACCATAATGCCCCTAATGACTTTCGTAATTTACTTCTTATGCAGGTGGATCTAACCGGAGGCTACTACGACGCCGGAGACAACGTAAAATTCAACTTCCCTATGGCTTATTCCACAACAATGTTGTCATGGGGTGCATTGGAATACGCCAAGAGTATGGGGACCGAATTAGAAAATGCAAGAACTGCTATCCGATGGGCCACAGACTACCTTCTAAAGTGTGCAACCGCAACACCTGGCAAGCTCTACGTAGGTGTTGGGGATCCTAATGCTGATCACAAGTGTTGGGAGCGTCCTGAGGACATGGACACCGTACGCACCGTCTATTCTGTCTCCTCGAGCAATCCAGGATCCGATGTTGCAGGAGAGACTGCAGCTGCACTCGCTGCTGCGTCTATGGTTTTCCGAAAGGTTGATCCCAAATATTCCAAGTTGCTCCTCAAGACAGCAAAGCAGGTGATGCAGTTCGCAATGCAGTATAGAGGCGCTTATAGTGACTCGCTTGGCTCGGCGGTCTGCCCTTTCTATTGCTCATATTCTGGATATAAGGTACATGTAAAATAATCCCCTCCTTGCCCTTGAGGAGGGAAAAATGAGTCTTTTGCCTACTTTTTTTGCAAGTCTCTCATTGAACTTGGGATTAAAAAAACTAAGGTAAGATGCTTTACAGTGCTGAAACAGAGCTCCTATTTTTTTTTTTGGCGTATTGCAGTGACGGATCTTGTAATTATATAGAAAAAAATATGTTTTATAAAATTGTTTCAGACTTTTTTCATAGTTACAAAAGTGTCACTCCCATAGACATAAATTTTCTTTCTGTTTTGATCAGGATGAGCTACTATGGGGAGCTTCATGGCTACTGAGAGCGACGAACGATGCTACTTACGCCAACTTTTTGAAATCATTGGGAGCGAACGACGCAGCCGACATCTTCAGCTGGGACAACAAATTCGCCGGAGCCCGTGTTCTTCTATCAAGGGTAAGTAAAGTAGAATTAGGGAGATGGTGATATATAAATGAACTGATTAATTGAAATGGTCTTGACGTTCTCCTTTTGTTGCGGTCCTCTGTAGCGTGCTTTGCTAGACAATGATAAGTCATTCGAGCCATTCAAACTCCAAGCTGAAGATTTCATGTGCCGCATTCTACCCAATTCACCCTCTTCCAGTACTCAATACACTCCAGGTAAGTCATGAGCAACACCTACAATGTAATTAGTAAGCCTAAGCGGTTCGTCCGAATTAACAAATTTCTTTTTCTTTTTTCCAAAAATTTTAAATAATACCTTATTTTTCTGTTGAACAATTAATTCATAAGTATTCACGATTTTTTCAAAAACTAGTGAATTTCGTAAAATATTTGCAATATTTTTTTTTTAAAATGTCCCAAATCAATATATAATATATGAAATATATTTATTCATAACTTCTATAATTACTAATTTTACTTTATATATTTTTTTTTATATCTTGCTCGCTCGACATTTTCTGCAATTTAATTTCAAATTTTGCCAATTTCTTCAGAAAATTTTCATAGATGAGTAATTCCCAAATCCCAACTTCGGCAAATTTAGTGTAAGCAACTTGCATTGGGATCGGACTTTCTTTCGGATTGGGATCTTGCTATAATATTTATGGAATAATGTTGATTGAAATGCAGGGGGGCTGATGTTCAAGCTAAGTCAGAGTAATCTCCAGTATGTTACATCTATAACCTTCTTGATCACTACATACGCAAAGTACATGGCAGCAACTAAACACACCTTCAATTGCGGAAACATCTTGATCACATCAAGTACCTTGAGAACCTTAGCAAAGAAACAGGTGGACTACATTCTTGGGGACAACCCTTTGAAAATATCCTACATGGTAGGCTATGGAAGTTACTTCCCAAAGAGAATTCACCACAGAGGGTCCTCCTTGCCCTCCTTGGCCAGCCATCCACAAGCCTTGGGTTGCGACGGTGGGTTTCAGCCATTTTTCTACTCATCCAACGCTAACCCTAACACCTTGATTGGCGCTGTTGTTGGAGGCCCGGATCAGAGTGATGGTTACTCGGATGATCGTACTGACTACAGCCATTCAGAGCCTGCCACATATATCAATGCTCCTCTAGTTGGACCCCTAGCATACTTGGCACAAAGCTACAACAAGTGATTGCTTTAGTAATCTCATGGCATGAACACCTTTGTTATTTGTCTAGTTTCTGTTTTATTGAAAAAGTGTGAATTGTATGTGTAAAGCTGAAGTTGTGGTGCCATCTTAGGAAGTAGAGGTGGAAAATGTGGATGTGAATTAGGATGTATATCTTGCTATAGTCAAATTACTATCTTATCCAATAAATGGAAATGTTCAATGAAGATGGTATGAGATTAGCAAAATGAACTTCTTCCAAGTTCCAATGTTGCCATTCTTAAGTTCTTCTTTGTTAGACTCAAGATTCCAATATTATAGTAGATAAGAATACATAATGAAAGCCTATGAAATGCTTCAAGGCACACTTAAAATCCATTTTCCTTATGACATTATTTGCCCTGACTACTGGTATGTAAATGGGTTTATAGCGAATCGCATCCAGGATACAAAGAGGCCCAACAAATCACTGTTGTTGATCTATGTCTTGTAGTGACATTCAAGATCAACTCCAAACTCTTTTAAGCAATTGTCGAATATAATTGAAATAACTTAAAAAAACAAAAACAAAAAACTTAAATGTTTAAGAAAATATTTCCAAAAGAGTGACTGGCATGAGTGTATTTTAAAACCAAGACAACCCATAATTTATAAACTTCCATGCACCTTTTCGGAAGAGGTTCGTGCCTCTTCTAAAACATTTACCTATCTAATGGGTGCTACAATGGATTACCAACAATTACTTTTAGGTAACGGTCTATAGTTTTAATTTTAGTAACTGTCTACAATTTTAATTTAAAATAATAACGCTCAATGGTCACTCAACCAATCTTTGAGTAACAGTCAAAAGCATGTTTTATTTGAAATAGGGCAGTCAAAAATGTACATTCTTTGGATAATGGTCAAAAACTGTCTTGTTTGAAATCTATTACCTAATACTAAGCCATAATATTTTCTCCCCTTCTACCACTGCCACGTATGCTTTTTACCGTTTTTCCTAAACCATCATACTTTACTTTCCGAACCATCATGTCCCTTTGCTTCACAATACAAGTAGAAATTGTCACTTATGCAGTTTTGGGTGAGAAGATTTAGGACATGGACCCAACTCTTTAGTTTTTTGGAGTTCGGATGGGCAACAACGCTTGCTGTTGCGCTGTTGCCCCCTTGTATCTGAAAAAAATGGGTCTTGCATTTAATAAGGATGACCCCCCACATCAACCATGAGTGGGGCCCTCATTTTTCAGACACAAAGGGGCAACAGCGCAACAGCAAGCGTTGTTGCCCATCCGAACTCCTTTTTTTGGGTCTCTTCAATAGTCTTATTTTTATTGGGGGGTGTCGACACAAAATTTCGTGGACGAAATAATGATGAACAAAATATTTTATTTATTTTCAGTTTGGTACAACTCTCAAGAAATCCTCTGATTAACAATCAGAAATTTCTAAAGTAGAAGATAAGGGCCGAGGCGTGATCTCGATCTTCTTTGAAAGTGTTGATGTAGCTTTTCCTTTCTTCCGAGCTTCGCGCTTAATCGGCTAGAAAGTGATTTTGGAGGAGAATTGGCTTCTTTGCAGCTTTGTCTTCTCCGGAATGATTTGATTTCTTTTCTTTGAAGGCTAGAGAATGCTTCTGAGTTCTCTTCTTTGGCTTCTTCTGAATTTCTCTCTCTGAATTTCTGAATCCCTAAATCTCTAGCTTTGGCTCTTATTTATAGACTTTTAGAGATAAGGATCTCAAGAATCCTACTCCATCTAGTGGTTTAAAGGATTTAAGAGATCTTAATAAGGCTTATCTATTTAGAGATAAGGATTTCAAGAGTCCCACTTTATTTAGTAGTTTAAGGGATTTAAGAGATTTTGATAAGCCTCACCCATTTAAAGATAAGGATTCCAAGAGTCCCACTTTATTTAGTGGTTTAAGGGATTTAAGAGATTTTGATAAGCCCCACCCATTTAAAGATAAGGATTCCAAGAGTCCCACTTTATTTAGTGGTTTAAGGGACTTAGGAGATTTTGATGGGCCCCACCCATCTTCTTGGGTATTGAGTCCACAATCAGGTTTTTTTGTGTTGATGGATCGACCCATTTATCGAGTGTGTGACCCATTTAGATTTGGACTTGGGTTTTGAGTTTATGGGCTTTCTACTTCGTGCCCAGACCCGAGCCGTAAGAGGCCCATGCCTCGTCATTAGGCCCAATTTAAATGTATAGGGCTTTTTAATGATTTTAGGCTTTTTATATAATTTTATCAGAGTGTAAGGACCTTTGCGTAAAATTAATAAATTTTAGGGTTCTACAAATTGCCCCCTCAAGGGTATAATGATGGAACCTATGAGTGACATTAGTGTAACCCTTGATTTAGTGTTTGATTTGGATTTAATTTATTTGGAGTTTATCTTGATTTGGGTTAGACACGAATCCTATTCCTAATGGGATAAGGAGACAGGTTACCTCCCCTTACAAATAGGAAGAGAACGGCATTAATGCACCCATGTTTTTTTTTTGTGCAGGTTTGGGTTTTAGACATTCGAGTGCCGAAAGGCCCGAAACGGCCTGGACTAAGTCGGCGATGCCACTGTACGGTTCCCGTTTGTTGGAGACAACAGTTTGCTGCTAATGGGTTTTTTTTTTTTTTTTTGATCTGTTTTTTTTTTTTTTTATGGTAGCTGAACCTGAGGTAACTTTACAGGCTGCCTACGTACCCGTAGTGGGATCAAGCTTTAACGTAGTTCGATTTTTTTTTTTTTTTTTTTGCCTAGACTATCTTTTTAGTTTTTTTTCAGTCTAGCGAACAAGAGTCATTGAACCTTTTACAATTTTGGTTGTATAAGCCAAGAGTGACATGCATTTTAAGCTCATACGTCAAGGAGCGTTGTGGACACTTTAAACTCGTATCAAGGAGCGTTGTGGACACTTTAGGCTCGTATCGAGGAGCATTGTGGACACTTTAGGCTCATATCGAGGAGCGTTGTGGACACTTTAGGCTCATATCGAGGAGCATTGTGGACACTTTAGGCTCATATCGAGGAGCATTGTTCTATCATGGATAGTATTGCTTGAGGAACTTGCCGTTGATAGGACCAAGACGAACTCCATCGGGTGTTGAAAGAAGGTAAGCGCCGTTGGTGTAGACTTCTCTCACCACATGCGGTCCATCCCACTTTGGATCAAATTTCTCTCCAGACCGATGTGAAAGAATAATAGGCCTTCGAACTGCAAGTACTAAGTCACCTATTGGGAAGGAGCGAGGTCGAACTTTCTTGTTGAAAGCTCGAGACAAGCGAGCTTGATAGCACTCGAGGCGTTGCTGCGCTTCTAACCTCTTTTCGTCCAAAGCTTCGAGTTCAGCAAGACGTAGCTTTGTATTGTCATCACCTGTGAGGCCTTCTTGGATCGCAATCCGTAGTGATGGAATTTGGCGTTCCAATGGAAGTATTGCTTCGACTCCATAGACAAGCGAGTAAGGTGTGGCTTGTGTAGGAGTGCGGTATGAAGTTCGGTATGCCCAAAGTGTTTCACCAATCCGTTCATGCCAATCCTTTTTCGACTTGGAAACAACCTTCTCAAGGAGCTTGCAAAGAGTTTTATTGAAAGCTTCTGCGAGTCCGTTTGCTGGCGCATTGTACATTGTAGAGCATCTTTGCTTGATTTCGAACTTCGCACAAAATTGATCCATCAGAGCATTCTTGAATGGTTTCCCGTTATCCGTTACTATATAACGGGGGACCCCATAGCGGAAGACAATATTATTTTTGATGAAGTCTACAACCGTCTCTTTCTTGACTTCTTTGAGAGGGATTGCTTCTGCCCATTTGGAGAAATAGTCTGTCGCAGCAAGAATGTAGAGGTGTTGTTTAGAAGACTTTGGGAGTGGCCCGACAACATCAAGTCCCCAATTGTCAAAGGGCCAAGATGCTACTGTTGGGTGAAGCGGCTCGGGTGGTTGGCGAATGAAGTCTCCATGGATTTGACATGCATGACATCTTTTGGCAAACTCGAGCGAGTCTTTCACCATG
Source organism: Tetracentron sinense (assembly GCA_015143295.1). Lineage (NCBI taxonomy): Eukaryota > Viridiplantae > Streptophyta > Magnoliopsida > Trochodendrales > Trochodendraceae > Tetracentron > Tetracentron sinense. The sequence goes on from CM026556.1 coordinate 1,536,859, forward strand.
GTTGGCCAATAGTATCCCATTCTCTTTAGGCGATCATGCAACTTTGGTCCTGACTGATGAGCTCCACATATACCTGAATGAGTTTCTTCAAGGGCCTCTTTAGCTTCATCATTTCCAAGACATCTCATCAAGATGTCATTGAAAGAGCGACGATACAGCTCATTGTTGAAGTATAGGAATCGGGGCGCACGACGACGAATTTCAGTCTTGTGCTTGAGATCATTCGGCAATTTTCCATATTGAAGGTATTCAATGAGAGGTTGTCTCCAGTCTTCAACCTCAATCTCGAACACTTCAATGAAATTTGTTGCTTGTTGAGCGATGTCATGGTGGATCAAGTAAGGGATGACCCATCTCTGACAGACAGGAACCGTCGTCACTTCTTCTTCAAGTACAGCTAAAGTTGCTGCAAGGTTGGCCAAAGCATCAGCTTGTTTATTCTCATTTCTTGACACATGCAACATAGTGATGTCTTCGAACTGACTTATGAGCTCAGCAGCATAAAGATAGTAGGGGATTAAATTAGGCTTGAGGACGTCGTACTCTGTCAAGAGCTGGTTGATGACGAGCTTTGAATCTCCATACACATTGAGCTGGTACAACTGCATGTCTCGGGCTAGTTCCAATCCAATTATGAGGGATTGATATTCGGCCACATTGTTTGAACATAACTCTGCCAACGTGAAGGCGAATGGAAGAACTTCATCTTGTGGAGTTACAAAGACGACTCCTGCTCCTGCTGCATTCTTTCTTGCAGCACCATCAAAAAACATCTTCCATGATGGTATTACATCAGTGTAGAAGATCTCTTCATCGGGCAAGTCTTGAGATAATTCCCAATCAGCTGGGATTGGATGATCTGCGAGGAAGTCAGCTACCGCTTGACCTTTTACTGCCTTCTGAGGGATGTAAACGATCTCAAATTCTGACAGGAGAAGTGCCCATTTGGCGAGCCTTCCGGATAGAACCGGTCTCGTCATTATGTATTTGAGTGGATCGGCGTGAGAGATAAGTCTGACTGTGTGTGACAGCATATAGTGCCTCAACTTCTTTGTAGCGAAGATAAGAGCAAGACATATCTTCTCAATGGGTGAATAGTTCAATTCTGCCCCCACCAGAGTTCGGCTCAGGTAGTAGAGCGCATTTTCTTTGCCATCATGATTCTCTTGTGCCAATAATGCCCCCAATGACTGCTCCTGAGCACTGATGTAAAGAATCAGTGGTTTGTTGGGGATAGGCGCTGCTAAAACCGGTGCTTTGAGGAGATACTCTTTGATGCTTTCGAAAGCTTTCTTACAAGCATCATCCCATTTGAACAATGCATCTTTCTTCATCAACTTGTTAAAGGGGTGACACCGCCCTGCTAGGTTTGAGATGAACCTCCGGATGTAGGCGAGACGACCTTGGAGGCCTTTAAGTTCGTGGATATTCTTAGGTTCTGGCATATTGTGGATAACATCGATTTTAGCTTGGTCAATCTCAATACCGCGATGTCGGACAATAAACCCGAGGAATTTGCCTGAAGTGACCCCAAATGCACACTTTAAAGGGTTCATCTTTAATTGGTACCTTCGAAGTCTGATGAAAATGTCACGAAGGTCTTGAAGATGATCCGCTCTCCTTTTTGATTTTACCACCAAGTCATCGACGTAGCATTCAACCTTTGTGTGCAAGACATCATCAAAAATCTTTTGCATAGCACGTTGATAAGTGGCACCAGCATTTTTTAGTCCAAACGGCATCACTTTATAGCAGTAAATTCCCTTTGGTGTACGAAAGGCTGTGAGTTCTTCATCCTTTGGATCCATTCGAATCTGGTTATAACCAGATGAACCATCCATAAAGGATAAGACTTCGTGTCCTGTTGTAGCATCGACCATGAGCTCCGTAATTGGCAATGGAAAGTCATCTTTTGGACATGCATTATTCAAGTCGCGAAAATCTACGCATACTCGGATTTGTCCATTCTTCTTCTTGATTGGGACAATATTTGCAATCCAACTTGGATACTTCACTTCTCGGATGAAATCAGCTTCGATCAGCTTGTTGACTTCAGCTTCGATCTGTGGAACCAGTTCAGGCCGATAGCGACGCTGCGCTTGCTTGATGGGGCGAACGCCATGTTTGATAGCTAGGTAATGGATTGCTACTTTAGGATCAAGGCCGGGCATGTCCTTGTAACTCCATGCAAAAACGTCTTTGTATTCTTGCAGTAGCTTGAAGTAATCAGCTTCTTCCTCAGGACTTAAGAGTGCACTGACAAAGATAGGGCGCAGTTCTTCTTCTGTACCAATGTTTAATTGTTTGAGCTCGTCGACGGTAGCTTGCCCCCCTTCTTCGAAGACTGGAGGAGCACTTTCTAGTTCATCGTTTGAAGATGATGACTCTTCTTCGACAGGCTCTTGGATGGTAATGTGATTGACGGTAGCAACATCTTCGATCTCGCTCATCTCAACTTGATTTGTTTGAGATTGTTTTCCTTGGTTAGTGGAGATGATAATGCGTCGTTTTACCGTCAAAGCATCTGTTGTTGAGACTTCCAAAATTGCTTGTCGTTTCATTTGCGATGGAATTACACTTTGTGGGTCACCAACATCTTTACGACTGACATGCCTTTTCTCATGTCTACGTCGTCTTTTGGACTTGTTCAGAGGAGCAGGTTCGTCTTCTTTTCCTTGTGCTCCCAAGCGGGTGAGTGCAGACTCACGTCGTTGGAGATCTTGAGAGTTTAAGGTTGTATCACTTTGTGCTGCTCCTAAACGTTCAAAGACCGAAGTACCTTGTATTGGTGGGGTAAGTCGATCAAAGACAGATGTACGAGCTGAGGGGACTTTGTTTTCACAATCGTCGGCTACTTGCACTGTAATGTGTTGAGTAGGGACTTTCTCCTTTACTGAAATTTTGATTGGTGTTTGAGGTGTAGAGCCAACTCCTTGACGGTTGATAATGAACTTTTCTCCTTTTCGAACGAGTTGGGCCTGCGCCTTTGTGAGACCATGGATTTGGTCAAGAGGTTGAAGCTCGCCTAAACGTATGGGCTCACCTTTTCCATATCCAGCTGCTTCGAAGAGCTTTTCTGTCTTAGCTCCGTACCAACCCTCTGAATTTTCTTGGGTTGAGATGCCTTCCTCTTCTTCAAACTTTATTGTAGATGCGACAAATCCTACAATTGGTGGCCTTATAATTGTGGATTTGACGAGCGGTGCTACTGGAAGAACTAACTCATCTTGCAAAGTGTTTAGGTTGGCTTTCGAAAAAGTAGAGTTGGTCTCTTTAGTCATCGCCACAAAAGGGAGTTGTCCCGGCTTTCGACGTGATTGCGGAATGTATTGAAGCACTGAGATTGGATTGGAGATATTGGTAGAGTTCTTCGTTGACTTGTTCGTTTCCTCTCCTTTTGATACTTTTTGAGCTTTCTCATCCTTTTGGGACTTGGGGGATGAAAGAATTTCAGCTTCTTTTCCTTTGTTGATGTCGAGTCTGCTAGAAGATGGTACCGAAGTTGGAAGTGCTTCTGAGAGGACTTCAGTCTCCGTGTAGAACTTAGCATCAGCAAAGTGTGTTTCAGTCTTCTCAAAAGGTCGACTCTCAGCAACAATCTTTCTCTGCATACCATCCTTGTAATACTTGAAGCATTGATGCCATGTAGATGGAACCACACCCGTCTCGTGTAACCAGGGACGTCCAAGCAACAAGTGGTATGATGTCTTGCAATCAATGACATGGAAGAGTACTTCGGACTCCAAGTCTTCGATTGTGAGCTTTAAGCGGACCATTCCGATGGCTCTCTGCCCCCCTTGGTTAAAGCCTTGGATCACCAGCCTACTTCGACTCAATTGATCTGGAGAGATGCCAACTTTTCTCATCGTGCGGATAGGCATGATATTGACAGCAGACCCGCAGTCAAGAAGAATGCGCTGAACTTTGTGTTCTTTAATGGATCCTGTGACATATAACGGCCTGTTATGAAGATGAGAACCAAGTTGTAGGTCTTCGTCGTCGAAGGTAATGGTGGCCATGCAAGAGGCACATGTCTCCGACTTCTTTTGAACCCAATCTTTTTCCTTGTACTTGTGGGGATTAGTCAAGGCTTGAGCGAGGCTGAGCCGAGTCTTCTCCGGTAGTTGTAGGGCCTCAAAGAGACTCAAGTGTATTGACGTCTCTTCAATGTTAGAGGTATCATCTTCTCCTTTGGGATGCTCTTCTTCATGAATTGAAGGGGATGATTGGTCGGCAGGTACATCGTTCATTTGTTCTTCTGATGTGTCTGACTCGACTTGGTAACATGCGACAGAGTAGGCCGGCTCTCGTTGCTGTTTTTGGAGAAACCATTTTGGTATGAAGTCGCCAAATGTGATTGCCAAAGGAGGAAACTGCTGAAAAATCTCTTCAGGATCAGCAGGAGGCACTTTGAATGCTTTTTTCTTCACTACCTTCTTCTTCTTCTTTGACTTGATGCTTGGACGAGTCTTTCTTTTGGTCCGTTTTGCTCTTGGATGAAAAGGAGGAGGTAGATGTTGCACACGTCGTCGCCGTCGTGTAACCAATGTCCAACCGTCATTATCGATGAGAGAAGATTCTTCTGTTGACTCTCGTTCAATTTTTGTAGGGAGACATTGTTGTTGATGTAGCTGAGACAATGGAATCTGCCCTTGACTGGATGCTATCACTGATATTGAATGGGGGATGCCAAAGCCAAGAGTTCCGGCTGTGACTTGCTTCAAATTTTGTGGCGGCCATGGTGCTTTTATTGCTTGAGGAGAAAACATTGTTACAGATGATGAAGGTGGAATCAAACTGGGGTTGAAAGACCCGAAGGCAACACTCGTCATATTCGAGGCTGCCACATCATTAACGGAGTCAAGTTCAATCTTTCCTTGTCGAGCTAGGTCCATAATCTTCTCTTTGAGGACGAAACATTTTCCAACCGGATGGCTAATCAGTTGGTGGTATCGACAGTATTTTGGGTCATCAACGCGACCCGCTTCCTCTGGACGTTTAGAGGTTGGCAATTCAATCAACTTTAGACTTAGCAATTGATCGAGCATGCCAGATACCTCAGAGTCTGGAAAAGGATATTCTTTTGCCTCGAGCTCCTTGAGCGTCATCCTGCCTTGCCCTCTTTCTTGAGATGTGCCTGCCTTCGGCGGTTCCTGCTTCTTTTGGCTCGAGATCTTTACCGGCTTGGTGGTAGTAGTGGTGATCATAGCCTCCTTAGTTTTGGAGGATTTGGATGTGTTCCACTGCTTCTTCTCCGACTTGAAAGAATCGATCGGTCGTGGATCTCCATGTGCGGCTATACTGAGCTCCATGTCATGAGCCCGTGTAGCTAATTCTTCAAAAGAACGAGGCTTAATCCCTTTGAGGATGTAAAGAAGCCCCCAGTGCATCCCTTGGATGCACATCTCAATAGCAGATGGTTCAGAAAGACGATCCTTGCAGTTAAGAGCAAGATTCCTCCACTTGTCGATGTAGTCAATAACAGGTTCATCTTTCACTTGTCGTACAGCGGCAAGCTCCACCATGCTCACTGTCCTTCTGGTGCTGTAGAAGCGGTTGAGAAACTCGCGCTCCAGTTGATCCCAACTGTCAATGGAACCAGACTCTAGATCGGTATACCAGTCGAACGCATTCCCTTTGAGGGAGCGAACGAACTGTTTCACCATAAAGTCTCCGTACGTGCCAGCATTATTGCAAGTCTCGATAAAGTGAGCAATGTGTTGTTTTGGATTGCCTTTTCCATCGAACTGTTGAAACTTTGGCGGTTGGTATCCTGTCGAAAAGCGCATTTGCTCAATGCGTTGAGAGTATGGCTTGGCATAGACCAAGGAAGATTGTGACGCACCCCCGTACTGAGCACAAATGGTATCGGAAATCATTGCTTGTAATTGCTGGACTGAGAGCGAAGCAATTGATACTTGGTGACTGTCCCGAATGAGATCTCGCGAGCCGGATGCATTCTGGTTTTGTTCCTCTGCATCACGATTTCCTTGGCGAGTGAACCCTTTGTTTTGTTCTTCCGCTTCACGAGGGCCTCGGAGATTGAACCCAGGGGGATTAGTCGGTCCTTGATTGGATTCATCTGCTTGGTTATTCTGCTCCAAACGGCTTACCAAGTCTACAATCTGGGCATCTTTATCCTCAACTGCCTTTGTTAAATTTGTAATTGCGTTAGACATTTGTGCGATCTGCTCTTCAATCGTCGCTGCTTCCATCATCATGACAGACCTGATGGAGGTATGTGTCTCAGAATTTGAATGATTTTGATTCTGCACTTCTTTGGAGGCTCGACCTTGAGAAGGAGAGGTCACGGAGGATGTTGAACCTGCGCTAGACTGTGCATCGGAAGGATGACTGGAGGACATACCCTCAGGCATCCTGGCCCGCGCAGTCTTAGCCATTTTCATCGGTTTGGAGACGCGTTGCTTGCGATGTTGAGAGAGGGCCCCAACCAAGTGAGAGGTACCAGACTGCGTCATATGACGTGTTGCTCGCCGATCATCGCTGGTAGCCGGTGTAGATTCAGGTGCAGAAGAGGTTGTGTTCCTCTTTCCATGGATGGCGGTGGCTACAACAACAGTTCTCTTGGGGGCCATTGATGCTGCTCAATTGTTTGCTGACTGAAAGATGAGAGGTAGAGAGAGTCCCACCGGGCGTGCCAAAAATTTGTCGACACAAAATTTCGTGGACGAAATAATGATGAACAAAATATTTTATTTATTTTCAGTTTGGTACAACTCTCAAGAAATCCTCTGATTAACAATCAGAAATTTCTAAAGTAGAAGATAAGGGCCGAGGCGTGATCTCGATCTTCTTTGAAAGTGTTGATGTAGCTTTTCCTTTCTTCCGAGCTTCGCGCTTAATCGGCTAGAAAGTGATTTTGGAGGAGAATTGGCTTCTTTGCAGCTTTGTCTTCTCCGGAATGATTTGATTTCTTTTCTTTGAAGGCTAGAGAATGCTTCTGAGTTCTCTTCTTTGGCTTCTTCTGAATTTCTCTCTCTGAATTTCTGAATCCCTAAATCTCTAGCTTTGGCTCTTATTTATAGACTTTTAGAGATAAGGATCTCAAGAATCCTACTCCATCTAGTGGTTTAAAGGATTTAAGAGATCTTAATAAGGCTTATCTATTTAGAGATAAGGATTTCAAGAGTCCCACTTTATTTAGTAGTTTAAGGGATTTAAGAGATTTTGATAAGCCTCACCCATTTAAAGATAAGGATTCCAAGAGTCCCACTTTATTTAGTGGTTTAAGGGATTTAAGAGATTTTGATAAGCCCCACCCATTTAAAGATAAGGATTCCAAGAGTCCCACTTTATTTAGTGGTTTAAGGGACTTAGGAGATTTTGATGGGCCCCACCCATCTTCTTGGGTATTGAGTCCACAATCAGGTTTTTTTGTGTTGATGGATCGACCCATTTATCGAGTGTGTGACCCATTTAGATTTGGACTTGGGTTTTGAGTTTATGGGCTTTCTATTTCGTGCCCAGACCCGAGCCGTAAGAGGCCCATGCCTCGTCATTAGGCCCAATTTAAATGTATAGGGCTTTTTAATGATTTTAGGCTTTTTATATAATTTTATCAGAATGTAAGGACCTTTGCGTAAAATTAATAAATTTTAGGGTTCTACAGGGGGTGAGGAAGAAACTCTTGAGAGGGGTTTTAGGAGCTTGGATCTTTACTATTAAAGTTTCCTCACTTATCATCCCTCTTTATTTTTTTTATAGGGTTCATATAAACACGAACCGGCCCACCCTAGTTTACTTGGGAAATGGATTGGTCCAACGCTCCTTTGGTTGATGCCTATTGAGCTTTATCCAAGCATCCTTCCGGTTGATACATGTTGTGACGTGACCAACACATCCTGATTTATCACGTTTCTTTTAGAAACCTGATCCAACACGACCTTCTGAGTGATGGCTTTTGATCCAACGTGTCCTTCAGGCTAATGACGGTTTAGATGGGGCCACAATCTATCTATATAAATGGGACTACTTTGTGTTGAGCATAGTCTTTTCACGTTTTCCTTTTCTAACGGTTCCACTCTCCAAAGAGTGTCTTCTTAATATTGATTGATTATCACACAAATGAAAAGGGCTATGGTTGCGACAGAGGTGATGTTTCTGATTTCCACTTCCATTTCCCATAATGACGCGACGCTTCGAGTTGAAACACGTTCTCTTCAAAAGGTTTGTTGCCTTCATTAGTCCCTCCACTTTTCAACCCTCGACAACAACAACCACCGCTTCTTCTTCTCCCAATTCCATTACCCTACTCCTTGCAAGATGTACACATTAATTCTGTGAGCATGCCCAAAAAAAAATTCCATCAAACTCTTCTCTATTTCGTCATTCAAGATCACATTGTTTGTGAATCTGCATTATGAGATAGAATGTCTGTACCGAATTGGGTGCTCTCCAATACATCAATTATAATTAGGTCATGTTGACTATACAATCTCTTTGAAACTCAAATAAATACTAATAAACCAAAACATCGATCAAGATCTCGTTCTTCTTCAGGATGATCACTTGCAAGATCTTCATTTATGTACCCATCTTCAACTCATGGCCTTGGAGCACAAATATCAAAGCTTGAACCTGCTAAAAATAACAATTTGGTTGAGCATTAAAAGCACTCAGTGTATATGAATTCCTAGCTAACGATATTATAAACATTAATATAAACATATATCATGGTATGATAATACATGTATACATACATAAATCAAAGTGTGAAAGCATCTTTTTCTTTTCAATTCTTACATGTGCTCACTTGTGCTCACTTGTGCTTACTTTTTTTGACTTGTCACACTTGTCTTATTTTTCTGACTTGTATTTCTTTTCTCGTGAGTGAAATCAACATATATACATGCATTGTGCAATAACTTAAAGTAACTCTACCCTACCTATGGATAGAGATTAATATATACTCTACTTACTGAAATACTCATTAATTGGCACATTACCCGGTGCGCGCGGCTTAGCATATTATCTGGTGCACACGACTTGCTTGCTTGTGATTAACTTTCTTGGCTTCTTTTGCCTTGATCTTAGACGTACTCGGGCAATACAAAACTGAAAGAATACAATCATACTTATGTAATTACTTATAATCGTGTTTTTCATCATGCGTGTGCATATATCATTCTCGTGAGTGAGTGTGAGCGAACAATGAAAAACCACTGGTTAAATCACATCCTACATTATTGGTCAAGGACCCTCGGAGATCCATCAAATGACTTGTGTCGTGTCATGATAACACTCTTAAGCAACACAACCATAATTCAAGGCTTGTTTTAATCGAACAAATATCACACATGCAAATTATACATCATACATCAAAATCAGGGCATATCATTTATCTCATGGTTTGTAAATTAAAACATGATGAACAAGGTTCTTACAATAAAATTATAAAATCAAATCTATCATCATTCTTTAATTTCACACATAATTCCATACATTCCATTTGACTAAAAACCATATTTGCATAAAACATCACAATATTTCACTACCATCATAATCATTCCATCAATCCGAACATACATCCCTTCCTTCATTCTCAATCATTCATACACCACAAAATATTCTTTTTCCCTTATTAGATTATTCAGGATGGAATTATAATGAAGGTCTCTCTAAAAATAATGAAAATCTTACATAAGGGATATTCATACGATAAAACATATTTTAATCTAGTTCTTACGTTGAATATTAATATTTTTCTTCTTATTTATGTGAACATGAGTTTTTCTACCCACTTGGTTTGACTGAGAATCGCCACTTATTCATTCTTAGGGATAGGCCTCGGATGATTGAATAAGGTCTAATGGTCTAAAAGAGAGTCTAGGTAAGCAGTCCGATTAAGCCCCGGGGAAGGTGTAGACACCCTATGACCCCCATTTTACAATGGTTACCAACTCCCTAAATTCAAGCTCAATTAAAATTAAGATTAATGAAAAGGCCTAAGTGTTTAGAGTATGCTAATCCAAGAAAAAGAGAAAGTTAACTAGGCTAGGGTCGAACCCAGGTTGGGTTACTTACGTACTCACAAGGTGAGATCAGACCGAGTGTATAAGCCCGTGTCAAGGCTAAGGGGAGTGTGTGTGTGCACCAAGCGTGGCTTAAGGGTCTAGCCTGGAAGCTAGGATTTGGTTGACCGGGTTGGTCAAGTGCATAGTTTAAGTCTAACCGCGGTTAGAAGGAATTTAATCATGGTTAGAAGATCTAACCACAATTAAGAAGATTCTACAAGTCTCTTTTTTGATCTTTTTATATTTTTTGAATGTTTTTGATATTTTTTAGAATTTTTTCAAGGGTTAAAGTGTCTTAACCATGATTAAAAACAAATCGGGATTGAGTTAACCCCAGTTAAAATGTATGGTCTAGTCAAGGTGGGCCCAGATAGCATGGTAGGGACTAAAATGACCTCCTACCAGGTCTGGGCCTTGTGCAAAGTCCACATTACAATAAATAGACAATGACGGTAAAATGTTTACTGTCATTCTAAAACCTTCACAATTTAGAGTGACGGTAGACTTTCTACTGTCATTCTCAGACCTTTACTAAGAATGGTTTACAGGTGAAGGATCAAGGTTAAGGGTTAACCCACAGGGTCAGAGACCTTTAGAGTTGGTAAGAGGACTCTCCTAAGTGCTCCTAAGTGTCCTGAGCCTATTGTGGGCCCTGGAACTAGTCTGAAGTGGGCCCAAAGAGGGCTCGACTGCACTGTAACATAAAATATGGAATGACGGTTGAGTATTTACTGCCATTCTGAACCGTTTTCAAAACAGGATGGTTTTAACCATGGTTAAGAGGTTGGGTGAACCTAGAAAGACTAGGGTAGAGAGAGGAGAGTCTGAGGGACCAAATCATGGCCCTGGAATGGACCAGGGCTCACCCAAATGGGTGCTACAGGTACTGCAAAGGAGAGGGTCAAGAATGACAGTAATTATTCTACCGCAGTTTCTCGTTTTGCCCAGAAAACTAATTTCCTCCCTCGGAGTAGCACCAAGATTGCTCCAGGGGATCCCTCATGGACTGAGGGTCCCCCATAGAGATAGAGGAGGACTAGAACATGGTGGGGGGTCTTGTACCCAAGCTACTAACCCTCAAGAGAGTCCCCCACACCTATGGAGAGGTAGGGGCACATCTGTCATTGGGAGAGGAAGAAAACAAACTGAAAACAAGGACCCCTGGAAAAGAACCACGGGTCTTACATGGTTTTAATAGAAAGAAAAGACAAAGGATAAGGGAAGGCCCTACCCTACAAGTTGATACCCACGATGGTGGGGAGTTGTGCACAGTGATGGAGCCTGAGGGAGGCCAGAGATTGCTCTTAGGATGACTTAGGACATTCCTTGGGCGAGGACTAGGGCTGGAACTGCTTTGGACTAGGGCTGGCCGAATCCCAACAAGGGTTTAGTGTAGATTTTTTTTTTGGAATCTCTAAACCAAATGAGTGTAAGCACCCCATTTTTACACCCCCTCCTTAACCATGGTTAATAAACTTAACCATGGTTAGCTCAACCCAACCCTAGGCCCAACCCCAGTTAAACCTTACGTCCAAACCCTAGGTAAACCGAACCCAAGGCCTTAAGGGTCGAAACCTATAGGCAGCAACCCCTGAGCCCAAGCATAGATCTAAGACCTAAGCCAAGATCAGGTGAAGGCTCAGGCCCAAAATAATTTAAATATCAGAATGTCAGTATTCCTTCTACCGACATTCCTCATCCTGTGCATTTTTGAATGGTTGTAGATATACTACCGTCATTATCACTGTTGCATCACTCCATCGCCTTCCCCTATTCCACCAGCTCCTCCATGCCATCATGCCATTTCTGACCACCCCCATACCTCCTCCACCTTCTTTTTCCTTAATCCCCATTAGGCCCCCAACCTCCTTGCCTTTAAAACCCAAGCCCTCCACCCTTCAAACTCATGCCAAAATTACCCTAGGGAACCCCTGAGTGTGTTCAAAGTCCCCGAGAGCCTCAGACCTCCTAAAACCCCTTAAATCCCTGAAGGTCAGCCCCAGCTGTAATACACTATCGCGGACAGCCACCCCCGTCCTTGTCAAAGGATTCCAGCTGGGTAGGGATCCTCCCTACCTCATTTTCTTTACTTTTTTTTAGCTTCTGTAAACCCTTGACCATTTCCAGGGGGTCTTGGCTCAGTAGAACCCGTATAGGAGGGGTTTACTTGCCTCTTCCAGAGGCAATGGGAGCCCCATAAACCCCTAACACTCTCACACACAGTGCATAAACTTCTCATCATCCCACGAGCTTTCTGGAGGGTCCTCAACTCATGAGAAACCCCCTGGAAGCATCGTGGAACAACCCAGAGACAAGATTTGCATTTTCTAGATAAAACCAGTAATGACGGTAGAATAATTAGCACCCTTATAGCAGGGACTTTAGGCCACTTTTGGTAAGACCCTGATCTATTCCATGACCTATTTTGGACTCCTGAGACTTTCCCCTTTATCATCCTTGAGCTGTCTAGGCTCCAGAGTTTTGCTTAACTATGGTTAAAATGACACAAAACTGAATCTGCCCAGAATTTCGGTAATCATTCTACCGACATTTTGGATCTTTTGAACCAGTGATATCAGAGCTACTGTGGGCCTAATGTGAACTAAGCCTAGGGCCCATACCAGGCTTAGGGCACGTGGCAGCATCCTTGAACTCATCCCTGGGCCCACAAGCCCTTTTTACACCTCTCCTGAGCTCTCATTTGGGCAGCAAAGCTTCTGTTCCTGTAAAACAGGAATTGTGGTAATTGATCCACCGCCATTCCCAATATGAACTATATTGGAAATGACGATAATTCAATTACCGTCATTCTTTGTTTTACTTGAACATGGGCCTTACACAGGGCCCAGACCTGGTAGGAGGCAAGTCTAGGTCCTACCATCGTTCCTGACCTGACCATACCTTGTAGTCGGGGTTAACCCAATCCCAGTTAGTCTTAACCATGGTTAAGTTTCCTTAATTCGAAAAAATCCATAAAAATACCAAAAAATCCAAAAAAAATCAAAAATAGACTTTTCAAGCTTCTTAACCTTGGTTAGCCCATCTAACCAAGGTTAAATATCCTTTTAACTGCGGTTAGACCTAAACCTTGCACTTGACCAACTTGTTCAAATAAACCCTAGCCTATGGGCTAGATCCTTGACCACCTTAAACACACACACACTCCGTAGCCTTGGCACAGGCTCATGTGCCAGAACTACGTTCGGTCTGATCTCACCTTGTGAGTACGTAAGTAACCCTACCCAGGTTCAACCCTAGCTAGCTTTCTCTTTTTCTTGGATTAGCATACTTTAAATACTTATGCATTTTCATTAATATTGAATTTAATTTGGCTTAAATTTAGGAAGTTTGTAACCATTGTAAAATGGGGGTCCTAGGGTGCCTAACACTTTCCCCAGGAGTTAATCAAACCGCTTACCCTGACTCTCTACTGTAGACCAACACCTTATCCAAACATCCGAGACCTATCCCTAAGAATGAATAGGTGGAGACTCTCAGTCAAACTAAGTGAGTAAAAATGCATGCTCACAAGGAGATGAGTTTATATAGGGTAAGGGGAGACCTGAGGCACTTTGGGGAGTGAAAAAGGCATGCCAGACACCAAGGGCACGAGCTGGAGTGGTGCAGGGGGAAACCCAGTAATGGTGATAAAATTTCTACCGCCATTCCTGATTTAGCCCAAATCAGGAATGACAGTAGAAACGCTACCTCCATTACCTGATTTTTGCTAAAACAGACCAGACCCTCATGCAATTGGTCTGTGGCACTGTTTCCTTTTACTATACTGGGGATGACGGTAATGTTATTATCATCATCCTGAACTTTCAAATTTTACACAGCGGGCCTCACCCCAACGACTCTAAGGGTATGTGGGCCCACAGGGTGGTTCTAGGCTAGGAATGAGGTTCTTGGGCCTAACACTTGACCTTGGGTGAATCTAGGGTTTAACTAGGGTTAAGCCTAAGGTTCGAGTTTGGATTTGACCTAGGGTTAGGTTAAACTAATCATGGTTAAGTTTATTAACCACGGTTGAGAGGGGTATAAAAATAAGGTGCTTACAGCTACCCCTATTATCGGAGAGAGCTAAATTGGCAATTAAACGACAAAGACTAGAACTATCCAATTTTTACACTGAGATAAGGAGGGTAAAGACAGCCACCCGACTACTTCACCCGGTAGCAAGCCAAACAAATAAAGAGGGTAAAGATAGCCAACTGCTTCACCTAGTAGCAAGCCAAGAAGATACTGAGGGTGAAGACAGCCGCCCAGCTATGACTTCCGAAGAAATCCGAATAGGTAGCTGATAGGAATGAATAAGAGCTCTGAAGATTATGAAAATGATTTTGTGAAATAGGATGAATTGAATATGAGGAGTGAGAGTCGTGACCTTGAGCCATTGCATGAATCTTGGCCTCTGTGTATATCTAGCCTGTTGAATTTGAATTGCCCCTTGCTTGGGTGATCCGATTGCTTCTACTTGCCCGTCAGGATTTACTGATCTTCCAACATTTGTCTCATCCAGGATGATTTGCTGACTTTACTTTGCCTTTGTTTCACTGCTCTTCTTGCACCAACGAGAATGAGCAGTCAACTTTAAGCTGACTCTACTGAGGAATGAACTTTGATTGGCTATGGATGCGAACGAAAGACTGATGGATTGACTAACAAGTGGTTTGGTGGTAGACTGACGGTTGACCAGTAGACTGTTTATAATGAAATTGACTATTTATATTTTGAAAATGTGTCTGAGATTGCCTACAGTAGGAGACCTAGCTAGGTTTCTTTGCCTTCGAGTAACAATGATTAAGTTGTGGTTAACCATTTTTGAAGTAAATCTGCATCTGCTCTTGATTGATTGATACTCAAACTTGTATTGATTATTCTTCCATATTTTGCTCCCGGGCTTTTTTTTTTCAGTTTTTCACTGGGACAAGATTCACGTAACTTTTGCGCAATAGCAGGATTGATGATTCCTTACTATGCCCGTGAAATTTGAAGTTTGATTTATCCATTTTTTTCCCCTGGACCCTTTCGGGTTTTTACCACGACTGGGTATACAAGCTTTGCATTTTCTCTTTTTCTGCTCTTGAACTTTTATCTGAGAATTATTCATTCTTCTCTTATCACCGCCTATCGAAAAGTGGGGACGAATGCTTTTGAACGTCAATGCTCAATTCCTTTCAAATATCAAGGAGGGCTTAATGTTTACGACGAAACGTGGTTTGGTTAGAATGAGTTAAAGCTCAAAGTTTCTGTTTCAGTAAGAGTAGGGCACCCTATGATGTTTGTTTGGTGCCAAGATCGAACCATTTTCTTCATCCTTTGTCCTTTGGTGAAGCTTTGCTTCGCTTTTTACCATGTTTTTTTTTTTTGTACATGGTTGTCTTGTATTGTGGGTATTTTTTGTGTTATGACTGAACCTGATTTCAGGCTACCTACGTACCCAAATAGGGATCAAGTCATGACATTGTTTGGTTAAAAGTCACTTTTTGTTGTTGCCCTTTGCTGGTTGTTCCTCTTTTGCATTGTTATTTTAATTTTTATGGGGTGCCCTTGTGTGAGTTTTGAAAGAAAGGCTATTAGGCTCAAAAGTCTAACTAGTGGATATATATATAGCAAGGGTAAGAGAGGTGTTAAGAAGGTTATCCAAAGAGGGTCTCCTATCCTTTCCTTGATTGGTCGAGAGCATGTACGATCTTTGCAATGTCCTCATTTCAGTTGATTGAAATTTGACGACTCAAAGAGGTCTTCACTATTCTTGTATTGCTCTTGCCTTGGTTTGTTCAATCTTGGGAGAGTATCTGGTGATTTGAGCATTTCACCTTCTATTGAATGATCAACTTTCTGTTTATCAAATTGTCTCTTGTGGGCATTAGAAACTAGTTCAGTTCCCAAATTAAACATCTCAGAGCACATTAGAATATTGATTTGAAAGAGTCATTTCATTAAAATACCAACGGGTGAACAGACTCAACAAAAAACAAATTAAGTAAGGGTCAATGGCCACCTAATTGACTTGGACTGGGGATAGGAACTGACACGGGCCGTCGAGGCAACTACAAGACACACATGAAGAAGTAAAACAAAGACAAAACAAAAGCAGAGTTTGCTCCAAATTCGGCTGTAGGGAGATTCCGGTTGATGCGCCTTAGTTTCCAGGTAGAGCATGGTTAGGGAGAGGAACCTGGATGATGTCGGTGCTCCCTGGTGCAAAACAGATCTTTTCCATCTCCAACAAGTCCTAGACAACATGCTTCAGATCATAGCATCTATCCGTAGGATGCCCTGACATCTAATGATACCCACAATACTACTCTACCCTGTATCCCTTTGGAAGGTTAATCGGTGGAGGCTGGGGTTCTTTCAATGTAATCAACTACTTGTCCAATAGATACGGGAGGAGTGTCGTTAAAGAGTATGAGATTGGCGTGAATGCCTGAGATCTCCTCTGTTCAAAGGTCATCTGATGGGAGAGCAGTCTTCCTTGGGTCTGCTGAGCTTGCTGGGGCTTTCGAGGTTGTTGGGGCAAGTTGGGGATCCAAACAGGTATTGCTGCAACCATCTGTCCTTCATCTTCTTTCGTTCTGTTGTCTCTTATTGGATGTAGGAAAGCACGAGAAGAAGATGCGCCTTTTGACCCCTGAAATATGTCAAATGCTCCTATGTCATCCAGTGTCGCCTCAATCTTGGCGTTGCATTTGACCATTGTATTAAAATCGGAAATAGGTTGCACTATCAAGAGAGTCTTGAGTGAGTGCTTGAGGGTGTGAAGAAAGGTTGGCACTAGCTCATCCTCTGGTAGAGGGGTGTTCATTTTTCTAGCAATCTCTCCCCACCGAATTGAGTATTCGATGAATGTCTCGCTATCCCTCTTGGACATTCTTTTTAGGTCTACTCTCTGCGGGACCAGATCGACATTATAGGAATACTTGGCAACAAATGTCTCGCAAAGACCCTCCCATGTTTGGACTTTATTGGGATCCACCTTAGTGAACCATTGCAAAGCTGCCCCTTTCAAACTTTTCTGAAATAATTGCACAACAACTTGTCTTCATACTCCAACTAGAACAGTTCTTCGCGATAAACTCTCAAATACGTTTTGGGACATCCTTTCCCTTTATACTTTTCAAAGTCAGGTATCTTAAAGTCCCAGAGCATTTGAATCCCTGGGTGCATGCACATCTCCCTGAAATCGGTGGACTTACGGGATCCCTGAGTCTATCTTTCCAACTCTTCTACCTTCTCTATTCTCTCCATGTATGCATCTGGGATATGAGCTGAAATAGAAGATATGTGAGTGGACCCAATATGAGGCTCACCGCCAGCCCTAACTTTCTCCTCCTCAAATTGGTCTATGATTGGTGGTGAGATGTGGTGAGTGGGTCATAGTTCGGTAGACGGAGGCGGAATGTTGAAAGTGGATTCTGGTCGTGGTTGAATAGGTGGTGGGGGGATGTTAAGGGTGTGTAGCTGTTGTGGTTGAACGGGTGGTGGGGTGTTGATAACAGACGGTGATGGGATAAGATTGGTAATATGTTGTGGATTGGGTTGTGATGGGCTTGACACGTCGGACAGTTGAGGATTGGAGGAGGAGAAAGTATGTGTTATTGCTCGCATGAAATCCTGCACAATGCTTTTTAATTATTCAATGTTTTGGGCATTCTCAACCACTCTTGCCTCAAGATCCGGGGCTTGTTGTTGCGATATCAGGGTATCCGACTCAATTTCATGGTCATCCTGGTGTTTCATGTCACAATTGGTTAGTCGGGTATCAACTGGACTTGCTATTCGGATATGTGCTTATCTCGACTCAGGGTTTGTTCACTCTCTAAGAAGATGAAAATGTTTGGAGTAAGAGTCAGAATAGATAAGAGTAAAAGAAGATTTTAGAAGACATGCATATGACCTAACATAGTCTAGTTGACATAGAGACAATGACTTTTGTCTGGAAGCTTAGAATGACATGCATGAGAGGAAATATTGATTTTTGGCTTTGATTTTTTTTTTTTTGGTTGGCATGCTTGAACAAGGTGTGACATGACATATGTGGCCCAATAGGGTATGTGGAAAGAGATCCACCCTACTAACCTGGGTTATTGGTACACAGGGCTTACTGGGTCAAAGTTGAAACGGGTTAATGGGCTAACCCCTTGCAGCTTAGGATTTGAATCTCACAAGTGTGTCTGGAGACAAGGTAGGATGTGTTTTATTACAAGCACAATAAATGGCTTAGTACATGCCCTTGGATGAGTGTTTATTTTGTTAGAGTGCCCTAATATTCAATCGTAATTGGGGGACAGGTATAGGGTACAAGTGAGTTAGGGTTTAGAATTCTTTTCATGATGGCTGCTTGTAGACTATACTCCTGCCTAGTTATATGCATGAATGCTGGTGTGATGCAGGTGTGTTCCTAAAAGGATGAGGGTCATTTAACACCGTATATACGACTCCCCGGTATAGAACATACCTAAAAAAAGACAATTGGTGTAAGCGGGAGTGTTCAAAATCCTACCTTGAGGGTAATCACCCAATAACAGTAATTCCACGGACCTTCAAGATTTTTAATCTTCTGACACTGAGGATGATCATTCAGCAACCGTAAGCGTAATAAGCCTGCCTACAGGTAAAATGAGTTTTTATACTATTATGTCATGTATGAAATGCACATTTATAAGAAGCACCTAAGAGATATAAAGAATTAACATTTGACTAAATACTTAAGCATTTTAATTACTTTGAGATTAATTTGGCTTAAATTTAGGTTTCAGGTTGAACCAAAAATCTTTAGAAGAGTCGTCAGAGCTGTTAGCATGAGTTTTTCTACCCACTTGATTTGACTGAGAGTTATCACCTATTCATTCTTAGGGATAGGTCCCGGATGATTGGATAAGGTCTAATGGTTAAAAGATAGGCTAGGTAAGCAGTCCGATTGAGCCCCAGGGAAGGTGTTAGGCACCTTAGGGCCCTCATTTTACAATATTTACCTACTCCCTAAATTCAAGCCCAATTAAAATCAAGATGAATGAAAATGCCTAAGTGTTTAGAGTATGCTAATCCAAGGAAAAGAGAAAGCTAACTAGGCTAGGGTCGAACCCAGGTTGGGTTGCCTATGTACTTACAAGGTGAGCTCAGACGGAGCGTAGTTCTGATACATGAACTCGTGCTAAGACTAAGAGAAGTATGTGTGTGCACTAAGGGTCTAGGCCGGAGGCTAGAGTTTGGTTGACCGGGTTGGTAAAGTGCATGGTTTAAGTCTAATTGCGGTTAGAAGGGATTTAATCATAGTTAGAAGATCTAACCACAATTAAGATGATCTTACAAATCTCTTTTCGGTCTTTTTATATTTTTTGAATATTTTTTGAGATTTTTCTGAGGTTTAAAGTGTCTTAACCATGGTTAAAAGTTAACCGGGGTTGAATTATCCCCAGTTAAAAGGTATGGTCTGTTTAGGGTGGGCCCAGATAGTATGGCAGGGCCTAGAATGGCCTCCTACCTGGTCTGAGCCCTGTGTAAAGCCCATATTACAATAAATATGGAATGAAGGTAAACTATTTACAGCCATTCCAAAACCTTCATAGTTTGGAATGACAATAGACTTTCTACCGCTATTCTCAGTCTTTTACTAAGAATGGTTTGTAGGTCAATGATCAGGGTTAAGGGTTAACCCACAGGGTCAGGGACCCTTAGAGTTGGTCAGGGGACTCCCCTAGGTGTCCTAGGCTATGGTGGGCCCTGGAACTGGTCTAAAGTGGGCCTGAGTGCACTGTAACAAAAAATATAGAATGACGGTAGAGTATCTACCGCCATTCTGGGTAGTTTTCAAATCAGGGTGGTCTTAACCATGGTTAAGAGGTTGGGAGAACCTGGAAAGACCAGGGTAGAGAGAGGAGAGTCTGAGGGACCAAACCATACCAGGGCCCACTCAAATGGGTGTTACAGGTATTGCAAAGGAGAGGGCCAGAAATGGTGGTAATTATTCTACCGTCATTCCTGGTTTTGCCCAAAAAATTAATTTCCCCCCTGGGGGTTGCACCAGGACTGCTCTAAGGGATCCCTCATGGACTAAAGGTCCCCCAGAGAGATAGGGGAGGATTAGAACATGGTGAGAGGTCTTATACCCAAGCAACTAACCCTCAAAAGGGTCTCTCCCACCTATGGAGAGGTAGTGGGACCTTTGTCCTTGGGAGATGAAGGAAACAAACTGAAAACAAGGACCCCTAGAATAGGACCAGGGGTCTTACATGGTTTTAACAGAAAGAAAAGACAAAGGACAAGGAGAGGCCCTACCCTATGAGTTGATGCCCATGGTGGTGAGGAGATGTGCACGGTGGTGGAGCCTGGGGGAAGCCAGAGATTGCTCTTGGGATAGCTTAGGACCTTCCTTGGGGAGGACTAGTGCTAGAAATGCTTTGGACTAGGGCTGGCTGAATTCCAACAGGGGTTTATTGTAGGTTTTGTTTTTTGGAATCCATAAACCAAAGGAGGAGAGGGGTTTATATTGGGTAAAGGGAGACATAGGGCACTTTGGGGAGTGAAAAAGGCATGTCAGACACCAAGAGGGGAGCTGGAGTGGTGTAGGGGTGTCAGCTCCGAATTTGCAAAAACCCAGAAATGGTGATAGGGTTTTTACCGTCATTCATGGTTTAACCCAAATCAGGAATGACGGTAGAAACGCTACTATCATTACCTTATTTTTGCTAAAACAGGTCAGACCCTCATACAATTGGTTTGTGGCACTGTTCCCTCTTACTATACTGGGAATGATGGTAATGTCATTACCACAATTTCTGAACTTTCAAATTTTGCACATCGGGCCCTACACCAACGAGTATAAGGGTATGTGGGCCCATGTTTGAGCTCACAGGGTGGTTCTGGGCTAGGAATGAGGTTCTAGGGCCTAACATTGAGCTTTGGGTGAACCTAGGGTTTAACTAGGGTTAGGCCTAGGGTTCGGGTTTGCCTAGGGTTAGATTGAGCTAACTATGGTTAAGTTTATTAGCTATGGTTGAGGGGGGTGTAAAAATGGGGTGTTTATAATTTACATCAATGATTATTCTATTGATAGAAGAGAATCTATGTTTACCTTTATTGATCGTTTTCCTATATTATCGCTTGGGAATGACCTATGATCTTCATCTTCAAGCCTCTCTTTCTCTAATTTAAAACCCTTCGAAACCTTAGGTTTTCCCCTTTTTGAGTCTTTAAAACTCTTAGGTTGTTCCTCTAACCCTAGACCCATGAAATAATGAGTATTTATAGGGTTTGAAATCCTAAAATATTAGAAAAGGAAAACATCATTTTTACGCAAATCTATTTGCATTCGCCGATCGATTGCAGCTTATGGGCGATCGATCAGATGCAATGATCGATCGACATTGGTAGCTCCGATAGATTGGAGCTCCCTCCTCCTTTAAAAAACTTTTTTGCTACTTTTTTGTTATCTTCGTTTTCATACAATTAGATCATAAAAAGGGCTAAAAATGTGTAAAATATTTGGGTTTCTACACTTACCTAATGACGAAGTTGCCCCTGAAACCTATGGGTTACACAATAAGGGGTAGCCATCCCCCTCCCATAAATCTCCCCAATACTGATGTAGGTGAGATTCGATCCCAGATCTCTGGTATGGTGCCAAGAGACTTTACCAACTAAACTAGCTGGCACCTACCTAGTTGAACCAATTTGGGTGTTGTTTGCACTCAGTTTATATTATTGGACGACTTGCTCATTTGTTAGACAAGTTTATTGAAAAATTTAAACAATATCATAAAGAGATAGAAAGAGATGAGTTCCAATGGTTGACACTCACTAGAGCATTTAAAGGAAATCCTCTCTAAAAACTTTAATACACGGTATGCTTTTGAGAAATTAATTGTTGATGCTGATGTGGGGCCCTTTTGGAGACATGTAGCAAAAACACAACCCGATCAGGCATTTATATGTAGTCTAATCCTAGTTGGTCAAGATTATCCTAATAGGGTTCACTAGACCATACATGAGCTATAGAATTCTCTAATTTTATGACTTTTAACTGGATGGTCTGTAAACGTTATGAACAAGGATTTCGGTCCCGCTCATAAGGGTGTTGTTTGGCGATGTGGTTGGTTGATTTTATGTTTAGAGTCGCCACTTATTTATTCGATAGAGATAAGTCTCATACAATGGGTAAGGTCTTGATCTGCTTAGAGTTCTAGGTAAGGGGTTCGGTTAAGTCCGGGGAAGGTGTTAGGCACCCCGGCACTTCCGTTTTGCAACGGTTCCCTACTAACTAGGTTTAAGCAAATTTAGGTCAAGTTTTAGTCAAATATCGTAGATTTAGTTTACACTAATTAAAGAAAGGAAAAACTAGATTAGGGTCGAACCCGAGTTGGGTTGCCTACGTATTTACATTGGGGTGAGATTAGATCGAGCGTTGTTTTGGCACATGAGCTCATGCCGAGGTTAAATGAATGTTGTGTGTGCACCAAGGGTGGCTTAGGGTCTAATTTGGTGGACTAGGGTTGAGTTGACCGAGTTGGTTAAGTGCTTGGTTATGTTGATTGGGCTCGGTAGGCCAAGGTTGAAGCCCGGTAGGCTTGGGCCCGGTAGGCTTAGGGTTTAGTCCGGTAGACTAAAATTGGGTCCGGTAGGCCAAGGTTCGGCCCGGTAGACCTAGGGTTGGGCTTGATAGGCCTAAAGTAAACCCGGTAGGCTTGGGGCAAGGTCTAAATTCAAATTATTGTCCATAAAGTGATTTGATGATTTTAGGGATTTTTCCCAAATCTACCAAGTTAAGTGGGCTAACCATGATTAAGACATAAGTTTTAACCATGGTTAGTCCAGATTAACCAAGGTTAGGCAATGTTTTGAACACTTTATTGCCCTTTGTATTTTTCTTGATTTTGAAAATTTAATCAAGGTTTAAATGGGCTTAATCATGGTTAAACCAAGTGTTAACCATGGTTAGGAATGAGCATGTAATCAAAAATACAAATTTTCCATTGTCTTAGAATTTTTTAGAATTTTAGAAATTTTCTCAGATTTTTCCAAGTTGGTTTGGTGAATTAACCATGGTTAACTCTTGATCATGGTTGAGTTAACCATGGTTAAGGCAAGGAGTGGCCTGGTCAAGTTTGGGATGGGCCTCGGAGGCCACGTAAGGTCAGAAGGATGGGTTCTATGGGCTGTGGGCCCACTGTATAGGCCCAAAAAGTTCAAAATCCTCATTGTCTGCACTCTGATTACCGATAGTATTGCTGTTTTTTCTCCAACTTTGAACATCTGTAACTACGGTTAGGAGATGAGTTAAGGGGTGTTCAACCCATGGTTTTGAAGAGGGCAATCTAGGGAAGATTTTAAGCCTGGGCTGGGCCGCATAGGTTGCTTGGAGTGGGCCCCACAGTGTGTCAAAGTGGCATTGGTCAGCATGCACATAAAATCATGAATGTCGGCAATGTGATTGCCAACATTCTGGACAGTTTGTTGTTTTTGTCATTTTAACCATGGTTCCTGAGGTTTTCAGAGGAAATGTAGGGGAGGCCCAGAGGGTCCTAACTCATGCTTTGGAATGACCCAAAAGGTCCTCAAGAGGGGCTCACAAGCCCTTAAACAGCAAAGTGCTGAGGTGTTGGTACTGAGTTTACCGACACCCTGGTGATTTTTCAGAAAATGAAGAGAGCCCTATGGGCTGCTATGGGGGATGAACTAGGGGTTCCCTCATGACTTGAGGGACCCCCAAAACCCCACTAAGGCTGCCTGGAGTGTTGTTGTACCCTTAGGGGGTTCCCCACACCTACGATGAAGGTGGGGGAGCCCCTTTAATGAGTGTTGCTGCAAAGGAAGATAATAGTCCCCTGGAATGGACCAGGGGCTCACATGAGGGTTCAAAACGGAATGTAAAGGGGTAGGGGGAAGCTCTACCCTCCTGTCTTTGCTTGGTGGTGCTGTGGTGGCGCTGTACACGGCTAGAGGAGCTCGGTGGCCGCTGGTAGCGCTGCACGGAGGCTGGGGAGGCTGTTGGAGCTTCGAGGAGGTTACTAGGTGCTTAAGAGGTCTGAGGGAAGGCTTCGGGTGGGTGTCTGTGGAGTCCGTTTTGAAGGTAGGGGGCTGCCCTCTTTATAGGGGAGGTCCAAGGGGACACACATGGTATTATGACAAGGGTAGGAGAGGGTTACTGGAGCCGAGGAGGGGTGGTGCAGGGCGTGCACTGAATTGCAGGGGGTGGCGTGGTGCAAACAAGGAAAACCAGAGGTGTCGGTACTGGGATTACTGACACCCCCAAAACTTTGAAAATTCTGGGTGTTGGTAATCCTATTACCGACACTGAGGGGTTTTTGTCCAAAAGGCCAGGCCCAGGCCATGCACGCGGTACAGGTGGGTTTTTTTTGAATTTTTGGGCCCTTGCTTGGGCCCAAACCGAGTCTTAAGGTTTTTTTAGGGGTTTTGGAGTTAGGGCTTGAGCCCTATGGGCCTTGGGCTTGATCTTAGACTAGGGTTTGCTAGGGTTTTGACTAGGCCAGACTAGGGCTAGGGCTAGGCTTAACTAGGGTTAGTTAGGGTTACACCTAGGGTTAGGTTCTAGGGTTTACCTAGGGTTAGGTTTAACTAGTGTTAAAACCTAGGGTTTGTTAGGGTTGATTCCTAGGGTTTGTTAGAATTTTTCCTACTGTCAAGGGGCCTTGGCTGAGTATTAACCATGGTTAAGAGGCTTAACCATGTTTAGCTATGGGTGTAAAATTGGGTGCTTACAAACGTCTCATCGAACAATTTTTTTAAGATCTTCTAAGGGGCCCACCTTGATATCCAACGATCGAAATTGAAAAATTCTTACCAGGTATCAAGATTTTTAGGGAGCGCTCATTAGAATTTCTATTGAGCACCCCCAGTTAGAATGTCAACACATATCTATACACACACTCAAGTTGAGTTGATTCTTGTAGCTTGTGAGCTCCACCTCCCATATCCATATCAGATGAACATCTAATTCACATAAAATATGAGAAATAGTATGATTCATCATATGTCCTCCTTTTTTGTGTGAGTGAGAGATACACGATTAGGCCACAACCTTAGTTAGTATGTTAGTATCTGTTCTAAGTCGTATGTAGGTGGAGATAACAACACTCACACCCTCTTGGAAATGGAACCCGTATCAATGAAGTGGTGACTAGCACACACCACCGATGGGGCAAACGGTGCTTCCCTCATATGTCCTTAGATGCATCAAACAATATCAGCCCAATATTTTATTCGGGCTGAGCTAAGGGCAATCCAAGCTCAGCCTAATATTTACTTTGGGCCTACATTCTTGTCCAAACTCACCTCACCCAAACTTCGGGCCGAACAATCAGGCTTCAGCCCAGCCCAATTGCCACCCCTCCTTTCACTGCTGCACCCCCATAGGAAGAAGCGTTGCCGCGAGAGCGGGTCCTTTTGAGTCTTGACGAGCGAGCGTCGGTTCGAGTCGCATTAAGTGGGCGTGGGGCTAGCTAAACGCCTCTCCCTCTCTTTCGGCTTTGTGTTAGGGTTTCATTTCTAAGAAGAAAAAACCAGGCATAGAGGGTTTTTCTAGGGTTTATTGGATCTTACTGAAACCTGAAACGATGAGGCCGATTTTGATGAAAGGCCACGAAAGGCCATTAACGTTTCTGAAATACAACAGAGAAGGCGATCTTCTCTTCTCCTGTGCGAAGGACCACACGCCGACGGTCTGGTTTGCCGATAATGGCGAACGGTTAGGGACTTACAGAGGCCACAATGGCGCTGTTTGGTGCTGCGATGTTTCAAGTAAGCGTCTCTCTCTCTCTCTCTCTCTCTCTTTCTCTTGTTCCGACTCTCATGGAGTTGTTTCTTTGGATTTTGATTTGCAGGGGATTCGATGCGCCTCATAACTGGCAGTGCGGATCAGTCAGCAAAGCTCTGGAATGTCCAAACTGGGGCTCAGCTTTTCTCATTCAACTTCGATTCTCCAGCAAGGGCTGTAGATTTTGCTGTTGGCGATAAGCTTGCGGTTATCACCACCGATCCCTTCATGGAACTGCCTTCGTCAATTCATGTCAAACGCATTGCAAGAGATCCTAGCGAACGTATGCTTTCTCTATTATTCTAGAGAATTAATATGCTCTAATGGTTGGCTTTCTTTTGATTTTGGTTAGTTAGTTATGTCGTGTGATCTTTAAAGGCACATACTTTTGTAAATCTGGTCGTGGCTTGTTGTATCATGCTGACAGTGAGTCTCGTTGCAAACAGAATGATAAAGTAGGGGTTTATACAAACATGCTAATATAAGACAACCATATTAGTCATATTCATGCAATCCATCACCATATTGAAACTGTACAATTTTTTAATAGGTAACATAGATGCATTTAAGTGTTTATATGTTCCGATATCAAATATGATTTGCTCCATTTAGTGGCTATCTATATGTTCAAATCTTGAAGGTGTTGTGCCCCTGGTGACACACTGACACCTATACATCTGTTCATTTATCCAATTGGTTGTTTGTATTTTCGTCACCTCTTTTCATTTTCAATGATAATCAACATTTTTTTAAAATCAATAAACCCATTTTATTAAAAGAAGAAGAAAACGGAAAGTACAAGAAAGGCTCAAAAGCCTCTGAGATTACAAGCAAGTAAACTCGGGACCGGCCAAACAAACAAAACTAACACCTTTCCCCAATGAAAAAGAACTAATACAGAATGTCCTGGATTTCCTCCCTGGTACAATGTAAGCCTACCCACTCTCAAACTACCATACGAATACGGTCGCATAACCTGGGCACTGAAGACGAAACATCTTCGAACACTCTGCGATTTATCTCTTTCCAGAGAATCAAAGAAATAACCCCAGGAAGGACTCCCCAAATCTTTCCCCAAACTCTCGCTCATTTTTCCCGATACCAACAATGAAGGAGATGATGAAAAGATGCAGGAAAAACCCAGGCCACTCTCATTCGGGATAGAAAGAAACATCACACCTCCGACACTACTGGGCAATGCAATAGAAGATGGTCCACTGTTTCTTCCGCGTGGAGGCACAAGAAACATCTGTTAGCCAAACTCCAACCCTGATGTTGCAAATGATCCACCGTTAGGGTCTTATCCAACGAAGCTGTCCAAAGAAAGAAAAAAAACTTGGAGGGTATGCCGGGGTTCCACACCACTCTACGAGGATAAGAGCTTCCCGGGGAAGGAGACAACGACTTAAACAACAGACGAATGGAGAAACGCCGAAGACTAATCCTGGACCACATCCTGCGATCCCTTACCTCTGGGCATAACCTTGATGAATTAATTCGTTCCAAAAGCCGGGAGAAGTCGCTTATTTCCCATTTATTAAGATCTCGACGCATCCTAGGATACCAAACGACTCCCTCGGTACCTCTCTCATAAGATTCATTCACAAGAACATCTCTGTCAGAAGAAAGAACAAATAAGTTTCTAAAATCATCTTTGAGACGCGTAGAACCTGACCAAATATCCTTCCAAAATCGTATCTCCGATCCTCTTCCTGCCCGATATGTAAAGAAAGGCACCACTAAATCGGCAAGAGCCATGATCCCCTTCCAAAACCCCAAACCGTGGGGGCTCCTTACCTCCTGAGGAATCCAACAAGAAGTCTCCCCATATTTAGCTACTATCATAGCCCTCCACAAGCTTTCCCTTTCCTCGTCAAATCTCCACACCCACTTTCCTATCAAAACTTTATTCATCTGAATGAGCGGCTTGAGGTTCAATCCCCCTTCTTCCTTGGGCCTACACAGTTTGGACCATTCTACTAAATGCTACTTCCCGCTGTCCTCTTTATCTTCCCATAAAAATTCCCTCTAGATCCTTTCTATTGTATAAGCTACTAATCGAGGCATGGTGAGAGATGACATAAAGTAAGTTTGTAGGCTTTGCAACGTGCTCCGGATCAAAGTCAATTTTCCTCCTTTTGATAAGTAGGATGCCCTCCATCCTGACAATCTTTTAGAAATGCGGTCTAGTATGAGATTCCAAATTGATTTCGCCTTACAGTGCGTTCCTAATGACATTCCAAGATACACGGAAGGGAGAGACCCCACTCCACATTCAAAACAAATGGCAAGGTGATCTAGTATAGGGACCTCCCCCACCTTCAGAATTTCAGATTTAGCTAGATTAATTCGTAGGCCTGACACCACTTCAAAGCAACCAAGAAGGCATCTGATAAGAAGAAGATCCCTTTGCGTGGCCCGACAAAAAATGAGCATATCATCCGCAAATTGCAGATGGGAGATCCTCAACTCAACCTGGCTGACCCAAAAGCCTTCGAAAAGTATCCCTTCTGCTTTTGATAACATTCTACTCAAAGCTTCCGAAACAATGATGAAGAGAAAAGGGGATCCCCTTGCCTCAATCCCCTAGAGCTGGGAAAGAACCCCACAGGACTGCCATTCAATAGGATAGAAAAATAAATAGATGATATACAATTCCGCATCCACATCCTCCACTTCTGTTCAAATCCCATCCTACCTAAAATGTAGATAAGGAAATCTCAGTTGACATGATCGTAAGCCTTTTCCATATCGACCTTACAAAGAATACCCAGATTCATTTCTCGCAAGATTGTTTCAGTACGGGCTAATTTGTCATCCTTGTGCTCCTCAAGGTGTGTATCCATGCACCTATGAAGTCTACTCGACCCCCAAAATTACTGCTAATATAACCTAACAGAGTAAATGTGAAAAATACTTAGATTATTTTTGCATAGTGATTGTTGGATTTGGATACACTAAGTGACAAGTCTCCCATTCCCCTCTCCTTCCTTAAATACTAACTTAGTATTTTAAATAAACACATTCAGGTGCTCACAGGCATGAGGATGTTACACAAAGACCAAACTAAAATTGATAAAATGCAATTGAATGGACTAAGTGGCGTTTGGTAACACTAATCAAAATAGGTAGAGCTTATTTGAAAATTGTGTTTAGGTGAACTTTAAATTCTTAAGTTGAAGGTTAATTGCATGTCTACATCTTTTTGAAGTAGGGGTTTTACCTCTAAAGTAAAAAGTAGCTATGAGCTACTTTTTAAAGTAGAGGTTTTTACCTCTAAAATCTCTACTTCAAAATGATGTGGACATGCAATTAACCTTCAACTTAACAATCTAAAGTTCAACTAAGCACAATTTTCAAATAAACTCTACCTATTTAGATTAGTGTTACCAAACCCCACCCAAGTCTAACTTTTTACATATTATTAACTTCTAAGATTCAATTGCCAAATAATTCTGGAACTCTGACTTGATAACTATGCTCATGCAGAGGATTCTCTGCCTTGATAGTGGTTTGGCTTTCGATTGGTCTTGATGTGTTACAAATGAATCTCTGTGTTCATTGTCGCTTGCATTTCCTACGGTCGAGGTTTTTTTTTAAAATTTTATATTCTGGACCTAATCCAACCGAAGCTGTCTCTACCTGAGTAGGGCTATGCTGAGTAATGAGCACCTTGGGCTGAGCACCTCAGGTTGGGGGACTTTGGGATGCCCTGATTCTCTGACATGTAATAGAGGTAGATGCTACCCTGCGTATTATTTGGAAGATGGTCCCTGGTCAAGTTGTTGGTGGATTCGGAAATAGAGAAATAGTGGGGTGTTGAAATAATGACTCAAGGAGTCGGGTGTCTTCTTTTCTTGATTGACGCAGTTGTAGTTTTTTATAGGGGTTGCCTGTAGCCTGAGCTGGTTGTAAGTATGTCTCCTGTTCATGAAAGTGAACTTTTTGTATCCTGGCCATCTTTTCTATATATTATATATAATTTACCCTTAAAAAAAATTCAGAATTACTTAGGGAGGGATTACTTTGTAAAATGTTGGAACTTGAAGGTTCTAACTGGCCGTAATCCTAAGAGTTGAAAGCCCATAAAGTTAGATCACCCGGGGTAGAAGATTATCACAACTAAGGCTTAAACTACCGTAGCACAGGTAGAGTTGCATTATGGCTGGTATCTTGGTTACAATAGTTTTGTTCTAATTCTGTAGACATTCATCATATGCCTTGGACATATTAGTTTTGCTTAAATTGCCAATTGAGGCTAAATGTTATATACTTCTCATTCTTATTATACGTTGAATTTTAAATTGTATTTGTGTATACATTATGAATATTTAAGGTATTTTATGATAATTGAGGATTTCCAAACTATTGAATGTTTATATGCTAGCTTTGTTGGTGATTCTTGCTCATTTGACACAGACAATGTGGCAATTTGTTAAATTATCAATGATTTTTTTGCAGAGACTGGCGAGTCTGTGCTCACAATCAAGGGTCCTCAGGGGAGAATAAATAAAGCTGTTTGGGGTCCCTTGAACAGGACTATCATAAGTGCTGGTGAAGATGCAGTAGTTCGAATTTGGGATTCTGAGGTATGTAGCTGCATTCAACATGTATGATTGCACATATTGTCTTTTATGGAAATAGTTAAGCAGCTTAAACTGATAACAAGCTTAGTGTTACAAAAGGCTTCAATGTATGGTTGGTTATCCCTGAATCTTGTCTGGCTACTTTAAGGCATCACTTCATGGTTTCTTTTACCAATTTTATCTTTGTATTGGAATCTGAAGTTATAGGTTCTCTTAAACTTGCAGACAGGTAAGTTACTGGAAGAATCAGACAAAGAAACTGGTCATCAGAAGACGATTACATCGCTGTCAAAATCTGAAGATAGTTCTCATTTCCTCACTGGCTCCCTGGATAAATCTGCCAAGGTAGTGTATCATTACTCTTCCACTTATTCAACTTTCCTTTTTGATCGATTCCACTCTACATGTTATGATAGAGTTTTTTTTTCTCTCATTCTAATTCTTCTTCCACAATGCTATTAGCTTTGGGACGCCAGATCATTGACGCTTATCAAGGCCTATGTGACAGAACGCCCAGTCAATGCCGTTGCAATGTCTCCCCTTCTTGATCATGTATGGACTCGTGCAGCTTTAATTAAAAAATATATGTCAAAATCTGCGTATTTTTCACTCCAATGCATCTTTTTGATACAAAACTACAAATGCTGGTTTTTGTTAGATGATTCTACTCGTCACGGCCTTCCAAGTAATTTAGATGTGGCTTATGTAATATCGCTGTCGCAGATGAATGTAGGATTTTGTTTGGGAAACTTTGCTTAAGGTTTTTAAACTTCAATTTTGCGGGAAATTTCACATTCCAAAAATGGCAAGTTTTGCAAGATATTTTCGATATGGAGGATTTTTCGTTGTTCAAAGAAAAAAGTATATATATATGTATATATATATATAATATAAAGAAATAAGACTTCTCTCTTACCTCTCCAAAACTCAATCCCTCCAATCTTATAACTTCTATTGTAGAGATAACATGTGGATTTTCTCTTTAATCCCCACCGTTCAAGTTTGGGACCCACTATCTCATCCTAGAGCCCTCTCTATCTCCACTATTGTAGAGTCCTCTCTTATCTCCAACTCTTGCTGCTTTGGGATCCACTATCTCATCCTAGAGACCTCTCTATCTCTACTATTGTAGAGTTCTCTCTTATTTCCAACTCTTGGGTGTATTAATTTAAGTTTAAAACTAAGAAATTTATGATTTTTTATTAAATGTTATATTAAAATAATAAAAAATTATTATTATAAAGTCAGTTAATTAATACAAATAATAATGTTTATCAAATACAAAAATTATATTATTAAAAATAAATTTATTAAACATTATTAAAATATATTACTTAATATTTAAATAAATAAATAATATTATTTAATTTTAAATATTCTTAAATTATTAGCCGTGCATCGCATAGGGTCTCTGCTAGTATATATATATAAATATTGACGCTTCATGAAATGTTAAATTAACATAAATTTACATTTAGGGATAAAAAGGCAAAAAAAAGTACACAAGAAATGCATTTAAAATGGAACAAAGACACTTGTTGGCAGCGATGTATGAATATGACATTCAATACATCCAATACTCATAGAAATACAAATATAGACTCAAATGTAGGTCAACAAATACATGTCTCCACTCCACAAAAGGAGTTATTTTTTGAATTTTAAGCTTAATTTTTAAATATTTAATAAGCCTAAATTCAGAATATTTAATAACTCTATACTAATGAATATTTAATTTTGAAAATTATTTTAGAATTTTACTTAAAATTAACTAATTTTATAACCAACAATTAATTATTATTTTTTACTAAAAATTAACAAAGTAGTATTTCTAAAAAATTAAGAATATTTTGGCCAATCGATAGATCGACTAAAATTACATGACATAATTAATTTTGAACTTAAACCGAGTTGTGTTGAATCCAAGATCAATTTTTTTAGAAAAGCCTACCTCATGCCTTTTCTCCTAGAAAGAAGGATCCCCACGATCTATACGTCGCGATTTAACTCTAGCTTTCAGCTGATTAGAGCTAATTAGGGTCCAATCCTTAGTAACCCTAACCTGCTGCTCACTCCCGCTCTCAAACCTCGCTCTCACCTTGAGAGCTTGATTTCAACTTTTGTAAACCTCGCTCTCACCTAGAGAGTGCTGTTTTTGTGTAAATTTTTTTTTATCCCAATTTTTCATGTTTAGTAGGGTATATTTTGTCATTTTTCTTTGTAGGGTAGAAGATTCATGTCAGTTTTGTTAATTATTGGTGATCTTGTAATCGAATTTAGAATGATATATTTAATATATCAATAGTCATCTTATTTGTTGCGACTACAAATTTGAATGATGAATGATTTTATAGTTTAGAAAGTATAAAATATATATTTGCATCCATAAGTAATTTTCAAGATCATATATATATATATAGCAGCGCTCCATAGGCGCTCTCGAGCCTATCCTAAATTAAAATTTGACGCTCCCGCTCCCGCTCCCGCTTTGGTTACTTAGGTCTAGTCCAACTTGAACTTATGAAAAAATAGCAAAGATGAAGGAGCAAAATCGCAAATGTTGATAGAAAATTTGATTTTGTACAATTGTACTGAGCCAAAATGTATCAAGATATGCATGATATTGAAGACATTTCGCGGAAAATTGCAAAAAAAAGGGGCAAATAATTGTTAAAAATATATATTTGTTGGGGTATATATCCCTACATGCAAAAATGAAGTATGCTAGTCTCCTAACCTCAAAGAAATTTGGGTGAGGTTAGATCGATTTTTTTAAAATCAATTTGACAATTTCTTATGCAGATAACATGATTTCTTAAGCACAGTGACATGATTTCTTAAGCATGGCGGTCTTCTAATTGTGAAGAAATTTGTCTGCACGGTACCAATAAAAAAAAGATCAATTTTTTTTTGTCTGCACAGCGTGAAAGGTCTTCTTACCTTCATTTCAAAGACCAGCCACCTCTTCCTCGAGACCTCTCCTCTCTAGTACCAAGATGTGACCGCACTATGGCTTGGACACTATCATCCACGAAAGAGGGGGGAGCATAGGGGTGCTCACCTCAGCAACGACAAGCTTGGGTAGATCTTAAGTTATCCTGTGTCCACAGACTTCCACACGACTAGTCCGCCACCAATGTGTAGGTTTGATTCTTTGTTACCAGCCGGGCAGCCGATGGTTCGCCTGATTGTTTCAAGGGACAGAAGTGCCCAATACATTCCATTCGTATCAATGCTTCCTCGTATTGTCATTCTGATGAGGACAAGGATAAATTGTCGGTTGAATGCCAAAAGTGGCTGATATGGTGAGTTTCCTGTCTGCCAAGTGAGTGAGATACCTACCACTAGCCTTTCATGTAATACAAACGGACCTTTTCCTTGGGGAAGAGGGGTCAACAATCCTAATCCTTTGAACTGTCCTCCCTTTCACTTTGACTCTTTGACCAGTCTCTTCCTCTTTGTTGAAGCAATAGTGCTTGAACAGACGGTGAGCTAGTTTGGGCACACATCAGAGCCTCCTCTTCTGTCCATTCATTTTCCTTTCCATCAACCACAAGATCGATCCCTTTTATATTGGTTGTGTACACAGCCTTATATGACCCTTACAAAGCTTAGACTTTAGTGCTACAAATGCACTTGGGTCAATTGGGTCAAGCGGAGAAGAGAGTGGCAACCAAACAATTTGTTAGATAAAAAAACCGTCCATTCTCAGCATCCAAGAAACTAAGATGAAGTGCATTCCATAGAATCTTATCAAAGATATTTGGGGCAGTGTTTTAAAACCCGAAAACTCGACTCGACTCGGAAACTTGCCGAGTAGAGTCAACTCGGAAACTCGGGCAAAACTCGTCCGAGTAATGACACCTAAAACTCGGACATATATAATATTTTTTCTAATAATATATATGGAATAGATTCAAAATTAATGATAAACCATACCTAAAATAAGATATATAATTCAATATATACTAAACATTCCACTTTTGTTTTGTATTTATACTTAAAAGTGAGTGGGGTATGTTAAAAAAAAGAAAAAAAACATAATTTAGTCAATCGGGTAGGTAGTTTACTCGATTTTTAGGTTTAAATAAAAAGTGCAAAAACTCGGACGAGTCGGGGCGAGTCGTGGGCGAGTCGGGGCGAGTTTCTGACAAAAACGAGTTTTTCATGAAACTCGACTCGAAACTCAGCCGAGCCGAGTCGACTCGCCCGAGTTTCGAGTCGACTCGGCGAGTTTTAAAACTATGATTTGGGGTGTCGTCCCAAATTGGGTGGCCATTCTATCTATAGGGGCATCGGGAGGTATTTACTAATTTGGGATAAGGAGGTGGTTGAAGTTTTGGAGTCAGAATTGGGAGCTTACTCGATTTTAGTTTTGTGCCGAATGGTCGGTGAGGATTTCTAGTGGGTATTCTTTGGGGTATACAGTATGTCAGGCGGTTTGGATGACATCTCTTTTTGGACCGAACTGGATGATGTGAGCATATGGTGGGAAGCCCATGGTGCTTAGGGGGGGGGGGGATTTCAATTGCATTCGTTTATCCAAAGAGAGAAAAGGGAGATGTTATCGCAATGCCAAGATGAGGAGGTTTAAGGAGTTCATATTTAGGCTTGGAATGATTGATTACCCTCTAAGTGGCACTCAATTCACATGGTCGCAAATAGGAACAAGTTCATCTGCTAATAGATTGGATCAATTCCTTTTCCATTCTGAGTAGGAGTTTGGGAGGATCATTTTCCAAACTTTATTCAGTCGCTCCTTCCGAGGCCCACTTCAGACCATGTCCCAATTGCATTGGAATCATTATGTCTCATAGAGGGGCCCCACCCCTTTTAGAAAATACGTGGCTCGAGGATGGTCGTTTCAAGGAGGTAGTGGTATAAGCAAGGTTCTAAATGTCGATATCGCTCGACATGTCGGGCTGCGGGAAAAAAGATATATCGGAGATATATCGGAAGATATATCGTTTATCGGTGATTTTTAGAAAATTTGAAAAAAATAAGGTAAAATATGAAATTTTGCAGTGAAACTTCAGAAAATGTTAAAATAGATGTTAATACACCTTTTAGAATAAAAACATTTAATAAACAACAATGTACATAAGAGATGCAATGAGAAGAGAGTAAAGATGTGCGTTGACGAGTGACGATAATATATGATTGATTCATGTTTCATTCATTTCTTAATAAGATGTGCTTTTACCTCTATGTTAATTGTAATATAATCAATTTTACTTCATTTGAACAAATATGTAAGACTATTTAATTCTTTCTTTTTTAATGATTATCCATGTTAATTGTTTTAAACTTTTGAAAATCTTATGAAAGCACATTAAATTTGACAAATAATTGAAATTTAATCTAGTATCTAAACCTATTTCTATCTGCAATTGATGAGTTCCATGTTTTTACAGGACTGAATCAAAATAGGAAGAAGAAGAGATGGTTAAATTATCGGAGACCCTGCATCAAGAGAAAAAGAAAAGGACTATAATTTTAGTTGACAATGTAATTATGTAAAAAGAAGTGGATGTAATTTTATGTAAATGTTCTGGACTGCTATTTGATGTAAATAAGCAGGATGTGAATTTTATTTTGATTTGGATGTAATTAAGTAAAAATAAGAGGACTGTAACTTTATTTGACTGTGAAGTAGATGTAATTTTATTTTTGATGTAAACAAGTAGGACCTCGAGGTCTATTGAGTGTTGTTTAAGTGATTAAAAGTTTAATGTAATCAAGCAAAACCTCTATGCCAAAATACAAAGTTTTTTTTTAATCTATATTTTTTTAAGAGGTTAGAAAATATAATTTTAATTCTTTTAAAAATCATAGAAGATTTTTTTATTTGCATGATTTGTGAGAAGGAGGTAAAGAGAACTGTGAATAACATTAGATGTGAAAAGTTTTTTCAATGGCTCTCACTTTAACGGTTAGTGAATCTTAACCACAGTTAAAGGGAGTTAATTTGGGGCATGTTAATTTAAAAAAAATCTAAAAACCAAGGTTAGATGTTTAAACCCTAAAGGTTAATGAATCTTAACCACAGTTCAAGGGAGTTACAAGGTGACACATTTATTTTTTTAATTTTTAAAAATTAAAGTTAGATGCTTTGACCTTAAAGGTTAGTGAATCTTAACCACAGTTAAAGGGAGTTAAGGAGGGGACACCCCTTTAACTTTGGTTAAGATTCACTAACCCTTAGGATTTTAGTCTTAAAACATTTAATCATAGTTTTTAGAAGAAAAAAAATAATCACACAGGTTGAAACATGTTAACCATAGTTCAAGACTGGTTAAAGGGGTTTTTATAAGGTTATGAAATATCTTAAGGGTATAATAGTCATTTTATTATCAGTAATTTTGGTTAATTGTTAATTATGAAAAATGTTGAGTTAATTTGTAAATCTGCTATTAATAATAGTTTATTTTAAAACTATGCAAAACTAAGGTCCTAAGTTGCAAATGCCCAACACTATTCGTGACTTAAAGAGTAACTAAAAGGAAAGTAAACAGTGAAAAAAAAAAACGCAGACGAAGAGCTGAAGAGGGGAGAGGGCTTAGGCGACTTCAGCGGCTCCGGTTGCAATCGGCGACGGCAAAAGGCGACGGCGGCGCTCCACTCACAGGTATTTACCCCCTTGGCTCTTGCCTCTTCTTTCTTCTTCTTTGATTCTTTCTTCTCTTCTCTGAAATTTCTTCTCAACCCCCTTTTTTTTAATCTTCTAAATCAAAGATCCATTCAAAATTTGTTTGCAATTGCTGAGGAGTGATAGTTTTGGATCTTGCCTGCAAATCTGCAAAACTCACTCAGAAAAAGGGGCTTTGGTAGGGTTTCGGTGGGGTTTCGGTGATATATCGACGATATATCGTCGATATCTCCCGACATCATGTCAAATTTTCCTTGCAGCTTGTCGATGTGTCGGTCACTAGCGATAACGATATATATCGGCGATATATCGCCGATATTATCGATTTTGCGAACCTTGGGTATAAGTATGGAAGGCAAAGAGGGTGGGGTTTTGCCAGTATTGGATTTGGTCTTAAGTTAAAAGTCCTCAAAGTCAGACTTAAGGAATGGAATAAGGAGGTGTATGGCAATGTACAGGCCAACAAAGTTCGACTCCCCCGCGACATTGAATAGCTTGATGGGATGGAAGAATCAAGGTCTCTTTCGAGTGAGGAGAGTTGAGAGAAGGAAGCTAATAAAAAAGGAGTATTTGAAGGTGTTGCGTTTGAAGAGATCAGCTGGAAGCAAAAGGCCCACACTAGATGGCTAAAAGAAGGGGATTGTAACACCAATTTTTTTTCATGGCTAATTCTCACATAAAACCAATTTCATATGTATGGGACTTGAAGGAGGGGAGAGGTGAGATTGAGGATATCTTTGTTTCTTACTTTAAGAAACTATGTAGGGAGAGGGAGTCGTGGAGGCCCAAGCTAGATGGTCTTCCTTTTGTTTGCTTACCACCTAAGCATAGGGAGGCCATGGAGCGCCCTTTTGGGGCAGATGGGGTCCGCAATTTGTGACATAGCTGGAGACAAGGCTCCTGGGCCTGATAGTTTCAAACTAGAGTTCTATAGATCTTGTTGGGAGATTGTGGCTTGTGATCTCTTTGATGTCATGAAGGAATTTTATGATACGGGTCATTTCGACAAAGTGATTAACAATACTTTTGTCATTTAATTACCCAAAAAACAGGGAGCGGTGGATCTCAAGGACTTTCGGTCAATAAGCCTAGTGTGCAACGTATATAAGATTCTCTCTAAGGTATTGGCGATTAGACTTAAAGGTGTGTTGGGGACACTCATCTCCCCCAACAAGGAGCGTTTGTCAGGGGAAGATAGATCTTAGATGGTATCCTGATAGCCAATGAGTGTATTGACGAGCGTATCAGATCAAAAGAGCCTGGAATCCTTTGCAAAGTTGATATGGAGAGAGCATACGACCATGTTAATTGGGGTTTTTTTAGGTTGTGTTGTAAATGATGGGCTTCGGGTTAAAATGGCATCAATGGATTAAGGTGTGTATCTCAACTGTGTCATTTTCCATCCTCATCAATGGTAGCCCGGAGGGTTATTCCCCAAGTTCTAAGGGTTTGAGATAAGGGGATCCTCTTTCTCCGTTTCTCTTTATTATAGTCGCGGTCTCGCGGAAGCTTTAAGCAGAATGCTATCCAGAGTGGATGGCCCTGTCTTTGATGATTTCTCAATAGGAAATGAGAAACTGAGAATTTTTCTTCTCCAATTTGCAGACGGCACATTGATTTTCTGTGGAGCATCTAACCAGAATTTAGTCCACCTTAGGTACTCTTTCAGATGTTTCAAAGTAGTGTCAGGGTTGGGGATCAATCTGTCTAAATCTAAATTAGTAAACGTCGGTGAGGTCCCGAACTTAGCTAATCTAGCTTGTCTTGAGTTGTAGGGCCGGATCTCTTCCACCAGTGTATCTAAAAATGCCCCTTGGGGCTGGTTACAAGGCCAAAGCAGTATGGGACCCAGTGTTGGAACGTTTTGAAAAACGGGTATCCGGGGTGGAAAACTTTTTATCTAAAGGGGGGAAATCAACTATCATCAAAAGCACTTTGAGTAGCCTCCCCACGTATTTCATGTCTACCATCACCATCCCACACTCAGTGGTGGCAAAACTTGAGAAGTTGTAACATGAATTTCTTTGGAACGAGTCTATGAGAAGGTGGACATATTTGAATATCACTTAGTCGCATGGGGACCAGATTTGTCGCTCTTTTTGTCGCCCAAAGAGCGAGGGGGTTTGAACCTGAAAGTCTTAGTTCAAGTGAATAAGGCTTTGTGGGTGTGGAGATTTGGAGAGGAAAGAGGGAAGCTTATGGCAGTCAGTAATAGTGGCTAAATATGGCGAGTCATCCTGTTGGATATCGTGTGCGATTGGTGGATCTCATGGGGTGGGAGTTTGGAAGGGCGGTCAGTAATAGTGGCTAAATTTGGCGAGTCATCATGTTGGATGCCGCATGCGATTAGTGGATTGCATGGGGTGGGAGTTAGGAAGGGCATAATGGCTGTAGTAAATCTACTCTTGCCTCGTATTAGATTCAAGGTGGGTACAGGGTCATCAGTTAGGTTTTGAAAAGACACTTGGATCAGGAACGACAAGCTTCAGGACATTTTTGGCAATGTCTTCCCATTAGTTATGGATAGGATGTGTCAGTGGAGGATTCCTATGAGTCTAGGGATTAGGGGTTGATGTGGTGTCTATGGTTGCATTGGGCGTTGAAAGATTGAGAAATAGATGATATGGCTTGTTTAATGGAGCATCTCAATTCCCCGCTCCCTAGTCCTTAGAATTTAGACCGTCGAATTTGGTCTTTAGGCAACAAGGATTGATTTGCAGTAAGATCATTGTTATAGTTTCTTGTCGTATCACCTGCAGCTCCCTTTCCTCATAGGATTGTGTGAAATCCTCGTATTCCTTCTAAAGTATATTTTTTCCTTTGAAGTGTCACTTTGAATAAAATTCTCACTTGCGATCACTTGAAAAGTAAATGATGGAGGATGACGAATAACTATTTTCTATATCTTCACGCGGAAGAGTCGGTTTATCATTTGTTTTTGCACTGTCCTATTGTGTTTGGAATATGGGGTCATTTCCTGTCCCGAGTAGGAGTGGATTGAGTCTTTCCTTTTTCCTTTCACAACTTCTTATCGTGCTGGTCTTTGGTCAGTCTACTCGGGAGGCGATTTGGTCAGTTCTTCCGGGCGCAATCTCGTGGACCATTTGGAAATAAAGAAATGTCTGGGTGTTCGAAGATGATCCCTCATCTCCATCTCGCATATACTCTCGTTCACAATCACTTACTTTAAAGTGGTTATCTATTTGACGTATCGGAAACGATCTGGGGGATATTTTGTTATGAGCCATTCGAGCAGTGGAAAATCCTTGTGGTTAGCATAGGATGTCATGTTCTACTTTCTGAGTTTTTCTTCCATCCCAGAGTCTATGTGCTTGTAAACTGTGTTTGGTTACTTGCTCTCATAGTTGTTAAAGGTGTCGCCTGATCGCCTCAGGCGGCCGCCTAGGCGATCATGCGCTTTGATGGGCTCAGGCAACTGGCCGCCTAGGTGGTCAGTATTAAAAATCTTATATACGTAATATTATTATTGTTTAAAGAGATAAAAATGTATTTTACTTGAACATGGTAGTTTGGTAAACAGAACTCATGTTATTTTATATACTTCTCATGTCAACTACCATATATTATGTTAGAGTTTGTATATCCAACAAAAAAAAATATTTGCAAATAGAAGAAGAAAGAAGAGATGAACGGTGTCAAGTATGTTTCCCTCATGTTAACAAGTCCTCTCTCTCACTCAATGGGTGGGCCTATTGGTCTCTCTCTCCCCCTCTGTTTGTGGGTGGACCATTCACTATATGGTCCCCATCTATTTTTTGCATGATTATTAAAGGTGTGACGTAGGCGACCATGCATACAGCTGGGCTCAGGTAGCCCAATGACAAAAAAATGCCTTTTAAGTACGCCAAATTTCTTCTGGACCCCTTAAACTCTTATAATTCTAACAAGTAGAGGCCTTATAATTATATATTTTATTTATTATATATTTATTAATTACTATTCTTGAGTATAATCGAGAACAATGAAGAAATAAGAAATGAGAGTAATAGGTACGACCTCTTCCCCTCTTCTCTCCCATGTTCAGTGTCATATTGACTGTTGAGCTATTTTTCTGTTTTTTATTTAGTCCTACACCCTCGCTCATCTCCTTTTATTATTCCTAGAACTGTTTGGAAGGATGATTTTATCAAAGTGCATCTTGACAATGGAGATTTTGCAATTTATATGAATTGCAAGACCCCTTATTCAAAGGAAATGCATCATACATAGATCTCATATTAGGGGAATTTATGCTGCAAAAAGTTCATCAGGCAACGCTACCGCCTCGGGCGTCCATGGGGTCTGTAGCCTTGCCAACTATGCTTCCTCTTGTACATTATTTCTATATATATTACAAACTTTGATTGCCGATCAAAATAAATAAATCCCCCCCCCCCCCTCCTTTTTTTTTTCTTCTCATGGAACAATTGTCTTTCTTTTAGACTGGCTTTGTATGATTGTCTTTTCTTTTAGACTGGCTTTGTATGATCAGGCTACTATTCTCTAGTCTCATCATATTGCGCAGTACTAGAAACCACACCCAGTGGAATACTAAGGTATTTCTGTAATTTCACAGCAGTTCTTGTCTGTATAGGGGTCTGTACTCTACACAATCACCTGGTAAAACTTGCATTGTAATATGACAGAAAAATTGCAGTGTATATACAATATTATCCTTGCAGCACACAGGATGAACTGAATGGAGGTTAGGTTTTTTTTTTTTGATAGGCAATGGAGGTTAGGTTATTACGTGTTGTTCTTGCCTCTTGGGGCTTCATTTGCTGTATATGTCATGTTTCATTTTTATTTTTATTTTATTTCCAATTGTCACACTCTTTGTGCTTTTTTCAGGTGGTGATTGGAGGTGGTCAAGACGCATCACATGTCACAACAACTGATCGTCGTGCTGGAAAGTTTGAGGCAAAATTCTTTCACAAGGCGAGATATCTTTTCTTTATGTTTCTATATGTGTTTGCATCATTGCATGTGGAGTCTTTGGATGTGGAAACTCTTCATTGAATTATGTTTTTTCTCTCGTCTTTGAGTAGATTCTTCAAGAAGAAATTGGGGGCGTGAAAGGGCATTTTGGACCAATAAATGCATTGGCTTTCAACCCCGATGGAAGAAGGTATAATCTCTTCCCTTATCATTGTGGATCAAAAAATTAATTATGGATTAAGCTTCCTGAACTGATGTTTGAGCAAAAGCAATTCAATCTCAGAAATTGATATTTCGATTGAAACACCGTGAAGATGTAGTATTGACAAATTTTATTTTGGAAGCTCACATTGATGATTATTATCAAACATAAAAATTTCTGGAGCTTTGCACTGCCCCATAGCTCTCTCTCTCTCTCATACCTGGACAGATTGAGAATAGAATGTGACAGTTGCTGTTATCTCGCAACCGTAAGGAATATAGAGCCTACTTGGATTCTTACAACTCAGTTTGGAATAACATCTTTGTTAATCTCTTTGGACCATTTTTTTCATTGTATTTTCTTATGACTCATCGACTTTTCAGGTCCTAAACTAAAACAGTATTTTCTTCTTGTTGCTGCTTCTGCTTCTAATAATTAGGATTTGAAGTTCAGGTGCATTACTGGCTGGGTTTTCTCTATCACATGTTTCACTGAATGCTTGTATTTTGCCAAAACAAAACATTCTTGCATATTAAACTTGTCATGACCAAATAGATGTCAGTTTTGATTTATTTCGGATATTTGTGGGAACTTTCTTCCATTATCATTAAGATGCCCATAGGCCCTACCCATTTGTTATCTTTCTTTTGACATTTGACTTACTTTCTTGTGCATTCCATTCCTCGGATTTCAGTTACCTATAAGGAATGCATAAAGAACTATAATCTTTTTTGGGGGTGGGTAAAGTTGGTACCATCAACTTAATAAACCAAAAACTAGTTTATTTAGATTGAAAATAAAATGTGTGCATGACAGTTTATAATGTGAACAGAAAACTTTATTTTTAGCGTCTAGTGAGAATGCAAAGCTTATTGGTCCACTTGATAACTATTACAATCTTGATGAACTTGACAGTATTTATTGAAATCTTATCAACCTGTTTCTTAACCTTTTTTAACATGTGGTCGTAGCGGTCTAGAAGGCATTGATTGGGTCAGCACAGCTGTCAGAATGCATAGAAGAGAACATCTGCTATGCCTCAATTGTTGTTACCCTAGTAACAAATTTCTCCAAATATTTGAAAAATTCGCGAATTTTAGGTGTG
This sequence comes from Tetracentron sinense, assembly GCA_015143295.1. NCBI lineage: Eukaryota > Viridiplantae > Streptophyta > Magnoliopsida > Trochodendrales > Trochodendraceae > Tetracentron > Tetracentron sinense. The sequence goes on from CM026556.1 coordinate 1,580,154, forward strand.
CCAAATTAGTCTCCGAATTATTTGTGAATTTAGGTTTGCCGAATTATTCCGGAACCCTGACTTTGTCACTACGGTTGTTACATGCTTTCAACTTCTAATGTTGGTTAGGTTTAGAGTTTAGACTGTAGAGAAGATTAGGGTTGACCTTTAATAATGTTCGCCATCATTTATTCTTAGATCATGACTTTAGACCTTATGTGTATATCCTTGTGCATCATTCATTACCAGGCCATGGTTTACCATGCATGCATGAACACACATGGTTAATACATGGGACTGTTTTTGCTTTCCAATGGACCACTCCTTAAAATGCGTATGCATAAGGTTCAATATCATACATGTAATAATTTCAATACACGTATATACATACATAAATCTGTTAGGCCGTGTTCTTTTCCTGGGTATTTGAGGTGTTTTTTTTTTTGAAGTCCCAGGTTTTTAGAATGCATATGCTTTACTTTTACCAAAAATCCTGGGACTTTAAAAACCCATAGGACTTTAAAAACTCACCACCAAAATGGGTGTTTGAAGACCCAACCAAAAGGCATGTCCAGTGGAACGCACACTCGCACAGGCTTGCGAGTCTTTAATAATGGAACCCGCTGATAAAAACAAGAACTCCCTTCATTTTATTATTTATTTATTTTATTTTTTATATTTACATTTTATATTTTTATATATAATTTTAATCTTTTATTTTTGAAGCCGTGGGAATTTAGTCATATAGTCTCAGGTATAAAAGAACACAGAACATTAGATGCTCAAGCTTGTGAAAAACCCGAATCTTGAATGTCTCGGAGCTTGTAGAGTCCCGAGCCTTTGAATACCCAACAAAAGAACACAGCCTTGGTTTATGCTGATAAGCTATTTAAGAGTGCTAAAGGTTACAGATTCAGATTGTCAACATGTTAGTTAGATGAAGGTTCTAGTGTTCTTCCTAAGATGTTGCTTCAAAATCTCTTTCCTTCCCAACTCCCTTTGTTTTATACGAGTGTTTCCACCTTTATTTAGTATTCTGAAATTCGTCTACAATCCTTTTTCATTAAAGCACTTTTTTAAACAGTGATTAACCGACCCATCATTTCACTATCTAGTCAACCCTTGACTGCCGTGTCCCAGTGTACCTGTAACCCCTTTGTAACTATTGTAAGCTTAACTAAACTAAGATTAATATATGTTTTTTTTCCAAAAACCAAGGTTGGATGGATGAACCCCTAGGAGTGGGTGAATCTTAACCACAGTTAGTGGGTTATAAAAAAGAGGGTGTGGTAGTGGAATGCGCGGTCTGCTAAACATTTCCCTTTTTGTTTTATTTTGTTTTGTCTAGATCCTCTCTGTTTTCTTTCTTAATTATGCTACTTTGATGTCTTATTAAAGTGAAGATAATTGTCCTATATTGTACTGGTCTATTTGCATTTGCTATCAACACCAGATTTTTCTTATATGTGAAAGCAAGAGAATTTTGTTGTATTTGTCTTAGGTTTGTATCTGTTACTTGTGTGAAAATGAGGGGATCTGGTGTGTCTTAATACCAAATTTTCATATATGTGACTTTTATTTTCCTTATGTCTAGTTTCTCGAGCGGAGGTGAAGATGGTTATGTCAGGTTGCATCACTTTGACCCCGATTATTTCACTATCAAGATGTAGCTCTGGACCATATTATGATGGGGAGTTTCTGTGTGGTCTTGTTACTTACAATGACATCCGTGATCAACCAGATGATGAACAGCACAGAAATGTTAATCATCCTTTACCAGGAGAAAGTTTTGCATCATTGAAATAATATTATCATCAGGTTTTTGCCCTCTAGTTACTTATGGTTCAGGGAATTGGAGCTACTTCCCTCTTAAATTGAGCTGGTCTGAAAACAGCTTAAAAAATTGTTACTAATTAGAAATTGTTGTTTGTCCTCTGACTGGCAGTCATTAATTCTGACGTGTAGCGTGTTAATCTTCTTGGTCATTCCAGTTCTAAGTTCTAACGATGCAATATTATTGCGAGATTTGAGGTGTTGGAATGGGAGACCATGTATTAGTTACTGCCTCCAGGAAGTCTGCTATTTCTAAATTAATAACCTCCCTTTTTATTTTTTGGTTTAAAAGAAGGTTGCGTCATGAAGTCCTCAATCTAAAATGAATCTACTAGGGGTTGGGATTTATAGAGTATTTTGTTATGGTAGTTGAAATTTCTTTGTTTTTGTATATGCCCAAATTTGAGTTTGATTACACCTCTAAACGGTGGTGGTGAGGTTGTTGAAAAGCTCCTAATTTACTAACCTACTAACATACAAGTGTTAAGTTTTGTGGGTCAACTACCGTAGCTAAATGATGCTGTGTATCCAAAAAAAAAAAAAGGTTTTGATTTGTTGTAATTTATCCTAATTATATTACAGAGGATTGGCGTGTACGAAAATGTATTCATTCAACTGTATCGAGGTCTATATGGAGTCAAATGTATTCATTCACATTGAGCTATGATTTATGTACGGCGACCAAAGAACCCAAAAAATAAAAATCACAGTTGGTAACTTAATATGAGGATTGTTTTAAGAGGAGTGCTAGCCCAGTAGCATTTGAGGCTAGATGGGGCTAACACGTGGAGATGTTTCATTATTTTATCAGTTTAAAAAGTAAAACTCAGAATGTTTGACATTTGTAGCTACCCAGTTGCGTCTTTGGAAGATTTAAGATTTACGACTAAGACTAGCAAAATCCTTCTTCTAAGGATCTTTTTTGTAAAAAAATAAAATAAAAAATCCCAATATTGTCAACTATATATACCCCCTCCCTATTATGAGATTATGAGATTGCTTCCCCCACCCCCCTAATAGATTGGCTCAACTTTTTGCAAAGAGCAATGTCCACTCTCCCCTATTTTGTTAAAGAAGGCAAAATAGTATGACACTTTTTTGTAGGTTCCATCACTTTTATCTGGTATTTATGTGGAGAGTGGACAACCGGAAAGTGGATGAGGCATTGCTCTTTTGCAAATACCCTTTAGGGTTAGTATTTTAAATCTTAATTAAAAAAAAATCTTGGGTAAGAAGATTAACAACGCTCAATATAAGAAATTTACGCAATGGACAAGACATGAGAATCATAGATGCTATTCCATTATTAGGCCCAATATGGTCCACCTACTTAGGTCTATTTAATTCGAGCTGAGCTGAATGAACTTGAAGGTGTTTAGACTAGGCTTGGCTTGGCTTGGCTCAAGCTCGAATCAACTTCAAATGGCTAGGCTTGAAGCTTGGCTCGAACATGGATTATTAAGATTGAGCTCGGCTTGAGCTCAAACTAATTCAAACTCGAGCCGTGCTTGGCTTGCTACATTCTCCTCCTGTGCATCCCACTCAAGCAGAATGCACCAGCCCTAACTGTGTGCAAGTCCCGTCTCTGTATCTTTTCTTGAACATTATGTTTCATTCAAAAAAAGGGCTTAGTTGACCAGGAGTGGCTTTGGTACTAATCTCCTAGAAGAGAAAGCAATTATATAGGAGAAAATGGGCAATTAATAACTAATTAAGTTTCTCTGGGAGCTTGGACTTAAGCATTAGAGACTATCCTCTTTTCCTTTTTTTTTTTGGTAAAGGGCAAGAAGATCCAGATAAGGACTATGCAGAGAAAACCTCAAACCCTAAAATATAAATTCCTCCCCAAAAACCCAAATTCCTCAAGCTAGTCCATGAAATTCCGAAATTAAAGAACCCAACAAAGAGAAACCCTCAAATGAAGTAGATGTGTTTTGTGATGGCATCAATCTCATTCTCTTATTCTGACGAAGTATCCCGTTGGTTCGGATGACATTGTAGCAATGGCAAGGCACATGCAAGGCAGAGGAAGAGGAATGCCTAAGAGCATTCCTAGCAACCTCACCAAATTTTACTCACCAAAATAGCCCAAACTCACAAAAAGTTGTTTTGGTCAGCCACTTTTTTAAAACACTCTCAATAGCCTTACCATTTTAACAAAAAAAAAAAGGAGAGAAAAACAATATTTTATTATTTGTGCGGGAAAACGAAAAAGGAAGGGAGAGAGAAACATTATTTTAGGGTGCTGTTAGGCGCACCTCACTTTTTTATGACTGCACACCATTTGTACAAATTACTTATTATACACCATTAAATTTATTAAATTACTTGTACACCCCAAAATAAAAAAAATAGTTATAAATTTTATAACTACACACCAATCACAATTTTAGGGACGTCAATTTTTTTTTCTAAAGCTAACCATAGTTGATCTTAACCATAGTTGATGAGTGTTAAACGGACAAATGGGTTAGTTTTCAAACATGTTTTCTCTCCCCAAACTCCTTCATTTTAACCCTATATAGTTTTTCAATCCGGTTTTTCTCTTTGCAAACAAGTGGGAATCCTGTTTCATGGCTTTGTCAGCACCATATTTGCTGATGATATGCAACACTTCTTTGAAGTATCAGCTAAGCTATCTCTTGCTATAGGAGAAGTGCAAATCCTTACTCAAGTAAAACAAGTTTTCAAAGTTGGGCAAGGAGTCGTGGGGCTTTGGGAGGAAAACTTGTAGGTTGTTCAACACATGCAATCACTGTCGGAAAGCAGGTAAGCCAAGTCAAGCCACAAAATCACATCTCTTTTATTATCTTACTTTAACCTAACAATACCCTAGATCTTGCTACTGGGGTCACGATAATACCAATTGCTGGGTCCAAAATCCATTGGTACAACAAGTTATTTGAATTGAAATAGAAGAAATTAAAGAAATTGTAGATTTGGAACAAATTGATGAACAACGGAGAAGTGGACTTTCACCCTATTGTTGATTTGGACGGACAAGAAATAGAAATGAACTTTCCAAAAGAGGAGAATAGATTTGAACTTCCCAGAAGAGTAGAACACACTCCTAAATGAGTTAAAGACTGGGGTGCGGTTATTAAAATCGTTGAAACCTGAAAGTAAAAAAAAAATTGGGGTGCAATCATAAAAAAGTGGGATGCGCCTAGCACCACTCTTATTTTATTATTTGTGTGGGACTACAATAAAGGGAGGGAGAGAGAAACCTTTATTTTATTATTTGTGTGAGCCCACAAAAAAGGAGGGAAAAAGAAATTTTAGCTTTGGTAAATGTACAGTAACTCACCAAACTTGTGAGTACTGTACACTCACCAAACTCAAATCTTTATTTTGCTGAGTTTTGGTGAGGCTGTTGGAGAGAGTTTATAGCACTTTTTAGCCATTTGGCTCACTGTTAGGAATGCTCTAAGAGACTTGAAAGTTAGGGTTTCTTTGGGTATTACGGGAAGTAGGACTTGAGAAACTTATAAATTATATATCTATCTATACTACTACTATAAAACACAGTTTGTGTTTCTATGGATGTCATCTAATCATTTCTCTTGATGCCACGTAGGACTCCTCTTCATTTGTGAGGCTACATCATCAAATTAAAATCAATTGGTGGGACTCACAATCTCCCCCTTACAAATGGTCTTAAATTATAAGAGTTCTCTCAATAATTCCAACCTCTCATTAATCTCACACTTTTCTAAATTTTAGGAATTCTCTCAATAATCCCTCTCATTAATCCCCCCATCCCTCATTTATCTCCCCAATAACATTTCCTTTTCTTTTGAGTTGAGAAAAGAAAAGGTAACTTAACTGAATTAAATTGCCTCAATTATATATAGTAATTGTGTTTCCATAATTAGGAATAATTAGCCAATGCCTTAATTATGAACCATTTGATTGGTTTTAGAAGAGGAATCGTGATAGGATTATAATGGAAGTTATAACAACGTCTTTATCTCTCTTTCCTTCATTTTTCATAATTTCTCCCCCATCTATAAAACCCAGACCACGCGCTCGCTTTAGGACCTCAACCTCTCCATGTCTCTCTCTCAGCTCTTCATCGGACCACATCTCTCTCTCTCTCTCTCCCCCAACTCCCGGCCAAGGTGAGTCACAACGACGGGGCATCCATTACCAGCGTACATTTTTTTTCCTCCCCATCCTCAAGGTATATTGGGCTGAATTTCGGAAACTATACATTACAAAATAGGAACAAAGACAAGGCCCTGTAGTAACATGAGGTTAGAGGCAAACACGGCATATATGTCTGCTTATGGATGCTTTGTTGCAGTTGGTTTTATAAATTACTCAGCTATGGAGGGCTTTTGCTGCTCTTCACTTCCATCAATCATGCTTTTCCCTCCAGAATATGCACTGCCATAGGCCTTAATCAAAAGTTCATCCTCAATTATTCTTTTGTCCAGTGGAGTACCGGTCCTTTGGGTGCCAAAACCATTTGTAACACTTGCGATGTTCACTTCAAATCTGGCTGACTATTGCCAGAGTATCTCCCCACTTTGAGTCTGACTTTCGCTATATTCACTACAACAATCACCACACAGTTATGGAGATGTGGAAAAAGGAGATGACTCAGCCAAAATTCGAGTTTACTCTAGCGATCAGAGAGTATGAAAATTTATATTAAATACGGAATTAGAATGGTTGAACCCGGTTTTGTTTGAATGTCTATTTTTAGTGACCCTGGTAAGTGCGGTAGTTCTTACGGCTTATAACACATTTTAGGTAGATTTTGGAAGTGATTTTCTTAAGCAATTTTTTCCCCATTTATTTACATGAGTGTTAGAGATAATTATTTGTAATGTGCATGTCTTAGATTGGGAGAGAAAATTTTTGGGTTTGTATTGTGCATGTCTCATCTACACTAAACATTTCAAATATGGAAACATAGAAAATATTTTATTGTGCGTTGGTAGTATAAAGTATCATCAACTTTGTAGATGAACAGGTGAGTCAACTGGTTGTATTTGCTAGAGTTTGTCTTGGCTAATTTTATTTTGGTTTTGGCTGAATTAGTTGAGCAATGATTAATGAATATAAAGAAAGAGAATAATATTTTAGTTAATGAAATTTAAAAAATGGTATTTTTTTGTGGGTGGGGCATGAGGAGGAGAGAGAGAATGACTTCATTATTGCCAAATATCTTCTACTGATTTTGTCATACAATTTTTTTCTTTTGATATTCCGTGGGATGTTTTTGTCGCACTTTTTTTCTTTTGATATTCTGTGCGTCACACGGGCTTCTTACTAGTTATATACTATATACTAAAGAAATAGGAGTGCCAATGTGGCACCCTTATCTGATCAGGTTTTTGAGTTTTTGTTACCGTTTCACCTTAACTTTTCTGGCCTCGGATTCTCTCTGGCAAAGCCAAAAAGGTGGTCTTGGGCAACCACAAAATAGGGGACATGTGGAGATAAAGAGAGGAGAAGTCATTTCATTTTCTCATGATTTTGACTTCTCCCCACTTGATATCTCTCCCCCTTTATCTCACCACTTTATCGTCATGTGTCAAATAATGTGTGGAGAAGTTAAATTCATGGGGCCCATGAAATGACTTCTCCAACCACATGTCAAACAAATTGTGGTAGCCCGATAGCACCCTTTTTGGCTTTGCCAAAGAGGATCCCAGGCCAACTTTTCTCTCTCATTTATGACATTTCCGTAGCATCCCTATTATAATGAGAGAGGAGAGGTTAAAAAAGTTGGTTGATTTTTTCCTAATATTCCTAATAAGTCTTAATTTCATGGTATCTTATTGTGAACTTAGTCAGTAAGATGAATTTTTTTAAATATATTTTTCATATTTTATCCATTACTCTATATAAATTTTTTAAAGATATTATGTTATCTTATTTTACATGAGAAAAGTTAGTAGGGGTATTGAAGTAATATCAATTATAAATAAAAATAATCTCTCTTTATCTCCACGATTCCTTCAAATCTTCATCCTAATCTTCTCTCATGCTGGTAACTACTTTTCAAGAGAAAAATTAGGACATTTTGATTCTCAAAATGTACATTTCTATACTACGTGTCCCTTACAATTTTTTTTAATCTAAAAAGTCTTTCAAGTTTCTATGCCTAAAGTATTTAATTTTTTTTTATCAAATGCCCTTACTAGGATCCTTTTTTTCAGTCTCTCTCCCCTTTCTCTCTCTCTCACATGCATTGCACGTGCCACCCACTAGTGTATATATTAAGCGAGAATAAGCAAGCTCACAATTTCTCATTTGAAAATTCGAAACTACCCTTCCGTTAAATCGCTGTGTTACTTGCTCGTCTCACAAAACAGTCTTTTTTTTTTTTTTTTTTTTTTATTGTGGGTCCCATTGCTTCTGACACAACATAGACACCATTCAGTTTTTTCATCTAACTTATGTTCCTAAAATACCCTTATAGGTATATCTTTCTTTTATTCTAATTCCTTTTATATCCCTTACTGTACAAAGAAAAAACAAAGATTGCCATTGGGCTCTTGCTTGTGATAGCTAACACGTGTAGAACTCCTTTGAGTCTTGATTCTTCTAGGAACTAAGTTGACTTGCTTGTAATTAGTGACACGTGCTGAACTTTTCTTGGATCTTGATCGTAGTAATATGTCTCTTTTGCCTTATTTGAAGCTATTTCACTCATTGATAATACTATAAATCAGGGTTACCTGTTGGTCACTATAACGAACCACGAACTAGTTTGAAGCGAATCCATTCGTGAATCGGTTCGGTCCAAGTCGATGGTTTGAGCGAATCGAGAAGTTACAGTCGTCGGATATTGTAATCGGGTTAGGCGATGTGTGGAGATGATTTCTTAATGGAATGTCACAAGGATGTACATATGTGAATACTTAGGGGCAGAATAGTCATTTTCCATTAATTAATATAAACATGAGAAAGTGGGTAGGCCTCAAGATTAGGACACGAATTTCTCTGATTTGGGAAAGCGTACTCTCTCCCATTTTTAAATGAGAAATGATTAGCTTACTCCTGTTGCATTATATAACTACCCCCCACAGTTAAGCAATCCAACATTGGGTTTTAGAAGAAAAAAATAAAAATTTTAACTTTAATTTAGTTAAGTTTAACGAGGGTTAAAAGATCATAACTTTTATTATATGTATAAGCGAATTTAAATAACGAACCAAATTCAAGAACCTAAGTGAACCGAAAAACGAATTATCTCATCTTACCCCTAGCGAACCGGTTCACTCTAGAGTGACGAATTACGAACCCGAATTCGAACCGAGCAAACCAGGTAACATTGCTATAGACAACCAAGACATAACTTATAAGTGAGTAGTAATATTTTAATAAATGGTGGATCCTACTTAAATATAGTAAAATTATATATAAATTCTAATTTTCATTTTAATTTTTCAATTATTCTGGATTTTTTTATATAAATAATTATTCTATTATTTGATAAAAATAAGATTTCTTTATTAGTAAGGACTCAATTTGCTATTCTATTCTTTGATAAAAATACGAATTCTCTCTGTATTTATAGTTGGATGGGATTTTAGGGTTAACTTCTTTCTATTTATATTTCATATACTACATTAGATTTCAAATGTAGGGTAGTTATAACCACGGGACAAACCCATTGCCTTCCTATGGTTCCTAGCTAACTCCGATTTATAAGTTGATATAGCATAACATTGTGACTGCAGATTCTGTACAATTAGAGTGACTGTAAATTCAATTGCCTGGATATGTAGAGCTTCTCAATAAATTTAACTATAACCAGCGGAAAAACATTAATTATTTATTTTAAATTTGTACATAACATATTTTTATTAATTCTAACATAAATACCAAAAAATTCTGAAATTCTACAACATATATCATAATTTTTTGTTAGTTAAAAAATTTAATTAGAGATTACAAAATACCCATGCACGTGCTGGGCCAACTAGTAGTATGTAATACATGCTGAGTAGGGTTGTCAAAGGGCCGGGTAGGGGCAGGGCCGGGGTCAACCCTAGCCCTACCCTTCCCTATAAGAGTAAGGCCCTAGCCTAGCCCTAGCCCTTAAATGGCCGGTATTGATTGGGCCCTAGACCTACCCTCAAGGGCTAGGGCCGGGCTGGGCCGAGCCAAATGGCCAGAAGAAAGTGAGATTTTGTTTAAAAAAATCATTCAAATAGGTGATACAATCATACAACATATTGAACTCGTGAAAAAATTTGCGATGACTTTTAAGAAAAATTAGTATATAAAGAGAATTGGTTATGAATTTATGAATATACCCTATGTTAATATCGATAATGAGGGATATATTAGTAATTTAAGAACTTAAATTAAGTATTCTTAAAGAGGGGAGGGCGGGCCTAGAAGGGCCGGAGCCTAGCCCTATTGAAGAAGGGCTTCTTGGTTTTGGGTCCTACCCGGCCCAAGGGCCGAAGAAGGGCCGGGCTTTGGCAGATTTGGAAGAGCCGGGTCGGGCCGGGTACCCTTTGACTAGGGCTTTTTTGACATGCCTAATGCTGAGACCCCACCTTCAGAGACCCCACCTTCAGACTTCTCTCTAATGTTTGAAAAAAAGGAAGAGTTTATTCAGTTCCCCAAGCCAACTGAAGGCTCCCTTCGTCTCCCCAATATTCATGACAGAATCTATTTAATGCATACGCCTTTCGAAGAGTCCCTCTTCTCTCAATAATGTATCCATTCTATTCTTACTTCCCCATTAAATCATACAACATCCTTAACAGCACGCCTATATATATCATCCAACGAAGTCTACATACGACTCCTCTTCTTATCTTTCTCAACAGCCGGCACGCGTATTTTATCCAACTCCCGAACCCCCAATATTTGTTTAAGTGATTATCATATCTGCAACCAAGGTGATTCCAAACCTCATTTTTATTTTAATATAGTGTTGTTATTATTAAAAATAGCATAATAATATATTATGCAAACTCGCAAACTTGATATGAGAACTGGAACTTCCTTGATTTGTTCCGGAGGAACACGTACACTCTTCTCTCTCTTTAAAACATGTTATTTGTTATCAACGGTGACGACCCTGCATTTTCAGCTCCCACAAATACGTGTTATTAGTGCGAGAGCAAGAGGGCGAAATTCAAACAAAGTGGACACTTAGGATAATAAGAGTCTGTCTGGATGTTTCCTATCCTCTCTTTCTTGATCAATATTAATTTGATCTGTTGCAAGTCCATAGCTGCTGCGGGAGGGAATTCGGAGTTCGTTGGTGTTCCAAAGCCGATGCCGGTTCATGTCGCACACAAGCGACATGACCCGTATTTGGACAGCAGGCTGTAATTACTTCGGTTGCAAACCAATCCCAATCGCTTAGTTATCGGAGGAGGGATAGAGGAATTTAGTTATTTGGCATGAGAAGTGAAGGGGAAGATTCCCGCACATGCCACGCGTTTGTAGCTGTTCCAAACTCCGGTTTCCATATAGAATGAAGATAGCAAAATTTCACCTGTGAATGAGTTTGAGGGGACAGGTGTGCATCCTGAAATAAGCTCCGATGATAAAGTCAGTATAAGGCACAAGCACATGAACATAATAGTGTAGAGATACTTATCGTCAGGTCATTGAGCATATGCACTTCAGGACGTGCTCTGGAGATGAGCTATGGAGAGGTAGAGGATGTAGCTCGGGAGGCACAAAGGACATAGCTCTGGATAACGTAACTCATACAACGCAACTCGGATAAAGCACATACGACGTAGCTCAAACAACGTAGCTCAGATAAAGCACAGACAACATAGCTTTTACAACGTAGCTCTGACAACGTAGCTCGGGTAATACTCAGACAACGTACCTCGGGTAATACTCAAACAACGTAGCTCAGACAACGAGTACGTTGTGCATCAAACAACGAGTACGTTGTGCAGCTCACAACGGACAACGAGCTAAGACACTATTCACAGCTGACAACGTGACAATGGGCTCGGGCACTATTCACAGCAGACAACGTGACAACGGGCTCAGGCACTATTCACAGCGTCAGACACAAGTTCAAGTATGGCTGTACTCAACAGACGATCAATTGCAAGGTTGTGCAAGTGACAGTGTGACCTGAACATTTCACCAAGTAGATAAACATAAAACATCAGATATTGACAAGGTGTAGAGGTACCGTTCATAGAGAGCATCAGGCGGACATGACCGATTTGAGAGAGCATCCGGTGACCATAATCGATTGTGAGACCATAAAGAGCATCAAGTGGTCAGAGAACACCAAAGGAAGATGAGAGAATCAGGTGGGTGACCGCTTGCATAGCCCTTTGGGGTAGGGGTGTGAATGACTCAAGCTTCCCAGATCTCCTTCTTTTTCTTCCTCTTCTGCCTTTCTTTATTTTCTCTCTTGCCTTCTGCACCCCCCTTCTTTCTCAGGTGATTCATGCTTATTTATAGGCATTTGGAGTCGTCATGACTTGTATAGTCATGATGAGGTCACCTGTCAGACAACACTCAAGAAAGCCAGCACATAGCCCAAGTGGGCTTATGTCGGTTAAATTGTTAGAGTGAAAAATTCTTATTTTACCCATTCTTTTTACTTATTTTTACGAATTTTATCACTTACAAGAAGCTTATAAGGGTAATTGGTGTTTATTTTGTAGGACTCCTGAAGAGTTCAGTGAGGGACATGCTTCAGGGGCTATACACATTCATTATATGTTTATTTATTTTTTTTATTAATTTCCTTAGTTGATTGATCTTATTTGCTTCAACATATTTATTGTCTTTGATTTTTAATGGTTCTCTTACAGAGTGTAGGTGGTTTCGACACTTCACATATTCACCTGCTCGGTGAGCTCCTGCCCTCTTTCTTGCTATTAATTTTTTCCAAAGCTTGCAATTTTATTTATCTCAATTTTTTTTTTATTTGTTTGCAAATCTTTATTGAAAATAATCAAATTTTGTTTCAGTGCAAATGATAGAGCCACAACCAATTAATTATATGATAATAAATTATATTACATATTTTATAACTTCTAAATAAAACAATAATTGGTATTTTATTTAGTCTAAATAATTATATAATATTTTTATTTACAATTAAATAGAAGAGGAGAGTATGTTTCTTTCACTATTAATCACAATATAAATTAGATGACTTCTTATACTTTTTTTTTTTTTTATAGATCTTTAGACATTATTAACATTTTTTCTACACCCGTGCATCTCACGGGGTATCCGCTAGTATATATATATCAAGTCGAGGCCATCTTCAAGTCGAATCAAGCTTTTACGAGTTGAGCCGAATCAAAGAAGGTTTAGCTCGAGCTTGCCTTGTTTAATATTTCGAGCCTAGCTACAAGCTTAGCTTGATTGAACTTCTAATTTTGGCTTGAACTCGACTTGGTTATACCCCTGCACCTATTGAAGGTAGGGTTGCACAAAGCCCGATCGACCCGTTGGTGCAACTCGGCTCGGCCTGAAACCTAATTCAAGCTAAGCCAAGTCTAAAAAAAAGCCCGAAATCTAATTCAAGCTGATCTCAAGCCAACCCTTGTGAGACTCGGCTCGGCTCGGCTCGAATATTATTAATATATATATATATATATATATCATTATTATATATATAAATAATATAAAATTTAAAAAAAAAGAAAGATTCAAGCCGAGCTCGAGCCAAGCCAAGCCCGACTTGAGCTTGAATCAATTCGGGCTGAGCCGGGCTTCAAGCCAAGTTTTTTTTTTTGGGGCTGAGTTTCGGGCCGCACAATCAAACATGATTTCGGGCCAAGCCGGGCTCTGGGCCTTGATCAAACTTATTCAAGCCCGGCCCGAATACAGCTCTAATTGAAGGGTCTGGATCTGGTGTAGTGTGAAGAATACCAAAGTCTTAGGTTTTGAGATATAGTTGGTATATAATATAAGTAGAAAAAAATAAAATTATGGAAAATAATATATAAAAGCAAATTGTATTATAGAAAAAATATATAAAAGGAAAAGGTAATATGAGAAAAAAAAAAAAAGGTTGGTTTAACGAAGGGTTTTAGGATACCGTTGGTAACTTGATATATAAGTAAAAGAAAATGGTATTATAAAAATTAATATATAGAAACAAAAGTATATAATAAGAAAGGAAAAGATAGGTTTTGAGATAACTGTTATATAAGTAAAAACAAAGGGTATGATAGGAAAGAAATATTAATTAACACCAATTTCTTTCTCTTTAATCATATGGTAGCATATATATATATATATATATAACCTTTCGTTGGGTTAGGCTCGCCCAATTTGAGGGTCGATGCTCGAGGTTTTTGTCATTGGAGCTTATGAAAATGTTGTTATTAAATGATATTATTTAAATTATTTTAGTGATGTGTAAGTAGGGTCTACAAAACCACTATATTGTGTGTAATGTAATGGAGTTGATTTTATGATTCTGGTAAGAAGCCCAAAGGACTGAGTCTAATCTCCGGTAATATTGGCGCTCGAAAGGTGAAGAACTGAAGGAGGCACAGTGGAATCGAAGCGACTGGCAGCCGTGGAAACTGTCATGGTGTTTTTAGGGTTCGGAATGCTCCTGATCACCTAGTAGAATCGGTATCTCTGCCTGAGAAAAGCGGCCGGTGAATTTGGTTGATGCGCCGGAAACCTCGCCTATCTGGTGTCTAATTGAGGAGAAATGACGTGACAAGTCAGTTTTCAGATTATTTTAATATTTTACCTTACTTTAATTTACTCTCTCGTTGCTTTCCAAAGGGTTTGGTTTAATGAGTTCTACTAATTATCACGCGCGTCTAATGCGAGTGAGCAACATGTTTGGTTAGAGTTAGGTTTGCATGAATTCTCCACCATTGAAACTCTTGACCTATTGGACCGCCGTGCCCACCTTTCTCTATCGGAATGTATTTATTTTTTATTATTTATTATTTTTAAGCTTAACTAAATTAAGATTTATATATGTTAGTGGATGAACTCTAAGATAGTAACCACAATTGTGTTAGAAAGAGGCCATGTACCAATGAGGGCAGCACCATTAAGCAGTTTCCTTTATAAATTGGTTATAATAGACAAAATTAAACCAGGAAAGGACTAATCAACAAAAACCAAACCTAAGTCATTTTAATTTATAAATACAATGACCCCAACTAACTCGATTAAAATACAATCTTATGAGTCATCACTAACCCATAAAGTTAATGATGACCCTAAGGGTGCGTTTCATTTTTTTTCTTGATTTTAATTGTTAAAAAGTGGTTAAAATATTTGGGTTTTTTGTTTGAATAATAAGTAATTTAATCAATTCTATAAAATCACTATCATTTTAACTATAAGTTCTTAAATAGCTAAACTTACAATTTAATTAGCTATATTTTTTAGTGATGATATTAGGGCTGTCAACTCAATTACCACGTGTAAGCACTAACACACCAAAGAGTACACATATCTTGTGTGCCCCCAATGATAGTGGGTCACATATACTAATTGTGAGTATTTCAGCAAAAAACAATATCATCCAATGAGACAAATTCAACCATTCATAGTAGTGTTGGGGGTACACAGAATCTGTGTGCCAACTTGCACACACAAAACAGACTCCACACCGAAACTCTTCTTGTAATTATTTAATAATTTGAAGAATTCTAGTATGTTTTAATGGAATATTTTTAATCAAGAATAAAAGAATTGATAATGTAATCAATGGTATTTATGAAAATGGGAAAAATATGTTAGAAGATAACCTAATAATTGCATGATATTCTTATAGGTAGTTTGCATTTCGATAGAGGAGATATTCAAATGTGGAGTTTGGAGTCATAGAAGGGAGGATCTTCTTGCCAATTTTGGGAGGTAAGTCCTAAGCCAATCTTCGATATAATCATTAAGGTGCTTATTTTTGCTTACCAATTGTCCAATTGATGAACCTTTCTGTGACTTGAGAGAGATCACTTCTGTTTTCCTATTGCCAGTGCCTCTCTCTCACTCTCTCTCTTCCCCGCGTGTGTGCACGCGCACAAGATGGTTGCTCCTAAATGTTCTCCTATCTCTCTAATCTTCTATTCTCCTGTCTTTAATTTTATGATCTTCGATCCCCTTAAAAAACCTCAATGCTTATCTTATTCCAATGTCCCAATTCACAACAAATTAGCATTGATAAGTCATCCTACTTGGATGAAATTATAAGAGAATTAATACCTCTCTTAATAAAGTGAAGATATACACTAGATTAGTTTCAATGTATTTCTACTACCACAATCTTAGACAACTCCTAATCATCTTTAGATTATCTTTCGAGATTAAGAGTTCTCTAAGATTGTGATAGAAATACATTAGAAATAATAAAGTATATCTCTCCATTAGGATTCATCTTGCCATTATAAGGATTGTTGGGACATAATCATAGAGGACATCGTGAAGGTATCCAAGGAATTCTATTGTCCTTGGATAGGACTGGCTATAGTATGACCTATTCGTTCATTTCTAAAAGAAATAAGATCGTTGGGAGTTTGTATACATTTATGGCTAAACTCCGTCCTAGTAAACTTGAAGAAATCATTCATTTGATGATACAGTTACAACGTAGTTTTTTTCAGTGAATTTGGCATTTCTCAAGGAACATGTTGGGGAAATGAACACCCCCGCCTCTTGTGTGTGTGGTAAGGGTGTGGCCTTCAATGGAGGGAGGTCGGGGGATCCAATCCCCCAAGGGTATGCTCCAATGTCCATGCTAACATTTGACGTACTGACTGTACGTAGATAAATGATGCCTACACCAAAAATGATGCCTACACAAAAAAAAAATGTTGGGAAATGAAAGTATGGTTTCTCGAAAGATAGGAAGATGAACTCTATAAGAAAATGGAATTGAATTCCCAAAGTAATTTTGCAGCATTGTGCAATTCTTTCGGTTATTTTCCTTGATGTTTTCAGTTACTTTTCCTATTTTAAATCATCAAGGATCCAGGGGTCATTTCTGGCTCTTTACTTTCCCAAAATTGGCACACCTTTCTTCCCCTAAGAGGACTCTTTTTAACCTTCAGGCCCAGCCCACATGCTTCTACAAGCAGCCTGAGTAAGGCCCATTAACCAACTAGGCTCGATACACATCAGGCTAGTTTGGTCCATTTTCAGCCTTACATGACGCCATTTAGACTAAGAAAAATAAAGGAGTTTTCCCATATGGCCCCTCTAGTATGGGCTTCTTCTCTAAATATCCAGGTTTTAAAAACCCTTCTTTAAATGCCCCCACACACATGTGCATCCATTAACACATGTGGTTTTTTTTTTCTCCTTCATACCCTTTTTTTTTTCCTTTATAACTTTTGTGTACCCAACTCATAAAAAAGAGGGAAACCATAAGAACGGTTCATCTTCTTCATCGACTTCCTCGGTTATCTGTATTGATTGCTCCATCTGAACCGAAAACCATCAAGATCCTCATAGTTCTTTTGTGAAGCAATTCCGATAAGTTCCATTGATTGTAAAAGGTAAGTATTTAATTTCATTTGAAGGATTTGTATTTGCATATAGGTTTTCAATTTTTTCTATATACAGTAATTTTTTTTTGAAGGATTTCGATTTTTAAACTTACATTCTTGTAAAATCTTATGAAAATCTTGAATATGAGTTTCCTTCGTATGAAACTCAAACATTTTCCTCTGAAAAAAGACCTTAAAAACCTAAAATATTTTCTTATTTGTTTCAATAATTGCTTTGCACTAAGTCAATGCATATATGTGAAGGGTTGATGCATATAGGCCGAAACATACTTTTTCGGAGGTTGAAAACGACGGTCGATACATATGTATCCACCTAGTGCAATGAATGTATCGATTGAATGCACTAGGTTGATACATGTATCAACACAGCTTTATTGTAGTTGATACATATGTATTCACCTAATGCAATGAATGTATCAATTTATTCAGGGTCAAAACATATAAAGGACAGAGTTGATACTCATTCAAATAAGGCAGTAGCTAACTTACGAGGTCGAGACATGTCGATACATTCATTGTACTAGGTTGATGCATGTGTGTCGACTATAGTAAAGAGTTAATACATGTATCAACCTAGTGCATTCAATCGATACATTTATTGCACTAGGTTGATACATGTGTATCAACCGTCGTCTTTAACCTCCGAAAAAGTATGTTTCTGCCTATATGCATCGACTATTCACATTTATGCATCGACCTAGTGCAAAGCAATTGTTGAAACAAATAAGAAAACGTTTTAGGTTTTAAAGTCATTTTTAAGATGAAAATGTTTGAGTTTCAAACGAAGAAAACTCATATTCAAAGTTTTCATAAGATTTTACAATAATGTAAGTTTAAAAACTGAAATCCTT
Source organism: Tetracentron sinense (assembly GCA_015143295.1). NCBI lineage: Eukaryota > Viridiplantae > Streptophyta > Magnoliopsida > Trochodendrales > Trochodendraceae > Tetracentron > Tetracentron sinense. The sequence goes on from CM026556.1 coordinate 1,598,281, forward strand.
TAAAAAAAAAAACTATTGTGTATAGAAAAAATTGAAAATCTACATGCAAACACAAATCCTTCATATAGAATTAACCACATACCTTTTACAATCAATGGAACTTCTCGGAATCATTTCACGAAGGAATCTTGAAGATCTTGAAGGTTTTCGGTTCAGATGGAGCAATCGATACAGATAACCGAGGGAGTCAATGAAGAAGATGAACCGTTCTTACGGTTTCCCTTTTTTTTATGAATCGGGGACGCAGAGGTCATAAAGGAAAAGAATAAGGGTATAAAGAAGAAAAAAAATCACATGTGTGACTGGATGCAATTGTGTATAGGGGGCATTTAGGGAAAGTGTTTTTCAAAACCTAGATATTTAGAGAAAAAACCATGCTAGCGGGGGTAATCTAGAAAAAACCCCATCCCGAAACCTATGCCGACTGGGCGAGAGTGAGACACTAAGAGTAGCCCAAGCCCATCCACTGATCTTTTGGCGACCAAAGGCATTTGATGCTCATCGGACGGTCATGACTACGTTTTATGATAAGGGTAACGTCATGGGCCGACTACTAGCTGACTGTTCCATGGTACCTTTGTGGACTGGGGGCTGCCCAAATTGTACGTGTGTACCGTATGATTGCTATTAGGGGAATTGTTTCTGTCACTCACATTTATCGCGCGTGACAAATACCCTTCCGATTATTTACACCGATTCTCACGAAGAGACAAAGTTCACTTTTATTTTCCTCTCTTTAATTTGGCAACTTCTTTAATTCGCCCTCCACCAGAATCTATTTTTCTTCCTTTTTTTGGGTGAAAATTGAACAAATTTATGTATCCAAATCCTGAAAATACGTAATTTCTCACAATTTCCCCGTTTTCCTCATCTGGGTTTCTCCCAGAATCTCTAAAATTTAAGCTTCAAGCTTTTTAATGGCTGCATTGTGTGGGAACTGGGAAGATTACTTCCAGAGTTGTCATTTTTCAAAGATTAAGCTTATATTTTGCATTTTCTAGATGGGTTTTTGATGATCCTTCAAATGAGGTTTTCTTCAGCTCTCTGAGGGTGTTCTTGTAGTCCAGTCTTTCTTAAATCTATTTTTCCCCCTGCTTTTCTCTGGAGAAGCATTCCCTTCTCAAGGAGGGTCTCTACTGTTCTTTTGAGTTTGAAGAAGTTCCCTTGGAATATTTCTGCTTGTTAGAGCGAAAAAACGTTCTCCAATGAAGAAGAATAAGAGAAAGAAGGAAGAGATTGCAGAGGATTACTGCTTCATCTGCAAAGATGGAGGATTGCTTCTTGTCTGCGAGTACAAGTGAGTGGGTTTTAACAGCAACCCGATTTTCCTTTTCCTCATGTTGGGAATCACATTTCCATTTTTAGAACTTCTTCATCTAGATGGGTTTCTATTCTGCAACAATTGGGTGTCAGAAGTTATTCTCTTGTTATAAATGACTCCTCTTTCTTCTTATTTTATTTATATCTTTACTTTGACTGTCAAACCATCGTTTTCTCCTTTATTATATGTGTTCCTTTTAAGTGGAAACAAACTATCTGGGCTTTCATTATCTTGTCATGTTTGATTTCTTGCTTGTGGTTAAACAGATCTTTGCATCTCCTTGTTTCAGGTTAACTGTGGCCTTTTTCTTTGTTTCCTTTTGTTTTCTGTATTGTGCAATCTCATCATGCCTGATGTTAAATTGGATTGCACGTGAAGGAAGGTTCCAAAGTGACCAAAATTAACCTGTTTTCAGACCCCCTGGTCCACAACCAAAATTTCCCAAAAATATCAGCAAAATTTTGGTCGATTTATTCATTTAATTGAGATAATCCAAAATTTTCCAAATTGACACAAAATATAATATTTTATTCCCATTTTTTTTCAAATTATTTTTTATATATTACATATATTTTTAGTGATTAAGATATGTACAAGATAAAAATTAATTAGTAAAATAGCCTCAAATTATTGAAATTAGACAATTACTTGTGTAAATAAAGACTAATAAGTGTCATCCTTCTATTAAAATGTATTTGCGTTTAGGTGGGGTTTATAGAGTTGACAACAAACAACTGAATGGTTTAGTGATTAGCAAATAATAGTATATCCACAGCAGGATTTGGGTTGAGTTGGCAGGTAATATAGTAACCTAATCCGACAAGTTGACTGTGGCGACCGAAACCCGCAATAACCCATCATACACAAATACCATGCCTTCATTAAATGCATTTGCCTTTTTACAAAACAGCGCCATCATCCAAGATTACAGAATGCAGTTTCTTTAATTCCTCACCGAATCTGCTTACTCGGCAAAACGTCAGTGAGCTATTAAGCCCAGTAATTTCTCATAATCTTCTAAACCATTTTCTATTCTTTGCAGTTCATCAGAAACAGCATTTCAGATAGATAACAACATATAATACTGAAAACATAAATATCCATATCAACAAGTATCATATGCTAATCATTTTGCCTATCATTACACAGAACGAACATTCATTCATTCATTTCATCTAAATCATATTAGTGGTCACCCAACCATTTTGTTTTTCATTTGAATCAAACTTTCTTTCCATAATCGTTCTTGCTTTATCACTAACACACTTTAGTGTTAATAGTTTGAGTACTTCGATTCACCTTTCCATCTTTTCTTGGTTCGGGCCTTATTGCCTTTTTTCTTAAAATTCCAGTCACAGGGTCAACTGGTCTACGTAGACTACCGTCCCTCACGATGTTTAAGCTCTTGACCAACCAAACTTATTTAACTACGTTCTTCTGTATCCACGTCTGATCCAACCAATGTGGGGATATCTGCCCACGCAGTATCGCTATAAGAGACAAACTCACTTAACTTACACCTCTGATCTTAGCCAATGTGGGAAACCTATCCTCACGACATCCCTATTAGGGACCAACACAAAACACACCTGATCTCAGCCTGGGAAACCTATCCTCATGGCATCTCTATCAAGAATAACACGAACACACTTGATCTCAGTCAATATGGGGAACTTGTCTTCATGACAACTTTATCAGGAACAACACAAACACATCTAATCTTAGCCAATATAGGGAACCTATCCTCACGATATCTCTATCAGGAACAACAACATACACGCTTGATCCCAGCCATGTGGGGAGCCTTTTCTTACGATATCTCTATTAGGAACAACGACTTGACTCACGCTACTTTATCGGCTCTGACCTTTCACAAATCTTGTCCACTGGATCCAGAAGTACCCTCGGTGCTCAACCTATCTTGGGACATACCTTATACCTATCAGAGTTATGTTTGATTGTGAAAAACCAATGGTAGCCCACAGGTTTCTTCCCAGCTGAAAGGGGAATCATATCCCATGTATGATTAGACTGAAGGACATTCATCTCGTCAACCATAGCACCCTTCCACTCAGGATTGGTAAGTTAACTTATTATTTTACCATTACTCTGCCTGATATTCCTTGGGCACCTCACATGGATGCCGTTGTTTGCATTTAAGGTATATGAATGGTGCTCTAGCCGTAGATTTCTATAAAGGTTAAGTGAGGTACACAATTGTTTACATATTAAGGTATCTGAAAGGTTCTCATGGCCTAGGCTTCTATATAGGTCTAATGGGCAACTTATGGTTTAAGGGTATGAAGATGAATATTGGGCTTTATCTCCTTCTAAGAGGAGATCCACCAGTGGTTATTGCAAGCTTGTGAGCTACAACCTTGTTATGTGGAAGAGTAAGATGCAGTTTTGTCGCCTGATCCAATGCCAACACTGGGCATAGAGCTATGTTATATATAATGTGTGAGCTACAACCTTGTTAATACCCTTTTTATTTAAATAAGTTATATTATTTGGTCGATGTTCATATTACTAAGTACATTATTATCAACTATTAATAATTATAATATAACATTATTAAAATTCATAACTAAATAAAATATTAATAAATTTCATGTATAATCTTTAAAATAAAAAAGCTTATATTACAGTTCTAATACATTTTTTTTTGGTGTATAGTATAAATCAATATTAATTTTTGTCATTAGGTGTATAATATAATTTGGTGTATAATATAAATCAATATTAGGCCTTATATTAAAATTTTAATACTTTTTTACATGACAACTAAAGAAGAATGTTTTAATGATATAGGAGTGACCCTAGCATACCCTTTTTAGGGTTACTTAAGTTAAAACATAAGAGAAATATGTTTAATGACATTAGGACTAGGAGTGACCCTAGCATACCCTTGTTAGGGTTACTTAAGTTAAAACATAAGAGAAATATGTTTAATGACATAGGACTTGGAATGGCCCAAGCATAACCTTGTTAGGGTTAGTTAGTTAAAACATAAGAGGATATGTTATTACATAGGGCTAGGAGTGACATTAGAATTCCCTTCTCAGGGACTTAGGGTTACTTAAGTTACAAAATAAGAGGCTAAGCCTCATCGTATTTGCTGATATCAATAGAACCCAAAAAAAAAAAAAAGCTCAGACTGAGTTTGGAAAGGAAGAGAAGAGGGGAGAGGGGATAACCTCGACGGCAATGGCTACAACCCACAGGCCCACGGCGACGACGACAACCCACGGTGATGGCGACAACCCAAGGTGAGAGGTATGTACCCTCTTGCCTCCCTCTTCTTTCTTCTCTACTCTCAACCCTTTTCCCCCCTTTTTTTAAAAATCAAAGATTATGAAGGAGTGAGGATTGATTTCAGTTCGTGATTTTTCTTTTTTCTTTTATTTTTTTGGATGATGCATGTGAATCTGCCAAAAAAAAAGAAGTGAAAAATAATTAATTTTTTATAGATTTGGTCGATATCGAGAGATATCGACAATATATCTCCGATATCTCCGACATGGTGTAATTTTCCCCCAACAGCGTATCTATACATCGGTGACCACCGATATCGAAAAATATTGGCGATATATTGCCGATATTATCGAAACTTCAAACCTTGGTATTGGTAAGACTCGACCGATGCGTATCAATTTTGTAGGACTCGTTTGATGTCTCTCTTGTAAAAAGCCCTAATTTATAAATAAGGGACTCTGCTAATATGTATTAGTATAGCCTGATACGTATAATTTATTTTTATTTAAAAAAACTGATTTATAAAATTTATTTGATACATATCGGTATCAGCGATACATAACGGTTTCGGTTGAAGCAGTTACATATCCTGAAATTTATATGTTAATCCTTAGTTGGAGAGGCAACACTCATGGATGAGATGAAGTTCAAAGTTGATGAACCAATAAAGTTTGATTGTGACAATTAGGTTATCGCTCATAATTCATATTGCTAGTAATCCTCTTTTGTATGGGATAACGAAACACGTTGAAATTGATTAATTGTCGCTTTATTCATGTCAAGATAGTTAATAACGAGATTTCTACTATGTATGAACGATCAGTGAATCAGCTGGCAGACATGTTCACTATAGCTCTAGGGAAGAGTCAGTTAGAGCATATTTTCTCCAAGAAGGGCATTCTTGATATCTATGCTCCTGTTTGAGGGGGATTGTTAAAGACTTGTTTAGTCTTTACTCTATTTCAGTAGGGGTAGTTTAGCCTTTTTATTTCAGTAATGGACTATTGTAATTAGACCGAAGTCTATTTTTCTATTGAATATAGATAGAGAAGAGAGGGCTATTTGTTACTATGCAATATGCATATGCTCACACCCCTTTCACTACCAACATCTATCTCCTCTCTTCTCCAGCTTCATTTTCTCTCTCTTCTTTTCTTCTTTGATTCTTGTTGTAATGAATTCCTTGTTAAATAAATGAAATAATGTATGCATTCATTTGTGAACATAGGGCGTTATTTACTTATAGTAAACTATCATACTCACTGTTTCAGGCATTGCCTTAAAGCTTATCATCCACAGTGCGTGGGAAAGGATTCTACGTTCTTGGATTCTGGAGCTCGTTGGACTTGCAGTAAGACCCTCATTATTTATATATAACATTACTTTCTCTACATGCAATTTTATCTCATCTCTAATGAAATCTTCCTTGATGGTACACTATGATGCACATGCTGTAAATGTAGAGCACATGAAGGGTGTGCTGTTCATTATTTGATACTTTTATCATAGGAGATGTTGTATTTCAAATATTAATACGACTGAATGATCTAACTGTTCCAACCTATCACGTTCTTTTGAACATAAAAAGATGACATTGAGTGGTGCTAATGAATGTTTTGTCCTATGTCTGTATATTCACATTGTATTGCATAAAATGATATCGTACTGATAAAAAATAGTCCAGAGGAAAATTCAATTGATTGGGAAGAATATGAGCATGCAACTGGGTCAATTTTCAGCCAGGGATATCTCTTAGGTGGTAGCCATGTGATGAATGGCAAATCCCACCGGATGGATGTCACTGTGTGTATCTCTATTTAAGCTCAAGAGTTGTTACATTTTACGTTACAAGAACATTAAGTTCCGTCTTCATTTTGAGTTCCGCCTTCATTTTGAGTTCCGCATGTTAATGAAAATTTAAGAAATGAGAGTTATGCTTGGAGAGTTAAACAAACCGGCTTGCGTAAATAATAAGTTTTTATATGGTAGGTTGGCATTCCTGCTTTATTTGCCATAAAAGCCCAAAGTTTCATTGCTTTTGCTGTCCAAATGCTGTATGCCAACGCTGCATTAGTGCTGCTGCATTTGTGCACTTTAGAGGGAAGAAGGGCTTCTGCAATGACTGCTTAAAGCTTGCGCTACTTATAGAAGAAAATGTGGATGTCGACTCTGATGGGGTATGGATGCTTTTTAACAAGTTCCGTTCAAGATCTCAAAATTGCTATTGGTAAATGTATTGATTCCTATGATGGATTGCTTTGCAGAGTGCAACTTATTCTTGAGATTTATTACCTTGTCCTGCTTAAAAACAAGAGAGTGGCTTGTTACAAATGCCAGTGAAACGAACATATCTTGCAGTAATATTACATGAATATTAACAGATGTTAAGTAGAATATTCTGGAAACCCAATTACACTGCCAGATGTTAAATTTATATGTGTGTGTGTGTGTGTTTTCAGAACCACAGGATTTCTTCTCATTACTTTCAAGAATTAACCCCCTCACATGAGTGATTACCATACTTGGCCTTGTATTGGTTGACATTCCCTTGCAGCAGTTTGTCCACTACATGCTTGAAATTTTTTAGTACTTTGATGAGATCACACCCCATATATTTTGGGTTGGCAATGTCAGTCCTGTTTTTCCGTTACACTATATTGGGATTTTAGTAGAGTGGAATGGCGAAACAATTTGTGTTGTTGACACCAAATATTCGGGACAACGAATTGACGATTATGATGATGATGAACTTGAGAAATTCTATAATGTTCTGTCCTATATTTCCTTTTTTTTTCTCTCTCTGAAATTGTCCAGGATAGTTCAATAAAAAAATTGAAGAGTAACTAAAATGTCCCTAGGCACTCCCTTGCCGAGAAATCTGAAGAACGAAATTTCTAAATATGCCTGAGTTTGATTACAAAATGATGCATTCAGACTTGGTGCATTGGTAGTTCAACATATACTTGTTACTGGTGGAACCCTATTTTGCTGAATAACTGAGATTGAAACTATTAACAGAGAGTTGCTAGTATTTATGGCAAAGCACAAATCAAATACATTTTGTTTCTGTATGCTTTTATGCACATCAATCTAGTCAAACCCAAGCAAAGTTGAAGGATTAAAATAACGGTTTCCGCATATGTAATGGTTTAATACGTAACGGTTCCTACCGAAACCGTTATGTAAACCTGAAACCATTACTAATGCGCCATCCTTTTTCTTGTAAACTATTATTATATATCAAAAAAATAAGAAACCTATAAACCTTTGAAAAAAAATGAATAAACTTGTTGAGCACTCAAGATTGAGTAATAAAATATCTAATTAAAAAGAAACGCTATTAGTTAAATAAATACATATCCTACTTCCATTAGGAAAAAAACTAAAAAATATAAAGAAAAAATAAGTAGGTAAAAAACACGTTCTAAAATTGGAAAAAAGTTGCTCCAATGGCCCAATTCAACATTTGTTCATGGATTTCAAATGAAACCCGTGAGTCCTAAAATAAATCTAAATCAAATATGAAATATTTAGTAAAAGCATAATTTAATTCAAATAGAAAGGGAAAGTTACTCGATTGATTTTTTTTCGAGTTCTTGATGATTGAGGCTCTGATCCGAAGATTTGAGCTTCAATTTTTTTTGACCAAAAGCATCAAATGGAATTTTGATTTTAGGGTTTTGAAGGAGAAGGAAAGTAGTAAAGAGGGAAAGGAGTGATTTTTAAGGTTTTTGGAACAATTTCATACCTTAAAATCGTCGGCCTGTCATACCATTATGTAATGTAAGACTCAGCCAAGTCTTACGCTACGTAATGGTAATGGCTGAGTCTTATTTTTCCAACATAAATATCATAACAACTTTTGTAACGCGATGGGATCCAGTGAAACCGTTACATAGTGGCTTCGACAAATTTTATTTCCGTGTTAGCAGCACAGGAACTGAATGTTTTTATATTATGAAAAAATGACAATGTGCTGTGGTTTCTCGCTCTAATTTCAATGACTACGAGTTTTAAAGAATTTAGGTTCATTTACTCAACATTGTCAAACCCAATAGTAAAATCTGAAGGGGTTAGATTTGACATGAATCATAAAGCGAATAACAAACTGTGGTACTGAAAAATTTGTCCCCTAGAATGAAGTTACATAACATCTAATTGAATAAGCATCCAAAATCTTCCACAATCCATCATATAACACCATAACATTGTCCATGTCATTTATCATCAGTTCCCTAAAACCATAAAGTTAGATTAATTCAATATGTAACAAATCACCTAAAGTGAGAAAAAAGTTCTCATCATAAACTTAATCAACTTTTTGGCTAAGTATACAAAATATCTTATTATTAAACTGCACGAATTTTTAGAGTTCAAAACAATGCAGAGATACCATACCATCCTAACTCAAATATTATAACTTTTAATTTATTAAACAAGCATCAAATTTTCAATTCCATCAGTCTATGGCGTCATTACTATACTCAAATCCGCCCCATCTCATTGTAATCCGCCCCATCTCATTGTGGTTATTCTACTATATATTTTTTTCTACTTTTTACCTCATGCATAAACTCTATCTTAATTTGCATTTGTTACGTATTGGCAAGATGCCATGCCTTGCACGTGTCAATTTTCTTACAATAAGGAAATAATATGTGTATATATATATATATTTATACTAATGAGCGGCACATACGATGCACGTGTGAGAGAGGGGAAGGGGATAGAGACTGGGAAGAGGGACCCTAGTGAGGGCAATTTGGAAAAAAATTAAGCAATATTTTGGGTATAGAAACTTGAGGAGCATTTTGGATAAAAAATTGTGAGGGACACGTTGCTTATAGAAATATGACGTAGGGACATTTTAAGAACCAAAATGCTTTAGGGACACATTTTGGGTATAGCAAAGAAACGGGGCGGGTGGGGCCTTGGCGAGACGTTCTTCTTTCAGAGCGTTTTGGCTAGAGAGCGAGGAGTTTGGTTACGCCACTGAGGTCACCATGTGTCCCTTTTAACACTCCTTAATTGCGATTATGGTTCACCCACTCCTAGGGTTCACCCACTTATCCTTGTTTTTGAGAACCCTAGGATTAATGAATTTTAACTAGGGTTTTAAAAAAATAATGTATTTTTTTTCTAAAAACAATGAATAAGTAGGTGAACCCTAGGGGTGGATGAATCTTAACCACTTTTGGAGTCCGGTTACGCCCTTTGTTGCCATGTGTCTCTTTTGACACCACTTAACTGTGGTTAAGATTCATCTATCCCTAGAGTTCACCCACCTATCCTTAGTTTTTAGAAAAAAAAATATTAATTTTTTTAAAACCCTGGTTAAAATTTACTAACTTCTATGGTTAAATTTGTTTTACATTTTTTTGCTAAAATCCAAGGATAAGTGTGTGAACCATAGGGGTGCGTCAATCTTAACCAAAGTTAAGGAGTGTTAAAAGGGACACATGGCGACCTCAGTAGGGTAACCGGACTCCAAGGAGTCCGGTTATAACCGTAGAGAATTTCAAGTCTACTATTTATAGATAGTTAGATGAGCAAGGGGTAGTATGGGAATTACACAAAATATTCAATCAAGTGTTGTCTTATATAATGATTATGATAAGGGTAGTTTGGAAATTATGAACATATTCATCTATGTTTTTAAGTGGGAATTCTTATTATATATACTAGCGGGTGGCACGTGCGATGCATGTGAGAGCGAGGGGAAGGAGTTAACGACACCTGATTGAACTCGCTAGTGGCACGTGCAATGCACATGAGAGCGAGAGGAAGGAGTTAACCACAGTTAATAGGAATTAAAAGGGGCACGTATTAACCCACAGGAGTGATTGAACTCTCCCCGAGGTCAATCACGAGTGGCTGTGATTCTAAATAGATAGATGGCAAGGGGTAGTTTAGGAATTAAAGTAAAATATTAAATTAAAGGCAAGGGTAATTTGGAAATTAAAGTAAAACATTAAATCAATGTTTTGTTTTTATATAAGGGTAATTTGGGAATTTCGGAAAAATCATCTACGCATGCCTCTCTCATTATAAGAGTAAAGATATATATATATATATATATATATATATATTTATAAAATAAGATAAAACTATTAATTAATCCAAATTTTTGTTGAGGATTGAAATTCTTGGTCCTTGGCTCTTAATGCAGATTTAAAAATAATATTTTTTCTTTTGTCATGCAAAGAATTATGTATTCTAGTCAAAAGAATATATAATTTGGTGAGTAATGAGTATATAATCTGATTCTCTTCCTAAAGATCTAGTGAGGTAAATTGTTTTGAGAAGAGAGTACCAAAATTTGGTGATTAATGAGGAGATCCATTGGAAACAATAATAGAGGGTAGAATAGATTAATCAGACAGGAACAATTTTTTTTCACAAGACGGCAATCTAAGGAGGAAAGGAAATTGCATCTCAAGATTAAGAGTGGGTGAAATGGTGATTGAAAGGAAGATATTCAGCCTGAGATAATTCGATTCTACAAAGATCTTTTTGAGGAAAAACATAGTTGGAGACCCAAGTTGGATGGGGTGAGGTTAGATAGTATATGAGGAGGATAGTGCTCGCCTTGAAAGACCAATTACAGATGAAGAAATCTTAGGGGTGATTTGAGAGATGGAAGGCGACTAATCGCCAGGCCCTGACGGCTTCTCCGTATTCTTATTTTTTTTAAATTGGTCTCTTGTGGGCGAAGATTTTTTTACTGTTAATTGAATTTACCCTTCTTGTTGTTTTGACGAGAAGATCAATAACACTTTTAATTCTTTGATTCCCAAGGTTAAGGGAGCTCAGCGTTTGTGCGATTTTGTTAGGATCCTATTTAGTAGGAAATAAATTAAGAGACTTGGTTGATAGTTTGATTAGGTTTTCTTAGGATTTGAATTATATGGGTTTCTTTGTAAGGGTTGAAGTTAGTCTATAAATAAGGGTCTAGGTGTTTAGGGTTAGAAAAGAGAAATATGAGAGTCTTGTAAGGAGGTTTTGTCCCCTCGAAGTAGCATCCATGAGGTTAGGACCCCTTGAAGTGGTCATATCAATAGATAGTGGTTTCTTTTGTGTCTTTTTTATTTTATTTATATGCAGGTTCGTAACAGATTTTTGGCCTATTAGTCTGTGGGGAGCATCAAAATCTTGTCCAAAGTTTTGGCTGATCGTGCTAAAGTAGATAATATGCTATTACCCATTCACATAATATAATAGCACATAAAAGTTTATAAAAAAAAAATTACGAAAGCAATATAATATCACATACACATTCACACACATTTATATATGACAGTTAAGATCAACCCTAAGCCCTAATCTTTTGGCAAGGATCAGATTATATGTATAACCATTTCTCTTTTCTCGTTTCCCAATGGTGTTTTGAACCTCCCTCCCACTTCTCACTTTCGCTTCTCTCTGATAACAATGGTTCAAATTTCATTTTTATTTTATTGAATTCTTTCGTATGATTTGAATCTATAGTTTTGGTGAGACTCAACTTTTTAGGATTTTCTGTGAAAGTTGCGTTATTTTATTTGTTAATAATAATTTATCGTAGCAAAATTTTTGTTTTCTAGTTGATGTATTACTTTATAAAATTAAATTATGCAGTAGTAATCATTCGTCTCAATATCACTTGATTATGAGAAAAATCCTGTTGTTAGAATATGGTTGAGTAGGACTTCAAATCTTTAGCACTTCTATTTTAATTGCCAAGACCAAAAAACTGCGTCTCCCACTTTTTAATAATCTAAATGTATCTTTGGAGAACAATTTTAGATATAAAAATGCCCTTATCCCTTATTTTAAAAGGGATCTTCTTCTTGATTATCAGTTGTTAATTTACACATTATAAGGATGATTTGTCAAGAAAGTGTTTAAAAGGATCAATGAGTTAATGAAGGTCCTAAGTATCCAGCATAATTTTGTAAAAGACATAAAAGCCTATAATTCTTGCTATGTTACTTGATAAACACAAATAAAACTGTGCAATGAACACAAAGATGATAGTGGTGCTGGCGCATTTGGCTAGCATCCCGGATTTGCTCCCCGTGGTCGTGCGTTCGTCTTTCGCTCCTCAACTTACCCTGGTGTCTGTAGGGAGACTTCTGAGTGGGTCGGTGCAGACACTCAAAGGGATTCGTCCCTCCTTGAAGGGTTTGGGATACCCTCCATTACCCAAAAACAGAGGACAATTTTGAAAAAATAAACTTAAAATTCATTTTCCTTATCATAGTAGAATGATTAAGGAGGGGGTTTGCATAAGGTTGGCAATGGTTTTAAAAAACCTGGAAAAATCTATAGAGTGGAATGATGAAACAGGTGATGATTATTCACCCTTTTTTTTTGGAATTCCTGTATCAAATTTTTACATCATTTTGAATTGTTTGATAAGGTGATTCTTCATGCAAAATATATTGTTAATGTATTCATTATTGATATTTTACTGCCTGATTTATGTCTCTCTGCAGGGCAAGGTAGATTTCAAAGACAGAGAAACATACGAGTTCCTATTCAAGGAGTACTGGGAGCTAATAAAGGATGAAGAAGGCTTAACTTTGGCAAATCTCCATTCTGCAGATGCTCTATTGAAAAAGGGTGAGAACTATAAGATCTCAAATTTGGATAGGTTTGGTAAAGGTGAGGAAGAGGATCAACTGTTTAGTGATCTGGATAATAGAGTGGAAGACGGGCTATCGTCATTAATGGAGAAATCCAAGGGGCAATATATGTCAATGAAGAGGAGAACAATCAAATCAAAGAAAATGGAGTTTATTGGGTGGGGATCAAAGCGTCTCTTAGATTTTCTTGAATCCATTCATAAAGATACAAGCAAACAACTCTCCCAATATGATGTGGCTGATATAGTCAATGCATATGTCCGTGAGCGCAATCTCATTAATCCTGTAAAAAAGAAGAAGGTTCAATGTGATAAAACTCTCCAGAAATTTTTCGGGCGGAAGTCAGTGAACCGACATAAAATTTACGACCTGCTGGAATCGCACTTTGCTGAAAACCAGGAACCATCAGAGGAGGATGAATTTAGATTCAACTCGGAAGACGAGGAGAATGAATTAATGGCTAGTAAGAGGCAGAGAAAGTCAACATGGGACAAGAGTCACCAAAAGGAAAAGGTCATTGAAGCTCCGCGAAGCTGTTTTGCCTCTGTAATTGCTAAAAACATTAAGCTTGTGTATTTAAAAAGGAATTTAGTTGAGGATTTTTTGAAGCACCAGGATACCTTTGAAGATAAAGTGATTGGAAGTTTTGTGAGGGTTAACTCTGACGCTAATGATTGCTTCCAAAGAAATTCTCACCAGATCGTACAAGTTACAGGTAATTGTTGTCGAGTTATTTATATTTCATTAATAAGTGCTGATTTAATTGTCAACAGTTTTCCATGTGACTTATATTTCCTCTACCTCAGATGATAACTTATGGTGGTATATTGTTCTTTCATACCCTCTTAGGCATAAAGAAGGCCTCGGGGGCAGGCGATGTTGGTACAGAGATTCTCCTCCAAGTTTCCCATTTGAACAAAGATATTCGCATCTGCATGCTGTCAGATGATGAATTCTCTGAGGTAGGCATTGTATAGGCGGTGTTCTCATTTAGAGCTACTGATACAAATAGTCTTCAGTTGTTACCAACGTGCAAATGCTTGCCAATCATTTCAAACGCGATTGAGTGAATTGAGTTATGCTGGACTCTGAAACTGAGTCCAATCTTTGATTACTAAGCAGTCTTCATCTTATTTCATTTATATCAACTTAGATGAATATCAGGCTAGTTAACTCTTTACCAACGGATGCAAATTTAGAATTTAAAGACTGTTTTCTAAGGGGGGTCCTAAGGCTTTTTAGATTTGGTTGATGTAAGAAATTCTTAGTATGTTCTTTTGTGGTGGGTGGATAGTTTCACCTCTTTTATGCTAGTACTCTTTGTAAACTGTTTCAGATATAAAAGGCAGATTCACCTGCAGTAACAGATTTCCTTCTCGAGGACGTTTCACAAGGTAAATCCTCAAGAGATTTAATTTCATTGAACATAAAAAAGAAAAAGTAAAGGGACTACATGTGTGTCTGCTTATGCTTATTTATGTATATGTACTAGCGAAAAGCACTAGGAACGGAAAAATGGTAATGGGAGAACATTGTTTAGATTTTTTTTACTACAATCACTATTGTTACTTTAGATGAAAATAATTAATTATTCTTTAAATTTTTTACGATTATAGATTAAATTCTATCAATTTTGTATATTTTTTAATTAAATAAGTAAATCTAATTGTAATAACAATATAGTGAGTATTATCTATTGATTAATTTTTTTGTTGAAGTCCTCAATTGGACTTTACCATTTTTAATCAATTTGTTTTTTTTCTTGTTATTCTAGTCCACTGGATTTTACCAATCATCTCAATATGTTCTTTACTATTTTCTGATTATATAAGAAATGTTTAGTAATACAGTGAGTATACTTGATTCAATAATTATTAGATAATTGTTAACAATTATTAGGTTATTTTAATTTGAAGAAACAATTGTCCATTACAACTTAAAAAAATAAATTTTAATTAATAAATCAAGTTTATTCATTTTATTGATACCACTCTAGTGTTGCTAGACTTATAATTGCAGCATTAGTCCTTAGTGAATAGGGTTGCAAATCAAGCAAGAACACAGGCTTTTAAAGAAAAATAACGCAGAAATATGATTACTTTTGGTTTTCTTCAATATGCCGGAGAAGAGTCATGGTTTCTTGATCTTGTTGCTGGGGTGAGAGAGTAGTTTAATGAAAGATGGGATTTTTGTAAACACTGGGGAGAAAAGGTGTCTTTTCTGGTTGCCACGAAACTGAAGGAAATAGATACATGAAAATATTGACAAAAAATTCAATAATTTTTTTCAACAAAATCAATCTTCTCTCTCCTTTTGACTGGTTTTTGCATCAATGCACATGCTGCATCCTTGTAAGAAAATCAACATAACTTCACAAGCCACATAAAAGAATGTGGTTGGAGTATTTTTAATGCATATTCTAATTTATTATAACATTACCATTAATCTTGACAGCAGATTTCCTTGACATATGGGGTAGGCCAACCTCCGATTGGCTGGCTAGCGCTTCGGTAGGGGCCTCGGGGGGGATTCTTCTCATTTGGGATAAAGAAAGGCTGGTGGTGGAGGACTCAGAGGTGGGGGCTTTCTCAATTTCTATTCTCTGTCGTTTAGTGGGGGAGGATTTAATTGGGTTTTTCAGGTATCTATGGTCCATCAGGAAATTCTAATGATGAGGAGTTTTGGCTCGAGTTGGATGATGTGAGCGTTCGGTGGGAGGCTCCCTGGTGCATGGGAGGGGATTTCAATAGCATCCGATGCTCGAGAGAACGGAAAGAGGAGGTAATTGGACGGGGAAAATGAGAAGGTTTGGGGAGTTTATTTCAAGGAACAGGTTAATAGATTACCCCTTGACAGGTGTTGAATTCACTTGGTCTCAGTCGTCATCTAGTCAGTTGGCTAGCAGATTAGATAGATTCCTTGTGAATGCTGAGTGGGAGTTTCATTTCCCTAATCATGTGCAATCTTCGCTGCCTAGACCCACCTCCGATCATGTCCCTATTATGTTGGAGTCTGCCCGTTTCCAGGGAGGTCCAGCTCCTTTTAGATTCGAAAATATGTGGCTTGAGGATGATAGATTTCTGTCCCTAGTCGCTGAAGTGTGGAAATCAGAATGTGGTTGGGGTTCGGCTAGCACTAGATTTGGTCTTAAGCTCAAGCATCTTAAGACGAAACTCAAACTATGGAACAAGGAGGTGTTCAGGGATGTTAAGCGAACAAAGCTAGATTGTTAGAAGATATACTGAGGCTTGATGCTAGCGAGGAAGTCCGCTCCTTGACTCCTCGGGAAATTAGAGAGAAGGTAGCTTTAAAAGGAAGTTACTTGGAAGTGTTGAGAGCAGATGAGATAAGCTGGAAGCAAAAGTCTAGGGTCAGGTGGCTTAAAGAGAGGGACAGAAACACAAAATTTTTCCATAAAATGGCCAACTTTCATAGAAAAAGCAATTTCATCTCAAGGATAAAGGTGGATGGGGAGTGGTGGGAGAGCTCTCCGGAGATAAGGGAGGGGATCGTGGCCTACTACAGAAATTTGTACATGGAAAAAGAATCTTGGCGTCCCAAGCTTGACGGGTTACCATTTGATAGCATCTCTTCTGAGCAGAGGGAGAGACTGGAGTGCCCTTTTGAGGAAGTACAAGTCCTTAGTGCCATTTGAAGTTTGGCAAGGGATAAGGCACCCGGCCCTGATGGGTGCACTATAGAGTTTTACAGAAGGTGTTGGGAGATTGTGGGGAGCGATTTGATGGAAGTTATGCAAGAATTCTACATCTCGGGCCACTTCAACAAGGTGATTAATAGCACCTTTGTGGTGTTAATTCCTAAGAAAAAGGGAGTGGAGGATATTAAGGATTTTAGACCCATAAGCCTTGTGAGCAGTGTGTATAAAATTTTGTCAAAAGTGTTGGCTTCTATGATCAAATCAGTGATGTGCTCCATTATTTCTCTACAACAAGGTGCTTTCGTGAATGGACCACAGATTTTAGATGGTATCTTGATAGCTAATGAATGCATAGATGATTGTCTCAGATCCGGCATACCAGGGATCCTGTGCAAAGTAGATTTGGAAAAGGCGTATGATCATGTGAGCTGGGAGTTTTTGGGCTTTATGTTGAGTACATTGGGGTTCGGTCCCAAATGGTGCTAGTGGATGCGTGGTTGCTACTCGTCGGTTTCCTTTGCCATCCTAGTGAATGGTAGTCCAGCGGGGTACTTTCAAAGCTCAAGGGGTCTAAGGCAAGGAGATCCGATTTCTCCTTTTCTCTTCATCATAGTGGTGGAAGCGCTTAGTAGAATGTTGTCGAGAGCAGATGGCTTTGTTTTCGAAAGATTCAAGGTAGGGCCGACAAGGTTGGGAGTGTCCCACCTCCAGTTTGCTGATGATACGCTGATTTTTTGTGGTCCCGAGAGTAGACAACTTCTTTAGCTCAGGTGCTTATTCCGTTGCTTTGAGGCCGTATCGGGTTTGAAAGTAAATTTGTCTAAAAGTGAAATTGTAGCAGTGGGAGGGGTCTCAGAGGTGGAGGAGTTGGCTGGGTGCTTAGGGTGCAAAGTGGGTTCTCTTCTGACAAACTATCTAGGTATGCCCTTGGGTTCAAGGTATAAGGCGACCTCGGTTTGGAGTCCGGTGCTAGAAAGAATGACGAATCGGTTGGATGGGTGGAAAGCTTCCTTTCTCTCTAAAGGGGGGAAATTAACCCTTATATGTCTACTCTCACCATTCCAGCTCAAATTGTTGCCAAATTAGAGAGAATTCAGAAGGCTTTTATGTGGAATGAGAAGATGGACAAATTCAAGCATCACTTAGGGCCCGTTTGGCATCGTTCTGAATCAGAAATGATTCTGTTCCCCGGAATAGTCTGATTTTTCTGGAACGATTCTATTCTTAAAACCCATTTGGATGGAGCCATCCAGAATCTATTCCGGAGAACAGAAACGACAGAATCTCGTTTGGATGACAAATATAAAAAAAAAACAGGATCACTCTTCTATCTCCTTCCACTCAAACAAATACACCAGCAAATCCCACTTGAGAGCATTTTCCAGATAACACTTATATTTATGCACCCAAAAATTCTATGCTACCTATTCATCCAACCCAGTTTTTGGTTGGTATCGGATTCGTACATATTATTTTTGTTTTAAATTTGATGGTGTTGGGTTATGAGATCCCAAAGTTTAACAGTTTCATGTTTCATATGAACTTGTACTCGATTATTGGGGAGAAACAAATAACCCATGCTTTATTGGCTAATTAAATTTCAATTATTTGCCACCATGTTCGTGGGCATTTCACCAAACAGTTGATATGCAAGAAAGAATAGACATACATGTGCATTAATGAAGATTGTTACAACTGGTAGAGATCAAATACGTATACAAGGTTAGAACTTAAAAAAAATGTGAAGCAGTTTTCTCTTTCATCCATGAGAGCTTCAACATGGAGCTAGTATCCATTCCCTGATCTGCAACCCATAGCCTCCTTCCTCTGTTATTCCTCTTGTAGAAACCATAAAAAAAATGTATATATTAGGTTTGCTTCTGAAGAAGAAGATGCTAACAATAAAGAGGGAATGTCCAAAACTACTAGAACTTCAAATGGGATCTAACAAAAAATAAGATTGCCAGCGAAAATAACGATTCACTAATTCATATATGCACATATTAAGATGGCAGATTTGTTTGTTGGCTTTAGAGGAAGTGATCCGAAGCTTTATGAACCAAAAAAAAAAAAAACAAAAACAATGACAGATATGTTCGTTGGCTTCAAAGGAAGCGATCTGAAGCTTTATGAACCCAAAAAAAAAAAAAAAAAAAAACAGTGGCAGATCTAGTCGTTGGCTTCAGAGGAAGAGATCTGCAGCTTATGAACCCCGAAAAAAAAACAGAGATTAAGATGGCAGATCTGGAAGATGGAAGGCGCATGTGCTACCTCTCTTCGTCGTCAGCAGATCTGGAAGATAGATCTCGCCGTCATCGGCAGATCTACCATTTGAACCTCAAATCCATTCTTTAGCGGGAGAGAGGGAGAAAGAAGACCTCAAATCCATTTTTCAGAGTAAGAGGGATTGTACCTCGTCGGCCGGAGTCGTTCCCAGCGTTGATCGTCGCCGGATCTTGGGTTTTCTCTTCGTCGTCTCCTGCAACTCTCTTCACTAGTGCCCAAGCATAGAACTAGAACCCTCTTGTTCGCTTTTTTTTTTGTTATTGGGAATAAAAAGCGCACAAGTTGTGCCGTTCTCGGGAGCCTCTTTTTTTTGTTCTGTAAAAATCATGCCGCAGGGTACCGTTTCTCACCTGGGTTGAGTTTGTAACCCGTCCCAAACCCATTTCTCATTCCTCAGGTTGTTCCAGAACGCGGAATCATTCCGTGAGAATGATGCCAAACGGCCCCTTAGTTGCTTGGGATCAAATTTGTCATTCTAAACGAGCAGGAGGATTGAATCTCAAGCCGTTGAGGATGGTGAACAAGGCACTTCTAAACAAATGGGTGTGAAGGTTTGGGGAGGAGAGAGAGAGTTTGTGGAGAGTAGTTGTAGTAGCCAGGCATGGAGAAGAATCTAGGTGGGTCCCTAAGGAGGTTAGAGGAGCTTATGGGTTAGGCTTATGGAAAGGAATCATGTCTCAAGCGAGTATCCTTTCCCCTCATGTTAGATTCCAGGTGGGGTCTGGGATGGAGGTCAGGTTTTGGAAGGATATGTGGTGTGGCTCTTCGTTGCTCAAGGAGGAATTTCTTGCTTTGGATAAGGAGGCCGTGGTTGCAGACTATTGGGAGATGAGGGCAGGGATGGTGGTTTGGTGTCCAAAATGAAGAAGGGATCTTAATGATTGGGAAATCGAGCAGTTCAGCAGTCTTATGGAGCGTCTTCGGCTATTTTCCCCAAGGATGCATAGCCCGGATCGTAGAATTTGGTTTAAAGGACAAGCTGGTCGGTTTTCTATGAGATCAGTTGTTCATCTTTTGAGTTCGGCGTATTCTGGTTCTTTTCCCTATAGGGTTGTTTGGAATCCAGGTATTCCTTCCAAGGTGTCGTTCTTTCTTTAGTTTGCAGCTTTAAATAAAATTCTCACGTGTGATCATTTGAAATCTCGAGGATGGCAGATGGCGAGCCAGTGTTTCATGTGTTCAGGGGAGGAGGAGACAGTGGATTATTTGCTCTTACATTGCTCTGTGGCACATGACATTTGAGGGTCTTCCTTTCAAAAGTAGGCGTGGTCGGGGCATGCCCTTCTTCCTTTAAGGATATGCTATCGTGTTGGTCCTGGGATGGGGTGGTTGGCACTAAGAAGGTAATATGGGGATTGCTTCCGAGAGCGATAGCTTGGGCCATTTGGAAAGAAAGGAATAAACGAGTGTTCGAGGATTCAGCATCCAATCATTCCCATATTTGTGCTCGGATTAGGCAACTTGTTTTGGATTGGAGCTCGGTTTGACAATCGACGGAGGGTGCGGAGGAGATGATAGGGGAAGCTTTGAGATTGTAGAGCGCAGTTGGAGAATTTTTTGTGCTTGTAGTGCTTTTTGTTTTTGTTTTTGTGCTTTGAGTTTACTAGCTTGTAATCTCCCTGTACGCCCGTTTTGGATTCTTTCCTTTTATATATCTTCCTGATTACCGATCAAAAAAATAGTTATGACATGAGATATGAGCTCTTTTTGGATTTTGCTGATCCTAGCCATAGTAATAAAGTCGGGGTTCGGGAAAAATTTGGCAAGGGTCAAGTTCGGAAAAATCCGGGAAATATTCGGGAACAGTTCGGGGGAAAATAATAATTATAATAAAAAAATCCAACAATTGATTAGATAATATACTAAATTAGCAGTTTACTTTGTCAAACTAAACAAATTATTGCGAAATTCTCAAATAATTCTTGAAATTTGGGAATAATTTGTAAAATCCGTAAATTATTCAGTAAACCTAAAATTCGCGAATAATTTGGCACACCTAAAATTCACGAATAATTCATGAATTTTTCAAAAATTCAGAGAATTTTGTTATTATGATCCTATCTGATGTTAAATTAATTAGAGTTGGACACTTGATGTAGACCAGCTTAAGAATAGTCTTCTAACTCAATAATGATTTGACCTAAATCACAAAAGAAATTCCTAATATGGAAATTTTGGTCTGAGGGATCTTTTAGTATTTTTCAGACTCCAACTTCCAAAATAAATTCCTTTGTGTAATCTTTGGACTAAATACTACCTATGATCTAAATTTCAGCTTAATTTGATGAGTATAGATCCCTCAATCACATGCCCAAAAGATCTGGGACGTAACTAATTTTTTTTAGAAAACTAGAAATTCAGGAATGTCAAATTAAAGTTTCAAAATATTGACGAAAAATCGATTGAAAATCCATAAGGCTAATTGAACCTATGAAAAGAAAAGGCTTTTGGTCCAAACCTAGGGTTTCATCAAGGTGTAGGTTAGTCTAGGGTTTTCTTCAAAACCCAAGTCTTAAGCAAACTATGATATTAATTATATAAAAAAAGCTGGAAAACTGGAAATATATATGTTAAAGGAGTGAAATGTTACAGTTAAATGCTAAATTATCCCTACGATTTTGTGGCCTGTTTTGAGAGCTTACTGATAAAAGAAACTGATACATGTGATCTGTCGCGTGCATGGAAGGTGTCCCATGTATGGATGTGTGGTGGGAGCATTAGATTAGATAATGGTTACATGTAAATAACTAAGTTGTTAATGGAGAGATGGAATGAAGTAGTTGAGTGTATGTAGGAGTTGTACATAGAAGGTATGGGTGGTTACTTATTATCAATATAGTAGTGTGTAGTGGGAGTCTATGTGTACGTGCTTAGTGGAGCCTTGAGAATACGTGTTGAGTGAACTATAAGTATCCACTGATTTACCTGAATGAGATTATGAATGAAAAAGCTGTGTATAAAATGTCTAAGGAGGATAACCCCCTCGAAGTGGTCTCTATCCCTACCTTCTCTCATCCTATCTCTTCTAAAGTAACTTGCACGTTACATGATCAAAAAGGAAATTTCCATTGAAAGGTCATGAAAGGAGCTCTTTCCATGTTATATGGCCAACCTCCATCTGTGTTATGTTGCTTCTCAAATGAAAAATATTCAAAACAATTATGATGCTGAGTGGAAGAATTGAGAAAGATGCTCCCTCACCCCACCCCAAAATTACATTTTTGGGCCATCCACAAGTCATTGATCCACGCTGTTCACTTGATGGAATGAGGTGGCACCCCTTTTTGACTGGTTTAACCTTCAGACTTCTCACACTGATTTCTTCTGAGTTTATGGTGAGTTTCTCCCCTTTTTGGCAGGTTTAACCTTCAGACTTCTCACACTGATTTTTTCTGGGTTTATGGAGATTCTCTCCAATTTTATCTTCACATTATCTGTTTGCTCCCTTTTGGTGATGATTTACTTTGGTTGAACTTCTTTGACGTCCATCTCTGATTGATTTGATTTTTGACTGGATAATTTTACTTTTTAAATAATTATAAATGTAAAAATAATTTCTCTTTAAAAATAAAATTGATGAATGAATCTGTTAAACCAGCCATAAACTAATCATCAATATTTGTATCAACCTTCAAATAGTAATATTAACTAACACTGTATGGGAAACAAGTTTTGAAGGCAAGAGCATTTAAGTTTGTTAGAATAGGTTTGAGGCTTCAAAATGGAATTTTAAGCGACTGGTCGATATGTTTTGTAACGTATCCAACGTCTATAGCATAACGGTACCGATGCATGTGATACCGTTGATACCTTACTACGACATGTGAAATGGCAGTCCCTATGAGTTCCATTTTGGTAACCCAAGAAAAGGATATGTCTCTACTGTATCATATTGTATTGTCGAGATTTTAAACCATGCATGCAATAGAATTACTTATTAACACGGGAGCCTTCTTTCCTAACATTCAAGACGAAGGGCTTCCGTAATGATGTAGATGCCATACATTTGTCCTCGTGATCGTAAAATCGGACATCCAAATGATAAGCCAGCCCTTGGATTGGCCACAACTGATGCACAGTGTTCTAGACGATCTAACCATCCTCTCACCCTGTTTTACATGGTCGAAAAAATGCTCATGGATCCCAGGAACAATCAGAGCCTTTTTAATGGTTTGAATTTTGGGTGTGTTCACTTCACTACATAGGGTGGACATGGTCCTGATTGGTGACTATATCTATGTGACCACTGCATGCACACACACACACATACTATATATGTATACACACACACACACACACACATATATTCTTTGTCGTTTCCCACAAAAAAACATTGTCCACTTAGTTAGGTGATCTTGTTTGCAGGAAGAATGTGAGGATCTCCGTCAAAGAGTGAAGAATGGTTTATTTAAAAGGCCTACTATTGTAAGTTTCTTGTCATAAGCAATTCAACATCTATCCTAACTCTTAAGGGATTACATAAACTTCATCTGTAGTCAAGTGATGATTTATTGATATGCCTATTGTGTAGTAATATTACAATTGGTTTTGTAAGGAAATGAATCTGTTCTATAATCATTAAATTTGTATTTTTTTTTATGGGTAATGAAAATTTTTATTGATAAATCAACCAAGGATTAATAAATGAAATTCCCTATGCAGCCTCTTTAGCATAGTTTGAAAACTCGACGAGTCACTCGAGTAACTCAACTGAGTTTTGAGTCGAGTCACCTCAAAACTCGAAGGAGACATTATTCGACAAGTTACTCGGGTGACTCGGTCGAGTCGAGTTTTTTGACTCGTCAAACTAGGTTGAGTCACAGAAGGGTATTTTTAACATTTTCATTGTTTTTTTAAAACCTAAACTCGAACTTTTTTTGCATCATATTTTTTGGAGGCTGCAAAGCTGGTCTATGGGTTTTGTTAAACCTGGTTTTTAGGTTTGAGGCTGCAAAACCAACCTAGTTTGGGTTCTTTTAACCTACGTTTTTCAAGTTATTTGTGGTTCAGTCTTGGATAAAATGCCAAGAAATTAATAATTGCTTAATTGGTACATATATAGTTTGAGCTGGGTCACTCACTCACTCGACCCAACTCACTTTCGAGTTTTTTGGTTTTTGAACCATGCTCTTTAGTAAGATTATCTGCCTCCAATTGTCCATTCTAAGAGTGGTTCACAAAAAATTAGCTTCACCCTCAATATCTTTAATGTGGTTGGTAATGTTAGTGAGTCGACTGAATCATAGTTACCAGAACGTGAAGAGAAATGAAAGCGAGAAGTGGTGAGTGAGGCTCAAAAAAATCCTTTGGGAAAGAGAAGCAAGAAATGAGATATGGACGCCTCCCTCTCATTATAATAGTATAGGTATCCACTATCCATACTTCTAATTTTGCCTTACATGAGATATGTGTGGAGAACTAGGTGACCTAACTTCCAATCCAACAATACTTGCTCAGATTCTACAACCTAGGCTGTAGACTTGAGTCAACCTCATCTCCCCCCACATACATGCCCTCTTTAACCACTAAATGGGTTGTGATGAAAGCGAGCTTCTTGGGAAGCAAGCAACTCACCCTGTACATAACTTCCTTGCAATTATGGACCAGATCAGTTCCCCTAAGATGTCAAGGTTTCAATGCCTTGTTGGATGCTAAAGATAAAATGAATCCTATGACTTCGAGTGAATTGGAAAAAATATAAAACTTGAACGATTCATTAACCTTCCAACAAAGTTAACGCCTCTACCTAAAAGGATTCGTTTATAGGACGACCTGGAAAGGACTTTTGAGCAAATATATTGTTTCTAAGAATTCCACCAGTTCTAGATAACCAGGGTTTCCAAAGGAATACCCATCAAAGTTAAGTATTATCATCTCTGGCTTTGTTTTACTCCTACTTGGATATATAGCCTCTTTGCTTATCAGGTCGCTATATAGGAGTTCCTTTCAGTAGAATTTGAATCGATGCCTACTTAATGATTTGAATTTATTTTCTCTTTACAACTTACAAGCAAAAAGAAAAGAAAAACTTTATATTTTTAAAGGTTTGGGAAATATTGTTGAAGTTCATTTACAAGGAAACAAAGAAGACTATTACGGAATGATAGAAGTGTATATCTTCATTCTTTGGTAACCCGGTAATGTACTTACCTTCAAGTGTTTGAGAGAAACTTAAGGAATGGATAGTGAAGCCGTTTATAGCATTAATTAAAAAGTATTGTCTTGACTAGGGCTCATTGTGGGCCTGTTTTGTAGTCATCAGAACATCATTTATATATGTATCTGATCGAGTAAATGAGTTGAAAGTTCTGTGGTATAATATGATTTGTCAAATCTTTCCCTTTTTCTGTATCAGATCGACTTTTTACAGATTAGAAAAATTATCTACCCCTTTAACTGGAATATCTACTTTGATAGGTGGAACTTGAACAGAAGGTCAGAAGTCTGCATGAAGATATAACAAAGCATGTATGTTTTCATAGTCTCAATGAATAATTAAACCTCAAATATGGAGATTGTGTTTCCTATTCTAGTTCTTCTCCTTTTTCTCTAAAGAAGTGTGTGCGAGCCTGCGTGCTTGTGCTTGTTCGAGTCTTGTTATGACTTTTTTCACTAAAGAAGTGTGCGTGTGCGCGCGTATGTGCATGCCTGCGCATGTGCGTGCATGGAAGGGGATACCAAATATTGGGACATGTTGAATGCAGTCGGGTTAGGACCCACCATTTTATAGGTCCTCCTAACTATGCCAAAAGGAAAAAAGAGAAGAAGAAAATCAGATGATTGTAACAATCGGTTCTCAAATTATGTTTTGGAAGTTAACATAATTTACTGAGCTGTCACAGAGAAAATTTTGGAAAATCAGACAGTTTTCATTTTTAGCTGGTTATTTTCTGAGCTTGAAAACCTCCTAGTTGGTGGTGCCATCAAATGGTAGTCCTACTCCCTCATGTGGCCAACATGTCCCTAGCTCTCTTATGTAGATTGTTGTATAGAATATATATAAGTCTCCAACTATAGGTTTCTTTTCTTTTTTTTCTTTTTTTTGTTGTTATTTATTTGTATGTCTTTTTTTTCTTGATTGTTTTTCACTATTCTGGTCCTTATGAGTTTGGGCATTATGTGGACAATTGGTCTCAGTGGATTGTGAGAGAGCTGGCTTTATTACAAAACCTCATTGATCGAGCAAATGAGAAGGGATGGCGCAGAGAATATCCTTTCATGATATATATTGAAGTTATTTAATTTAGAATAGAGAATTGTAAGATAAGCTGAGAAGCTATAGATGCTTGAGGACTTGCATTGAAAGTCAGATGATGTATAGGGTATACAGAATGTGAAAAATGGATCTCAAAATTGTTTAGCTAATTTTCTATGTTGATATTTGTTCTTCTAGGTATGTTACTTTTGGAGCCACTGCAACAAATTCTAGTGATTTTAAATATAAGCCCCTACAGTATATACTTGTACAACTAACTTCTATGTGTCTCTATCAGGTATTTAGTGCACATGCTCATTGATCCTTTGCAGACCAATTGGGACCTGCTTAGGAGATCTCCAAGAAAAAAAATGAGAATGACGAGATGGGCCTAAACATCATAACAATAGCATTATTTTCATTAGTAAATTGGCAATAATTCAGAATAAGATCCATCTATCAGATGGCTCAGATCATCCGGTTGCTTTTACTCAGGGCCTAGTAATGTCTAGGGTGGAAGACCATGGATTGGATAGTCAAGACTGTTCAATATGTTCTGTGTTTTCAATAAATACGAATTAGATGGGGATAGTAGTATCACATTATTCTTGTGGTAATTTTTGTAGAACTTAGTATCAAAGGCCTCTAATTGTTGGGATTTCTTAAAAATCATGCTTCTTTTCTTTACCATTTTATCATAATGGACTCATTTAAATGGAAAAATTTTATATCTACTAGTCTAGTTGCAGTCTCCTATATTTTATCTTTTGTGCACTAAGAGTAAAATAATTGTATGTATTACGATATTGTCATCTTCACTAACTTGTTCATCTTGTTGGGGTTTTCTGAGGTCCTAGATCCTAGTCATTGAATCGTTAAACTTGGATTGGATAGAAGGATAAAATATTGTGTGGGGATATGCTCCAAAATAGACACACTCATCAGTCCATAGCATCCAATGCAAGTACTCAAGCATCTATCTCTTGAGGACCAGCTAGTCCTCATTTGATAGTTTTGAGACTTGAGGATTGGCCAGTCCTACCTGTTGGTTAATTCATAGTTTTGAGACGATCAGGTAATTACGCATGCAATAGTCCACAAAAGTTCATTAATTGGAAGATTAATCATATAATCGGCACATTTTGACCTTCCAAGATGTGGCAATTGAT
Source organism: Tetracentron sinense (assembly GCA_015143295.1). Taxonomy (NCBI): domain Eukaryota; kingdom Viridiplantae; phylum Streptophyta; class Magnoliopsida; order Trochodendrales; family Trochodendraceae; genus Tetracentron; species Tetracentron sinense. The sequence goes on from CM026556.1 coordinate 1,625,792, forward strand.
TGTGTGGGTGACCATGATATATAAACATGTAAGGATATTGCTGTTGTTAAAAGGTGAGGGTCCGCTTCTTTGGTGGGCCACTTACTATATATAGCTTGATAAAAGGTCATGTGACCCTTGACCTGGTTGGGGTTGTACGCTTGGTGAATACCTGGAGAGAAGGCAGCTGCTTCAGACTTCATCCGAACAGTTGCGATTGTTACAAGAGGTTCCAAAAGTAATTGCAGATGAAATAGAGCTCGAAATTTGTCGTCAGGATTCTCCAGAAGATGGAAAACTAGGAAAAGATTGCTTGCTGAGATCGGTGCTCATAGGGGCTTCTGAAATTCCAAGTGGTGACTTATCAATGAATGGAAATGAATCCTGTGTGACGTTTGTTAGAAAAGACACTGCAGGTGCATTAAGCTCTAACTTATATTAATTTTTGTATTATCACTCCATAATTTTGCTTTGGAGTTTCTGAAGCTATTGTATTCAATTGATATAGCAGGAGATGGAGCTATATACTATCAGAAATCTCAAAAGAGAGAAACTAAAGATTCAATAAAAATAAATCCGTTATTTTGTTTCTTTATGTGTGTGTAACTTACCCATTGGATGGGCCTTTGTCTTTAACCTATGCAATAAATTAAATGACTTGGCCTAAAATGGGATATTTTAAGTGGGAGAGTTCCTCAGGTACGCTTGACTGAATTGCAGACTTCACTTGAAAATAAAGAAATAAAATCCTTAGGTTCCTCTAGGTTCTGGAATTATTTAGATCCTTAATTTGTCCCTTCTAATCTTTGGGTGCTCTATAACACAATTTAACTTGGACGTCAGCACGTTTTGTTGAATAGATATGTATCTAGTTTCCACCTTCAGAAATTTTCTTGTTCAGAAATTTTCTCTTAAATCATTTATGTCATTCAGTGCTTATAAAAAAAAAAAAATTGTTTTCCCACCTTTTTAGAATTCTTTTAGTACTGTTGTTTACCTTTTAATCATAAATTTAGGAAAGGAATTGAAGAAGCCTAAACATCTCCCTTCTCCGCATTGTTGGCTTGTAAACGAGGCAGTGTTGCTTGAGCTGACTCGTAAATACACTGACATGTATGTGGTATGTACAAAGTTACATGATGTCAGGATACATCTATGACCTGAACAAAGCCATGTGCTACTGAGGCAATTATATTCGCCTCATATTTACAAAGCTTGTTGTCACCCATACAATGTATGAACAGATCTGGAAAAACTAATTAGCGATTTTAATGCTATTTCATCTCTTGATCGCACTGAACTTAGTATTGCTACCTCTGTGCTTTCTCCTTTTTCATTCTCTTTTTTTTCAGAAAATGCTAGTTAAATATTAAGGCCTTCGAGACAAACTGAATTCTGTACAGTGCTTCAAATGATGATCTTTGCCTAATACCATTACACGTATCTAATATACCAGGGGTTGGAGCTTCCATCAATGAAAATGCTGCATCTAAAATTGTTATATCTTATTCTGCTGGGAATGGAGATGAGAGTGATGTCATCAATGAAAGTACTGCTAAAAAAGAAGCAGAAGGTTAAAACATTCAGTCTTCTCTATTATAGTTTAATATTTGGTTCCTTAAATTTTTCCTTCAATCACCAGAATTGTTTTGTTCTTGTTCAGGGATCGGAGCTGCCTTCATGATTTCAAGAGAGGATGAAATGGGTAAACCTCCTGCTTAATTCCTGATGAAACATGCCCCAATACGAATTTGATATCCATAATAACAGGTGGCATCTTACTCATTTATAGGAAGTGCAATCATGTCACAACCTGGGGGGGAGTGTAATTATTGTACAACATGTGAATCCAAGCCGTGGCTGACCATGATGTCTTTCATTTATGCCATAACCGTGCCAGCCAGTGGCTTGGTTTCATCATAAGTACTCCTTACTATTGAGCTTTAAAACTATTAAAATATTTCCAGTTGTCTTACTTCAGAAAAAGGTGAATTTAGCACTCTTTGTCTAAGTTTCCTTTTCTCCTTCTGTAATACTTCTCGATGACATATCAAACTTGTGGGGCAGATATAGATATAAATCTTAGGCTCATATGGAGAGAAGCTCACACGATCAACAGTATAAAGATACAGTCGGGTATCAAGTTTTTCAAGTTCACCTTGTTTTGTTTGGTACCGACTTTTTTACCTGAGAATTGGCTTGATTTTATGTCAATTTATACATATTTTTTGTATGTGTATGTTCCTTTGCTCGCATGTGCCTAGGGGTGTCAACCAGCCGGGCTGGCCCATCTAAAAAATATGTGCACTTTTTGCCTACAAACTAAGCAGGCCTAATCGGGCCGGGTTAGGCGGGCTAAGCCCGGTTAGAAGCCTACTGAAATGGGCCACAAGCTTTAGACTTCAAGCCTGGCCCATTGACACCCTACATGTGCCTTCATGTGATTTGTTAAATTCATATAGCTTCAGTTCATTCCACTATATTAGATACATACTATTTATTTTGTTTTGTTAAACTTCTCTAATAATGACTGGTGCCTAGTTGCATCAGATTAGAGGAGTCAACTCATCTTTGTCATGCTCCTGGATTTTGGCAGTCACTCTTAAACAGGGGCATAATTTTAGAGTATGATAGCTGACTCATTCTAATTAGTACTTAATTTCAAAAAAAAAAATGTGTTATGTTCTTTCTCATTTGGGGATGCCTTACCCTTCTGCAGTTAAATTTTTTTTTTTTTCTTTTTTGTTAATGTATGTGTTTGTTTGATGTTAAAACAAAAAATTAGCCCTCGTTTTCTTATATCCATGGCAATTACCCTTGGCTGCAGAACAAAAGCAAAATCATTCTGGTGTATCCGTTCCAGAAGAACAGTCTGAGTCGTCTGTTGCAAAAGAACTGCATCTTCAATTTGAGACCTTTGTTCGAGAAAATCAATCTGATGCTTTTGATCGAGGAGAGCGACCCCAGTCCAGTGCTTTTTTTGCAGATGAACAGAAAAACCAACCAGTAGAGGTTGAGGAGAAAAGCAGTAGAGAGATACATATTGTTAATTTAGATGAGGATGAGGGGGTTCAGGGAGAGGTTCAGGTAATTGAATTAAGCGATGACGATGAAGAACCAAATGCAACTCGAAACCAGTCTCTTGAGAACCCAGAAAGCCTTGTCTGGCATTATGTGGATCCACAAGGTGACATACAGGGCCCCTTTTCGATGTTGTCGCTAAAACTTTGGAGCGATCATAATTACTTTTGTCCGGAATTCAAGGTTTGGAAGACAGGCCAGACCCAAGAAGAAGCAATCTTATTGACTGGTGTGCTTTGCAGGATGTTCCCAAAGAAATGAAGATAAAGAGAGCTTTTGTAATCAATTTTCTGTAAATGTTTATGTATCAAACAAACAAAACAGTCAAAATGCCTGACAGTTAACACTATGATTTGCAATCATGGATACTCTTTTAACATCAAATTTCCTGATTGTAAACTAGGTGTCATTTTGTAATTAACTATCTGAGAGTTTTTCTGCAATGTCTTTGCTTTGAGCAGTTGACTTTTCTTCTTTGACAAGAAAGGGAAAAAATGGAAAAAGAGAGATATAGTCTCACAAACTGTGAACTCAAATTCCAAACTAGTGTTTTAAAAAGTTAAAAAGTGAATGCGTGAAGCAATGCATTATGACCTTTTAGATGCGAGGCATAATTTTTTAGTCATGAGGCTGCTTAAGCGTCACATTCTCTCAATTTCAATATAAAAATCAATTAGAAATGAGAAATTTTGTAATATATGTCTGTGTACAATAGCTTGTCCAATAGCTGCTTCAGTGGCTGCCATAGCTATAAAAAAAAATTGAGAAAATGTCTCCTTTTAAAAAAATCAAAAGATGTTAGCTGCCATAGCTATAAAAAAAATTTAAGAAAATGTCTCCTTTTAAAAAATCAAAAGATGTTATGGAATTCATATTAACTGCATTCAGTACATAAGTGCTCTAACCATATTTCAGCTTGTGATCAATCCATAGATACCGATAGAAAATAAATAAGCACTCAATACAAGTACTTGTATTATGATATCGGTTGTTTATAATGAAAGATTATATGTATATGGGTTAATTACGTATCATAACTTGTATTATCCTAAAATGATATTTTAGTTTAGGGAAAAAAATATTTCTCAGACCTACATTTTAAAGAATTTGACAAATAGATATTCGTCAGTGCCTCTAATGAAAAAGTTAAGGTTTTGATTTAAAATGATAATATTATCCATAAATTAAATAACATTTTTTAAAATAATTTTACCGGTGATACTATCATTTTGTATAACTCTTAACCACAAGTGGTGGCATTTGGTAACTCTAAATAATAAGAGGTTATTTGGGTTTTAGAGCTTATTTGAGTTTTAGAATGTTTGATAACAGGTTTATTAGAGCTCTAGAAACTTTAAAAGTAAAGGAAAAACCTCTAAACAAATAAGTAGCATGTGGGTAACTTATTTTTTGGGTTTAAAATTTTAGAGCTTATTTTTTAGAGTTTATTTTTAAGAGCTTATTATAAGTGAGTAGAGTTTCCAAACACACCAGTCTAAAAAATGATGTTTTTTAGTGGCACTTGAATGTCATTTTAGGATAACAAGGTTTTGTTATGTAATTAAAGGTGCACCTTGCGATTCCATTATAAAAAAAAATGGTAAATGTAATACAATATGATATATTGATAAGGTATCTCACACCCTTACATGAAATTTGAAGAATTTTAATTATGTAGATGTATGTAGATTTGAAGTTTCTTAAAACTGGTTAAGTAGATTGTTGAAACCTTGTAAGGCATCAACATACCGCGGCCCCCACGAATACTAATAAGCTGACTCTAGCTGCCCAGGCTTAGAACGGTTGGTACCCGTTTTGAGGATTTGGGTGATGTACTGATGTTTATGTTGGGTTGTAAATGTGGTTGTGTGTGTGGTGTGTGTGTGTGTGAGTGAGTGAGTGCATGAGGTGTGTATGTTTCCTTTGTCTTGCCTTCAACTATCACCTTGTGGTGTAGTTGAATTAACCAAAAAAACTTACCTTAGGGTGTTTAGTCCCATATTGGCTGTGTAGCCGAGCTTGTCTCCCTCATAAGTGTCATCACGCCTCAAACAGTTGGTACCCATTTTGAGGAGTGTTTGGGTGATGCTTATGTTGGGTTACAAGTATGGTTGTGTGTGTGAGTAAGTGCATGGGAGTGTGTGTGTTTCCTTTGTCTTGCCTTCCGCTATCGCCTTGTGGTGTAGAATGAGTTAACAAAAAAAAAAAAAAAAAAAAGCCTAAATCGTATGAATCTTAACCCTTAATTGTTCGAAGTGACCTACTTAGCACAACGTCTACATCACTGTGTGAAAAATAGGACACTTGTAATGACACATAATTTCAACTATACATATATAAGCTGCACTTCACTATCAATTATGACCTTCCAATATATAACAAGGCGCTTGTAAAAACAGGCTTTCGGGGAAGCAATACTTGCCCCATTGGGGTCGTATGTGTAGGACATGACAACTTTGATTAGAATCAAGTCCCAAGAGAATTTGATGGTTCATATATTCACCTGTTTCATTATTCTAGCTTTTAAAAACAGGCTTTCGGGGAAGCAATGCTTGCCCCATTGGTCGTATGTGTAGTACACCAAAAAACTTTGATTTAGAATCAAGTCTCCAGAGGATAAGAGGATGTGATGGTTGATATATTCACCCGTTTCATTAATCTAGAACGGATGCTGATTATATTAACCGGGGTTGTAGCCTAATTGTATATGTTGAATCAAAAAATACAATGGTAATAATAACAAGTTTTCTACTCACAAGCTGATTTTTATAGTCAAATTATTTTGCATGTACCAGAAGATATATAAAAAAAATGAAAAAACTCATATGTTGGATTATTAGGATCATTTTCACATTTGTACAAAATCTCTTGACTGAAATCCTCTTTGCAGATGTTTGTGCAAATGTTTATGTAGTTGCACAGGTAGAAATCCTAGTGGCAGATAGTACATTATTTATTTATAATATAGAAAAAAATATATATATACATATACATGACAATTCATACCCATTATTTTTTTTAATGAAAATATTGTAAAGGGAAAAAGAGTTCTGCCTACCATTTTCTTTTGGAGAGAAAACCAAAATGATTGACTCTGCATGTCTTGCACTACCAATCAACAACCTCTCTCAATGCAGATCTTCATCTTCAAACTTAATGCACGAAAGCGCATTGAAAAAAATATAACAAAAGATAAGATTGCAAGGTAAAAGAAATTTTAAAACAACAATAATAAGAAGCGGTACACATGAAATTTTCTAGAACATTCATAAGACGCATGATTATATATGGTTACTTTTGTAAACATGTATAAGAACAAATGTCTTTGCATGCAGTGTAATTTTGTCTATAAATAGAGTGAAGATAGCATTTAGAGTACTTGGCAAAGAAAAGAATGGAAGCAAATTTTATTCATGTGAGTTGTTATCATATTCTTTAGAGTTTGATTTTTTATACCATTTTGGTGAGTTTTGGACACGTGATTTTGGTGAGTTTTGGACACGTGAATATTTTCATTTACACGTGAAAGCATTAATACAAATAAAAAAAGGAAAGAAGTTGAACATGACCTCAAACAGAAATATCCTAGGAACGAAAACAATTATTGCATTAGCAAAAATTGATACAGATATAGGCATGCCCTTTTATATGAAGAGAAGAAAACAGGAAGAAAGCTTATGTGCATAAAGGATGAGATACGGAAGGAGAGTCATTAACATAATAAATATCTAATTAAGTACCCAATTGAGGGGAGTAGAGAGAGGGAATAGAAAAAATATTATCTAATTAAGTTGAGTGGAGAGAGAAAATAACAAAATTCCATGCATGTATATATATATAAATATATATGTATATATTGTCCCCAAGTCCATTTCAGTCTTATTTCCTCTAATGCGTACGTGGACCCATTTGAGGCACCACATCCATGCCAAACATAGAAGTCTTTGCTAACCCATGTATTTTTATTCGGGAGTCTTTGCTACCCAATCCTCTAACCCATGTATTTTTATTCTGGGAATGGGTTGATATAAATTCCATTCACAAACAGGTAAGCACAACCTAGATTAATGACTCCTACACGTAGTATTAATGCCATGCCCAGAGAAGATTTCGTAAGGGATTTGGTAGAAGTTCTTAACAACAACTAAAATAGATTATGATAAAAATAAAAGTAAATTATATATCTTAACCTAGTCTTGATACAATGTAATTAAGTGTAAAAACATTTTAATACATGATGGGAGGCGAGAGGGGTTTCTTTTGTAGAGTTGAATCATGGAGGTATACTTACAAGGGGAGATGAATAGAGATAGAAAGAGGGAGAGTTACTTGGGAGAAGAGTCGGTTGAGAGAGATAGGGTTTTTTTTTTGGAAAGTCAAAGAGGATGGAAGAGAGAAAAATGAGTGGATCCCATCATGCAAGAGACATCACTAGATCAGATCATCAGCTAGTAGAAGTCTCTGTCATCCTTTGGGTATTTTCTTACAGAATACCTAATTGTATATGCCTAGCACCAATCTGATGGTCGTCGCAGTTGTATGCATCGATTTACGAGGTGATACAGTAGAAATTCGGGTGCAGATTCTGTCCCGGATCAAGCTTCAGCTCGAGGAGCAGGTACTTGACTAGATGTCAGAGAGGAAAGCGCAGGGCAGCCTCAATCTGGCTGGGTAGCCTGGGGTGGTCAGGGTATCAGGGGTCTCTTATGAATCTACCTTGATGCTCTCGAGGATGCGAAATCTATCCCTAATATTGGCTATGGAATCCCTAACTCTTTCGGCACCAGATGATCTGGCAGTGACCGCGACGACTAAGTCTCCCGATGAGGGAGATGAAACATCTCCCTTTCCCCTGACTTTAAACTTGACTCACTAGATATAATGACCTGAAATTTTAATATAATAAAATTATGCGTTTATGGGTCCTTAACTGAGATTAATTTGTTAAGTATTTGTTAAATTGATGAAAAGTGGGTTTTGTTCGGGATTTGATTGTACCCATAAAACTTCAGTATTTTTTCTTGAAAATTGTATACAATGTACAGGTTGACAATCTAGACGATCACTCATCGTACCAGTTCCGTCGTGTATCGATTCGCTAGACCACAAGGGTCTTGAATATAAGAAAATCGAGAAAATCAGGAAATTTATAGATTTTCGGAATTCAGTTGGAACTCAATAATTGTTAGGGATTCTAATAGAAATCCGCAAAACTCATACCAGTATGTGTCGGTAGACCCTGTGGACGAATGTCTGTCGTTTAGGCAGTTCATCATCTCAAATAAAGAAACGGCAGCATGTTTTGTGTCCAAAATCAAGAAATTAGCAGGTTTTGTAGTTTTCTTTCAGACTTACTTTTTACAGTTAAAACGTAATATTTTTTCCTGAAATTTCTACAACGGGTATCGGACTATCTAAAGTTCGATGACCTGAAGTTTCGTCGCTATTGGACGTCATGAAGTAGGGTTTCGGAGGCTGTATACGTGATAAAAAGTCTGAAATAATCAAATGGTCAAAACCGTTGACTTGGTCAAAGACCATGCATTAATGGTGGTCATGTGCATGGCTATAAAAAGGGGACAGCCCTCTTCATTCTCACCATTTGCTTACGGTAAGGAAGTGTTGCCAGACCACTTCTAGAGAGAGAAAGAAAAGAGAGAAGAAAGAGGAAGCTACCTTGGGATAGTTCGATGCTCCCGATGCGTTGGCAACATCCGATTTCTTCGCCGGCCCCTCAGTTGGCGTGTAGAAAGAGAAAGAGGAAAAGTTAGAGAGAGAAAATACAAGTTAGAGAGAGAGACTACCTTGGGGTTGATAGCTCTTCTGAGCACATTGGCGGTGTCCGTTTTTTCTCCAGTCGTCTCGAAATCCGTGTAGAGAGGAAAAACTCATTCCCTCTTATCTATTTTCTACTTTTTAAATTATGTGAAATGTATGTTTTTGTTTGACGTAGATGAAAAAGGGTCGGAGACTCCGTGGATGATGAATGGAAGGGTGGATGTGCGTGAAAAATGAGTAGAGGAATGTAGCCTTCGGTTTAGGGTTGAAAAACCCCAGATTTAGTCTCACTGGACAGCGGGCGATCGATCACCCTGTATGGGTGATCGATCGCCGACATACAAATTCCTGGGTGATCGATCGCCCAAAACTGAAGATCGATCGATAGTGCCCAGAATGTGATTTGTGGGCTGTTATGATGCTTGGACTTCGGGGAGCCTGGATTGGGTCCCGGGTATGTGGTATCGTCATCCTAAGGTGTCGAAAAGTTGTCTGAGTGTCGTGTAAGACGATGGATACATCCATTCGCTTAGAAATGTTCCCTAACGGGATAATATGTTATTGGATTTGGTATACAAGCGTGAGGCCCAACAGTTTCAGTTAATTAAGCAGGGCTTGGGTTAACTGAGGTTAGTCCTATGATTAAAAAACCTAACCAAGGTTAAGTATATAGTATGTGGTTCCTCTTTGACTAGGTCAGGAGTGGCGGTGTCCAGTAAGGCCCGTGGTTCCTCCGTGACTGATAGTCGGGAGATGTCGGTTTATTTGTTTAGGTCGTTCGTGGTTTCACTTTGGCTATGTCAGGAGTGGCGGTGTCCAGTAAGACTTGTGGTTCCTCCGTGACTGATAGTTGGGAGATGTCGGAGTCGTAGGGAGTTTAAGGTGGTTGAACATCATATAGTGTATAGTCCGGGGTTCCTTTTTAGGTGAGTCAAAAGATGTCGGCACTGTGTCTATCCGGGTCCCTTCTTGGTGGAACGTCAGAAGATGACTACATCGGTAAAGATGTCAGGGTTCCTCCATAGACTAGCCAAAAGATGACGGTAGGCAGGTTGGTCGTGGTTCTTTCTTGACTGATACCCAGGGTGATGGTGGCAAATACACGGTAGATGTTGTCAGTCAGTTGAATTGAGAAATATGTCCTTATCGGATGAATGCCCGGGTTGTGTGTGTAATCTTTGGATATGAAGTTGTTTGGGTCGGAGTACTCAGGGTTTGTGTGATTTTCTGAGTCGGTGTACTCAAGGTTCGGTATAGAATCGTCAAATTCCAGGTAGTTTGGGTTGGTATACCCAACGTATAGTCGTGTTCAGGTGAAAGCTGGAACAACGTATGTGAGTCTAAATAGCTCCATGTATAGTTGTGATTTAAAGAATTTAAGATAAACATTTATGGGTTGTAGCCAGTTAATAGAGTCTAAGGACTCGAAATGAAACATGATTGATGACTGAAATGATAACTTGGTAATATGAACATCATTTCATAAATAAACTTCATAATTGGAAAATAATGAGGTCGGTAACCTCGGTTAGGGTGACGTAACCCTAAGTGACCTTGGGTCACAGGTTATTATATATTGTTCTATTTTACTATAACAAGCAACTAGATTGTTTATTATATCATTATTGATGTGTGTTAATATGTGGAAAATAATCTAGATGGACTGTGGTTTTATTGGAGTTCATAGCTCACTAACGTTTTATGTCAGCAGATTTCGGAGCTGCTAATCAGTAGGTAATTGACCTTTGAATTTTGGATATTGTACAGACTATACCCGACGCAATAATATAGCTTACTTTTGTAAAACATACTTGATATAATTAATACAGGTATATGGTTTGTATGATGGCTATTGTGATGACAGTGTATATTGCTTTTATCAAAAACATATGATAAATGTTTAAATTTCCCGCAATTTTGCGGGTAAAGTCTTCCGCTTGCGTAATAATGACGAACAGGAACGCGTCTTGAAACATGATTCCATAGGCGCGGGTTCAGGGCGTCACACTAGACATGATTAATAAGAAAAGGAAAGAAGAAGCAAAAGTCTTACCTCTCAGAAGACAGAGAGGGTGATGGACAGTGAACATAAAGCTTAGGGGCAAGAGATGGCCGATGAGCTGAGGGGCAAAAATGAGTTGAGGTCTTGAAAGAGTTCTTCAAACGAACTCCCTTCGTCTTTTATAGGAAAATGGTGGAATGTGCAAAGACCAATAGGCCCCTCAATTGAATCGTACACACCACAACTCGTTGGGGCATCGCTAACAAGAAGAGACAGAAGTGACAAACTGTAGCATCGTTTTCGAATTAATGACAAGGCCTGCATTGACACATTAAATGTGCACGACGCTCAATGCCCTCTGCGTGCGAATGTAACCATTCCGGAAGCGTTGCAAGTTGTAAACCACCCAACGGTGGTCTAGCTTCTCAGAGCCTCGGGCAAGCCCCAAGGCCCTGTGAAGGGAACATTTATAAGGGTAAAATTCGGTAATTGCACATAGTGACAACTGGCAACATCAACTTCAAAGCCCAAGCAGGAGTGTCCCTACCGGACAATCGTGTCCAAGCTGATTTCCACCTCTCTGACCCAAGGTCCAGCTCGAAAAGAAGCACCCAGAGTTCCCTAATTGATCTCCAACTTGGGGAATCAAGGCAAAACCCTCTTAGTCCCCGAGCCGCCATGTGATCAATCGGATCACATCAAATCCCGAAAATCTCGCATAAGATCACACCGCTTTTCCACTAAACAAGAAACTTACTTTACAATCTCGGCCACGTAGACATACATGCAAGGAAAGACTCATATTCTGTTAGAGAATTAAAATGACAAGACAATTGTTCAACCCTAAGGTTCTATCTATAAATAAGACTGACAACAACATAGGAAAAGGCTGAACTGGATTCAATTTTGGACTGTTAGATTTTTTTGAACTCTTAACCTATTATTCTTCTTTCCAACATTTTTCTCAATATCAAGCTTTGTGCCAACTTGACCGTCGGGACATCTTTGCAGGTCGGACGATCACTACACTTCAGAAGGAAGGAGTGTTGCAGCCAATCAAAAGCAAACCAGTGTACCCAGAGGTATCATAACATGTATTTTCCCCACGGGATTCATTCTCACTTGCCGTCAAAGACTCAATGGGTAGGTTAGGGTCAGGACAGGACTGGACAAGATAGGATAGAGAAGGGAAGGAGTTAGCCACTTAGCCCTAAAGCAAGACCTTAACTTTTCCCTAATCCTTCAAGGGTAGCATTAAGGTCTAGATTGATTAGGCCTTAATCTTGTCCTCAATGGTATAGCAGGGTGGGAATTAAAAGTAGAAATAAATATTAAATGCCAACTTAACAAATAATTCAATTGAAATTATTTATAGTAGAAAACATGATCGTGATATTTAAAATTATCTAAATCACTATCGGCTGCAATCTTGTTATTAGTACACGTTGTATATATGTATTATTGGGTTCTCTTGGAGTGTATTTAGGCATATTTGATTGTAGAACAAGGGACATTTTCATCTAAAACATGATGGACATGTAATTCGTTGTGTTGTTTGCAGTAAGTGTAATTACTAGTTTATCCGCAACATGAGTGTAGAGAAATCTATTAAAAATATTATTACTATTATTAACAGTTAAGCACTATCATGCATACTTGGAACTATGTTTGGTCTATCCATGCCTTCAAGAAATCGCCGAGAAGATAGCCCTTCCTCGTCAATATCCTCCCTCCCGATCTCAAAAAAAAATATTGTCTCCATGCTCCAACCAAGGTATTGAATTTTATTTGGAGATGTGCTAAGGATGCTATTGCAGTCAATGAGAACCTTGCAAAGAAGAAAATCAAAATTGATCCCACTTGCTACTTCTGCAACACAACCCCAGAGAGTTCCTATCACCTCTTTTTAGAGTGCGCTATTTCTAAGGCTGTTTAGTTTGATGACCCGCTATCACTTCACATTGATACAACTCATACCCCTTCTTTTCTCAACTGGCTAAACAAGATTTTGTTTGACCCTTCCCATGCTAAGATTGATCCAGACCCTAAATTTTTTAAGTATCTCAATCATCTGGCATCTCTAGCTAGCGCGCAATGAAACTTGCTTCAACAAAAGAAAGCTAGACACTAGAGGTATTATCAACTGAGCAACATCTTGGGCTTATGAAATTGCTTCATCTTATGTGCCTGAGAGTCCCTTGTTATCCCTTGTTGGTCATGCTATTTGGCCTCCTTCTTTAGGGTGGATGAAAATTAATTGTGATAGTGCAACAAATGAACCTAACAACATGGCTTGTGCTGCTGTTGTTGCTAAAGACTACAAGGGTAACACAATTGCTACTTCCACAAGACTCATCCATGGAAGTAATGTTGATGTAGCTGAGGCCATGACTTTGAGGTTGAGTGTTGATCTCGTTATTGAAAAAGGTTGGAGCAAAGTTTGGCTAGAATCTAATTCCTTGTCATTGGTCCACTTTCTTCAATGAGAGAGCTCTTCAATTCCCTCTGAAACATCTACTGTTATGATGGATGTTCACCTACTATCGTCATTCCAAGCTAGTAAAATCACTCACTTGCGTCGAGAGGGCAACAGTGAGACGCTCCGAGCATCCTTATCAAGGATGAGAGAAATCATTTGATCAACTATTGATTCTGTTAACTCCCGGGGTGTATTCCCCTTCGATCCGAGAATTTTGTGACTTTGATGTGTATTTTCCTTCGAATGGGGTGCCATATGACACTCTATTATTGGAGGAAAAGATGAGATCTCTATCTTGGGATCCCCAAAGTTGACAGAGAGTCATTTTTTTTAATCAGAGATTCTCTATCACATGACAGTCAGTATTTAACTGCCAGCTGGGGTAAATTAAAGGGGTGAGATCATGGGTCTTACCCGCGGCTTGAGTCAGGTCCAAAGCCTATTTGGGCTCCAGACCAGAGTCTGACCTTAGTTAGTCCGCGGACCAAGATAGGGTGGGACCATGGGTCCAACCCTTGGTCTGAGTTGAGTTATTGGCCATTTATGGTCATGGACTGGGCTAGTCATTGATTGCCCCGCGGATGGACTTATAGAGCCTATCTGCAAAGCTTAAGTGGGGTCTGCCTGTAAGGGAAAACCCTAACCACGTGTCAGTCCCCTGAGGACTGACACACAGGGATGTCCGCGGGGCATAATTGCCCTGCTGCCAGCATTTAATGCTAGGCAGGATGGCGGTGAGCTAGCCCTTGGCCAACTGGCACATACCTTTGGCATGCGTGAAGCCCAACCACCCATTATAGGTGGTGATCAAGTGCGGGCATGTGTACCATATACCCCACCTTGCGGGTGGTGAGATTTCACTACCCTCAACATCCACTGTTATGATCGATGTTCACCTCCTACTATCGTCATTCGAAGATAGTAAAATCATTCACATGTGCCGAGAGGGCAACAGTGAGACGCTCTGGGCATCCTTATCCAGGATGGGAGAAATCAACCGATCAACTACTGATTCTTTTAACTCATGGGGTATATTCCCCTTCCACCCAAGAATTTTGTGACTGATGTGTATTTTCCTTGTTTTTGCTTTATCTGTCTGGGTTTTTTTGTAGCTTTTGTAATTATTTCTCATCAACCAAAAAAAAAGAACAATATGTTTAACCTATCATGTATATTTGGAACAATATATTTGCATAGTATGGTGTACAATCTCTAAAGTGCTACAATTTATTAGTATGTTATTTTTATGTAGTTTTGTTGTATTTTATACAAAAAAAATTTCCTAAACTAATAGTGATCATAAAGAATTTTTTGCTAACACATACTAATAATATTAAATTTATAAATAAACAATTAAAATAAAAAAAGCATATATAAATAATGAGGGCTGGGCCGGTTTAGCGTGTTAACCAAGACCCTTTTTTTTTGGCGGACGTTTGAAGGCCGGGCCGGATCCCCTCCCATGAGGGCCGGATTGAGAGGCCTATCTAAGACTAAGAGCGCATAACCGCATAGGTTAAGCTCTCTACAAACTACAGCCCTGGTGTTTTAGGGTTTTAGCTTCCTTCATCCTCTTCCATCCCATTTCTCTCAGTCCTCACTCATGGCTCTGTGCCGGATTCTCCTCAGGTCCCTGAGAAGATCATCTCCTTCTCTTCATTTCTACGAGTTGCAGCAGCAGCAGCAGCAGCAGCAGCAGCAGCAGCAGCAGCAGCAGCAGCAGAACTGTATCCTACTCTCAATCCGCTCCTTCGCCTTCTCATCTGCGGAGGAGGCAGCAGCTGAGCGGCGCCGACGCAAGCGCCGCCTGCGAATCGAGCCGCCGCTTCACGCCCTCCGCCGTGACCCCAACGCCCCAAGGCCTCGCCCTGACCCAAACGCTCCTCGCCTCCCGGACTCCACCTCCGCCCTCGTCGGCCCACGCCTCAACCTTCACAACCGAGTCCAATCCCTCATCCGCTCCGGCGACCTGGATTCCGCCTCCTCCACCGCCCGCCACGCCGTTTTCTCCAACACCCGTCCCACCGTATTTACCTGCAACGCCATCATGGCTTCCATGTATCGCGGCGGACGGTACGACGATGCTATTGCGCTATTCCGCTTCTTCTTTAACCAGTCCAACATCGTCCCCAACATCGTCTCCTACAATGTCCTCATCAATACCCACTGTGATGCTGGTCGCGTTGATGTCGGTATTGATGTTTACCGCCACATCATTGCTCACGCCCCCTTCAGCCCCTCCCCAGTCACCTACCGCCATCTCACCAAAGGCCTCATTGATTCTGCCCGGATCTCTGAGGCCGTTGATCTTCTTCGCGAGATGCTCAACAAGGGCCATGGTGCTGACTCCTTAGTCTACAACACGCTCATTGCTGGCTTCCTTAATCTTGAAAATGAAGACAAGGCTCTTGAGCTCTTCGAAGAGCTTCGAGAGCGTTGTCTTGTCTACGATGGTGTGGTTCACGCTACTCTTATGGATTGGTACTTGAAGCGCGGAA
Organism: Tetracentron sinense; assembly: GCA_015143295.1. Classification (NCBI taxonomy): domain Eukaryota; kingdom Viridiplantae; phylum Streptophyta; class Magnoliopsida; order Trochodendrales; family Trochodendraceae; genus Tetracentron; species Tetracentron sinense. The sequence goes on from CM026556.1 coordinate 1,641,609, forward strand.
GGGAGAAAGAAGCCATGGATTCGTACAGATATCTCATTGATCGCCAATTCAAGATGAGCCCCGTCACTTGCAATACCCTTTTGGAGGTACTGCTCAAGTACGGGAAGAGATCCCAGGCTTCTGCTCTGTTCAACCAAATGTTGGACTCTCATACCCCACCAAATTTCCAAGCCGTGAACACTGATACGTTTAATATAATGGTGAATGAGTGTTTCGGGTTGGGGAAGTTTTCCGAGGCGGTTGAGGTGTTTAAGAAGACGGGGACGAAGCAGGGTTCGAAGCCTTATGCTATGGATGTTGCTTGTTTCAATAACATCATTGGGAAGCTCTGTGAAAATGGGTTGGTTTCAGAGGCAGAGAAGCTGTTTGGAGAAATGCCCATGAAGTCAGTGAACCCTGATGTTAAAACTTACACGTTTATGATTGATGCTTTCATTAGAGAAGAGAGAATAGATGATGTTTTGTTGTTCTTTAACAAAATGGTGGTTGAAGCCGGTCTGAAAGCAGACGTGGTCTTTTGCAACAAGGTGTTCGACGATTTGATTAACAAAGGCAGGGTTGTGGAGGTTGCAGATATTTTGGGGCGAATGGGAGAGAAGGAAGTGAAGCCGGACCCCACGAGTTACGAGATTGTCATTATGGGGCTGTTGAAGGAAGGGAGATTAGCCCTAGGTCGGGATTTGCTGGACCAGATGATGAAAAGCCATGTCTTTGTTGCTCCTACTCTCCGTGAATCTATAGTTGAGGCGTTTGGGAAAGAAGGGCGGAATGATGAGATTGCCAGACTTTTTGAAGTGAAAGAAGGAACTGTTGCAGATTTACCGCCATCAGCACCCCATCTAATGGCAGGACAGGTATCTGCTTGATTTCAAGTGACTATAATATAGATACAATTTCCTGCTCTCTTCTCTTTACATTTTGATTTCAGCAAGAAAAATGCCATGTCATTGTTATACATGAGCTTCCATTGGACAATAAGTAGTAAGGTGGTCAGCATCACTTAAGTATAACCATGAGGAATTTTCGCTAGTAGTCATTAATATGGGTATAAGGTTCTGGCTGTAACTAATGAGTTTCCCTTGTTGTTTGCATCTGTATGATCTTATGGGCTTAACTATTCTTGTGGTTCCGTATTTATCAAAGCTATTTTTGTTGAGAACTCTTTTAAAGGTAGGACACTATTGTTTATAGATCCAGACAGTAATTTTTCCCTTCCTGTTAAAAGCCTTAAATATATTATATCTGTGACAGAAGAGTTGTTCTGCACCATGTTCTTGTTTTAACTATGGGTTCAGCACTCTTTCTCCTGCTCAGGGTTTAAATATCCTTAGATTTGGCCCCTCTAAACTAGTATGGTTTACATGTGCCACTGAACTAGTGTATCTTCCCATCTGTATCAAAATTAAAATCAGGATGATGCCAATATGCATCCTGATACCAATACATGACACCATGCTTACTGTCTCCATGACAATTTCACAAGTGAACCATTGTCCAACATGGTACTGAACAAACCTAGCTTATTGAAGTGCATGCCATCTGATAGATAAAATTTCACCAATTTTATAATCTTTCTTCCCCAGCTTACTTCCATGGAAGAACTGGCATACTTCTTCATTCTTCTGCATGGATTTTGAAAGCAATTCTGGCCAAGTTGCATTGGTGGCATGGTTCAAAATACAAATACGAGTCAAGCGTATCGGTATTTTGGGATACCGATACATATGAACAAAGTAATAAGTGGGTATCGACATGCGACATGTATCATAGTGTATCATGTGTATTGGTACCGATATGCACGATACTGGTCTATACACACTTTGATACAATAAAATTGATGAGTATCAACATATGCACACCAATATGACTTTGATACGCATTAATACACCATCGATACCACTTTCGATGCTCACCAATACGCCTTTGATACACATTGGATACTCTATGGATGCGGAACGATATGTTATGGATATGATAGAAAATAAATTTTTTTAAATATACACTTTCCAAAAAAACAATAATTTTGTTTATCATTCATACTAATGATATAGTTTCTAATAAATATATGTGACTAGTTTATGTATATGGTAGAATCATCACATATATGTGATTCGTTTTTATATTTTGTGCTCAATTATCACATAAAATATATGTAATTACTTTTTGTGTGAAAATAAATTTTCTAAAATTAAGAAAATGAAATTTCCATTAATACTAGTTATATTTTGTTTTTTTATATAATTTTTTTTGATCGGTAATCCAAGCAATATATATAAGAAAAGAAAGAGATAGCAGACAAACAATGAAGAAAGAAACAGAACAACATGGCTCACAAGGACGTGAACCAAAAACCCAGCATCTACCAAATGGGAATGTGAACAAGAATCAGAAATAGGCCTCGACCCCCTCAATGCGGCCCCTACTGCAAGATCAGACTAATAACATGTCCACATCCACCCCTGCCTGACACGCAGTGCACCACTCCACCACCGTCGAACGTGTCCAAGCGCAATGGATGGAGGATGTAGAATTCTCGAAAACCCTCCTATTTCTCTCCTTCCAAATGAACCATGCTATAGCGCCCGGTAAAATTGACCATATAGCCATCCTTGAGTCTAACTCGCCTACCGCCTCCCAACAGGATAAGAAGTTGAGTAGAGAAGAGGGGAAGACCCAAACCAAACCCACACGAAACAGAAAGAAACTCCAAATTTCACGTGCTATAGGGCAGTGCAAAAGAAGGTGATCCACCGACTCTTCCTCGTGGAGGCACATAAAACAGCGATTCGCCATCCTCTACCCTCTAGATTTCAAGTGATCGCAGGTGAGGATCTTATTCAAAGCCGCATTCCATAGGAAGAAAGATACTTTAGACGGAATACCCGGATTCCACACAGTCTTATGAGGAAAAAAGTCAGGAAAATTGGGCCTAAGAGTCTGAACTAGGGATCTCACAGTGAAACGACCCTTGTTGCCTATAGACCATACTCTGCTATCCCGACTCAGAGAAACCAAAGGGGGTGAACCCAAACGCTCTAAAAGGCTACCAAAAACCAAGACTTCCCAGTCATTCAACGCTCTTCTCAGTCTAGGGCACCATACAACCCCCCCACCCCCCCTATCTATATACTCTCCCACGGATGCGTCCCTATCAATGGCTAGATGAAAGATAATGGCAAAGTCATCCTGCAATCTCGTGTTGCCGCACCAAATGTCTTTCCAAAACCTGACCTCCGCTCCCCCCCTTACTCGATATTCAAAGAATGGTATTATCAAATGCGCAACTGACATGATGCCCTTCCACAAACCCACCCCATGTGCCCTCCTGACCTCTTTCGAAATCCAGCACGAAAGGGCTCCATACTTGGCTACTATCACAGCCCGCCACAAACTCTCTCTCTCTTCCCCGAAACGCCAAATCCATTTTCCCAGCAGCGCTTTGTTTACTAACGACAGAGACTTCAGATTTAAGCCCCCTTTGCACTTGGGGCGACAAATGTGCGCCCAATCGACTAGATGGTATTTGAACTTCCCTCCCTTTTCATGCCAAAGGAATTCCCTCTGCTTCCTTTCAAGAAGTAGAGCTACCGAACGAGGGATAACGAATGCTGACATGAAATAGGTGGGCAAACTGCACAAAATGCTCTGAATCAGTGTTAATTTCCCCCCTTTGGATAAGAAAGATGATTGCCACCCGGACAATCGCTTTGAAAATCTATCCACGATCGGAGCCCAAATGGCCTTGGATTTGAACCTAGCTCCTAGTGGCATTCCCAAGTATGTCGATGGGAGATACTTGGCCCTACAACCCAAGGCTTCCGCCAGAGATGATATTTCCTCCACGTCCCCAACGCCTAAAATTTCTGACTTGGGCAAATTGACGCACATCCCTGATACCGCTTCAAAGCATATGAGGAGGCTCCTAATCGAAAGAAGATCCTGACGAGAGGCTCTACAGAAAATAAGGGTATCGTCTGCAAACTGGAGATGAGAGATACGCAGACCTTCACTGCCTAAGGAAAAACCGTGGAACACCGGCCCGTCCGCTCTTGACAACATTCTACTCAGCGCTTCTGATACAATGATGAAGAGGAAAGGAGAGAGAGGGTCCCCTTGCCTCAAACCTCTAGAGCTTTGAAAGTAACCTGCCGGAGTCCCATTAATGAGGATTGAGAAAGACACCGAGGAGAAACACAACTTCATCCAATGGCTCCACTTCGGACCAAAACCCATTCGTCTCAAAATATACCCCAAGAAAGACCAGTTGACATGATCATAGGCTTTTTCCATGTCCACTTTGCACAATAAGCCCGGGACTGAGGATCTGATCCTGTCGTCGATACATTCATTAGCTATAAGTATGCCATCAAGAATCTGGCAACCCCCCACAAAAGCCCCTTGTTGCGGGGAAATGATATAACTCATCACTCTCCTGAGGCGACTTGCTAGCACTTTGGACAGGATTTTGTAAACACTACTCACTAAGCTTATTGGCCGGAAGTCTTTGACATCTGTTGCCCCTTTGTGTTTAGGGATCAACACGACAAAAGTGTTGTTGATCACTCGATCGAAATGTCCTAACTCAAATAACTCCCTCATGACCTCCAAGAAATCTTTTCCCACAATATCCCAACAAGAGCGATAGAACTCGATAGTAAATCCGTCCGGGCCAGGGGCCTTGTCCCCAGCTATGTCTCTAATAGCACCCAAGACCTCCTCCTCTGAAAAACTAGACTCCAGCGATACCCTTTGATCCTCCGGCAAACTCTCAAACGGCAGACCATCTAATTGAGGGCGCCATCTTTCCTTTTCTAGAATACAAGTCTTGAAAGAATGCGACAACACTCTCCGCAACCTCTACTGACCCCTCCTTCCACTCCCCGTGAACCTTTATTCTGGAAATAAAGTTTCTCTTACGATGAAAGTTGGTCATCCTGTGAAAAAACTTAGTATTCTTGTCACCCTCCTTTAGCCACCGGACTCTAGCCTTCTGTTTCCAGTTGATCTCTTCCATCCTAGCCGTGGATAAGTACTCCAATTTCATTGCTTCCTTTGATCGAATTTCATCGACGGATAGAGTCCCCGATTCTCCCCTCGCATCTAACTCTCCTATGCTCTTTAGAAGGACTGACAATCTAGATGGAATATTGCCAAACTCTTCTCTGTTCCACTCTTTGAGGCGAGCTTTAAGAGCCTTAAGTTTAAGTTCAACACGCGTGCTCGCCAATCCCTGCCCTCTTCTTGCATTCCAGACTTAGGCCACCACCCCCTTAAACCTATCGTCTAGGAGCCACATGTTTTCAAACCTGAACGGCGTGGGCCCCCCTCTAAAAACTCCAGCCTCTAAAGAAATGGGAGTATGGTCTGAAATCGGCCGTGGCAAGGTAGTTTGAATCTGATTTGGAAAATGATCCTCCCACTCTGAGTTGCATAGAAAACGATCCTGTCTGCTTGCTAGAGTACTGGACTCGGAGTGAGCCCACGTAAAAAGCTGCCCTTTTAACGGGAAATCAATCAACCCATGACGGTCGATGAACTCCCCAAATCTTCTCATCTTTGCATTGACCCTGCCCCCTCCTTTCCTCTCCTCTGAGAACCTGATGCTATTAAAATCACCACCCAGACACCAAGGCCCCTCCCAACGGACACTGACGTCCTCGAGCTCGTCCGAAAACACTGTGTCGTTGGTCCCTCCAGAAGGGCCATATACCCCCGTAAAAACCCAAGTGAGCTCATCCCCCACCCTTCTACACAGGATGGAAATAGAATAAGCCCCCAATTCTGACTCTAACACTTCCAGCATTTCCTTGTTCCAAATTAAGAGAATGCCTCCCGAGGCTCCCAAAGATGGAACGGCCAGCCATTGGGGACTAGAAATATCCCACAAATCATGGACGATGTGATCCTGGACTAACTCTAATTTGGTCTCCTAAATGCGTAATAAAACCGGTCTTCTAGATCTAACCATACGCTTCATCGCCACCCGTTTATCTACTAAACCCAAGCCCCTAATGTTCCAAGAGATGATGGGAAAATCTGTCATCTTCGAACTCTGCGACCCTTGCCTATACGGGGACGACACGAAACGCTCCGAGACCCGGACAATTCGTAATTGACACTGCACTCCAACCTCCTCAACTCCTTGGCGGATTTCCCTCCCCGACTTACACTAGCTTTCCGACTAGGACTCACAATCTCCTCGTATCTACCCCTCTCGAGACGAGAGAACAAATCCCTAGCTTCCTGTTCATGCCCCTCAAAAGACAACCCTAGAAATTTCCCCAAGGCTTCGAGCTGGCCCGAACCCCCCTCAGACCACCCTCTAGACTCCCATCTATCTGCACCCGTTGAACTAGCCCCTTGATTACCATGGACAGTATGAGAGTGCGATTCTATAGGCACTGACTCAAGTCTAACTGGATTTACTGTGAGAACCCTAGTAACCGAACATGTTCCAGACCCAACTCCTGTTCTAATTTCCTCATTAGACTGTGGTATCGTGACTCCATGGATTGAAAGAGTTGAAACAAAAAGCTCATCAGTGGAACAACTAGAACTCTCCATATTCGTCCTTACCCCAACCGTGATTGGGGTGGAATGAATATAGCGAGAAGAGGGTTCAGGCGTACCTCCCATTGGAACATACGGTGTTTCTCCGATCTCTTGAAAGTCTTTGCCTCTAGATGAGTGTGAGGATTTGAGAGGTTCTGTCGATCCCGAGTGAGCCTGAACTTGTTTCTTTGACCCACTTCCCAGCGTTACTTCCGCAAAACAAACTGGGGATTGGTTTGCAAGATCAGAATCAAGAATGACATCTGAACTGGAAGTGCCTTCACCCTTTGCCTCCTCCCTGGTTGTCAACTGCATCGGACCAGCTTCAATGACTCCCCTATATTCTGCATGCTGCTCCTCTGGCCCTGATTTGGCTCTCTCATTCTCTAATCCTTGTGCCTTGTCTGAACATTCAGTGATATTATCCTGTAATGGGATGGAATGCATCTTCACCACAGCCTCACTCAAAGGCACTGACGCGTGATTTTCCTCTGTAATATCTTCCTCCTCACCCCATAACCTGCCTTTGAGTGGAGGAAGAGAAGAGACCTCAACTTTCTGCTGGCTACCCAAGAGGCTCCTCTCACTACTAACCCCCTCCAAATGACTGTGGAGAAACCCCTGCTTCCTGGCGTCCGTGTGCTCAAGACCCCCCTCAGAACTCCTAGAAACGACATCAAAATCCCTCATGGCCCCTGAAGCAGACCCCAAATCCACTACCGCTAGACTGAGAAGACCCAATTCCAGGAGGTTTGTTTCCATACTGTTCGGATGCGCAGGCTGGATCTGCGGCTCCTCCTCTGTTGTGCTATTGATCTTCACAAGATCCCCTGGCGACCCTAACACTGTAGAACTCTCGCAAGATTTGCTCTTATCGGATGCACGAGGCACATCCTTTGGATATATGGGCCCCGTAAGGATGTGTTTGTGCCTTGTCGCTCCATCCTCGCGCTCCTGACCTTTGATCGATGGGGATGCACCTGCTACTCGATCTGTCATCACCCTTGTACTTGGTTGATCGAAACTCCGGCCAAACCCTACCTCGAACACCTCTGAAACTAGTCCCTGTTCCACTTCAACGATCGGTGATGTCTCCCGGTGTTTGTGTAGAATGGCTTGAAGTTGGCTGAACAACGGCGACATGGCCTGAGCCCCTTCGGCCATTAAAACCTGCTCATGTTCCTTATCCCCCATATTCGCCGATCTCGGGGCTGGGTAAGAACTATAACGGGTATAACCCGAACGGGTCGTCGGATTGAACCGAATGTCCACTATCCTCACCGGGTTCGAAAACCATATCCTTAAATGTTTTGGTGGGCTTGAAGTGAACTAGGCCCATCCGCCCATCCTGTTTAGAGAAGCCCATTTCTTTGGGCCCAGCGGTAACCGGGCCGCCCCAACTCTCATTAATAGAGCTCACGTGATCAGGACGATGGATGCCAGGGTCGTCTTCCTCATCGATCTGCTCCCCTGTTAACCTAGATTCAACGCAACCGCTCCCGATATCATCTGAGCCACCCAATGAGGAGAGAGACTTCAACATCCGATGCTTCCGACGCCATCTCATCCGTCTGAGGTTCCTGCCCCTATTTTTCACTTGATTCTTCCTTGTTTTCTGCATCCCTTTCCCCTTTCCTTTATCAGCTAACATCGAGGTACTGACTATTTGCGTAGGTAGGGTTGGTGGCTTGTCTCTGACCACCTGCGTGCTAGCTGCGTACTCCCCCCTGTTGGATGCAGTCCCGGATTGATATTTCGCACGCTCTAGATTCAAATTTGAATTGGAGACCCTCCCACTGTCGCCACGTGTGACGATCTTCTCCGGTAAACCGCCGTTTGTTTCAACCCAACTTCGGATATATCGAACCTCCATCGCCTCCAGCCACATCTGGCAGTTCTCACAAAGCTCCTCCTCCCATACAAGAACTTCCAAGGGGTAAGAAATGGAATGGAAGACTATGGATATGACTCGTGGAACTGAATTGAGGTCACCGGCCACCTTGATTTTGGCAAAAGACAGGTCAGTCTGTTCCACTGTTGAAGGATGCACCTCCAACAGACCTCCGCACATAGCTCCGATCTTGTCTAACACCATCGGGATCCAAAGATGAAATGGAATTCCTTTCACTGCTAGCCACCTGGGTTTGTTCAGCCCAGTGTAAGAAAGAGAATTCGCCGCGGCCACCATCTCCGAAAACTCACAATATTACTTTTACCCACTGGAATACTGAAACTTCTGCACAACACTGAAAGCTGGGAGGCATTTTTGGTGTGGAAAATGGCCCTGTGCGCTTCAACTGGGAACACTACGACATGCTCCTCCTCAGGCAATAGCTTGCTGATTATCTCGGTAACCTCCTCCCAGTCATCCAGCCTCTGAGGACCCCCTATCGTGCACACTACTGCCGCATCCCAACCCCGAAACGCTCCTGAGTCCAAGTCCACCACCAATCTCCTATTCTCAATATGACATTCAATTCCCACCCTGGGTACCACTCTCCCTGAGTCTACCCTTGTAGGATGAGCTAAGTGCATTCCAACCGACTGTCTCTGGTTGGAGTGAAATTGCTGATAAGATGACCCTAGAGCCTGAACAAAAGCTTCCCATCCAGCATTTTTGATGCCTTTAGGGATAATGATACTGCCTCCGCCCCCCTCTCCCATGAATGCCTTAAAAGTGATGAAATCTCCTCTGCCATTACTCTTCTTTTCCCCTACCAAACTGCAATTTCTCCCCCTGTACTTCCTGAAGCAGTACCCCTTTGCATCAGAGAATTGCTGAACCGATTTTTCCATCCAACCTATTGCCTCACCGGGAACCCACAAGCTCCTTCTGATTCCCCTCATGTTTTCCTCAGTAACCTTGAGAGATAGTCCCTCACGCAGCTCAACTCTTTGAACGTCAAAGGACTTAGCTTCTACTCATATAAGATCTAATAAATATATGTGAGTAGTCTATAAATTGCCGACCCCAAGTATATTGGGATTTGGGATAAGGAATGATGAGGATGATTAGTCTATGAATGATCTACCATATCCATAGAGTCATAGACTACTTTTGATTTTCAGAGATTTTTTTTAATTGTTTTTGAATTTTTTTGAATTTTTTTTGAATTTTGTAACTTGAAACTAAAAACATGTACTATTTTTCTTATACTACAGAAATTCTAAATTAAATAAACGGTAAGCATCCTAAAACTTTAAATGTATTGAGTTATGTTTGCAAGTGTTTAGAATTCATTGTGGTTTTATTTTTTAAAACTGATGTATTAGCATACTTGCCTTTTATGTCTCATCTAAATGATTGCAATGTTAATTGTAGGATTTATATGGTTTGTTTTTAGCTTATCTTTAGATTAAAAGAATATCTACATAAGGTATGCAAGGGGTTCTTTGCATATCCAAGAATTTTTAGCATGTCTTTGAAAATTTTTCCAGTGTTTCCATTCATATTCAAGTGTGTCCACCAATACATTTCTTATTTTGCAACTTACTGATACGCCCACATACCGTTACTTTAAACCATGATTGGCGGCAAAAACCCTCAAGACTTTAAAAGCTCACCAAAATGAATGTTTGAAGATTCACCAAAAGGCCTGCACATCGGAACGCACATGCGCGTCTTTAATAATGGGGGACCCTCGATAAAAACACAAACTCCTTAATTTTTTATTTTATTTTATTATTTTTAGTTCATTCACAAATTCTTGAGTACAAAAGAACATTGAACATTAGATTCTCAAGCTAGTGAAAAGCCGGGATCTTGAATGTCCCGAAACTTGTAGAGTCTCAAGCGTTTGAAAAAGAGTCAAATGAACACAGCCTTGGAACTTTCTTGAATTTGTGTTGGAAAGAATGGGGTTGAGGGTTAGATGGAGGAAGTGAATGAAGACTTGGTATTCGACAATGTCTTTTTCAAATCCTGTGAGTTAATTTTAGAGGTTCTTGAGGTCCTCGTCAGTGTGACCCGCTCTCCCCATTTCTCTTCATCATGATTACTTAGACCCTAACTAGGATGATCAACATATGGCAGAGTACATCCTAGAGGGAGAGTTTCTCCATTGGTAGGGATGGCTTTTCCATAACTCATCTTCAATTTGTCGATGATACACTAATTCGTTGCGACACATCCAGTATTCCAGTAGGCAGCTAGCATACCTTCATTGTCATTTTAATAGTTTTGAAGCGGTCTATCAATGAAAAAAAAAAGTTTTGAAGTGGTCTTGGGTGTGAAGATAAAATTTTCCAAAAGGGAGCTCTTTGGGGTTAGGGAGGTCCTGAACTTTAGTGAATTGGCGTCTTCCCTGGGATGTAAAACCTGGACATTGCCTGCATCGAACCTGAGTTTACCCTTTGAGGGCAGTTATAAGGCTAAGGCAATTTGGGACCTGATGATAGAACAATTCTCCAAAAGGTTATCAGGGTAGAAATTCCTATATTTGTTGAAGAGGGAACATTAACGATTCTCAATTTGTGGGGAAATTGGAAAAGATTCAGCAAGACTTCCTATGGAATGAGATGATTGAATCCAAAAAATACCATTTGGTGGAATATAATTCAGTTTGTCATCCCATCAAGGGCGATGGGTTGAGCATGAGGTCTTTGGTGGAGGTCAGGAAGGCATTGTTAGGGAAGTGGTTGTGGCATTTGGGAGGAAAGATATAATGTGTTGAGAAAGGTGATCACTACTAAGTATGGGGGAGGTTTGGGAGCCTAGAGCAGTTCGAGATGCCCATGGGGTGGGTTTGTTGAAGGCAATCATGAACATATGGGACAGATTTTTGAAAACATGTTAGGTTCAGGGTGGCGGAAGTGAGGATGTGAAGTTTTGGGATGATCTGTGTTCGGGCAACCGACACTTATAGATGACTTTGAAAATATATACCCATTAGCTATAGACAAGAATGTGTTTGTAGTGTCCAATTTTGAGTGGGTGGCTGATGTAGTTGAGTGGTGTCCTAGACTTAGATGCAGTCTTAATGATTGTGAGATGGAGGAATTCCTTTGCCTTCTTGGTCGACTCAAGGATGTCAACCCTTATCCCCTTCTCAGGGATGATCGATTATGGTCTAGGGACAACAAAGATACAGCTAAATCCTTCTTACTATCCTTACGGGGGTAGTCATAGTCCTAGTCCTTGTCCTTGTCTCCCCTTCCCTTATAGGGTTGTGTAAATCCTTAGTGTGTTGTCTAAGCTATATTTCTTCCTATGGATGGCAACCCTTAACAAAATCTTCACATGTAACTACTTAAAAAATAGTGGGTGAAGAAAATTAATTATTTTAAAAATCACTGTTTTATGTGCTTTTTTTTTATAGGTAAGTGGAGTCAATATATTAAAAATAGAAAACAGAAGATAAAGATTCACAAAAAGTGAACCGAGCTATAGAAAGAGGGCTACAATGAAAATTTACACAAAAGAAAAGACATATCTGGGGCCAAAAAGAAAAGCACCCAAAAGAAACATACACCCCCCTTAGGTGGGGAGTACATGCTCCCCCCACCCTGAGATTGGACCCCTGGAATGAGCGCCCAATAGTGTTCAAGCCGAGGACCCAATAAGCCCAGCTACCAGCAAGATAAGAAACTCTGGAAGGAGTTGGGAAAAACCCATGCAACTCCAAAATGAGCTAGAAAGAAGCTCCAGATGGTATACACAAGGACAATGCATGAGTAGATGATCTACAGATTCCGCCGCTGCCAGGCACATCACACACATGTTTGTGAGGTTCTAGCCTCTACATTGAAGATGATTAATTGTCAGGATTTTGTCCGGAAAAGCAGTCCATAGAAAAAAGTACACCTTGGATGGCATGCCTGAATGCCACACCACTCTGCCAGGGAAAGTGGAATGAGTAAAAACCACTCCAAGCAAATACCTGCCCTTCATACCCTCCATACAGAAACACTGCTACTCTGCAAGCACTTCCTGCATATACTTGTCATCCATTCATTTATTTATTTTTGATAGGTTAGTTCATCTGGATACATGCAAAATTCTTTCAGGGAATAGAGAAATCATAGCTTTGATTGATTTTGTTTTTCCTATTACAACAGTAGCTAAGTTGCTAGGATACCCACTGGTGCACATTCATGGTGGTGGGATAAGGATGGCAGGCCATCCTTTAAGCCTATTAATCATCATTGAGCAATGAGAATGTGGTAGGCCTTGAATACAATATCAAATTGGTTAGCAGAATTCAAAGGCCAACAATCTAGCATATGTACAACGCCTGAGCATTTCTGGTACAGAAATACATCTTTTAGAAGTGAATCACTGTTCCTGATTAGCTACAGATATGCATCTCTTTAAGGTACTGGGGATGGGTCTTCTCCCAAATCTTCCCATTACTTACATAAACATTAATGATATTACTTTCAATATCTGAAATTAAGGCTTAGATTTGAATTTTAATATTATCGCAACATTACAGTTGCTTGGTTCAACCATTGACGGTTTATCATTTATATAAATATTCTCGGGACTTGCTCACTAAACCATTGATTTGTTATCATTTACTGAATTGATTATAACTATTGATCTTTATTTTAGAAAAATGTCATCAGACACAGATAATGATATCTTCATAGCAACAACAATAAATGCATTAGAGACATATTGAGAGCTTCACCTCGTTAAAGAGTCATGCCGGACATCAAAACTTACAGGAACTGAATTTGTTTGGGAGCTAATGATTGGACATGGTGGAAGGTGTTTTGAATTACTCCGGATGGAACGGAGTATATTTTTGCATTTTTGTTTTGTACTCCAAGGGAGGTCATTGTTATCTGAGTCTCGTAGAAAATAACCATATATCAATTTGATACCATATATAAAATTTTCAAAAGTTAAAAAAAAAATAATAATCTAAAAGTTACTTCTCGCAAGAGTAAACCAAACGTAAATTTTGACTTTTGGATTCTTAAAAGTCACTTTTCAGATGTGCAAACCAAACGCTATTTTATCCACCAAATGACTTTGTCAGAGTTCTTCAAGAGTTATTTCCTGCAAAGTAACTTTTGAGGAAGTATTTTTCATCTTTAGGAAGTCTATTCAAACGCCACCTTACCCACTTCTCTTGTTTCTCCTTTCTTAGAAACTGCTGCTCCTTTCCTAAAATCCCTGTTTCAAGTATTGAGACCCAAGGCTTTGGTGTCGCCATCCCAAGTGCCTTCTCGAAGCATGCAAGTTGGATCCCTTTTGCATGTGGTTGGTTGTCAGGAGTATAATGTGCAATCACGAACAAGGCATAAAAGATCCAGGAAATTTTGAGTAGTATCTGGCAAGGATCTTGCATGTTACTAAATGGTGAAGTTGATTGCTCACTTGAATTTCGTTGATTGAACTTATATGCAGCTCAGGAACGTGTACTAACCTTAGTAACCCAAACCTCCCAACAATCTATTCGCTCCTGCTCTCAAACCTTGCCCTCACCTTGGGAACCTTAGTAACCCAAACCTTCTACCTGTTACTCGCTCCCGCTCTCAAACGTCGCTCACCTTGGGAGTGTGGTTTTAACTTTTGTAGAGCATGGTTTATGATTTTTGGAGATCATATGCCTTGAGAATGTGATTTTGTGTAAAATTTCAGTTTTGTTCCTACTTTTCATATTAAGTGAGGTGTATTTTTTTCATTTTCCTTTATAGGGTATAAGATTCTTACAAGGTTTCTTAATTATAAGTGATCTTGTAATTGAATTTAGAATGATGCATTTAATATATCTGTAGTAATCTTGTTTATTGTGACTACAAATTTGAATGTGAGTGATTTTATCAATTCGTTCTTATAGTTTGGAAAGTAATAAATTGATAATGATATATTTTCATCTACAAGTAATTTTTAAGAACCATCAAGTATAGATTGGAGCTCTCCACCCTATCCTAAAATGAAATTTCTCACTCCCGCTTTGCACTCTAGATTGGTGCTCTCCACCCTATCTTAAATTGAAATTTCTTGCTCCCGCTTTTCACTCTGGTTACTTAGGTACTAACACAACCTTACTCTAATCCTGTTGGGTCATTTCATAACTTATTATCCTGTTGAGATTTGGTTAGTGGGGATGACTCAAGGATGACTATCTGGTTGGCTTTGTCGGGTGCTATAGCATGGTTCATCTGAAAGGAGAGGAAAAAGAGAGTGAGAACTCTCTTCCATCTCTCTATTGTATGTGTTCAGGTGCTATAGCATGGTTATAGCATGGTTCATCTGGAAGGAGAGGAATAAGAGAGTATAAGGACTCTCCTCCATCTCTCTATTGTATGTGTTCGGACCCGATCATTGGTATTAGCTCAGTGCTCCTCTAGACAGGCGGGGGTGAACTTAGACATATTGTCAGTCTAATTTTGTCTGTGGTTGTGAAGCTGCTAACATGGGGCTATCATGGTTTCATTTGTTTTCCTTTTATGTTCCGATCACAACCTCGTGAACTATATTGTCTTTAGCTATGTAGTTCTGTTTTTCTATTCTTATATATATTTGCTTGGATTATAGAAAAAAAAAAAAAAATTATAACTTTGATATCTATTGTTGATGATTCCTTTAAGTATAAAAAAAAAAAATGATCAAACCCTTGAAATTTGCCACACCTATTCAGCATCGCATTTCTGTATGAAAGTAGAGAAAACAGAAATATATGCAATGCGTCTTTTACAAACATGACTTGCACAAAAAAAACAGCATGGTACTGTGTAAGGGTGGCAAATGGGTTAGGGTAGGGTTAAGGAAATAGCTACTAGTTACAACCCAATATGAAGAAGGCTCTTGATCCCAAGCTGCCTCCGCTTCCATGGTGACCTTGTATCAAACAATTGAGCTACAGGCTCCAGTTTAGTTGGTGATCTCTTAAATTATAGATCATCCAATCACTTACATTGTTTTCTCGGTGATCTCTTAGGTGTGACCCCCTAGATGGTGAGCTCATACTCATAGCCACGCACGAGGGTTTTTTCTACCCCATTATAACTTCCCTCACCAACAATGAACCAAGAAAGCACTCCAATAAGGTTCAGCTCAAATTTTCCAATAAAGCTTCTATGCACCCTGCTTGAAACTACAAAACAGAGAATCAAGATTAAAATCCCACTACAGAGAAAGAAACCAAAGAGATTTCAAGATTCTAAATATCAAAGTGTTTTAAGATTGGAGGTACCATCCTAGAAGAATTTGCTGGTTTATCTACATATAGCAATAGCAATACCCTCCATAGTTGAAAACCTAAATTCTCCATTCTACACATATGTACCAAAAACAAGATCATAGCACTCTTCCCCCCCCACACACAAAAAACCGTCCAATTGGGAAAGAAAACTTCTCCGAAAATTCAATATTTTCAAATTCTCTTTACCTTTGAGGTGAGGTTAAGGAGGGGGCTTCAAAGAACTATATGAACACATTGTTCCATTATTCCTTATAGACTGATATCAGCCCTCCCATAGGTTGCTGGATGTGGATTGTGGACCACCCGTTGATCAATAGACGCTCCAGTTCCAGTTCGCATTCAGGGGCCCATGGTACTTGTTGGCAGGTAATGTTCATCTGGGTAGCAAGAAGCCAAGAGGGCCCGCGTTTATGTTCATGGCCAATGCACGGCTGAGTTCAAACTATGGTTGCACAAGGCCTGATTAGCCCGTTTGTGCGGTGGCCCAAGATCGGCTTGAATTTTAGGCTTGATCGGGCTGAGCCTAAAAAAAATCTTGAAAATCAATCAAACCGAGCTCGGGCCAACCGCTTTGATTTGGCCCGACTCAAAGCTTGGCTTGATTGAGGCTCAGTTCGGCCCGAGCTCGACTCGGCTCGAATATTATTAAAAAAATAAAAAATAATAAAAATATTATTTATATATATCATTAATATATATATATAAATAATACAAAATATTATTATTATTTTTTTTTAAAAGTATTCAAGCCGGGCTTGAGCTCGAGCCAAGCCAAGCCCGGCTCGAGCTTGAATCAATTTGAGCCAAGCTTTGAGCCAGGCTTATGAATTCGGGCCGAGCTTTCAAGCTTGATTTTGAGCCGAGCCGAGCCAAGCTTTGGGCCTAGAACAAACCCTTTCAAGCCGAGCCGGGCTTGGTCAAGCCTGGAAAAGCCCGGCCCAGATACAGCCCTAGTTCAAACCATTGGAAGATCCTTAATCTTTGAGTTCAAAGCTTGGTCAATTGGGTTCTGCCGGCTTCTAGTAGATGTCATAGAGGATCTATGAAAAGAAAACCGTAGGTGGAGTTTCCTAAAGAATACTTGGACTCCATTACAACTTTCATTAGTTGGATTGCAGGACCCAAAAAAAAAAAGATGTACGAGGTCGGCAGCAGCTAAATATGTTTAAATACAATGAGGAGCTCTGGATCAAAAGATAATTGGAGTCCCCAACATATGAGAAGAAATTTGGGAATTTTAAGTATGAAAGAAGCAAAGCTCGCCCCATCTGTAGTGTGTGCTAGTCACCACTCAATTGGTCCGGGTTCCATTCCCAAGAGGATATGAGTGTTGTAATCTCTGCCCACCCCAAACTCATAACAGTTACTAACCAACTAACCGGAGTGACAGCCTAACCGCATCAGTCTGAAAAAAAAAAAAAAGAAGGTATTTCCATCACGTAAATATTTTATATAATCCCTAAATTACCCGTGGTAAGGCATATTTTGAGAGCTTCCATTATCTCTTCAACCAGTAACGTCTGTTTTTTCAAGTAGATACAAAGGACAACATTGCGGATATAGAAACTATTGGTGGACTCGAATTTGATGTGAAATAAAATGGACAAAGGCAAGTTAGTGGTTTTGTTATCAATGTTGTTGAAGTTGTTGGTAACAAATCACGTCATTGGTTTGGATTGCATAGCATCGCTGTGGTCGACCACCGCGGCTTAGGGGTGAGCACGAGCTGATCGAGCTCGAGCTTGGCTTGATAAAAGCTCGGCTCGGTTGGGTTAGCAAACAAGCTTGAACACTATTTTGTAAATGAGCTGCGTTAAAAGCTCGGCTCGTATAAATATATTAAAATTATAAAAAAAATTATAATATATATATATATATATATATATATACTAGTAAAGGTGCACGTGTTTTGCACGTATTAATTTTTATTAATAAAAGTATTATATAATTAAAACAAAATTAATATTATCATAATTTATAACTTTATGATATTTGCTTTATGAGAGTAAAAATAACATCACTTTATATTTAAA
This sequence comes from Tetracentron sinense, assembly GCA_015143295.1. Lineage (NCBI taxonomy): Eukaryota > Viridiplantae > Streptophyta > Magnoliopsida > Trochodendrales > Trochodendraceae > Tetracentron > Tetracentron sinense. The sequence goes on from CM026556.1 coordinate 1,659,352, forward strand.
TATAAATTATTATGTTTCTCCCAATTTAATAGCATTTTAAATAGTTTCCTTAAATTCTTAATTATGAGGTTACTTTACTTTTATAATTAAATTAGAATTATAATAATTAGAAAGAGAAAAGATCCCTTTCTTCTCACAAATCACATAGAGAAACTTGAAAACGTTTTCTCTCTAAAAAAATTTTGTTCTCTCTATCAAGAGGATGGTCAACAAACCTCATCGTCCTTACGCTTTGAGATTCTCTTATCCCACATTTTATTCACCCCGACTACAACACAAAAGAACAGTCAACCTTATCCATTGTCTCCTTAGCGTCCAACATCCCTTTAGCCTTCTTCATCGTCCGCTACAAGTCCTGATTAGCAATGTCAAAACCGTACAATTGTTGAGTTGGTATTCTTTTGATAGTACAAATTTAGTTAATAAGCATATGTTTATTTGTTGATAATTATATAAGTGATCAAATAGTAAAATTTGCATTTGTTCCATTGTTAAAGCCATTTTGTTGCTTTGCTTGGGGTAAGAACGGTTGACTCTCTAACATGCTTAGATATGAACTTTTTTTCCCTAAAAATAAAAGATTTTGTTTTCGCTAACAATAATGTTTGTTTACATGGATCAAAAGTATTGGCTATACATAGAATTGTGAGAGTGAGAGTGAGGGGGAGGGAGATTGTGTTAGTGTGTGAACATGATAAAGATAGGGATAGAGGGATACATCGGTCAAGTGTGAGTCGAGATCCTTTGTAGAGACCTCTACAAGGAATCCTTGTAAACTTCACTCCTATTAACCACGTACACATCCAAAAGTAAATCACTTGAACTACTTTCCGTCAATCATTTTTGTATTCGTAACTTAGAAAACAAAAATTTGTAATTTGATTTTATTTATACATATTTTCAATATATGAATAAAAATAATTTTTTGTGAGCCCTCTCTTTCACTCACGTGATTGGATCACAACCAAATATGATTGAACTTTCCCCAAGTTCAATCGCACTCACAAGTCAACACATGTCACTTTTAACCCTTATTAATTGTGGTTAAGATTCATTAGCTCTTAAGATTCAATAATCTAAAATTGGTTTTTAGAAAAATATTTTTTTTCTGTAACTATGAATTTTTAATCCTTAGGGCTAATATTCTTTTTAAAATAATCTTTTCTAATTTAATTTCAACCCCTCTTTTTTCTCCCTTGGATCATAGCCAATTGCGATTGAACTCGAGGTTAATATTCACTCACTCTTAAGGTTTAAGTGTTTAACAATCTAACATCAGTTTTTTTAAAATATATTAAATACATTTTTAACTCTAGTTATAAATTCGTAATCGTTGAGTTATTTTTTTTTCTAAGACCCAAGGTTAGATTGTTTAATCCTAAGAATTAATGAATTTTAACGAAAACTAATAGGAGTTAAAAAGGACATGTGTTGACTTGTGGGTGTGATTGAACTCGGGGAGAGTTCAATGGCAATTGGATGTGATCCAGTCTCGAGATAAAGTGAGTGAGATAAGGAGAGTAAAGGAGTTTGGAGGGAGTGACATGAGAAAGAAAGTGGTTTGACTGAAAGAGTTTGGAGAGAGAGCGACGGAAGAGAAAGGAGATAGGATCACAACTAATTGCAATTGCATTTATATGTGGCATTTTGATTGGATAAGAGAAAATGAGTGGGAGATACAAATTTTTGCATTTTTTTAATCATCCAATCAACATTAGCCACATATGCAATTGAATTAGCTTGAATGCAATTGTAATTGGTTGTGATCCTATCTCGAGAGAAAGTAGAGGCTCAAAATTTATATTTATCTCAAGGATGGAGGACTCAAATAAACCTATAATTTTTATTTTTTAAGTTGTAAACACAAAACGTAATTACGGAAAAGTGGGCTCACATTTCCAAACCCTAATTAAACTTAGGGTATGCTAAAAGCGTACAAGAGATGTGCTAGCCTTACTCTTAAAAAATAATTAATAAATGTTAAAGCAAGGACAAGTTAGCTAAAGTGAGGATATATGTTGGTTTTTGGCTGAGAGTAGGGGATGCCTCAAAGTAAGGCTAGAACGGCTCAGGGGGACAAATCCACACACACAAAAAGTAGCCTTTTGGGCCGGCCTGATCCATAATCATGCCCGATGTTTGTAGCAATAATACTTTGGGGGGGGGGGGGGGGACTTTTTATCGGTCCAAAATGATTGTGGATTAGCAATAAATCTATTGTAGTCCAAAGGATATAATAGACGTGTTGCAGTAGAAAATAACATATATATATATATATATATTTATTTATTTATTTATTAAGATAGACCAATGGCATGCCTGCAGCCAAATTATCAGATTTGCCTAAAATTCTTTGGGTGAAAACCCCTAATTTTCAGCTATTTATAAATACCCCATTATGTTTTGTGATTTTGTATTAGAGTCCACTAACATTTGCAAATCCATCCAAAGTAGTTAATGGATGTTAACTTTTTTATGAAATTACCTTTTTAACCATTTTAAAATGGGTTGGACGGAATGCACACCTCCATATGTTATCCCCCTTTAATTGGGGTTAAGCTTAATCGAACTAAGGTAGTATTTAAATTTTTTTTTTTCTAAAAATCAAGTTTAGATGGATTAACCTTAAGGGTGAGTGAATTGTTTTAAAAAAATTTAAAAATCAAGGTTAGATGGATTAACCCTATGGGTGAGTGAATCTTAACTACAATTAGTGAGTATTAAAGGGATACATGGCAGCTTGTAGAGTCTGGTTAAGCATAAGCAATAGGCCCCTCGTTGGTAGAGGAGGGAACTATTCCTCCTCGCTCTCACATAGTCGATCCTTCAACTCCATTTTTTTTTTAACCTTTTAGTTAATATTTTTTATATTATTTTTCTAAAAACCAAGGGTATGGGAGCTGAGGCGCCCCCTCCTCGCGTCACCGACCGAGAAGGTGATTATTTCCCTTTTTTTGTTTCTAAAATCCAAGGTTAGATGCTTGAACCCTAGGGGTGAGTGAATATTAGTTTTCAATAGTTGCAATAATGATGGGGATTTTAGAATAAAAATATTAACTTTAGAATGATTATGGTTAACCACAGTTAAAGGAGGATCTACAAGTCGTCACATGTTCCTTTTAACACCCACTAACAGTGGTTAAGATTCATTCATCCCTTGGGTTCATACATCTAATCTTGGTTTTTAGAAGAAAAAAATATTAACCTTAGTTGAATATGCTTAACCACCATTAAAGGAGGCTCTATAAGCCGCCACGTTTGCCTTTTAACACCACTAATAGTGGTTAATATTCACTCACCCCTAGGGGTTCATGTTTCTAACCTTGGATTTTTGAAAAAAAAAAAATTAACCTTAGGTCGATTATGCTTAAACATAGTTAAAAGAGACTACAAGCCATCATGTCACCCTTTTAACACTCACTAAATGTAATTAAGATTCACTCACCCTTAGGGTTATCCATCTAACCTTTTTAGATTTTTTTTAATATTAACCTTAGGTCGATTAAGCTTAACCCCAATTAAAGTGGGGATAAATGGGACACGTGGCGCCCATAGAGGTGTGCATTCCTTCTGAACCATTAAAAAAAGGTTAAATCAGTCATTTCATATAAAAACTAACATTCGTTTACTAGTTTTTGGATGGAAGGGTGGATTTGCAAAAGTTTTAAAAGTTAGTGAGGCCATAATACAAAATCACAAAATACAAGGGGTATTGACAAAGAGTCTTGAGAAGCAGACCCTTCTAAGCTGACCCAAGTGTCTCGTGTCCCCTTTAACCCCTATTTAACCATGTTAAGCTTATTTAAATTAAAATAAATATTTTTGTTTTTTCTAAAAACCATTGTTAGATTGCTTAACCCTAAACGGTTAACCACAGTTGATGTATGGTACAAAAGGGGCTTGGAGCTTCTAAGCTAACCCTGGTCCGTTTTCCATTTCCCATTTCCCATTTACAAATATGCTCCTTTTGTTTCGAAGTAAAATAGAGGAAAACAAATGAATTTAGCGGAAAATGTCATTTGTCCTAAAGAAAGTATACTTGAAAAATGATATTTTCCGTGGAATTCATTTGTTTTCCCCTATTTTACCTCAAAACAAACGGAGCGAAAATATGGTGTTTATTTTTTTATTTTTTACAAATATCTAAAAGTTGGCTTTAAAGATTTGCCCTAATTTAAAGACTCCCCTATCCACAGGAAGTTCTCTTCGTATCCAAACTCTTCCACTTAAGATAAATTGCCTTGGATCGCACCTGGCCATCATGCTTGAGGGCTCAAAAACTGCATTTGTGATATCGGGAACAGATAGCTGCTCATGGTATGCATTCTTAGATGAGATGACAGGGGCATATGAGGAAAGCATGAAATGGCTACAACGTTACGGTACAAGGTTAGTCAGGAATTCTGTAATGTCCACATTGATGGCTCCATCAAATCTCAAGGAAGTGGTTAAAGACGACATGATATGAGATATCAAGCGGTTCAAGTTGGTGAAAGTCGGCCTCTCAATATCTAGGGATCTCCTGCAGATATCATAGATAGCTTCATTGTCCAAGAGCACAAGACACAGCCACATCTGTATGTTCAAGGAGGGAATGAGTGGAGAGCACACTGTTATAAGGCCCCACAATTGCAGTACAAAATTTACAATAAAAGAAGAGTTAGCAGGAGCTGAGTTTCATAAGAATAAGCCCAATCAAAAGGGAAACAAAGGTAGAGACATGAGCCAATATAGAACCTGAGGGATGGATAGATGGTGAACCCAAGCTTTGAATTTTTTTCCCTAGTTGACGGACAAGCGTTCTAAAAGAAAGGACCCCAAACTAGAACCAGTACTACCACCACCAACAATATTAAATACCAAAAACCCTTGCAAACCAGCAATCGTCGGCTAAATTCTTCACTCGGTCAAGGCATAAATCTACAATTTTCTTTCCAATTGCAACACAAGACTCCACAGATAAGTTTCCGCCAATGAAATAAACACAATACTCACTCGTATGGACTCTCATAGTAATTTCTTTTCAAATTTATTTACTTATTATTTACATAGAATGTCATTAATGAAATTTCTAAATTATCATACTATCTCTAAGAATCATTATAAAAATTAGTCATAAACTTATCTCTAATTATTAATATAATGTTTACTTCATCAACAATAAATTAGGATGAAAGGTAATTATGTCTAGATAAAGTTTAGTTTACTCTTTGTAGTTTTATTAGTAGAATGATATATATTAAAAATTAAAAATTTAATTATATTTAGCGGAGTCGGTTAAAAACTCGGTTAGACTAATTTATAAACGAGTCAAGCCCAGCTTGAACATCCTAAAAATTGTAGATGCTGTATAAAAGTAAAAGTAAAAGACGAGCTCGTCTACTAGGTTCGGATACCCACGCCTACGGGTCCGGCTCGAATCTGTCCCGGTCCATTGCCATTTGCCAGTCCTAATATTGTGTCCTAAAGCCAAGAAGAATTAAACGCTCCTGGAGTTTTGCACGTGTGGCGGCACTCATCTTTTCTTTGTATGATGATAAATTTTTTTTTTTTGAAAAAAGGTCTATCCGCATGGAGGAAAAACCCCACCAACCGTTGCAGATCACTTTTCCATTCCACAGATTATTATTATTATTATTATTTATTCTTAAATAAATCTCTAAGCCATGACAAAAGTCTCTCTCTCTCTCTGGGCTAGGGCTAGGGCAAGGGCAAGGGCAAGGGCCGCCACGAGAGAGTAACTAAAAAGGAGAGCAGTCCAGAGCTGCAATTGCTATTTTTCAAGTTGGAGTTTAGGGCACGAGAACATGGGAGTTGTTGAGGTTCTGGCGCTTTCCCTCCCTTCTCCAACAACCTCCCAATGTAAACCCTCCTCTCTCTCTTGCTCTATCTGCATCTCATTTCGCTTTCTATTTCTTAGGTTCGTTTTTTGAATTGAAGTTCTATGTATGTATATTTTATTTTGGAACATGGAATATAATGTGGGATTTGTTCTTAACAATTTTGAACTGGTAGATAGATGGATTTTAGCTATTTTATTTCTTGTTTTGCTCTCTCTCTCTTTCTGGCCTTCCCATTACTGCTCTGCTTTTGTTGTTATCTTTTCCCCCTTCCCAGGAATTATGGGGCGTTTTTTCTTGATGTTGTGAATCATGGGTCACTGATTTTGATTGAAGGAGAGGCAAGCGGGTCTTTTTTTGGGTGGAGGTTGTTTAATTCAGATGTTTCTGCTGAACAAGTAGCTAAGACTATTTGTTTTTTCACCTTAAATGGGAGGTTTTGTGTTTTTCTCTCACTGTAAAATTTGTGACTGGGCTGTGATCATCAAAGTGCTGTCGGTCCATAATACACGATTCCAATGGTGTCTCTGGCGATATCTTCATCATGTGCTTTGGATTGCCTTTCTTATGACTTTACTGTGAAGCCAGTTCGGAGAGCAGCTCTTATTGTAAATAATACAAATTCTTGCTTAGCTTAAACAAGTATGTAATCAAAGCATGGTATGAAAATATCGGTCTGCGTACCTGGATATGTATCCACAAAAAGAAAAACCTGTATCCATACACTGGGTTCCACGAAATAGCCATTCAGATCCTCCTCTCTCCATATCTGTCCACATTCATACCTATGTGGGAATTTAGACTCAAGCAAATTATAGTATCATATAAGTAAAACATAGTGAGATGACTCAAACCCCTTCTCTTTGTGTTTGTTAACAATTTTTTATTCTTGAGTTATCTCTTAATGTGCATGAACTTCATTTACACTTAATCTTCTTCCCTAATTTTCTCTCATAGTGTTAAAATACCTTTACATTTGTGCATAATTTAGAACTGATGATCAAGGATATCAATTTGCAGGACTTAGTGTGCATAGATCCTCTGTACTTGTAAAAAAAGTAAAAAAATTTGATCCTGATTTTATGAAATGCTTACTTCATTCAGTGTAATTCAAGAATTTTAAGTTTTGTAAATTTTTCTAGAAGGACTTTGAAGATATGCTTTTGTTTATCTTGCCATTCTCGTTTTTTATTGACAGGGGAGCGAGTGTCATCGTCACATCAGGCTAGCACTCGAGGAGTAACTGAAGTGGGAAGCATAGATCTCAGACCTTTAACTTTAAACCATCAAACGTCTTCATCAATCAGGTACTTTTTTCTTCTTCCTAGATAGATGTGTTTTTGATTGATGTATTATACACATGGTTGTGGGGGGCAATACACAATAATAGATATTTCATGGAGCATCGTTGGAGTTTTCTTTGCTTATGTACAACTCCATGTGTTTTAAGCATGGTTGCTAAAAAAATGTAAATGTAATGGCAAGATACATTATGAATGCAACAATAGTTGATTGACAACAAAATTTTAAGGGCGATGGGGAGTTGTTCAAATTATTAACTGATCGCATCACATTACTACTAATATTCGTTTACCACATGGTTAGTTTTTGTTTCTCTTGGTGGGTTATTTGTGTCTCTATATCAATTGGAAATCATATCCAAAATTCCTTGAGTAGCAAACCTGTTGTGAAATGGAAACTAATGGAAGTGCTTTCAAGTTTCAATAGCCTGTGTAAGTTGAAACCTATGATGTCTTGTTCCATATTTAACTTGATCATTGTCTTACCATTGGATATTAACCAAGCTTTTGAATTTCGATTCGGAAGGAATTTCACAATTTGGATTTGAGAATTCCACAAAATTTTTAAAGTGGCGAGATGTTGCTTGTTCGAGGGAAGAATAGGGAAAGCATGAAATTTTCAGTAAAAATTCTTGAAATGTTTTTTAGACATTTTATTATTGGTAAATCATAGGTGAGCATAATATATGACATAATTAGCTCGATATGCACAAGGGGTCACAAGAGCATAAACCTAAAAGCAAAGCAAACAAAGTAGGGCATAAATAAAGGGTAATGAAACAACATAAGATAATAAGAGAGAAAGAACAAAAGACTAAGACCAAGATTGCTACTGGATCACCCTAAGACAGATAACTACACCTCCTTGGGGTCTGGTCCTCCCTCGCAAGGCGCTAATCCGAGATAAGACAGCGGATCTCCATGAAAGTCCTTTTGGGATGAGAGGCTACACCATCCAAAACTCTCTAGTTCCTCTCATGTAACGATCCGAAATTTTAATATGATAAAATTATGCGTTTATGAGTCCTTAATTGAGGTTAATTAGTTAAGTATTTGTTAAATTGGTGAAAAGTGGGTTTTGTTTGGGATTGGATTGTACCGATAAAACTTTAGTATTTTTCTTCAAAAATCGTATATAATGTACAGGTCAACTATTTGGACGATCACCTGTTGTTCCAGTTTCGTCGTGTATCGATTCGCGAGACCGCGGGGGTCTTAAATGTAAGAAAATCGAGGAAACCAGAAAATTACAGATTTTTCGGAATTCAGTTGAGACTTAATAATTGTTGGAGATTCTAATAGAAATCCGTGTGGTTGGTACTACAGCGTGCCGGTCGACCGTGAGGACGACCGTATGCCGTTTCGGCAGTTAATCATCTCAAACGAAGAAACGACAGCGTGTTTTGTGTCAAAAATCAAGAAATTAGTGGGTTTTGCAGTTTCTTCTAGAATTGCTTTTTACTGTCAAAACTCAGTATTTTTCCCTGAAATTTTTACAAGTGTGGGATTGCCTCAAGTTCGGTCACCTAAAGTTTTGTCAAAATCGGACTTCATGTGGTAGGGTTTCGGAGGCCGTAAGTGTGAAAAAAATCAGAAATTGGTCAAACAGTCAACCGGTCAAACGAGTTGACCCGATCATCTCTCCACACCATTAATGGTCATGTGCTTTGCACATGATCTCACCCCACCACCTTGCCTATATAAGACGGGCAAATCCCCTCATTTCACACGGTTTACATTTGTGGGGGGGCTCTGTTCCAAAATTTCTAAAGAGAGAGATTCTAGAGAGAGAAAGTGGTAGAGAGAGAAAGTAGAGAGAAAGAAGAGAGAGAAAGTGGTTCTTTCGTGACTGATAGTTGGGAGATGTCGGTCTGTTTGTATAGGTCGTCCGTGGTTCCTCTTGGACTAGGTCAGGAGTGGCGGTATCTAATAAGACTCGTGGTTCCTCCGTGACTGATAGTCGGGAGATGTCGGATTCGTAGGGAGTTTAAAGTGGCTGAACATCAGATAATGTATAGTATGGGGTTCCTCTCTGGGTTGGTCAAAAGATGTCGGCACCGTGTCTATTGGGTCCCTTCTTGGTGGAACGTCAGGAGATGTCGGCACTGGTAAAGATGTCGGGGTTCCTCCGTAGACTAGCCAGAAGATGACGGTAGGCAGGTTGGTCGTGGTTCCTTCTTGACCGATACTCAGGGTGATGGCGGCAAATACACGGTAGATGTTGTCAGTCAGTTGAATGGAGAAGTATGTCCTTATTAGGTGAATGCGCAGGTTGTGTGTGTAATATTCGGATACGAAGTTGTCTGGGTCGGCGTACTCAGGGTTGGTGTATTTGTCTAAGTCGGTGTACTTAGGATTCAATACGGAATCTTCGGATTCCAGGTTGTTTGGGTTGGTACACCCAAGGTTTGGTTGTGTTCGGGTGAAAACCGGAACAGGGTGTGTGAGTCTAAATGACTCCATGTATGGTTGTGATTTAGAGACTCTTAGATGAACTTTTATGGGCTTTGGCCAATTAATAGTCTAAGGACTCGAAATGAAACATGATTGATGATTGAAATGGTTACTGGGTAATGTGAACATCATTTCATAAATGAACTACCTAATTAATAAATAATGAGAGTAACCTCGGTTAGGGTGACGTAACCCTAAGTGACATTGGGTCACAGTTTATTATATATTGTTCTATTTTACTGTAACATGCAAATTGAACTGTTTATTATATCATTATTGATGTGTGTTATTATGTGAAAAATAGTCTAGATGGATTGTGGTTTTATTGGGCTTCATAGCTCACTGACGTTTTATGTCAGCAGATCTCGGATCTGCTGACTAGAAGTGAAAAGTCCAATTGGACATTTTGGAAGATTGTACAGACTGTACCCGGCGTGATAGAGACGCCTACTTTTGTAAAACAGACTTAATGTAAATAATATAGGTATATGTATGATAGCTATTGTGATGACAAGTGTTATTTGCTTTTTGGAAGCATCTGATAAATGTTTAAATTTCTCGCATTTTTGCGGGTAAAGTCTTCTACTTGCATGTTTATGACAAACAGATGCGCGTCTCAGAACATGATTCCCTAGGCGCAGGCTCGGGGCGTCACATCTCATTCCAAATCAACAAAGTTACCGCTCATGGTAGGAATGCCCACGACACAAAGATGAGTGCCTCCAATCTCGCCTATAGCCAACAAGATAAGAAGCTCTAATTGAAAATCGGGAAGAGGTTAAGACATAAGCCTTCAACCTCCCCTCTGTGACGCTGAGGTTAAGGCAGATCTACAAGTGATGAAGGTTGGAGTATAGCACTTTGACGATGCTCATGATGTAAGTATGCATAAACTTCAGTTAGGGATGGTATGAGATCGTTGCCAAGAATTTGAACTCACTTATTCATTATCAACATTCAGACCTGCAAATAACTCAAACACACGATTCTACTCTACTGATTTTCTGTATGCAACATCATTCTCAAAACACTTAGCCTGGAAGGTTTTGATAGTGACCCAGCTCTTCACAGAGACAACGAAGAGTAGAGTAATATGCGGGTACAAAATATCCCATTATTTTAGTTGTTAGATACTTTGATGCAAACTCATACACATGTACTGCCTCCAATCTCGGAATAAGTGTGTCACTGCATCCCATATTTATCGTGCATAAGGAAGAAACAAATACCCAATATTGATATCCAGCTGCAAAGAATGGAAAAGCTATGACATGACAATGACATTCTTGGCCTCGCACTTGTCATATGCCGAGTCTGAGGGATTGGGAGGAGTAACACCAGTCAAATAACCCATCTTACCTTTGTCTTTGACAAATAATATGACTGCCTGCGGCCAGGTCAGAAAATTAGTCTCTCATCTAATTTTACTGTAGTAATTTGGAGGTTTGGGGCATCACTTGGACTCATTCCCATACTTCCTCCCCCATTCATAGGGATACTAGAGGGTTGACTAATCTCTGACTTATCTTTCATGTTGCACACAAGGCTAATTTACACAAATCATGCCTAAAAAGACTACCACCAATTTTTAATCCAAATTATGAGTTCACCCTATATCCGTTTCATTGAATTAGTTAGATATCTTCGATCACTAAAAAGGCAATCCAACATCTTACTATCACTTTCCAAGGTCACCTAACAATCAGGGGAGTGATTTAATTCAAGAGCACATAAAAAGACAGTGAACGGTGAAAAACGGTAAGTATGGGGGAGAAGAAGCATCGCCGAGCCTTCGATCCTTCTCTAGTCTTGCCAGGTGCTATATCATGGTCCATCTGGAAGGAGAGGAACAAGAGAGTATTTGAGAACTCTTCCTCATCACTCTATCGTATTTGCTCTCGGACCCATTCGTTGGTAATCGTATGGAGCTCTTATAGGCAAGCAGGAGTGAACTTGGGCATATTGTTAGTCTGACTCATGGTTGTTAAATCCTTGTGATTTGCGATTCAAACCTTATGATTTGAATCGAACCTCAAGCAAAACGATTGAAATCGCATGTGAAAATCTTAATTTGGTAAATCTTATCTGATTTGCGATTCAAATCATATGATTCATGTAATTCGAGCACGAAACCCTTGTTATAGACCGATACTTAAAAAAAAATAAAAAAATTTATTCAATTTCTTAAAGGTACTTTATGTCTTTTAAAAAGAAAGAAGGGACGGAAAAACCCCTGTTACAGACATGCCAAAACCCCTATTTGAGTTTTCTCTCTGATGTCGTGAAACGCAGGGGGGGGGGAGAAGAAAGATGATGAAGCTGAAGAGTTGGACTCTAGAAGAAAATAGTTTTTTAATTGTATAAATCTTTTGATACTTGATCTCATACAACACGATTATATGACTACTTTTGTTGATTTATCTTTGATCTCATTCGCATTTTGTATAGTGTATGTAATGAAATGTTCATTTTATTTTATTAATAGATAAGAATAAAATCTTTTGGATAATGGATTATTCAATTTTTCTAATTTATTAAGTTTTTTTTAATAATTTTTTAAAAATAGATTAAATCTTACAATTTACGATTTAAATCCCGATTTGAATCGAATCTGTTCTAAAACGATTTTACGATTCGATTACGATTTAACAACCTTGGTCTGACTTTGTATAGGGGTTGTGAGGCTGATATCAGGGGCTAATACGGCTCCATTTGCCTTTCTTTTATGTTCCAAGCATCGGTTCGACCTCGTGAACTATGCTATGTTTTTACCTTTTTAGGTCTGCTTTTCTATTCATATGTATAATCGCATGGATTATTGATCAAAAAAAAAAATTAATGCGGATCAAAAAATACCAAGTTGAATCTCCAGAAAACTTCTAAGCAATCACACAAACAGAATTCCCGAAACTGTATTTTTGCCAAAATTTTCAAGTAATTTAATAAAGAATACTTCTCCAAGCTCCAAAAAATCCTAGGAAAATTACTACAATTTGTGATAAATCACTATCTATCACTTGAGAAGAAAAACCAGATTTGTCGCACCTGTTGCAGTGACCTGGTGACTGATGTCAGCATTGTTGATGAACTTGAATGCTCTATTGCTACTCCTTGGTTAGATCCCTTGCTCTAATACCAAGTTGGTTAGATAGATAAGGTTTTAGGCTTAAGGGTTTGGATCTGGTTTTATTGATTAGTATTTTGAAGAAAGAGAAGAAGTGAAGAAGATTATGGACCTCTCTCTAACACTTTATTATATACTAAGCAAGAATACATGAAGTTGCCAAAATACTCCTATTACAACATAATTAGTATTCTAACAAAGGCGATGTAAAGCTTGGATTGATTCCTTCTCGAACAACGGGGTTAAGGATCCTCCAACAAGTTTTACCCTCTCACTATCATTTTATGGAAAAAAAATTTGAACCTTTTGTCTTCAGTCATATGCCCAGTGGTTGTTGAAATGATTATTTGGATTGAACATTCAAACTAATAGGAACAATTGATTATAGATTTATAGTAGAATGAATGTGAGAAATCTCTATGGGGCTGATCTGAGAGACTTGGTAGTGGAAGAGAAAGACTATTGGCTGCCAACTGCCCAAATTCATTCTTCAACTCCATAAACTCATTCTGGGAGACTGGTAAACTATTGCCGAGATTGGTGGAAGATGCCAATCTCCAGAACTGCAGCGACACTTACTGATCTTAGCACACCAAGCTTAGCTGCCCAATCAACTGGCTCAATTGCAAATGACTTGGGTACAATTGAAAATTATTGGCTGGCAAGGCTTTAATGAAAATGGTCTTGAACTTAGCTGGGGATTTTGAGAATAACTACAAGCCAGTCTTGGGCATAACTGCAATCCCTTGTTGAGTCTGGATTAGACTTGGTTGGTTGGACCTTGCCCAGAAGTCAGGGGGCTCTATCAGCTCTTGGCCTTGTCAACCTAATAAGATCTTTACCTAGAGATAGTTTTCCAACCGCCCCTTGTATGTTGTAAAGAATGAGTGTTTTTTGAAGTATTGGTTTTACCTATGCAGTTTTTTTAATTGGTAATCAAAAGGATATATTAACAAAAAGAGAGCTACACAAGAAAATAGATAAAAGAGTTCACTAGTGCGTAAACTCAAAATAGAAACAAACGAAACAAAAGCATGAAAAGATGGAAGAAACAGAAGGCAAAGCTTGCCAAATCAACCCAAGAATTCTCCTAGGCCTACCCCATCCTACGGAATGGGTGTCCATTCTAAAACCAAAAGACAGATTTGAGAGCGAATACGGGGAGGTGAAAGAGGGAGAGTCGTCAAAAACTCTCTTGTTTCTCTCTTTCCAAACCGACCAAGATATAACACCTGGAAGAACCGACTAGAATGCCCTCTGAGCACTATCCGCACTTACCATAGACCAGAAGTTTAGAAAGGAAGTGGGGAAGACCCAATCCACTCCTACTCGGGAGAGAAAATACCCCCAGTTCGCACCCACAATAAGACAATGCAACAAGAAGTGATCCATCATTTCTTCCGCTTGAAAACACAAAAAACAACAGATGATCATACTCCACCCTCTATTTTTTAAGTGATCACAAGTAAGAATTTTATTCAAAGATGCGGATGAGTGTTTTTTGAAGACTTTTCCATAAAGAGAGATAGGTTAAAGATCTCTCACCTCCAGTTTGCCGATGATACGTTAAGTTTCTGCAGAGCTTTCAGCCAGAATCTTGTTTCTCTGAAAGGTTTACTTCATTGCTTTGAGGCCATTTCCAGGTTGCGGATCAACATGTCCAAATCCGAAATAGTGGGGGTTGGGGGGGTCTCAGAGTTAGACATCCTAGCGGAGAATCTCAAGTGCAGGGCTGGGTCCCTCCCATCGGTTTATCTTGGTATGCCCCTCGGAGCTCACTTCAAATCTAAGGCAGCTTGGACCCCGGTTGTGGAGAGGTTTGCTAAACGGTTGGGTGGGTGGCAGTCGTCCTTTTTATCAAAAGGGGGAAAGTTAACGTTGATCCACAGTATCCTGAGTAGCCTGCCAACCTTCTTTATGCCTACTCTAGTCATCCCTCGCTCAGTAGTTGCGTCTCTTGAACGCATGCAGAGAGAGTTCTTGTGGCACGGAAAAAGTGGTCAGGTCAAGTATCATCTAGTCGATTGGAAGAGCATCTATCGTCCAAAGAGGGCGGGGGGCCTGAATTTGAAATCGTTGTCTCTGGTAGATAAGGCTCTCCTCGGTAAATGGATATGGAGGTTTGGGGAGGAAAGGGAGAGTCTCTGGCGTTCGGTCATTGTCGCTAAATACGGGGAGGGTTCTTGTTGGGTTCCCAAGGATATTAAGAGGCCCCATGGGGACCGGGGCTGTGGAAGGGGATCATGTCTACTGCTCGGCTAGTTGTTCATTTCTTTGAGTACAAGGTTGGTGATGGGTCTGAGGTCAGTTTCTGGAAGGATGTGTGGTGCGGGTCCGTGAGGCTGCAGGACGATTTGCCACTTTATTTTGTTTAGCTTCGGATAGAAAGGCTTCAGTTGAGGCTTATATCGATGGGGATAGGAGGGGTTCGGGGGCCGTTTGGTGTCCCAAGCTGAGAAGAAGGTTAAATAACTGAGAGATTGTTGAGTTCGGCAGGTTGTTAGAGCGTTTGGGGTCTCCTCCTTCGGGCTCCCAGGGCCGGGATTATAGACTCTGGGCAAGAGGCAACAAGGGTCGTTTTTCAGTGAGATCTCTAGCTCAATTACTTCAAGCTGGTCCTTTTGTTCCCTTTCCTCATGGGGCTGCGTGGAATCTAGGAATTCCATTCAAAGTATCTTTCTTTCTATGGAATCAAATTGGGATTTGGTTAGTGGGGAAGGGTCAAGGTTGGCGGTGTGGAAGATTTTACCGGATGCCATAGCATGGTCCATTTGGAGAGAGAGAAATAGGAGAGTTTTTTAAAACTCTCTCTCTCCCTTTCCACGTATCTGTGCTAGAATCCGGTCTTTGGTGTTGGAGTGGTGCTCAGTTAAGCAGGAAGGGGTGAGCTTAGGTTTGTTGTATGCCTGAGTTTTGTTTTTGCCTTTGGAAGCTTCTTGTGTAGCTTGGGGTTTTTTAGTTTCTCTTGCCGTTTTGTAGCCCGCTTTGGTTCATGTTCTCATGAACCTTATTTCTTTTTGCTTCTTTGTATCTGTTTTCTTTGTTTTATACTATTGCTCTGAATATCGATCAAAAAAAAAAAAAGATACATTGGAGGGATTACAAGGTATTAAACTCCGGCTTCGGTATAAACTTTGGTCGCTAAGGAAGTTACCTCAATTTGAGGAAGTTTAAGGAAGTGCGAGGAAATTATGTAAAAATTAAAGAAGTCTAAGAAACATTGGAATTTTAAGATGAAACTTTAGATATTCAATATTTAAGCATAAATATACATCTAGAATTCATTATATTACTAAATGCAAGCATGTAGAGTATCAAATGTGAGAATCATATTAAGTGACATGCGATGTTTACTTGTCTATGCTGTAATTTCTTCTTGATATTTCTCTATATTGTCAAATTTTTTTAACTATATTTTATTCTCTTTATTAAAGTGAAGGGAATATGATAGGATATTTAAGTAATATTGAGTGAATTTTATATATTATTTTTTGGTAAAATAAGTTATATTATTTGGTAGATGTTATTATGTATATTGTTTAGAATTATTAGCTATTAATAAAAGTAATATAACATTATTAAAATTTATAACTAATATTAATTTATGAAATGCTATTAATAAACTATTTAATTTTTTTAGTATTACCAAAAAAGCCTTATTAGCATAATCATATTATATGAATATTAAGTGAAAGGAAAAAGACATGTAAAAATATTGTTAGAATAATAAAATAACAATTTATAAATATAATAAAATTAATATTAGCAAAACTCTATAAATGGATCACAACTTGCCTTTCCTTAAAAAAAGATCGAATCACAACCAATTGTGTTGAACAATATAACTTTAGAGAGTGTTCAATCGTATCCGCAGACCAACACGTGTCTATTTTATCCCATATTAACCGTGGTTAAGATTCATTAGTCTGTGGGGTTCAACAATATAATTTTGGTTTTTGTAAAAAATTACTATAAAAATATTTAACTCTGGTTAGGAATTATAAACCCTTGTGGTTAATATTTTTATAATTTTTTTAACAAATACCAATGTTATATTATTGAACCCCAAGGGTTAGTGAATCTTAACCACGGTTAATAGGTACATGTAGTGGCCTGTGGGTGCGATTGAACTCTCCCCGAGTTCAATTGCAGTTGGTTGTGATCCAATCTAGTGATGGTTTAGAACTAAAGTAGCTTACGGCTTACAATTTGTTGGGTGCTTACCGATAAAAAAAAAAAAAATGTTGGGTGCTCAAGAAACAAAAAGAAGATGGGAGTGGTAATAGCATTACCCATACCCTTTTAATACTTAAGTTAATATGTTGAAACCCAAACTTAATTCTTCTCATTCACGAAATGGAAATGGGAGAGGGAGAACGAGAGAAGTAGAAAAAACTTAGGGTTTGGCTCTTTGCGAGCGGCGATGGGTGGTGACGGAAAACTCGATTTTTATTCCTCCAGGTTAGTATCGTTTAAACCTATTCGGCTATTCTTCCTCAAATTCCTCTTCTGAGTTCTCTCTCTCTCTCTCTCTCTCTCTGTAGGTCTATGATTCTTTTTCTTTTGGTTAGTGGGGATTGAAGTCCGTGCGAATCAAACCCTTTTTTTTGGTTGGTGAGACTAATTTCAGTCTGCAAATCTCTCGCAACTCAAACATTGAAAATTTTCATTTTTTTAAAAAGTTTATGTAGACTTCGGTGAACTTCCATCAAAGTTAAGTAATTTTTCTAATAAAATTTTCCATTTTGATCGAAGTGTACCAAAGTCAACCGAATTTTACCGAAGTTGACCGAATTGCATCACGAATTCCAGTATTTTTAAAATCCAAGTTGATTTTACTTCGGTCATTAACAAAGTCGACTTAATTCGACCGAAGCTGACCGAATTGAGTCGATTTTTAATACCACAAGTCTATGAGGATAAGATACGCAAGGTGCTGTCTCAAGAGAATGTAGTAGTGATTTCACTGAGAATCGACCATTGTGGCTTCTAGACCAAATTCTACAATCTTTAACCTAATGACTCAGAGAGGTGGACCCAAGATACAATAGAAGGTGGTCCAAATCCTCAATTTCTCAATCGTCAATAATCAAAAAATTGACAATATTGGCGATATATCGCCGATATTTGTCGGTATCGCTCCTTGGCGACACATCTACACACGGTAAGAAATTTTTTACATCATATTGAGAATTATTGCCGATATTGACGAAATATTGCCGATAACTCACCGATAACAACCAAGACCTGTGAATCATGTTGGAAACAACTTTTCCCCTATTTTTTTACAGGCATCCATCGAAAAAAACAAAGAGAAATCACGGACTGAAATCAGTCCTCAGTTCAGCCATCACCCATACTCGCTACAAAAAATTAGCATTACCCTTTTTTCTTTGATTTAGAAGAAAAAAAAAAGGTTTGAGAAGGAAGAAGAGGGTTGTGGCCATGGATACATACTTGTGCCGTCGTCGACTCCCTGAAGCCTTCGCCGATTGCAAAGCCAACACTAAAGCACCTAAAGTCGAGCTACCCCTCTCTCCCCTCTTCCTTTCAAAGCTCTTCTCCTTATTTTTTTGTTGGGTTTGCACACACCTCTCTAAATGATTGAAGGCTTGGGCCTTATTAAGTGTTTTAAACCCTAAAAGGGTAATGCTAATATCAATCTTGTCTCATTAAACATATAAAGAGTAATGCTAATGTCACTCTTGTCTCATTAAACATATACATCCTTCTATTTTAATTGTATTAACCTAATAAGAGTAATGCTAATTTCACTCTAATTAGCATACTTCCTTTTTAAGTATTTTAACCTAACAAGGGTAATGCTAATTTCACTCTCTTTATCATACTTCCTTTTTAAGTATTTTAACCTAATAGGGTAATGCTAGTTTCACTCTTTTTATAAATTATAAAAGAGGTTAATGTTATTGGAGGCTTTAATTAAAAAAAAGTTTCACTATGAAAACATAATTTTTCTTCATAAAGAAAGATGTGTCTCTAGCAAATTATGCTCATAAGGGCTATTTAGTTATATTAAAAAATTGATAATTTCTTAATAATATTTTATAAATTAAAAATTATTTATAGGTAATGAGATTCTGCTCAGAAGGGCTTTTTAAAAATTTACTAACATTTTGACTAATCACTTAGCTATAATTTATAAGTTAACATACTATTTTCAGTACAAAAATTTATAAGTGAAAGTGTTAACTTTAACTCTTATGTATAGTATCATCACTCGTCAGCGCACATTTTTGCTCTTTTCTCATTGCATCTTTTATGTACATTATTGTTTTTTGAAATATTTTTATTCTAAAAGGTTTATTAACATCTATTTTAACATTTCTTGAAGTTTCACTGCAAAATTCCAAGTTTATCTTTTTTTTTTGTCATTTTTCCAAAAATACTGATAAGCAATATATCTTGCGATATATCTCCAATATATCTTTTTTCGGCGGCTCGACATGTCGAGTGATATCGACATTCAGAACCTTGCCAATTGTTAAAATCTTGACTCAACTTTGGCAACATACCACCCCCTCATTACTCAACTCAAAATAATCTCCCACTAAAGCGTGCCTATTTACAGTTAAGAGGAAGATGTTGCCAAAGGCATCCTTTAGTTTTGTGGATCCACACCATTCATCTTTTCAAAACTGAACCTCTGACCCTTTGCCTACCTTGAATTTGAAGTTGGGCATGACTAAATTAGCCACTGCCATAATACTCCTCCACATCCCTACCCCATAAGAACACTTGACTTCCTGAGGGACCCAACAAGAAGCTGCCCCGTATTTAGCTACGATAACGGAATGCCATAAACTCTCCCTCTCTTTCTCCTCTCCAATTCTCCAAACCCACTTATCTAACAGGGCGTTATTCACTTGAACTAATTACTTTAGTTTCAAACCCCACCACTTTTTGGACAACAGATAGTCTCCCAAACTACTAAATGGTACCTAAAGCTAGTACCTGTTCCATTCCAAAGAAACTCCCTCCGCATCTTTCAAGTGAAGTGGCTACCGATCGAGGGATGATGAGGGTGGACATTAAATAAGTGGGGAGGCTACTTAGGGTGCTTTTGATAAGGGTTAAGTTCCCTCCTTTAGATGAGATGATTACCCCATACTGGCAATTGATTGGCAAACCTTTCCAAAACCGGGGCCCAAACCGACTTTACTTACCCGCCCAAGGGGCATGCCAAGGTACACGAAAGGAAGATAACCCACTTTGCACCCTAAACAGGCCGCTAACATATCTACTTTCGACACCTCTCCAACACTCTCGATTGCAGACTTTGCCAAATTAACCCTCTAATCCTAGACCCACAAAATAATGGATATTTATTGGGTTTGGAACCCCTAGAACCTTTAAAAAGTCGAAATTTAGCGTTTTTGCGAAGTTTTGTGTGTGACCACCACTCGGGCAGAGGTAATGGCTGCTCAGGCGATCAAAATCTGGTCTGCAGAGTGGTCACTGGACACGGCCGCTCGGGTGCCCCGACAACCATTTTTTTTTTTTTTGAACTCTTTTGCTACTTTTTTGTTAGTTTCAATTTCATGCAATTAAATCATAAAAGGGCTAATAACGAACGAAATATTTGGGTTTTTACAATAATAATTTAGCTTCTTGTGATACTTCTATGCCTTCAAACGGTCACATTTATTGAAATTACTTCATCCTTTCATCTCGTTTCCTTATGATGAATTGTTAAGTGCCTTAGACCAGCATTTACTACTACAAAAAAAAATCTTCATGTATTTTCAATGTGTATATTCGGTTAGCATGGACAGGTCTCGAGAGACGGTGTGGTCATTTCTTCTAGGTGCAATATCTTGGTCATTATGGAATGAGAGAAATTCGAGAGTTTTTGAAGACTCTCATCCCCCCCCTCTCTCGGATTTGTTGGAGAATTAGGTCCTTGCTCCTGGAGTGGAATGCAGTAAGCAAAGGGGAGGGTGGGGAGTAGCCTGTTGGGGTGAAAATTCTTTGTAAGGGAGGCCTTGGGTTATAAGTTATAACATCTAATCCAGTGAGCTGTCTTGTTTTATTCTCCGAATAGGTTCTTATATCTTTTCTTTCCTTTGCTGAGTTTATGTGCTTGTAAACTTGTTAGTACGCGCTTTGATCTTATGATTATATTTATATATGATGATTTGAGTTCTACTGATCAATAAAAAATGTGTATTTGCTAAATTATTTCATGTTACCTTACCTAGTAAAAGAAGTCAACAGTCTTGACATGGGCACATATACAATATTATGCATTTTTAGGTTAGAAGAAATAACTTGCTATTGGATTTAAAAGTCAAAATTGACATTTTTCGTGGTTATAGGCTATTGCCACGGCCAATGTGTACAACTCAAAGGTTTCATCATTATTCTGGGGTCCAAATGGAGGCTTGTGCTAAATCAGACCTCCCAAAAGGCTCATTGTTTTCCAGATATTCCTTCCGATGTTCTGAAGTACTAGTTTCAAAGCAACAGTTTGATAAGCAGTCTTTGTCGTTGGGAGCATTAATGTCCTCTAAAACTCAAGATGTATCTACTACATTTCTTAGTGGTGAGGAGAAGGTAGGAGTTTTGTTGTTGAACCTTGGAGGTCCAGAGACTCTTGAAGATGTGCAGCCTTTCTTGTTTAATCTTTTTGCTGATCCGGTAATTATGCTCTTCCTTTTGTGTTTCATGTTTTAAAAAATTATATCAGCCTCAGTTATCTCTCTTGCAAGACCACGTTGCTTCTTTCTTTCTCTGTGGGGTACATCCTGTTATACCGCAACATAGTTTATTAGTGATTACCAATTAGGAAAATGGATTTTTTGGTAATTCTACCTTTGCCACTTCTACTAATTTCATTATTAGATGGTTGAAAATATAATTATTTATGAACTATCTTTGGAGCTAATATTTACTATTTCTTAGTTTTGTCTCCCTGTTGTTCTCTGCAAATTGGAACTAAAGACATGCCATTTGGATATTATGTATGAACTTGTCCTTTGATATGTCAATGATAGTGAAATACTGAAAATTTCTTTTCTTTCTAGAGTGCACTTTGTTGTAGCAAATGTAGCTCTTGGATTAAGCATACCTCTTTATACAAATAACAATAATGCACTCTTAATCTATTAAAAAATGTATCTGGTTGATGTATAAATCTTTGTAACTTGGAAACCACACTTATTTAGTTTCAAACACGAATACGAGGTATCGCGGTAACACTAGAAAGCTTCAATTGGTATGTAAGTACTACCAAAAAAACAAACGGGTTGATAAATTTAAGTTTTTGTCTTATGGCAGTGCTTGACCATTTGTCAAATTCTTGTTACTGACACAAGTTTTTGAGAAGTGAGAACTGGGTTTTCTTGATACGTAGGTAATACGAGATAAGTTTGTAAAGGTTAATATTTACTTAATAGTTTTTTAACCATAATTCACTCCAAAAAAAAAAAAAAAGACCTAGGTTGAGTGAAACAATGTGAACAACTCGCCTAGTTGAATGTGTTATGGCATAATTCATTAATTTGATATACTTGAGTTCATTAATTAACTCGACCATAATTCATATAAAAGGAAAAATAAACCAGATTATTAATCCCACTGTGCTTGTGTTGTGGACATAACTCATTCAATTCATATCTATATGCATAATTTTGTGCTCATTAAGCAGCTAATTGAGTAAGTTATCTGACAGAATTGAAAATTATAGTCATCAAGGGCTCAAAAACACTATTTGAATAAAAGAAAATTGTCTTGGTGACAAGATTGTACTGTATCAACCAGAGCTCATACATTATAAATTGGAACTCATTGATATTTAGCTTTATAGTGATGATGGAAAAACTAATTAAATTCTTTTCTTTGAATGATCCTCATCATTAGCCCCCCAATACTGCCCAAAATGAAGGATCCTCTGGAGAATTCTGCACTTTATGCCAAAAGATATAGGTTTCCAGCTGGCAATCAAATCAACCAACTTACATTATAAAATCTACTTTATTCGGAAGAGGAAAAATGAACAGATTTTCAATATGAGTTGCGGACTTACAGTCTATTAAGAGGTGAATGATCTAATTTTTTTGGTTGAAGATAGAAGTCAAATTAAATGGATCATTTCACACGTTTCTTGGCATATCAAGTACATTTTATAATCTGTTTAGACCAATTTTTGATGTGTTATGACAGTGCATTTTTTTTTGTGAAGTTCTGACTGTATTGAATGTCAGGATATTATTCGACTGCCGAGATTGTTCCGCTTGCTTCAAAAACCCTTGGCACAGTTCATATCTGTTCTTAGAGCGCCCAAGAGCAAAGAAGGCTATGCTTCCATAGGTGGAGGTTCTCCACTTCGACGGATAACTGATGCACAGGCATGCTTTATGAACATTCCCTTGAATTTGTTTATGGTAACTGCAGTCCATTTGTGCATTTTGTTTCCTATCAGGGACCATTTTTGAATTCAGATCCACATCGGCATAACATAGTCATTCTCTCAAGTTTAATAGAGTGATAATTCACTGAAAACTCATAAGAATGATGCTTTGATAAATGAAATCATCAGAAAATTCTAAGGGTCTCAAAGGCTCAATCCAAAGTCTAAGTTAGGATTTTTCCAAGTGGTGAGAATGAGGGGGTGTGGGCTTTTATAAATGTGAAAAAGAAGGGATTTCTCTTCTCTGGCCGATGGGGTACTAATATATTCCCAGAAACTCGAAATGAGTTGGCAATCAATCATTGGTTCAGCTATAATAGGGAAATATTAAAAAAAAAATAGTCATTGATTAAAACAATGCACTCTTTCGACTTTTGGACATTGTGCTAAGTTGTTTACCATGCAAGACAAAAATTAAAAATTTTGGGTAGGCATAGGCTTAGCCGCCATATAAAACGGCATCTAGATGTTATTGTTCATAATACTGGATTTTGCCATTTTAAAAAAAGGGAATGACCCCCCTTCCTATTATAGGGTCTCGGGTTGGTTTTGGGGATTTAGGCTTGGACTAGGCTTTGGCCATGGTTATTTCATATTTGGAGTTCAGATCTCTTTATTGAAGCCACCTTATAGAACTTGGAGTCATTAGGCCATTGGGGCCCAGAGGATATTAGCCATGCAAAATAGGGTGTCTACTGAGAGTTCAGTTCCTAATCATTTACCTCCCTTCTTAATTAGATCCCACACTTCATGACCTCCCAGTCCCAGTGTATCAAAACAACAGTCCATAGAAACCTCCTTGGCTTTGGTGATGTTGCATATATCACAAATATCTCATTTCAACGGTGTAAGCCCACATCACGCATCATCCCAAAACCTGACCTCTTTCCCAGAATCCACTTGAAACTGAAAATGTTCTGAATACTTGGATAGAAATTTCAGTATGCCTTTCCACCTTTCGACCCATGGCTTCCTCCACTTCTTTCCTTCCCCAAGAACTGTTTTTACCTTGTTTCCCTACAATGACCCTCTACATACTATCCCTCTCCTCCATGAGCTTCCTAACCATTTGTTGAACAATGTTTTGTTCACTTCCCTTAGAGTTCTGATCCCTAAACCTCCTTTCCAGGCTTGCAAACCAATTTCCCTTCAACTAGGTGGTATTTATGGGAGCCCTCCTTGCCCCATTCCAAAGGAATTCCCTTTGGCATTTTTTTAACACGTCATGAAACGAAGGAATGATCATATGTAGGCATGCTGGATAAGGTGTTACCGAAGAGTGTAAGCTTATCACCTTTGCGCAACAAATTAAATATCCATGCTGCAAGTCTTTTTCCCTCCTTTTCAATGACCGAGGACCAAGAAGACAGTTTGACAGTTTGCCCCAAGAGGCATGCAGTGGTAAGAGGTAGGAAACTTACCCATTTCGCAAGCCAAGCAATGGACTAGGTCACTATTTACGACCTCCCCCACTCCATCAATCTCACTTTTGCTGATTTTAATTCTTAATCCTAAAGCCTCTTCAAAAAGTCTCATAATGCATGTCAAGTATTTCAATTGAGAAGAAATGGTATCGCACATAATTAGAATATTATCCATGTATTAAAGGGACTATACTCACCTATTGAGAAACTATCCAAGACTGCACCCTCCACACTACTAATGATTCTGCTCAAAGCTTCAATAACCATAAATAGGAAGGGTGGTAGGAGATCCCTTTTTCTTAGCACCCTCGAACTCCTGAAGAAACCAGCCTGGCACCCCTTAATCAGGTTGGAGAGCTATGCTGAGGAGCAATAAGTAAGCAGCCATCTCAACCATTTTGACCCCAAACTGATTCATCTCAACAAACTCCCATTGATGCAATCATTGAGTTTTTCAAGGTTCAACTTACTTAACAAACCTGGATTCCCACATCAGAGTCCAGCATCCACACATTCATTTGCAATGAGTATACACATCCATGATTTTCGGCCTATTAAAAAGCTCCTTTGGGGGTGATAATATCACCCATCACCTCCTTGGGCTAGAGCAGGGGCTTTTTGGCCAGAATAATCTAGACACTCTCTACTAAACTGATATGTCGAAAAGTCTTTCAATTCTTCCACCCTGCCTTTTCTTGGGATTAAGGCTAAGAAAGTGCTGTTCAGAAACTTATCAAAACTGAAGTCTTCTTGGAATTCGGCCAATAGATTCATAAAATCCTCTCTAGTAAAAGACCAATAACAATTTTAAAAAGTAATGGAAAACCCGTCAGGTCTAGGAGCTTTGTCACCTCCCATCTCCTTGATGACCTTTCATATCTCTTCTAAGAGTGGTATCTCCAACAGTCCCACTTTTCAGCCGAAAATTCTGTCAAACTCCACATCATCAAGGGTAGGGTCGGAGTTTGCAAACTCCATATATAATTTTGTGTAATAGCATGCAATTATCTCTGATTTAGTCCTCCTCTTCCACCATATAATCCCCAAATCGCAAATTCCCAATATGATTTATCTGATAATTTCTCTTTGCCTTTTGAATGAGCCACACATAAGGGCTCAGAAGCATAATCCAAAATGGGTGTTCTCAATAAGGTGATTTTTTAACTTAACGGTTCTTCCGTGGCGGCTCTCGTTTGGAAACTGGTTCTGCTTTGAGTAGAGGCATTCATTTTTGTCATTTTTGGACGTCATGATGCAAAACAAATTCTTGACAATTAACCATTGTGTCCATCATGGCATTAGGCATCCCAATCCTGAATAGATGTGTCTTAACTCTTATGTATTAAGGTGAGTGAAACGCCAATCCCCTTTTCTTTCCACGGCTTCATTAGGCTGGCTTTTAGTTTCTTCTGATCTCGATTTAGTATGGTCCATATGCGCAATTCTTAGCAGGGGCGGAGGTAGGATTCTCTTGCAGGGGCCCCGGAAAAAAAATTTGAGTACCAAGTTCATGGGTCATCACCTCTATTTGTATCCATTTATGAAAAAAAAATTTAATTTCAAAAGTTTAGGGGGGGGCTAGAGCCCCCGTCCTCCCCAGCTCCGCCCCTCTCCCAGGCTACACCCCTATGAACACTATAGGATTTTATTTTTTTTCAAAATTTCCCATCTGGAGCTATGGACCTTTAAGAGCTAGAGAGATTATTCTTTGGAGAGTCCATCCTTGAGTTCTTTGCTGGGGCATCTGAAAAGAACGAAATAGTAGTTTTTTTTTTAAAACATAAGATCTGGGAATGTTGGAGGTTTGCAGCCTTTATTTAGAGGCTTTTTATTGATTGGGCTCCTATTCTGAAGGAATTGAAGAGTACAAGGAGAGAGGACTTTGGTTGTATTGGGGAGGAGAGAATCTTCAGTGTTATCGAGCATTTTTTATGTATATTCTGTCCTTTGTTGGATATGATTTTCTCCTATATCTGTGCATATTTATCTTATTATTATTATTATTATTATTATTTTCTTTTGTTATTCTGTCTTTTGAGGGAAATGATTTTCTCATATATTTGAGCATATATATCATATCTTATATTAGTTCTTTTTTCCTTTTGTTATGGATCAAAGCAATGCTAAAAAAGATGGATTCATATTCAATGCCTCATGGTAGGGAAGACTTTCTATGCTTTTATAGGTTCCTAATTTCCCTTTTTGGACACTCTATGCTTGTTTGGTGATCGTATATTGGCTCTCTGCTTTCTTATTCAGGCTGAAGAGTTGAGGAAGTCCCTTTGTGAGAAGAATGTCCCAGCAAAGGTGTACATTGGAATGCGTTATTGGCATCCCTTCACTGAAGAAGCTATTGAGCAGGTACATGGCCGACTACAATTTTACTGATGAATATAACTTTAATTCATTAAAAATATATAACTAATGAATATTATTATAATTCATTAATTATATTCGGTCTGATCATTTTGGTGATCAACCTTTATCCATATGCTATTTGTCGAACCCCCAAGATTGATATTGATATAAGGGTTGGAGTTTGTGGGTGTAGTAACCTTCTTTTCCTTTTTTTTTGGCAGATTAAGAGGGATGGAATCACAAAACTTGTTGTGCTTCCTCTTTATCCGCAATTCTCAATATCAACTAGTGGTTCAAGCCTTCGGCTGTTGGAGAGCATATTCAGGTTATCAATGAGCACCTACTTCTACCACATTTTGATGCTTCAAAATTACACCTTAACTTCAATAATACCTGACAATATCTTCTATTGGATCCTTAGGGAGGATGAATATCTGGTTAACATGCAGCACACGGTTATACCTTCCTGGTACCAGCGCGAAGGATACATAAAGGCCATGGCAAATTTAATTGAAAAGGAGTTAGAAAAATTTGAGTACCCTAAGAAGGTATGACATTTTTGTGGTCCTGCTTGTTCAATGCATCCAAATCATCATTTTCTCACCGTAGTAATATCTTTTTCTAGTGTGTAGGTTATCATAACATGCTTAAAGTAGCCAATTAGACCTCACCATATGTGCACATATGTTTATTTATTTTTATTTTCCTAATTTTTTCAAACTGTTTATGTAGCAGCAGGACATATAAAATGACAATAATAGATGGATTTACAACTGGGCATTAGAATTACAATGATGGATGGATTTTATTGTCCTTTGCGTGTTTTCTAGAAGCAAAAGTAAAATTTATTTTATGCTTGAAACAAATATGTAGTGAATTAGACCTCACCATATGCGAACACCTGGAGACAGTTGAATTGCTTTGGGTTTATGTCATTACTACTATAGTGCTCATATAAATTAATTGTGCGACAAAGTATGTGGTTTCCTGTTGTTTGTAGTTGGATTTACATTTTGGATAATAAGAGTCTAATTTTTTAGCTTGTGAAGGTGATGCACCACCTAAAGTGGGATCTTGGATCCCCACAACCTACAATAGTTAACCAAAGGAGCAACATAATGAGTATTTTTTTCTTTTCATCACCATGCAGATTTTGAATGTAGCTTTGATACATTAGGTTTAGATATTGGAAGTTTCCCCTGTTAAGATTTAAGGCATACATTGAACAATTGAGTATTTCAGATCTGTTGCATTTTTCTTATAAGCAGATCTTATTTATTGTATAGACAAAGTGGCGAATCCTTACAAAAGGGGCCTACATAAAAACTAGCAAGTCCCAGATTTGCACGATTACATTATCAATTGTTAATGACAAAAGAGATCCAAACAGAAAAAAAAAAAAGTCTTTTTATCCTGGGAGTCCTTTGATAACAGAAGATCAAATATATAAAGGAAAACATATGCCCACTCATTGCTTGAACAGATTATATCGTTAAAGATTTGCTTGTTTTTTCCATCCATATGCACCGACAAATTGGTAAAGGAAACATACTCCAAAGAATCTTCAGCATCTTTCAAATCCTCCTTACGGCCATCTGGAAATGAGTTCCACGATTGTCCGTGGACGACCCATGCAACCTAAGAGATGCAAAGTGGTTCCAAATCTTTGGTGCGAACTCACAGTGCAAAAGTTAGTGGTCTACAGATTCATCCAGACTTCTGCTCATGAAGCCAAAATTCGGCAAAAACCATCATCTGCAGATAAGATGATCCACATTGAGGACCTATTCACATGAACACCACTTTAGAAGGAATAGAGGATCTCCATACAAAACTGGTGGGAGGTTGATCTGAAAGATCTAACTGAAGAAACTCCTTTAATATTCATTTCCAGACGAACAAGTCTATGCATCAATCTGACAAGCTCGGACCTGATGAAGAGACTGGATAGAGAGGTTCAACCACCCAGTCATTAGAGTTTCTCCTGAACCTTGGGGCCTACAGTCCTATCCTACCAAGTAATTCTCCACCATGGTGCCTCTTTCTGCAGCCATAACAGAGAGTTACTGGAAGGCAATTGTGAGAGGTGTCTCTCCACACCAAATGTCTCCCCAAAATTGAACTCTATCTTCCCGGCCCACTTGAATTTAATATCTTTCAAAAAAATTGTACGTATTTCGGAAATGCCCTTCCATACACTGACATCATAACTGCCTGAGACTTTGAGGGTCTCCCTTTCCATCTCCCATCCCATATTTGCCAACTATTGGAGATATCCACTGGCTGTCCACTTTTGCATCAAATCTCTAGATCCACTTCCCTAGAAAGCTCTATTAACGAACCTCAATGGATGCAAACCCAACCCTTTGGTGTCTGTTAGGCTACATACCTTTTTCCACTTCACCCTTACCATTTGGCAAAAAGTCCTTTCAATTTAATCGAACTTCGTGGCTATGCTACTGGAATATCCAACCAGGAAAGGAAATGAGTAGGAAGGTTTGCGTACTTTTTATTACCATAACCTCCATCCTTTTAGAGGTACCTTCCCTTCCATGCAGCCAGCCTCTCCCAAAACATTTCAGTATTGGGTGTCATAAGCTCTTGGATCAGTATCTAGCACCTAGAGGGAGACCCAAGTAAAAATTGGGAAAGCCCTTTTCTTGCATCCCAGAGCATCAGCTAATTCTGCTACATTCTCTACTCCCCTTACCACGTACACTTACACTCTTACAATATTAATTTGAAGCCCCTACACCGCTTCAAAACAACATAGAAGAAACCTTCCAATTCATTGCTCAATGTGGCATTTACCAGACCGTGACTGTTTAGATTTGTTGGAAATATGTTGTTTTTGTTCCTTGTCCAATATAAAGTCTAAACCCACATTTGTATGGTTCAGGTCGATGGCTGTTTGTTTCACGTCAGAAAATATTTGATGAGCAGGAAACAAAATATGGACTGTCGGTCCCAATAACATTTCCCCTCGATCTTTTGTGCACAACTAAATAAAGTTATTCCCTTTTTGCGCGAGTACTGCGGCAATAAGGGAGCATACTGTAAGAAAGAATTTTGGAGGGAGGGGGGGCATCTTAGTTTTCATTTCTGTAGGGAATTTTAGCGTAGGTTTTTGTATTTTCCTGATAAATTGGGTTTGGAATTAGATTAAGAAGGCTACTCAGTTTAGGTCATCAAATTCTTGGACGGGGCGTTTATTACTTTAGTTACCCAGTCAATGCGCTTAGAAATTTCATGTTATGTTCCCCATGTCAATGATCTTTGAATACTGTGTTTAGATTCCTTATTAGAATTTGTTTCATCATATTCAATTGGTCTTTCATTGTTTATGCGAGTTTTTAGTGTACATGTCAAATTGGATGTAGCATTTTCATAAACTGCAGTTCCTAGGTTCTCTTCTTTAGAGAGAAACATGGGTAAGTCTATTCAATATGAAGTATATTAAATAATTTCTTCTTGAAACACAAACACATGAATTCAACCAAGAAATTTCATATTATGCTCCATGTGCATTGCTCATAGTCTTGAGCCCCCAAATACTTGGGATAAGAGCCATAAGGCACAAAGAAGCTGTTGAGTCAAAATGTATTCTTTTACACTGTACATTATAATTCTTTACCATTTCATGATAGAGGCAATAGATTTTGTTAGCACTAGTATTCTTTTATCTCCTTTTCAATTATTGTGTTCCATCATTGCATCTCTTTCTTGTTCCTCAAGAAGCTTCTCTTTATTTTTCATCTCAATAATTCCTAGCATCGACTGGTAACTGGTCACATCATCCTATTTTCATGTTGTTTATTAATAAACTTAATTGAGGAAGTGGATTGTAGGTGATGATATTTTTTAGTGCTCATGGAGTGCCACTTGCATACGTTGAAGAAGCTGGTGATCCGTACAAAGCAGAGATGGAGGAGTGTGTGGATTTGATAATGGAAGAACTAGAAAAGCAAAGAATAACTAATGCATATACTCTTGCTTATCAGGTAATTTGCCTTATTTCTTCTGTCTGTTTTCATTTATTTGTACCTTGGTCTACAGTAGTTCATTGAAAGTATTAACTCATATGCATGATTATAAAAATTAAAAAGAGTGCAGAATTGGGTTTGTGGAGAAAAGCGGAATATACTTGTGTATCTTATTGACATTAATTACAACATAAGGATAAAGCTGAAAAAGACCCTTTGCTACAAACTAATGATTAATATACCAGAACTTAATATTGCTATCAAAGTTACTCCTGTGACTGAAAAATGTGATACCATACAGCATAGAAATACGACTACAGCATGATATAATACAACAATCCCCATATGTTAAAGCATGCACTCCAACTGGCATAAGAGTAGGTAAAGATATGAAAGATGTAAAAGATGGTCGGGCCAGGTCAGGCAGGGCTTTATATATAGGGTGTTGGCCAAGCTTGATCCTCATGTCAGTGGGCTTAGAAATTTTGGGCCCAACTGGTCCTGCAGGCTTTAAAAGTGAAAAGATCCCTCAATTTGTGGACCTAGGAGGGCCGACCCAGGCCAGGTACCCCCATTGCAAGGCCGGATTGATAGCCCTACTTAGTAACCAATTTTGGTCCTCATATCTTGTGGAGCATCCTCCCACTGGCATAAGAGTAGGTAAAGATGTGAAAGTACTCAGACAACAAAAGACTTCTTCTCAAAAGGCTCTAAGATTTTAAAGATTCTTGCGTATAAACTCCAAATCTTGGCACTCTTGAGGTGTATGTATAAATTGAGTGATCATTCCAAGTGCAGAAGCTAAACTAAGTGTTGGGTTCATATGGTGGATCAACTTAGCAATCTCTGTAAGTAACAAACCATGCATCAACATTAATTTCATGGTTGCTCTCCAAAGAATGCCGATAGCGCTTGACTAACTGATTAGAAGAAACATACATATTTGATATTTCCTTTGGAAGATGAAAAGTAAGTTTGTGGAGTAAGGGCTTCGATATCTAGGAAGTAATTTGAAATTTTCACTTCTTGCATCATATCAAATATCCTGCAAAGATGAATCTCAAGTTTTAAATAACTTCTCCTGCCACATTTGGAAATCACATCATATTACATACTATCCGGGGTGCTCAATGCTTCAATATACCAAGTTTCAGTCAAACGACTAAACTTTGACTATTGACCAGAATCTTGTTTTCCAACAGTCGGAAAATCGAGCCAAGAAATCCTACTGTGAAACTACCTTGCAACCATCCAATTGACTACCTATTTCAGATGCTGGATGGAAAATTGTAGATCTTCCCACAGGTGGAATTTCGGCCAATTAGGCAGCTGAATGTGAAGAATTGCTTGATCAGCCATTTGTAGGTTTTGCATCTGGTTTATCGAGTGCTCCTGCAATCTTCGATTGCCTCTCTTTTTCCATTAAAACCCTCACTCTGATGATGGTGATCTTGTTTTAACTTTTGGAAATAGGATTTGCATTAGGCTTGACTGCTCTTCTTAATAAAAACAAGTCATCATGTTTCTCATCTTGCAAGTGTGTATGTCTGAATGCTAACTTTCTTCAAGCATATATTAGCCTTATATTCCTTTTCTTGTTATTTTTGTTGCCCGTTTTATTCTTGGTTAATTTCGTAGTCTTGGTTGAATGTTCATACAGAGCAGAGTTGGACCTGTGGAATGGTTGAAACCCTATACAGATGAGACAATCATTGAGCTTGGACAAAAAGGAGTAAAAAGCCTTCTTGCTGTACCTATTAGGTATTTAATACTTTGCTGTGTCTTTCTCATGATGTTCTCGGGTGTTTTTACATGGGGAAGGTGTAATGACCTTTGATTTTAGCTGTCTTTACTCTTTATACATTTTCATCAATAATTTGCATTTTTTTTGGGTTATTCAACCTGAACTTTTGTGTTGTCACACTTTTGGTACTTGATTCACAGCTTTGTCAGTGAGCACATTGAAACTCTAGAAGAAATCGACGTGGAGTACAAAGAGTTGGCTTTAGAATCTGGTATTGAGAAATGGGGCCGTGTTCCTGCCCTAGGGTGCGAGCCCACCTTCATTGCAGATTTGGCAGATGCCGTGATTGAAAGTCTCCCATACGTTGGAGCAATGGCAGTCTCAAATCTGGAAGCTCGCCAGGTAACCATCATACAATCTCCATCTGAATCATGGAGCTGCATGAAATACCATAATAAATCAAGGTGGTCGTTATAGCTGTGGTGTTGTGTATGATGTGATTCTACATGTGGTAGCAAAGCCTGTTGCATTGACTGTGGAAATGTCTTGAGCAATCAAGCAGTAATTTAGAGGGTTGCGGAGGGTGCGTTATTTTGGAAAATCGGCCTTCCCTTTTCCCCTTAAAACAATCCGTAAAAATACGCACTGAATGAACAACCATACTTGTAGTTTGCCAAAAGATTTCCCTTATTCAGAGACCTAGGAATTTACATCATGACATAAGATAAGAAGTGATTTCATTTTTTTTACATGGTTTAGTTTTAACATGTATGATTTCAATAATTACTTAATTGTCATTAATTGCATTGCAGACATATGCTACTTTAACCTTATTATGTTCAGCTCAAGGTAAATCTTATACTTAGTTACCTAAGTTTCTTAATTTTTAAACATTATAATTTAAATATTTTTTTTAACTCTAATAGTTTTATTTAAAAATTATAAACATATATATATATATATATATATCAATGCGTTTAGGCTTGGAAGGGGAGGTGCTGTTTTTTTGGGTTTCCCACCATCATTTCACATGGTGGGGACTTTTTACCATAGTATAGAAAATGATCCAAAGGATATAAAAGTAAGAAGCTATAGTTATCTCTTATCTTCTTATCTTGGCTGGATTTCATACTTAATTCATCAGGTAATGCAACCAAATATAATTAAGCAAAATTTACCTTTATGTTTTATAATTTGGACACCATTTGCTTAATGATGCCATTTTGTACGCATAAATAAGGTTCAGAATTGATGGCCATGAGAAGGTAGTTAAGATTGATGACCATGAGATACCTCAAAATGCCTAATCTGATATCTCAGCTCACTTATTTGCAAGGATTGAAAGATTAAGGAGGATGTTGCTCATAGAATTAGGTTTCGGTGGCTAAAGTGGAGATTTGTTTATGGAGTACTACGTGACTAACACATTCCAATCAAACTAACTAGAAAAATTTATAAGACGGTGATAAGACCAGCAATGCTTATGGAGCAGAATGTTGGGCGACAAAGAAGCAACATATTCATAGAATTAGTGTAGCCAAGATAAGGATGTAGAGATGAAAGAATGGAAAGACTAGGAAAGATGAGATCATAAATAAGTGATTTCAAGAGAATCTGGGAGTAGTTCTAATAGGTGATAAAATAAGGGAGAGTCAAGTGAGATGGTTTGCACAATGACAATGAGTAAATTTGTGTAGATTGAAGGCTTGAAAGAGTGAAGGGAGGGCCAAAATGGCATGGATGGAGATAGTGCAGAAAGGTTTGGTAGCACACTTTAAATGATTCGTGGCTTTTAATAAAGTGGAATGGCGAGACAAGGCATTGATGATGGTGATGCTGTTGTTGAAATAAGGTTCGGGATATCATCTGGTTTCTTTTCCTTATTTTGTTACTCTTTGTATATTATAATCATGTAGTACTGCTATATCTATTTGTATGCTATCTTTATTAAAAATTTAAATGAGGCGGGGGAGAGAGCTTTTGCTTGAAGGATTGCACATCTTCTGGTATTTTTGTTGGTTTTTCTAATATTGGAGGGTGATTAAAGTGAAATTTTTGTTGATCTCCATGAATTAGGAAATCAGATGTCCTTAAAGACGAGTAAATATCGATGTATAGTAGTAGAGGCATTAGTAGCTGTCTTGACATTTTAACATCATAGTCATGGCAGTGCCAATGAAGTTTCTGACTCTCATTGGCCAATGAAGAAGAGAGGGAGGGGAAAGAGGGATGATCCTGCCTCCTGGATTAATCTTATCTAATCATGTATGAGTTCATGTGGAATGCTAACAAAAGAATAATTGGTGTTGTAGCGTTCGTGGACACGAGATGTTGGAAAAGTTGATATGCTGAAGTCTATGGTTAATACTAATAAATTGAACTATATATTTTCTTTCTTGTATATAGTAAGTTTAGGAACAATTTAATAAAGAAAATATATGGACAAGTGGCTAAGTCCTCCTTGGTCCCTCCTCGTGTAATAAATTGCAGTCCTGAATTGGCTTGTCTTAAGACTCTTAACTACCCAAATAAAATAAATAAGTTTTACATTGAATAAGTTATTTCCACACAAGATAAAAATTTCAGGGTTTGTACCTCACCAACAAATTATTTGCTAAATTTGTTTAATTTATTTCTCTCGGCATACGATGCTTGCCTTTTGTATCCATATATAGCATGATTTGGAGGTTATTGGTTTCTGGTGCAGTCTCTTGTTCCCCTTGGTAGTGTGGAAGAGCTATTGGCAACGTATGATTCACAACGTAGAGGGCTACCAGCCCCCGTGACAGTGTGGGAATGGGGTTGGACAAAAAGTGCTGAAACTTGGAATGGTAGAGCGGCCATGCTGGCGGTGCTAGTTTTATTGATCTTGGAAGTGACCACTGGGAAAGGGTTTTTGCATCAGTGGGGCATATTGCCATTGTTCCACTGAACTAAGTCTCTGCAACCCTCTTCCTATCCTAAAGGCAGTCTGTAAGACTTCTTCCATTTTATGTTGCTACCTTCTCATGCTGATACACTATTAGCATTGCTTCATGCATTGCTTCTATTTGGAGGCTACCACTACATACTGCATATAGTTTCTCACATAATCCATTTTACGGGTTAAATGATACTCGTACTCGTATAATTTACTTGAATCCAGATTCTCTTCTGTATTTTTGTCTTGGCCTTGTTGGTTTTGGAAATTACTTCTTATTTTACTATCTTTTGTCATTTTTTTCTCTTATAGTTAAATCATTGACTAAAAAACTAGTTTTGGAGATGACCACCATAATGTGTACGAAGAATATGGTTACTGTACATGATGTCCAAATTTATAATTCATTATTGTGCTAGTCTTCTCTAAATTTTGTACAATTTTCTCTCTACTACTTGGTGATGCTCATGGACATTAGAATTTTGAACTGTCAGCAGGATTTGTAATTCTACTATAAAACAATTTTTTTTTCGTTTTAAGAAATTCTCCTCTGCGAATGGGAGGGGATTTTTGCAGGACCTTTGCTAGATTATTAATAATAGTATCAACTAGAACAAGATGATTTTTCTGAATTAATGCATTATATACTCTTGATCTGGAGATTTTGAAGTTGAAGAGATTTGCATGGTTCAAGGCCATCAACTAGTGCTCTAATCCTGGCAACAAAATTGGAGCAATCTTTACAGCATTTAGCAAAAGCACCCCTAACCCTACTGCATTTATCATGTAAACTGTTGCACCTCTGCAGCACCCAGGGAGGCTCCATCCACATTAAGCTTGACAAAACAGTTGCTAGCTTTTATACATTAAGAAATGGAACTCTTTTACATTTCGTTTTGATCACCTTTATTTGGAGAGCATCTATGTCAAATTACGAATTACAATGAAACAGGAAAATGCTATGGAGACTAGTCACGCGAGTTGACTTGGGTGCAATTGAACTCAGAG
Organism: Tetracentron sinense; assembly: GCA_015143295.1. NCBI lineage: Eukaryota > Viridiplantae > Streptophyta > Magnoliopsida > Trochodendrales > Trochodendraceae > Tetracentron > Tetracentron sinense. Next base: position 1,695,937 of record CM026556.1, read on the forward strand.
TGAGTTCAATTGCGGTTGGCTGGCTGGCTGTGATCCGATCTTGTTTTTTGGGAACAAGTCACGCAGACTTGTGGGTGCAATTGAAATCAGAGTGAGTTAAATTGTGGTTGGCTGGCTGTGGTCCGATCTCATTTTTTGGGAACAAGTCATGCAGTGAGGCCACAACCTCGGTTAGTATCTGTTCGTGGTTAGTGGGTTAATGCCTAAAATTGTAAGCTTGGCTGAGAGATGGTGGATATAACAACCATCACAACCCCATATCCTTTGGGGAGCACACTACCATTGGGACCCTGGATTGAATTCCGAAGAGTTCAATTGCACCCACAACGAATCATGTGTCCCTTTAACTGTAATTAAGAAACTTTAACCCTTAGGGTTAATATCTCTAACATTGGTTTTTAGAATAAATTTGTTTTTGAGGACCAAGTTTGTGGGCCATCTCACCCATAGGGTTAATATCTCTAATAATGGTTTTTAGAATAAATTTTTTTTTGAGGACCAAGTTTGTGAGCCATCTCACCCATAGGGTTAATATCTCTAATATTGGTTTTTAGAATAATTCTTTTTTTGAGGACCAAGTTTGTGAGTCATCTCACCCATACGTCTCCTACATATATCCTATTGGTATTGCTTCTTTTTTAGAAGCAATTGCTGCTTGCTATGCCTTGTTAAATAATTAAATAATATAGTATAAAAGATTTTTTTCAAAAGTTCAACTCCCTTGCTTCATCTCTAAATAACATAAGTGTTTTTCACAGGTTCAGGGACAGCTCCCCCTCATAATCCCTTTCTTGTGATGATATTTAATATTTGATGTATTGGCAGCGGTTGGTAAAGGTGATATTTATTATGAGCCGGAACTCTGCTTCAAACACCATGAGAATAGCTCTCATTTTTGTTTTGATGTAAAACAACAGAAAACAAAAGAAATTCATGGAAAATGTTATTTTTTGCGTGTATTTTCTGTAAGACAATTGACGTTTTCGATGAATTTCATTTGTTTTCCCCTATTTTACATCAAAACAAACAGATCATTAGTGTAAAATCCAATGAAGGAAAACCATCTCTATCAAGATGACAAAAACAATCTCTCTGCACTACCCAATAGGATCAAATATCAATTGTAATGCAGTAACAATCAATCTTGTAATTATGAAGAGATATAGTGACAATTTTATAAAGAGAGAGATTTCTCTCCATAATTACAAAATTACCATCTGTTTTCCACTAAAAAGAGAGATCAGCCGAAGGCTTTTGAAGCACCTCACATTTATACACCAACTGTAGAGTCCTGTAGAATCCAGATCCTATCCACTCACAACGCCCCTTTAATTACCCGTTTAATTATTGTTTAAAGATTTTAACTTTTAAGATTAGCTTTTTTTAAATCAAGGTTGCATTATTGAACCTTAAGGGTTAGTGAATCTTAATCAAGGTTAAAAGGGACATGCTGACATGTGTGTGCGATTTAACTCTCCAAGTTCAATTGCACTTGACTGTGATCCCATCTCCCAAGTGTAATAACTAGAATGGTATAAATAACAATTGGCAAAGCTCGTCAAACCCAAAATACAAAAAAGTAATAGCTATAATAGTATAAAATGATAATAGGCAAAGCTATTACAGTTATTACAATTACAACATTTTTATTTTTGGTTTCTGAGAAAGCCGATTTGTTGTTAGAATGGAGAAACAGTAGTCATAAATGTGTTGAACAGAATTTAACTAAAAACTTCATTTCTTGAATGAAATTTAGGCTTTGATTTCTGGGTTGCTAGTGATTACAAAGCCTAGTCAAGTTGCTTGTATGCTGTCAATGTTCTGTTTGGTGAGAGATTGAAGTGGGGCTATACTTTCTATTAACTAGTTATGTTGAGTATCAATTTTTTTGTTTTGGCTCTCTGTAGCACAAGGAAACCCAAAGAGAAACTTCCCTAAGAAAACACAATCGACCCCAGCCATTTCTTTCTATCAACAAAGATCAGATTAAAGCTCAAGTCTAAACACCCTAGAGCTGAGCCTGGCGCAGGCAGGCCCAATTCGGGCAATAAACTTGAGGCTCTAGCTTGGGCCGAAAGGTGCTTAAATCTGATCTTGGCTTGCCTAATATAGGCATAATGATCCATCCAGCACAAGTTAGTGCCGAGAGCGTATACGCCCATTAAGCATATTGACCACCATAGCTCCGGACAGCAAGTTCAACACTTCTCACCATACACAGGCTGGTCTCTGCCATGGTCAATCTGAGCAGTAGACTAGCCATCTCAAGAATAAAGAACCATTCATATCCCCGAACATGGGATACTATATCCAGATTTACATCAGCAAGAAGAGGCTCTTGCTCTGCAATTAGATGCTATGAAGCTAATTCATTTGCTGATCCATGTAATCTTCAAGGAGTGCTGCTTAGGTCTCACCTCCATTACCTGCAGAAGTTCAACATATGCCTGCAGAAATTCAAACCATATTAGCATATTTCAGGCATATACCATTATCCTATTCCCTAAATCTAAGTGTGAGTGAAATCTGAGATAACAAAGGCATCAACGATTCACCATGAGTTTATAAAATACGCTGAGTCTGGATCTGTTGTGGAATGTTTCGCCACATTTTTGCATGGAACTCACCAGACTGCACCACATACCTATAACGAGTATTTTGGGAAAACACCAAATTAAACTAATTAGACAAAAAAAACCCTTGATTGTTTTCCCAAAATACCCCCCATGAAATAAGCTGGGGTTTTTTTTTTTTTTGATTGGCATAATTTTTATGGGTAAATAAGCTGGGCTTATTTATTTTCCCAAACTCATGATACTTTAATAAGTTAAATATGGATGGGCTAATTTCTTCCATGTTTAGAAGCTGTTCACAGCATATGTGGCAGGTGTATTTTTTTTTATCAGTAAATAAGCTTTAATAGATAAGAAAAAGAAAAAAAATTCAAATTTGAATTTCTCGCTCTCTTTTTCATTCAATCTACATTTGCTACATATGGGCAATTGTTATTGAATTCAAGAGCTGTGATCCTATCTGGAAAAAATATATATGCACTGCATCAGCTAAATCATAACAAAGCACAAAACATAAGGAACAAGACATCTGCGATTTTGTTGAACAAATAAGAACTAATGGTTCTTTAAGTATGTGGTGATAATTCAAGCATGAGACAACAAAAATCCACAAATAACTTCTTATATAGTAGCATGCGTTTGTGTCAGTAATTTGTCTTCTTGAGGGTTTTGTCCAAATGATCATTCCAAGCACATAAGGTTTCATGGTATTTCCAGTTACAGATACAAGAAGAAAGGATTGTTTTATCACTGATTTAAAAGCCTCACGAGAAAAACTTTCCATTGTGAAGCTCTGGACAGTGAATCCAGGAACAGGAAGGGAAATCAATAGATTAGAGGACTCGAGAGAATACATAGAAGAAATCTGTGGAAAAACAACGAAACAAAATAGGGATGCATGGAGGTCTAAATGACAACTCCTCCTGTTATCCAAAATATATATATATATATATATATAACTGATGAGTACAGCAGTAACCAAAGCCCAGACAGAGGAATTGTGTAACAATTAAAATGTGTGGAATTCTCCTCCTCTGCGTGATTTCTTTCCAGCACCTCTAGCGTCTCGGCCAGCGCCGGTAAGTTTTCTCTTTCTTGCTCTCCTCTCTCGCTGGTTCTCTCTCTCTTTGTGCAGCTCCACTACCCCTGGCCACCACCGGCAGCTCCACCACTTGGTGCTCTCTAGCCCTAGCAACATCGCCACTTCAACCACCTCAGCGGCTCCCCCACTCCACGACTGGGTTACCGGTAACCCCTCTCTCATTCTATGTTCTATTTTCCTGACTGGAGGAATTTGGGGGTCTTGTTAATTTCATTTCATGTCTTCTGGAATGAGATTTCTGAATCTTTTATTTGAATTCTAGGGTTTTCGAGGGATTTCAGACTTCAGTCCCAAACTGCTCAAAAGGGTTTTGTGAGTGACCGTTTGGATTGAATCTAGCTTTTCTCTGCATCAGATTACTGGTGTGGGATAGGTTTTACTGAGATTCTGAAGGTGTTCTTGTATGTTTGATATCTGGCATCAGATTACTTGTATGTTTGATATCTGGCAAGTTCTGAATTGTTCAAATTAAAAAAAAAAAAATGTACCTAGATACTAAGGTTACATGAATTAACCTTAAGAGTGAGTGACTCTTAACCATCATGGTTAGTGAATCTCAACTACATGTAATATTTTCTTAACCATCATGGTTGATTTTGTAAATCAACCCATAATAAGTCCATCCTTAGTGGGGACGTTTTTAAAGTCAATGGTCAAAGGCTTAAGTCATTCTTAGAGTTGATGGATAGGGATGTAGAGGAGATCCTCTTACAAGACCCGATTTATATTGATTAATTGTTTATGTTCTACGTCGGGCTAACGATGTTAAACTTAGCACTACTGGAGGCATCCCTGTTTTGCAGATTATTGTATTATTTTGCAGGATGACCACATTCGTATTGTCAGCTTGCATACACCTCTCTGGTAAGAAATTTCAATATGCATTGCTCATTTATTATTTGCATAACATTGAGGACAATGTTAGGTTTAGGTTTGGGGTTGTAGGCTTACCTTTTTCTAGACCAAAAATTCATTGTTTTATGTTCAAACATAAAAAAAAAACAAAAAATGCTTGTATTTTTCAAGATCATTATTCATACATGAAAGGCACTTGGTAAAAAAGCAAAAACCAGTCACAACTGCCAAGTGTTTGAACATGAGCCCTTTTTAGTATCTCTCCTTTAACGGATCTTAAAGTAGTTGCACTTTGAAAATTTCACTACACATCTGACTAGTTATCTAGAGTTTAGGTCAAATAAAATGAATGTTGACCCTTTTGACTACCTAGAGTGTCAAGAAAGACTGGATTTAATGAACTATGACTTTCTTGTTCATTAGGAAATTAAAAAAAAAATAGATATGGGTTATACATACGTTTTAGAAAGCAACCAATGAATTAGAGTGAGTACTTCGAAAATGGCTACCTATTTCCTTTGTTTATAATTGTGTGAAAAATAACTCTTGGATACTTGACAAAGCTTTGTACCAAGTAACCTGGCCTCTTGCCTCAATAAGCATTGAATGTTTGCGTCAAACAGTGGAAGTTTGAAATAGATAACAGCCTATGTGTGACTAGTTTAAGTTTGGAGCCTATTTGACTTGACTTAATAAGTCCTTAGGAGTGTCTTGACACCTAGTGCCCTGAAGCCTTCTAGTTTGAGAGTCATTGGCCTAACACTCGTTGCACAAGTTATCTAGAATGCTTGATGGACTTAGGCGTTGTACAGTCCGCACTTATCTTTGAAAAAAATTGTTGAGATATATAAAAAAAGTTTTCCCAAAGAAACTAAATTATTTTATGAATAGTGTCAAAAAGTCGTCGTGAAAATGCAAGAACGCTAGAATATCACAGATAAAACCCCTTAGAGGTATTAAATTGAACATCTACACATATCACTAACTCAAACAGGATGCTTAGTTTGGAGTTAGGTTTTTAGGTCAATTTAACCATTCTTGGTGGCCAGGACCTAAACTCTGCTTTAGGAGACCGACCTTCGAAGTCACTGGTCACATAATCACATGCACTCAAGGTTTAATATATTTTAGAATTTTTCTAAGGGAGAGTTAGTGACTTGGACTTTGTTCATAATTTTTAGAACTATTGACTGATAAATCACAAATAAACAGTGCTTGAAAAATGTTTAAGTAAGATCTTGATCCATATGTAGTATTTTTGAATTGTGTGGGTAAGCTAGCACTCACGAGACAACACTCGTCCACTAGAGGTAAACTAGGGTTTTAACGGCTTGTTGCACATGCTAGATTATAAATCAATTGGAACTGATGTACGGACATGTGTTCCACCTATTACTCATACACAATCCTATTGATGGTTACAAGAATTAGCTAAAAGTAAGAGAATTGAATAGATACATTCATATAAGAGTTGGTATGTACACAATGTTTACCTCAAACCATGACAAATATCTTCGGTTGTATTTCTAGAGAAGCACAACATATGGGTAAGCTACTGAGGTCCCTACGTAGCTTTATGATCGCTCCTAACTTAATGTTGAAATACCGGAGAATGGTCTCACATGACCTATTGACAACGTGAGCTAATAACCCGCAATCTCATGTTGTATTGTGACCAATTATATGCAAAAAAGTCACCATTTGTTTTTCAATAGACACATTGCGTTGGACGTAGCACATTCTTATTCTTGAGGACCTCACAAAGCCTATAAAAAGCTCGTGGGTTCATACGTATTTGATCAATGCAATGAGAATCACAGTCATGTATTATACTATTTATGTAGTCATCTCTTTCATTTTCTCTATTGATACGAGACTCCTCATGTATATTATACATAGAGTCCACTATTAATATAATTGTAAAACTTGCAACAATAACTGTAGAAGCATTACAAGTAATGATTTGAAAGATAACTCCCTTATCGAAGTTGTAATTTTCATCCATCTACAATTATTTCAAAAAATGCGTAAGTTACATAGTTTATTCTTAATCACTTTTGTCAATTCTTAAGAACAAAATAAATCAATAAATGAAAGCACGATTCTACTACTCATAATTCCTAAAGTCTAGCAAAACAAAGTATACATGTGTATTTAACATTATGTATTAGAAAGCATTCAAAGGTACTTAGTTGTGTAAATCAGTATATGAGATGTAAAGAAGCAACGCCTTGTCCAACCTTGAAACTAAATAACAAATAATCTCTTTACCATTGAACATGTAGAAAAGATAACATGGTATTCCTAATTTTTCATAAAAATGATGAATAGAAGGGTGAGATTTTCATATTGAGCTTGCATAACTTGTAATTTCGAACGTATGCAAAACTATACTTAAGAAAAATCAAGGAATGCTCCTTAACCGTTTGAGTTGGTTGTGATTGAAGAGAATTAAAGATAAATACATCATATTACACTATGTTAGAATAATACGAGTGTGATGTCTGTTAGATACCTTTTCAACAATTTTAACTGTTCTTGTTTCGATAAAAGATTTCAAGAGATTCTCTCACAAATTATCAACCCATGCGCGGTTCTTTCTTCATTCAATCGACCAAAAGCAAAACTCTCTTTTGTATAGTTTTAGTATTTAAATGAAAGCATCATTTGTAATTAAATTTTTTGTCCCAAATTTGCATCATTTTAGATAGATTAAAGAAAATCTTGTCAGCTAGATGACTGGAGTGTTTATAGAGTGTTATGCGGCTGAAGCACCATGGTAGAACTAAAATTTTATTATTATTATAGAGATAAGTACGGATTAGTCACCCTAAATCAAAAATATCACCTAAAAGGATATGGTTTGAAAAGTTTTACCAAATAGGGTATGTACTCCAATACTACCCTTATTCGTGTTTGGGTTTTATATGCATAGCTAAGGGGTTAATATGTCAAAAGCATACCCTATTAGATAATAAAAATACAAAGTATGCCTTTTTTGATAAATATGTTAAAAGCATGCCTTTTTAGGTAATAAAAATGCAAAGCATGACCTTTTAGGTGAATCGCCCATTATTATAAGACAACAATAATAATAACTATGTTTTATGAAGCCAAATATTTAGCTAGTAATAAGCAATATGTTAATAAAATTAACGTAGTCAGGGTGTGTAAATTGAGATAAATGAACATAGATATAGGAAAAGATAATGCTATAATAAACGCATTCCAGATAATTTGGGAGCGGCTCTAGTATGTGATAAAATGAGAAAGATTTAGTGTAACGACCCAAAATCCCACCTTGACCAAAATGGGACATTTGGCTGTCACATTCTTAAACCTACTTAAATCTCATGACATACAAAGCATACTAACACGAGTCACCAAAAATGAGAATAATAAAATTCGATATATAAACTCAAACCATCCTGTACAAATATAATTTGTCCAACATAACCCACCATAATCGGAATAGTCTAAAACCACTAACAAAAGTAAGACAGTCTAAGCAACATCCTGAAACACATAAGTCTATTAGAATCCCTATTAGAATCTCTTTCAAAATGTAAAACAAGGCCTAATAATGTGACCACCTAACTAACTCTTGAGCTTCCTCAACCGGAGGCTCACCTTCTTCTCCTGCTTCGATGTATAAATCGTCAAACCACGACTCAACAATCAACTCGATCTAAACTTGATGACAATAACAGGTCGACTGAACATTGAAAACGCTCAGCGGATATCCAGTCTAACTAACAATAGAAATAACTTATGTTCATAACTAATATCGGATTCATGCGACAGTTATAAAATTAATAACAGGTTCATATGACATTTGTATAATTCATGACAGGTTCATATGACATAATCAATAAAAGTTTCATAAGACATTTACATAATCTATGACAAGTTCATATGACATAATCAATGACAGGTTCATATGACATTTACATAATCAATATCTCAATTCAATGCGTAATCCTATCATCAGAGTGCGAAAGAACATGTAGACATATCATATCATATTTTATTGTCCTCCTAATTCAATGTTCATGATTCATGACTCAGTACTTGTAAGTGACTGACATGTCGCTCAAAAATAGATACAGACCATGCTCATGCAATAACGTAGTTGACATGCCGCTCGGAATGGATACGGTCCATGTCAATGCAATAACATAACTGACATGCCGTTTAGAATAGATACAGACCTTGCCCATTCAATAACTTAATTGACATACCGCTCGGAATGAATACAAACCATGCCCATACAATAACTTAACTGACATGCCGCTTAGAATGGATACGAACCATGCCCATACAATAACTTAACTGACATGTCGCTCGGAATAGATACGGACCATGTTCATTCAATTACTTAACTGACATGCTGCTCGGAATAGACACGAACCATGCCCATACATTAACTTAACTGACATGCCGCTCGAAATGATACGGACCATGCTCATACAATAACTTAACTGACATGCCGCTCGGAATGGAAACAGACTATGCCCATTCAATTACTTAACTGACATGCCGCTTGGAATGGATACGGACCCATTCAATTACTTGACTGACATGCCGCTCGGAATGGATACAGACCATGCCCATTCAATTACTTAATTGACATGCCGCTCGAAATGGATTCGGACTATGCTCATACATTCCTACCCATGTATGATGATTTTTACCAACTTATCAGTACTTTACCAGCTTACCAATTCTTTCTCAGTTTATCAGTTCTTTTCCCAGCTTAACTCCAGACTTTACCAGTGTGTGTCCTTGTGAGACTCCTTACTTAACACACATGTGAATTTGTGCAATAATGTCGTAGTTAACATTCGAATCGGTCATCCCTTAGATATCGATCTTTCGCCAAAAAACTTCGCCAGGGTATATCTACCTGGTTAGAGAATTCCCAACCTAGAAGACTTCTTCTAAGTTTTGGCCTACCCAAATGTCAATCACCATATAATATAGATAAGACATAATTTATCACGACAATATTAAATATTGGTTTAACAAAATCTCATGAGTTCAATAATACCAATTTAAACATTTAACATTTTCAAGTCATCATGAGAACCATCAATATTTTCTTAACCTAATTTCATAATTTCCAAAACACTATTTTAGTGTTTTGTATTTCTAAGCATCTAAATCAACACATTTAATCCATTATTTATGTGTAAATTGCTCTTCCTCCATTTTTCACACACCATCATCCATTCTCATCCATCCATAAACCATAATTATGTCATCAAACTCATCCATCATCATTTTCATTTACCAATTAACATAAACAATATTAAACATTAAGCTCCAACATCAATTCCCCTTATCATGTTTAGCAAAAATCCTTAAATATATGCAATAGTCTATTTCAAGTTCAAGTATAGAGATCTACTCATATTTATGTTAGACATTCAATAATCTTGCCTCAATAGTATTAAATCATGCAATAGAATATAATAGAGTTAAGTTAGAAGAGATAGCGATTATTCATACCCATTAAAGCTTTTAGCACATGCAAAAACCCTATTTTATGAGTAAAATCATCAATTCATGCTTACTATCTAACAATCTTTGCATAAACATGTAATACATTTAATAATTCACAAACATTCTTATTTAAACATGCACAACATCTTAAGAGAGTTTGATTAGAAAAGATATCGACCTTTAGGATCGTTTCCTTCGATCGAAATTGCTTGAGAATGCTCCTTAAGGCTTTGAGAATGATCTCTAAGCCAAACTTCTTCTCCAAGCAAGATTCTCATACCTCAAGCAAAAACCCTCTTAAAACCATAGGTTTTCTCTATTTTTTTTTCTCTCAAATTAGGTTTAGAAACTCTTAGACTTCAAAACCTTCAAATTAGAATTGGTATTTATACTCTAGGGGTTCAAAACCCCAATTTCTGTAAGTATTTAAAAAAAATCATGTGTGCGACGTGCGATCGATCCTGACTTTACTACGATCGATCGCAACCTACTGCCTTTGGTGCGATCGATCGTAATATATGAGCGATCGATCGCAACTAGCACAGTTTCTATTTTCTTAATAGCAACAGTATCAGTACCCTTTCATCTTCAGCATCAGCTCATCAATATAAATATTTTTCTTTAAAATAAGAAAGTACCCCCCATTTATATTCAATAAAAAATATTAGAAAATCTAATTTCTAATAAATCAAAATCTCATTTTCCAGTTTTAGGCTAAACACTAAAAATCTCATGGTTGTAAAATTTTTGATAGTCGACTAAACCATTCTATACAGAATAATAAAATCTCATAAAATTAAATATGTTTATTTAATCAATAAACAACTATTTCTAGGAGAAGTCATATCCAAGTTCGATAATTTATGTTTTTGCTAAAACCACACCTCTTCTAGAATTTCTGACATGAATATAAAATTTTTCGAAGCACTATTTTTAATTCAAACTTGATTTTGATCTAATCAAAATCTTTCCCAATGGTCATCTTATGATCATATTAAATTATGGTGTGAGGAAACATACTTATAAAACTTCTCAAGCGTAAAGTTTTCTGTCGATTCACACGAACCTTCTTTGAATCTCCAAAGCTTTATTCCAATGGAAGTTAATGGTCCTTCCGATCAATGCTCTTTAATATTTTATTCTTTTCTTTGATTCAAGAACATTTCTTGATCAATCTCTTCTATTAAAACTCTATGATCTTTTATTTTTTTTCTTGAATGTAAGATTCTTTCTTGAATACAAGATCTTTTCATGAAGATTGGTTATATTATTATTCAAGATTAATTATGATATTATCCAAGATCAAAACAAAAATCAAGAGACGAAAGAAGAAAAGAAAAAGTGGTTTGAACAATTCTTGATCATCAAAAATTTGTTCTTAATCTTCTTCAAGATCAAAAACCAACCAAAGAAAATGGATAAGAGAGAGGTGGTCATACAACATAAAGGGGAGGGGAGTAAAAACATGGGAGAGAGAGAGGAGAACCCTTGTGGACGTTCCATTATGGGGGAGTTCTTTTATACTTTAGCTATCTTATAGCCTAAGTCAATAACCCCTTTCTAAATTTTAATCAATTAGAATTCCCTTAATTAATTCTTTAAAGATAAGTCCTAATCCAATTAGGATTTATCATAATTAGAAACTAACCTTATCCATTAATAAGAAACTAATCTTATACTTATCTTATAAGAAAACATTAATTAACAACCAAGTAATCTTATCCTTAACTATTAGAAGATAAACATTACTAACCAACTAATTGGATAAGGTCAATTAATTAATAGGATAAGGTCAACTAACTAGTTAGTTAGGGTCAATCTTTGAAGTAGGCATCCCACCCTAGGTGGGCCCCACTATCTCACGCCCCCTATTGAGTTCTAAACTCATGTGATGTCACATTTTGATTTTTATCAAAATCCCATATGGGTCCTACCCATTTGGTTAATCACATCTTATTTGATTTCTCCTATAAGAGATTCACTATACCATATAGTGAATTACATTGAGAAATTAATTAATTTATTTCTAAAATAAATTAAAAGCCTTGAGAAGGTCATAGTGTATGAGATCTAAAGAGATCTCCCATTTCTGGTTGTGGGACCAAATGCTTAACCTTTTTGGTTAAAGCTTTGTTACTAGGAAACACTTTCCCATAATTCCATTAGAATCATAGAATTTTATCTGTCTCTGGACTTCCACCAATCACAATAATGTCTATTAACACAATGTGACTAACCTTCAGAAATTAAAGAATTGCTTGTAAGTACTATCTTACAATATATTTACAAATAAATCATTCCATAATCCGATGTCACATATAAACTTCCGGGATTAGAACAAGTCCATTGTCTAGTCCCTAACTTATGAATAGAACTCTTTCTCATGAATACTTTTTCATTAAACTGAACTTTAAAACACTTTTAAAGAGACATTAGAAAAGAATTGACATATATATATTTATATATAATTTTCCATATTGAAAAATATCAATTTTGATGAAGACCATTTTACCGAAAACACACCAGTATTGAATTTAACAGTCCAGTTCAACGAGTATCACCTTGATATAATTATCTCCAATTAAGGAATAGTGGATTCTTTATTGAGTTTTTACACACTTTTCCAAACATTGTGTACATGACTCAACGTACCCGGAGTTAGTTCTGTGAATTGGACATTATCGATTGACACATCAAAACAATATAGACAGATGTTTGAGAAGATGTTAACCTCTCAGGTCTAAAGACAATTTTTCGAATGGATAGCCCTAATACAATCTGACACTGTATTCCATAAGGTATCCAATAATGACCCCGTTTAGTATTATGTACTTGTTACATATATTCACATGTTAGTCAAGAGTCAACACTCTTTGTGAATGAGATTCATCACACTATCTTATAGAACTACACATGTGCAAGTCATGATGAAGTACGACACTCAACTAGTATTCTAGAGGCTTCGAATAATATTAGGTTTACAAATGAACTGGAAAATCATATCTCATTCGCAACCTTTGCATGGTTTTCCTACAATGTTACCTATGAAGTTTTATGTCATCATCAAATGAGACAGTAATAATTATAAATACCTTTTATAGTTGGTTGTGTGAATGTGATGTTTGTCTAATCAATACAGAAAAGTCTTATATTGGTTTTCGAGAGCATATATGTCCAACATGACATTCCTGTACTTAATTGTTTTTAATTTGACTTAAGATCATTAAGTATCGAAATATTAAATGCATGATACAAATATTGAGGTTATCATTTAATGCACACACTCATTAAGATACGAAGTTTTGGGTCTCTACATTTAGGATAGTTTAGACAAGTTCAACAAACACCAATAATAGGTTTGATAATAAGAAGTGAATTGGTTCAAGTTGATGATTCAAAAACAAGAAAAAGAATGTCAAAATGACGTTGTTAGTGTGAAAAATAATGTGATAACACACAACTTATCCAAAAGTTGTGACTTTTGGTAGAACAAAATATCGTAATAAAATTCGTGCTGCCAAGTCTATATATTTATTTGGGATAAGACGTTTGGCAATGATGACAACAATGTGTCATTTTATCTACTGTTAATTGTGAGGGTTAATAGGTTGGTTAGTATATATATATATGGGAGGTGCTACAAGTCATGCAATGCGTGAACTTGTTAACCATCACGCAAGACAAAATCCTAATGGTAATTTTGCAATTATGAATAAAGTTGGTGGCAATGCAATAAAATCACTTTTATCGATAATTACTAAACTGCCATTCTCCATTGCAATAATTACACATTTTCCATCAACAAATAACCTGCGTGATGAATAAGAGATTCACGCATTGCGTGATCTCTAGATTTCCCCTATATATATATATATTTTTTTTTTTTTTTTTTTCGTAATGGTAATACGGTTAGGCTGCAACCTCAGTTAGAGGGTTAGTATCTACTCAAGTTAGTGGGACGGGTGGAAGACTCGCACCCTGACGGGAATGGAACCCGGAACCACTTCCTGACGAAAGGGATCCACTTACCAATGGGCCAAAGCCCTGGTGTGTAGGTGTGTAGGTGTGTTAATAGGTGAATAGACATTTTGCTTATTCACATAACTAAGAGAAGGTTTTTCATCCTGTAATTTGATTCCATGATTACCCAATTGGATAAAACATTTTTTGGCATTATAAAGAAGTTCATTTTACACAAATTCCTTGATGCTCTTTGGCAACTCTTTTATACCGAATCAAACGTTCATTAAAGTCCAACAATGCATCATGCCAGGTTGAAATCTATCAAACCAAATAATAAAAAATTCTATCGAAGCTCATCCATTGATCATGTTGGGTTTTGGTCGGGTCAAGCCGAGCCTGCCCAAGTTGCATCCTAGTAATGAAGTATAGGTAGCTAGTGATGACTTTACCTGAAGATTATTTTTCAGGTGTTAACTGCCTTAAGACGGTCAAACCTCATACCACAAATGACAACCGGCAAATAAATGAGGCTCGGTTTGCTTTCTCTCATGCTTAATTTGGTTAGCCGTGGATAAAATTGGGGCAGAAAAATGAGCAGGGATTAGAGGACCACAAGGTCCTCTTGCTAGCCGACCCCAATCAAATTTCAACACTTGGCAAAGACGAAATTGGATCCCTCTACAACAAGTTACCTTTTAATTATTATTCTCATATTTATCATTAAGCAATGCAAATATGCAATCCACTAAACCAATTTCTCACTGTATATGCAATCCACTAAACCAATTTCTCACTGTCACTGTGTCCTTCCAATTGCAAGGTCTCTAGCAAGCAAGCTGATCATGTGTCCAATTATATATTTTCCAAGAAAAATAAAGGAAAGTGTACAAATGATCGCACGATCAGCTTGATAGAGGACCTTCCAATAAGTCAACAACTCAACACACAAATAGTGTGATAAGCGGGACACAAACGCACACACCCCCACATGAAGCTTCACCTCAAAATGGGTATCAACCATTTGAGGGAGTATGGTTCTTTATATGAGAGTGAACACACTAGTACCTAGCCGAGGTGGAGCTTTCTTTGGTAAACAACTTGACACACAAATAGTGTCGTAAGCGGGACACAAACACGCACACACCCGGATACACATACACAGTCACACCCGCACTTCTTTGACGTCGAATACACGAAAATGTGGAAAAAGAAAAAGTTGACTGTATTATCTGTAAAAATATGGTCGGGCTTAGGTTGACCGAACCTCAGCCCAAGCCCAGTTTGACCATTAGGCTAGCAGCGGTCCAACAAAAACACACAAGATTCCAAACATTGTGCATTCCGGAACTCCGCCCGGTGTTGGGGATCTATTCAAAATTGAGATTCACAAGACAGAGAGCCCATTTAAAATGTACAGGGAAGAGTTTCAATATGAGGCAGAGCCTCCGCTTGAAATTTTTTCGTTGGAGCTCCATGTCTCAGTAAACAAGGTGACATTCTTGTAAGGAAAATAGTTAACGTACCCGTGGATCCCATTTAATAACGGGATGGCCCGTCCTCATTGGTTCGTGCTCCAATTTTAAATACTCACTTAATGTGGTTAAGATTTACTCACCCATGGGGTTAAAAGCAATCAAATCATGATTTTTCAACAAAAAAAAATAATAATCCAAAATCTTAGTTTTAATTTAGTTAAGTTTAACCAGGGTTAAAGAGGTGTTAAAAGGGACACGAGTAATAAGGAGAAACAAAGTTGTTTTGAAAAGATCTGGTCTTCATAATGCAAGAGGGGCAATGGGTAGATGATTTTTTTTTAAATCCCAAACTACCCTTATATAAAAACAAAACAGTGATTTAATATTTTACTTTAATTCCCAAACTATCCCTTACCTTTGATTTAATGCTTTACTTTAATTCCCAAACTAATTCTTGCTCATCTATCTATTTAGAATCACAGCCAATCATGATAGAACTCGGGGATAGTTCAATCGCACCCACAGGTTAACACTTACTTGTAAAGGCCTTCGTTCCGTATCTCAACATGTTGGGCTTTCCGGAGAGCTATAATTATATAAAATAAAAAAGAGAATGATAATGGAAATCATTTTTTTCTTTTTTATTTTCAATAGCTCGTCCCAACCCCCTTAACTAATAGATGGGCTCCGGCCCCTCCCTATCGAGTCTCTTTTAACTCTTATGAACTGTGGTTAACTCCATCCTCTTGCTCTGCCACTAGCGAGTTCAATCGCACTCATGGGTTAACACGTGTCCCTTTTAACTCTTATTGACTGGGGTTAACTCCTTCCCCTCGCTCTCACGTGGATCGCACGTACCACCCGGTAGTACTTATATAAATGGAGAACTCCGTTAAAACTCTCCCGAGCGGAGCTCCGCCTCATATTTATACTCGTACAGGGAAAGCCTTACATTTAAATTATTTAATTTCCTCATTATAGAAAGACAAGAAAACGGTTCAAAACTCGGAGAGAGAGAGAGGAGAGAGGGTTCCATTTCCCTTCATTTCTCCTTTTCTTATTGTAAAATTCCCTTTCCTATCTTCTGCGACTGTGGATCTTTGAATCTCCGGCCTTTTGCCGGAAACCCTGATCTGTGCAGATCTTGTGCTGTTGCTGAGGAATTTAGGGTTTTCATTTTTTTCCCTAAGATTTGCCGGATCTCGAATCCCAGGAGTACCTGTTTTTTTTTTTTTTTTTTTGGGTTTTCTGCGATCTTCGTTCGTTATAGGTTTTGATCCGGCGACGACATGGAGGCGATTGATGAGTTGGTTCAGCTCTCTGATTCGATGCTGAAGGCAGCTGCTCTGCTTGCCGATGAAGATGTCGACGATAACTCATCAAAGAGGGCTTCCACTTTCCTCAACGTCGTTGCCCTTGGCAATGTCGTAAGTAAATCTACTCCTGATTGTTCTGTCCAGATTTGTTTGTTTTTGATTTGATTGCATTCTCTAATATCGGTAGTTTGGACCAGTGTTTTATTTAACAGATCTTTGGATCTTATGGTCCATCGGATTTCTGATATTATTGGTATCTCAGTTATATCAGTATCAGATGCGTATATGGATGATAGAAAAAAAAAAGGAATTTTAAGGAACTTGGACGTTGGGTGGAAATAATCATACCTGGCAGCAAGTTGGGTTTGTTATTGTAATTGAATTTGATTTGATGGGCAAGGGTGAAAACGACTTAATGCAGTTAGGGCTTGGATTTGGTGAACATATTTCAAACAATTTCCCAAGAAAATCTAGCTGAATTTCGGCACTCTGGTGGTTCAAGCTTTTAACTTTTATGCAGAGATTTGAAGCAAAAACTATCGTTGTCGATATCCAGTTTTTCTTAGGAATGTTAAGATAGTAGATAAACCCCTGTTTGTGAGGTGAAATATCAAAGTTCTCAAAATTTAGAACCCTGGCTCCAACAAGTTGATCGTGACACATTTTCTTATAACATACTTGGTACAATTTTTCATTCTCTCTCTATAGTTCTCCCACAACTAATCCTTGTGGTCTTGGGATTTCGTTTGCCTTGCTGCTTAGCAATGAATTTTAAGGTCCCCTATGTTTGATGTTGACATCTGATGCTTCAAAAAGAATTTCAACCTCATCGCGAATCTTCTTCTTATATTTTTCCACTGAAATATCTACGGGTTGCTAATTTTTTCCAACCATGTCCATTATTGTCATGCAACGCAAGTTGGATATACTAAATATAGGATTTATGCGTGTGGCACCTTGGTATGCCTGTTAAGGCATTTTTTTTCTTCTATGGACAACATATTTGGATAAAATTCTGACTTATGACCATCTCCAAAGCTGAGGTTAGGATCTTCCGAATCGTTGTGTGTTTATGTCTGACAGTGGAACTTGTAAGCCTTCCCCTCCCAAATGAAGTCTTTTTATAGAAAACCACAGTCTTTCCTCATTGAACACCAAGACAGCAACAAATTAGAAACATCCAATTTGTTTTAATGATTGAGGCGGAAGTATTACCAATCACCATTCTATTCCTCTCCTCCCACACATTCAAATAGATTGCTCTTTGGAGGCTAGTTCTATAGAGAAGCCTCTAACTCAATTTTAGATGACATCTACATCCCTCGAGAACCAACTAGAGATTAGATCGTTAAAACTATGAGGGAAAATCCATAAAACCCCTCAGATAGGATAGGAAATGCTCCCATATCTCTCTGACAGACTCCAAAGGACAATGCATAAGAAGGTGAGCTGCTGATTTTTTTTCTCAGCCAAACACATGAAAAATCTTGTTGGCCAATCTTCACCATTTAAGTGATCTAATGTGATAGTTTTTTTTATAGGAAAGGCATGCATCAAAAGAAACAAATCATGAAATGAATAGTAGGATTCAATATGACTTTGTGATGAATGAAATGGTCGATCTGTCGCCTATTGACCAATGTTTTCCTAACCGGACTGGCCGTCGAATTAGTTGGGTTCTCGGTTCAACCTTGTCTTTTTATTATTTTAAAAAAATATTTCTAATTTTTTTGGCTGATTCTTCCAGTTTTTCCATTTTATCACCGGTTTTCCGGTTGAACCAGTCATTTCTTCCGGATCCCGATTTGAAGGCCGATTTTTAAAAACAATCCAGTTTTGGGGATTGGTTGACTTGCCAGTTCCTGGTTTTATTGGTTCAACTAGCCGATCCGGTTTTCAAAACACTACTATTGACAAATAAAATGGTTTCATAATGGACTTGCCCTTGTTGTCTTCAACTCATATTCTAGCATCTTTGGCACAAGTGTCTGGCTCGTAAAAGAGAGACAACTCAGAAACCTGTTAGTCAATGCAAAATTTGTCTTTGCATAAAATCCATCAGTTGTAAAAGATATCCGTTCCTAGTATGATCCTACATAAAGATGTAATCGAAATAACCCTAACAAATTGGCCAATGAAGGATGCAATACCTGAGTCATCACATGTATGAAAGTGTTAAGGGAATTTAGGCTGAAGGGCATAACCATCCACACGTCCAACCAATATCTACTTGGTATGGCATCTTTTGCTCATCTTTATTTTGGATACGGATAGTGCCCTCGAGGTGATTTGGTCAGTCCTGGGGCCATCTCATGGTCAATATGGAAAGAGAGGAACTTAAGAGTGTTTGAGAACTGTCCCTTCTCTTTGTCCCGGATTTGTGCACGTATTAGACAAAAACATTATGATGAATTCTAACAATAATATGAATTTTAAACTAATTAATTTCATCAGAATAAAATTAATTAATTTATTTTAATCATATACACATTATGATCTAAGATTTAGGTTAGATTCCTACCTTGTTTTCGCCACTCAAAGTAATTGATCTTGATTGTTTCCTTGTTCTATTGTATCATCAACATGAATTGTTTCTTAGGTTTAGGGCTTTGGAAACAAAAGAAAAATCCTACGGGTTCGGCAATGTCTTTCTATCTTGATTGGTTTTTTCCCAGTTCACGATCTTGTGAACTCCTGTAGTCCTCATATCCATGTAGCTCAGCTTCTATTTATACATATTTGCGTGATTATCGATAAAAAAAAGTTTTTCACTCCCTCAATTCTCTCAACCCCCCTTTAATCTCTCCCCACTTTCCTATTCTTTTAAAATTTAATTACCACTCGTAAGCTTTTGTTCTCATATTTTTTCAAAGCCCTAAACCTAAGAAACAATTCATGTTGACGATATAATAGAACAAGGAAGCAATCAAGATCAATGACTTCGAGTGGTGAAAACGAGGCGAGAATCCAACCTAAATCTTAGATCATAATGTGTATATGATTAATATAAATAAATACATGTTATTTTGTTGAAATTAATTAGTTTGAAATTCATATTATTGTTAGAATTCATCATAATGTTCTTCTTAAAATTTTTAATTGATTCATACATTATTTATGTGGATATTATTGATTTCTATAGAATCTATTAGAAATTGTGTATGATTGAGAGAAATATGTGTAACTTCCTATACAGCCAAGATTTGAAACACTAACAATGTTCTCTTGTAGGTTGTAGCATTTTGTCCTTGCTTGTATTGGTTTTCATACACTCTGAGATACTAATAGTTTTATCTAATATTCCTGCTAATCGGGTTGTAAATGGGGATTCATTTAATGTATGGAGCTATATATACCAATCATTGTAATCTTCTTTACATATATAATTTCTGTTATTTATGAAAGAAGATGTCCCTCAGTGCTATATCCTTACAACATACCTTGCTTCCGCATGTAACCCATGCCCAAAAATAGTATTGTTGATGGCTGGATAACTAAACTTTCATCTTACTCATTAAATAGACTGCTCTCTTCCACTTTCGTTTTCTGGTCATCCTTTTTATTTAAATTAACAGCAGTATCTCGATGTGTTGCATTGTCAATTTAATCTGGGTTCTTGATGCGAGATCCATTCTGGATGGTTCGCTTGACCACAAGAAAATTGTTGGGTTGTTTGGAAAGAACAAAACAAGACATTTTTTTGCTTTTTTTGAGGGGTTGTTTGAATGTAGTTAATTGTTGATAGAGTGGTCATTTTCTAGAAAGTTTTTAAAGTGACCAAGTGGGTGGATGTCTATATCAACTGGGACTTTGTTGTTAATGGTGAAATAGCCGAGGTGTAATTTTTGGGTTTTTTGAAATTTTAATGTGTTTTGGTCATTGGGAATGATTTTCCCAAAAGCTATATAATTTCATATCCATTACTACAGTATGCTATATTATTTATCAAAAATATTTAAATTACATGGAATCCTTAGATATATTGCAGAAAGATATAGGTTGAGGCTCTCGAGGGAAGTCGCAAGTGGAAGGACTTGGTTGAGAAATGAAGGATGGGGAAGCAAAACAAGATCCACTCAAGTCCAAAGAGTGTTACAGGTACACGGCATAGGAGTCCTCCCCCTAATACTAAGGGGAGGAGAAACTGAATGACTTTGCAGGGAGTGGAGGAAGATGAACAAAACTGTCTAAAGAGATAGAAAGACTCCTGAGAGGGAGCAATAGGAAAAGTAACATACAAGTAAGTGGACTTATAAAAAATATTTAAGACGAGAGATGAAACTCCGGCATCTGGTTAAAGATACATGTATACATAAATGTATAGATCTTGGACACTGGAAAATAGCAATGGGAGGGAGAGAAAGTCAGATATACCCCTATTTAGTTTTTAGATACATGTACAGAATAATGAATGGATTAATTAAAAGTGTTGAGACTAAAGTTATATATAATGATACAACAACATTATCCTATTTGCTAACATATCCAGTACTTGTAGAAGAGTGGACATGAGAAAAAATATGTTGTATTAGAGGTCCAGCCTCATCAATAATCCAAACTTTGGTTTCTAGAAGTGTTCCATGCCATCAACTCACTGATCTGTAGCGTTCAATTTGTGAGCCACCTTTGGAGCATAGACCCAAAACCAAACCAACTTGGGTTTCCTAACCTTTTGACTTAGAACTATTGGATGACTAGAAAAGTAAGATTAACAGTGTGAGATGATGTCTTGGGCAGTTTTAAGTGTTGTACATAACCCACTGCAGCTAACTTATGAGCAGTGGGCTCCATTGAGAATGATGGATCACTCTGTATGTATGTATGTGTGAGAATGTATATGTGTATATATATATATATCTGGGTGTGTATATTTTTACTGTTGACATTAGGGGTACAACACTCACCCAGGTAGGGACATTATGTCACCAAATGTTGGTCATTTGCCAAATGTGTGATTGTTAAAGTAATTTTGCTTCTGGCACTATAGGGAGCTGTAGATGACACTTGAACAATGGGGAACAAAATTATAACATATCAACTTTGTCTTTTCACTTCTCTTCGGTTGAATGTGCTTGTTATGGTTATTATAATTTTGTTAACGTCATAGCAAATTTTAAATTTCCCCTTTTTTCTGTGCAAAACTGGTCAGGGTGCTGGTAAATCAGCGGTGCTGAACAGTTTAATTGGACATCCTGTTTTGGTAAGTTGCATCCTTTGCGAGGTTTTGTATTTCCTTCTGATTTTTTTACTTATTTTTTTTTATAGGTTTTCCTTAGGTTTTTTCATGATGTTTTGCTTGAATGCCCTTAAATTTTTTTTCTATATTCTTATGTTTATTTTGTTATTGCCACTCTGTCGTCCAGCCAACCGGTGAAAATGGTGCTACTCGGGCTCCTATAAGCATCGATTTGCAGAGGGATAGTTCCCTTAGCAGCAAATCAATCATTTTGCAAATCGACAATAAATCTCAACAGGTTTCTGCAAGTGAGACCTCATAACATACTGCTGTCTGCGTGCCTATGAATTTTTTTTCCTCCTCAAAGGGGCTTTGGTTTATGGGGTTAACAATTTATTCTAACTCATAATGGACCTTGTTTGTTACTTTTTTATGATGGCTTGGTAGTCTTCATACTTTTCTTTTCGGCATGTGATAGGTGCTCTTCGGCATTCGCTACAAGATAGGCTAAGCAAGGGTACCTCTGGCAAGAGCCGTGATGAAATATGTTTGATGCTACGCACTAGTACAGGTTGGTCCTTGTTCTCTTTTTTATGTTCTTTTAAAATTACTTTTTTTTATGTTAAAGGAGTGAACTATAAAAAGACCTGTTCTATGGTACTACCTCCATACTCCTCCCCCACTTGGCTACCTCCTACGCAGTACTCACAAGAAAAGAAAAAAGAAAAAAGAAAAAAGAAAAAATAAAATAAAAGAATAGAAATTTTGGTATAGATCATTTTCAGCCAAAAGCATAGTAACAAATTCGGGGTTCGTGAATAATTTGGTTGGAGTCAAGTTCGGAAAAATTTGGAAAAGTTTGGAAAACTTCGGGAAAAATAAAATTATATATATATATATATATATATTACATTAGAAACATGACATTAAGCAATAATAAGTCATACCAGCATTTTAATATCCAATTCCAACAACATTCATCAAAATTAGTCAAAACATCAGTATAATTTATAAATGTATATCAATAAGCGAAATTCAAGTAGTATTGCATAGACAATTTATTTCAGATTCATAGAGGATCTTAAAGCAATTCTTCAAAGCATTACATTTCAGATTCCTTAGAGAAAGGCTATTGTTTTCTCTTTTTGTTAACTAAACAAATCGAACCAGACAAAGAGAAGGCTAAAAATAAAATTTGATGAGATCCTAGTTAAAAAAAATTCCAAAAAACTGTCCTGGGTATTTCATGAAAAATAGTTATCTGAGTATGTGTAGATTTTCAAGAACCCGAGACAGCCAAGTTCTGTAGTTTGCAAAAACATTAAAAAAAAATTCAACAAGTATGAGGGTTAGGGTTTGAAAACGGAGGAGCATTTGTAACTTCTAATTGAGATTAAACAGAAATTGCAGAGAGAAATGGAAGAGAGGTACGGAGAGAGTGAGATAGAAATTTCAGAGAGAGAGAGAGAGGGAAATTTCAGAGAGATAGAAGAGAGAGGGACAGAGAGAGAGAGAGAGAGAGAGAAGAGAGACTTATCGGAGAAGGAGATGTCGCCGATGAGCCCAGACGAACGCCGGTGGGAAGGGTGTGTGTGTTTCGTCACTGAGTGGAGCCGAGACGAGAGAGGGGGGTGTGGGTTTCGTGCCCCCTTTCTTTCTTTAGCTTTTATAGTTATAAGAAAAAAAAAATTAAACAAAAAAGGAACCATCAGCGAACTAAACGGTAAAAATGCGTTTTTTCCGACTAATTAATAAAAAACACGAATGTTACAACTTAATTTAATCCAAATTAATGGACATAAAGTCAAGAGTAAAAATAATATACTTGCAAGTGCACAAGTGACACAGTTGATGTATCTGGTGAGCACAGGGTTGAATCCACAGGGATTGACTATTGTGCAACAAGAATTAAGGAAACGAAATCTAAAGAGAAGAGAGATTTAAAATCGGTTTTCCACTAAATGAGAATGGAGCAAAAATCACTGATAACTGTAAAGCAATGAAAAAGAGGTCTAAGGCTTGAGGAAAATCCACCTATCCCTCTTTATGCTTAGATTTGGATGAAAACACATCTAGAATTAAATAAAGATTTAATCTAGATGGAAAATTATACGATAAAACCACTGACCATTAAATTCAATTGAATAATTAGAGAAATTTGAAGAGTACTCTGTATCTAACTCACAGGAGATCCAAGCATTTCATATATCAATAGATCATATGAAATCAAAGAGCATATAGAGAAGAACAATTAACCAAAATAAGAATTATTCAATTAAAATTAATGATCAAACTATCCACATAAATCGGAAAAAGGTTTCAAATCCCTAACCTTAGAAAGGTGTTTAGTCCACCATGATTGGAGTTGTCATCCTCCTTAATGGTGTTCCAAACACTACAATAAAACAACTCAAAAAAAAAAGCTAAAAGAAGAAGAGAGAAAAGAGATTGAGAAAAGATCAGAGAGCCCCAAAAGTCTCTCACTTTAGGTTTATATAGACTAAAGGGAAGAAGAGAAGGGAAAAAAAACAAAAGAAAAACTTCTAATTCCAAAATTCCAACCAAAATTGCACTTCCCTCCACTTGACGACATGTTTTGACCTCTTAAACGTCCGAATTAGGAGATCTTTGTGAAATACAATTTTGTTCCCCTTTAAGTCTTCTTTCCAAAACATCAAACCTTGCCTTAATCCGAATTTTGAGTCAAAAGTTATGTCTAAATTAGTAAGTACTATCCAGATTAGGCGGGAATCCGGGAAATCCTCATTCTTTGTTTGAGATTGGTTGCTAAATAATAGCACTCCTCTAGCCATCCACGAAATTTCTTGCTTTTCTTATAGATTTAGTTGGCCTCCATTAAGCTCCTTGCTTGAATTCCAAAATCCACCCAAAATAAAGAATTCTTGTGACCAAAATAGGCTTTCTCCTTTTTTCTGAAATCGAAACATCAATATAGCACACTTCTTCTTTCTAATTCAAGAGAGTTCCACCATTTTTATGCTAAAATCATATTAATCCATATCTTCCTAAGATTCTCCAGCCATGTTGTAGAATCTTTCTATACTTGGTCTTGGGCTTTGCTCTTGGGCTTTGACTCTTTGACTTGAGACTTGGCTTCTTGGACTTTTGGCTTGGGCTTTGCTCTTTGGGCTCTAGCTCATTTAAATCTTTGAGTTGAACATGGGCTATTTGAAACTTTGGACTTCTTGAATCCCGAGAGTAGTCTGAGGTTAAGATTCCTATAAAAAATAAATACACGTAATAAGTCTCTTAAAAATATTTTGCATGCGGCCTTCCAAGACATGTATGAATACATGCAAATGTATCATGAAAATTAAGAGAAAGAGGACAACGCAACGGTGAGAAGAGAATACACTACTTTACGTGTAAAAATGAAGATATAAACCAAAGAAGTATGATAATGCTTATTTAAATGGGGATAATCAAGCAAAATTAAGCACTTATCAGCGAATAATTCAAAAAATGTTTTTTTTTTTTTTTAAAAAAAACGTGATTTAAACGCCGAATGCTTCGGCAACCAAAAAATTCGCGAATAAAACGCTAAGTTTTGCAAAAAACGGTTTTTTTTGTTACTTGGGCCAAAAGAACCACCTAGTTATTGATGGAATAAGGGCACTAAACAAGGTGGCATGATTAATGTGTCATTGATGACTAAGAGAGGCAATCCGCAAGAACTTCAATCTCTCATAAGGTTTGTCAGTAACTCTGCCGAAAGTTCCCTTTCTGGCATTCTTCTCTGGCGAATCTCCATTGTTTCCGGTATCCTAGGTGAGACACTCCGCGCTGTTCATTCTCAATTTGAGTCGAATCAAGGGCTTAATCGATGTTTGGATTACATGAAGAATGTCTTCTGGATCATTGGATTAGGTGCAGGATACATTTTTTGATCTCTAGGCGGATGAAGACCTAAGGTTTTTGTTATGCAACATGGTTGCCTGAATGTGTGCACAGAAAAGTTCCATTCGTCATTGCATAGGCAGTGTGTCTAGAGAAAGATTCATAAAATCAAATTTCTGGAATGAGATAGAGGCTATTCATCTTCTCTTGTCTAGATGAGTCAATAGGTACTTGGCTAGCTGGGATGTTAAATAAAGCTTAGAAAAAGATGTGAAGTAAGGTTGCTTTGGTTCAAAATTCCTAAACTATCGGACCGGACATAATAAAATGGAAAAACAATGGGGTGGACACATATCTGTAGTTTCATCCGCAAACTGTTCTGGATCTTCTGGTTATCCACTACATTGTGTTAAGTTGAACTTCTGTCCATCCGCAAATTGTTTCGGACCTTCTGGTTATCCACTACATTGCGTTAAGTTGAACTTCTGGTCCTGCCTTCCTCTCTACCAACAGATCTATATTCGTGGATCCTCAATCTTAATGAGATTTTACTTGATTGCAGTTACGAACTTGTTTTGATGCTTTGCTCTTACATTGGCTGGACTGGTTTTGATCTGGTTAATCAAAGAGTCATTACCTTTGGATGTAATTATCCATGTGCTTGATTGATTCTGTTCATGATTTTGACTGACAGATGATATATTTTATTTGGTTTGGTATCTGCCATCTTATTCTTACCTCATAAATCTCTTACACTCCTTGTGGTCATGATGATAAATAAGCTCATCATCAAATTTAAGGGATCAAGACTGCCTCCGATACCAATCTGATGCCATGGATCTAACAAAATAATGTAATTGCTCTGACCCCAAATTCTGTACAGAAGAAAAAGCACAAAAAACAGAAAATCAAATACAACGACAACTTGCCAAATAGGGGTCATTAGCATCAAGATCCCATTGGTTGTATGATGTATGACATTTAGCATATGCATCGTATGATAGTATCTGTATCACTTGATGCACATTGAATCATGCCTAACAACTGAGAAAAGTGTCAGTATTTTGTTTTTCATACAATTGTTAGATAAAATTCCCTCGAAATGCAACCATTCTTTTGGCCAGTAGCTGGTATATTTAATTGATGTATGATAAGATTGCAAGAGATTGGGAAAATTACTCCCCAATCGAATGAATATTTTTAAAAGTTACATGTTTTTTAATACAATTTTATCCCAATCCTTAAATTCTTTTATAATGAGCGACTACTTGATTTCCAGATGCCCTAACATTGGCATGAGGAAGAATCTCCTAGTGGATCCTATGGGCCCCATGGCTAGCCCGAGAGAATCTCCATCTTGGGGAGCCCACAACCTTGGAGGACCCCACTTCCATAGTGACAAAGTCGGGGTTCGGAATAATTCGACAAGGGTCAAGTTTGGAAAAACCAGGAAATATTCAGGGAAAAAATAATAATTATAAAAAGATATCCAACAATTTGATTAGATAATATACAAAATAAGCAGTTTACTTTGCCGAACTAAACGAATTATTACAAAATTCACGAATAAATTGGGAATAATTTGTGAAATTCGAGAATAATTTGCAAAATCCGCGAATAATTCACGAGTTTTTCAAAATTCAGGGAACTTTGTTACTATGCCTACTTCAACTTGAAGAGAGATCTGAAAAATTCCATGCCATGCGTGTGATTGACGATGGGGGGGGGGGGGGGGTGGGGGGGAATCTCCAACTTGAAGAGACAATTCCCGCATTTTCTACCGTACATATATATATAGTTTGTTATTTCTCACAGGTGCATTATCGTGGACACTGTGGAAGGAGACAAATTCGAGAGTTTTTGAAGACTCAAACCCTTCCCTCTCGTATCTATGGGAGAATTAAGTCTCTTATCCCGAATTGGAATGCAATTAGTACAGGCAGTGCGGATTTGAGTGGTTTGTTGGGGTGAGACTCTTTTTAGTTTAGGAGGCCCTGGGTTGTTACCTCCAACCCAACGTGTAGTGCGTACCTTCCCACTTGTTTCTGTTTCGTTCCTTTTCTTAGCTGAGTTTATGTGCTTGTAAACTCATTGTAAGCTCTTTGATCTTTTGCATCAAATTTATATATGATATGAGATGTGATTTACCGATTAAAAAAAAGTAAAGGAATTTCTCAAGGTAGCTGTCACTGGCCCAATTAATGAATTAGGATATTCTTTATGGTGAATGGTGAGGAGAAATTTGAAGGTGTCATCTCTTGCTTGAAGAGCCTGAAGTGAAGTTGATTATGTTTAATTTTTTGAGGGTAATGCCTCTGACTCTTTGGTTCCAGGCTTCCAACTAGAACATGTGGTCTCCTTCAAGGCTTCAAATGATTTTGGCCATCGGTTCGTGGATAATGTGAGCTGCTATACTACAGACCTGTTAACCTCTTCCACAAATGCCTCAAAAATTGTCGTAGAAACATTGAGTCCTGATCAGTTGTAATGCTTTTAGGAACCACATGAAGAAAAACAATTTCACGAAAATGGAGATTGGCAACATGTGAAGCATCCATTTTCTTCTTGCAACTAATGAAATGAGCCATCTTAAAAATTTGATCAACTACCACAAGAATTGAATCCATATCTCTGTGTTGAATCCGGTCATTTGTTGCACATTAGCCCACTTCTCCTTTTCCTTACAAGGTTGTTTTGAATTCGGGCATTCCTTCAAAGATTTCGTTCTTCCTTTGGACGGTAGTCTTGGATAAAATCCTCGCAATAGAGCACAGAGCACTTGATGAATAGG
Organism: Tetracentron sinense; assembly: GCA_015143295.1. Classification (NCBI taxonomy): domain Eukaryota; kingdom Viridiplantae; phylum Streptophyta; class Magnoliopsida; order Trochodendrales; family Trochodendraceae; genus Tetracentron; species Tetracentron sinense. Next base: position 1,724,551 of record CM026556.1, read on the forward strand.
GATAGCGTATGGCTAATAGATGTTATTTGTATATGATGTTGGAAGAGACCGAAGATCACTATTGCTGCACTGTTATTTTGTTTGTGGGATTTGGGCCAAATCTTATCCCTCATAGAAGTGCAGTGTGCTGGAACAACTTTATATGGGACAGAACGATTCCAACTAAAATAAACATTTTCAGCTGGAGAACTTTAAGTAATGCTATTGCTGTTGATGCAGATGTGCAAAATATGGGTATTCCTTTATCTAGTTGTTGCTCTTGCTGTGATAAAGGTAATGTAGAATCTCTCACTCATCTCTTAATTCCTAGCCAACTGGCTTCGGCAATTTGGATTTCTTTTGGAAGGATTTGCAACATAAATATTTTTGAGAATGATTGCATCCAATGCAGATTAATGAGCTGGTTTTCTAATGCTCATAAATCATCCCTCATAGGCATTCTTAGATCCTTTGTTCCTTTATTTATTATTTAGGAAGTTTGGAAGGAGAGGTGAATAGGTGATTGGGAAGATTTGAAGGTAAAATTAGTACATATCAATCTATTATTTGAAATTCTTTGAGATGTGTGAATCTTTCTCGTGATGCTTTTCCAGTGGAGATTAAGTTTCTCACTGATAAGCATGTAGCTTCTATCATGCGTATTCAACCATTGCCGATGTTCTCAAAAAAGAGTATTGTTTGCAAATGGTCTTACATATGTCAGGATGAGTGAAACTTAATATTGATGGTGCTGAAAAAGGTAATCCTGGGCATGCTAGAGGAGGTGGTGTCATTAGGGACCATCATGGTGATTTATTGTTGGTTTCTATAAATTTTATTGCAGGGCTTCAAATTATTTGGCCGAGATCAGAACCTTGTTAGATGGCGGGCTTTAGTTCTGTGAGAATTGGAACCTTTTGAATGCGGAAATTGAATCCAATTCTATACTGGTGATCCAATCCTTTTTTCTAGTCACGCTCTTCCTTAGTCAACGTGGAATTGAAAAAAAATCAATTGATAAGTTTTTGCCTTTACGGAATTTCATGATTGGACATGTTTTCAGAGAAGCTAATAATGAGCTGATCATTTGGCTAATTTGTGCTTCTCAAGGTTTGGGTGGTTTTAACTCTATTTTTGAGGTGCCTTCTAAAGTTCGTGGAGCTATCAAATTGGATAAACTAGGGTTTAGAAATATTCAAATTAGATAATTCTTGCAATTTCTTTGTTTTGATGGCTTTTATTTTATGTCCCCCTTTTTTTATTTGAACTTTTAAGCTCTTTTTTCTCTATTTGATAAACATGTAGGGGTCCGCTAAACCCCCCTCCCTCTCTAGGCAGCATCGCTTAAAAAAAGGTTAGTTCGCCCACCTTTAGAGATTTAATCTTCAGCTAGTCTTTAAGAGATTCTAATTCTCCTTGGTTCAACCATTCTTCTTGTTGTTCTTTGCTTAAAGGGTTGTTTGGTTCGATCAATTGCGTAACCCGTAATGTGCTAGCGCCTCTATAGATTCAGGCTCGTGGTATGGAGGATGATCCATGGTGCCATTTGTTGGAGCAATTGGGAGGAGAGAAATAGGCAGGTATTCGCGAATAGTTCCGTTTCGAGTGAGGAGTAGTGTCTTTTATCTCAAAACTACTTCGCAGTTCGCTCTTGGTGTTTGATTAGGTCAGATTTTGAGATCATGGGGTTTCAATGGTTCTTTGACCTGGGATAGTTTCATTTGGATCCTTATAGGAGTGGTATCTTTTTCTCTTTTCACTTTTAGTTCTCAGCTCTATTGTTCACATATCAGTGACATGGTTTTGAAAGTTTAAACGATAGGGTGGATCATATTGATATACACCGACACATATCCTTTTTTAGCTTACCAATATGATACAATACATGTAATGAACTTTTTCACGCGTTTCATTAGCATATCGACCATATCGCACATATCGGCCCCGATACATTACAATACGTTAAATACGTTATGATAGGTATCAACTTGAGCTTTAAAATCTGATTTTCAGAGATTTAAAAACTACTTTACGTATCTGTTTCAAAACCCTTTAGCCATACCTAAAGATTGGCCACTCTTTTGTTGTATTTTCATAAGGAAAATAGAATTAATCTCCGCAGAGATCAAATTAAAGCCATGAAACATTATTAGGTATGTTCTGTACTCCTTTTGTTGTCATTTTTACTTTACTTTCCTGAGTATAAAAAGCAATTAGGAAATAGTAATTAGATTGTAGATTGATGGATTCGTGGTCAAATCAGTGGATCACAACCATTAACAAGAAAATTCAAGTTGATTTTTCCGATTTTAGACAAAAATCAAAAATAGTTTTACTCATTATCATTAATACTACTAGTTTAAGATTTTTTTATCGGTATAGAAGGAATGTATAAGGAAGGTTCACAAAAAAGGTGAACCACAAATAGCTCAACCTAGCGTTTAAAGGCAGTAAAAAGTGCACAAGATATATATGTTGAATATTGTACGGTATACTATACTTTGGATATTATAGACTCTGATGGTATACTTGTAATATTATACTTAGTTTGTGAGTATTTAAGATAATGGTTTAGGGAGAGTCATTAAGAACTCTCATTGTTTCCCCAAATCTTCTTCTTCCTCTTTCTATTCTCTTTCTTCAGACCCTAACTTTCTCAAACCCTAAACCTAACCTTTTATCGATAACTTTTTATTTATTAAACCAACCATATATATGTATAGCTCCTAACCAAATAAACCACATACATCGCCCAAGTTGTCAAATATAGGATTAGTTCATGTATTTGTTGTACTAATGTACCATCTAGGTATGTTAATTGGTATGTCTTATCTTATATTCATTCCCAAAAATGGATGTGTTCATTGTGGGTATAGTTGTTTACACTTGTATTAATTGGTCTAAAGTCTCTGATCTTATAACATTGTGTATGTCTCATTTAATGAATGACTATGTTATGCTTCTAGTTGTTTACATTGATGTTAAGTGTATGTCAATCTTATGTCTTCATGTATTTCCCATTATACTGATTATTATATTAATGAATAATGCTTTCAATTTACTAAATTTATGTCATTTGGTAGTACATATGCCCCGAATGTATATGAGCTCTTAGGAAGTAATTGATTTTGGTACCTCATGTAGATAGTTAAAATGATAGTTGTTGGGCTTCATCTATAATATTTTTAACTTATCTTTACATTAAAACAAGCTTGGTTTTAAGTTTCCATGCATTTCCTACATCTCTTAGTTTTTTTTCAGCTTTCTGCGCGTATCCACCATACTTGTCCTAATTTTTATCTATTGACATGCATATTGATACCGATATTTTAAACCATAGTCTATAAACATCTTGTACATTTCCTTTTTATTTTTATACACACACAGGACTGATTACCTAAAACAGAAAAAGTACTTCTGAGCTAAAATCTTGCTTAGGATGGACAAGTAGAGGATTTTGTTGATAAAAAGAAATCAAATGGATTCAAGTGGAGTTTTCACTTTCCTATTTTCACTCAATATATCTGATTGTACTTGGTGAAGTCTGTGATTTGTTTTGCCTGCCGCCTCTGCTGCCTGTCATTCAGATGGCAAGGTGTGCCTCTCTCATGAGGGTGACTAGGGATCGAATCTTGGGGAGGAAAATATCCCTTGACAATGTAGCAAGCAGAAGTCCACTCACCATTACTGATCCAAGTACTACTAATGAAGCTTGTACAAAAAAAAAGTCTTTGATTTGTTTATACTGTAGACCTGTGCCCAAAATCCATATTCGCTCGCTAGTCTACTGCCTTCCAAAAGAAAGAGTTCAAAAAATGTATTTGCACAGGACTGCTATGTTGTTTGCATGATTTGGTACGAGGAAGTTGTTGGAAGTTAGTTCCAATTTTGAATGAGACCAAAAGTGAGACTGTGTATGATTTGGTTAGTTGTTTCACATGTTACTATTCATTATTTATTATCTCCTGATTTTTTTCCAGCTCCTCCATTGAAATTGATTGATTTACCTGGATTGGATCAACGGATTATGGATGATTCAACGGTGAGTGGCTGCTAATCCTTTCTTCTTTCCTTTTCAATGTAATGAATCTTATAGACCACAATATTCATTGTTCTTGTGATGGATGCTGTGCAACATGCTCTTTGTTGAATAGTTATTTGGGCTTACATTTAGGTTTCACCATACACAAAATCAAAATGCTTACACTGACTACTTTTATTCCCGTAATATTCTTGTTTCAGGTGAACTATTATGTTGAACACAATGATGCAATTTTGCTAGTTATAGTACCTGCTGCACAGGTACCTGAAATTTCTTCATCTCGAGCCCTCAAACTTGCCAAGGAATATGATGCAGATGGTGGGTTACAGTTCGCTTGTAGCTTAATCTTTACTAGTTCAAAATTCAAGACTCTTTCAAAATTCAAATACACCTATCTGCTAGACATTTTCCTATGTTTGCACATCACCCTCCTCTGTCACGACCCAAAATACCCCCTAGGAGTTGGGGATATTTTAGCTCGGACCGCCGTATCATACCATCCTGTATGACACATAAGGCATATGTACTTACCATCCTGTAAGAGCATACAAGGCACGCTAAGAGGCGAACCAAAAAATTTCTTAATATCTTAACTGTATTGCATACAAGGGAGACAAATCAAAGTGGACATACCCACTTAGTTAAATATACATATCTCTCCCTCTCATCACTCAAAGCAGTAATATTAGGGTCGCTTGTCAAGACCCTCATCTTCATATGATGACCCCAAGAAGGATCCTCTTCCAATAATTCCTTTTCGACCTGTAGCTCTGGGTTGCGAATGCCAAATAGACCCGCCGACATAAATGTACGGCTGAGCATGGAATACTCAGCGTATACAAACTACTAACTAACAATGCTATAAAACATTTACATATCATATAGTGTACAGTTCATCACGTAACATACTAAATCAGAGTGTGGAAACCGAAATGAATTAATAATTGTATACATTGAATCTTGACATACTTCGATATCTTATAAGTTCCTTATAGTTCTTAGAGTACTTATGCATTCTTAGAGTTCTTGTGAGTTCTTAGAGTACTTGTGCATTCCTAGAGTTCTTGTGAGTTCTTAGAGTACTTATGCATCCTTAGAGTTCTCGTGAGTTCTTAGAGTACTTATGAGTTCTTACACTTGATTTACACATGGCTTTTCATTTGGAAACAAATGACAATGCTTACCCTGCTTGTGGTAAGAGCCCACTGTCATCCTTCCAATACATATACTTTTTTTTACTTGGAATCAGATGATAATGCCCACCCTGCTTGTGGTGAGAGCCCACTATCATCCTTCCAATACAATTGCTTTTACTTGGAATCAGAATATAATGCTCACCCTGCTTGTGATGAGAGCCCACTATCCTTCTTCCAATACAGAACCTTTACTTGGAATCAGAGAATAATGCTCACCCTGCTTGTGGTGAGAGCCCACTATTCTCCTTCCAATACTTGTGAGCTTGGGAGCTTGTAAACTTGTGAGCTTGTACACTTGTGAGCTTGTGAACGTTATAAAATCATGTTCTTGTGAGAATCATCGAATCGTGCGAGACTTGTGAACATCGTGCGGGACTTGTGAACATCGAGTGAGACTTGTAACTATCATGCGAGACTTGTGAACATCGTGTGAGACTTGTGAACCTCATGAGAGACTTGTGAACATGGAATGCATAGAATACTTGTATACCTCATGGTGAACTTGGAAATCATATTCATAAGAATAAGTGTGAGCATCATGGTAATCATAGTGAGTATTTGAAAACATCGAAATAGGTCATGGGATTTCATTCATGGAGTGATCATAGTATATACATGGGCTACTTAGCCTATTTTGTAAAATCATAATTCTAAGCTTACTTCACGGTAAAACCATTCTTTCAATATTTATGCTTAGTCCAAAACTCTTCATAAAAGTTTGGTGATAATATACCTCATCGTGGTTAATAGGGTAAGCAAGGTTGACTCATTATGCATAGTAAAATTTCTAATTTCATTTCTTTCCTTCAATAGTATACGCATGTAAGACTACACGCCTTAGTCTCCTTTAAAACATGCATCAATGCCTACTATTTCATTTCAATCATGCTAATAGTATATACATACAAAGTTAAAGCTTAGCTTGCTACCAATTTGCATCAAAAAGCATGGTTTACTAATACAAAGCGTGAATGAATCATAACATAGCTAGTTAGTAGATTGTTCTACCTTTCAAAAACCGGATCCCTACGGTTTCTCGCTTTGGAATACTACTTGAAGGCAAAAGAAAGCTTTGAGGAAGCTTTTGAATCAATCCCAAGCTTGAGGAAGGTTGAGGAAAGCGAGATCCGGCTTTGGAAACTCAATCAAGGCTTCCCTTCTAGCTTTGGAATACTCCGAAGTAGCAAGAAGGAAGCTCCTCCTTTGTTGTTGAAACTCGAACAAGAACACTCAAGAGCACCCAAGTTCTTTTCTCTCTTTCCTCTCAACTTTCTCTCAAAATCTCCCCTCTAGGGTTCTTTTAACCCTAGCCACGAAATTGCCTCTATATAGGCAAGAGGGGTGAGACCAAAGACCATTCCACCCCCCCAAATATCTCAGGAGGTCGGTTAGTAGGCAACCAAAGCCACTGTTGAATCTATCGGTCAAGAGAACTGATAGATCATTCAAAAATCCACTCACTGTACTAAAAACCCATACAAAATTTCTCTCCATGGATCTATCGGTCATTGGGATGGATAGATCCATCAGTGCATGGGATTGAAGGATCTATCCCCCCCAAACTAGATAGATCCTTCACTATTCATTCCTTTATTTTTCCCGCTTTAGTATTTCGACCATAACTTTTGACTCGGTGATCCGATTTTGACGATTCAACTTGCGTTGGATTCTACATTTAAAGGGGAACAACTTTCATGTTTTGGACAACTCCTAATTCTTCTTTCTTCATAGTCCAAAGTTGCCATAAAGCTGACTGGTCAGGAATTTCAGTAGACAATTTGCTTAAAACCCACTTTCCACAAAGCGTCAACTCAAAATCGGGAAATGCGATAAACATGAACCTCGAAGAGGATCTTGATATCTTTCTAATGGCGCAAGAATCACTCGATTCCGATTTCGGATGAGAAAACTAGAGTTCTCTCAAGTTGAGGGAATTTTCAAAAATCCCTCTTTGCGACACTTAAGGGTATTGCATCCTCTTGTTTCATTTATACCAAATACCCTAAACAAGTTTCACGCATATTTTTCTATTCATTTGAAACCTCCTTTCATTTTAAAACATGAGGCTATCATCCTATTAAGGGTTTTGGCCTGGAAAAACACTATTCACAGCACTATTCATAGCACTATTCACAGCACTATTCACAGCCTAGTGAACTCGGTTCCGGGGTTCTACATCCTCTCCCTCTCTCTCCCTTTTTTTTTTGTATATTCATTTCATGTTTAATATTATTCAGTGAATAAATCAGCATTTATTGATTGTAGGTACCAGAACCATTGGTGTAATTAGTAAAATAGATCAAGCAGCTACGGACCAGAAAATCCTTGCTGCTGTTCAGGCTTTACTGTTAAATCAGGGGCCACGAAATACATCTGACATTCAATGGGTTGCTTTAATTGGTCAATCTGTATCTATAGCTTCTGCGCAGTCTGGATCTGTTGGCTCTGAGAGCTCTTTAGAAACCGCTTGGCGAGCTGAGAGTGAAAGTCTCAAATCTATACTGACTGGAGCCCCTCAAAGCAAGCTCGGCAGAGTAGCTTTGGTTGACACCCTTGCTGGGCAGATTCGTAAGCGTATGAAAGTCAGGCTTCCAAACCTTCTTTCTGGGTACATGCTTTTTCCAACTACTGCTTAACCTTTGTTTTCTGTTTATGTCCATAAGTTAGAGTCTGCGCTATATATGATTTACTCTCAACCTGTTTTCTTTCAGCATTGTTGCCTATATATTTGATATGCTTATTTATGATAAACATATAATACTTGTAGATTCGTTATGAATTTGTATAATTATTGATACCTTTTCAGCTTTTCTTTTTGTGTTTCTCTTATATTGGAGAAAACGAATGTCTGCAGTTGAGATAGATGCAAGATTAGGGAAGAGAGTATCCTCTGTTAAAAAGCTTCCATTTATGTCTTCCCAAAGTGAATGCGGAAGCAATGGTCGTAATAAAGAAGGACCCAACCATGAACCAACTAGGAAATTTTGAAACCATGAAATTTCAGATAGGATATAATAGTAATTATATCTCAAAATTAGGGCAAATTTAGGTTTAAAATTAGGAATAGTACTGAGCTAAAAATAATGGGTGAGAGTTTATACTTAGAGTTTAGAGTATTTAAACTGATTTCTAGAAAGTCAGCTCAGCAGGAAAAAGACTTATGTACCCTCCACCGATGGGAGTGTTGCTACATCTTGGTCTAGGTCTAGATGATGGGTGAGGATTTATACTTAGAGTTTAGAGTCTTTAAAGTTTAAACTGACTTCTAGAAAGTCTGTTCAGCAGGAAAAAGACCTACATTTAAGCTTTACAAAAAATAAAAAATAAGCATATTATATGTACCCTCCACCGATGGGAGTGTTGCTACATCTTGGACTAGGTCTAGATGACTACCAATGTTTTGTACGTGAGTATACATCATTGTACCTTAATGTGATGAGCTGGGCACACTATTGTACTTATGTGGAGAACCAATATTATCATCAGCCTAGTCAAGACAGAGATGATGACTCCGACTCCGAGTCTCCTCATAACTCCATGTGACTCTGATTGTAGTTCTTGGGGTGGGTTCGATTATGTCATCATGGATGTATTATGTATGAAACTCTAATTGTATATTTTTATTGTTATGAATGAAATATTTAATGTAAGTTATATCAATATTAATCAATTATGCATTATCGTTACTTGTTAGCGCACATATTTGCTTTCTTCCCATTGCATCTCTTACGTACATTGTTGTTTTTTTTTTTAATTTTTTTATTCTTAAATGTGAATTAACATATTTAACATTTTTTGGAGTTTTCTTGCAAAATTCCATGTATTCCCCTAATTTTTATCTATTTTTCCATCGATACGCACAAAATCCCCAATAAACGACATATCTTGTGATATATCCCCGATATATCTTTATCCCACTAGTGTGACTTGTCGTGCGATATCCACATTTAGAACCTTGTTCCAGCGTAATAAACTGCCTTCACGCGCCATGTCACAATAACTGGCGAATAAAATTCTTCAGCCCCATATAAACAATAACTGACGAATAAAATTCTACAAAGACAGTCCTTTTTTGAAACCTTGCATTACTCTTGGCCTTTTGTATTGGTCTTCTGTCAATCTCAGCTTTGAAAAATCTTTGAAGAAATCATATTCAAATTACTACCATTGTTGAGAATGATATGGATTGGAGTTTGAATATTCTCCAATGTGTAGATGTATCCTGTGTAATTGAGCAATCATTTAAGTTCCAACTCTTTTTAGTCGGCATCTTTGGATAAGATTCTCACGTGTGATCATTTGCAAAGTAGAGGGTGGAGTTGGCTAACTGGTTTGTTATGTGCTTTGAGTTTGAGGAATCCATAGATTACCTACTATTGCATGACCCATTTGCTTTGGGTTTTTAGAGTCACTTTCTCTTGTTTGGGTGTCTCTTGGACCTTCCTTGTTCCTTCCAAGACTTTTTATCTTGTTGGATTGTAGGAAAGTTGGAGGCTCCGTTATCGATTTTATGGGCCTTACTTCTGGGAGCCATTGGTCGGTCGATCTGGAGGTAGAGGAACAAATGCGTATTTGATGATGTGACCTCTTCTTAGGAGCAGGTGAGTCAGAGTGTTGGCTCCTTATTTCATGGTGTTCCATCAGGGCAGATTTTGATGAACTAGGCATACAGTTCCTGATTTGAGTGGGCCCTATGTATTCTTGGGTCCTTTCAGTTTGTATTGATATTTAGATAGTAATTTGTGGTAGCTCTAACTTAGCTCTGTTTTGTTCCCTTCGGTTTTCCACCTTGTAAACTTGTTTATTCTCTTTATGTATGGCCCTTCGGCTTTTTCCTTATATATTTGTTAACATCTCCCAGTTACCATTAAAAAAAAAAACTTTCTGCATCTGCAAATCTCTCTTAGTTGGAATCCTCTTATTGAATGCCAAAAGAGTACACGTCCCTTGTTCATCAGCCACAACCATATCTGTATCGTCAGTTGAAGTGACCAATTCCTTTGCAGGCTCTTGCTTCTCTTCATGAATGACTTCTATGATTGCCATGGTATTCTTAGCCCTTAGGACAAGCAGTGGAGAAATGTCCTTGGACATCACAACTGTAACAAGTGATGTCCTAGCGCTCACCTTTCTTAATCTCTGGCTTTCGGACCTCAGTAACATTTTTCTTGGCTTTCAACTCTGAAAGTCTAAATATTCAACTTCATGTCGAATTGCATCCATAGATGTGACATCTTCTCCTCAGATACTACTGCAATCTAATAACCAAAGTTGACTGTAGTAAAGTAGTGGGTAGCAATATCAAACTGAATTTCAAATTTCAAACCTTGCTCATATTTTTGTACCAACATCTCCGGTGTAAGTCGTGTGACGATCGAATGACACTGCTGAGAATCCTTTGAAATTCCTTCATGTGCTCATCCACGCTCCTCTCACCCAGACGTAAGTATTAAAACTTGTTGTATAGTATCCAAGTGTAGTTGAAACTTGAAAATAGACTCTGGTCCCTGGTGCATACAAAGCTGTACTAGATTTGACCACCAAATAAATGCAAAATCCTCTGAATCTCCCAGCCACTAGTGGAACTTTCCTCTCTTTAGGAATTGTCTTGTTGGCAGAAATAATTTCCACGTTTGTCAACCACTCGAGAAACACTTCAGGTTTTATCTGACCATGAAACTCTGGTTGCTCCATTTTCAACTTGTAGTCTCTCTTTCCTGGAATACTGTAATGTGAAGTCACAATTGTGGGATTGCTAGAAGTGCCTCCCCGGTCTTGGATATGTCTAGGCCGTATGTATAGGATCAGCTGCCTTATCCTTTCCACATAAGCTTCAAGGTTTCTGAATATGCCTTCTCACTCCTTCTCAAAACTGTACTCATCTCACTTCTTCTCAAAACCATACATTTTCTCAACCGAAACATTTGTATTACCTGCCAGGAATCTGTACTCAGTTTCTGTCACGACCCAAAATACCCCTTAGGAGTTAAGATATTTTGGCTCATGACTTGTCCTGATAAATTAAACCATCCTGTAAAAGACTAGAAGGCATACTACAGCAAAAGCTAAAACTTTATATAATAAACAATATTCCAAGAGTTTATTTACAGCAAAACCAAAAGTAAGAGTGGGCATGCCCACTCTTCAAAAGTATACACATTTTCTCTTTCTTCTGACACTCAGAAATAAGCCTCGTAAGGCCATTTGTCCAAATCTCTAGCCTCCATTTGAGGCTCCACCGTAGACTCCTCCTCACCATAGTCTTCCTCAACCCATGGACATGGAGCATCTATATCAAAATCAGCACCTGCCGACATCAAATGTACGGCTGAGTATTGAAACACTCGGTGTGTACAAATCACGAGCTAAACAATGTGATAATATATATATATATATATCATAGCATGCAATGGAACAATTTACATGTATGCTGAAATCCAAATGCAAGGCATGATTTAAAACATTTCTTTTCATCCTTGTCAAAACATGTATTTCGTTTTTAAACATAGTTCTTGTCTTGGTTTTATCGTGTGAAAATCATGGTTGTTTGGTTTTGTTCTTGTCTTGCATGAATCATGCTTGCTTGACTTGTAATACTTGCTTGTGAATCAGATGTTAGTGCCTTGAAACGACTTGAAGTCGGGTATGTAAATACCCTTCATCGAATTGACACAAATATGCCACCAACATCCTTGGACCAACCCTTACGTTTGGCATTATCAATGTTTTAAATCCTTGGAGCCGAGAACTAAGATCTTAGACATGATCCTTGAAGCCTAGTACTATGATCTTGGACTTGTCTTGCATAAATCCATTTTATTTCCTTTCTATAGTATGAAAAACCTGTGAAGAATTATAATTTACAGAAATCTAAATCATGAAATGCATGCATATTTATACATTAACCAAATCTCAATTATGTAATACATACATATGCATAATCATGTATCTATAAAACTATAAACATAGAAACATGCTTATGAAATTCAATTACAGTAAACACATGACAAGAATTATAGGGAATTAATATAATACAAAATAATTAAACTCCAATTCATGTTTAAAAATAACAAAGCTAGCTAGTAGGATGTACTTACTTTGCTTTCTCCTTTTCCTTTCCCTTCCCTTACTTCTCTTTCCTTTTCTTCCCTTTTCCTTCTTCCTTTCCTTTCTGTTCTCTTCTTTCCTTTCCTCTTTCTTCTCTGCTAGGTTACTGCATACTGTTTGTTCCTATTACTGTACACTGTCCTTATGTTGCTGTTTTGAGAACAATAAGTATTGTTACTGTTGTGAGAACAGTAAGTATTGTTGCTGTTGTGAGAACAGTAACTCTACTGTTAGAATTTGTTTGTGAGAACAGTAACTCTGCTGTTAGAGTTTTCTTGCGAGGACAGTAACTCTGCTGTTAGAGTTTTGCAAACCGTACAGCAAGGTTTGTCTTACATATATATATATATATAATATATTTATGTTAAAAGATAGACATCCACGTGTGAGTGGTTTGACAATCCAACACATACCATATTTCTATTTATTACACTTTAGTCATTTTTCTTAATCTTATTTACACTTAAGTCCTTAAACCCAAATTGGCCTCCTTAATCCCTAATTAGTGAATTCATTACTCACTAATTATAATTATTAATAAAAATTAACCTTGATTATATGTTTATAACTTACCTTAATTACAAATTAACCCTCTTTCTTAACCTTTATTATACTTAAGCCCTTAATCTCAAATTAGACTATAATTAACACCTTAATCATTGATTAACCGACTATTTACTCACTAATTATAATTAGTAATAAAAAATTAATAATTCTTTTTTCTCTCTAAACCCTTCTCTACATTAGACTGGTCATTTCTGTTACTGTCAGATTTTAGAAATTTTGCTCCGATTGATCGATATTGTGATATGAAGTCTAAAGTCTTAGGGTCACACCTTCCACTAAGTATATATATAATCTTAACTCATATATTTACTATCTTTAAGTACTAATAACACATTCTCTAGGTAGTCAGAAGTTGGGTCATTACAGTTTCACTCCTCAACTGATGGACGAATGTAGATCTTGTAGAGTTGGAATCCAGTCTGATTCACTCTGATACCAAATTGATGTGAATGCAGAAGCAATAGTCTTAACAAAGAAGGATCCACCACACTAGTAAAATTTAAAGGCTGGTGGGATGAACTTGAAACCCCTATCTATCGTTAACAAGGCTCTACTAATCAAATGGGTATGGGATTTGGGTAAGAGAGAGAAATTTTATGGAGAAAGGTAATAGTGGCTAAGTATCACTATATCTTCATGTTGGGCCCCTAGGTAGGTTAGAGTTTCTCATTGGTTTGGGCTTATGGAAAGGTATAATGGCGGTTGCTAACCTTTTGTTGCCTTATATAAGGTTCAAAGTAGGCAACGACTTGGAGGTCAAATTCTAGAAGGACCTATAGTGTGGTCTAGACAGACTCAAGGATAGGTTTGGCAATATTTTCCTCCTTGATGCTAACAAAGAGGCGTTGGTGTCATAGTGTTTTGAGTTTAGAAACAATGTCGTGATTTGCTGTCATAGACTTGGGTGAGACTTGAATGTCTGGGAAATTGCAGACCTAACTCTATTGCTACAACTTTTGAACTCCTCATCCATTAGTACGCCACTCTAGAATTTGGTCTAGAGGTCTCAATGGTCGCTTTTCAGTGAGATCACTATTACAAACTCTAGTTTCTGCTCCCTCATCACCGTTTCCTCATAGGACTATTTAGAATCCATTTATACCTTTGAAGGTATCCTTTTTTCCTTTGGACTGCTGTTCTAGACAAGATTCTCACGTGTTAATTGTGATAATTTGAACAAAAGAGGGTGGCGAATGGCTAATTGTTGTTTTCTATGCCTTCGTGCAGAAGAATCCTTGGACTATTTGCTCTTACACTGTCTTTTTGCAATTGACATATGAGGACATTTCCTATCCCGACTAGGGGTGGATTGGGTCTTCTTTTCATCCTTGCAAAAACTTTTTATCTTGTTGGTCTAGTGTGAAGTTGGACGGTGCCCGGGGAGAGATCTGGGTTGTACTACCAGGGGCTATCTCACAAACAATTTGGAGAGAGAGGAATAAGAGAGTATTTGACGGAATAGTTTTTTTTTTTCTTCTTGTGGAAAGAGAATGACTAGATTTCTTCTTGAGGAAAGAGAATGACTAAATAGTCTCCGTATCAGTAATTTGTTTATGGGAAACTAACTAGATTTTTAGGTTCGTCCATCACCGGGCAATCCATGGGCATCTAATTCATCCATTGGAAGGCTAGACATGGTTGGGTGTTCTCGTAAGTTGTTTGTTATCGAAGCCAAATCTTTTGAGTTTGTGTTGGTTAATGGCTCGGCTGGCTACTTTTTCAATTGTATGGAGAGAGGAAGAGGGTATGCAGTGGGAGTTCAGGTCGAGGAAGAGGGTTTCTGGTGGTTTTTTCAGTTTCTTTCGGACATCGTAAGTTGTAAGGGACCTCGGAGTTACTGCTTCAAGAGGTGGAGTGGTGCCCATTCCTCTTTGCTGGCCGAGAGTCTGGCCAATGGTCAGGGGGCATTCATCAGGCTTTCGGTATTCCAGCGGGCGGGTGGTGGCCGTCGTTGGTTGTCGTTTCCAGAAGGTAAGAATCGCAGTGGATGGCGCACTGTGGAGGAAGCGATGTCATCCTTTAAGGGTTCAAACTCAAGTGTTGCCGCTTCAAGGCAGACAGCCTGGGCCTCTAGAGCTTTGGTGTCGGATCTTGAGTTCCCTTCTCTTCAGTCTTCGCCAGCCGGTATTTCGAATCCCGGAACTTTAAGGTCTTCATGGTCGGAGTGTTGGTCCAAGGCTTTGGTGTGTCTGTTTTACAAGGCGGAGGAAGACTGGGGGTGGAGGACCAAACAGGTGAATAGGATTTTGCCTGGGGTTGAGCATTCTCCTCTGATTCCGGTGGCGGGGAACTTAGGTCTCCTTTGGGTTTACAACTTAGCCACCTTCGAGGGGCTGTCGGCTTCCGAACCCTGGCCTTTGCCATCAGGAGGTTTTATTTCTTTCTACAGGTGGAGCCCTGAGATCAATTCAGTGGTGATCCCTGACTCTCGTGGGGTTTGGGTGGGGATCTCCAGTCTGCCTTTCCACTTGTGGACGTTACCCATCCTGACTCGTATCGGCGAGAGGTGTGGTGGCTTACTTGAGGTGGATCCTCATACGATCAAGCTTGCGGATTTGCGGGAGGCTCGCATTAGGGTTAATGCCGCGGAGCTCAACAGCATTCCCCGGTTGATCTCTATCTCAGCGTGTGGTAAAGACATTCAGGTCTTTGTGAGTATTCGAGATGCCGGTCTGATTCCGTTTGCCGGCGAGCTGCTGGATGGCCGACGGATTTTCGAGCAGGCCGTACATAATTTGAATTTCAAATTTGGGCACCAGGGTGCTTTGCCATTGGATGAGTGGGTGGCCTATCAGAGCAGTAGTAGGGAGTACCCGAATGGAGCAGTGGAATCAGGTGGTAGCTGGGCAGAAGGCAGGCATGGGAGCAGAGATGCAGCCCTTGGGGGCCAGTATCCGGTTCGTCGGCGCAGGAGGAAGCGTCGAGGGCGCACGAGATTGGTGGTGGGGAAGGGGGTTCCCTGCGGTAGTCAAGGCGTGGGTCAGGATGTTTGCAGGCTACCTAATCCTGGTACCTCTGGAGGAGCAGGTAGGGGGTCGATCGGAGGGGAGGTCAGTTCTTTTCTTCTTAAGGAAGATGATGGTGGGGGTTTAAGGCTTGGATGTTTGACAGGTGGAGGGGGTGTGGACTGTTCAAATGGTTTGAGGCCTACTGTACTTTCTAATCAGGCCTCTGGGCCCAGTGGGAAGTCTGCTAACGAGTGGCCCGTGTTGGGCAGGCTGGTAGGGATGGTTCCTCTTTCGGGCGGGCCGAGCGTAGTCAGGGGCCGGTTACTCCTCTTAGTATGGGGGCCTCGTTGGGGTCGAGTGATCGGGTTAGTCCATCTGAGGATGACCCGTTTCTTCTTGGCCCGATAATAGAAAGGGCATGACTTTTTTCAAAGGATACCTCTGTTTCGGAGGTTTTGGTCTGCGAAGGGGAACAGGCTGGGAAGGGTGAGAGAGTTCCGGCCGCGACAGGGGTTCTGGAGAAGGCAGGCGCCGAGGATCAGGCTGTGGCTCCGGTGGGGTGGGTGACAGATTCTGAGGCGGTGGAGTTCCCTTCTTGGGTGGCTGCAGGGTCGCCAGGTGGAGGCCGCTCTTCGAAGCAATCAAAGCAACTGGATCAGCAGCAAGCTGGGGGGGTCGGGGGCTCTGGGGATTTTGGGGTGGTAACTCTTCTCCACTCCCTCTCCGAATGTTGGCAGAATTTAGGAAGGTATGGCTCGGACCCTAGCTCTCTGCCCTCTTCCCGGAGATCTGCAACGATTGGGGAGTGGAGCGAATCGTATGCTGGCGTCACCGATTTTTCTTCTGAGGAAGAGGACTCCGATCCTTGTAGCCCTGCTTCGGTAAGGGGGGCGGGCGTGTCCTCTGTGGACGGTTTGGAGGAATTGGTCGAGGGGGTGGGGGGTTCTGCAGTCGTAGAATCGCTGGGTGTTAGAGAGGTGTGCTCTTCAGTGGAGGGGGCAAGGGCTGCTTGTTCGGCGGATCTTATCGGGCTAGAGGTCAGTGGCTTCGTCAACGACTGTAGGCAGGGAGGTCAGGTTCTCCCAGGGGAGGGCTCAAAGGGGTCGGGTTCGTCTCCGGTGGAGGAAGCCTCGCAGTCTGATCCGGAACGAATCGTTGACAGTTTGGTGCAGTTTGGCAAAGTGCTGGGGATGTCATATGTTGGGCGAGAACTGGAAGTTCGCGAGATTTTCAGTTCGCTTTTAGAGGAGCCGGTTAGGCCAAGGTGGCCAGCGGAAGAGGTGAAGGGCGGGAGAGAGAGGAAGAAAATTCCTAGGGAGGTGAGAAGGTTGGTTAGTGGAATCAATTATGATAAGCGCGGTAGGGGCAGGAGTCGGCTTCGTGTCAGTGGGAGTGGTCGGGTAGTCGGTTGCTCATGACGCTTCGTATTTTATCTTGGAACATTAGAGGGTTGGGGTCGATGGAGAAGCGGTGTGCGGTGAAAGGTGCAGTCTCCAAATACAGACCCGCTATTGTTTGTCTTCAGGAATCTAAAATTGCGATGATGTCAGACTCCATTGCTCGAGATTGTTGGGGAGCTGATCCAGGTTGGCGTGCGGTCCCGGCCTTGGGCCATGCAGGAGGAATAATCATTCTGTGGGATAAAGGGGTGGTGGAAGTGCTAGAAGAAGAGCTAGGGGCATTTTCTTTGTCGCTTCTTTGCCGTTTCATTCAGTCAGACTTCCAGTGGGTGTTCTCGGGGGTGTATGGCCCTGTTAGTCCTCAGGAGCATTTGGAGTTTTGGAGAGAATTAGATAATATTAGTGTCCGGTGGGGTGCCCCGTGGTGCATTGGAGGGGATTTCAATTGTGTGCGGTTCAGCGGTGAGAAGTCGAATGGGGGGCCTGTTTCTTCTAATATGCGGCGATTCGGGAAGTTTTTATTCAGTCAGAAACTGCTCGAATTTCCTCTTAAGGGAGCCTCTTTTACGTGGTCTAATTTCCAGAATCCCCCCTCCCTGAGCAGGATCGATAGATTCTTTGCGAGTCCGGAGTGGGAGGTCAGATTTCCGGATGCCACTCTATTAGCTTTGCCCAGACCGGTTTCAGATCACGTTCCCCTTCTGTCGGAGCTCGAGGGGAGTCGGGGAGGTCCTAGGCCGTTCAAATTTGTGAACATGTGGGTACAGCATCCGGAGTTCTTGTCAGTGGTCAAAGAAGCGTGGGATTCCTCGATGCCTTGGGGTTCGTGGAGCACTAGATTTGGGCTTAAGTTGAAGGCAGTTAAACAAAAGCTCAAGAGTTGGAATAAGTCAGTGTTTGGACTTATTCATGAGCAGAAAGAAGGATTGCTAGAGGCCATTTCAGAGTTGGATAAGAAGGAGGAACAGTCAGGTTTGTCAGAAGGTGAGAGTTCGGAGAGGGATGCGCTGAGGCAGGAGTACCAGAGATTAGTGAAGAGGGAGGAAGTGAGTTGGAGGCAGAAGTCACGGGTCAGGTGGTTGAAAGAGGGCGACAGAAATACGAGTTTCTTCCATCGTATGGCTTCAGTGCGCAGTCGTGTGAACAAGATGGTAGGTCTCAGGATTGGGGATAAGATCTGGGACACCGATTTGGAGATGGGTAAGGTGGCTGCTGAGTATTATAGTTCGATGTATACCACTATACCGAG
Organism: Tetracentron sinense; assembly: GCA_015143295.1. NCBI lineage: Eukaryota > Viridiplantae > Streptophyta > Magnoliopsida > Trochodendrales > Trochodendraceae > Tetracentron > Tetracentron sinense. Next base: position 1,743,039 of record CM026556.1, read on the forward strand.
AGATTCGAGTTTCGGCCGTTGCTAGATGGGCTATCATTTGCGAGCTTATCGGAGGAGATGAGCAGTCAGCTGGAGAGGCCGTTTTCCGCCGAGGAGGTGCAGTCGGTTCTTGCAAGTATGCCAGGGGACAAAGCCCCTGGTCCAGATGGCTTTTCCATTGAGTTCTATAAGGCTTGTTGGCCGATTATTGGCAAGGACTTGTTGAGAGTATTTCATGAGTTCTTTCATTCTAATTCTTTTGATCCAACGCTGAATTGTTCATTTATTGTCCTTATTCCTAAGAAGCCTGGGGCCCTGGATATAGGGGATTTTCGGCCCATTAGTCTTCTCGGAAGTGCATATAAGATTCTGGCGAAGGTTTTGACTGTGAGGCTTAATCGGGTGCTGCGATTTGTGATTTCTCCGGAGCAGAGCGCATTTGTGGGGGGGAGGCAAATTTTGGATGGGATTCTTATAGCCAATGAAGTGGTGGATGAGCGGCTTAAGAAGAAAGTCCCAGGGGTCATTTGCAAGCTCGATATGGAGAAGGCGTATGACCATGTCAATTGGGATTTCTTGGAGTATGCCCTCAGGCGGATGAGGTTCGGGCATAAGTGGCGGGCCTGGATGAGGTGTTGCTATTCCTCTCCTTCTTTTTCAGTGTTGATAAATGGTTCTCCCCATGGGTATTTTAATAGCTCCAGGGTCTGCGACAAGGAGATCCTCTTTCGCCTTTGCTCTTTATCCTGGTGACAGAAGCCCTAAGCCGGATGATTAGCAAGGCTTCCGAGGAGGGGTGGTGTGGCTTTGAGGTGGGTAGGCCGGAGGTTCGGATCTCGCACCTTTTGTTTGCAGATGATATTTTGCTATTTTGTGGCGCTACGGAAAGAAATCTTGTTCACATTGGGTATCTTTTCCGTTGTTTCGAGGCCGTCTCCGGTTTGAGAATTAACTTTCAGAAGAGTTCTCTTTTCGCAGTAGGGCAGGTGCCTAATATGGAGTTGTTGGCCAGCTGCCTTGGCTGCAAGACCGGTTTGCTTCCTTCCAAGTATTTGGGCCTCCCATTGGGGGCTTCGTTCAAAGCAAAGACTATTTGGGATCCGATCATCGAACGGTTTCAGCGGCGATTTTCGGGTTGGAAAGCGTCGTTGCTCTCTAAAGGAGGTAGGCTCATTTTATTGAAGAATGTTCTGTGCAGTCTTCCGGTGTATTATTTGTCCCTCTTTAGGCTTCCGGCCTCCATTGCAACTAAGCTGGAAAGGTTGCAAAGGGATTTTCTATGGAACGAGAAGGTGGTGATTAAGAAGCTTCATTTGGTGAAATGGAAGTGGGTTTGTAGGCCGAAAGAGAGAGGGGGGCTTAATATTTGGCCTTTGAAGGCCGTTAACGAGGCATTATTGGGTAAGTGGCTCTGGCGTTTTGGGGTTGAAGAAGATAGCTTGTGGAGAAGGGTGATAGTGGCTCGGCATGGGTGTAGGGATCGTTGGGCTCCTCGGATTCCTAGGGGCTCTCACGGGGTGGGTCTTTGGAAAGGGATAGTAGCGGGTTGGGATGAGTTTCTCAAGTTCACGAGGCTTGTGTTAGGGGATGGGGTGAGCATCAAATTTTGGATTGACCTTTGGTGCGGGCCTTGTACTTTGGAGCATCGGTTCAGGACGTTCTTCTTGCTTTCCTCTCTCAAATCGGCGTCGGTTGCGGATATGTATACAAGGGGAGCGGGGGGAGCAGTGTGGAATTTCTCTTTTAGCCGTTCGCTTAATGATTGGGAAGTTAGTGACTTTGCATCATTATTATCTTTACTTGAGTCGGTGAAGTTGGAGGAGTTTGTTAGGGATCGCAGGGTTTGGGCCTTTAATTCTAGCGGGAGGTTCTCGGTGAAAGAGTATCTGCAGGTGGCCAATCCGGGTGGGCTTGCGAAGTTTCCGCGTCAGTTGGTTTGGTTCAACGGGTTGCCTTCGAAGGTGTCGGTATTCCTATGGGCGGCCTTTTTGGATAAAATACTCACCTTGGACAATTTAAGGAAGAGAGGATGGAGTCTGCCTAACCGGTGTTGTCTATGTTTATCAGAGGAGGAATCGGTTGCTCACTTGTTTATTCACTGCCCGTTGGCTAGGAGGCTTTGGTGGTATTTTCCAGCGCAGTTGGGAGTAGCGTGGATGTTTCCCTATTCGTTTCAGGACTTGCTTTCCGGTTGGCTCTCAGTTTCGCTTGATAGCCCGGCGGATCTAGTTTGGGCTTATATTCCTGGGGTGGTCTCTTGGACTTTGTGGAAAGAACGGAACCGGAGGGTGTTTGAAAATTCCGCGTCGTCTCCGGAGCGGTTGTGTTCGTATTCGCGCAAGTTGTTGCGAGATTGGATCTCCGCCAAGCATGAGTTGGCGGAGATAGGGTTCGAGGAGGTCATATCGTAATTTCGGGTCGGGGAGGGGTTTTGGTTGTATTCCTTTCATCTTGAGTAGCTTTTGGTGCTTCTGGTAGGTGTTTTCACATTTTGTGAATTTCCTTTTTTTCTAATAAATATACTTTTACCGATCAAAAAAAGAGTATTTGACACACACTAATGGAGAACAACCCCTTAAAGTTTACAACAAAAGAAAAAAAAGTAATGGATACAACGTGGGTCCCATTGATGAAGGTAGGCCTGTGTGCCTTAAGACTTATGGTTGTAGGCCCAAGGTGGCCCATGGTTGTCCATAAGGCCTATACATTAGGCGCATAGTTTTAAAACTAGCCGAGTCGACTCGGCTCGGCCAGGTTTCGAGTCGAGTTTCAAGGAAAACTCGGTTTTGACAGAAACTCGCCCCGACTCGCCCGAGTTTGTGCACTTTTTTTTTAAAACTAAAAATCGAGTAAACTGCATACCCGATTGACTAAATTATGTTTTTTTTCTTTTTTTTTGACACACCCCACTCATATTTAAGTATAAATACAAAACAAAAGGGAGATGTTTAATATATATTGAATTATATATCTTATTTTAGGCATGGTTTATCGTTAATTTTGACCCTATACCATATATATTATTAGAAAAATATTATATATGTCCGACTTTCAGGTGTCATTACTCGGACGAGTTTTGCCCGAGTTTCCGAGTTGACTCTACTCGACAAGTTTTTGAGTCGAGTCGAGTTTTCGGGTTTTAAAACACTGATTGGGCGTACAATGCTTCTAGACTAATAATTAATTCAAAGTGTTCTTAGAAGGTTTCTATCTTTTTGGAAGTTGTTAGAGTTCTCTAAAAAGTCAAGAATACTTTAGAAAGTCAAAGAGTCTTCTTGTATTAATGAAAAAATGTTCTAATTAGGTCTATAAAAGGAGGAGAACATGACATTGTAAGACATTCCAGATTTGAATATAATTTGAAGCAAGTTTCTTTATTAATGGTGAGACTCCATTATTCTCTTCTAGGTGAGACTCGTAGAAAGCCTTAGTGAGACTCTAAGGTACATCCTCCATTCTTCTTATTCTATTTTGTTTATTTTGTCCTATACCAACTCAGATTTGAAGTGAATGAAAAGCTTGTTCTTACTAAGGTGTGACTCCTTATATTGGTGGTGTGATTCCATCCGTGGTTGCCTAGGTGAGATTCCAATCGTAGGTCATCCATAGAAGTAGTGAGACTCTACTTTTCTTATCTATTTATCCCTTATTTTACTTATCTCTTCCCTTTTATTAAAATCCAGCATCATTCTTCCCCTGTCCTACATCACACACTCTCCCTTTCGTCTCCACGACTGTGTTCCAACATCAGATCTCTTATTCTTCATTGGTGCTCGATACGTCGACAAGTCGTTGACTTGGAGGATTTTTTTGGATTGAAATCATGATTACTTTCGGTTTGGCTTTTCAATGTTTTGCGGTTGTAGTAATGTTTAGATTTCTTCTCAGTAAACTTTGATTTGAGATTATTTTTGTAATTTACATTTTGTTATATATTATATGATTGCTTACTGATCACAAAAGAAATTTAAAACTATGTAATTTCATGCAGTTAGGGTTGAATAAGAATTTAACCTCAAAAGTAAGGAGGAATTAGGGTTTAAAGCAACAGTGTAAAGGGTTTAGACTGATTCCTAGTGCCTGGAAATAGGTCTTGGGTTTTGTTCAGGTTTTGGATAGGCCTAGAGACTAAACTATCAAATTCAGAATTTACAGGGACTATTTGTAAATTTTGAGTATTATATGAAATTCTGGAATCAGTCCGAGGGTTTAGGTTCGATTCAATAGGTGATATTAATCTTGATAGATTAGATGATGATAAACAAAATCTCATGGATAGAATAGGTTAAAGATCAAGTTCTAAGGTTTCAAATTCAAAATTCAGGATTGAAAGAAATCTGGAAATTTTGAATTCAAAGAGAAAATAAGGAAATAGTTCCAAACCATATCTGTTTAATGGTTTCAGATGCAAGGGACGGGCTAGGGTTTGGGTGTGGCATCCTTAGGAAACAAATCCTATGGTTCCCCAAATTCGAAGTTCTTTCCTACAAGTTTTGGGCAATACTTTTTCTTCAAGCCTTATTCTACTACAAGTTTTGGCCAACACTTGTTTTTCAAGCCTTGCTCTGAAAACAACAATCGATAATTATGGAAATTAAATCAGTCAGTAATCAATAACTACATTTAGCATCAGGAACTTTAAAACTCAATAAGATTTTTTCTTATTCAAGTCTCAACTCAAAACATTTAACTCAACAACTGCCAAAAATGGCCTACATATGGAGTTTATAGGCTTGCTTCGAAATATACTTCCAATTAGACTCAATTTCAAAAATAGAAACCCCTAACTTGTTCTCTTTTATGCAACATGGAAGAGAATTAAAACAACTTTTTATAATAAAAGACCTTATTTCACTAACTCAAATTAGAAACTAACTCTAGCATGACTAACTTTAAAATAGAAACTAAATACTAACTATGCTCTAGGTCCAAATTTGTCTCCTCTTATGGGGTGGACTATAGGGCTGATGTGGACTAGAGGTAAAACCCCAATAGCCAACCGTACTGCCCTTTAGAGCCACTCGAAGACATGTTTCAAAATGCTCCTGCATTATTTCCTTTGCCAAAGTCCACCTAGTTAAAAGATAATGCTCCTACTTCTCTCTTCTTACCAGAAGAGATAATAGTATGTAGTTTGTCACCATTAAAACTTATTGATGCTGAGTAGATAATGAGTTGATAATTGACCTTTATGAAATTTTAGCTCAGGAGTGAATACATATAGCCTTTGCTAAATTTCAACTGTGTTTTTTTTTGGGTGTACTTTCCAGTTAGCTTTAGTTTCTAATTTCTTCGCTCCTTCACAATTCCACAGGCTGCAGGGTAAATCTCAAATTGTTGGGGATGAGTTAGTAAGGCTTGGTGAACAAATGGTCCATAGTGCTGAAGGTACAAGAGCTATAGCATTGGAGCTTTGCCGTGAATTTGAGGATAAGTTTCTCCAACATATTGCAACTGGTGAGGTGAGTAATTTCTTGTGAAACACACAGATGTACAAGCATATGTTATTTGTGCTCAAGCACGCGCACCCACTTCCTCTAGAGGAGTATTGCCACAAACTCCTAAATCCATGATGTTATGTATAATGTGAAACATTAAAAAATTTAGAGATTTCTTTTCACTTGTAGAATAGAGTAAAAATATTTTTAACGTTTTAGAGCTGTAACAAAATGTATAAAAGTTGGAAAATTAGGGTAGTCTATACTCTATACAGCATCCCAAATAATTCTACAGTGGGTATTGTCACAAAATCCTAAATCCATCAATTTGTGTGAGGATAAATGTTAGAAAGTTCTGTACATCCATGGAAGCGAGTAGAAATCCTTATAATGTCTTGGAGCCTTAATAAAATGTATAGAAGTAGGAAAATGAGGGTATCCCTTGACAGCTCCCCGAATATCGCTACGATATTCCGAGGGAGAACCTGGTCCATTTGATTCACAAGAAATGGGGTTTGAGAATTGGAATTGGAGGTTAATAATTCCAGTTTTGGTATTTGGATGCTCCCCACTCCTACGATTTTTCAATTCACGTTGGGAATTAAAGTGATGCCAATTCTCTGCATTTTTGTGAGAATTTCCACCTAGGGGTGGATATTGCAATTCACATGGGACATTCACCATATATCTTTGTTAATAAATGACCAATTTGAAATTGTATGACCATATTGGTTAATTCATAAAAATGTTGGTGTGGAAATCAAGTAAATGAGTTGTAGTGAAGATCCCTAGTTTCTCTCTACCTTTTCTTTCACTTTTGAAATGACCAAAATACCCTTACATGTAAAGAGCTTAATCATTCACTATAAGGAGCAATAAAATATGGTGAGACCCCCCTCTATTTTTCCCTCCTTGTGATCCTTTTCTTTTTATTTCATGTTGTTATTTCTCTTCAGTTTATCACTCTGTAAACTGTTATCTATTTCTGTATCTTAAAATATGTGCTTTTTACTGATTAAAAACAAAAAAAAAAGGTGAACATTACTAAGTTCATGCATGCCACGAGGCATGAACACTTTTAACAATTAATATTCCTCATATACAAGAATTAAAAATTTGTTATAAAAATCAAAACTTATTTTTAATTTGGTGAGAAAATCAAGGAATGGGTTGTAGTGAAGATTCTTGTTTTTCTCCTCCACCTTTTCTTCAATTGTGAAATGGCCAAAATACCCCTACACGTAAAGGGCTAAATCATTAATTACAAATGTTAATAAAGTCCAGCGAACATAACCTAGGTCAATAATTTCATGAACTCTTAACATTCCCCGTACGTAATTTAAAAAATATTTAATTTAATTTTTTTTTCAGATTTGAATTTTTAACCTACAATTTTCTTTTTGATGTCTTTCCTTTGGGTCTGAACATCCATTTTCAAAATTTAGAAACGGAAATTAGGTTTTCCTAAATGTTGTGGTTTTTTTTCCTTGTAAATCTGAATATTCTGTAATAAAGGTTTTGCAAATTCATCAAAGATCCAATGTTTTTGTAAATTTGATACATTTACATGTAGTATGTAACAAAGCTAAAATTTAATTATACTTTCCATGATTTTAAGATGTAAAATCAAAGTGAAGCATGCTTCTTCACTTTGGTGTGGGATCGTAATATGATTAATTCTAATTATTATTAAATCGTCGGTAAGATGCTCGCTGGTGAGGAGATTGAAATCGGCGGAAAGGATTAGTCCACCACTCCACCTTGAAGGATGGGTTGCCTCTTCGTGTGAAAACCATTGATCTGAAAAGGAGAGCTAGTTTTTTCTACTCCCCCACCCCCTCCTTTTTTTTTTCCTTTTCATTTTCGTCTATGTTTCTTGCATTTTATTCTTTGCAGGATTTAAAAGCTTTCATTCTGCATTCCTGTTTCGTTCAGACTGAGATTGGTTACTGCTGTAATCTTGTTATTATATCTGGTCCTCAATGTATTTATTAAGTAATGTTGCTTGTGAACTTGAGTTTTGGAAAGAGAATGCTGTTCTGACATCAAGAAATTTGCTCCACATGTAGGTAAGGACTAACGCATAATAGACCCCACTTTCTCGTCCAGGTTTAGATAATGCAAAGATCTGATGATATAAGGCTTTAGTTTGATTCATTTACAGTTGTGCATAACTCAATGTTCTAATTTTTCAAATTTTGCTCCATTTATTTTTTCCAAAATTAAAAAAGGAAAACAGATAAGACTGAAATTAGACTGAGTGGCAAGAAAAAAAAACTTGTCTAATTAATAGAAGATGAGCTAGTAAATCATATCTACGGTGTTATTTCCAGGCTTTTGGAATGTCTCTTTGCCTCATAAGCTTGACTTGATCTCAGTATCTCACCCTTCATCCGGCTTGCATATGAGACAAACACACACTATCCTGCTCTTTTACAGCCTATTGATCATCCTGCATTGGGTCATGTTTCTTTCTTATGCTGAATCTGCTATTTCAGTTCCTAGCTTAATGCATAAGATTGGTCTCTAATTTGCAATTACCTATATCACTTTTGTCTTTTTTTTTTGATTGGTACCTATTTCACTTTTGTCTTGGTCGCTGTTTCATAAAATGCAGCCGCGGTGAGGCATTCAGTTTCAGCACTACCTGAATTTCCAACACTATCTGTCATCACTATTCTTAGTCCAATTGTTAATATTTTCTACTGCCAGTTTTTAGCTGTGATTATAAATTTATTCGCAGGGTGGTGGTTGGAAAGTTGTTGCGAGTTTTGAGGGAAATTTTCCTAACAGGATCAAGCAACTCCCCTTAGACAGACATTTCGACATCAATAATGTCAAAAGGGTACATCTTGTATTTTTTTTGCCATTTTATTTTCTTATATTGTTTCCAGGCTCTTATCATTTTATATGACATCTTCCGCATGGTACCAGATTGTGCTAGAAGCTGATGGTTATCAACCTTATCTTATATCTCCGGAGAAAGGTTTGAGATCATTAATAAAAATTGTTTTGGAGCTGGCAAAAGAACCATCACGTCTTTGTGTCGATGAGGTAAGCTTATAATGGGATTTCAATGCCTTTTCTTCTTCCAGTTGTTGTGGTTTAATTTTAATTTTTTCTTGTGGATTTTCTTTTCAGTTCCTAAAATCTAATTCTTAAAATCTATATGGAGATTTCCACCATTCTATCAGTGCATATCTTTGTGTTTCCTAACTGCTCATTCCTATTCCTACTTGTTCTTTCTTGATTTGTCTTCCAGCCCCTTTTGGTTCATAACAAGCTTAGTCATTTGTTAATAGTTACAGGTGTGTTTGAGATTAGCTTGTAGAACACTATCCTTTTAACCAATGCATCTTTTTTCTTGTGTTTTTCATCCTGCACATGGGCATATGCATGGTAACATGTTTCTGAAGAAGAAAATGCATTGTAAATCCCTTGAGTGACTCCGATCTGCAATTAGTATCAGGACACTTGCTTTATGCTTATTTTATCCATAAGCATAGACTAGCAGTATAGGATATCATCAATTGCATCTTGATTTTTTAAAAAAATATCTGTGCCACTCATTAACTCAATTTCCTAATTGATTACAATAACAGGTCCATCGTGTACTGGTAGATATAGTTTCTACTGCTGCTAATGCTACTCCGGGTCTTGGAAGGTACCCTCCTTTTAGAAGAGAGGTAATAATGCCGTATAATTCTGCATTTTCTTCCCGTCACTTCCCGTTTATTATTTCATTGCGGTGATAATCCTTTCTCTCCTTAAATTTTTTTTTTCTAGGTTGTGGCAATTGCAAGTGCCGCTTTGGACGGGTTTAAGAATGAAGCAAAGAAAATGGTGGTTGCACTAGTTGATATGGAGCGAGCTTTTGTTCCCCCTCAACACTTCATCCGATTAGTGCAGAGGAGGTATGCTCGATGTCATCTTTGGAGGAACTCCATTATGTATTTATCGATTGGTAGCAAGTAAACAAATACTTTCTTTGAACCGTATAAGATCTTCATTTTCTGCTATCTTCAGTTTGTGTCTGCTGTGTCTCTTTTATTCTTTTACATCTCTTGCGATTTGGTTTGGGTACAATGTTATGAAATGTGAAGGTGTTAGGCGAGGCATTAGGATCCTCATATGCGTGAGATGTAAGCCTCAAGACATGAGACTTAAACTTCACGCTCCCTGATTTTTCGACTATAGGATTAATTAGAAAGGAGCATAGTGACAAAGTCGGGGTTCGGGAATAATTCAGCAGGGATCAAGTTCGGAAAATTTAGAATAAAATAAAAAGTAAATTAATAATTATAAAAATATACGGAACAATTTGATTAAAATATATTTAAAAAAAGTATTTTTTTAATAAAAAATTCGGGAATAATTTGTAAAAAATGCGAATAATTCGCAAAAAACGTGAATAATTCAGAAAAACGCTGTTTTTTTTTTTTTTTAAAGTCGCGATTTAAACGCAAAATCATTCGGCAACTACAAAATTCGCGAATAAAACGCGTTTTTTTTTTACAATGGAAAGGAGAATATTTGCAGAGAGATTTAGAAAGTAACTTAAGATTATTATTATAATTTTTATAAATAGAATTATAGGTATACATAAAAGAAACACTATATGAATGATTCAACTACCGTGTAGAATGAAATAAATTTAAGAGGCCAAGTACACACTGAAATTTAGATTTACCCTTTTGTTCACATACATAATGAAAAAGAAATAATGCTCGATCACCTATTCATGTATATCTACTTATTTTTAGGGCTTTTCAAGTTAAGGAGAAAGAGGAACCTGGAGAAGAAAAAAGGAGAAACCGAAGGAGAAGAAGAAGAATCTCTCTCTCTCTCCTTCAGTCTTCACTCTTCTCTTTTCTTCACTCTTCGTTGAGTTGTTCTTCTTCCACAGGTGATCAGATGATGAATCTCTAAGTATAGATTGTAGATGTTGCTGCCCTTTATCTACTTGTAGTCAAACATGCAAATATTTTCATCTCCCCTGCTGCCCCAAGCGTTGTACATGAGACAAGATGAGAACAAGTAACTCTGTTTTTAGAGGTTTTTGCCCTATAAAGAACGATATAAGTGGTTTTTTAAGCAAAGGCTGTGTGTGCTGTTGTCACTCTGTCTATATATCCGTGTGTGCTGCTGTCGCTCTGTTTTAAAGGGCACATATCCATCTTCTAGCAAAGCCGGGACAAGACAGACCAATTATAAAATTTATTTTTTTAGCAAAGCCGTGTGTGCTGACACTCTGTTTTAAAGGGCACATACCCATGAGACGGTCTAGCTCTGTTTATCACTTTCTGTCTCTCTCTCAATATCAGTCCCCTCTTTTTTTGTGTGGGTTCAGTCTCCTCTCTCTTACCGGGAAAAAAAAAGATAGTCTCCTCTCTCTGTCTCCCCCCTTCGAATTAATGATTCATGTTCTCATATGCAACTATTGGTTAGATTTTTTTAAATGGGAACCTGACTTATTAATTTGAGGGGGAAAGATGAGTGTTAGATATTTTAAATTACATAAACTGGTCTTTTAATCGACATGAATTATTAATCTGCTGATTGCATGTAACACATTTGGTTAGTTAGTACTTAGTAGTTACTTAGTTTACATGAATTATTAAACTAATTCTAAATCTCTATTTATGTACTATGTATATATATATATATATAATTTTTATCGCCTAGCCACCTTGACTACACTACGTCTACTATGCAATTCTTAATGTAGAATAGACTCAAAAGGGTTTAGATATTAAAAGGAAAAAAGTTATTCAAGTCTCAATTCTGTTGCTACTTGCTACTTACCTAGAACCCTATTTTTTTTTTTTTTAAATTGTATAAGGTGCACACCTCAATTCCGTCGCTTCATGTGATTGGAACCTCTTAGGTTGAGCCTCAAGGCGAGCCTTGAGGCATAAGCCTCACATGCCCTCTTTTAATTGGTAACTACAGAAGTGTATATATATATATATTTCAAGGTACAATATCCTAAAGAAGTTCAAGGTTCACAATCACACAGGATATGAATCAACGATAAGAAAGAAGACGTGCAATCTAGTAAAAGAAAATCAAATGCAGAATATATGGAAAGAAGCGCTACTATAGCACAAGAAAGAAGACAGCCTCACATGCCTTTTTAAATCACTGCTATGACATTTAGTCAGTTTCCATATAGAAATGTACAAAATTAGTGTAGTTTCTTCTGTCTAAATGGCTAGAATTTGATATTTGTGATGCATATGGAAGTTGGTTTCTTTCTTGAAAACTTTCTTGAAATTTATGTTATTTTAGGCGAGCCTTGCTTTTCTGTTTACCTATAGTTACTATTAAACCACTCCGGTGTCATTCCATGTTGAAGCTTGTGATATATCTTTTCTTTCCTCATCCTTTTTCCTTTTTTTTGTTTACAAGGCAGCTTGTGCTATATCTTAACGCAGTTGTTCATTATTTATATGATCAATTGCTAACCTTGGTTGAGGTAGTGTTATTGGGGGATAGGGAGTGCCCTTGGTTGAGTTTATGCACTTGTAAACTTTTCCTAGGTTTTGTGTCCTTTTTAGCATATACTTGTACTTCCTTTCTCCTATTTATAAAATTTTATTTACCGATCAAAAAAAAAATTGCTAACCTTGATTTAAATAAAAATGATATTTAGGAGTCAGAGAATTGATGGAAAGGCACCAGAGTTTCTGGAGTGTAAAATAAAACAGTGAACAAAGCAAACCACAAGTAATTTCACTAGTGAAGGAATAGCGAAATTTGCTATTTTCCCAGCATTGCTGCTGTCTACGGGAGAAGTGCTTTCAAATATGACGAGAGAATTAAAAGATTAAAAAATTCCAACTTAGATGATAATCAAATCATCCCTACAGAACCTAATAGTGTAAAAGGGATACATTAAAATTGAAAGTTTTGTAAAGAAAACACAAAGCTGAACAATTCTTAGAATCCTTTAATCGAAAAAATTTGAATGACAAAGATGATCACATCCTTAATTTATTCTTTGTGGGCAGTTTAGAAAATCCTTAAGGTAATCACATCCTTAATTTATTCTTTGTGGACAAAGTTGAGAAAATCCTAGTATTGGAGATGTAGAAACAGCTAATCACTTGTGCCTCCATTGTTGCTATGTGAGGAAGATTTGGGATGAGGTGTTGAAATTATTTCATTTTGGAGTGGGTGTTCCCTATGAGGTTGATAGAGTTCATAGCTGCGTGGCACGTGCAAGAATTTGAGAAAATGAGAGAAGCACCATGTCGTCTGACTATGGGAGCAGTGTGTTGGAGCTTGTGTAAGGAAAGAAGTCACCGTATTTTCGAAGGCTTGTCATGCTTTGAAGAAAGGCTTTGGCTATCATTTGTCAATTGAAATATTGTTTTTTCTTCTTTGGTGTTTCAACTTGAGGGATTTTGAGGGGACCGAGGCTACTGAGATTTTTAGGCCAGCTGGTGGGTAACTGTGACTCTGGTTTCCTGGTTGTTTTATCGAGGGTGTATAGAATATTGAAATTATAGATTTGTCATTTCTTAGGACACCCTAATCTCTCTCTCTCTTTGTTGCATCATGCATGTGCACCTAGGTGTCTTTGTTTTAGGATTTGATCTAAAAGCATCAATGATCAGTTCTCAGTGAGATCATTATTATAGTCTTTTGGCCCTACACCCTCTCACCTTTTTCCTCGTAAGGTTGTTTGGTCAAACCTTGTCCCATCGAAGGTATCCTTTTTCCTCTGGTGCATAGCTTTAAATAAAATTCTTACGTCTGGCAATTTAAAGAGTAGAGGGTGGAGTTTGCCTAATCATTGTTACTTGTGCCTACTTCAGGAAAAGATTGTTGATCACTTGCACCTGCACTATTTGGTTGCCTTTAAGCTTTGAGTTTTTTTCTTAGTCTCGGTTAGGTGTGGAGTGGATCTTCCTATTCTCTTTACTGAGCTTCTTATTAGGTTGACAATTGTTGCTACTGGTGGATGCAAAGGAAGCAATTTGGACCATCTTGCATGGAGTTATCTCTTGGTCCATCTGGAAAGAGAGGAATCGTCATGTTTTCGACAATTCCTCCTCTCCGTACCCTAGTATTTTAGTTTGCATTCGCTGCCTTATTGTGGAATGGTGCTCCATACGGCACCTGGGAGAGGAAGCAGGAGGCATTTTGCTATGAGTAGTTTCTATATGCTTTTGTAGTTATTTCCTATATTTTCCTATTCGAGTTCTCCTTAGTTTACATCTCTGTAAACTCTTGTTACACCTTCTGATCTATTAATACAACTGTTATTTATCGATAAAAAAAAACTCGCTATCTACTCATTTCATATTTTATTGTAAAATTGTTACTAGGATGGATAGGCAGCGCCGCGAGGAAGAGCAAAAGAACCGGCCTTTAAAAAAAGGTCATGAGGCAGAGCAAGCCATACTAAACAGGGTATGGGTATTTCTCTGTCTCCCATATAAATTAGACTATGTTTTGATAATAATTACTAAAAATGAGTGTTTTGATGTGTTCGACTATTGCACCTGCAACCTTGTTTGCTGCACCACTGTTTTCTTGGTATTGTATGTCTTTCCTATTATCTGCTCTATGCTCCTCTTTAGGCAACTAGTCCTCAAACAGGAGGTCAACAAACTGGGGGAAGCTTGAAATCAATGAAAGAGAAATCTGGTCAGCAAGAGAATGATGCACAAGAGGGGTCAGCTTTAAAGACTGCTGGGCCTGGTGGAGAGATAACAGCAGGTTTGTGTAGAGATTTCACATCATGTTTTGGGTCCTACTAATTATGAGTTTCTTAAACCTTTTTATATCATTAGTTGTATGATACACTTCTCTATGTAAAAATGGACATGATGTCATTGGAATTCGCATTTTTGACGTGAATGGTTCTTGGATTCCAAGAGAAAAAAGTGATTTAAGGTTTTTGTAGATTCTTCAGTTCATATATCACTAGAATTCTAAAAAATATAATATTTATTAAAAGGTACCTTTCTTGACTTGATTGAATGATATCGGTACTTATGACTATTGACATCTGTTATACGTTTCAAGCCTTTCAACCATCAACTCGAAACTCGGCCGAGCCGACTCGGCTAAGTTTTTAGTCGAGTTTTGAGGTAAAACTCGGTTTTGACACTGAAAACCGAGTAACTCACCTCGACTTGCATGAGTTTTGTACTTTTTTTCATTATAACAAAAAATAGTAAACCGGCCTACCCGAGTGACCAAATTATGTTTTTTTTTTCTTTTTTTTTTTAACACACCCCACCCACTCTTAAGTATAAATAAGAAACAAAAAGGAGGTGTTTAGTATTATATATGTCCGAGTGACCAAATGGTGTTTAGTATTAATGATAATACTATATATATATTGAATTATATATCTCATTTTAGGCATGATTTATCATTACTTTTGAATTTATACCATATATATATGGTATTAGAAAAGTATTATATATGTCCGAGTTTTAGGTGTCATTACTCGGACGAGTTTTGTCCGAGTTTTCGAGTTAACTTTACTCGGCAAGTTTCCGAGTCGATTCGAGTTTTTGAGTTTTAAAACACTGCTTTCAACATTTTCAATTCCTTAACATGAAATCTTGATCCGAATTAGGATTAACGGAATGAAACCTAAGATAAAGGAGGAGAGTATATCTGGGAAGAAAACTTGATCCTAACATTTTTAGTTATCTTAATAGTCATAAGATGTCTAAAGACTCTAAACTATCCCAACGGAATATGTTAAATCCACAATTTTATCAGGGGATAACTAAAGTTCTCCTAACAATATATAAAGTCAAATCTGTCAACACATATAATCCAGATGGTGCTTCTCTCTCTCTCTCTCTCTCTCTCTTCAAATGATGAGTAGCAGTTAAAACTGTATTATATATGTATATAAAAAAAGGGAAAAGGTTTCTAGAAGGGTTGTATGGACTTCTTGGGATGGTCCTCTCTTTCTAGTCATGTGGAGGTATGATGTGCGGTATGTGCCCAATCTAGACTATAGATGATGTAGGCAACCATATGATGGACACATGTACAGCTCATTTTGTTCTTCATGGCTCCCTATTTTATCATATATAGAACCTGTATAAATTAATTTTGAATAAAGCAAATCACTTTTTTCTTTGGAAATAAATTAAATAACTTGGTTATCTGTTCCCGATGTTGGGACTGAGAGGCTAAACTAATAACCTGAATCTTATTTTTTTTTAAATTCCCATAAATCTAAAATAAGAAGAAATATTAATAATTTAATATTCTCTATAGAGCTTATCTAATTATAACTTTAAACTATCCACAATATTTTTCTGAAGTGCTTTGCATCAAGACCTTTTTCTTTGATACTCACATAAGATAACCCTTCTCGAATCTTCTTATTGTTCTCATTTTATGGCCCCTATGTTGCATGGACTTTTTATTTAAATGAGTAAAGTACCTGTGTTAGACACATGGTTAATTCCACCAGTCCCTGGATTCTGGTTGGACACTAATCCTATGTTTGGAGCCCTTGTTGAAGAAAGGCCTTGATTTCCACCATCTGTTTCTCTCTCTCTCTTAAGCAGTAAGTTTGAAATTTGGAAATCATCCAAATGTGCATTAAACGCTTTTTGGGCTGTATTAATGTCCTTACTTGTAATTGTCATTTGAGCTATATCTGCAGGTTTTTTATTGAAGAAAAGTGCAAAAACTAATGGATGGAGCAGGCGATGGTTTGTTTTAAATGAGAAAAGTGGCAAGGTTGGTAATGTTCCATTGCAAGCTACCTAAACTAAGATTTACAACTACCCTCAGTATAGATAACTGGATACTTCAAGATGTTTAGCATCTCTGTGTTGACATGATACGGTGCCAATATTGATGCTGAATACTATATGGATACTTCTATAAAAGAATCATCTGGTTTCTTCTTGTACTATTGTTTCTTTTACCTCCTAAAACAATTTCCTTATTTGTTTTGTCATATATATGTATATAAATACATTTTTACTGTAGCAAACCTTGCTGTTAGTTTTTTTTAAGTTTGTAGTTACGTTTATTTAGAAAATACATAAATACTTAAACATGCTATGTAGCTTTAAAAGTGAAAATGTAGAGCATGGTAACTGCATATTGGATGGGATACTTGTATCTGTATCCAGTTATTGGATTCAGGAAATGAAGAATCATGTCCCCATCTCGTTTATCAATGTCTGTATCTAAATCCGAATCTGAACAATTAAGGATTCATAAACTTGATTGCTGATATTAAAATCAATAATGTTGCTATATATATTTAAAAAAAATTGTTTCTTGATCAATGTGATTTGACTTCAAGTTCAATCCGCAGCTCGGATACACTAAAACTCAAGAGGAACGGCATTTCCGCGGTGTCATCACTTTGGAGGTATGGAGCACCTGCCAACTTTTTAGATACTTTTAAGCATTGAATATATCTTTTTGTGGTATACCCATGCCTTTGCTGTTGAGAATACTTTACAACTTTGCTTTTCCAATTATTGCATTATATATTTTTATATTTTTCACTTTCCATGTTTGTCAATTTTTTCCAGAAACAAGTTCACCATTGTAAATACCATGTACATGCATATATTTCTATGTTATTTACCTTATGTACCACATGAGCTTACTGTTTTCCAATGGGTTAACATCTTCTGTCCATCTGTGGTACATATCGTTTTTGAGAGACAAGTTTAGTTGCATAAGCATGTCCGTCTTTATTAAGACATTATGACAGCCAGATGGTGGTTGCAGTGTTGAGATTACATAACACATTTCCATCAAATAATTGATTAATTAAATCTCCTAAAAACATGCAACAAATTACAGAAACACAAAAAGTTGAGAGCATCTGATTACAGAGTTGCACTTGATTGAATATACTTTAAACCGTAGGCCTGAATTGCCTTAATTTGGGGCTAAAAGCATTGAGTTATAAAGTTATAAATAAACAAGCTGAAGAACCTTAAACAACAGATATTCATTTTGTGCCTCATACAATCTACTGTATCTTATTTTCCCCTGCGATGGCACTAATTAGGTACTATTTGTCACTAAACTTGCATTGCAACAAGGTACTAGTACATCGAACTGCCTGTTTTTGTACTAATCTAGCTATGGAGTTCCTAAATGGGATGAAGAGGCTGTACTTATAGTTTTCTTCTTCGACAATGATCTCAATTCCTAGCTATGATTAAAATATTTTGCAAGCCAATGGTTTTATTTCCCCATCTGATGGATGAATCGTGCAGGAATGTAGTATTGAAGAGATTCCAGATGGAGAAGAACCTCCATCAAAAAGTTCGAAGGATAAAAAGGCAAACGGACCGGATTCTGGAAAAGCATCCAGTCTTACGTTCAAGATAACTAGCAAGGTTCCGTATAAGACTGTTTTGAAAGGTAAGTGTTCATTTTTAGATCATTGTACTCCTTTGCTAGTGAGTTCTTGTCACCTCAATTTTTTTTTAAATTGCAGCTCATAGCGCCGTTGTGTTGAAGGCTGAGAGTCCGGCAGATAAGGCTGAGTGGATGAAGAAGATAAGTAATGTTATCCAACCTTCTAAGGGAGTTCAAGCGAAGGGGGCATCTTCTGAATATGGTCTTCCCATTCGACAAAGTCTTTCTGACGGCTCTCTAGTGAGTTAATAAATGATGCGTGTTCTTGTTCTGGTGCATGTTCTTGTGAGTAAAATGTTCTATTTTCTTGAAGAAGTATCTTGGGAAATTCGCCTTTTGTGGTGACATTTTTTACTTCTTGATATTCGAGGTTGATTTTTCAGTTGTCCTAAAGTGAAATATCAGTTATACAATATCTATTCTAAATTTGGAAAATACCAGTGTAGTCAAGGCGTCTAGGCGATTAGCCCCGGCTAGGCGAGGCGACGCCTAGGCGATAAATTTAATATAAATATATATATAATTATATATATATCACGTATATATATAACATCAAAAAGATCAAAACTCCACACCCACATTCCACAAAAACATAAAATAAAAAGTCTATTACAAGCATTCATCACATAACCAAAGACATGTTAACATAGTGGAGTATTAAACACTTCAAAATCTGGGCAAAATACCCAAATTTGTGTCGTCCATGTATAATATTAGGCAGAGCCCCCTACGATTGCCTGGGGGGTGGCAGGGGGGCAGCGCCCCCCTGCGACGCATGAAGTGCGTCCGCAATCTGGGCCTAATAGGCCCAGATTGCGTCGAAAACGATATTTTTAGTGAAAAAAATTGATATTTTTAGTGAAAAAAACGATTTAGAATTTTATTACTACTTCATTACATGTTTTTATATTTTTATTTATTTACTGGGAAATTTTGGATTTTTTTTAAGCAAAAAAAAAAAAAAAAAAAAATTTTATATAGGAGCACCCGCCTAGGCGACGCAGGCCCAAAGTCGCCTAGGCGACGCCTTGACTACACTGGAAAATACTTCCTGCTTTGTGCTTCTATATCGATTCTGTCATTCTCACATTTGGTTCCTTGTGAATTACCGTCTCTCATCATTGTTTGATTGCCTTAACTTAGAGATGTATGTTTTCACAAAAAATTTGGTGTACAATGTCTATAATTTGCTGAGCCGCAACACTTTTAGGATGCAATGGCTAGAAGACCTGCAGATCCAGAAGAAGAGCTCAGGTGGATGTCTCAAGAAGTACGTGGTTATGTTGAAGCAGTGCTGAACAGTTTGGCTGCTAATGTCCCCAAAGTAAGTGTGCATGCTCAACTGTACATTTTTTCCATTATGCTCTGGTGCTTATATAGGGTTTCTAATATGCTATGTGACTGATTGTTCTGGTTGAGCAGGCCGTCGTTCTTTGTCAAGTAGAGAAAGCTAAGGAAGACATGCTTAATCAGTTATACAGCTCTGTCAGGTTAGCAGCCTCTATGTCTATTTAAGCATTTGATACTCTTGTTTTTTATCGAATTGTTCTTTTAATGTAAATTAGAACAATCCTGCTTGTGTTTGCCTGTGGCTAGTGCCCAAAGCACAGCAAGGATTGAAGAGCTGCTCCAAGAGGACCAGAACGTAAAGCGTAGGAGGGAGCGCATCCAGAAACAGTCCTCTCTTCTTTCAAAACTCACACGTCAGCTTAGTATCCATGACAATCGAGCAGCTGCTGCCTCCAGCTGGTCCAATGGAAGTGTTGGAGCAGGTAATGACAGCTGTAAACACTGCATGTTATTGTTACGCGTGTTCATAGAAGGCCTAGAAGTCTTATGTTTCTTCCTGTTTTCCTTTGAAACTTGCTAAAAGATTCTTGGCCTTTCTGGGAGATGATGTAGTCCATGAGCATCAAAATGTATCAGCTTAGATGGGGGAACCTAAAATTTGTTATCTTAGAACTGCTGAAACCTCCTCAGTCAACTCTTATATTGCTCCTTGTACCCTTCCATCTTCAATAGTGGAATTGGATATTTTTCCCATATTCATTTCACTTCTACAAAATGAGGCATGCAGAGCAAATATCGGCTTCATTCAATTGTTTGTGGAATTATTTTAATCTGATTCTTTTTTTTTTGGGATTGGTAGAAGTTTTATAATGGGATTTTTTTTTTCCCGGGGGTAATGGAAGGAAGTTTTCATTCAAGGGCTTTTATCGACTTGTATAGTTGTAGTTTTTGCTCTTCTTTTCTATAGAAGTATTTCCATTCTGTTAAAATAAATTTCATATTTCACTCCGTTATCTAATTTTGATTATGGTGACCAACATTTGTGCCTTTTATCTTTATCTTTTCGATTTTGTTTGCAGAAAGCAGCCCTAGAACCAGTGGTCCATCATCAGGTGATGACTGGAGATCTGCATTTGATGCAGCAGCCAATGGACCCGTTGATTACAACTCTGGGGACTCATCTAGATATGGAGCCAATGGTCACAGTCGGCGGTACAGTGACCCTGCCCAGAATGGTGATGTGAACTCAGGCTCGAACTCCAGCAGCCGCCGTACTCCTAATCGGTTGCCACCTGCACCACCTCAGTCCGGTTCCTCAGTCTATAAATATTAGATGGCTCACATGATTAACAGTTAAAATCTTTTTTCCTGCATTCTTGGTGGGTGGATGTCTGCTTAGCCCCCTTCAGTCTTTTGAGCATTTGTTCGGTTCAGATTCTGTTATAGCACCTGTAGAGTGTGTGTGTGTGTACATAAAGATTGCAGTTCCTTAATATCCCCTCTTTCCCTTTTCACACCATTGGATTTCGAGGTGCACGCTAAATCTGTTGTTTTATCTTCCCCTCTCTACCTCTGTTATCTTGTTTTTTGTTTTCTTCTATTATACCCATTTTGGGTGAAACAGATGTATTTGTTTGTACTGATTTTGATTGCAAAGTATTCTTTTTTACCCCCTAAAATGGCCCAATAACTGGATCACCCTCTTCAAGGGACGAAGGGTAAAGCTGTAGAGATCATTTTAGCGGTAAATCTAGCCTCTTGTGTTCTTGAAGATTGTGGGAGAATTGAAGAACGCCATATTAGTCAGATGATTTATGTCAGGACAGAAAAGTTATGTGCAATTTCTGGGAATTGCCCAAATTTAAGAAAGACCAATAATTACCATTAACCAAAACTTGTAATACTCTTGTGCTCCGGCTCTCAAATTAGCATAACCTTTTTCTATATATGCCAAATACTTTGGAAGTCTTGAGGAATTGTTAGCACATAACACTCTGTAAGCATTTCTCCACTTAAGCTATATCAGCTCTAAATTTGTGAACTGAACATCCTCTTTCAATCACTCTGATTAATAAAACCTGGCAAAATTTGCGAACAGGTTGTTCCATGTCATAGACGCCCATTTACATGGAAGCACATTTATATATTATCAACTTTACATTTTTTTTTTTTCCCCGAACGAGGGGGTATCCTGGTCTCTTAGAGCACCCGACTAAGTCCCTCAGCATGTGGCCGTGCAGATCCCTTCATACTACACAACCAGGAAAGCCTGGATAAATCTTAGAGGGTGGCCAACAAGGAGAAGGACTCTAACTCAAGGTGTGGTCTTGGGCTAGAATTATGTTATTTAGCTATTTTGTTCTTATCCTTTTGAACTTACTCATCAAAGTTGGTGCAAACTACTGTTTTCACTATGTTTTCTTAAATTTGATGATATTTTCCTTTTCTTATACCTATTACAGAGTTATAGTTTAACAATATCATGCATAATACATATTTTAAAAAATATTTCTTCTTATAATTGATCTTTTACCTAGTTTCAAATGTCTCTAGACATCATTATTTTTACCTATTAAAGTTAGGTAAATTAAAATTCAGAAGAGTGTTGAGTGTCATTCTCATCTACAGAGCGTGAGAGACACGCGAGTGTCTTGGCATTCAGGGTGGAAGAGTTACAAAAAGGAGTGACCAATTTCAAGTACAAATGACCACTCTTTCCCATTTTGCATTCAAAGACACGTGATGTGTGTCTCACGCACACTAATTGAGCGTTACATTCCTCCAAGAACATGTTGCCCGCCATTTTTCCAATCACTCCCATAGCTCAACGGTAGTTTAGTTCTAAGTTGAAACTTCTAATAACGATATCTAGGGTTTCTCTCTGTTAAAATAATTTCATAACCGAACCTGTAACTGAAAATGGGATCCTTAACTGTCTTGGATTGGATTGTATCCCAACCGCCGTGAAGTTGACAGCTCTAACGGCCGAAGCAATTTCAAACTTCAAAGCTCTCTCTCTCTCTCTGAATCAATATATAGAGATATGTGTAGAGAGCCTTGTACCTCATTTCACTTCACGCATTTCTCACAAAGCTCTTGGTTTCAAGAATCACGGTATGATGTTTCTTGCTTCTCTCCTCTCTGGTTTTCAAGTTCAAGAATCATGCCTTTCTCTTTCTAAGCTGTTATTGTGTTTTTTGATTCTTTCATTCCGTCTCACTTTCTCTGCTTGTTTGTGTAAAACCCTAATTTTAGAATCAAGGTTTGTTGGTTTCGTTCTTCTGGATTGTGGGTTTCTGAAATTGATTTTCTTTGTATGCTTATATGAGTGACTATACAGAGATTACATATCCGCAGTTCATGTCATGAGGCTAGCTGAGAATTCCTCAAAATCCAAAATTGAAAACTAAGCTTTTTCCCATGGAAAATATCGTGTAGTTTTCTTATAGTAATGTGCTTTGCATTTTTCTTTTTTCTTGTTTTAATGCTACACTGTTTGGATTATTCTCTTCTTACAATGATTTAATTTTGCATTTATTTGGATTCTTTTCCTTACTATTTCCTCCAACAGATATACATATATATATATATATATAATGTTCTTACTTGTTTATGTTTTCTTCCTTCTATGATTCTCTGGTTCATCTTCTTTTTGTCTTTCTTTTCACTTTTGCTTTCTCTGTGACCAATACTCAACTTTGGATGGAAAAAAGGGAGCATGCTATCTTTCCTACTTGTGTTGATCACATGGTGCATGCTTGGGAGCATTGTAAGATTGTAACCACTATCCATTGTGATATATCCCAATGAAAAATTGGCATAATAGAATGGACAAAATCCTCCAGTTTATGGCATTCATTGGGACACAATTGCTTGTACCACAAACCTGTTCCAAGGGATCGAATTTTGTCATCCTATGGTATTTAAACAAGTATTCTTCTTTGTTTAATGCCTCTTATGTGTTTTGTTCTTCCGTTTCATGCATTCCCTTATCTTGTTAGTTGCATGCTATCTTTCTTTTTATATGTTTTTTGTGTTCATGCACCTGTCTTCCCTTTCCCTTTTATATCTTCTATGTCTCGATATACAAATCCAGAGTTATGCCCTTCGTTTTACTGACTTTTCTCTGAATTCTGTTGAATTTCAGATCCACTTTCTTCATGGCCTGATTCTCACATTGTTTTAGGAATGAAGAATAAGACAAATGCTAAACTAAAGCCTGCGATTTCTGGTGAAATTTTAATGGATACTGATAGGGAAGAGAAATCTGAACCAAAAGAAATGAAGCGAAGTGGGTCTGAGTGCAGCGAAGAGCCTGCCGGTTCTCGGAAAATTGCAAGGCAAGGTGCCTCCTGTTCAGATTTTGAGGAGAGATCTGTTCATTTATCTGAAAAATCTTCCATCATCGAAACAGAAATGAACTTCCCGGTGGATAAAGATGAAGAGATTTTAGCTGTACACCTGACTTATGGACAAAACGATCCTCGGCCTAGGCGAAGACTGACAGATTTCATCCTCCATGATGCAAAAGGACTCCCACAGTCTTTTGACATGATGAAAACTTGCAATGTGTTTATTTCTGGTGTTATCTTGCCTCTGAGTGGAAGTTCAGACATAGAGAAAGAACAGGGTATCAGATGTAAACATATTGGACAAATAAAGTCGTGGGAAATCTCTGGGTATGAGGAAGGATCTCCTGCTGTTTGGGTATCAACTAATGTTGCAGATTATGATTGTGATAAACCCGCGAGTAGCTACAAGAAGTTCTATGATCATTTCTTTGAGAAGGTTTGCGCCTCTATTGCAGTTTTCAAAAAATTATCAAAAACTTCTGGAGGAAACCCCGACTTGAGTCTTGATGAATTGCTTGCTGAGGTTGTCCGTTCAATGAGTGGAAGCAAGAGCTTCCCCAGTGGGGAATCTATTAAGGACTTTATTGTTTCAGAAGGTGAGTTCATCTATAACCAACTGATTGGCTTTGATAAGGGATCCGAGAAAAACGATCAGATCTTTGCAAAGTTGCCTGTGCTTCTTGCCCTTAGAGGTCTGAGTAGGAAGAAGGGGGATCTTATGCCATCAGAGATGGCCTTATCACATGAGATTCATGGAGGAGAGAAAATGGATCAGTCAAGTTCATTTACTTGTGGGGCTGAGGACGGGGATGTGAAGCTGGCACGGTCGTTGCAGGAGGAAGAGCACTGTCAATCAGTCGAACTGAAGAAAATCCAGCGCTCAGCTCCTGTCACTGAAGATGAGATTGCAAATGACTATCCTCTACCTGCTTATTGTGAGACGTTTCTTGACGAGAGGGATGAGTATATTGTGCATGATCCCAATAAAATTCCTCGATGCATGCTTCACAACTGGTCGCTGTATAACTTGGAGTCTAGACTAATTTCTTTGGAGCTCCTTCCAATGAAACCGTGTGCTGAAATTGATGTGACAGTCTATGGGTCAGGTATTATGTCTGCAGATGATGGAAGTGGATTCTGTCTTGATGGTGATCCAAATGAATCTTCTTCAAGGGCTTCGGGAGCGCAAAATGTGGATCAAATTCCAATTTATTTGAGCGCGATAAAGGAATGGATGATTGAATATGGATCGTCTATGGTGTTCATATCAATCCGAACAGATATGTCCTGGTACTAAGCATTTGCTCTAATTTCTCTTGTATTCAATTGAGTGTGCTTTAGGCCTTTTTGAAACTCAGCTTCATATTTTTAATGTTATATGCACTGATGATGGATGCCTATTGGTTTATTTCCCTTTCTTCAGGTATAGACTTGGGAAGCCGTCAAAGCAGTACGGTCCATGGCTCGAACCAGTTTTGAAGACTATGAGGATCGCCACAAGCATCAGTACATTGTTGAAGGAACAGTACCCGGTATCACAGCTTTCTTTTGCAGACATCATCATGAGAGTCTCTGAGTTTGAGAAGGATCACCCTGCTTACATTTCCTCTAGTCTGGCGTCAGTGGAGAGATATGTGGTGGTTCATGGACAGATAATACTGCGACTGTTCGCAGAATATCCTGATGAGATGATTAGGAAGTGTGCTTTTGTGACCGGTCTTACCAATAAAATAGAGGAGAGACACCATAATAGATGGGCGGTGAAGAAGGAAATGAACTTCAACCCTAGGGCAGCAGGGGCACTTGGTGAATCACAAAGGAAAGTGATGAAGGCCACCACAACAAGACTGGTGAACAGAATTTGGTGTGACTACTTTATAAATGACTTTGTGGGAGATTTAATGGATGGAAATAGCTTTGAAGTAAATGAGGATGAAGATATTGAGGAGAATGCTGAAGCAGTCAAAGAGGGGGAACTATTAATTTCAGAGAAAACTCAGAAACCGCATACAACATCAAAACCAACTAAATCAAGGTCCACCGGCAAGGAAATTGGATGGGATGGGAATCCACTGGCCAAAACATATTCTGGTGAGGCTTTTTATAAGCGTGCCATTGTTTGTGGAGATGTGATTTCTGTGAAGGGTGCTGTGTTGGTGGAATTTGACGATTCAGAGGAAGTGCCGGCTATCTATTTCGTGGAGTACATGTTTGAAAAGTCAGATGGGAGGAAAATTATTCACGGAAGGGTGATGCTGAGAGGATCTCAGACTGTTCTTGGTAATGCTGCCAATGAGAGGGAGGTATTCCTGACAAATGAGTGCATGGAATTTGAATTGGGGGATGTTAAACAAACAGTGGTTGTGGATATCCGTTTGATGGCATGGGGATATCAGCATAGGAAGAAAGATGCTGATAGTGATCGCATTGACAGGGAGAAAGCAGATGATAGAAAAAGAAAAGGATTGCCTATGGAATATTACTGTAAAAGCTTGTATTGTCCTGAGAGATGTGCTTTCTTCAGTCTTCCCTATGACACTATGGGTCTTGGATCTGGATTTTGTGATGCTTGTAAACTAAAGGAAACCCAGTTGGAGAAGGAAAATTTTAAAGTCAATTTATCTAAGACTGGCTTTACATACAAGGGAACTGATTTCAATGTTAATGACTTTGTCTATGTAAGCCCTCTTTACTTTAAAAAGGATTTTGAGGACCATGAAATTTTGAATGGCGGAAGAAATTTTGTGTTGAAAGCTTATGTTGTATGTCATCTAATGGAGATCCCCAAGGTACCCATACAAGCTGATGCAGAATTTACCCTGGTTAAAGTCAGGAGATTTTTCAGACCTGAGGACATTTCAGCTGAGAAAGCTTACATGTCTGATATTCGAGAAGTAAGATACTTTCAGAATCAGCCATATAGTTCTGCTTGATATATATATATATATATATATATATAGTTATTTATATATATATGAGTCTTCTTACTATTCACCACATTAATGGATATGGTAATGTTCTCCAGACATTTTTGACCCTGGTAATAAAACGACCAAATTAAAATTGTAAGGGCATTGGATCATTCCTAAAAAATAGTGGGTGAGGAAATCAAGGAAGACTTTTTTTACTATTTGATTCTCAGCAATTTTATTCTATCATAAATGAAATTACCAAAATGCCCTTACCTATAGAGAGCTTGGAAACATTATACTCACACACACACAGAGATATATGCATGTATTTATATATGTAGCTATGGACTTCTCTGTTGTCTTGTTATGAGTATTTTAATGATATGTAGGAGTTTCTAACAGTAGAATTTCCAGGTCTATTACAGTGAACAATTACTTTGTGTGCCCGTTGAGACAATAGAAGGTAAATGTGAAGTTAGAAAGAAGGGTGATCTTCCATCTCCGGATTGTCCTGCAATCTTTAAGCATATATTTTTCTGTGAACATCTGTATGATCCTGCTAGTGGTGCCTTCAAGCAGGTAGTTTATCTTTTGCTTTCTTGTCCAATAATGCATCTTAATTAACCGAATCCACTCCGATAAAACTTAAAAGGGGATTCTTCTATTTCCATTCTTTGTTAGGCTGACTTCTTTTTGCAAATATTTTTCAGACAGAGTTTTGCATGCTGTGAATACTTCTCTTTATTATACTGTGGATCTTCCTAATGACTATAAATGTAATTTTGCGAACAGTTGCCAGATCATGTCAGACTATGCTCCTCAATGGGAAAGGTAGTTGATGATGCTGAATCTAGAAAGAAAAAGGGGAAATTTAAAGAAAAGGCGTATGATTCATCTCAGCAGAAACGCTTGGCCACTCTGAACATTTTTGCTGGTTGTGGTGGCTTGTCTGAGGGATTAATACAATCTGGTCAATTCCTTTCTTTTTATTTTGCTTTCATCAGCCTTAGAGGTCAAATTTATCATTGGAACACCTAATGTTTGAACATCTGCTGCTTTTGATACTAGCAGGCGTCTCATTTACCAAATTGGCGATTGAAGATGAATTGCCTGCTGCAAAAGCATTTAGCTTGAATTATCCAGATGCAATGATGTCTTATACTAATTGCAATGTAATTCTTAGGTGAGAGCTTTCTCTGAGATGAAACATCTTCGAATTATGACTTTACTTTTGATTTAGAGGCCTGCTTTTATCGGAAGTAAGAATAGTAACTTGACCTTTCCTTGATGATTATCGTATTTTCGTTGCTTACATTCTCGTCTCCATTTTTTTCAGCTTAGAATTTCCATTCTGCTAATCTCCCGGTTTCTTTTTTGATTCACCCATCAACAATGGGTTGTAATGCAGGGCTATAATGGAAAAATGTGAGGATACAGATGACTGTATCTCAACTTCTGAGGTTGGTGAATTAGCTGCGATAATGCCTGGTGAGGATATATACCATTTACCACTGCCTGGACAAGTGGATTTCATCAATGCAGGGCTTCCATGTCAGGTTTGTACAGCTTCTGGCCTGCCTTCCTCTCACTTGTAGGATCTATTTTCTTTAGTGTCAGTGAGGATTTAACAATATACTACATGTTCAGTTTAAGGCGCCTGGTTCTATGCAGGGTTTCTCTGGAATGAAAATGTTTAATCCAGGCACTTGGAGAGTCCAAACCCAGATGATCTTATCATTCTTATCTTTCGTTGATTACTTTCGGCCAAAGTTCTTACTCCTAGAGTATATGAGGAATTTTGTATCTTTCAATAAAGGACAGACTTTCCGTTTAACTCTAGCTTCACTGCTTGAGATGGGTTATCAGGTAGATGCTGATATGTTGTTGATATACTTTACACGGGGATAATGAGAATTTGTCTTGGATATTTTGAGTAGTGTAATTGTATGATTTGTTTTTGTGCTTAGGTGAGGTTTGGGGTTCTGGAAGCTGGAGCCTATGGTGTTTCTCTCTCTTGGAAGCGAGCATTCATATGGGCAGCCTCTCCATTAGAGACACTCCCTGAATGGCCTGAGCCAATGCATGTCTTTGCGGGTCCAGAGCTGAAAATTCCATTACCAGGAAATGTGCAGTATGCTGCTGTGCGAAGTACTGCAAGTGGAGCCCCTTTCCGTGCAATAACCGTAAGAGATACAGTTGGTGATCTCCCAGAAGCTAAAGAAGGGAAAGCTGAAGAATATTTAACAGTTGGTTTTTCTCCCCTTTCTTTTCTTAAAATCCCTTCATATTTATTGATCAACAGTCCTTTTTCTGTAGTCTTAACTGTTTTCCTGCATTTGTTTCCCAGTATGACTCTTACCCTGTATCATGGTTTCAAAAGATTATCCGAGGGGAAACACTGTTCGTGTTTGATCATATATCAAAAGAACTAAATGAGCTGAATCGCATCCGATGTCGAAGAATTCCAAAGCGTCCAGGTGCTGATTGGCAAGACCTCCCAGCTGAAAAGGTGCTAACTTTTGCTTTCCCAGCTCTTAGACTAATCGAATTCTGATGTGGATGTGCTACTGCTCTACTATAATAATGACTTCTCTTTAATAAGGTTTTTTCCTCATTTCCTAACGATGCAGATTATACTGTCTACTGGACAAATGGCTGATCTAAAACCATGGTACCTGCCAAACACAACCAAGAGTCACAATCGGTGGAAGGGGCTGTTTGGAAGGTTGGACTGGGAAGGAAACTTCCCGGCTTCCCTCATGGATCCTCAATACTTGGATGAGGTGGGGATGTGCTTTCACCCTGAGCAGGACAGGTTACTTTCAGTTCGCGAGTGTGCTCGGTCTCTAGTAAGTCCCTCACTTCTAGGATTTAATTTAATCCATACTTGCTGGTAGTTATCAACAAACACTGAAATGCTATATCCTCTCTGCAAAGTTGTGTCCACCTGAGTTTAAGACACTCAAATGTATGTTCACACTGTTTAAACCTCGAAAAATGGACAAATTCCTTTTCTTAAGAACAAATTATCACTACAAAAAGGATAATGGTATCTTGCAAATATCAACTCACAGAAAGATACTATACCTTCCCTTCAAAGTAATTGTATCCACCTGAGTTGAAGACACGGCTTTCCGAAGTAATAAATAATATACATTTTAAAGATGGTATGCATATATTGTATGTGTAGATAAAATTATGTTCCATCTGCGTGTGCAGGGTTTCCCAGATAGCTTTCACTTTGCTGGTCCTATTGATTGCATGTATAGGCAGATCGGGGATGCTGTCCCTCCTCCTTTAGCACTTGCACTGGGTAGGAAACTCAAGGAAGCAGTGGAGAAAAAGTGGTTATCTTGATTATAGGGTAATTACCAGCCATCTTGAATTTGTGAAGATCCATCATCACATTGCCTATCAAGCAATTGCTTCACTGAGCAAAGGAATTCTATTTGAGATTTTTTTTTTGGTTCCTTCTAGTGGTTTTATTATACCATAAGGGAAATGATTGATAATTTGTAAATAGCAACAAAGGAATGAAGAAATGAGAATAGTGGAATTAGAGGACTGGGCTTCCCTTCTCTTGACTATATTACATCAATAATCACAGAAATGGAAATAAGTAAATTACAACCCAAGACCATGTACTATAAGAGAAGCATATCCCAAGACCATTGACATTAATCACCATAATAAGGGCGCCTCACCTAAAAGGTCATGCCTTGCATTTTTATTATCTAAAATAGCATGCTTTTGACATATTTACCAATTATAATACTAAAGCTACGAGCAACTAAACATTTGCGGATCCATGGCTTTGCTGACCAGGCTAGAGTTATCAGCGATATTATCCAATCCTATGGCTCCGCAACCGGTGAACTGATCAACAAGAGGAAGTCTGGTTTGTTTTTCTCCCTGAACACTCCGCATCGATTTTGCTGAATGATCAAGTGCATTTTTCGGTGTAAAATTCTTCCGAGGTTGGATCGGTATCTTGGAATTCCCATGCAATTTGGGCCAGCCAAATTTGCTGATTTCCAAATATTGAGGGACAGGGTGATATCTAAGGTGCAAGGGTGGAAATCTAAAATGTTGTCCCCGCTGGTCATTCAACATTGATTCAATCCGTGGCCACGACTATTCCTTTGTATGTTATGTCATGTTTTAAAATTACACTTGGTGTGTTGGATTCAATGGAGAAATTGATTCGTCAATTTTGGAAGGGGTCAAAAAGGGGGAGAGCGGAAAATTTGTTAGGTCAACTGGTCGTGGGTTTGTCAAAGTAAGCTTCATGGGGGCTTAGGTTTTTGTAATTTAACTCAGTTTAACAATGCATTATTTGGCTAAACAATGTTGGCGTTTGGTAACATCTCCAAATTCGTCCTGGGCTGGTTTACTTGAGCCTCTTTATTTTCCCTACAGTGATTTTCTCTCAGCTTAATTGGGGTACCAGTCTTCTTGGGGTTGGAAGAGCCTGTTAGCTGGGCAGCATTTGCCTCTTAAGGGGCTTCGGTGGCAGGTTGGTACGGGATCTCAAATTCTTAGTTGGGATTCCTACTTTGCCTGGTTTCAAACCTTATTCTAGACGCCCCCCCAACGCCTCTTTTCTCTATGTTGCTGATTTGATTGAGCCTATTTCCAAGAGTTGGAACATGTATGCTCTTCACTGCCTATTTACCGCTGAAGAACGTACAACTATCCTCACCATAGGGGTGTGGAGGACAGGTGGGTGTGGAATTTTGATTCTGTTAAATCAGCTTAGCGAGTTGCCACAAATGGCGGTTCGTCTGCCATGATTGGAATAGGTGCTCCCTCCGTTACTCCTGATTCAACTCTATGGAAATCCATTTGGCAGGCAAAGCTTCCAAGGAAGATTCAATTCTTATCCTTTGGCGGTGCTGCTCCAATGCTTTAGCGGTGGCACGAAGACATATAGCTATTGGCGTCTCCGTGTGGGAATTCCGATGATTCAATTGAGCATTGCTTGATTTTGTGCAATTTTGCCAGAGCAATGTTATTGAACTCAAACTTGGCCATTTTTCTTAGTCTCAGTCCTTTAGCGAGTGGTGGTTTTGTATGGTGAATCGCCTTCGGATCCAACCTAATCACGATATTTTGATTCATAAGTTGGCGACCATGCTTTGGTATCTTTGGAAAGCCCGCAATGAAAAGTTGTTTTCTTCTCCTTCTCACTCGAGCTCCCCTCAGAGCATTTTGGATATGGCTTTGGCCTACGCTGCTGAAGTGCAATCAATCTGGCCCCCAGTGTCGGTTATTTCGAATCAACCAGTTTCGCAATGTTGGGTGCCTCCACTTTTGGGTCTCATTAAGCTTAATTGCAAAAATGGAGCTTTTTTTTGTTGGTGAGGCTAATGGGGGTGTTGCTGCGGTAGGTCGGGACTACGAAGGGCGTGTAGGTGCAAGTTGTTAGATGTGCCTCTCCTAACATGGCTGAATCGATGGCGATTGTTCTCGGCGTCTCTTTGGCAGGCAAGAGAGAGTGGTCTAATATTGTGGTGGAATCGGATTCCCTTTTCTATCATCCTGGCTCTGCAATCCCCGGGAGGGGTTTTTCCTCTTGAAGTGACGGCTTTGTTGGAGGACTTGCGGATAATGCTATGTTTCGTTGCCGAGAAAATAGGTAAAAATATGGAAAAGAAAAGAAAATTTTATATTTTTAATACAATTCTTAGCTGTGTTTTGTCTAATTTTCTTTTCTTTTCTATGTTTTTACTAATTTTCTCAACAACCAAACAAAGGGTTAGATCATTTGACTTTGCGTGCGTCAATGATGTGCCTAGAAGACATGGGACCTCTGTATTGTCTTCTTCTTGATTGAATGGAATGTGTTGTTCGTCTTCAAAAAAAAAAAAAAACTCAACATTTGCTGCTACACACCATTTTAAAATTGGCATTCCTTTCGCTCATGTACCCATCCATATGATTTGGAAGTTGGAGAAAAGATTGAATTTATTAGCAAAGAAACCAGTATCTTATGAAAAAGCAACGACCTAGGAAGCACGGATACGGCGATACTTAGATACGGCGATACGGCCGATACGGCATAAATTATGAAAACAGCTAAGTTTTACCTTAGAAATGCCGTATCCGATACGGCGATACGGGTACGGCGATACGATACGTTTCCATTTTCAAAGTATCCATGCTTCCTAGGCAACGACCTTTTTCTTGATGTGTCAGTCTTTCATTGGTCCTTTATTGATGGCTAAAAAGACTTGAATATTGTTGTATTTCACTGTTATAAGAGTGGTTATAACAGTGAATGTTGGGTTTTTTAAAACAAGTTTTTTGTGTTGTTTAATCCCGAAGAAAGTTGAGGTGGGGTTTATTAACTCCACTAATTTCATATATGGGTAATAGTAAGAGAGTGGGATTGATTCTCGCGCACCCAAGGGTCTCAAGGGGTGGCTCCATGGATCTCAAATGGGGATTTGGCAAACCCATTCGGAAAACCTTTCATGCGCACATCGAGTTCATGCACATCCTGTGCGATATATTAATAACACACGCGCGGCCGGCCATGTCGAGCCCAGTCGAGTCGCCCCCACATCCTTGGATATCTTTTTACTAAAACTTTTTCATATTTTCTTATTGGCTATTGGGTTTCCTATGGTGTAATGTTTCTTACCATTGATTTCTTATTAGCCTACTAATCTCATGTCATAAAATCTGATTTAATAGAAAGTCTCATTCCGATTTGGTTTTGAAGAGTTTGTTTTATGACGTTCTCTCTTATATTAAGGAGTAGTTCTTCTCTGAAAAGAAACCAGAAAGAAATCATACAAAGCTTCTCAGTGTTCTCTCTGTTACTGTTGCTATTTGATTGTCAAGGTTTTATAGTGGATATCGCTGGACCAAAGGAAAGATAGGGCTCCCTTCTCCCGGAATAGATAGTTGAATCCTGGGAGTAACCACTATCTATCCTGAGAGCATCACAGGTCAAGGAGAACCTGTAGGAGACGAATTTACCTTAAGAACAGCAAATTCAACATGTGCCTCGGTCTACTAACACTAATAAGTTTCTACTGTTGTATTCCTTTTTCTACATATTTTGCATCCTATTATCAAGAGTTCGGTTGCTGCATTTCTACATAATTGGTATAATATAATTTCGATCTTGTTTGCATACCGTTTGTATAACAAACATGGTGTTCAAGATATTTCTCTTCTCAAGGACTGAATGAATGCAGTTTGTGAGGAAATGTTGTGGTATCTAAGCAAAGAGGACATCTCCGATCAAAGATGATCCTAAATCAAGAGTGAATCTTGGCAGCAAAATAGTCCGCGGACACTGAAGAAAAAGTTAGAGATAATGTTTTAAAATAAGGATTTTGCTAGCCCCAGTCGCAAATCTTCCAAAGACGCAACTGAGGTGCTACAAATGTCAAATATTCTCTAATTTGTACTTTTTAAACTGTTAAAATAATGAAACATCTCCGCATGTTAGCCCCATCTTGCGTCTATGGAAAAATTTGGTGTAAATGCGAATGGGGCTAGCACTCGCCTTGTGGAGTTGTTACCTTAACCAAGTGAATGCATGTGTTTGGTCTTCATTGCTCTTGACTGTAGCTTCGCCTCGTGGAGTTGTTTCCTTAACCAAAAAAAATGGGAATGGGGCTAGCACTCCTCAATAAGTGTGAATTTCCTGACTTTTCTGACTTGTAAGTAGATTGTTGCCCTTCGCTATTTTGGGCTTCAAAAGTAGGACTGTCCTAGATGGCTTTTTATTAGGGTCCTAGGGCCGAGCCGTGCCTAATTTTAAAAGGTCCTCTCACTTTGAAGGCTGAGCTTGATAAACACCAAGCCCGACTTGACCCTCCACCCTATATGCTACACCATATATAATAGTATATGTAACTTATAATTACATACGAGTCAGTCTATGGGTACTCCCAATTATACTCCCTATTCTTAACCGTTTATAACCAACCACTAAGGATCAGATTTCAGTTGGCTTATTTTGTCTTTTCTATTGCCACATCAGCTGGAATCATAACCATTTAATAATTGAGATAAATGGTTAGAATTTGGGAGTATATATGGGAGTGTACTTTGGGAGTATCGCTAGACTAATTCATTACATAAAGCTAAGACATGTATAACAGAGGCCACTGTATGTGTAATAGAAGTGTAGTTTCTATCAAGAAACTTAATGTTAGTTGTAACTTTTTTTTTAATCTAATCTTACTATAATTTAACAATCTAAAAGTACCAATTGGAAGTGTGGTGGTAATTTCACACTCCTCCTCACTATAAATTCCTCACTATAAATTGAACCTAACTTAACCTAACCTTCTACTATAATAGGTGTGTACGAGAGGCTAGCATTCCTCATCTTGCATTGTCAATCCCAAACATGATAGTCAATGTAGGAAAAAATTACTAAAACATATTATAAAATTTTTTTTTAATAGTTCTTTCGGCCCTAACCTAACGTTGGCCCTTCAGGTAGGGCTTAGGCTTAGGCTTAGCCAGTTCAGGCCTCACCCTGGCCCGCCTTTGACAACCCTATTCAAAGGCAATGGATGCCAAGTAGGGGTGATATCGAGCCGAACTGAGCCGAGTAGTGGTGTGTTCAAGCTTAGGGCTGCACAAAGCCCGATCGGCCCGTTGGTGCGGCTCGGTCCGAATTTTAGGCTCGAACAGGCGAAGCTAAAACTAAAAAAAAGCCCGAAAAATCAATCAAGCCAAGCTCGGGCCAACCCCTATGCGGTTCGGCCCTGCTCGATTAAGGTTCGATTCGGCCCGAACTTGGCTCGGCTCAAATATTATTAAAAAAATAAATAAAAATATTATCTATATATATATCATTATTATATATATATATAATAATATAAAATATTATTATTTTTAAAAAAAAAAGGATTCAAGCCGAGCTCGAGCCAAGCCAAGCCCGGCTTGAGCTTGAATCAATTCAGGCTGAGCCAAGCTTTTGAATTCAGGCCGAGCTTCGGGCCGATTTTTCAAGCCTAATTTTGGGCCGAGCCAGGCTTCAAGCCTAGAAAAATTTCTTTCAAGCCGAGCCGGGCTTGGCCAAGCCCGACCCGAATACAGCCCTATTCAACCTTGTTCGTTTATTAAACGAGCTCGGAAATCATGTTCAAGCTGAACTCGTTTATTAAATAAACGAGCTCGAGCTTTACTAGCCGAACTCGAGCCGAGCTCGAGTAGTTCACGAGCAGCTTGTTTAATTGGATAGAACTATTTATATTAGGTTAAAATTTTACTTTATTATCCTAGGCAAAGAAATCACGTTGTTAACTAAAATTTTAGTATAAGATTATAATTATATAAATGGTATTCTTATCATATAAAATACATTATATACTAATAATCTTTTTAAGTATATAATACATATACTTAATTTTAATACTTAAATGAAATAAGTATATTTTAATAGGTTAATATGTATATATAATTGAACCGAGCTTTTATCAAGCCGAGCAGTTGGGGTGTGTTCAAGCTCGGCTCATTTACTAAACGAGTTCGAAAACGGTGTTCAAGCTCGGGTCATTTACAAAATAAACAAACGATACTCGAGCTTTTAACGAGTTGAGCCCGAGTAGTTCAAGAACATTTTGTTCAATAACCACCCCTAATGCCAAGTTGATTGGATTTCCTCTGGCTGGGACAAAGTAAAATACTCTAGCTTAGCCTCTCCACGTGTCACGTGTCCCTTTTAACTCCCTTTAACTATGATTAAGATTCACTAACCCTTAGGATTAATGAATCTAACCTTGGTTTTTTTAAAAAAAATTTAACTGCAGGGCATAAAACTTCTTAACCAGAGTTAACTAGAGGATACTTAAAAGGCTGGGCCAGAGGAAATCCCCCCAGCCATCGGATTCAAATTCCCCGCCATCTTTCCCTATTGAAATAAGACTATAAGAGCAGGAGTTTGAAATGGACTTAGGATTTCTAGGGTTTCGTTTGTTCCTATGAACTGAAGTACGAAACGAAACTGTAACTGAAAATGGGATACGTAACTAACTGTCTCTGATTGGATCCCAACAACCGCCATGATGTTGACAGGTTCAATTTCAAAGCTCTCTCTCCTTCTTCTGTATTTACTATTTACAGAGACTTGTACCTCATTTCACTTCTCACTAATAAGTTTTGGTTTCAAGAATCGTGGTAAGCTGTAATTGTTTTCAAATTCAAGAATCATTGCTTTCTCTGATTTTCTTTATTCTTCCATTCTGTCTTACTTCCTCTCTCTGTGTGCGTAAAACTCTTGTTTTAGAATCAAGGTAGAAACCCTAGGTTCTGTAATTTCATCGATCTGTTGTTCAGCTTCTACATTCTTCTCTTCTTTCCCTGATTGTAGGTTCTAATTTTATTTATTTTCTCATTTCAAAGCCTAATTTTCATGCTTAGATATGTAGGTTTTGTGCTGTAACGTGATGTAAGATTGATGGAAACATTAAAACAAGCAAATATAGAATCCCAAACTTGAGAGATTCCACAATACAAAGATAACATCTAATTCCAACTAGAATCCAAGAAACCCCAAGTCAAAACTTCCATCCAAATAGAAAACAATGTGAATTCTGCATAGGAAAAACTGCATAGTTTTATTATAGTAATGTGCTTTGCATTTTTTTTTTCTTTTTTTTTTCTGCTGCATTGGATTATTTCGTTCTTAAAATGATTCCTTTTCGCATATTACTCGGCTTCTATTTCCTACTATCTGGAATAGTAAGGAATGTTCTTGTTCATCTTCTTGTTGAATTTATTTTTTCTATCTTTCTTAGTTTCTTTGTGACCTCAACTCTAGTTGAGATGGCAGGATAGGAGCATGCTATATTTCCTACTTGTGTTGCTTTGAGGGTTGTAACCACCATCTGCTGGGTCCCACTGTGATATATCCCAGCAGAAAATTGGCATAATTTAATGGACACATTTCTTCAGATTTTGGTGCTGTTTTGGGCGCTCAGAAAAATATCTGCTGGAGGGAATATCCTAGGTGGGACACAATTGAATGATGCGTCTCAAATCTACTGCGGGCACATGTGTTCACTAAGTAGCTATGTTGCACAGACACGGACACAGGCATCAGTGTTGGAATTGAATACGTGTTGACGGACACGGTGAATCCTAAAAAATTGATTTGGGGACTCTGTAGGATATTTTATTTTAATTATATTACTTTAAATGTTATATGAATTATACTATATAAGATTAATAAGAAAATAAATTAAATATGAATGTAAATTATTGCAAAAAATACTAAGTAATGTTACTTAAAGTAAGTTCATCAGACAATATAAATAAGATATGAACTTAAGCAGACTAATTAATGAAGTAAATTAAAAATATATTAATTTTTAATGTTAATACTAATCTCAAAGATGATTGAGATTAAGTAATGAAAATGTTCTCTCTCTCTCTCTCTCTCTCTCTCCTATTATATGGATTAGTAATTCCTCCTATTCTTTTTTCCTGTTGAAAACAAATAGATCGTGGTTCTCCCATCTTTCTCTATAGACTTCTCTTTTCCGATGATCAGAATTAGAAAGAATGTATTTCAATTTATGCTAGTTATAATAAACACTGAAAGTTATTGCATATCAGGCGTGTTCATGTCCATTTGTGTCCAAAATGCATAGATTCATCTTATATGTGTCACAATAGCCATGTCTGAGGCGTATCTATAGCCACACATTTTGACACGGGACATGCATGTTGTCTTTAAAAATCCGCACAACATAGACATGTAGGAAAGGATGGAATTTTATCTGTCCTATGGTATTGACATTAGTGCTCCTATTTGTTCAATGTCTCTATCTATGTGGTTTGTTCTTCTGCTTCCTGCATTTCTTTCTCCGGTTACTTATTTTCTGTTTCTTTTTATAACTGATGTTCATCTTGTTCATGCATCTCGCCTTCTGTTTTCCTTTTATATGTTATTATTTTCAATTGTATAATTTCAGAGTTTGTCCCTCCATTTTTATTGACCTTTTCACAATGTCCTTATTGAACTTCGGATGCACCTACTCTTTGTCAGATTCTCACTCTCTCACCTGTTTTCGGAATGAAGAACAAGACAAGGTAAATAAAAGGCCGCGGTCACAGATGCTAATAAAATGGAAGCTGATAAGGGAACAGAATCTGACCCAAATGAAACGAGTCAAAATGGGTCTGAAAACAACGAAGAGTCTTCTGGTTCTCAAAAAGTTTCGCAGCAAGCTACTGCCTATTCAGAATTTGATGAGAGATCTGTTCATTTATCTGAAAAATCTTCTGTCGTCATTACAAAAGAGGAGAAATTTGTGAATGAAGAGATCTTAGCTGTACACCTGACTTCTGGGCAAGGTGATCCTCGGCCCCGTAGAAGACTCATAGATTTCATCCTCCATGATGTAAACAGAATCCCCCAACCATTTGAGATTATGAAAAGTAATAATGTGTTTATTTCTGGTACTATCTTTTCTTTG
Source organism: Tetracentron sinense (assembly GCA_015143295.1). Classification (NCBI taxonomy): domain Eukaryota; kingdom Viridiplantae; phylum Streptophyta; class Magnoliopsida; order Trochodendrales; family Trochodendraceae; genus Tetracentron; species Tetracentron sinense. The sequence goes on from CM026556.1 coordinate 1,781,852, forward strand.
GGTGGAAGTTCAGATATAAAGAAGGAAAAGGGTATCAGATGTAACCATATTGGGCATGTAGAGTCATGGGCAATCTCTGGGTATGAAGAAGGATCTCCTGTAATTTCCGTGTCGACTGATATTGCGGATTATGTTTGTGTTAAACCTTCGAGTAGCTACAGTGACTTCTATGAAAATTTCTTTGAGAAGGTTCGCAGCTTAGTTGAACTTTTCATGAAGTTATCAAAATATTCTGAAGCAAACCTCTATTTGAGTCATGATGAATTGCTTGCTGAGATTGTTGGTTCATTGAGCAGAAGCAAGAACTTCTCTGGTTGGGCGTCTATGAAGGACTTTATTTTTTCACAAGGTGACTTCCTCTATGACCAACTGGTAGGTTTGAATAATAAGAGGCCAGAGAAAAACAATCCGATCATTGCAGAGTTGCCTTCGCTTCCTGCCGTTAGAGATAGAAGTTGGATGAAGGGGGATTTTAAGCAAGCAGCAATGGTTTCTTCAAGTTCATCCACTTGTGAAGCTGAGGAAGATGAGAATGCGAAGTTGGTGAGACAGTTGTTGCAGGAAGAAGAACACTGGCAATCAATGAAACATAAGAAAAGTCAGAACCTAGCCCCTGCATCAAACAAGTTTTACTTTAAGATCCATGAAAACGAGATCGCAAATGATTACCCACCACCTGCTTATTACAAGATGTCTATTCAAGAGTGGGACGAGTCTATTGTGTGTCATCCCAATAAACTTTCTCGAGGCACACTTCAGAACTGGTCGATTTACAACTCGGACTCTCGGCTACTTTCTTTGGAGCTCCTCCCAATGCAACCGGTTGCTGAAATTGATGTGACAATCTATGGGTCAGGGACTTTAACTGGTGGCGTTGAATTCTGTCATAAGGTTGGCCCAAACCAATCTTCTTCAAGTGATTCTGGAGCGCAAAATTTGGGTGGAATTCCAATTTATTTGAGCACGATAAAGGAATGGATGATTGAATTTGAATATGAATCATTGACGACCTTCATATCAATCCGAACGGATTTGGCCTGGTACTGAGCATCTAAAATTTTATCACAAGTTAAAACGTAGCATATGTGCCTCCTTTTTATATTGCTCTTGTATTCTAGTAAGTTTGTGTGCTTTAGGCATTTCTGCAACTGAGTTTCTATTTTGAATGTTATCTGCATTGATGGTGGATGTCTATTGGGTTTTACCATGTCTTCAGGTACAGGCTTGGGAATCCATCAAAGCAGTACAGTCCCTGGTCTGAACCCATTCTGAAAACTGCAAGACTTGCCATAAGCATCATTACATTGTTGAACGATCACTGCTGGATATCACAGCTTTCTTTTGCAGACGTTATCAAGAGAGTGTCTGAGTTTGGGGTGGATCATCCTGCTTACATGTCTTCTACTCTGGTTGAGGTAAATAGATATATACTGGTTCATGGACAGATTATACTGCAACTATTTGCAGAATATCCTAATGAGATCATTAGGGGGTGTGCTTTTCTGACTAGTCTTTCCAAAAACATGGAGAGACACCATAGTAAATGGGTAGTGAAGAAGAAGGAAATGAACTTCAATCCAAGAGCAGCAGAAGCATCTGTGGTATCAAAAAGGAAGGTTATGCAGGCGACAACAACCAGACTGGTCAAAAAACTTTGGGGAGACTATTATTCAAAGTATTATCCTGAAGATTCAACAGATGGAGATAGCTATCAAGTGAAAGAGGGCAAAGAAGTTGAGGATGAGCAAGTGGAAAATGAAGCGGAGAAATTATTAGTTCCAGAGAAACCAAACAAAAGTCATTTACTATCAGAAGCAAATAAATCAAGGTCCACCAGCAAGGAAATTAGATGGGATGGGAAGGCAATAGGAAAAACATGTTCTGGTGAGGCTCTTTATAAGTGTGCTATTGTTCGTGGAGATGTGATTGCTGTGAAGGGTGCTCTGGCAGTGGAAGTTGATGATTCAGAGGAAATTCCAGCTATCTATTTTGTGGAGTACATGTTTGAGAATTCAGATGGGAAGAAAATGATTCACGGAAGGGGGATGCAGAGAGGATCACAAACTATACTTGGTAATGCTGCCAATGAGAGGGAGGTATTCTTGACAAATGAGTGCTTGGATTTTGAATTGGGTGATGTTAAACAAACGGTGGTTTTGGACATCCGTTTAATGCCTTGGGGATATCAGTATAGGAAGGATAATGCAAATAGCGATAATATTGACAGGGCAAAAGCAGATGATAGGAAAAGGAAAGGATTGCCTATGGAATATTACTGTAAAAGCTTGTATTGGCCTGAGAGAGGTGCTTTCTTCAGTCTTCCCTTTGACTCTATGGGTCTTGGATCCGGATTTTGCAACTCTTGCAAAATAAAAGAAACCCATAGGGAGAAGGAAAATTTTAAAACGAATTCTTCTAATACTGGCTTTACATACAAGGGATCCGAGTTCTATGTTCATGACTTTGTCTATGTAAGCCCTCTTCCCCTTGCAGTGGATAGGGAGGACCATGAAAATTTTAGGGATGGACAAAATGTGGGATCAAAAGCTTATGCTGTATGTCATTTGCTTGAGATTGAAATTCCCAAGCCACCCAAACAAGCTGTTAAAGTCAGGAGATTTTTCAGACCTGAGGACATTTCGGCTGAGAAGGGATACAGTTCTGATATTCGAGAAGTAAGAGATGCTTTAAGAATTGCCCATGTGTATGTGTGTGTGTGTTCGTGCCTGTGGACCCATTGATTCTCTTATTGTGATTATTCTAGTGAAATGTAAGAGTTTCTAATGGTGTATTTCCAGGTCTATTACAGCGAACAAATACTTAATGTGCCTGTTGAAACAATAAGAGGGAAATGTGAAGTTAGGAAGAAGCTTGATCTTCCATCTCTGGGTGGCCTTGGAATCTATGACCATATCTTTTTTTGTGAACATCTCTATGATCCAGCTAAAGGAGCCATCGGGCAGGTAGTTTTATCTTTTTCTGCCTTGCCCACTAATTTATTTTGATTAATGTGGATCAAGCTGGTTAAAAGGCAATTCCATTGGCTTTTTTTTGCCAACTTCTGTCTCAAAATATTATTTTGGACTGAATGATACATAAAATGTAAACCTCCATTTCTCAATCGAGTACCTTCCTATAATGAATGTAAATGCCATTTCGCGAACAGTTGCCAGATCATGTCAGACTAGGGTCCTCAACCAGAAAGGCGGTTGGTGATGCTGCATCTAGTAAGGAAAAGTGTAAGGAAGGAGAGAATGATTCTGACGTTCTTGACGAACAACGAGATTTATTTCAGAAGAACTGCTTGGCCACTCTAGAGATTTTTTCTGGTTGTGGTGGCTTGACTGAGGGATTACAGGAATCTGGTTACTTCCTTTCTTTTCATTTTTACCTTCATCAAACTAACAACATTTTTGGTCAAATGCATCAATGAAACACTGAAAGTTTGACCATCTGCTGCTTTCGATACTTGCAGGTGTCTCACTTACCAAGTGGGCGATTGAATCTGAACGGCCTCCAGGAGATGCATTTTGCCTTAATCAGCCACATTCAATGGTTATCATCAATAATTGCAATGTTATTCTCAGGTGAATGCCTGCTTTGAGATGAAACCTGTTTGAAATTATGATCTATTTCCATTTATGGGTTTGCTTGTTTACATGCTTAATTCGAAAGAAGTACACTATCTTCACCTTTTGTTTTTGTTTTGTTTTTTCAGTTATCAAGTCCATTATGTTTATCTATCTGTTTCATCTTTGATTGTCCCATCAATGGGTTGTAAATGCAGGGCTATAATGGAAGCGTGTGGTGATGCAGATGACTGTATCTCCGCCTCTGAAGCTGTTGAATTAGCTTCATGGCTTGATGAGGATGAAACTAATAGTTTGCCAATACCCGGACAAGTGGATTTTATTATTGGCGGTCCCCCACGTCAGGTATGTGCAGCTTCTGGAATTCCTTTCTCTCACTTATGGGATCCAAAAAAAAAAGTTGCGGTTTTAATGAGCATTTAACAGAACATTACACTTTCACTTTAAGGACTATGGTGTTTTGCAGGGTTTCTCTAGAATGAACAGTTTGAATCAATGCACTGGGAGTAAAATCGCATTCAATCCAAGCACTTGGAGTAAAGTCAAATGCGACTTGATCTTAACATTCTTATCATTTGCCGATTACTTTCGGCCAAAGTTCTTACTCCTAGAGAACGTGGAGGATTTTGTAACTTTTAACAAAGGACATGTGTTCCATTTAACAATAGCTTCACTTCTTGAGATGGGTTATCAGGTAGATGCTCATCTGTTTCTGATATACTTGAGATGATGGGGGTTATGGGAATTCATATTGGATATTGGGAAAAGTATAAAGTTTGATTGGGTGTTGTGTCTAGGTGAGGTTTGGTATTCTTGAAGCTGGAGCCTATGGTGTTTCTCTGTCCCGGAAACAAGCATTCATATGGGCAGCCTCTCCAGAAGAGACACTCCCTGAATGGCCTGAGCCAATGCATGTCTTTGCAGGTCCTGAACTGAAAATCACATTACCAGGAAATGCGCATTATGCTGCTGTTCGAAGTACTGCAAGTGGAGCACCTTTCCGTGCAATAACTGTAAGAGATACGATTGGAGATCTCCCAGCAGTTGGAAATTGGGGATTTGACCGAAATTTAGCAGTGGGTTTTTCTCTTCTTCCCTTAAAATCCCTTCATATTTATTGATCAACAGTCCTTTTTCTATAGCCTTACTTCTTTCTTGCATTTGTTGCCCAGTACAAATATGTACCTGTGTCGTGGTTTCAAAAGATTATCCGAGGATACATGCTGTTCTTGCCTGATCATATACCAAAAAAATTGAATGAACTGAATTTCATTCGATGTCAGAGAATTCCAAATCGTGCAGGTGCTGATTGGCATGACCTCCCAGATGAAAAGGTACAAACTTTTATATTGCCATCTCTAAAACTAAATGGTATTTGACGTGGATGTTCTGACATATATATATATATAGTAATCAAAGCCACCCACTCGTGCTTTTCTATTAGGGTGGATGTGTTGCTGCTTTATAAATGTGAGTTAAACGAGTTTTCATTTCTCTTTTTTTTCCTTTTTAAAAATGAACTGCAGGTTAAACTCTCTACTGGACAAGTTGTTGATCTAATACCCTGGTACCTGCCAGACACAGCCAACAGAAACAATCAGTGTAAGGGGCAATTTGGAAGGTTGGCCTGGGAAGGAAACTTTCCTTCGATCAGGGATCCTCAACCCATGGGTATGGTGGGGATGTGCTTTCACCCTGAGCAAGACAGGATAATTACAGTTCGTGAATGTGCTCGGTCTCTAGTAAGTCTCTCAATTTCCTTATCCTACCCTTAATCATATTCACCACCCTTAATATTTATGCACACATGGACAATACATGCCATCAACAAACATAGAAATGTGTAGGGGGGTTCATACCTGAATAATGTAATCTTATCCCTTGGTTCGGGCTTGGTACGGCATGATAGCTTTCCTCCTCATGAGCATCTGTTAGGGTCTAGTCTATGTCTCAGCTGCTTTTTCAGGAGATTGAAAAACCATCATTCCGATACCTCCATTGGTTAAAATAGTTCAGGCATCGACACGCGATGGGCATAACTTCCATCTGCTTTCCAAGTGGCTCCTCCGTGTCTTGTGTGATGTCTGAGATACCCGAATCGTACTTACTGACAAGATGTGACGCGCCCTGGGGGGCTTTCCTAGGTGGTGCGATGGCAATTTTCATCCGGATAGGGTAGCACAAGTTGGGCCGGGTGATACCATTATTATCCTCACGAGTTGCCATACTCGGGCTCAAGTTGTGTTAGGTGGGAGTGTCAGCTCAGGTCGGGTTTGTAGGTTGTCAAGTCAGGTGTGGCCGAGCTGAATGCCTTAGAGAATTCATTCCCCTTACAAAATGCAAAGTTGTATCTACCAGAGCTTAAGAACTACTCACCTGTATGTGCATAGTACATATATCAACTAACAAAAAAAATACCCTATGTTCTCGACAGAGTTGTAATCACCTGGGTTGAAAACTCGCAGGATTTGGAAAATAATAATGTACTACACATTTATAGGAAGATAGAAAAGTGATGATTGTTAATGAATTTACAGACATGCTTATGTTTGTATTTGTGTATGGTAGTTTTTTTTTTTATTGTTGATTAGTTCATGTACCCTTCCGTCTGAGCATGCAGGGTTTCCCAGATAGTTATCAATTTTCAGGTAGCATTGACCACATGTATAGGCAGATCGGGGATGCTGTCCCTCCTCCTTTAGCATTTGCACTGGGTAGGAAACTCAAGGAAGCTGTGGAGAGAAAGCGGTCTTGAATTTGATTTGTGAGATCCATCATTACATTACCTATCATGCAATAATTGAGCAAAAGAATTCTACTTGATTTTTTTTTTTTTGGGTTCATCCTAGTGATTTTAGCATGATTGATAATGTGTAACTAGCAACAAAAGAATGAAGAAATGATAAAAGAGGAATTGGGTATGAATGTTAATGAGAGGACTGGGCTTCCCTTCTCTTGCCTATATTACATCAATAATCACAGTAATTGCAATAAGAAAATTATATCCCCTAAGATCATTGACATTATCGTAATAAAAGGGCACTCCAACATTTGCTGCAATGCTAACAGAGAATAAAAGGACAATAATGGCCCTTTTGTCTATAAACCATTCTTCTTCATTTATTTGGCCCTCTGGCGCGGAAAGCATTGAAGAGAGATTGTCTAGCCCTCATCCCATGGGTCAACATGTGTCCATTTTAACACCACTTAACTGTGGTTAAGATTCACTAACGCTTAAATATGTTTGGGTGCCAAGAAAATAGGTGAAAACATAAAAAGAAAAGAAACTTTTTGGATTTTTAATATAATTCTTAGTTGGGTTTTCTATGTTTAGGTGTTACTTTACCTCTTAATTAACCCAAGTTCCCAAAAAAAAATCACCCCTAAGTCAATTATTTTTAAAAACCTTAACGAAAAAACTACGTGGCGTGGCGTTCAAGAAGCCTTTTGTAGCTAGGGGTGGCAATCGGGCCGGGCTGGAGTTAGCTCAAACTCAGCCCAAAGTTCAAAACCTTAGCCCAATCTCAGCCCGAGCACCCCAACCCAAGCTCGTCTCACAAATAGTATTGGGCTTCGGGCTGAGTTCGGGCTGGCCCAAAGTAAGCAGAGTGGGCCGAGTTCGGGTTTAGTTCGGGTTGGCCCAAATTAAGTAGCTTGTGGTTGATTTCGGGCTGAGTTCTCCCATAGTTACCTGTTAACTTTCCATTAAACACCTTCATACAATTAACAAGAATTTAATTAGTAAACAAATTTAGAGTTTAGTAAAATTAGACAATCACTGTTCTTGGTACCTAATTCTTTTAACTAATAATCAATTTTGGGAAGTGTTTCTCCAATAGAAAAAGAACTAAATTCAAACCCTTGATAAACATGGTTAAGAATAATTTTATTTTTTTTTAAATACAGTAGACCCTCTTGTAATTAATTACCTTGGCGGAAAGAAATTATATTAATTATAAGAGAATATTATTTATAGGAATCACTATATTGGTTCATCAAAAATTTTCTTTTCATAATTTCTTTTGAATGTATTGTATTTTCTATATAGGCTTCATGTAGATACAGATGTAAAATGCTAGCACTCCAAAAAAAATAAAAGATTTTATGTATTGAATGAGTTAATGACATTTAGACCTATCAAAATTACAAAAAAGAATGTTGTGTCACTTAACACATGAAATTTTATGTGTTAAAAAAAGTTGTTTTCCATCAGACGGCTGTTCCCGTAACTCCATTCTCGACTTGGATTATATATCCAAAAAGGTCCGCTCTCGACCATTCCACACGCACTTAAGACATTTAGACCTAAACCTTTATTCATATAACTGTGTATTAATATAGTATAAAAATCTCTTATAATTAATAATATTCTAAAACTTTCTTAAAAAATTATCAAATAGCAAGTATAAGAGATTATTAATTAAGCATTATAGAACCAAGTTGGTTCCTTACAAATTTATTAATTATTATAAATTATTAAATTATAGAATATTAATTATAAGAGGGCTTACTGTACTACAAGTAACATTCTTAGATAGCAAACATAAAAATAGTTTCTCCATGTGAAATACATCAATTTCAATTGAATGAGAATAAGATTAGCTCGTGAGCTTTCCCAATCTATATATATCATTTATAAAAGCATAAAATATTTTTAGTTCGGATCGGGTTGAATTCGGGCTGAGCTAAGGGCAGCCCAAGCTCGCCAGGCCTATATTCTTGTCCAAACTCAGCCCAGCCCAAAATAAGGAAGGCTCAGCCCACCATCTTTCTCTGTTGTCATTTACAAAAATTTCTGTCTAGGGTTTCGTTTGTTCCTATGAACGAAACTGTAACTGAAAATGGAATCTGCAACTGTCTGTGATTAGATCCCAACCGCCATGAAGTTGACAGCTCTAACGGCCGAATCAATTTCAAACTTCAAAGCTCTCTCTCTCTCTCTGTATATACAGAGAGACTTGTACCTCATTTCACTTCTCACATTTGATTTCTTACTAAGTTTTGGTATCAAGAATCGTGGTAAGTTTTCAGAATTCAACTGATTTTCCTTCGTAAGCCCTAATTGTGTTCTTGATTCTTCCCTTCTGTCTTACTTCCTCTCTCTGAATTTTGCTTATCTGAAATGAATTTTTCAGAATCTTAAGGAGTTCTTAGATCCTGTTAGATCATTCACTAAGTTCTGTAATTTCATTGATCTGTTCAGTTTCTATATGCATCTCTTTTTCTTTCCTTCTTTCCCTGAATTTTAGGGGTTCTAAGTTTATTTAGTTTTTCTCATTTCAAAGCCTAATTTCATTGATCATGCACTAAGCTTTGTGCTGTAACTTGATGTTAAATTGACGGGAACATAAGCAGAGAAAAATACAAGTTACAGAATCCCGAACCTGAGAAATTCCACTATACAAAGATAACATAATACCAACTAGAATAGAAGAATTATTCCTGTCCAACTCAAGAAATCCTAATACAAAACTTCCATCCAAAAAGAAAATAATGTGAATTCTGCATTGGAAAAACCCACATAGTTTTATTATTGTAACTAGTAAGTAGCCTGTGTGCAGTTAACGAAAAAAAAATTGCATGAATGAACTATGAGTAAAAAAAAAAGATAATAAATACTAATGTCAAAGTGTAAAATTTATAAATACTAATAGTTCATCTCCTCTCTCCTGTAATTTCTATTTGATGGGAACATAAAAGAGAGATTCTAGAATAGGAGAATTATTCCTCTCCAATCCAAGAAACCCTTACACAAAATTTCCATCCAATTAAAAAACCATGTGGATTATACATTGGAAAAACCACATAGTTTTATTATAGTAATGTACTTTGCATTTTCTTTTTTCTTGTTTTTCTGCTGCACTGATTGGGTTATTCTGTTCTTACAATATTTCTTTTCACAGATTACTGGTCTTCTATTCCTTACAAGATGGAATAGTAAGGACTGCTCTTGTTCATCTTCTTCTCGACTTTGTTTTTTTAAATTTTCTCTTACACTATTCTACTTTGGAAGGCAGAATGGGAGCATGCTATATTTCCTACTTGTGTAACTTTCGTGTGCATTTTCAGCAGGGTTGTAACCACCATCTGCTGGGCCCCACTGTGATATATCCCAGCAGAAAATAATATAATGGACACAATTCTTCAGTTTTTGGCGCTGTTTTGGACACTCAGAAAGATATCTGTTGGAGGGCATATCCTTGGTGGGACACAATTGAATAATGTGTCTCAAACCTACTGTGGGCACATTTGTTCAACAGTAGCTATATTGCATAGACACAGACTCGGGCATCAGTGTCGGAATCGAATATGGGGAAACGGACTCAGTGAATCCCAAAAATATTGAGTCGGGGACACAGGAAGATATTTTATTTTAATTATAATACTTTAAATGTTGTATGAATAATACTATCTAAGATTAGAAAAACAAATTAAATGTGAAAGTATATTTTTTGCAAACAATACTAAGCAATGTTGTATAAAGTGTATATTACAGTTCATCAAACAATATAAATAAGATATGAACTAAAGCATATGAAGTAATGAACATGTATTAATTTTTAATGATAATTCTAATTTCAAAGTTGATTATGAAAGAGTTTTTCTAGAACAAATGAATCGTGGTTCTTCCCCTCTTTCCTTATCGACTTTTCTTTTTTGATGATGAAAATTAAAAAGAATTTACTTAAATTTATGCTAGTTATATGCAGTTGTATGCGTCTTTTTTGTATAATAAACAATAAACTCTATGCATATCAGGTGTTTCTGTGTCCATTTGTGTCCAAAATGTTTAGATTCTTCTTATATGTTTCACACAGCCGATCTAAGGCTTATCTGTGCTACAAATTTCAATATGGGACACACTTGTCTTAAAAGAAGCCACATAACATAGACAAGTAGGAAATGATAGAATTTTATATGTCCTATGGAATTGACATTAGTGCTCCTATTTGTTCAATTTCTCTATCTGTAGTTTGTTCTTCTGATTCCTGCATTTCTTTCTCCTCTCTCACTTACACTTTCTGCTGATAACTGATGTTCATCTTGTTCATGCATCTCTCCTTCCGTTTCCCTTTTATATCGATTATGTAAATTCAGAGTTTATCCCTCCATTTTTATTGTCCTTATTGAACTTTGGGTGCACTTAATCTTTGCCGGATTCTCACTCTCACCTTGTTTTTGGAATGAAGAACAAGACAAGGTAAATCAAAGCCTGCAGTCACAGATGCTAATAAAATGGAAGCTGATAAGGCAGCGAAATCTGACCCAAAGGAAACAACACAAAATGAGTCTGAAAGCAATGAAGAGCCTTCTGGTTCTCAGAAAGTTCCGCAACAAGCTACTGCCTATTCGGAAATTGAGGAGAGATCTGTTCAATTATTTGAAAAATCTTCTGTTGTCATTACAAAAGAGAACTTTGTGAATGAAGAGATCTTAGCTGTACAACTGACTTCTGGGCAAGACGATCCTCGGCCCCGCAGAAGGCTCACAGATTTCATTCTCTGTGATGTAAAAAGAATCCCACAACCCTTTGAGATGTTGAAAAGTAACAATGTGTTTATTTCTGGTACTATTGTTCCTTTGGGTGGAAGTTCAGATACAGAGAAGGAAAAGGGCATCAGATGTAAACATATTGGTCATGTAGAGTCGTGGGCAATCTCTGGGTTTGAAGAAGGATCTTTTGTAATTTCTGTGTCGACTGATATTGCGGATTATATTTGTGATAAACCTTCGACTAGCTACAAGGGCTTCTATGGAGATTTCATTAAGAAGGTTTGCAGCTTAGGTGAGCTTTTCATAGAATTATCAAAATATTCTGACAGAAAGCGCTACTTGAGTCATGATGAATTGCTTGCTGAGATTGTCCGTTCATTGAGCAGAAGCAAGAACTTCTCTGGTTGGGCGCCTATGAAGGACTTTATTTTTTCACAAGGTGACTTCATCTATAACCAACTGATTGGTTTGAATAATCAGAAGCCTAAGAAAAATGGTCAGATCTTTGCAGAGTTGCCTGTTCTTCCTGCCCTTCGAGATCGGAGTAGGATGAGGGTGGCATTTATGCGAGCAACAATGGCCTCATCAAGGTGGATTCTTAAAATTAGGGATGAAGGAGAAATAATGGATCAGTCTAGTTCGTCCACTTGTGCAGCTGAGGAAAATGAGAATGTGAAGTTGGTGAAACAGTTATCGCAGGAAGAAGAACACTGGCAATCAATGAAACAGAAGAAAAGTCAGCACCTAGCCCCTGCATCAAACAAGTTCTACCTTAAGATCCATGAAGATGAGATTGCAAATTACTACCCTCCACCATCTTATTACAAGATGTCTATTCAAGAGATGGACGAGTATATTGTGTGTCATCCCAATAAACTTTCTCGAAGCACACTTTACAACTGGTCACTTTACAACTCGGACTCTAGGCTAATTTCTTTGGAGCTCCTCCCAATGAAACCGGTTGCTGAAATTGATGTGGCAATTTATGGATCGGGGTTTATGGCTGGTAGCAGCGACATTGGATTCCATCATAATGCTAGCCCAAGCCAACCGTCTGCAAGTGCTTCTGGAGCACAGAATGTGAATGGAATTCCAATTTATTTGAGCGCAATAAAGGAATGGATGATTGAATATATATCATCATTGTTCTACATATCAGTCCGAACAGATGTAGCCTGGTACTGAGCATCAATTCTATTGTTACAAGTTAAAACGTAGCATATGTGCCTCCTTTCTATGTTGCTCTTGTATTCTAGTAAGTTAGCATGATTTAGGCCTTTTTGCAACTGAGTTTTTATTTTGAATGCTATCTGCATTGATGGTGGATGTCTATTGGTTTCTATCATTTCTTCAGGTACATGCTTGGGAAGACGTCAAAGCAGTACAGACCATGGTATGAACCAGTTTTGAAAACTGCAATACTTGCCATAAGCATCATTAAATTGTTGAGCAATCACTGCTGTATATCACAGCTTTCTTTTGCAGACGTTATCGAGAGAGTGTCTGAGTTTGGGCTGGATCATCCTGCTTACATTTCTTCTACTCTGGTGAAGGTAGAAAGATTTATAGTGGTTCATGGACAGATAATACTGCAACTATTTGGAGAACATCCTAATGAGATGATTAAGCGTTGTGCTTTTGTGACCACTCTTTTCGAAAAAATGAAGGAGAGACACCATACTAAATGCGTACTGAAGAAGGAAATGAACTTCAATCCAAGAGCAGCAGAGGCACCTGTGGTATCAAAAAGGAAGGTGATGCAGGCGACAACAAGACTGGTCAAAAAAATTTGGGGGGAGTATTATTCAAAATATTATCCTGAAGATTCAACTGTGGAAGATGTCTGTCAAGTGAAAGAGGACGAAGAAATTAAGGATGAGCAAGTGAAAAATGAAGAGAATGCTGAAGAAGAGAAATTTTTAGTTCCAGAGAAACCTAAGAAAACTCATTCACTAAGAAAATCAAATAAATCAAGGTTCACCAGGAAGGAAATTAGATGGGATGGGAAGACAATAGGCAAAACATGTTCTGGTGAGGCTCTTTATAAGCGCGCTATTGTTTGCGGAGATGTGATTGCCGTGAAGGGTGCTTTGATGGTGGAAGTTGACAATTCAGAGGAAATTCCAGCTATCTATTTTGTGGAGTACATGTTTGAAAATTCAGATGGGAGGAAAATGATTCATGGAAGGGGCATGCAGAGAGGATCGCAAACTATTCTTGGTAATGCTGCCAATGAGAGGGAGCTATTCCTGACAAACGAGTGCATGGATTTTGAATTGGGGGATATAAAACAAACAGTGGATTTGGATATCCGTTTGATGCCTTGGGGATATCAGCATAGGAGGGATAATGCAAATGGCGATAATATTGACAGGGCAAGAGCAGATGATAGGAAATGGAAAGGATTGCCTATGGAATATTACTGTAAAAGCTTGTATTGGCCTGAGAGAGGTGCTTTCTTCAGTCTTCCCTTCGACTCTATGGGTCTTGGATCTGGATTTTGCAACTCTTGCAAAATAAAAGAAACCCATAGGGAGAAGGAAAATTTTAAAACAAATTCTTCTAATACTGGCTTTACATACAAGGGATCCGAGTTCTATGTTCATGACTTTGTCTATGTAAGCCCTCTTCCCCTTGCAGTGGATAGGGAGGACCATGCAAATTTTAGGGATGGACATAGTGTGGGATCAAAAGCTTATGCTGTATGTCATTTGCTTGAGATTGACATTCCCAAGCCACCCAAACAAGCTGTTATAGTCAGGAGATTTTTCAGACCTGAGGACATCTCAGCTGAGAAGGGATACAGTTCTGATATTCGAGAAGTAAGAGATGCTTTAAGAATTGCCCATGTGTATGTGTGTGTGTGTCCGTGCCTGTGGACCCTTTGATTCTCTTATTGTGATTATTCTAGTGAAATGCAAGAGTTTCTAATGGTGTATTTCCAGGTCTATTACAGCGAACAAATACTTAATGTACCTGTTGAAACAATAAGGGGGAAATGTGAAGTTAGGAAGAAGCTTGATCTCCCATCTCTGGGTGGCCCTGGAATCCATGACCATATCTTTTTTTGTGAACAACTCTATGATCCTGCTAAAGGAGCCATCGAGCAGGTAGTTTTATCTTTTCCTGCCTAGCCCACTAATTGATTTTGATTAATGTGGATCAAGCTGATTAAAAGGCAATTTCATTGGTTCCCTTTTTTTTTTTTGGCTGACTTCTTTCACAAAATATTTTTTGGACTGAATCATACATACACTGTAAATTCCTTTTCACAAACAGTTGCCAAATCATGTCAGACTATGGTCCTCAACCCGAAGGGTGGTTGGTGACTCTGCATCTAGTAAGGAAAAGTGTAAGGAAGGAGAGAATTATTCTGACACTCTTGACGAACAACATGATTTAATTCAGGAGAAGAACTGCTTGGCCACTCTAGAGATTTTTGCTGGTTGTGGTGGTTTGACTGAGGGATTAAAGCAATCTGGTTACTTCCTTTCTTTTCATTTTTACCTTCATCGGACCAATAATGTTTTTGGTCAAATTCATCACTAAAACACTTAAAGTTTGACCCATCTGCTGCTTTCGATACTTGCAGGTGTCTCACTTACCAAGTGGGTGATTGAATCTGAACCGCCTGCAGGAGCTTCATTTTCCCTTAATCATCCACATTCAATGACATTCAATTATAATTGCAATGTAATTCTTAGGTGAATGTTTGCTTTGAGATGAAACCTGTTTGAAATTATGATTCATTTCCATTTATTGGTTTGCTTGTTTACATGCTTTATTCGAAAGAAGTACACTTTACACTAGCTTGACCTTTTGTTCTCGTCTTCATTTTTTTCAGTTTAGTTATCAAGTCCATTATATTTATCTATCAGTTTCATATTTGATTCACCCATCAATGGGTTTTAAATGCAGGGCTATAATGGAAGCGTGTGGGGATGCAGATGACTGTATCTCGACCTCTGAGGATGTTGAATTAGCTGCACGGCTTGGTGAGGATGAAATTAATAATTTGCCAATGCCTGGGCAAGTCGATTTTATTAATGGAGGGCCTCCATGTCAGGTCTGTACAGCTTCTGGCATGCCTTTCTCTCACTTATGGGATCCCAAAAAAAAAGCAATTATAATCAGTGTTTAACGGAATATTACATTTTCACTTTAAAGGCCTAGTTTCTTTGCAGAGTTTCTCTGGAATGAACAGGTTCAATCGAAGCACTTGTGAAGTCCAATGTGAGTTGATCTTAGCATTCTTATCTTTTGCCGATTACTTTCGGCCGAAGTTCTTACTCCTAGAGAACACGACAAATTTTGTAACTCTTAACAAGGGACATACATTTCCTTTAACAATAGCTTCACTTCTTGCGATGGGTTATCAGGTAGATACTCCTCTGTTTCTGATATACTTGAGATGATGCAGGTTATGGAGATTTTCATCTTGGATATTGGGAAAGGTATAATTGTTTGATTTTGTGTCTAGGTGAGGTTTGGTATTCTTGAAGCTGGAGCCTATGGTGTTTCTCAGTCCCGGAAAAGAGCATTCATATGGGCAGCCTCTCCAGAAGAGACACTCCCTGAATGGCCCGAGCCAATGCATGTCTTTGCAGGTCCAGAACTGAAAATCACATTACCAGGAAATGTGCAGTATGCTGCTGTTCGAAGTACTGCAAGTGGAGCACCTTTCCGTGCAATAACTGTAAGAGATACAATTGGGGATCTCCCAGCAGTTGGAAATAGGGCAGCTGACCGAAATTTAGCAGTGGGTTTTTCTCCCCTTTCTCTCCTTGAAATCCCTTCACATTTACTGATCAACAGTCCTTTTTCTCTAGTCTTACTGCTTTCCTGCATTTGTTGCCCAGTATAAATATGAACCTGTTTCGTGGTTTCAAAAGATTATCCGAGGGTACATGCTCTTCTTGCCTGATCATATACCAAAAGAAATGAATGAACTGAATTTCATTCGATGTCAGAGAGTTCCAAAGCGCGCAGGTGCTGATTGGCATGACCTCCCAGATAAAAAGGTACAAACTTTAATATTGTCATCTTTTAGTTTTAATCAAATCCACCCATTGCAGGTAGGGAGGTTGATAAGAGCCCTGCCGATTTATTGGAGTGGATGTGTTGCTTCTCTATAATTGTCAAGTTAAACGAGTTTTCATTTATCTTTTTTTCCTTTTTTAAAAATGAACTGCAGCTTAGACTGTCTACTGGACAAATTGTTGATATATTACCCTGGTACCTGCCAAACACAGCCAGGAGAAACAATCAGTGGAAGGGGCACTTTGGAAGGTTGGACTGGGAAGGAAACTTTCCTTCAATCGGGGATCCTCAACCCTTGGCCAAGGTGGGGATGTGCTTTCACCCTGAGCAGGACAGGGTGGTTACAGTTCGTGAATGTGCTCGGTCTCTAGTAAGTCTCTCAATTTCCTTGTCTTATCCAAATCATATTCACCACCATTAATATTTATGCATACATGACCAACACATGCCATCAACAAACACAAACGATATTTCCTCCATGCAAAGTTGTATCTACAAGAGCTCACGAACTACTCACCTGTACGTGCATAGTACATATATCAAGTAACAAAAAAGATACCATATGTTCCCGACAGAGTTGTATCCACCTGAGTTGAAGACACACGGACTTGGAAAACAATAATATACTCACATTTAGAGGAAGATAGAGAAGTGGTGATTGTAGGTTTTTAGTGTACAAGTTAATGAATTTACAGATATGTGTATGTTTGTATGTGTATGGTAGCTTTTTCGTTGATTTGTTAATATACCCTTCCATCTGAGCATGCAGGGTTTCCTAGATAGCTATCAATTTTCTGGTAGCATTGACTGCATGTATAGGGAGATCGGGAATGCTGTCCCTCCTCCTTTAGCATTTGCACTGGGGAGGAAACTCAAGGAAGCAGTGGACAGAAAGAGGTCTACATAGCGGGTTGTCTTGATTATATTCATCATTTAGGAAAATTACTACTTCAGCCATTTTGATCTCTGAATTTGTGAAGATCCATCATCACCCATTATCTTTCAAGCAATTGATTCACTGAAAATGGAATTTCTAGTGTGGATTGTATATATGTGCAATCAAGGAAAACTGCCCCTTATTTTGAGTTGTACCATTAGGAAATGATAATTTGTTTTTGCCAACCTGGAGTAGATAGTCACATCTACACAGAATGTCTATTTATACTTTTTGACTCAGAGAAATTTCGGTTGTCCATCCTCTTGTTATGCTACGACCAAGATTTGCAGGTGACAATTGAAGGGCTTCCCTCCCATGTTTTATGACTCCTATGCTGCCAAAATGCTCTATGACCTGTCATTCCACAGTGATACAGCCATCAGAATGGATGTTTTCCCCCTATACAACTATATAGTCATTTGGTTCAAAGGCTATAAGTGAGGTTTGGGACAAGTAATCCTGCATGGATATATACAAGTAAAGTCTTAGTTGAAAGTGCAGTGGGCAGCAGAAATGCTTGGAAAGCCTATCATTCCAAATAACTGAATCTTTATTCCCTCCAAAAGTTTTCCAAATTACATCAAGTACATTGATGACATTAGAGCACCATTCTATACCCTTATTTGATTTATCACTGTAGCTGACTTTGGAGCCCTGATGGATGGGTTAGTGAACCTCTATGAATAGTGGATTACTTTGAGAAACATCTTGTTCATATGTATTCAGGATCGTGGAAGATGTTAACCTTAACCTGAGAGCTTTGAGCAGATATTTGCTTATGATGAATGTCATTTATAGAAGCCTTAAGTACAGATATGCCTAAAGTGAG
This sequence comes from Tetracentron sinense, assembly GCA_015143295.1. Lineage (NCBI taxonomy): Eukaryota > Viridiplantae > Streptophyta > Magnoliopsida > Trochodendrales > Trochodendraceae > Tetracentron > Tetracentron sinense. The sequence goes on from CM026556.1 coordinate 1,799,742, forward strand.
CTCTATTATCCAAATGCTTTAGCCGTACAATCATGACTCGCATGAGAAAACGAAGGGATTTTGCAATTCCGACAGCAATATGATCACCAAATAGAAGTACTGGATGTGGGTATCTTCCAATGACGCTACAATTCCTGCTCTGCTCGAGTCTCTTTAACACATGGTTTAAATTGTGAACACCCGACCAGCATTAGCATAGCATAGCATTCTCTGTGTTGATCAAGTTTAGAATAAAAATTTCGGGAAATAGTGAACTCCCCTCCCCTGCATTTACTGAGTTTTGGCAAGTATCATAATGTGTTGGTTGACATTGTAACCATACGATGGTGTCAACACCAAGGGATGGTAAGGGGTGCGCCCCTTGTTAAGAGGATGTCCTAGGGTTAATTTGAAGAGCAATGCTACATTCACTTTTCGGTTGTTCACTCCTAATTTTTATACAAAAAGACAAAATAGTATGACACTTTTTTATAGATCCCATCAAAAGAGGGAATTCGGTTGAAGATCCCCCAGATGAGGTCATTGGATCCACCCCATTTCAAAAGGAAAATAATGACCTCAGTCGGTGACTCAAGGAGGGGCGTCTCAGCTCCCATTTTCTTGCCATATGTCCCTCTTCTAACCCCATTTAACTGTGGTTAAGATTCATCCATCCTAAGGGTTCAGTTCACCCATCTACCCTTGGTTTTTAGAAAAATAAAAGTAAAAAAATTAACTAATGGATTAAAAAAAAAACTAACCCGAGTTAATGTTAGTTGAATGATCAGCTATGTAAGAGTGAGGAGGAATAGTCCCCTCCTTGGCCGATGAGGTGACTATTGCTCATTTCAAAATAACTCACTACTTCATGGGTAGATAGTACAAGTGATTTGGAAGACAAAAAAAACATTTGGATAATGCTTAGGTTTACTTTCCTAATTTTTTTAAAGACGACAAAAAATAGTGATAGGCCCCACAAAAAATATGCTATACTTTTGTTTCTTGTTCAAAAAACAGAGAGTGGATCTGAAGGAAAGTGGACTTAACAATCCCCAAAACATTTTTACCCAGAGTCGCCAATCAAAGTGTTTGGGTTAAGGAAAATCATCAACAATGTACAAATACGGACTCTTTAGCACTTTCAAAACAACGGCTTCATTAACGCTTTTTAAGTACATGGTAAAACAAAAAGTGTTCTCCTCGAGACAAGTATTGGATACTGAGTGTCTGCAATTTGCAAAGCACGCCAGGCAAAAAGCCCATGGGATGGCATTCAACGAATCCCCTTCAACATCAAGGAACCTTCAAAGTGAGTGAACTTAAAGATTTTTTCTAATATAATGTAGACTCTTACCACATACAGCTAGTTAGAGTTAATGATACAACACAACCTTTGCAATTCATATTGTACATCCCGCTGTTTTGAAACAAAGGAAATAATATTATCTGGGGCTCCACTTTCAGTGAATCCCTCCCTACCAATTTGGTAGCAGAACACAGATAAATTAAATCACGATGCAATGAAAGGATTCCATGTTTGGAAAAATAAAACAAATATACTTTGATTTTGTTTGATGGGAACATGAAAACTTGAAGCATTCACCTGTGACGGAACTTGGGCCGAACTGCAATTACCCCAGGCCTTGCCTCATCAAAACGGTATCTGCAAGAAAATGGAATTAATTGGAGGGGAAAGAAGAAGCAAAATGTGTTCATGCTTGGCAGTGCAGGGAAGGAGAAAAATTTCACCCATTCTCAATGAGAAAACTTCTCACTACTGCAGGAAGTGCAGCTTGTCCTCGACTATGATTACCTGTCCCTGTTGGAGAAACAAAGCATATCAATCTCTCACCTGTAACCTTGACCAATACACAAACACAAATATGCCTCACTCAGGAGTTGAAAAAAGTTCAAAATCACCATGTCAAGCAAGTCTGGGTCCACTTTAATTTTCTCTTTTTTTTCTTTTAAATCGATAGGGTTGGATCCATTGAGACAGGTGATCTGAACAGGCTCATGCTCATGGATCAAATAAGAAGTCACAGTGACCTGATGAATATGAAGCCATTACCAAATGCATTCATCTCTAGTCCATTGTTCAAAATATAAAGCCCTCAGAATCATCAAATGATTGGATCATCTGGCCACCTGATTTAGTGCCAGAGATCCCAATTGGGCCCGTCCAAACAATGGTACATAAAAACTAGTACATCTCGGAGTACATAAACAAAATCTCACGCATGGATTATCTAGTATCACCAATCCACATGTTGTCAGAAATCTGTGTAGAGATAAGCACACACATCCGCACATATAAGCTGCATCTCTGACCCATAGGTTGTAATTCAACTACTTTACCATCAAAGACAAGTAGTTACATGTCTGTGCCAGTGTTTTAAAAGGCAAAGTCGTGAGATGAAGTGTTAGCACCTCCAGCTGTGTGAGGCTTAAGCCTCACGCTCCCTCATTTTCATATATAGAAATTAATTAGAAACGACAAGGATTACAGAGATTAAAAAAAAAACAAGATATAAAAGAAACATATGGAGAAAAAAAATTTGAGAGAAGCAAACACCGAAATTTAGATTCTTTTTCGTTCATATACGTATTGAAAAATAAATCATTTTTGGGCATCAACGCATATGGCGTATGTTTTATTCCAACAACAGTGAAAGAAAACTAAATTGTAGGCTTTAAAGTCCATTAGGGAAGTCCTTAATATGAAAAAGATAATCAAAAGGGCTTTGAAAACCCTAAATGTGTTAGTGTAATAAATAAATGTTTCATTTAAAGTTTAAACAAATAAAATATTTTAATTTTTAAGGCTCAGTTCTATGACAAGAACCTTATATTTTGGTTAATAAATAATGCACATGCCTCAGATATAAAGTGGGGCTCAAGGAATGAGGGTGTGCCTCATGTGAGTCTCACACTTTGAAGCATGGGCCTCAAGGTTTATCCACTAGGATTGAGCCTCGATGTGTAAGACTCACACATGTTTAAAACAGTGGTCTGCGTAAATATACACACGTGTGCACATATAACACATACATACAAAATACATTTATATAATCACTCACGTGTTCGAAAATAAACCTGTGGTCTTAATCCCTGTTCAAATCATAACTTTGCAATACTGGACTTCATCAATGTACTCAAATTTTTTACTTTGCATCATACAAAATTTATGAATTTTAAAGCAGTATCAAACATCCATTCAAAATCCTCTACCCATTTGCATGCTGTAGGAATCACTAACACAGGTCAAATGTACCAAGTAACCTCCATCTTTCCTCTACACATATACAAGAAACGCAATTGATTTCATATGCTGACAATAATAATAGTGTTTCCTAACAGTTCTAGCATTACCAGCAAACAATAAAGGACAACCCCCCTCAAAATTACTCCGGTGAAACTGTAGATTCCAACAACTAAACTTCAATTTCGGTTCCTCAGACAGACTCACTTCCTAGGAAGCTCTCTTCCTCAGACAAACTCGTTTCTTAGAAAGCTTGCTTTCATCACGTCTCATTTAATAGTCAAAGGGAGTTGTATGTGTGAAGTGATGGTGTAGATCACAGTCTATATCCTAGAGTGTAGACTCTAAGCAAGTATCGTCGGTTTGGAACCTAAGGCACCTACTTTTCCACAAAAAAATCTCATGTGAGATAAAATCAAAGATATGGCTACCCATAATAACATAATGGGAATAAAAAGCCTATATCTCATTTCTTGCGTCCCCTTTCTTAAGGTTTTTTTCAGCCTTGCTTCCCGCTTCTTGCTTTCACTTTGCTTCTTGTTTTCGCTTCTCGCTCTGATAACTATGCAATAAACCACATGACCCATGAGCTAAGGCACGATACTCAGCCTCTATACTCAATGTGAGACAACAATCTATTTTTTACTCCTCCAGACATAGTTACCAAACACTCGTTTTATACCCATACAATACTTTTAGGGGGTCGCTACCCATACAATACTTTTAGGGGGTCGCTGTTTAAAACTATGTACTTTTGTCGTGTTACGTATTATACGCGTATCGCCATATAATACCCGTTTAATATGTGAATTACATATTAAATGCGTACAACACATGTATTTTTGTCATACTTTTACTGTGTTAAACGCATATTTCGTATCAAATGATTGTTATTAGTTAATATCATAATTTTCATTTATTTATAACATAGTTACAGGGAAGCTATATACAAGGTGGGAAGCTCGTTTCTCATACTCGCTTCCTCGGACAGGCTCGCTTCCTTGAATAGACTCGCTTCCTAAAAAGCTCACTTCTATCACGTCTCATTTAGTAGTACAATGGAGTTGTATGTGTGAAGTGATGGGAGACCACAGTCTATAGCCTAGGGTGTAGAAGCAAGTATTGTCGGCTTGGAACCTAAGGCATCTACTTTTCCACAAAAATCTCATGTAAGATAAAATCAAAGGTATAACTACGCATAATAATAACATAATGGGAATGAGGAGCCTTTATCTCATTTCTCGCTTCCCCTTTCCTAAGGTTTTTTTTAGCCTCGTTTCCCGCTTCTCGTTTTCGCTTCTCGCTCTGGTAACTATGGTTAAATCCCTACAAAGAGACAATTTGGGTATATATATACGTATATTAATAGGTAATATGTGCATGTGCATCACACAATTGAGTGCTACATGGAGAGTGTTTGAGAGTTGAGACCACAAAAATCTGATATGTGGGTCTACCTTGCGTTCCACTCAAGGATTTAAGTAACGCTTTCAGGGACTATATCGGTTTCCGGGATTATATCTCGGTCCCAACCAATACGTATTGGTATTGGTTTTAGATGATACATATATTTTTTATGGAAAAAATAAATTAAAAAATCAAATTATATTGAAATAAATAAAATAAGGGCACTAGAAAGCCAAAAGCAAGTAGAATTGTAGAAATATAGGCAGCAAATGAGTAAAGTAACCAATTAAATAACCAAATAGCCAATAACAAATTAATAGTAAGTCACGGGAAATGACTCAAAGACAAAGTAGCAAACAAATTACAATTATATAATGAATGAAATTATAAATAATTAATAAACCAAATAAGTAAATAAATAAAAAAATTAACTAAGAAAAAATAGATAAATTAAATTGTTAACTATTTAAGTCTAAAGTCACATAGAATTACGGGCTGGCTCATACAAATCATCATCATCTCTATGTGTTGAGAAAAATGTGAAATATGTAGGTATTAAGGGTTATATGGTAACCCATATAAAGGGATAGAGTTGAATGAATCTTATCTCCAAAAACGATACGTATCAGTAAAACTTGTCTGATACATATCGTTTCAAACGAGTCCGAAACGAGTCCTAAAAACCATGCATAAATAACATAGCATTATAAAATAAAAAAATAAACGTACAGGACCCAACCGAAACCGATATGGATCGCCCAATATGTATCAGTTTTGATGATTTTTATTACCATGTCTGGCAGAAAAATTGCCTGATCGGACATTCCTAAGCCATCCAATCGGATGTATTTTGTCAATGGGCCATCTCGTCAGGCCTAGTACCACCCAATTTTAAGGATTTCTTTACTAGATGTTGAGGAGTTTTGGAACCACCGTCTTGCAATGTTGTTTTTCCTTGACTTTTACGACTATTAGTTTAAATCATAATCTGCAATTTCAACCACCTATTCTAATGAATGAAATGCCAAACAGTACTTTTTTAATATGATGACAAACAAAAGGGTATATCTTAATTGAGGAATTTCTTACCTCTCAACTTTATTTTTCATGTAGTATTTAAACTATAAGTATTCTTTAATGTATGTATGTATATATATATATATATATATATATTTTATTACATCTCCGAATTCTTCTACAATATTTTCAGATTTTTATTAACTTTTTTATTTTGAAATAATGAAGGTTAAGCATCACACAACAAGGCTAGTGCATCATGCATATGGACTATGGAGGACCTAACCCCTATGCCTCACCTCATGACTTCGACCTTTAACTATGTGTATGAATGTATATGTGTATATATATATATATATATATATATAGATAGAGAGATGCACGCACGAACACACACACACACATATATATATATATATATATTAGGACGAAGGACCTGAGGCATCTCATGCCTTAGCCATTTAAACAAGGATCTATATGTGAGAGAGAGAGAGACGTATGAAAAGTAGGGGTGTCAAAGAGCCGAGCTGAGATGGGGCCTATTCAGCTCGGCTCCCCAACTCAGCACGTTAAATGTTTAGGCTGGCTCGAACTCAATTCGAGCTTTGGAAAGGCTAGCTCGAGCTCAGCTCATTCATAACTGGTCAAGCTTGAGCTCAGGTCAATTCAGCTCGACCTAGCTAACAAATCAAGTTTGTCTCACAAACAAGCTCAAAGCTTGACAAGTGCTTGGCTCAATGAGCTATTTTATCCTAACCAAGCTTGGCTCATTGACAGCCCTAACATATATGTATGTGTATGTGTGTGTGTGTGTGTGTGTGTGTGTGTGTGTATAAGGCTAATGCCTCTTGTTTGTGGAGGACCTAATGACTCACCTCATGCTTTCATCATTAAAAAATGATTTATATCTATATCTATATATGTGTGTGTGTGTGTATCCACACACAGAAGCAGAATATATATATATATATATAGAGAGAGAGAGAGAGATCAAAGATGTCATTGTCACCTTCTGCCATCAAGGGAGTAGTTGTATGTGAGAACCAATTGTAAGAGACCAGAGATGATACAAAATGGACCTCACACTAAAAGTAATTTGTGGTTTATATCTCAAAATTGTTAAATTTATGTTGACATCTGTTCAACCGGTTCAATTCATCTGATCAATTTGAGGTGAGACTAAACTAGCATGAAAATCCTACACAACTGAGATATTCCTAAATAGATACACTTAACCATGGGTTTTGTTCTTGTTGAAGTAATTAGTGTGTTGCATTTGCAATGGTAGAGGGTGTAATAGCAACCCCCATATGCAAACTCATGTGCACACATATAGACACACATTTACATCACAGTCGGACACATACAGCAAACAGAGAAAGAGAGATTGAGAGAGATGTCATTGTCATCTTCTGCAATCAAGGGAGTTGAGAGTGAGAAGGCACTATAGTCTATAGGAGAACAAAGAAGAAACAAAAAAGGGACCTCAACAAAAAGTAATTTTTGGTTTATATCTCATAATTTTAAATTTATGATGACCTCAGTTCAAACCGGGTTGACCAGTCTGATCAATATGAGGCTAGACTAAACTTGCATGAAAATTATTCACAACTAAGATATTCCTAAATATATAGACTTAACAATGGGTTTTGTCACTGTTGAAATTATTGTGGCATTTGCAAAAGTGGAGGTTGGAAATAGCAACCCCCTATACAAAAACGCATGTGCGCACATAGACGCAAATATTCATGCATAATCGGAAGCACAAACACACACACACACAAATCATTCTACTAATAAAAGTACAAGGAGTATACTAAACTTTATGTTGACCAAAATACCCTTTAATTTAATTTATTTTATAAATAACTTAGAGTATAACAAACTTAATTAGGTCAATAATTAAAATTAAAATCCTTTAATAAATAAATTAAATTAAATTAAGAGGTATAGTTTGTTTATAACTCAATCACGTAGAGCATTCCTTCTCCTTCTCCACAAGAAGGTCCTCCCAGTTTGTTTATGACTCATCACTTAGACCACTCCCCTTCTCCTTCATAATCACGTAGAGCATAAGTACCTCCCCCTTCTTGTATTTGGAGAATTTGTAGAAAGATCGAGCCTCTATTCCTGCTCATGTTCTTAAGACAATCACAAGTTGGTTAAGCAATTCTTGAAGATCTTGCTTCACACTGATACAGCTGACTCATTGGTTCAATCATTCTTGAAGATCTTGCTTTAAATTGAAGTTTAAGGTGAGTCATTCTTTTTCTTTTTTTTTTGATAATTTTATGTTTGAATGTCGGATTAATTTCCAGATTAACTTCTGATTGTGAACCTCACCTCCCTTCTCCTGAACCAGATTTATAAGGTATGAAAAATGGCCTAACCTCCATTAACAGGTATGGAAACAGTGCTGCATTTATACAATACCAGGGTGATCTGTACTTTGGTTAACAGTGATTTTTCATTCTTCATTCCCATCTTGATTGTTCTCCAAGTAAGAGGTTTAGGTTTCTAGCATTGTTGCAAAGCATTATTTTATTTATTATTTTTGTTGCGAACCAGTTGAAAAATCTATTGATTGATGGATATAAGAAATGAATGGTATCGCTGCTATTTATAAACCCTTACCATCTGATATCCTGTCAATATTCACTCCATGAATGGAACAGAATATGGAAGACTTGAAGAAGCTGGGACTCCGATTCCTGTTTGATTATATTAATACTCTGCTTTACAATTATACTGAATGGACATTTAAATGGTGTGAGCAACTTAATATATCTAATTCTTAAGACCTTTTGAATTGGTTTTAGTTCCTGATATTCCAAAGGATGCACGGGTTTAAATAGTTTATATGTACCAGTAAATCCAAAAGAATATATAAAAACATACATATCTACTCAATTCTATATCTGGATATAGCTTCTGCCCATATATTGTATCAACATTTTCAAGTAGAATACAATGGCTCTTCACCTCCTTATGTAGAACCTTCATCTGACTTAACTACTTTTTGGAGGCATCTCAATGCTTTCGGCAGTTCCACCTAATTTCCATATGAGTAATTTTGCTTGCATTTTTAGCCCCTTTTTTTTTGTAAACTAAATATATTTTTAAATGAAAAAAAAGGTTCCAAAAATAATTAGAAAATATAAAAAAATAGTAATCTTTGACGGGATCAATAATTATTATTATTTCGACCGGCCTGACACATAGACACCTCATAAATAGGACAATTAAAAATATTTTTTATTAGTAACAAATTTATTCGTGCAAAGCATGTGCACTTTTACTAGTACATATATATATATATACTATCACATCCATGTATGCATGTGCAGACCTGTAACTATAGATGTGTATGAATGCATAGGTATATGAACATATTTACGCACATAGACATGCACTGGGTGAAATTTCACCTGTTATGACTTGTAATACTGTTTGCCTCTGCCTAGATAATGCCTGTTGTTTGTCTACCTCATCCATGTCCATGCAACTAAGAGACTCGAGAGATGGAGAGCGCACAATCCCTGATTTGGGCTTGACTCTGTTAGGAGATACTGAACGATTCACAAGCAACTGACTTTCGATCTTCCGTAGATGCTCCTCCAAGGCATGAACAGCTTCGGATGCATGAAGACCATGTAAGTCCAACTTCCATACATCATTTTTGCTATTCCTAATACTAAGAATTTCCTTGGCCGCCTTAGCATTCAGCTTTTCAGCACCCATCCATTCTTCCTGAGCCTTCACTGAGAGCTGTTGGGCAGAGTAGTGGTCACCTCTTAGAAAGGCATTAGTACCTGCCCGTGAATGCTGAGATGCCAACCTGTTCAAAGAAAAGGGTAGGAGTTCTCAAATACTTTCTATAAGAAAATTAATAGACTCTAACGTTTGCATTAATTCATCATATTTGTCTCTCGGCACTAATAAATGATAAGAATATTCGCCCACGTGCTTCATTAGTCCTTTCTTTATTTACAAAGTTAAAGAAAAGATCAGGTAACAGAAAAAGAATATTGGGAGGCTTTGAAATTGAGAAGTGGTTGAACTAATCATATTGAATTAGCACAGGATATGACTGAAGACAAGCAATGATTGAACTTAAACTCACGAACTGCACTATATTTGTACAAGCAATTTCAATAGCCACCACTACAAGCATGCATTTAAAAAAATGATAAAACAATCTAAAATCCTGAATAATGCCTATTATCAACCCCAACCCCAAAGGCCCAAACACTTGCTCCTCATTATAGGAAATATTGAGAAGGGCCCATAACCATTCCTCATTAAGCATTTGACCCCAACGCTCTAACGCAGCTGTGGATCATGGAAAACAGGAATGAACAGGAAGAACTTGGAACAATTATGCCATCAGTTTTGCTGCTAATTTTGGTAACCATGGTTTTAAATATCGATATCTAAAGAAATTTCGCACTTTTGGAAAGGATAACATCTTAGAAAATATCATGGGATAATTTCAATTTATCATAGTAGCAATATTTCGCAGGTGTAGAAAAAAATAGTGGAGAGAATAGGAAAAACGCAATCTTTTTTCTGAAGCTTCAGGAAATGTTAAAAGAGACATGATTACACATTCAAGATTCAAAATACTGCAAAAAGCTAACAACCGGGTATAATAAGTAAGACAACTTTAAGGGCAAAGCTATTCATGACGGGCATATCTAATACTGAATATCCAAGATAATGTTAGCACATTGTTTGTAACACCAATAGTTATACCAGTAAAAAAAAAACTTAGAAGATACAATCAACAACTACAAATAGTCAAAATGCGTGATGTAGAACAAGCAGCGGAAGACTTCAAAAACTTTTGAATAGTTTGTAGTCAGGACCCTGATTTGTTGGAAAAAGAAGTTGTTCCTTGGCAATTTATGTACATAGGAGATTCCCTTTAGCTTTCTTTCCTTCTCTCAATAACACATCGTTTGTTACCCAACTTGAAATATATACAACTATTTGAGTGCTAAATGTCCTTACACCATCCATGTGTCCACATCTCCATTCCCATATAACATAGATCATAATAATGCCAGAACAACAGGATTACTATAACATGTGCTCTGTGTGCATTTGCATGTGTGTGTGTGTATGATCAACTAAAGCTCACACCCTTAATGAATTTGATAACTCCATGGCTCATGTTTGCTCCTGCCTATTTAATGCAATAATACAAGAGGCAGGGGTAAAAATAATTTTTCATGTGAGTAGAGAAAATGTGAGGAGACTGCAATAAATGCCTTGTCTACCCACATTCTCTCCTCACATGAAAAATCATTTATACCCCTGCATTCTGGATTTTTGTGCTAAATTCACGATGGCAAAAAAAGAGTGTTGAAGTGTAACGCCCCAGAATTTTAATATAATAAAATTATGGGTTTATTGGTCCTTAATTGGGGTTAATAGGTTAAGTTTTTAATTAAATTATGAAAAGGGAGTTTTACTCGGGATTGAGTTGTACCGATAAAATCTCAGTATTTCTTCTCGAAAACCGTGCACAGTGTGTTAGTCGACTACCGGGACCTTCACTTGTCGTATTGGTTCCGTCAGGTATCGTTTCGCAGGACCGCAGGATCATATCATGTAAGAAAATCAAGAAAATGAGAAATTTCCAGATTTTCAGAAATTAAGTGGGACTCAATATTTCTTGGGGATCCTAATAGAAATCCGTGCGGTTGGTACTAATGCGTGCCGGTCGGCCGTGGGAACTAATGTCTTTCGTCTCGGCAGTTAGTTATCTCAGACGAAGAAACGGCGACCTGTTTTGTGTCCGAAATCAGAAAATTAGTGGGTTTTGCAGTTTTCTTCTGGACTAAAGTGTAGCTGTCAAAACTTAGTATTTTTCCCCAAAATTTTTACAGTAGGTGTCGGGTTGTCCCAAGTTCGGTCACCTGAAGTTTCATCACTATCAGACGTTATATAATAGGGTTTCAAAGGATATATGCATGAAAAATGGGAAAATCCAGTCAAACTGGTCAAACTAGTCAAAGTGGTTGACTTGGTCAACCACACCTTTCCACACCAAATGGGTCATGTGCTTTTGCACATGATCTAAACCCATTTAAGGCCTATATAAATGGGGGCCAGCCCCTAATTGCTCACGGTTTGCACTGCCACAGAAATTTTAGAGAGAGAGTGAGGAGAGAGAAAGGAAGAGAGAGAAAGAGGAGAGAGAAAGGAAGAGAGAAAAGAAAAGGGAGTCCACCTTGGGGTTTTTCGACGTCCCCGACGCGTTGGCGACGTCTATTTTCTTCCCCGGCGTCTCGATCAACGTGTAGAGAGAGAAAGATAAATCTAGAGAGAGAAAGGAAGAGAGAGAAGGGTGGCCGCGCATTGCATGTACCCTACCCCGGGGTTTTTCGACGTTCCCGAAGCATTGGCGACGTTCGATTTTCTCCCCGGTGTCTCGATTGGCGTGTAGAGAGAGAAAGAGAGAATTCTAGAGAGAGAAAGGGGAGGTTAGAGAGAGAAGCGGGTCACCTAGAGGTTTTTCAGCGTTTTGATTGCATTGGCGACGACCATTTCAACATCTGGAGCCTCGAAAGTCGTGTAGTAGGTAAAATCCTTCTCCATCTCTTCTCTTTTCCCTTATTTAAGCTACTTTATTTATGTGGAATGGTTTGTGATATTATGTGTGGATGGAAAAAGGTTGGAGACCTTATAAATGATGTATGGATGGGATGGATGAGAGTGAAAATAGAGCAGAGGGATGGAGCCCTCGGTTTCGGGCTGTGCCTAGCTCGGAATTTAGGCTCAGTGTGATTTGCGATAGATCGCAGGGGAAGTGTGATCGACTGCAGGAAGTTATGAGAGCCCGATTGGGCTTCTATATGTGTGATATGATGTGATTTTGACATTGTAAGGCAATGGTAGGGTCCATTGGCCTGCTTAAGTTCCTTATCGGAACTACTCTTGTATGATGTGATGTTTGTTTTAAGGCAATGGTAGGTCCATTGGCCTGGTTAAGTTCCCTATCAGAACGAATCTGATATGATGTGATGTTTTAAAGGCAATGGTAGGTCCATTGGCCTGGTTAAGTTCCCTATCGGAACGAATCTGATATGATGTGATGTTTTAAAGGCATTGGTAGGGTCCATTGGCCTGGTAAAAGTCCCACCTCGGGACAACCTTTGTGAATGATGTGCTGTTGTTGGGACATGGTAAGGTGATGGAATGGTCCATCGGCCGGGTAATGTTCCACACAGGAACGGTATACCATCGGACTTGGTCCACGGGCGTGAGGCCCAACTGGTTCAATTATTCAAGCAAGGCTTGAATAATTGGGGATTTCCTATGGTTAGAGAACCTAATCTACGTGAACTGCTGTCTGAGGTCCCTCTTTGGCTAGGTTCGGAGAGGCGGTATCTATTATGAGCCCGGGTTCCTCCGTGACTGATAGTCGGGAGAGTTAGGACGACAATGGGCCATGGGCTCAAGGTTGGATTGGGGTCTATGGACCCAGGGATGTATTGAGTTTACGAACTCAATGATGTTACCTTGAGGGGGCATTGACCTGTGTCGGCAGGTATGCACCCAACAGAGGCTGTGATGATATATGATGGTAGCTGTCAAAGGTGTTGTGCCTGACAGGATTTGAGGTCAGATGTGTTTTGCCTGACAGGATTTGAGGTCAGATGTGTTTTGTCTGACAGGATTTGATGTCAGATGCGTTTTGTCTGATAGGATTTGATGTCAGAGGTGTTGTGCCTGACAGGATTTGATGTCAGATGTGTTTCCTGGTTATTAGATAGGTGTTCCTGGCATGTCAGATGTGTTATTCCTGGCAGGTCAGATGTGTTCCTGGTAATCAGATGTGTTTCCTGACAAGGGTATCATGTCAGAGGTGTTATGCCTGATAGAGTGATATGTCAGATGTGTACCTGATAGACAGGTGTTTCCTGATGGTCAGGTGTTTCTTGGTGGTCAGGTGTTTCTTGTTAGTCAGAGGTGCGTCCCTGGCTTGTCAGATGAGTTTCATTTTCCTGACAAGTTGGATGGGTTTCCTGGCTATCAGATGTGTATCCTGGCTGATCAGATGTGTATCCTGGCGATCAGATGTGTATCCTGGCGATCAGATGAGTTTCCTGACAAATGTGGTTGTGTGTGTGTCGGTGTTCCCATAGAGGGAAAATATAAAGTAAGTGTCAGAGGTGTGATTCCTGATAGAGTGTGATATGTCAGAGGTGTTGTTCCTGATAGAGTGTGATGTGTCAGAAGTATTGTTCCTGGCAGTTATCGGGTGAAGACCCGGGTTATGTGTAGAATATGATGATTTAAGGATTAATTGGGTTGACATACCCAATGATTGGTTATAATCGGGAGAAGTCCCGATTGGTTGATAATTGAGTCTGTGGACTCATGGATAGAGGTTGTACACGGGCGAAGGCCCAGTCGATCGAGTCTGTGGACTCAAGGATAAAGCGTGAGCGGTTATCTGAAACGATAACCTGGTGTCGTGGACAATGACTTGATGAATTTGACAACTTGGAGGTTGGGAACCTCGAATAGGGTGAGATAGCTCTGAGTGACCTCGAGTCACGAATTACGATATTATTATAAATATGAGAATTGTACTGTACTAATATATCATTATTGATGAATGTTAATATGTGGAAAATAGTTTAGATGAGCTGTGGATTTTGCTGGGCTTTATAGCTCACTCCTTCATCTTATGTCTTCAGATTCTGGAGCGATTGTAGTTTGGCAAGAAGCTACGCTTGATAGAGTCTGGAGAGTTTTCCGGCGCAGTTGCGGCGCCAAAGTAAGGACTACTATAGCCAGTGAGGTAACGCATTTGCTTATGATGGGTTATTGTGATGACCAGTTGTTATTGCTTATGTAAGCTCATAAGAAAAGTTCAAAATTCCCGCATTTTCGCGGGTAAAGTCTTCCGCATGCGTGGTTATGACGAACGGGCACGCGTCTCGGAACTTGATTCCTTAGGCGTGGGTTTGGGGCGTCACATGAAGCTTACCAAATTCACTAAAGGCATTAATGGTAGTAAATCCCTATATATGAAAATAAGCGCACAAAAGATTACTGATCCTCCTAATCATGCATGTAACATACCTAAATAATATCTAAAAGTATCAAGCAGACATACCTAATCATCCTTATTGCATCTTTACGGTGGTTTAAGTAGACATCATCCTCTACCCACTCGGGCTCAACAGGTACAGACATCAAACCCAAAACCAGTTTTGCATGTGCAGTACCATGAAATAGCTTTTTTCGGGTAGAAACATCTTCATCCGTTTGTTCTGTCTTCTCATCATCGAGATAGTCCTCAAGAACAGAACTCAGTTCTGCAAGATCTGTTGTCCTTTCTATAGAAACATCTTCATCTGCCTGCATATTGTTCTGTTCAGGGACGTAGTCCTCAAAAGTAGAGCTCAGTTGTGCAAGGTTTCTTTCCTTATTATCTACAGAGCTGGCAGAGCAAACCATCGCTTTCAATGAAGTAGAAGCTTGGTGGATATCGTTATTCACAGCTGCTAAAATATCTTTAATCAAAGTATCATCAGCCCATCCATGGATTTCTTTAAGCTTCACAAGAGCTGGAATATTGTTTTCTTCAACAACCTTATTGCCAACCTTCTTACTAGAATTACCAGCTTCTATTTTTCTTTTGTAATCGCTATTATCCCCAAGAGTAGGAAAATCTATAGAAGGTTGGAGCACTGATGAGAAAGACCTCGCTGACTGACCATTCCTCATCACTAAGTCTTTAGAGGGTGCCACATAGTTGATTGTATTTGGCATGGGCGGATAGGGATCATTGTCAAATTCAGGTTCAAGACCTTGTTTCTGTCGCTGCCTGAGATCAAAAGCAGCCCAACCAGGAGATCTCCCCCTACCCCGCGACATCTTTGAATGAGGACTGTCAGAGATGGTCAATTTGGAAAATGCACCAGATTAGCCCACTGTTCATGCATGATGTCCGGTAGTTATGTTTCTTGGGTATTGAGAATTGAGATGACCTCTTAAATTGTGTTGCGAAAAACAAAATAGAGAAACTCCTTTCTGAAGGACCTGGTTATAATAGTGTTCAAACAGAAATTAAATTACTCAACAATATAAAACTCAATTATGAGGGGTGAACAAAGTTAATCTTCTAATAGTTAAGAGTTAGAAAGCAAAACTTCTGCTATTTTATTTAAGCTTTCCTCTTCTTGTAGTGCGTATCTGATTTAAAATCTGAAACGATACATTTGTAGTCCATTTACCAAATAATATTAGTCGTTCTTTTCCTCTCCCAGAAACTGAAAAAGAGGTTGAGCTACTTACACAGAATTAACTACTATAAGAAATAACATACGAAACGATACTAATAATTGGAGCTCACTATTGCACAGCTCTCTTATATTGTCCCTACTAAAAATACTTCATTTGACATCTTTAGAAGAGATTTGTTGCTACAGTTCGCATGTAGAGGCACTTTTTCACTAGGTTTCCTGGATGCAGCAGGAAAGGGAGCAGCAACATGAACTCAATAAACAATCCCGAATTCCATATAGCTAAATCAAAATCAAAGTAATCAGAATGCAACCCAGAGTTCTGATCGCCACCTATAAACAACCTCCAAGAAGAGCTTGAAATGCAAATAGAAGAGATGAGAAAGAGCTCTCTTAGAAGAGTAGCCTTCTACCCAAATCAAAGGCCCTTGGCGCATCTATAAAAGGGCCTCCTCAGGTAGCATAATTAAGGTGGGTAAATGGGCTAACGGGTAGCCCAAATAAAAACCTATGCTTCAAAATGTTATCAATGGGCTCCTAGTGCCTAGCCCCATTGAAAGCCAATTTGAGACAATATGATGTGGACATCAAACTATTGGTCTTTGTTATGATGGAGATCCACCATTGGATCTCTATTTGGAGGAAGATCTACCATTGGATCGCGATGTGGAGAGAGATCCACCGTAAATCGAGAGCAAGAGGATTTGAGGGCTACGATTAGTCCATAGGATGGCGTGGCCCATCATAGATGGTCAGCCCCCTTATGAGTTATCTTAATTCATTTACTTTTGTTTTATTTTATTAGTATTTGAGATTGTTTTAGTAATGGTGCTTTAGTAATTAGTTAGAAATATAGTAATAACGTTTTTTTAATTACTAAGATTAGGATTTCCTTCTGTTCTCTTTAAATACTCCCTTAGGAGTAGAGAATTTACAGAATTTTAATGAATCAATGAACAAAGAATGCTTTTGATTTTCTCCTGTGAAAGGATTGGTGTGAAGCCAAGGTAACATCGATTTCTTCACTCTTGTTTCTTTCTTCTTCTCCATTGCTTTTCTTTACTTTTCTGTTTGTTTCTTGCAAACCTAATTAAACAAAAACCCTAGATTACATTCCCTGCTGTCCTACCATTCCCTAAACCTTCCCATCACTGTCGTACCCCTCCATTGTCCTTCCCCGCACACAACCACTCCCCTTATTTTCCCTTTGTTCCATAGCCAGTATACCCCCTACAGTGACTGCCGCAAGTTTTTTGCCCTGCCCTAGCTGCTGCCACAGCCCTGTACATGTATTGTATAGCTGCTGCCCCATCCTCAGATTTATCCCCATTCAGTCACAGCACTAAATACCCTTCCCTAGTACTACAACAGCAACCCTAGACCTACCCAACTGCTGTTCCAGCAATCCTACACTTACCCTAAAGCAGCCATACCTCTTTCATTAACTCAAAGACCTAAAACAGTTTTTTTTTTTAAAAATATCAAAACCCTAACCCTAGGTTTAATCCTTTCCTCTATTTTGCTGCTGGTTTGTGTTAATCAACTCCATATCAATTGAAAACAGAACCCACGTCCATGTTTTAAACTATAACCATTGTTGAGCCTAAATTGATTTTCTCGAAATCCTAGATTGACAAGAAATTCTCATTGAGTATTGGTTTAAATCCCTAAGTTAGTGGAAGTTCCCACTTCCATTATGATCACTCTAATCAAATTTGAAAGCTCATTATTGCAAGATTGCGATTGACCTAGGTTGTTTAGTAATTCTTATTGATTTTCTTTTGAGTAAAAGTATGAATCTTGATTGTTTTTGGGTCTTATTTATGCTGCAATTTCAAATTCAGATCTCTAAAGCATCATCCTAGGTTAGTTTGCATTGTCCTGCATCACAATAACATAAAAACTAAATAAGGGTAGAAAATTAAAACATATGTTTCACCTTAGAGCCCACAAACACACAACAAGAAGCTCTTCTCCATGCTCTTCAATCCCTACTACAAATCTTCCTTTTGCATTTCAAGCTTTTTAGCTATGTTTAAAAGTCAATTTCGAGAAGCATTCATACAGGGTCAAAAGTTCTTTGACATGTTGAGTGCACACTTATCGAGGAAGTGCTAAAGCTTGCCACCACTCACCCAATTGCACTAGAATACAACTCTAGGGGTGCTAAAACGACTTTAACGAAAGTGACCATCACCACTATAGTAACAAAGTTCTCCAATTTTTTCAAAAAGTCTCGAATTATACGCAACTTTTTTATCGAACGATTAATTCCCAAACTATTAATTTTACAAATTAAATACGAACTATTCACGACTTTTTGAAAAAGTCCCAAATGAATATCTAATATATGAAATATGTTTGTTTATAATATTCATAATAAGAAATCTTATTTATTATTTTTTTCATATCTTGTCCATTTACTGATTATTTTTTAATTTTGCCAAAAAAAAAATTGAAAATTTTCCTAGACAAATAATTCTCGAACTCCAACTTGGTAACTATGCTTGGAATCAAGGTACTTTTTATTTATTATTATTAAAAAAAAATTTTTAATGTTTCCATTCTTTCTCTGAATTTTGTCGATTTTTCTGGGCTTGCATGTTGGGTTTTGGATATGTTTGTTGGTATTGCTCTTAGGGAAAAAAGGCATGTGTTCCAAGAGACAAACTTTCTTCGTATTCTTTAGTCCCACATTGCTTGTAAATAAGAGTGAGAATGAGTTTATATATTCTTTCACTTCTTATATGGGATAGGATTGCTTTAGCCCTCGCGCACAGGGGGGCCCAAGGATGGCCCAAAGGATCCCAATGAGAAATTGTTGAGCCGATCCGGAAAACCTTCATTCGCGACATGTTGTGGGTCGCTTTCCTGCATGATATATCAAAGACACACACACCGTGGCTAGTCGTGCCAAGTCAAGTTGCGCACGTGAGTCCTTGGATACCTTTTTACAAAAAAATTATTTTATCTTCTTTCCTTTAAACCGTCCGATCAAGAGACTGTTTTATTATCGTTTAAGAAAATTAATTTCCTTGAGAGAGAAGTAATCTCTGTTTACCGCTGGGATTCCTCCCGATTGTGATCTTATTTTCTTTATATACTATTTTGGGTTTCTCTTGAAAAACAAGGAAATACACACTGCTTTTACAGAGTTTTCTCTTCTTTTTTTTTGATCGGTAATCAAGAGGAAAATATATAAAAGAAGGCAACGAACTACAAAAGCACACTAAAAAGGTTCACAAAACGTGAACAGGAAAAAAGCGGGAAAATCTTCTTGGGTTATTGTTCTGCGTTTTTCATCTTCCCACTGCTGTCGAGTTCGATGCAGACCAAGGAACTGAGAGTGCTCCTTCTCCTTAGTATTGATCGTTGTATCCTAGGGGTGTTCGTCGTTCCTCCTATGCACATCACGGTCAGAGAGAACCAGTAGGGGCCGAATTTCACCTTAAGGACAACATGTCCAACACGTGCCTCGATCAAATCATACTGATAAGTTTCTAGTGCTCAGGGGCAGATCCAGGAGCGAGGGAGGCCATGCCCCTGGACAAAAAATTTTAATTTTTTTATTTATTAGGTAGTATTATAAAATGTGTATATATATATATATACATAGTTTTACTTTTATCTATATATAGTGGGCCCCCAAAAATAGTTGTAATTAGTTGACTATGTGGGAAGTTTGGCCTCTTAAAAAATTTGCAATTTTTTTATATGTATAATATAAAAAATTAAAAATATAGTTAACTTTATTTAGAGCAGTAGTTAATTTTATTTAGAGCAGTGGCTAGTGAATCGCACATTCAGTTAGATAGTCGAATGTCAGTCCACATGTCCCTTTTAACACACTTTTTAACTATGGTTAAGCTTAATAATGTTTTAAAAAAACCAAAGTTGGATGGATGAACTCTAGGGATGAGTGAATCTTAACCACAATTGATGGGTGTTAAAAGGAGGGTGTGGACCAATAAGGACCGACATTCAACTACATAGCCGAATGCGAAATCTGCTATCTATTTCCCTTTTATTTATATGATAGCTCTCTCAAAAGAGGCTTGTTACTGGACCTTTATTGGAGTATATCATTAACACATTTTATGACCATGATGGACCCATTACTCCCAAAAAGATATCTTGGGGACTACGCCCTTAAAACCCCATGCCCCATACCCCCAAATCCATTAATTTTCTTGATAAATGTATTTCCTCCCCCCCTCCAAGGAAAAATTCCTGGCCCTGGCTCTGCCCCTGCTAGTGCTGTGATTTTTTTTCTTTTACAGATAAGCAAGCAAACTGGTATCTGGAAATATATCTGCTGCTCAATTAATCTGATGTTTTATCTACTCTTATTTAAATTGCTTACATATTATCCAACAGTGTTCTTAAGTTCATCACATATTTTTCAACAGTATACTGTTTTTCAAAAGTAAGCCCTGACAAGTGAGAAATAAAAGGGGTCTATAGCTGCAGCTATAGACTACATATAGGACAAGAACTTAGTTTCTATGTAACTTGCAGCAATCATGGGGAAAAACGTATCCTTCTACCTCGAATTCGCCCTGAAAAGGGGCATAAGCATACTCAAAAAATTCCCGGGATTAGCTATCCCTGTAAAGAAACGTCCCCGACGAGAATTTCAAGGAATTCCACGCTACATACCATTAAAATTTCAAATTCACAACAAAATCAAAGTTCAATACCTAAATTTCGAGCATATTTCACGTTTTTTGTTATCAAAATTAAGCTTTAACGGTAACAAATTGGAAGATTTCTCAACTGAAAATATCAAATATGAATAAATTCCAAATTTTGAAGTCATACCTTTCGTATCAATTTCTATTTGGGAAAATTAATCCAGAGCTCCCGAAACCAAGGCGTGAATCTAGGCGAGAAAGCGAGATCGGAAGAATGAATGCAAGAATCGTATAGATGAGGTGCTGGAACGCGAAGATAGACGAAGAAGAACATCTGTATCTGTATCTGGAATTTGTAAACGTCACGAAGATCCTTCGAGGAGGAAGACAGTCAGACTCAGGGTTTCTTCTCCTGTGCCTTGTGGTTGTGGAGGAAAACTAAACGAAGAAAGTCAATACCTATTTGTTAAACGAAAGTACTTTATATTTCAAATGACCACTATGCCCTCAAATTTGGTACTTGAGGTCATGGCCCAGGATTGTTGGAAATTGGCAAGTTTCTCTACCCAGCCATTTTTTAGCGGGTTTGGGTTGATCTCGGGTTTGCTCAGCCGTATGCAATTGTGTCATATCTAATTATTTTATACAAATAGTTACTAGTTTAATTTATATTATTTCTAGCTTAAATGTTACTTTAATTTAATTTAGTTCAAAATTAATTTTTTATTTTAAACTTGTTATGTAGCCATATTCAAGTTCAAGGACCTTAATTGGGTTCATTCGGGTTTAATTTTCTTTTTCTTTTTCTTTTTCTTTTTTTATTCTTTTCCTTTTTAAGGTTAATGTGGTAAAGTAACACCTAAACACATACACTCAAACTTAAGGTTATCGTTAAGGTGTCATAAGAATAAACTCACTCAATCACTCCTCAAGGACCAAACTAATGGAAGATTATTAGACTCTTGTACACCTTTGTGAAGTCCAGTGCCCAATATTCTTAAAAAGAAGGCGTAATTTAAAACCCGGGCAATTACCGTTTGAAAGGAATCTTCAAGTGTCAAGATTCATGCCAACGCTTAGAATACACTTTTAACACTACCATTCAGCGAGTTGGAAAATCCACAATGATCTTCTTCTTAGTCTTTATGATAATTGTTTTAATATTCCCTATTAATTAAGGGAAAATGCCCTGTTTGGGCCGAGACAAAAGCCCTGAATAGACTCCATTTTCGGTCTTTTATTTTTGTAAGAGTTATATTACACGTGTGTTTGCTGAATGTAAAATAACAGTTACTCCTCTTATGCTTCCACTGTTCAAGGCTTCCTAAAAGAAAACGTGTGATTCACGAAAAAAGATATAAGGAGAAAGAAAAAGACAAAGAACTCCTGAGAATCCACTTGTTTTTTTTTTTTTTTTTTTAGTAAACTCAATCATACCACAAGGCAATGACTGAAGGCAAAGACAAGGAAATACTCACACCACCCAAGCAAACACACACACACACCACATGCAAACTCTCACACACACACCACACACATGCAGCCCATGTAAGCACCCTAGAGCTCCTCAAAACGGGTACCAACCCTTTGAGGCGCCAAGGAACTTATATGGGACAACATGCTCGGGTAGGAACCCGATGTGGGACTAAACACTCACCCTAAGGGTGTTCTGATTTTTTTGGTAAACTCAATCATACCACAAGGCAATGACTGAAGGCAAAGACAAGGGAATACTCACACCACGCAAGCAAAACACACACACACACACCACTTTACTGTCACTCTTATGGATTTGTTGATATATCAATTGTAGAAAATATAGATGTTTGAGTGGATTTGATCTAATGTTTTGACTTTCATTTTCTTTTCTTTTTTGAAAATATCGATTTTTTGGCTTTGGATTTGATCTAATATTCTAAATTTATGAGATTTACCCAAAATCAATAATTTATGGGGTTATATCAAAATTTTGGGACATAAATCCAGAAAATCAGGCAAACTATCAAAAAAAAATTAGAACCCAAATCAAGATTTTCAAACCCATGTCGAAATTTACAAGAAGCTTTTGTAACTTGAGAGGTTTTAGATCAAACTTTTAAAGTCTAGGTCGAAATTTCAAAATATCCATTTGGACCCCATAAATTCCATCCAAAAGTCCCTGAAAGTTGCGATATTAGCTGTAAATTTCCATATTGTTTCAAAAATCTCCTTCTGAATTCTGAAAATTTCGATCTTGGTTTGAAAATCTCAGTCTGAGTTCTGATCATTTCGATGTGTTTGAAAATCTCAATCTCAATTGGGATTGTTTTGATATTTTATCGATTTAGCACCAACGTTTGTCAATATAACCCCAAAAATTGTCGATTTAAACCCATTTGATGGATCTAAAGTATGAAACTTCATAGAATTTCGATCCCAAACAAAAATCTTAAATCTCCACTCAGTTTGCTTAGGAAGCTTCTTCCTTCTTCTCGTAAGGGCCATCCTCTTCTTCTTCTACGATATGTTTATTCTGTTCTGTGTACAAAAGGGCATTGTTGTTTGAAAACGAATTAAGCCTGCACGTGCATCACTCATACACGTGCAAAAGTTTACAAAAATTATGGCTATATTTAGAGTTTTTCTAATTGTGGGGCTCATTTAATGAAGGAAAAATGCTTAAACTTACCATGCATTTCCACTATACCCCCTTTTTAACTTACCCTTAGGATTCATCCATTTAACCTTAGATTAAAAAAAATTATAAAAATACATATTAACTTCAAGTTGGTTAAGCTTAACCACAATTAAAGAGGTATGAAATAGGAAGGCATTTAATTTTGTAGTCAAATGTATCACTACTCTTGAAAGAGTTTTCCCATTATTGAAAATAGAAAAACTATGAGCAAACTGGAGCAACTAAAAATACATCTTATGGCAGTGTAGTTTGAAAATTACACTACATAGGAAGGACATTTCTATCAATTAAAACCTTTTTCATGTAATTCCCAACCTACCCCGTTAAAGCATGTTTTGGGTAGGAGTGGCAATCAGGCTGAGTTCAGACTTCAATGCCTGGCTTTGTATATGTGTCAGGCTTCCGACCGGGCCTATTTAAAAATCATCAAAATGCAAGCCCATACCTAACCCATAGTTTTTAGCCATAAACCTATTCATAAATCACTAAAATTCAAGTCCATACCCAACCCATAGATTTTAGCCATAGACGGTTAGTGTATATTTGGAAGTACCTATACTGACTACTATAATAGGCCTGCTTTTGCCATGCTCAGTTGCATAGAGGTGCTTTGTTCGAGTCCCCTAAAGCAATTCATTTTCTGCATCATCTGGCAGGAGGATTCCTTGCACGTAGCAAACATTGGGCAACAATATCAGGCAGTTAACATCTGGGTCTCACACTTCATACATGCAAAAACCTAAACTGGAATTGATGTTTGCATTTAGGTAGTCCAAGGGCTGGGAACAACATCTTGGATTACTCGGAGATCATTATTCATGCAGGCTGCACATCTGGAAAATCTCTAGGAACAACAAGTAACATCATAATACAATGTTCATAGGAGGATAAGCATCACTGACTGAAACAGCACTTTAAACAAACGGACATGTCTACGATGCAGGCTTATATTGTTATTGAGAAGATTTGTGTTTTAGGATAAACCTTCCTATCCCCTCCAGTTTTGGAAAGTTCAAGGAGATGCTCCCTAGACCCTGAAGGGATTAGACAGAGAGATCATTAACTTTAATGTCATAACTGCGTGATACAAGAAAAATTAGGGCAACAGACAAAAAAAAGGGGGACCAAATTTCCTAAAACAAACAAGAAAAATATCATTCATTCCAAGGTTTTAAGGAGCCTAAATAGTCCCGCTGCTTCCCTAATCCGTGAGAACTCAATACAGAAGGCCTGGACTTCAATGAACAGGTCTTGAACTGCATAACCACAACCACTGATGAAATTAGCAACATTAATACAACAGATCTAATCACATCCATCTAAAGCTATATAACCACAAGTTTGTTGTGCATAGTACATACGGATATGAAGAACTAGTATTTGCCCACATAGAAGTATATAGATACATCCCAAACAATTGAAAACACTGCACTGACACCCACAAACAAGTACGCAGACATGTATTTGCATTAATAAATATCTGGTCCCATAAATCTGCAGATGTACATGGATATGTAAGATATACATTTCTAACACATACTACACATGCTGAGACATACATAAAGATCCACTCGATGCAAAGTTGACCACACATAACTACTAAGAAACCTTTGCAAGCCCTCAACTTGAGCTCACATGCCAATACTTGCCTACCCGGCGGAAAGATAGAAAGAAAAAAATCCTTTGACTTGCTTGGAAGGAAAGAGTTTGAATTAGATCCGCAGGCTCACTTGCCAAGGGAACAAGACTTCTTATACAATGCATACAAGTGGCCTATTGACCTGGAATTTAGATACATTAGTTTTAAAAATCAACACATTTCCTAATGTTTTTTACGAAATATTCCCATTTCTATAAGTACCAAGTACCTATACGAAATACATGCGACAAAAAAATTACCTTATTTCCAGACACACTTCCTAATGTTTCTGTACTTTTTCATTCATATTGAAATGTTACTTCCTTAGTTATACAAATATAATGTTTTGGTCGACATGTATGATAAATATTGAACGGGACATAATAGTTTGGTATCGAGCATGTGAAACTCTTGATTCTTACTAGTGTTTTCATATCTATGCATAATGTATTAATTGTTGATAAAGCGGAATGTATTGGGTAACATTACATAAATTGCCAATAATTAGTGGCTAGGCACTCAATGGGTTAGATACAGTTATTAAACCATTTTTGTTATTACGATGTCAAAATATTTGTAATAGATATTTGAATAAAAATATAATTTTGATTAAATTTGGAAAATAAATTAAAAATAATAAACAAATCAGAAAACCTTAAGATCTAAAAATGCATGTATATGCATTTTAACAATAATTTCATTGCAAAAACGATTTTAAATAGAAAAACAATATTTCCAAGCACAATGATTCTATGTAAATATATATCTTATGATCATATGATGTGCTCATATTATATATATATATATATATATATATATATATATTTGAATGCATTACTATATGACCACGAGTATGGGCCATTTACAATGAGTAACTTTGATTTTTAAAGCTTAAACATGCACAACAACATAGGTCACATGTTATTTATTTCATGTTTTCTATCCAAATGATGATTTGGTCATACAATTTGTTTTGAGTGTGTATTGATACTTATTTTATCATTTTCTAAAATACCAATACATGTTTCAGTAGTTCCCATAATGTTTCCATGGTTTTTAAAAATTTTAATATTTCCATGGACTTCCAAAAATTTCCACATAATATTTTAATTCCTAGGTGACCGAAGTTTATCCCGGAACTGAAATTTAAAACCTTAATATATGCATGCCTTTACCCACTTTAATCTAACATAAATACAGCATGTACACCATCAATGTACGAAGGAATATGTACAGGTGTATGTGTGTGTATATACCACAGTTACCAGAGCGAGAGGCGAAAACAAGAAGCAAAGCGAAAGCAAGATGTGAGAAGCGAGGCTAAAAAAAAAACCTTAGGAAAGGAGAAGCGAGAAATGAGATATAGGCTCTCCATTCCCATTATGTTATTATGAGTAGTTATGCCTTTTGATTTTATATTATATGAGATATTTGTGAAAAAGTAGATGTCTTAAGTTCCAAACCGACGATACTTGCTTAGAGTCTACACCTTAGGCTATAGACTATGGTCTACCCCATCACTTCACACATACAGCTCCCTTTGACTACTAAATAGGACATGATGGAAGCGAGTTTATCTGAGGAAGCGAGCTTCCTAAGAAACAAGTATATCCGAGGAAGTGAGTCTGGGAAACAAGCTTCTCACCCTATACATAGCTTCCCTGCAACTATGGTGTATACATACATATCTATATATATATATAGTGTGTGTGTGTGTGTTATATAGAGCGAATATGCATTTTGTACTTATCCATGCTGCATGTATACATAGAACACAGATAAGTATCCAGACATGCATGCATACATGCAGGGATAGTCTTGGCCTTATATTTCATGCACTAGGGAGTTCCAATAAAGTTGGGGGAGGATAAAGAAGTAGATGCACTGAACCAAAGCTAATAAGTAAAGCCCAAGGATTGTAGTGGCACCGGGCAGCTAGTGTTGTGTCCATTCATCTATCCATCCCTCCTACATACAATATTAATGCCTTGGTATGTACTTATTGTTATATTTGTCATGTGTATCTAATGGGGGATCCCAATGAATGTGTCTCACTGTGTGTGTATGCATGTATGTTATGTTTGAGGAGGCTTTTAGGAACAATGTGATTGAAACAGAAAGAACAAGGGTATAGCCCTCATGACAAGATCACCCAATGTCCTTGAAATCAAAAGAATAGGGGTATATCCCTCATGTCAAGACAGTTTCCTAATTTGGGAGATATTAAGACTATTTTTGGTGCATGCTCGGTACATGCTTCTAGCCTTCTATTTCTTTTAGTCTGAAACCTCTGCATAGAGTAAAGCTCCCGAACGGTCTCCCCCGTAAATGGAGTCATTAACGTGACAAACCACATAAATCAGAGGCTTAGATCGTGTTCTTCATTGAGATCCACCATTGGATCTTGTCCTTTATGGAGATCTACCATTTGATCCCAATGCAGAGGGAGATTCGCCGTCAGATCAAGAGCGAGAGGATTCGAGGCTACAATTAGTTCATAGGATGATGTGGCCATCAAAGATGGCTGGCTCCCTTATTAGTTATCTTAATTTACTTACTTTTAATTTAGTTTATTAGTATTTGAGATTGTTTTAGTAATTAGTTACAATTTGTAGTAATGGTCTTTTAGGAATTAGTTAAACTTAGGGTTTATTCTTTTCTTATAAAATACACTCTTTGGGAATTGAGAATTTACAGAATTTTGATGAATGAATAAAATATGGAGCTTTTTACTTTTGGATCTCCTGTGAAAGGATGGTGTGAAGCCAGATCTATCCTTCGTGTGACACCAAGTTATCTTTTTTCTTTCTTCTCTTTCGTTTATCATTTTTATTTTGTTTTCTTTTTCTTGCAAACCCTAATCCCATAAAACCTAGCCTATTCCCCATCACCTTTACAACTTTTTCCTAATCCTAGCTGCTGCCGCACTTGTTCTCCAACCATTCCCCTTGCCGCCAGCCCCTAATCTCATTCCCCTTGCTGCCCCTTCACCTTACAGCCTTCCTTCACCTGTCCCAATCAGTCCTTTCTCAACCCTGCCGCATCAGTCCCAGCCACCTCCCACATAGCCGCCAGTCCCCCAACCCCTTCTTGTTACAGCCCCTACAACTCTCCCTACGAATAACAACCTCTAGACTTGTTTCTCGCACTGTTACAAATCTCCCGAGAAATACCCAATTTTTCCCGATAAAAACATTTAAAGTTTAAAACTTCGTTTTTATCGCGATATTTTAAAAATCTTGCAAGAATATAATTCTCTTTTTATCCCGTAAATATCACGAGATTTAACCAAGATTTTAAAAATATCGTGAGAAATACATAATGTTATTGGTTTTATGAATTTTTAACTTGGTAATATTTATTACTATTTTCTGTAATTTTAATATATGTTTTTTAATCATTGCCGATATTTAGGCAAGAAATACCCGAAAAAAATTCAGATTTGAAAATCTCCCAAGAAAAACTCCGGCCGATAAAACCCCGAGAACAAGATTTGTAACACTGGTTTCTCGAGCAACCACAGCCCTATACCTGCCCCTCCTTGTTGTCACAGTCCCCTAGGACCCCTATAGCCCTCCTATACCTACACCATTGCAGGCAAACCTTTCCTATACCCTTAAACCATAAAAACAATCATATCCTTAAACCTAACCGTAACTTTTTATAATCCTTATTAGTTTTTTTTTAACTGCTGGGCTTTGTGTTCTACAATTCCATATTGCTTCAATACACAACTAATACGCATATTACAATTTGTAACCATTGTTGAGCCTCAACTAGTTTTTTGAAATCCTCAATTGAACAAGGACACAATATTGATCATTGGTTTAAAGCCCTAAGTTAGTGGAAGTTCTCATTTCCATTACGATCACCTAAATCATATTTGAAATTCATTACTGCAGGTTTATAAATTGACCTATGACATTACTAATTCCTTTTTAGGTTTCTTTATTATACTTGTGGAATTTAGTTAGTTTTATGATTTTCCTTATTGTTGTATTTAATTTTTTGCTCTAAATTGCATCATCCTAGGTTAGTTGCATGGTCATGCATCAATTTTGGTATCAGAGCATAAGGTTAGGTTAGGGTTTGTCTTTTGCATTTAGTAATAGAGTCCTATCACATTACATATAATCGTAAGATACTAGTTAGTGCATGTCCACTCGTAATGGGAAGAGTTACCAATCAAGCATGGACCCTGCATCACTAACCAAGGTCTTAAAGTCCGTCAACAACCATCTAGCCCTAGTATGGAAACCTATAATAAGAACACCAATACCCGATTAGACTTGCCTTCAAATAACCAATGTAGGTGTCGGTAGAGGTAGAGACCAAGGCTTAAGCCGTTGAAGATAGCGAGATTACCATCGCTCTGGCGAGTATCAGGATCTCTATGATCCGGATGATCGACATGTGAGATCCATCAAGAGATTCAAGACTGAGGCCCCGAGCTTTGATGGTCGACTCAACCAGAAGGCCTTTCTAGATTGGTTAGCAGACATGAACCACTACTTTGAGTGATATCGTAGAGTCAGGTTTGCCAAAATGAAACTGGTGGCCAAGCAAAACTCTTCTAGACCAATGTTGAGCGAAGAATTGAACGATCGAATAAGGACCCCATTGTTTAGTGGCCTGAAATGAAAAAGAGAAATATCTTCATATGACCTATCGTGAGAAACTCATGGGTCAGTAGCAATCCCTTCGGCAATGCTATAAGTCGACCACTGATTACATTGCCAAATTTGATGAATTTACGATGTGCTGCAATGTAAGGGAGGACCCTCTAATCACACTTTCTAGGTTCAGAATGGGCCTCTGCCCAGAGCACCAGAGAAAACTCATCCCTCATGATATCAGTACCATACTTATCAAGTGGTGCAAGAGTTGGAGCGGTATCTAAAACTACAATTTACTAGGCAATTTGATTCCCGCAATCTAGCCAATAGGTCTACTCCGTCAAGACCGACACCTCACACTAGGAATCAAGCGCCTAGCGCTAATACTAGCACTTCACCCAATGTTCGAGATAACAAAGGGAAGGGAGCAGCTAATCCTAGAGGGAATAATCAGTCCAATGCATTAATTGCCAAGGTCATGGACATTATGCATACCAATGTCCCTTGAAGAATTCTGATAAGGCTCTACTAATTGATGAACAAAAGAAAAGGAGCAAGGTGAGTTTGAGGAAGCCTATACTACTCCTAGTGATGAGGATTGTCAGTACACTAATGGATGAGTAGGTTGTGTTAGGATTGTCCCATGTCACTTTGATCAAGTCATAAGTGAGTCTCGAGAGCTTCCAAAGGGCATGGATGAGATGTTCATCATTAGTCCTAGGAATGAGGCTGTTATACATACTCTTGTCACCATAGAGGCCTCTTCTAACTCGCTTGTGGAGCTACCACCAGATGTGGTACCGATTATCCCTGAATTTCAGCATGTGTTTCCTAAAAGATTTACTAGGTGAGCTACCACCCATGTGTGACATCCAGCATGCAATTACCCCGTTGCCTATGCCGAAAATCATTGTATTTGACTGAGGTGTGAGGTTTTCAGGAGTTATTTTTGGAAGATACTTTCGCACATCATGGGAACTGTGGCCTACAATTCTCATCTTCATACCTTCTGCAAACTGATAGTCAAACTGAAGTAGTCAATAAGTATCTAGAAAATTTGTTACGGTGTTTGGTAGGTGATCACATTAGATCATCAAAGTCCACAGATGTATTTCCAAAGTACATTCACGATTTGCATGTTGAGATTAGAAAACAAATTGCAGTTAGTAATGAAAAGTATAAAACAGTTGTTGATTGACACTATTATTTTAAAGAGTTCTGAATGAGTGAATACGTAATGATATGTATTAGGCGAAAGCATTTCCCACAAGGAACGACTAAAAAGTTACAACCCCGTAGTGTTGTAGCATTAAAAATCTTGACGCGAGTTAACCCTAATGCTTATGTGGACTTTCCACCTGATATATGGGCAGTAGACCAATACTCAATGTTGAGGACCTTGTTCTCTGTAGAGGTCCAGCATCATTACCCACTAACCTCCTTGATGATCCTAGCCCAAATCCATTATTTACTCCAAACTCACCTCCCCCATCAAAGTTAGTCCCCACAATATCAGCCACTAACCTCCATGATGATCCTAGCTCAGGCCCATTATTTGCTTCAAATTCACCTCCCCTAACCATTGCCTCCTCCACCATCTATGCCTAATAGGAAAGAAAAGAGAGAGAATACTCTGGAGGAGCAGATGGTTTCCACTAGACAACTCACAAGGGACATCAAAAGTATCTCATCTAGTGGAGGAATCGGCCAAAGACAGATTATACCAGTGTTATAAATCTCGTTCTCGGGTTTTTATCGACCGAAGTTTTTTTGAGGAGATTTTTAAATCTGAATTTTTTTTAGGAATTTCTCGCCTAAATCTCGACAATGATTAAAAAAATATATTAAAATTATATAATACAATAATAAATATCACCAACTTAAAAATTCATAAAACCAACAACATTGTGTATTTCTCACGATATTTTTAAAATATCGGCTCAATCTCGCAATATTTACAGGATAAAAAGAGAATTATATTTTTCGCGAGATTTTTAAAATATCACGATAAAAACAAAATTTCAAACTTTAGATGGTTTTCTCATAAGAAATTGGGTATTTCTCGGAAGATTTGTAACAATGGATTGTACATGGGTCACGTGGGACGAGTTGCAGAGATTTCATCCTGATTTCTCGGAGTAGTACAACAACTTTATTTCGCCAAAAACAAAATTTTAGCAAAGGAGAATTGATGCGGACATCAGAGGCTTAGATCATGTTCATGATGGAGATCCACCGTTGGATCTTGTTCTTGATGAAGATCTACCATTAGATCGCGATGTGGAGGAAGATTTGCCATCAAATCGAGAGCAGGAGGATTCGAGAGCTACAATTAGTCCATTGGATGGCATGCCCATCATAGATGGCCGGCCCCTTTATTAGTTATCTTAGTTTATTTACTTTTATTTTAGTTTATTAATATTTGAGACTGTTTTAGTATTTCTTTTTTTTGATCGATAATCCATGCAATTATATTAAAAAGAAGTAAATCAAACCTACAGAAAAATGGGCACCACATAGCTCACGAGGACGTGAACCATTACTAGAAGACAAAAAGCGGGAAACATATGTGTCGTGTAATACCCTAACATCAGCCCCTCAGCCACTGTACAAAGTTAGACTAGTAGTATGCCCAAGTTTACACTCTCCTGTCTATGCGTGCACCATTCCATGACCATCAACCGAGTACGAGAGCAAATGTGATAGAGGGAAGAGGTAGAGTTTTCAAATACTCTCTTGCTCCTCTCCTTCCAAATAGACCATGCTATAGCACCTAGCAAAAATTGGCCAAATAGCCCTCCATGAGTCGTCCCCACCTACCACCCTCCAACAAGATAAGAAGTTCTGAAGGGAAGAAGAAAAGACTCAATCCACACCCAATCGAATTAGTTACAACTTGTAGTAATGGCATTTTAATAATTAGTTAGACTTAGGTTTTTTTTATCGACAAATCTGAAATTATATATATAAGGGGAGTAGAAAAGAAATACAAAAGCAACAAAGGAGATCACAAGAAAGTGAACTCAGAGAGCTAGAACAGAGGATGCAGAAACATAAAATAAGGCACCAAAAGGAAAATAAGCTAAAGAGAACAAAAAAGTAGGCTAAGCTATAGGAACTAGCTAAATGGGGTCCACGGCCCTGAAGCAGACCAAAAGACCCAAGCCACTATCTCAACACCGCTGAAAAGTCAATGCCCTCAAGGTCCCTACTAACTAAACATCAGTCCACAAGGAGGCAACGAGCCCCTTCGAAGATCCGCTGAGGGGAGAGAGCTAAATCATCGAAGTCTCTGCAATTCCGCTCCTTCCAAATGGACCAAGTCACCGCACCAGGAGAAAATCCCAAATAGAACAGAGGGGGATGTCCAAACTCATCGAAAGCCAACATGATAAGAAGCCCCTAAGGGATTTCGGAAAGACCCAGGCTACCCAATCGCTCCAGGAATCCAAACTCTTAAGCAAAAGGACAATGCATCAACAAGTGATCCACCGATTCGCAGCACAGAAAACAATCATTTGCTAAACTTCATCCTCTGTTTTTCAGATGGTCGCAAGTGATTTTCTTATTGAAAGCAGCTTCCCAAAGAAAGAAGGCGATAATGAAGGGGGAAATAACAAAGCTCTCAAGTCTACCCATCAAACTTACGTCTCAGATTAAGACTACAAACCTCCCTCTCTTTGGGAATTGAAGATTTATAGAGTTTTGAGGAATGAATAAAATATGGAGCCTTTTGCTTTTCAGACCTTTAGGATCTAACCAGGTTTTATCATCTTCTTTCTTCTTCCCTTTTGTTTATCTTTTTTATTTTCTGTTTTCCTTTTCTTGCAAACTCTAATCTCATAAACCCTAGCTTATTCCTCATCACCTTTACAACTTTTTCCCTAACCCTAGATGTTGCCGCACTTGTTCCCAAACCATTCCCCTTGCCTCCAGCCCCAAAATCCCATTCACCTTGCTGCCCCTTCACCCTACAGCCTTCCTACACATGTCCCAGCCCTTTTCCAACCCGGCCGCATCAGTCCCAATCACCTCCAATACAGCTGCCAGTCCCCCAGCCCCATCTCCTTGCTGTTAAAGCCCCCTACAGACCCCTGCAAACAGCAACCTTCAGACTTGTTTCTCCAGCAACCACAGCCCTATACCTGCCCCTCCTTGCTGTCACCAGTCCTCTACAGCACTCCTATACCTGCATCATTGCATCCAAACCTTTCCTATACCCTAAAACAGCCATATCCTTAAACCTAAACCTGGCTTTTTATAATCCCTATTAGAATTTTTTTGTTGCTTTTTGTTCTACAATTCCATATTGCTTCAATACACACCCAACATGCATACTACAATTTGTAACCATTGTTGAGCTTCAACTAGTTTTTTGAAATCCTCAATTGAACAAGGAAACAACATTGATCATTGGTTTAAATCCCTAAGTTAGTTCTATTATGATCACCTAAATCAGGTTTGAAATTCATTATTGCGGGATTGTTAATTGACCTAGGACAGTGTTAATTCTTTTGTGGGTTTCTTTATTATAATTGTGGAATCTAAGTAGTTTTATGATTTTCCTTATTGCTGTAATTAATTTTTTGATCTCTAAATTGCATCATCCTAGATTAATTGTATGGTCTCTCTCTCTCTCTCTCTCTCTCTCTCTCACACACACACAAGTGTCAATGTCGGTCAACAAAGAATTGATTTAGGATAT
Organism: Tetracentron sinense; assembly: GCA_015143295.1. Classification (NCBI taxonomy): domain Eukaryota; kingdom Viridiplantae; phylum Streptophyta; class Magnoliopsida; order Trochodendrales; family Trochodendraceae; genus Tetracentron; species Tetracentron sinense. Next base: position 1,833,946 of record CM026556.1, read on the forward strand.
TTAAAAGTTTACAATAATTCGCCATAATTTGCAATATTTAGCAAATTATCATATAATGTGCAAAATATCGCAAGAAATTGTGATTTTTTTTAGTTATAAACATGTAACTTCGACAATTCGCTAAAACACTACGGTTCTTTGGGTTTCTCTTGGGAATTTTTGATTTTGTCCCCACCCTCACTTGATTTGAGTATCTTGGACGCAAATTAAACCATATTAGGTGAAAATAAGATCGATGTGGGATTCTGTGGAGAATTTTTTCGAGGGGGCTCTTGAAATGTCACTCTTTAGATTTTTTCTTTTTAAATAGGCGTAATCTAAATTGTCCAGTTTCCAAGAGGGCATTGGCCTAACAGGAGAAGACGTTCATCAATCCTGAATTTGAATTGATGAACTTGCCTACTTTCCAAGAGACCTTGGCCTCACAGGAGCACAGGGAAGGGGCATTGCTACACAATCCCAGACGTCAGACACCCAAAGGCAGAGTTGTGGGTAAAATCCAACATACACTTATCCACATGGTCAGAGGCAAGGGTATGAGTATGGATATGCACTTATCTTATGGATATACTTCTGGATATGAGCCATATGGAAATGACTATGGATATGTGCAGCCTCATGAAGAAGTGTACTAAACCAGACACCATTACCCACTCTATCCACCGATGGGAGTATGGCGTGTTAGAGAGGACAAGTACTAGCGTCATGTTCAAAAATATACTCCATGTACCATGATCTCATGAGTTGGGCAGTTGGGCCCAGAATTGTGACAATCTGACGGAGATGACTTTAAGCCTCTACAACTCCATTTGGTATTAATGTAGCTTTCCTTCCGACGTATAGTCCTATCACCTATTTTCTTGTAGTTGTTGAGTGTTGACATTCATTTAAGTTTGTATTGACATTTTTATGTATGTTAAATTCAAGTATAAAAATACTATAAACCCCTGCCAACATGTGTCTTTCCTCCATTCCAAATTCATCTCTTATATACTTTAGTTTTTCTACCATTTTTTCCGGTAAATGCATATTTATGTTTGCTTTAGCATTTTCTAAAGTTTCAACAAAAAACTTCAATGTTTTTCCTAATTTTTTTTAAATTTTGCGAGTTATCAAATAGATAAATTCCAAATTTCGGTGCAAAACCTAGATAATTCGGCCAAAGTTTGGTTTCCCTTAGTGCAAAACTTCCTGCAATTCGAATATTAAATACCTTGATTGGTCCATTATAATGATTAAAGGAAATGGACGGCTTTCCTCCCTCCTAAGTTGGGTTTTTATATATGAGAGAGAAAGGCTAACAAGATCAAGCATCACTAGCTCAAAAAGACATAAGAATTTTTTCATGCCTTGAGTAAACATATAACCTTTTACTACGCTGGCCTAAGATATAATTTAGACACTAGCTTAATATGTTTTAGTAGGATATGTAACATCCATTTTGGAAGGTTAGCCTAATACATACCTACAATTGAAGTTTGTATATGTATTGCAACGTCTACAAAGAACAATTATGACAAGAAATTCTTTTTAAGAAAAAAAAATACCATTTTCTAATAAATAATGTTATCTAAAAAATCATAGAATCCATTTCCACCATGATCATTGGTTAGTAGAGGGCATACAGTATTCATTACACTGCATCACTTGAGAATAATAAATGAATTTTCTCAGACATATGTAGAGTGGGATTCTCACCATTGATTATCTTATTTCGGATTAGGCTCTGTAAGAAAACGCATACAAGTCTCACAAGTCTGTTCTGCATATACTTGTCCTGAAATAAACAGAAAAGATTGTATTAAGAAATTAAATTTCATTTCTGATACAAGTTACTGACACATTTTATGGTGCTACAAACGTTTGGTTGATAAATTGACACCAAAAAGAGAACCAGCATAAACAATGGGAAGTAATTTGAAAATTTTACAACCTTCCATTTCCTGAAAATAAACATCTGTGTAGACAGGCAGGGTAAATCAATCCAGCATGTGGATATCGAATACATGAAAGAAAATGTTTTTTACTAGTAATACAGGCAAGAAACTTGGCCAAATACAGTCATATTCAGATAAAGAGAAATGCTTAGCCTAGTCATGTGGGTAGGAAAAAGTATCATACAGGCACACTTTTGAGGCATATGTGTCTCAGGTGTTTCAGTAATTTACATAGGGTGGTGCAATTACTAAAACACCCAATTAATTGTATAATATATGCACGTTAGATTTAATAAAAAGCACCATGATCAGTGTGCCATATGGAAGGCAAAAAAATAAAAGTAGGCATATCACGCACTATATGACCATACATATATATATATGGCAGGGAGGGGGAAAGGACACAAGGAGCCAACGAGTGATGTTGTGACGCCCCGAACCCGCGCCTAGGGAATCAAGTTCCGAGACGCGTGTCCGTTCGTCAAATCATGCAAGCGGAAGACTTTACCCGCAAAAATGCGGGAAATTTAAACATTTATCAGATGCTCCCAAAAAGCAAATAATACCTGTCATCACAATAGCCATCATACAAACCATATACCTGTATTATTTACATCAAGTTTGTTTTACAAAAGTAGGCGCCTCTATCACGCCAGGTACAACTTGTACAAGCTTCCAAAATGTCCAGATAGACTTTTCACTTACTGGTCAGCAGCTCCAAGATCTGCTGACACAAAAAGTCAGTGAGCTATGAAGCCCAATAAAACCACAATCCTTCTAAACTATTTTCCACATAATAACACGCATCAATAATGATATAATAAGCAGTTCAATTTGCATGTTACAGTAAAATAGAACAGTATATAATAAATTGTAACCCAAGGTCACTTAGGGTTACGTCACCCTAACAGAGGTTCCCGACCTCACATTACTTTCTAATTATGAGGTTCAGTTATGAATGTATTATATTACCAAATTATCGTTTCAATCATCAATCATGTTTTATTTCGAGTCCTAAGACTCTATTAATTGGCCACAGCCCACAAATGTTTAGCTTAAAGTCTCTAAATCATAACCATAATACATTGAGTCATTTAGACTCACACACGCTGTTCCGGCTTTCACCCGAACATGACAAAACCTTGGGTATACCAACTCAACTCACCTGGAATCCGATGATTCCATACCGAACTATGAGTCCACCAACTCAAACAAATACACCAACTCTGAGTATACCAACTCAGACCACTTCGTATCCGAAGCTTACACACACAACATGGGCATTCACCCAATAAGGACATATTTTTCCATTCAATTGACTGGCCACATCTACCGTGTATTCGCCGCCATCGCCCTGGGTATCAGTTATGAAGGAACCCCGACCAACCTGCCTACCGTCATCTTCTGGCTAGTCTACGGAGGAACCCCGACATCTATACCAATGCCGACATCTCCTGACGTTCCACCAAGAAGGGACCACGATAGACACGGTGCCGACATCTTCTAACCCACCCAGAGAGGAACCCCGGACTATACACTATCTGATGTTTAGCCACTTTAAACTCCCTAGGACTCCGACATCTCCTGACTACCAGTCACGGAGGAACCACGAGCCATGCAGGACACCGCCACTCCTGACTTAGTCCAAGAGGCACCACGGACGACCTAGACAAACAGACCGACATCTCTCGACTATCAGTCACGGAGGAACCCCGGGCCTTACTGGGCACCGTCTCTCCTGACCTAGTCAAAGAGGAACCACAGACTATACTTAACCCTGGTTAGATTTTCTAACCACAGGTTAACCCCAGTTAACCCAAGCCTCGCTTGATTAACTGAAATACTTGGGCCTCGCGCCCGTGAACCAACTCCGGTAACACACCGTCCCGTTAGGGAACGTTTTCAAGCTAATGGATGTCTCCATAGCCTTACAAAACATGCAAAACAACTTTTCGTCACCCTAGGGTGGCGATACAATTTACCCGAGACCCGATCTGGGCTCCCTGAAGGACCACATAAAATCACAACATCACATAGGGGTCTCCTCCCCTTTTTCTTTCACGTCAAAAGACATGCATATACATCACATGAAATAATATAGCAAAATAAGCGGAAAAATGAGAAGAAAAGAGGGGTTTTACCGTTTCACGCGTTTCGAGGCCTCGTAGGCAAAAACGGATGTCACCAACGCGTTCCCAACGACGATCAACCCCGGGGTAGAGCGCATGCAACTTTCTCTCTCCACTTTCTCTCTACCTTTTTCTCTCTCTCTCTACACGCAAAACGAGACGCCGGAGAGAAAATCGGACGCCGCCAACGCGTCGGGGACGCCGAAAAACCTCAAGGAGACCTCCCTTTCCCTTTCTCTCTCTTCCTTTCTCTCTCCTCTTTCTCTCTCTTCCTTTCTCTCTCCTCACTTTCTCTCTCTAAAATCTGTTGTGGCAGATTTTTTTTTTTTCTTTTCTACTGTTGCAAAACGTGAGATTGAAAGGGGCTGTCCCCTATTTATAATACAAGGGTCATGTGCCATGCACATGACCTCCATTAATGGTCCCCGTTGACCAAGTCAACGGGTTGACCATTTGACTATTATTTCGTATTTTTTCGCATATACGGCCTCCGTAATCCTACTTAATGACATCCGATTTTGACGAAACTTTAGTGACCGAACTTGGGGCAGTCCGACACCTACTGTAAAAATTTCGGGGAAAAATACTGAGTTTTGACAGCTGCACTTTAGTCCGGAAGAAAATTGCAAAACCCACTAATTTTCTAATTTCGGACACAAAACACGCTGTCGCTTTTTCGTTTGAGATAACTAACTGCCGTGACGACAGACATTAGTCCCCACGGCCGACCGACACGCATTAGTGCTAATCGCACGGATTTCTATTAGGATCTCCAACAGATATTGGGTCCCACTTAATTTCTGGAAATATGGAAATTTCCCGTTTCTCTCAATTTTATCACACATAATGGCCCCGCGGTCCCGCGAAATGATACTTGACGGAACCGATACGGTAGGGGTGTGTCCCGGCAGTCGACCGGCACACTGTGTGCGAATTTTTGCCAAATGATACTGAGATTTCCTCGGTGCACTTCAACCCTGAGCAAAATCTCCTTATTAATTTAACAATTAATTAACTAATTAACCTTCATTAAGGACCCATAAACACATAATTTTATTATATTAAAATTTCGGGTCGTTACAGATGTAGCCTGGACCCCGGAAGCAATGGTCTTACTTACAATAACTAGGTTCTACGTTTACCCAAACACTCCCTTTCGGCAGGAGTATTTTGGTAATTTCAGTTATCCAAATTTTTTGAAACTTTAAGGGTGGATTCTAGATGACCCATAGTACCTGTGGTCCAAATCTGAACTTAATCCGATAAGAATTGACCTCTCTAGAATAGCTCAAAGTGACTGGCAATTCTGTAAATTCTCTACAACTTTCTAATAATCCAGAAAATTGACGCTAGAAAATCCCGAATTAAAAAATACTATACAGAGATATTATAGGTTACCCCGAGTAAAAACGCTCAATCAATTTGATAAAATTCAATAAAGTGAATAGGTGATTGAACCCTTAATTATTTCAAGAGAAAACTATGTCTTCAACTTTCAAATTTAATCTCTTGAAATTGAACACACCAGACCCTAAAGACGGATTCAACATGTAAGCCAGCAGCCTCTATATGTGCAGAATTTAAATCTGAGGGAAACTATTAGATATCAACTCACCTATGAATTTCGCTAATTCATGCTGAATCACTCACACAATTAGGTATGCAGTATCGCATTTCCACAGCAATAGCAATAGAGGAAAGCCTTTTCAACTAAGAGAATCCAAGTCTCATTCAATAACTTAAAATTCGAAACAAAATCCTATCAAAAGACTTATTCTATTAACTAGTTTAGAGAATATTCTATTCCTAAAAAAAAAAAAAAATCTACCACAAATAAAAGGCTGCTAATTAAAAGAAGTTTCTAATGACTCATCCAGAATTTCCTATTCATAGTAATTCCGAAAATTACTATTTATAGTAAAAAAAAAAAACAAGGATTCTTAATTAGACTCCTAATTAAAACAAAGACTAACTAATGGGCTGGCTTTTGACTATTGACTTATGCCCAAAGTAACATGTCCAAAATTAAAAGAAGAGGATGGCCCATGTTGTACGGCCCCTATGCTAATGGGTCTAAGTATTTCCCACAATAGAAAACTTGAAATTTCCTTTGCTTCTTCTTATCAACTCCTCCATGACTCCATCAAGGAACCAATCCCTAAAGATAGAAGAATAGGTAGCCTCAACTTCCGTGAAAAGTATGCATAAAATTGGGCTCACAGTAGTCGCCATAAGATAGGGGCTATTACATCAGGGTAACCTTTATAGTTGGAGAAATCCTAGCACTATCAAAAAAGATGTGTAAGGAGTGTGGACCATACAGGCAAAAACATAGAATATACTAGAGGTAGCCATAGTGACTAAGTCAGAGTACTGGAATTATTCCGTTAGGGGGGGGGGGCAAAATTCGGAAAATTTGGAAAAAATGTTGGGCAATATAAAGAAAAATAAAAGACAGGATTACTAATTATGAAAAAATTATAAGCAAATACATTTCATATATTTGATATTTATTTATGAAATTTCAAAAAGGGTGAATAATTTGTGAAAATTTGTGACTTTTTGAAGAAGAAAACACGATGTTTTCAAAAATTCACGAAAAAATCATGAAATTTGTGACTTTTTTGAAGAAGAAAAACACAATGTTTTAAAAAAATTCAAGAATACTTCGTGAATTAATCATTAACGAAAATTCGCAAATTATTTGGTATTTTCTGAAAAAATCAGAGAACTTTGTTACTATGACGAATTAACAAGTATAAGCTTGCAAGTGATTACATAGCATAGACATAAAATCTCTTTTGTATCAAACATGGCCAACAGAAACAACATGCTGACAAATACAATAATGATGTTGAAACTTGAAAGTCTACAGCCATGTATTTAATTAAGACTTCCAAAATGACATAATCGGTCCATCCTTTGGAACCAGTGCAAATACATAACACCATATGACAAAGAAATAGCTAAATAAATAGAATTAAATTACAAACATAAATACCATATAATATAAGAGGCTCATAGCCATGTAATTATATAATTCGCATGACGATCCTTTTACACATAATGCACTTGGTAGCATAGGATTAGATTCCTACTACATGTTAAGCCGCAATAATTATGTCATTCACAACATAAGACCACAATACTTTCAAGTAGATAACACTAGTACAGAAGTGATTTGGAAACCACAAGACGTACCAGAGGAAAATGCTGACGGATGCACATCAAAAATATCTTAACATTGAAAGTATATATTAGTTTATAAAATCATAAGATAATGAATACTGAAAAATACACTAAACCTACACAATTAACACAAGAGGGTTGATAGACAGTTAGACACATCAAAATGTGTGTGACATGACAATTTATTTGAAAGCATATTCCTTATAACGTAGTACAAAAACACTGTTCTTGGCTGTGTCCTTACTATATATTAAGTTCATACATCAAACCAAAATCCTTTTAATATAAACAACTGTGGTAAAAGCATCGAGGCGACGCCGAGGTAATATGGGGTTCGCTAGGCGAGGCATTGTCTAAGTGTTGCATGGCCGATGCGTAGGTAGTCAAAATTATAGTTGCAGTGCAAGAAGCTATATACAAGATGGGAAGCTCGTTTCCCAGACTTGCTTCCACTCGCTTCCCATTTAGTGGTTAAAGGAGGCTATGTATCTAGGAAGTAATGGGATAGACTTGAGTCTAAAGCCTACGAACATAGATCCTAAGCAAGTATTTATGGATTGAAACCTAAGTTTGAAAGGCACTTCTCCAAAATATCGCATTTAAGATAAAATTTAAGGTATGATTGGTCATCCTAAGATACTGGGAACTAGGCACCTATATCTATTTTTCGCTTCCCATTTCCTAAGGATTTTTTTAACCTCGTTTCTCGCTTCTTGTTTTTGCTTCTCGCTTTGGTAACTATGGTCAAATTCTTTTAGATATTCATAATTATTGAAAATACATATTAAAAATAAAAATAAAGATAAGATAAGACAATTTTAATCACAAAATAAATATATAAAAAAAAGAGCATAGTTTACTATAAAGTAGTGTAGTTTAAATGTTAAAATAAACACGAAAAACCAAAACAGTTTAGTGGCTTAGTGCAAGTAAAAGAAACAGAATGTGAATCACATGCAATTGCCTTTGTTACTACAATTTAGTGCCTAGGCACCACTTGGGGACCACGTCTTAAGGAGTGCAACCGCGACAATTACATAAGTAATTACTAATTATCTAGAGAGTGAGAGAGACACATAACACAGTGGTCCCATCGGAATGAACAAATACATGACCTTGATTCCCATGCAAATAAAAGAAATTAGCTTCTCACAAAGGAAAGTAAAGAAAAAGACCTTGATGTTTTCACGGGATGATATACAATTTGTGATGTACATGTGTACGAATTCTGTGGGAAGGTCAACCGCAGTTGTTAGTCTGTTCACTACTTCCATTGAATGTAGACTCATGTCCATATTTACAAGAACTGTGAAGTATCTGTGAAACACAGAAATATATCAGAAAGAAAAGCCATGAGGTATCAGGATGTATACCTACTTCACTAGTTTTAAAAATATATATATTAGAAGTAAATAGGATACTCCGCAATTTCAGCTGAATTCATTAACTTTATAAGAACTTCAACAGCAATAAGAGGATTGTGCTCCACCAGTTCCTGAAAACAATATAACAGGTCTATCAAGATCAATGCAGGAAAAGTGCAATATAATAATAAGAAAAAATTTATAATGAAAAAATCACATACAGGTAACTTTCGTGGAGTCAGTCCACAGTGGTATACGAGCTTTGGGTCATTTTCCAACTCCACCAAGACTTGCTAGGCAACAACATAGATCTTTAAATAAAATCAATAAAAACACTAAACCGACAAATTCCTCATAAAGATCCAAAGGTTTTGAAACTCTTGAGAAAAGAAGAAGCACTTTGTACATTCAGAGTCAGTCACATATTTAAACCTTAAGAATATGTGAAAACTGCTATATATTTTATGAAGGTTTTCAAACTCTGGAGAAAAGAAGAAGCCTTTCTACATTCAGAGTAAGTCAAATATTTAAACCTTAAGAATATGTGAAAACTGCTATATATTTTACGAAGGTTTTCAAACTCTTGAGAAAAGAAGAAGCACTTTCTACATTCAAAGTTAGTCACATATTTAAACCTTAAGAATATGTGAAAACTGCTATATATTTTACAAAGACCCTGATAAGGTATAACAAAGCCTTTAACTTTAAACCATTCTCAAAACCCAGTTTTACCATAATTTTTTGTTGTCTATTCAGAATGGATAAAATCTGGAGAGAATCTTCAAAACTATGGATGTATTCAGAATATAACAAATCTTCAAGCTCGTTTTATTTGCTTCCAACATTATGCAAACTCTCTCTTCAAAATACAAATTTGTCCCCCCCCCCCAGATACCTCTTCATCTAGCGCATATTTCTTCTACTATCGCGGCATGGATATTCTTGGTTGCCTATCATTCTTTTGTCTCGACCCATAAAAAAACAATACCTTTAGTTTCTCTGTGAAATGCCAAAAAAATGTCATTGTTTTAAGTTCAGACTACACACTACTTTGGATATTCCATCGCATATTGTACAATCAGTACTCTTAGCCCACTTAATTAAAATTAGCACCTGGCTAGTTATTTACACATAAAATAAACCTTGGATGCCTTCACTTTTAGGCCTTGTCCTATACTGTTGTACAAATCACATGTTTTCGCCATTTATTTCCGAGAGACTGAAACTAAAAGCCCTGAATAGTGAATCCAGAACATGCACCTTGTGGGCTCTGTTTGTTTTTCATTCTTATTCCCTGCAAAGGTTATTCCTCCAGAAACTGATACTACAAATCCAAAGTGGCCCTACATTCCCCCCATTGATATGAAAGGACCATCATAGTAAGGAGAGGTATCTCTTAAGTCTCAACTCAAGTGAGGGGAGAGTTGGACGCTAGACCTTATATTGATTGATCCTGAGCTGAACAAGGGGGACTGGACCAATACATGGCCAGGTGTTGCATTTTAGTTCCCTCACTTAAGTGAAGGACCATATCCTTGGTCCTAATACAGAAGCAATGAAGAAATGTGATCTAATTACAAGGGAAAGATTTTATGACCAAAAGATCTAAGAGCAAGGTAGATATGCACCTCTTGTTGTGCAGGCACAAGTGGTCCCTTCAAGGCTTTTGCAATTAAATCCCTAACCACTCCTCTGCTAGTGTCAGCACACATACCATAATCCCATAATAGCTCATGATTATTGTCAGGGTTGAGCCACACAAGCTGCAAGAGGTTTGGAATGAGTTAAGTCCAACACAACAAACACATCCCACATATTAACTGAATATTGATGCCTAATATATGTCTTGCCTCTCCATGTTGTATTGGGAGTCTTGGTGGAAGAGGCCTGATCCACTGAGCATTTAATCCTTCCAGTGACACATTCTGCAATAACCCAGCTATTGCCATATCTCTATCTCCAGATCCAATTTTTGGTTTGGCTCCAGGTGGTGTAAATTCAAGCCTGAAATGTCACCAAATATCAGTATTTGCATCACAACATGAACGACTTAGAAGGAAAAAGTAAATAAATAATAAAAACATCATATCAGTACTTCTTCATAGAGAAGGGTTATACTCTGGTGAATTTGCATCACAACCACGGGGAACATCAGGGTCTGGTACAACATTTTTGACAGCAGAATCCCTAAATAGACAATTATATGGCTCCGGATGTACTCTGTCACAAAATTGTTTCTCCAACTGTTCGCGTTGCAAGAAAACCTGACAGTCCATGAAAAGAATGAAAATAGCTATCATCCTAAGGAGATAAACACAAGATGAGAGTTCAGCAAATTGTGTAAGCCAAATGAACTGCCAGCATCAGCAATAGACACCCCAGCTTGACGTCAAATTACTCATCAGAAGCACAAGAGTTGGAACTCACATGTGATGAAGGATCAAAGCCTTTAATATACTCTACAGCAGATTGCTTAAGAACCTGCATAGGGGAAAAAATACATGAAAAATCTAAAATTACAAAACAGAAAAACATCTAAGAATAAGAGTGAAAATGTACCTAAAAGTAAGGAGGCATGATATGTTGAATAAAAGTATAAAAGCATGTGATTCTCCATATATTCCAAATCAAATCTATGCACAAGCTATGTAGCTTGATGACAGATACTGTCCTTTTATTTTGGACTCGGTATGACAGATAATGTCCATTATACACTTCAAAACTTATCTACCAACAAATACTTTAAAAACATCCAACTGAACCAATTTGAGGGAAGATAGCCAAGCTTCTACAACTACATGTCTAACGGGTTATATACGAAAATTCCTTTCAGCTGTTATTCATCCGCTGAATTGCCCATCAGAAATCCAGGTATCACTTGGTCGAGGAGCACCCTCATGCTTAGGAAGAGTTCATTGAGTGGATAAGGATAGTATTGTCAGGGACAGATTAGTCATTATTTTACTAGTATGTCTTTTTTGGTAATATGACACTTTATCAGAGATTTTTTTTTTTATCGATCGGTAACTATCAAATATATTAATATATCAAAGGAAGTAACAGCAGTTTAAACTGAAGAGATCTAACACAAGGGAAATACATAAAGTAAAATGTACCCCAAATAATAGAAAATGAAATCCTCACAACAAAATATCTCCCACTTCTCCTCCCAACTGTCTAATGGAACACCATTCCACAATCAAACTCCGAATGCGATCTAAAATATAGCCGTTTGAAGAGGAATAGTCAAAGACAGGTCTATTCCTCTCTTTCCAAAAGGCCCAAGAGATAGCTCTAGGTAACATAGTCCAAATTGCTTCCTTGGCACCCACTATTCCATATATAAATAAAAAAATTTAAGAACCGTAGAACAACTTCGTACTTTTCCCTTGTTCTCATTCTCTTCTTTCTTCATTAAGCTTTTCTTATATTTCATATTGGTATCGTACTGATTAACAGTTTTATTTTTTCTTTTCCAGGAGTTGTTGTGAAACCTAGGGTTGGAGCACCCATCAAGGCATCAACAGCACCTGTAAACAGTGTCGTGAACAGCCTCTTACAACAAGTCTAGAGTAATCTAAAGAAATAGGGGAAAGTTGATATGGGCAGAAATATGTTTTACAGCCCATAGCTATTTCTTGGTATTAAACTGCAACCTCCAGTGTACCATGTGGTATTGGGTCACATATAGGTACTCAAGGTGACAACCCAGGGTTGCATATCATAACCCTGAAGTTCGATACAACCAACTATTTAGAGTGGTCCCAGTCAGCCCAAATATTGGAAGCTGCGGGAGAATGGGATACATCAATGGGAAGGTGAGTGAACAAACCCTGGACTATCCCATGTATGATAGGTGGGAGGCGAAAAGTTGTACAGTTATGTCATGGCTCTTACATTCTATGCAAACCCAGATCAGTAGGAGCTTCTTATTCCTCAAAACAGCAAGAGATTTGGGAATCTGTGGCCCAGAAATAATCTAAAGTACGGAATATTGCAGTGTACCAGTTGCAACAGGAGATGTCCCATCTACGTCGGGGAGTCCGGCATTATTTTACCTCTTTACGTATTTTGTGGAGGAGTTCAACCCTTATCAGGAATACAAGCTAATATGTCATGCTGATGCTACACAATGTAAGATGTTTGCTGAAAGAACTAGGACATTCAAATTCCTGACCCAACTGAAACTTATTATGAGCAAGTTTGTATTCACATTTTTGGACGAGTCTCTGTGACCCCTGAATCAAATCTATAACTACGTCCAGAGTGAAGAGAATAAACAAAGTGCTATGCTACAAAGTAGATGGCTGAGGGTCGCACAAGGGGGGTAAAGAGGGTGCAAAGAGATTCGGTAAAGCTCCTACAGGGGAATAATGAGATATAAATTAAAGTGTGGCCACTGTGGTATATATCACACAAGGGAGACAAGTTGGGAGGACCTGCATGGTCACCTAGCTAAGTTAACTAGCCCCAATTCTACAGCAACTCCTACGGACCGACTTCCTCCTCAGATCCCCCTTCCATAGCTTTTGTCAAATCACCTTTTGTTTGTCAGGATGTACCCCATCAGGGTGTAAATTCCTCTAAGTAGTTACTATTTCCAATGAAGAATTTGAGAGCCTATGACGTATGATAGCTCAACTGGAAGGTCCTTCTACCACTTCCATCTCCACATTTGCACACACAGATATTTCCGCTTTAGCTTATTGTGCTTCTCTCAACTCCTTTGGCCCATCCTAAATAATAGATTCAGGAGTGTCAAATCACATGATGGGTATGTCATCACTTTTTTCTTCATATCATTCTTGTTCGAGTAGATACAAAATTTGACTTGCTTATAGGTCATTTTATCAGTATCGGGGATCCAAAATGTTATATTTCTTCATGTTTGTCTCTATAAAGAAGGCTTGATATGGGCTGAAACAATCTCCAAGAGCTTGATTTGAAAATTTTAGTTGAGCAATGGAGAAACTGAGTACAAAAAGTAAGGCAGAACACACGTTGTTCATTAAGAGCAGCTACGGAGAGATTAAGTCTTTGATTATATACGTCACTGGCATAGTGATTACAGGGAATTATCTAGAAGAAGTACAACGCCTAAACGAGTATTTGGGGAAGGAATTTGAAATAAAAATATCTTGCTCCCTGAATTATTTTCTTGGGATCGAGGTAACTTGATAAAAAAGGAGGGGGGCTTTATCTCCCAACAAAAATATATTCTTAATCTTCTGAAGGAAACAGAAAAACCTAGAGCCGAACCAGTAGATGAACCTATTGAGCAGTATCATCAATCAATGAGAAAGATGGGAGTTCACTTATTGATACTAGGAGGTTTCACAGGTTGGTTGGACGCCTAATCTACATTTATCTCACTCATATAGATATTGCTTATGCAATAAGTGTGACTAGTCAGTTCATTGAGGACACTGCATCGAGAGGCGGACCATAGAGTTCTCAAGTATCTCAGTGTCATCACCGGGTAGAGGTCCCTTGTTCACGAGACATGAAGATAGATGGATTTATAGATGCATATTAGGCTGGCAGACTAGTTATGTTACTTATCAAAGGTCCACCTCTATTATTGTATTTCGGTTAGATGCAATCTTGTAGCTTAGAGGAGTAAATAAACAGCCCGTAGTTACAACATCTAGTACAGAATCTGAGTTTAAAGTCATGGTACTTGGCGTTTTGTGAATTAATGTGGTTGAAGATATTGTTGTACGAATTGGGTTTACATATTTAGGAACCTGTGAGCTTAAATTGTGATATAAAAAACTACAATTACCATTGCCCATAATTTAGTTAAACATGACTGAACAAAACACATTGAAATAGATCGATAACTTATAAAGGAAAAGCTTAGGTAGGGTCAGATTTGTACTATTTTTGTCAAGACAAAAGAGCAAGAGGCAGGCGTCTTAACTAAGGGAGTACGCACAGTCCAAATACATGAGATCTTGAGCAAGTTGGACTTGGGCATGACAATTATCTATACAGTAGCTTGAGGGAGAGTGTAGTCAAGGACAGATAAGTCACTATACTATTATGTCTTTTGTGGTAATATGCAAGGTTCTAAATGTCGATATAGCTCGACATGTCGAGCCACAAAAAAAGATACATCGGAGATATATCGCTACAGATATCGTTTATTGGTGATTTTTGAAAAAATGGCAAAAAATGGGATAAAACATGGAATTTTGTGATGAAACTTCAGGAAATATTAAAATATATGTTACTTAATACACCTTTGAGAATAAAAATATTTTTAAAAAAGAAAAATGTAGATAAGGGATGCAATGAGAAGAGAACAAAGATGTGCGCTGACGAGTAACGATAATGTAAGATTGATTCATGACACATCATTTTTAGAAATTTTTTGTACTAAAAATATTTTAAAAAATATGAAAACCAAGGTCAGATGCTTTATTCGGTTATTCCTAAAGGTTAGTAAGTTTTAACCCTATTTATAGACTTATAGGGAATTACAAGGGGACATTGTATTTAAAAAAATCATAAAAGTCAAGATTAGATGCTTTCATTTAAGGGTTAGTAAATCTTAACCACAGTTAAAGGGAGTTAAAAGGGGACATGTTAATTTAAAAAAATCTTTAAACCAAGGTCAGATGCTTTAACCCCAAAGGTTAATGAATCTTAACCACAATTAAACAGAGTTACAAGGTGAGGCGTTTAATTTTTTAAAATTTTAAAAAATCAAAGTTAGATGCTTTAACCTTAAAGGTTAGGAAATCTTAACCACAGTTAAAGGGAGTTAAAAGGGGACACCCCTTTAACTTTGGTTAAGATCCACAAACCCTTAGGATTAAAGGCTTAAAACATTTAACCTTAGTTTTTAGAAAAAATTTAATCACAAGGGTTAAAACTTGTTAACCACAGTTCAAGGCTAGTTAAAGGGGGCTTTGTGAGGTTATGAAATATCTAAAGGGTATAATAGTCATTTTACTAACAATGATAAAAGTCTTAAGAATGACCCTAGCATTACCCTTGTTAGGGTTAAAACACTTAAGAGTCAAGAGAATGAGAGTGACCCTAGCATTACCTTTGTTAGGGTTAAAACACTTTAAGTGTCAAGAGAATAAGAGTGACCCTAGTATTACCCTTGTTAGGGTTAATAATTAATGAGACTCTCAAACTCATTCGATCAAGGCATACTGCATAAGCAAACCAAAAAAAAAAAAGTAGCAAACAACATAGGAGAAGCAGAGCTCAGGTCTGGCTTTTGCAATCGGTGAATGCTACAAGCCTACAACCCACAGCAATGCAACGGCGACAGGTATGTACCTTCTTGCATCTTCTTCCTTCTTCTTTCTTGGGTTTGTAATGGGAGACTAAGGACGGATTTCAGTCCTCTTGCCTCTTCTTCCTTCTTCTTTTCTTCTTCTTTACTATTGATCAGCAAGTCAAGAGGAAGAAAGAGGAGAAAAAAGGTTAAACCAACCACCTGCAATGTATTATATCTATCATATCATTTCAGTGTCTATCACAACCATAGTGTATGCTACAGATGATATATCACAGAAACGTATGAAATTTAGTAATCACAAAAGGATCCGTTTGGTAACCCAAAATACCTATGCATACCATACGATATGGTACGATAAGCATTGATATTATAAACCATGATTATAGATTTGGAGTATAACGATGCCTCTTTTAACATTTCCAAAAATATAAGTTGATTATTTCCACATTTCTCAAAATGTTTCAAAAAAAAATGCAACATTTTACACTAAAATAAAACTTCCCATCACCGTCGCATTATTTGGACAGAAGAAGAATATGGGGGTGTTCCCTGCATTCACATAAAGAATCGCACTACAGACAACGAGGAATCCTAAGAGAATCTAATTAACTAATGTAACATGTTTTATGTTATCAAATTCAAATGTTGGTTTAAAATATGTCTTGCACCTGCCTCAACAGACACACTCCAGTAAGAAAAGCCACACAGGTTTATATCCTCTCTTCATATAAAGTACGTTTATATGCATATCACAGTTAACACAAGTAAATGGTACGATTAAATATAAATATATATATAAACAATAACAAATTGTATTTAAAATATTTGAATCAGAATTTATCCATAAGGTAATAAGAAAACAGATTATTCTGTGTACAAACAAGCACTTCTAGATGGAAAAGCAACACATTCAAGTATCTTTTTCCTCAAAACATTAAACACTTCTTTTTCTACCAATACTATCTGGAGTTCACAGAGGCAAATATTGCACAAAACCTCCACATTAGATTATGTACACAATTTTAACAGAAAACAGATTATCCTGTGTACAAAATCAGATTCCTGGCAAAAGAAAGCAAATAGAACCTCTTTGTTATTGCTGGCACTGGAAGATCCTAACAACTGGATAATAAATGCCCTTTCAGTTTTTTCACCTGCGTCATCACATGCTGCCTGTAAATGTAATACCACAAATTGAAAGCAGAAAATATCAAACACAAAATAATATTTGTTTCTTCTTATACCAAAAGTCAAAATGCAAAAGCCAGATAATGATTTACAGTACGGACACATGCAAGCATTTACTGTAACTTACTAAAGAGAACTTCAGAAGAACTCTATGAAATAAACACATCACAGGGTTAAATATTTTTGCATTCACAGACTTACAAAGCCACAAAGGTTTGTCTTTCCATCATGCTCTAGAGTTAGATGGGGTTTGATTGATTGAATTTCTCCCTCCATGACATACTAGTCCAGAGTAGTCAAAACCCCCCAAACAAACCCAAATTTTGGACCTTACGGGTGGCCTAGGAACAAGCCAAGGTGCCTACGCAAGCCGTCATGGTCAAAGCCCTGGGGCCGCAGAAATTTGAACTCGAGCGTGCGGCACCTCAAGTTCCCACCCAAAATTGAGCCTTACACTTACCTCAAGACCTGATGCCTCCCCCAAATCTTCGACGATTCCCACACCACGCGTTCTGTGAATGCTCAGAAGCCAGCAAGCTCATGCCACCAAGCATCGGAGACCCATGGGCCTACAACATGATCCTCAGGCCAGTGGCCACAACCCGAGCAACACAAGCAACCAACGGTTCACTCAAGACAATTCAGCATCGTCCCAAAACCTTGTTTATTGTACCATGCAATCGTGACATGAAAACACATGCCATACCAAACACTCTTATAGGCACATTCAAGCTATATTCCCTCAATACCCAAAACAAAAACCTACATAGCCTCAATACCCACTCAAAGCATAGATGGTCACCCACATGTATCATATGCATATGGCAAGATCCATACTCAACCTCCCGCCTGGCGGTGCCTCATAAAGCCAGCTACCAGTCACCCAAGCTTTGTTCAAGACTTCAAGTGACCCTATCATTCAAGTAAATCGTGGTGAAGCTCTATAGGTAAACTAGGACTGGACTGCCCCCAGACCCGTCTAGGGAATGCACATCAGCTATGTCTGAACAGTCATACTACGCTTTCTTTGTGTATAAGCATGATTTCTCCAAGTAAGTTAGCTAATTTCCTAAAGAGGTTTCTTAGCTGACTTTGTAGTTTGTAGTAATGAATTGAAAGGAAAAAAAATCAATGATCAATAATATGGAGCATGCTGCCATTTTCCCTCTGTTGGGCATGGCATATGGAAAGAGATGAACAACTGTATCTTTTACGGGGATCAGTCATCAATTTCCAAGTTGTGTTCCTCTATTGGGTGGCTCTATTGGGTGGCTTTCGATGAACTAGGCATCTTCCATTCAGGAGTTTGCCGAGGTCCATAGAACAGGTTTTTTGTATAAATGGAGTCAATTGATTTTTTGCGACTCCTCAAGTTTTCTTACTTTTTTTCTACTTTTCTTTGGGAATATGTTCATTCCACTCTTCCTTTGATCTATCTCTTTATCTATTAACACAAGCCTCATTATTCATCGATACACACACACACATATAACCAATAGACATGTACGTGTAGACTTACAATAATCAGTAACACGTTACATGATGTGATACTATGTTCCATATGATACATTTGTAATGTCATACCAAAGTGTTCACATTGTAACATAAACTGGGCAAAAGTTTTTTTATAAAAAAGTTGGCTTGGAGCGAGTCTGGAAAAGAAGACAGGTTGAGTAAACCTAGTCAAACCGATGGCCGACTTGATCAAATCTAGTAATGGCGTCGTTTATTAAATAATTCATAATAAGTTTTGTGTGCTTTTTTTATAACTTAAACGAATATTATCAATTTGTTAACCTTATCTTGGTCATGCCAATCCCTCATGTGAGAAACACTCTCTCGGGTCTCGGCTCTTCCAACTCAAGCAATTCACCGGTTGAACTGTCTAGGACGCCTATTTTGTCCAGGTTTTGTGCAACTTCGGCTCATGTCAACCGCTCTAACTGTCATGCCTTGTCTGTTATATAGGAATGAATTAGGCGTTCCAAAAAATATATAGTTCAGTTGGTTCGGGTCTTGGGAGAGATCCCCAAGGTCTCGACTTCAACTCCTCCCACGCTTACCCGAAGCACGTTATTTGCAGGTGATTGCGTTTGCCAGGGTTGGGACCCCCACCATTACCAAAAAAACATTATGTCACCACATATCAATCTATCCCACTAAACAGCAAATGCACATTGAACATATTGAATCCACATCCAACAGAGAAACGTGTAGCTAGTCCAAGCCAAATATGCCTTTTCCTTTAGAAAATATAATAAAACCAGATTGTCTTTGCAGATCTAGAATGCAAACAATGTTAAGAAAACTACATTTGCTTACATTTATAAGAAGCGAAATAAATGGGTTAGCAAAAGATTGTTGCGACGAGTAAGCCTGATGAAGAATAGTAAGCGCGACCAAACGCTGAGTTGGTTTGAGCATCTTTTCCTCCTGAAATAATGTAAAATCTATCGAGTCAGCATGCGACGCAACAACATCTTTCTAGTAGAAAGCATACAAACAATAGAATATTAGCTAAAGGTATAAAATCCTACGAAAAATGAAAAAACACTACATGATCAGGGCATGGATTAATTAAAAGTCGCCAAGTTTTTGTCTGCCAGTGAACTGACAATGGCAATCCCTTTCTAAGAAGAATGATGGAATTAACATTTGAAATGATAAATACAAAGATTACCGAAGGAAGATTATAGAGTCAAATCTATTGTGGACTGGGGGGTTTGAGTGATGGGAAGGATCTGGACCCTGAGGGCAGTTTGAGATTATACCATTCGATGTTAGATGAGGATTTTACTTTGGAACATTGAGGGTTGGAGAGTCAACAGAGAATGGGATATTTAAAGGCATTGATTAGGGAGAGGAAGGCAGACTTGAAGGCGACTCAAGAGACCATGCTTGATGTGGTGAACAGGAAGGTTATTGCAGACCTATGGGATTGTAGATTCTTGGGTAGGGCTCTTATCCCGACTATAGGCTCTGCCGAAGGGATCATCGTTATTTGGGATTTGAGATATTTGGAAGAGATTTATCAGCAAAATGGTGTTTTTAGTTGACGAAAGATTTGAGTTAATGTTCTCCCCGGCTCTGTAACAAAAAACTCCATTTTTTTCAAAATTTTGTGAATTATTTGTGCATTTTTGGGTTGCCAAATTCTTCTCCGAATTATTAGTGAATTATTGAGTTCCCGAATTATTCAAGAATTATTAGCGAATTTTCTGAATTATTCTCGAATTTTCCGAATTATTTTCTCAAATTTGGCAAAAACCTATTTATTTTTTATATTTTTTAATCAATTTTTTCGGTATATTTTTATTTTTATTTTTATTTTTTTTAATTTTTCCTGAATTTTTCCGCATTTTCTCGAATTTTTCAGAACTTGAACCCTGTCAAATTATTCCCGAACCCTAACTTTGTCACTATGCTCCCCCAGTATATGGCCGAACTCCAAATCTTTAAGGCCGACTATGTAGATAGAGTTGGAGTATAATGGTGAGAGATGAGAAAGGCCTTGGTGTTTAGTGGGGGCCTTTAACAGCATTAGATTTCCTCTGGAGACGAAGAGTGGAGGAGGATTCTAAGATGTATGAATGCTTTTTTAGACTTCTTCAACAAGAACGAGCTCATTAACTGTCCCATTAAAGGGGCTCGATACACCATCAATGGCAGATCTTCACTTGTTCTTTGCAAATTTGACAGAGTCCTTTTCTCAACTAGATGGGAGTCTAGCTTTCCCAATATGATTCAAGATTTATTACCTCGCCTCATTTCCTATTATTATATACCCATTATGATGAGAAATTTAACCAGATCTCCCATACCTACGCCTTTCATATTTGAAACATGTGCCTACAGGGTGTCTTCAAGGATTTGATTTGGAGTTGGTGGGAAGAAATGTCTTTTGACGGATGGGCCGACTACTTTTTTAAGCAAGGATCAAGGCTGTCAGGGGCAAGTTAAAAGTGTCCAACTCTGAGGTCATTGGACACATTGGTGCAAATGAGTTGTGTGAGGATATTTACGTACTAGACAGCCAGGACGAAGAGGCAACATTTAAAGGGCAAATAGGATCGAGAGAGAGGATCTTGGAAGGAAGTTTCTCTTACTCTCAAAGAAATGATTAATTCTTTAGTTCATTTCAAACTACTTCAATTGGTACACGCAATAAATGGGCCAATTCCGCATCTAGATTTGAAATTCTAAATTCTTCCACATAGTTACTAGTGCAAGAAGGAAGCACAACAACATCAATAGGATCATAGTAGAAGATCAGATTCTAAAAGACAGAGACGGCAAAAGCAAAAAAAGGTGGTTTCCTTTTATGACTTTTTTTCTTCTGACAGATTAGTCAGACCATTGCTCAGTGTTTTGGAGCTTTACTAGTTGGAGTCTCGAGGCAAGTTAACTAGAGAGGGAGTCTAAGGAGGTTCCACAATGGGAGGGGACAAGATTCTGATTCCAGAAGGTTTCACGATGGCTTTTTATAAGGCATGTCAGGATACTGTGAATACGGATATGATGAAGGTCTTGGAGGAGTTCTCTTGAAGGGAGAGATGAAATCGGGCAGCCAACTTAACTTCTATATCTCTAATTCCAAAATGTTTTGGAGCTTTCCTAGTTGGAGTCTCGAGGCAACTTGGCTAGAGAGGGAGTCTAAGGAGATTCCACAATGGGAGGGGACAAGGTTCTGATTCCAGAAGGTTTCACAATGGCTTTTTATAAGGCATGTCGGGATAATGTGAATAAAAATATGATGAAGGTTTTGGAGGAGTTCTTTTGAAGGGAGAGATGAAATCGGGCAGCCAACTTAACTTCTATATCTCTAATTCCAAAGAAAGGAGATGTTTAAGAGTTAAACAACTTTAGGCCTATTTTTCTTGTTAGTAGCATCTACAAGATAGGGATCCAGTTATTAAGAGAGCTAAGTAGTAGGGATCCGGTTATTGAGAGAGTTAACAGTAGATTGGCTAGTTGGAAGAAAATTTTTCTATCATTGGGGGGGAGAATCATCTTCATCCAAAACATCTTCATAAGCTTACCAGTGTTTTACATGTCGATTTTCAAAATACCTGCATCTGTAGCTAAGGAGAAGCTACAACTATATTTCCTTTGGAGAGGCATGGGAGACAAGAAGACAATTCATTTGGTAAAATGGGATTGGCTTTGTCACCCAACTAACTGTGGAGGGCCAGACATCCAAAGACTCCGATGCATGAATAAGATTTTTGCTGGGTAAATGAATTTGACACTTTAACTATGAAAAAAAGACGCTATGAAGGTGTGTTATCATGGAAAAATTTGAGGGAACCAGAGATGATTGGGATCCAAGCAACGTTACTTCGTCATATGGAGTTGAGGTTTGGCATGGCACAATGAGGGTGCAGGACCAGGTGATGGAACAGTAAATTTGTGGCAGGAGGTGGCAATAGGGTGCGCTTTAGGGAGAATGATTGGTGTGGAGTAAGCAGATTGTGTGATCTGCGCCCAAGGATTTATAGGTTGGACCCTAAAAAGGAAGCCTAATTTGCGATCTCTCTGAACGCACGAGGTTGTATAATAACCAGAGAGAAGCAGGTATGGACAGGCAATTAGCAGCGGACGGACGTTCACTACTACTAGGTTAGTTCACAGAAAGAAGCTTTTTTGAGATGGTTAGGAGATCACAGTTTGAGAAGATTTGGATGTAGCAGGTTCCCTCCAAGGTGCAAACTTTTATGTGGGCAGCAAAATTGGTCAAAACTCTCATCGATCAATTGAGCAAACAGGCATGATGATTCCCAATATATGCAGCATGTTCAAAGAAGCGGAGGGAGATAGTCACAAAAATTAAATTCTAAACATAGTTTGTACAAGTCACAATATCTAAACTCAATCCGAAATCTAATTATATTCCAAATTTTATTCTACACAAATAAATTCTGCCTACAGATTCCAGCAACGAACTTCAGTTTCTTCAAGGGAGATAACATTCAACTGAAGTTTAATTTAAGACAGTATTTCGCAGATCATAAAATTAGAACTTAACACCCTAGCTCCTTTCTCTGAATACAACACAAACCCTAATCAAGAGGAAAAATCAGGAACCCTAACACATAACATAAATCAAATATTAGATAAGAGGTTCAAAAATAGAGAGAGATCTGGCTTGCCTCTAAGAGAATGGTGAGAGAGCAGCAGACTCTGAAATGGATTGCGCGCGGGAATTTAGAACAGAAATCTGCCACGATTTCTTCAAAAGCTCGTTGTTCAGCGTTGAGCAGAGAGAAAAGCGTCTTCGAATCTTGAACGCTGATCATGATCAAGGTTCTGTCTAGACAGATAAATGAAGATTAACGTATAAATTAAGAAGGGAAGAGAACTGCACAAGGGTTTTATCAGTGTGCGCGCGTCCTCACACCGATTGCGTGTACCCCAACGCCTCATGGGTATTCTTCTATGAGGCGTGCTTTCCCTACTCTCGGTCAAACTCTATTCTCAGCCTCCACCAATCACTTATCCATTTTTAAATCGATTATGGTGATAAAGCACTCTCTCTCATCAAGAATGGACAAGTGGTTGGTGGAGACTGAGAGTAGAGTTTGACTGAGATTAGGGCTAGTATTTCTCATTCTTCTATTATTAAAATTTAAATTTAAGGGTGGTGTTAGGCATACCCCAACTTTTACTGATATACCCCTATCTTTAAAATTTAAAAAAAAAACCTAATTAAATACCCAGAAAAAAGAAGAAAAAGACCAAAAAGCCTTCTTCTACATCTACCTTCATCCTACCGATCTTTGTTAGACTCGGGCAAAAAAACCTGCAATTCAATCTGGAAACTTCCATCATCTTCATCTTCAACCATAAAATACACTAAAAGAAAACGAAGTTCCTATCTTTCCTATTGATTTCGGGCAAAAAAAGGAGAAAGTAGAAATAGGTTTGCTAATCTACAAACGGGACCGATACAATTCATTTGCATTCCATACCTACCCACCATGGCACTTCATGTGACTGATAAGAGCTTTCCATTCAATGAAATCAACCTTCTAAGCAATCATTTTTGTACATACCCAATCACGAAAGTCTAAGAAACCACATTTTCGTTGAGAAATTATTCAAACAGCCCACAAGAAAACCCAATCTCTTTACACTTGGCATACATATCAATAAGACCTGTTGATACAAAACTATCAGAATTCCTCGTCATGTCTGTAGAAATTTAAAGGCAAAGACAGCTGTGTACATTGATGCTCCAACACTTATTTTTCTTGTATCAATCTATAGGGTTTTTGATATGTGAATCGGTTTAATTTTTTTGGTTGCAGAGAGATGAGGGTTGAGAGAGAGAGAGAGAAGGGGGGGGGGAGTTGCAGATTTTTGGAAGACAATAGGAAAAAGGTTAAAAGAGACAAGGGTTTCTTCGTCTTTCCATCTATATTTTTATTGTTTAATTCGGGGTTTTTAAAGATTGGTGTATATAAGTAAAAGTTGGGGTACGTGTAGCACCACCCAAATTTAAAACTGCACTTTCAAAATTTTCAATAATAAAAAAATCTTTTTTAATGATTGTTTTTATAGAAATTACTACCTATTTTTACTATTATAATGCGAGAGGCAGACGTAACCTGATTTTTCCGAAATTCCCAAACTACTCTTATATAAAACAAAACTTTAATTTAATATTTTACTTTAATTCCCAAAGTACCCCTTGTTCATCTATCTATTTAAAGAATAGAATCACAGTCAATCGCGATTGAACTTGGGGAGAGTTCAATTGCACCCTTGGGTTAACACGTGTCCCTTTTAACTCTTATTAACTGTGGTTAACTCCTTCCCCTTGCTTTCACGTGCATCGCACGTGCCACCCGATAGTACTTTTATAAAGCAAGTATTAAATTTTTATTACTCAAAATATAATAAGCTTAAATTAAAATTTAATAATATTATTCTTTATAATTTTATGATTTAAAATGTAATATAATTTATAAATATATAATTAGTAGTAGTTTCTTTAAGAAATAGGTAATACATAATTAATAATATAATTAAAAAAATTAAATGGACAATGTTTAAGTAGTTTACTTTAATTACATACTTTTACTCAAATAAATATCTATATAGTTCTTAAATAGATAAATGATATCTTTAAATTTATTTTTTAATTAGATTAAATAAAGTTTTATTATAAATTAAAAGTTTGTGATTAAAAAACAGTTAAAAGGAGATACTTCACAGCACCCAACGAGGAGAAAACTATCTTAAATTACGATGTTGGGCTCATTCAATGAAGTACTTTGCTATGGATACCGTGAAACACTAAGACCGTGCATCCATGCATGGGATTTCAGGTGGGGCCTACGTTCACATGATAGGTCCCACCTGAAATCTCGTGCACGGATACAAGGTCTGTCGGCCTTTTGTGGTCTCAAAATGATTTCCCTTCAATGAATGTCAAGATCATTCCAAAAAGCTCCCCACTCTCACAAGGCCACCAATTCAACTGCCTGTAACTCGGGTTAAATTTTTTTAACCTTCTGATAATTTATTTTATCTTATTTTTCTAAAACCAAAGGTAGATGGGTAAACTTTAAGGGTGAGTGAATCTTAACCACAGTTGAAAGGAGTTAAAAGGGGAACACGTGGCAAGGAAAAGTGAGCCGAGATGCACCTCCTTGCACCGACCCAGGAGGTGATTATTTTCCTTCCAAAAATGAAAGCATCACCTCTTGTACAAAATAGAATAAAAATGCAATCACTTCCGTCGTAGTCCAATTACTCAAAACTGTCTTCTAAGCTAAAATACCCTGTAGTTTACTTAAGCAACCCCAAAATTACAGGTTGTAGTACAAAATGGGCGATTTTGAAACGGGTCCACCCTTATACTGGGACCCATAATCCGACCCATAAATATCCAAGCCGCCAAGAATCTCGCCATATCCTTACTATGCTCAATCGAAACTGAGTAAAAGAGAGATGTCTGATTCAATATAAAAAAAGAAAAAGGACGTTTGGTTCTTAAAAAGGAAAGTAATTTCCTAAGTTTACAACCGGATTTGGTTAGTGGTACCTGTCCTATCTGGCGGCATAACTATTTAGTCTCCCGTTAGAACTTAGAAGTCTCCCGAAAACTGCAAAAACGTTCACACTCAAAATTTCTCAAAATTTCCAAATCACTTATGGTCCGCTCTTTTGCAAAGACTTATAAAACTTGACAATTTACACTTTGGCTCCGTTTGTTTCAAGGTAAAATAGGGGGAAATAAATGAATTTCACGAAATATATCAATTGTCCTAAAAACAATTGAGTGGAAAATGATATTTTCCGTGGAATTCATTTGCTTTTCTCTATTTTACATCAAAACAATCGGATGAGCATTTGTCATGGTTGTTTGTTGGAAATTTTAGTCACTTTATCATGGTTTTTAACAAGATTAATTATTACCATCATAAGATTTAAAAGTTCTTGCCATTTTTATGAGATTTAAATTCATTCATTTTGCTGCATTTAAAGTTTTAAAGGAATTGTTATCCAATGGATTGAAAAGCATGATACATCTAGCTCTCAAGAGAAAATGTATATTGACGATTGACAAAAAAATTGCTAAGAGTCGGGCTTTATAAGTCTCCGTAAAAGAATGGACCCTTAGAGGAGAAGCAAACCAGTCAACTGCGATTGAGATCTGGGATTCCGGTTTCAACTATGATTTGGTATTCCAACTAGCCCGCTGATTTGGGATTTTGCTGCTGGCGAGAAAAAAAGAAAAAAGCAATTGTCTCCCTTTTCAAGGGTTTCATCGTTGCATTTCAAAGGGGAGACCATATCCTTTATGGTGATAACCAGATTTGGTAAATCCGGTTATCACCCCCGAGGTCGCCACATGTCCCTTTTGATATCCCTTAACTGTGATTAAGATTCATCCACCTTTAGGGTTCGCCCACCCATTCTTGATTTTTAGAAAAAAAATATTGATTCTTTTTTAATATTAAAAACATATTTTAGAGTTTTTTTAATATTAAACTATTAATTTTTAAAAAGAATTAATATTTTTTTCTAAAAACCAAGGATGAGTGAACTCTAGGGGTGAGTGAATCTTAACCACAATTAAGGGGTGTGAAAAGGGACACATGGCGACCTTAGGGGGTGATAACCGGATTTTCCAAATCAAGTTATCATCGTAGATGATTTGGTTTCTTCAAAGGATGGTTGGATTGAGTCTCCATCAACATCAACAAGCCAAGATACAGATCTTCGATCAGTACTTAAGGACTAAGGAGGATAATCAGAGACTAAGAAGAAATAACTTTATGCTCTTATCAAATCATTCACATGAAGAAGCTCTGTACAATGACATCATCTACTTCCTCCAAAACAATTATTTTTTTTGGAATAAAAACTGGGTTAGGCAGATCCCGACTTGCATTAAAGAAGCACGATAGAATTACATGTGTACAAAGGTACGACCAGACTGGTCCTCATTTACAATTTGGCTTAGTCTCACTGGCAGCTCAATGGTATTGAGTTGAACTTCACTGGGAATCAAATAGAACTTGGATAGATAGTCTGCCGCTCTATTAGCTTCACGAGGAACCCAACAGCGAAGATCCACAAATGATAATCCAATACCTCGAAAATCCACAAATACATGACATAAGAATTGGGTCTTGCTTTTCAGTCTCAATTTAATGTCATTCTCCAATCCTATAAAAGAGGATCGGGAAGTTGTTCTGTGACATTAGTCGACGAACCCAACAGCGTGGTCAAGCTCTTGCGGGCTCTGGTCGCACCCTCAGGGATTAGTCCTGACCCAAAGGGTTGGGGATACCCCGTTCCAAAAAAAAAAAAAAACCTGATGGTTAGTGACATGAACTTGGAAATTTGATAAAATTTTAATCTTAGAGGCCATGAAAGTCACTCCCAAACCATCAAGATCTTATTCAAATGATTGAACAAGAAAATTTAATTTGCATTACATAATAAGTATCACATATTTCAACAAACATCAACTATTCATATTCAAGAAACCTTCAAGAGAAGCAAGAGCTTTCCATTGACAAAAAATTCAATTTTTTTTACGAGCTTGAAATATGGGGTTGCTCTATTTGTTAGCAAACACCCAGAAGAACCCTGAACAGAGATTCATGGTTTTAAATCAATGGTTGGAGTCTCTCCAATTGAAATTCCAATCCTAAAGTAGGTTGGTCTACTAGAAAATTTGAGATTTTATGATTGAGTACATCAGATAGCTACAACCATCCAGACAATCTGTCCACTAGGATTGACCCATCCAAGTGTGTGCCCAGGGTTACACTTACAGACCTTATTTAGCACCCGCATACTACAACTCATTGTAATGGATAAAATTGGGAAATCCACAAGTCTTGGGGCACGGGTCCATACCCTAATTGAAGACAAGCCTATACTCTTGGTCTACATGACAATTTCAGAACTTGTGGTCTACAGGACGATTTCATAAATTGTGGTCTCGTGGTCTACAGGACTGTAAGCACCCAATTTTTACACCCCTATCTTAACCATGGTTACTCCAGCCGAGTCCCCTTAGCCCTAGCAAACCCTAGGCAAAATCTCATTCAAACCCTTGGTCTTAACTCTAGTTAAGCCCTAACCCTAGACTAACCCTAAAACCTAACCCTAGGTAGACCCCTAGTTAACCCTCGGTAAACCCTAACCTAACCCTAGGACCAAACCCCAGTCAAAACTTAGGTAAACCCTGATAAAAAACCTAGGAAAACTGAAGCCCTAGGCCCATAGGGCTTAACCCTCAAGTCCAAAAACCCCTAAGACTCGGTTGGGCCCAAGCAAGGGCCCAAAAATTCAAAAAATGGAGCCAAGTACCGCATGCATAGATTGGGCCATGTCTGTTGGGTAAAACCCAGGTCTGGCACCCCCAATTTGCACAGATAGGGGAATGGCGGTAAACTCATTACCGCCATTTCCTATATTTGCTTCCTGCTGCACACCACGTCCCCAGCGCGGTCAGGCACACCTGCAGCTACCCTTTCCGACTTCAAGCACGCATCTCCGGCCTCCAGAGCTCCTATCGACTCTCGTCCTCATGCCAGGGGTGTCCTCAACCCCTGGCCTATAAAGGGCAGCACACCCCACAACCTTCAAGGAATCGGCAAACCCCCATATTTGAATCCTTACCCAGTTCCAGCCCTCTCCCCAGGCTTTCCAGCATACTCCAATAGCTCCCAGCAGCCCCTGGTTCAACCCTGACCGTGCTCCACCACCTGCAGCACCGTCACAGCACCACCACCGTGCTCCACACCTCTTCTAGCAG
The DNA here is from genome assembly GCA_015143295.1 of Tetracentron sinense. Taxonomy (NCBI): domain Eukaryota; kingdom Viridiplantae; phylum Streptophyta; class Magnoliopsida; order Trochodendrales; family Trochodendraceae; genus Tetracentron; species Tetracentron sinense. The sequence continues at coordinate 1,863,297 of CM026556.1, forward strand.
CCCTCATCTCGGCCAGGAGTGTAGCAGCAGGGTAGGGCTTCCCCTACCCCCAATTTCCATTTGTTTTGCACTCATTGTGAGCCCCTGGTCCATTTCAGGGGACTTTCATAATTTTATTTTTGCAAAAATTTCATAACAGGGTGTTCTCCCATCTTCTTTATAAATGTGGGGAACCTCTTAGGGGTATACAAGCATTCCAATCAATCTTAGAGGCTTCTGGGGTTCCTCTGCATCATGGGGGAACCCCTGATACTCCCCTGGTAACAGCCCCTTAGGGTAATGTTCATTTTCTATAAAAAATTCAGGGTGTCGGTAAACTCAGTACTGACACCCATGGAGTCCTCTGTTGCAGTGCTTGTGGGCCCCACCTGGACCTAACCTGAGCTTCACAGGTCTCCCACATCACTATAACCATGGTTAATTAGCTTGGGTTTAAAAATTGTCAAAGTGTCGGTAATTACATTATCGACACCTTATCATTTTATTTACAGCAGACTTTGGGCCCATACCAGGCCCACATAGTGCATGGCCCAGGGTATTCCCCTCAGTCTGAGCTTTAAAACCATGGGTCATGGGCCCTAAGGTTCCACCCCTAACCTGAGTTATGACCCCTTAAACTATGGTTAAAAATTACCGGAACTGACGGTATAACATTCACCACCATTCTGGTTCTGTGAAGAACCTGAATTGGCGGTAATTCATTTACCGCCAATTCCAGTTTTACAAGGTTTTGGGCCTTTACAATGAGCCCAGCCCTTATGGGAGACCCTCACCAAACTCGACCTGGCCCCTGGGTCCATACCAAACCCTGCCTTGGCTTAACCACGGGTTAATCTAACCCCGATTAAACACTAACCATGGTTAGTTAGCCTAATCACATGAAATTTTTTTTAAAAAGTCTAAAATACTTTGAAACTTTAGAAAATATCACTTTTGGATTATGCATGCTTGCCTAACCATGGTTAGATGAGCTTAATCATAGTTAATACTTGGTTTAGTTATGGTTAAGCTCATTTAAGCTATAGAAAAATTATAAAAAATCGGAAAAAATAAGAAATGACATTCTAACCCTAAATTCAACTTTGTAGAGTGGCCAACCTTGGTTAATCAGACTAACCATGGTTAAACTCATGCTTTAACCATGGTTAACCTCATTTAACTTGAGAAAATTTAGGGAAAATCCCTAAAAATATTCAAATCATATTTAACAACCATAAACATACCTTGGACCTTACCCAACCCCGGTTAGCAATCTTAACCATGGTTAAACCCGCTTAACTCCAGTTAAACCTCTTGGCCTACCGGGCCTAACTCAAGCTTACTAGGCTCACCCTTAGCCTACTAGGCCCAATCCAAAACCTACCGAGCTTACCTTTGACCTCCGGGTCCAACTTTTGGCCTATCGGGCCAGATCTCTTAGTCTATCGGACTAAACTCAAGCCTACCAGGCTTATCTCTTGGCTTACCGGGCCTAAACCCTAGTCTACCAGACCACCCTTTGACTTACCGGACCCAACACATGCACTTGATCAACCCCGGTCAACTCAACCTTAACCTCCCAGTCAAATCCTAAGCCACCATTGGTACACACACAACACTCTCCTAGCCTTGGCACAGGCTCATGTGCTAGAACTATGTCGGTCTGATCTTACCTCAATATGAGTACGTAGGCAACCCAACCCGGGTTCCACCCTAGTTTAGCTTTTCCCTTCTTGGATTAGTATAATCTAAAACCTAAGGCATTTGACTAACAATTGATATTAATTTGGCTTAAACCTAGTAAGTAGAGAACCGCTGTAAAACGGAAGTGCCGGGGTACCTAACATCTTCCCTGGGCTTAACTGAATCTCTTACATAGATCTCTAAGCAAACTTAAAACCTTATCCATTACCTGCGACTTATCCCTACTGAATTAATAAATGGCGACTCATAACATAATCCATATAAGTACCGAAACTCGTGCTCACAAGGACGATTTTCGAAATCGTGATAAATTGGATAAGACCGACTTGGAGGACGAAAACATCATGAGGTGATCAACTTACTCTGATGTTAGGTGAAAAACACTGGCTTAGCATTTAATGCTGGTCACCTCAAACTGCTTTCAGCTGAACCGACTTGAAAAGAAGTAGGCTTACACGTGTGACACATTTGGGAGAAGCTCTGTCGGACATATTTTGTAATGATCGTAGAGCAAAATGCATGGCTATCCATGGGCATGAACGGACATGCTCACCTGGGTTTATAAATACACCTCAACCCGCAGTAAGAGGGAGACTGAGAAAATCGACAAAAGACCACTTATTTTCCTGAAAACAGGAGCAAAGACCCTGCCTCTTACACTCTCAATCAATCTCTGTTCTAAAGTTCACTTTCTGCATTCCATCTCTTTCCTATACTGATTTCATCATCGGAGTGTCTTGACAGGGCGAACCCCCTCTTCTTCAACAAACGAAGATCTTTGTCACCACCTTCTTCCTTTTACCAGTCAACCAAAATTCAAGAAACAAGTAAAACGTGGAACTACCGGAGAAATCACATTTCAAAATTGACGTTGTTTGTGTGAAACTCTTAAACGACACCCAGATTTGCATTCTCCTTTCTGCTTAATCATCATGGCAGATTGAGTTCAAGTTCCCCTTGCTGAAGATGTGACCAGACAAGAAATTGGTCTGGCCACGCAATCTACCCCCACTTCTGTACCAACCCCTGGACGAACTTCCAGGCAAACTCTCTCCAAAAGAGATGCATTACAAAATGCATCTAGGCAGTCTCCTCCTGAAGAAGACGTATCTTAGTCCGATCATATCATCACGCTATTACAGCAACAGCAGGAGGACATGATTCTGTAGCAGTCCACACTGAATCGACTAGCGAGCGTTCAACAGACGTTCCAAGATAGGTTGGAGGCCTATGAGCACGATATATATGAATCTGAGCCAGAGCTTCCACTGGCTCCGAGGACCCGTGCTGACAATCCTCATCACCCGGAGTTACAGCCATCTAATCAAGGCGGTCCACAAAGAGACCTTTCGAGCCCCGTGGGGAGACACTCGACGGCAGCTCATCTTCTCATCCCCTCCAAGAGACTCGAGGGCACGAGCAACGTCCCCACCATTACAGCCATCTAATCAAGGCGGTCCACAAAGAGACCTTTCACCTGTGAGGAACTTGAGGCTAGAGCCCCGTGGGGAGACACTCGACGGCAGCTCATCTTCTCATCCCCTCCAAGAGACTCGAGGGCACGAGCAACGTCCCCACCATTTCAAGGCAATCACGAAAGGAGATTCGTGCTTCACTCTCCTCCTAATGAAGTGCACAGACCCCGTTCTCCCCTTTTTCAGTACAGTTGTGATGAGCTAAGGATAGGGGCAGCGTCTCCACCATTTCAAGACATTCATGACAGGAGATTCATGCTTCGCTCTCCTCCTCGTGAAGTGCATAGACCCCATTCTCCCCTTTATTAGTACGCTTATGATGCGCCATGAGATTAGTCATTTTATAGAAGTCAAGGGGCGTGGACAACCCCAGGTGACGTGGAGGCTATGATCAGTGCTCTCTTCAGGCGGGCAAATGGAAATCAGATGGACCAGTTTGCTCAGCAAGTGAAGTGGGATGTAGAGAGTTCTCCCCTCTCCGCACGAATTAACCAGACCCTCACCCCATGGAAGTTTGTGATGCCAAACTTTGCCATGTTCGATAGAAGAACTGATCTCATCGATCATTTGTTCCAGTTCAATCATGTCATGACTCTTTGTAATCCAGATGGCGCCCTTCTGTACAAAGCTTTTCTAGCCAATCTGCATGGATCGATGTTGAGATGGTTCCACAATCTGCCCTCTAGGTCAATAAGAGACATGGCAGAACATAGGTCAGTCTTTATTGGTTGTTACATATCTAACATGAAGAAGAATGCAGACATAGACTCACTCTTCATCTTAAAGATGAAGATCACAGAATCGCTCAGAGATTTCGTCCAGTGGTTCAGTGTAGAGGCCCAGAACATTGATGACGTCATGGACGGGAGCAACATCGCTGTTTTCAAGAATGCACTGCCCATTGGTTCTAAGCTTTATGAATCCATCTCTCTCGATTGTCCCCAACGTCTGGATGAATTACTGGTTCGAGCAGCCAAATTCGGGCGGCTTGAGGATGACCTTAAATCTCGAATCAGGCCAAAGGGCACAGCAGTTGAGGCCGTGGTAAGGGTAGACGGAGCATCCACCTCAAGGAAACATCCAAGATATACATCCTTGGACGACGAGAGGTCTCTGTGATACGAGCCACGTGAGAGATAGTATATGTGAGTCAAAAGAATCAGCTGGATAGGTGCCTGTATGAAGTATATCAAAACCATTAACGGGTCAGCCGGATCGGCGCCTGTATGAAGTGTATCATAACCAACAACAAAACCAGTCGGATCGGTTCACCATTCAGTCCAATCGAACTCAGCAACAACAAGGTCAACCAAGGCAGAATCTAGTCCCTTGAGAGTGGGGCAATCAGACAACGAAGAGGCATCCTTATCAAAACCGGACTGACCAAGTCAACTTCACAATCAGTCTGGAAACGATTATGCAAACAATGGTGAATGAATCTTACTTTGAATGGCCCGCTCGAGCTATCATTGATGTCACCACGGGCCCTTGGGCTCAAGATTATTGTCATTATCACAGATGTCATATTCATGTGACTAATCGATGCAGGATCTTGAGGGATTACTTCAAAAGGCTGGTACGGGAAGGTTTCTTGGGAGAATATGTGATCTCTGATGCTGCTGCAGATCAAGCACGAGCACCAAAGAACCTTCCCCATATTGAAGGGCCAGTAAATTCGGAAGCCAGTAGAGGAGGAGGAGCACCCACTGGCACGATCAACGTCATTCTTCGTGCTCATTCTCCGGTCGTCGATTTAGAGCAAGACTTCCGTGAAAAGACCATAAAGATATCCAATATGGCTGAGAATTGTCAAGTACAACCAGCGACAAGGGGCATCGAGCAGGCTTTAACCTTCTGCGAGACAACAACATGAATACCGTGGTTCGCCCTCATTACGATGCCCTCATTCTTATCATCAGGATAGGCAACTTCGACATCAAGAGAGTTTTGGTCGATTCAGGGAGTTCAGTGGACATTCTTTATCTCCCAGCTTTTACTCAGATGAGACTGGACGTAACTACGCTAGTCTCAGCACAGACTCCGATAGTTGGGTTCGATGGAAGTTCGATGCAACCTCTTGGGGAAGTCGTCCTACCCGTCGAAGCCGGACCAATCGTCTTGCCAACACGATTCTTCGTCCTCGACGCTCAGCCCCCTACAATGTCATTCTTGGGCGATAGTGGATGCTCAAGATGAGAGTCGCCCCCTCATCTCATTATCAAGTGCTGAAGTTCCCCACTCAAGAATGGTCATGGGAGATTAGGGAAGATCAGCTGGCATCCCAAAAATGTCACTTCACTTCGCCCGATCTTGTCAAATAGCAATTACAGTGTGAAGTAGCAGAAGGGGAGAATGAGGCTGAAGTAGTTGAAAGGTCATTCATTGAACCCACCAAGGTCGTTAACTTGGGACGGATGAGACGCCATGGCTAATCCAAGTCGGGACGAGCTTAACGACAGAAAAAGAGATGGAGCTGCTGTGCTTCTTGAAGAAAAACCTTGACGTCTCTGCTTGGGTGCACAGAGACATGACAGGGGTCAGCTTGGAGGTTATATGTCATCATTTAAATGTTGATCCAACTGTCCCCCTGGTGAACCAAAAGTCTCGAAATCTTGCTCCTGCCTATCATGATACTGTAAATCAAGAAATTGACAAGCTCGTCCACAACGGGTTCATCCAAGAAGTTCAATATCCCGAGTGGATAGCAAATTTAGTAGCAATCCCAAAGAAGAGTGAGAAAGACATAGCCTGTATTGATTTTACCAATTTAAATAAAGCATGCCCAAAAGACTCTTTTTCTTTGCCTAGGATTGATAGATTTATTAATGTTATTGCTGGCCACAAAATGCTATCTTTCATGGACGGATATTCCGGATACAACTAAGTTCTTCTAGTCGACGAAGATCAAGAGAAGATTGCCTTCATCACAGAGTGTGGACTTTTTTGCTATTGAGTTATGTCTTTCAGCCTCAAGAATGCTGGTGCCACTTATCAACGCCTGATGACAATGATGTTTGAATCATTGCTTGGTAAGACAGTCGAAGTATATATTTATGACGTTGTGATGAAAAGTCAAGAGCAAAATCATTCTATTGAGCTTGGGCAGCCAGCTCATAAGAGTTGTTTCATTAACACAATTGAGAGCTGGGTGACGGGTTTATTGGCTTATTTAAAGGACGAAATCCTCCCTATAGACCCCAAAGAATCGCGACGGATAAAGTACAAGGCGTCACGATATATCATTTTACAAGGAGAACTCTATAAAAAATTGTTTGAAGGGCCTCTTCTGAAGTGTGTTCTAGGGTAAGGCTACTTCTAGGAGTACATGCAATCAGATGCTCAGAAGTATGTGATGAAGTGTAGCCAATGTCAGCATCATGCAAAGATGGTCCACTCTCCAGAGCTCAATACCGTCTCACAGCTGTGGCCATTTGCACGATGGGGACTCGACATCGTAGGACCACTGCCCAAAGTTCCTGTGAACATGATTTTTCTCTTGGTAGCAACATATTATTTTTCTCGATGGATTGAAGTTGTTCCCCTCGCAAGGATCCAAGAGCAAGAAGTGAAGAAGTTTATCTGGGAGCATATCATATGCAGGTTTGGTATTTCCCAATCCATCATCTATGACAACGGGAAGCAATTCACAGGCAAAATCATAGCAGAATTTTGTAAAGAACTCAAAATCAAGCACATCTTCTCGTCCACTTATTATCCTCAAGCGAATGGACTTGCCGAAGTAGCTAACAAGAGTATATTGAACGCAATGAAGAAAATGTTGGACGAATCCAAGGAAAAATGAATGAGTGAGCAACACAATGTACTATGGGGTTACAGAACTACACCATGGAGCCCCACGAAATGGAACTCCATTTTCTCTAGCATACAAAATATAAGCCATAATCCCCATGGAGATCAGCCTGCCAACAATTTGTACTCGGTGAAAAGCCAACGCTGACGAAGGTAAAAAAGACAAGAATCCCGAGTTGATGACTATTCACCTAGATCTTCTAGAAGAATGACGAGAAGAAGTAAGCATACAAATGGAGCGATACTAGCAGCAGCTCAAAAAGGCCTACAATAAAAGAGTACGAAAGAGGACCCTACAGGTTGGAGACTTTGTCTTACGAAAAGTCTTCAAGAGCACTTGTGAAATAAACAATGGGAAGCTCGGTCCTAATTAGGAAGGGTCATACATCGTAGATTAGCACGGAAGCCCAGGAGTATGTTACCTCAAAGATCTAAAAGGTAATACCATACAGAAGCCTTGGAATATAATGAATGTAAGGCAATTTTTTCAATAAATGCAAGTAGAGGCATGTAAATAATTTGTTTTCTTTATATGTTAAAGAAATATCGTCCTCATTCAAATGAATTGTCAAATGAATTGTCATCTGAGCAAGGTACCCACCACCAGGCACGTATGGCTCAACCAAATGAATTGTCATCTGAGCAACTGCACCCACCACGAGGCATGTATAGCTTACACTAATAAAATGTCATCTGAGCAAGTGTCCCCGTAATGAGTCACCTAAGGCTCAATCTAATGAAATATTATCTGTATATTTGCATTTATAATGTCTTCGTGCTCTAAATACTTAGAAGAAAACTCTCAATTAAATTATTATTGAACCTTAGATTTATTAGCAGAATTATTGACTCATTCTTTAATGTTCTGTGCTCTGACATATCCTCCGTGCTCTGAATACTTGGAAGAAAAAACAAGGAAGAAAAAGCAAGCAAATTCTATATATAATGTTTGAAGTATGGACGAGACTTTTACATAGAGAAAAGAAAAGAAAAAAAAAAGAAATGACCCATGAAAGCTGGGTAGGATCATTACATGAAAAGAAATTCAAAGTTGAGTGGGTTCGGCAACAATTTCGGCAATGGCAAGCTCGAAGACAGTAGGCTCAGTAATAATTGGATCAGCCGCAACAGCAGGCTCAGAAGCGGTAGGCTTGGTAAGATGGGCTGAAATATCGGATTGCTCTGGGGCAGTTTCTTGAACCCCGTCGTGAGGAGCTTCGCTCTCGACCTCTCCATCCTCTTCCAGATGGATGATGTCTCGAGCAAGACGGTCGGACTGGGTAGCCTCATCCCGTGATGGAGAGGAGGTATTGATCAAGCGCTCCGACTCTCGGAGAGTCTTCAAGAGTTCCCTCTCCATCTCCTCCCAATCTTCCAACACCATCTTCTCCATCTCCTTCTGGTAGAAGTCTTGTACTTTCAGCTTTTGTGCTTCTTTTACAAGCTCCACGTCCTCAAGCTACTTGTTCAGGGCTTCAGTCAGGCTCTCCAACTCCGTAATACGGACGTTGGCCGCGTCAGCCATCTCCAAAGCTTTCTTCCGTCCTCAACAGCCTTACGGGCAGCTTCACGGCACTCATCCGATTGTGCCTTAGAACTTTTAGCAGCAGCTTTGGCCTAATTGGCTTGGCCTCGAGCTTCTTGCAGTTCCTTGGCCATGAAGATCTTCTCTGAAAAAGCCTTCGCCTCCACCGCTGCTATCCGTGCCTTCCATTTCTCCACCGAGTTGCTCATACGATCGCAACGGTCGGAGAGCTTTGCATATGTGTTATGAAGCTGACAAAAAGAAAAATAAGATATAAAACTCTACGATAAGGACGGAAGAGTGGAAAGATGCGGTAAAGATTGAACTTACCGTTGCGAGAGCCCTAAAAGTAACCAAATCAAGACCATGCTTGGTCGCAGTCATATCGGCAGTGATCCTGAAACCCTGGGTTTAGGCAACGGCCATCGCACTGACATCTATGGCCGAGTCCTTCGTGGTCAACGGCTACGATCGGACCTTCAAAGTAGGGGTCCATGTAGGCCCGGACGCATCAACCAAGGTGCTCCCTTGTGCCTCTTAGGCGGGGGCAGGAACAGAAGCAGAAGTAACTGTGGGCACAGTTGGTTGATAAACCAAAGGCCGCGCCACAGTCAGCTCTCGGTCAATTAGCCGAGTCAAAAGAAGAGTCGAGACCTGTTTGCCTTTTTCTAGGCGGGCATTTTTGTGATCTTCCTCCCTTCTCTTCTTATGTGTTTGAAGCTTCACCAGCGACTCTAACCAGCGGAGGAGGGCTATCGTCTGCCATCTCTTCCTTGAATGCTAAGAGAGCCGCAGCAAATGAAGAAGGGCTTGCTTGGGAAGACGAGACTACGCGCTCGGCCTCTACGTTGATAACTCGCTCAAGCTCTTCTTCGAGGTCGGCCTCAATTACTCTCCGTGGTCTCCACGTAATATAATTTACTCCCCTCTCAACACCGATGGACTTCCTCTTTGTATAAGTCCTTGAAGTGCATTTTTGAGGGGCCAGCACAAAGAAAATAGATTAATTTATTATAAAGGGTGGAGGATAGAGGATGGAAAAATACTTTGAAATAGTCGAGACTGACCTTTTTGGAAGGTGTTGGGGATGGGACGAGCCCTCTCAGACCTCTGTTCACCTGATATCAGGAAGGACTTAGCCCTCTATTTTCGGTCTATGTCAATCAGACCCAATATGAAGTTGGAGATTCTGGCATGGGAACTCCAGGTGAAGTAAGGTCTTTCTTCGTCACACCCGAGCACTTAACAACGTGTCCGAAGTTAAAGAGATGATGAGTACCTATTTGGTGCCCGTCCCTAATGAACTTAGACACCATAAACATGTACCTATAGAATTGGGGATGCATTTACCCGAGGCGAGTTGCAGGATGGAAAGGATGTCCTCTACGATGAGCGCAAGTGGGAACCGGAGGCTGGAGTCCTGCCTCTAGTTCAGCAAGGTGGACCATGGTGGCTCGAGAACGTCGGTCTACAAACCAATCGTCTCTCATGTAGTGGATTTGGACATGAGGAGGAATTTAGAATTGAATTTTGTAGTGAACAAAGGTATGGTTTTGGTAATTCCCAGTTTTGGGAGAGGTTGCAATGTAGGCTCCCTGAGGAGCACTACCAGAGCTACTAGCACTTTCGTTTTTGCTCATACTGCCAAGGTTTAGAGGACACAAGCAGAGAGCCAAGAAAGCAAGGAAGACAGAAGAGAGATTGAAATTTAAAAAAAAAAACACAGTAAAAGGAACAAGTGCTTACTAAGATTCTTTGCTGGAATCGGAGAGATGAGAAGGCGAGGATGCAATAAAGCTCAGTCGGCACGAAGGTCTTGAAAATGGTAGAGTAACAGTGAGGATGAGGATGAAGAAGAAAGTTTGAATTCGATTTCCCACCATTTATAGAAGGTACAAACTGCTAGGACGAAGATACCCTTCATCTCCGTCATATACGTATGCGCATGCAAGGGTACGATGGTCCTTAAAGGCATTCAAAACCATGTGCCAGACTGGGGATTTCTGCATGACGAGAGTACCCCCCAGATCTGCTGTACACATGAGATTTATCAGGGAAAAGATGGTCAATTGTGCAAGAGAATAAACCGTTGTGTGAATTTGCACACCTCGAGTTCCATACAACTAATGATAACAACCTGACAACATTAAATGCAACATGATGGAGCTTCACGCGTGCAAAAAGTCTGCGACAGTTGTCGCGTCACTTTACCTTCAGCTCACCATTTCGTCTTCCTTATGGTGACATGTATTGTCCACCCTCAATTTTTGTTTGATTTGCGATGCTTTGAATTACGATCATAACATCGCAAAGGGGCAATTAGTAATGGAGAAAATTGAGAAATGCACAAGTATTAGGGCACGGGTCCATACCCTAATTGAAGATAAGCCCGCACTCGTGGTCTACAGGACAATTCCAGAACTCGTGGTCTATAGGATGATTTCATAAATCGTGGTCTCGTGGTCTACAGGACAATTTTCGAAATCGTGGTAACAAGGACGAGACCAACTTGGAGGACGGAAACATCAGGAGTTGATCAACTTACTTTGATGTTAGGTGAAAAGCACTAACTTAGCATTTAATGTTGGTCACCTCGAACTGCTTTCGACTAAACCGACCTGAGAAAAAGTAGGCTTACATGTGTGACATGTTTGGGAGAGAAGATCTGTCAGACATATTTTGTAATGATCGCAGAGCAAAATGCATGACCATCCATGAGCATGAACGGGCATGCTCATGACCCACAGTAAGAGGGAGACTAAGAAAATCGACCAAAAGACCACTCATTTTCCCGAAAACAAAAGCAAAGACCCTGGCTCTTACACTCTCAATCTCTGTTTTAAAGTTTACTTTTTGCATTCCATCTCCTTCCTATATTGATTTCATCATCGGAGTGTCTTAAGAGGGTGAACCTCCTCTTCTTCAACAAATGATGATCTCTATCACCACCTTCTTCCTTCTACCAGTCAACCAGAATTGAAGAAGCAAGTAACACGTGGAGCTACAAGAAAAATCCAATTAGACTCCTTTTTGTTTCTTTCCGGTATCACCCCAAGGGAACTAGGATAGTATGTTAAGATTTAATTTTTCTCTAACTTTGCTGCTGATTTAAGATACTCATTTCCAGACTATGAAGAGATCAACAAACCACATCATCACTGTCCAAACCAAGCATCTTAACTGCATAACAATTCATTGAAATTTATGCACAACATAGGAAATAGCTAGTATAACTCCTACCATCAAAATCATGCAAAGTCTAGCATAGTAATTGAGAAAATTGAAGGACAAATCAGTTGAATTGATTTGTCCATCTGGTCTCTGGCCCGCATGTCAACACGTGTCCCTCTTGACACCCCTTAATTATGGTTAAGGTTCATTAATCCTTAGGGTTCAACCATGTAATCTTGGTTTTTAAATAAAAAAACATTAATTAAGAATCTTTTTTCTAACCAAGGTTAAAAAGGTAATTAAAAGGGCTATGTGAGTAGGCTAGACCAAATCCGGTATCCTGCTACATCTTGCCTCCATCGTACATGTCAACATGTGTCCCTCTTGACGCACTTTAACTATAATTAAGGTTCACTATTCCTTATGGTTTAACACTAAGAATTAATTTTTTTTAACATGATTAAGAGGACAGTTAAAGGGCCATGCTGAGTTAAAAACATAGCCTAGTCAATGAATGCAATCACCTCTTGTACAAAAACATGTTCAAGTACAATTCATTTACACCCCCACCCCTTGCGTGAGTGGTAGGGGCGTGGCCTTCCATGTTGGAGGGATCTAATCCCACCCGGGTAAGAGTAAGCAAGAGCTCCACTGCCCAAGCTAACCCCTACCGACAGGCTTGACTATTCTAAGAATATCTATCACCAAAAAAGAAAAAAAGAAAAAGTACAATTCATTTAGGCTCCGTTCTTTTGGTGGAACTTTTAAAAGTCTAAAACATTAATGTTTGGGAACAAGAGGCAAGAGTATGGGAAGAGAGGGGAGAAGGTTTCTAACCCTTTTACTCAATGGTATCTCGGATTTATCGAGTTCAATTTAATTAGAAGTTCTACATCTATGGATCTTTAAAAAGCCAAAAATTTTGGTGGAACTTCAAAGTTCTATATTTGTAGAACTTTTGCACTCTATGGAATAATATAGTTCTAGACATTAAGTAAAATTAGGCATGAAACAATGAAAGTTCTAGACTTTGAAAGTTCTACCAAAAGAACGGAGCCTTAGAGATAAGAATGGGGGAGCCAGCCCATCAGCCGTTCAAGAAGACTTTATATAGAGACAAGACATATTTGTGTGATTGACAAAATGCACGTGAAAAGATCGGAATTATCCAAACCAGTTGTAATGAGTTGTATAAGAATTCATCTCTACTAATATAATGACGATTCCTCGGTTCAAAACGTTGATCAAACTTTTCACTAATTCCAAAATTGCCCCTTTCTACTTAATGTATTATCAACCTTACTACTTAATGTATTATCAAACGTTGATATTTAGATTGGTGTTTTTTCTAAATTCCAATACTATCCCTTCTATTAATAATGATGAAAACGTTGCTTGGTTTTTTAAACTAAATTCCAATACTACCCTGCTATTGTTTGGTTTTTTGAAACTAAATTCCAATACTACCCTTATATTGTCTTATCTTCTTATCTTATATCTTACTGAGAATGCCCCTTTACAAAACTAGCCTGATTTTTTCCAAATTCACATTGGAGTTTGGTTACAGCATTGAGTTCGCATCCTTTGAGGTTGTCATGTGTCTCTTTTGATACCCCTTAACTATGGTTAAGATTCACTCATTGCTAGGGTTCACCCATTTATCCTTGGTTTTTTTTTAAAATATATTAATTTTCTTAAATCCTAGGGTGAAACTTAGGGATGGGTGAATCTTAACCACAATTAAGGAGTGTTAAAAGAGACACATGGCAACCTCAGTGACGTAACTAGACTCCTCGCTCTCTTGGCAAAATGCTTCGAAAGAAGAACGTCTCGCCAAGCTCTCCCTCGCCCCCTTTCTTTGCTATATCCAAAATACCCCTAAAGCTTTTTGGTTCTCAAAATGTCCCTATGTCATATTTCTATACCTCACAATTTTTTTTTATTTGATATGTAACTTAATTTTCTGTATCTAAATTTTTCCCCAAAATGTCCTCGCTATGGTCCCTCTTTCCAGTCTCTCTCCCCTTCCCCTCTCTCACGTGCATCACACGTGCCGCCCAATAGTTCAAAATAATGTGAATTACATTTTCATTGAAAATAATGTGAATTACATTTTCATTGAAAATAATGTGAATTACATTTTCAGACAAAAAAAATCACCTTTTATACCAAAATAAATAAAATAAAAATAATAATAATAATCTCTACTATATTGAGAAACCCCCCCTAGTAATGGAAATCCCCAAATTACCCCTGTGGCCTGATTTTTGCTCAATCCCCAAACTACCCTTATATTAGAGCTAGGAAGCATGGGTACGGTGATATACTTAGATACGGCGATACGGCAGAAATTATGAAAAAGAGCTAAGTTTTACCTTAAGTGTCGTATCTGATACGAATACGTTTTCATTTTCAACGTATCCGTGCTTCCTAGTATTAGAGATATTGTGCCCCCTTAATAAATGTAGCCTCATTTTTTTTGCAAATTCCCTAACTATCCTTATATAAGACTAGCGGGTGGCACGTGCGATGCACGTGAGAGCGAGGGGAAGGAGTTAACGACACCTGATTGAACTCGCTAGTGGCACGTGCAATACACGTGAGAGCGAGAGGAAGGAGTTAACCACAATTAATAGGAATTAAAAGGGACACGTGTTCACCCATAGGTGTGATTGAACTCTCCCCGAGGTCAATCGCAATTGGCTGTGATTCTAAATAGATAGATAGCAAGGGGTAATTTAGGAATTAAAGTAAAACATTAAATCAAAGGTAAGGGTAGTTTGGGAATTAAAGTAAAACATTAAATCAACGTTTTGTTTTTATATCAGGGTAATTTGGGAATTTCGGAAAAATCATCTACACATGCCTCCGCATTATAATAGTAAAGAAAGATAAGAACTTTATTTCCCAAACTACCCATTTCTCATCTACAATCTATTTAAAGTCCCTTGCCCAAACTACCCTTATATCACCCACAAGTTAACATGTGTCCCGTTTGACACTCTTTAACTGTGGTTAAAATACACTCACCTCTAGGGTTCACCCCAGTCTCTCTCCCCCACCCATCTTTCTCTCGTGCATCGCATGTGCAACCCACTAGTAATAATAATAGGAAAGTGATGAAAAACTCTCAATAGTACGTACTATCGAGAGCTATCAAGAGCTGAATTGTTTAATATCCAATGGTTTCATGTGGGGTTGCACAAATCGCCATCAGCTCGTTGGTGCGGCTCGGCTCGGCTCGACTTGGCCCGGTTCGGCCCGATTTTAGGCTCAAACGGGCCAAACCAAACCTAAAAAAATGCTTGAAAACTCAATCAAGCCGAGCTCGGGCCAACCCCTGTGCGGCTCGACCTGGCTTGAAGCCCGACTCATTGAGGTTCAGTTCGAAATCAACTCGGCCCGGATATTATTTAAAATATATATATATATATATATTATTTATATATATATATATATATTATTTATATAAATAATATAAAATATTATTATTAAAAAAGAAATTCAAGCCAAGCCCGGTTCAAGCTTGAATCAATTCGGGTCGAGCCGAGCTTTGAGCCACAATTTTGAATTTGGGCCGAACTTCGGGCCGCACTTTCAAAATCCATTTCAGTCGAGCCGTGTTTCAAGCCTTGATCAAATCCATTCAAGCCAAGTCGGGCTTGGCCAAGCCCGGCCCGAATACAACCCTAGTTTCATGTCTTCACATGCTTTAAATGAGGGCCCACCAAATGCTTGAAACCATTGGATCTTAAATCCAACAGTCCAACTCTCGATAGTAGGTAGTACCTACTATCGAGAGTTTTAAATCACTTCCCATAATAATAATAATAAATGCAGTCACTTCCGTCATACAATAGTCAATTATTACGGTTGTAGCTTACGCAAGCAACCCTATAATGGCCTTGGATTGTCTCTGGAAGCCAGAAAGGGCTTATCTCGGGGTTCATAGAATAGGGGACAAGTGGTGGAGAAGTCAAAATCATGGGGCCCATGATTTTGACTTTTCCACCCATAGCAAGACATGTGGCAATAAGTGTGTGAGAATAAGGGGGGGAGATATCAAATGGGGAGAAGTCAAAATAATGGAGAGAAAATGAAATGACTTCTCCCCATTTATATGCCAACTGTAGCAAAATGTATGGAACCCCGAGAGCCCTTTCTGGTTTGCCAGACACAATCCGAGGCCCCCTATAATGAGTGGTGGTAGTACAAATGGAGGGTTTTAAAACGGCCTCGGATTGTCTTTGGCGAAGCCAGAAATGGCTTGTCTCGGGGTTCCATAGAATAGGGGACAAGTGGTGGAGAAGTCAAAATCATGGGGCCCACATGATTTTGACTTCCCTACACATAATAAGACATGTGGCGATAAGTGTGTAAGAATAAGGAGGAGAGATATCAAGTGGTGAGAATTCAAAATTATGAGGACTCCTGGAAGTCCAAGAAGCAAACTTGCATAACTCATTCCACCATGGAATCGGAGTTCATTGCACTTTCATCAGCTGGAGAAAAGCTGAATGACTCAAGAGTATTCTGGTTGATGTGCCAATATGGGAGACACCAATGCCAGCAGTCACAATTTACTGTGATAACCAGGCAGCTATGCTCAAAGCATATAGTGAGAACTACAATGACAAGTCCAGAAGGATCCGCCTAAAGCACAACCATGTTAGGGGTCTGATTGCTGATGGGAAAATCGCATTCCAGTATGTGAAGACCCCTTGTCTAAGGGCCTTGGCACGGACCTTGTGATGAGGACATCAAGAGGAATGGGATTGAAGTTAGTTGAGCAGTTGAACTAGGTGGAAACCCAACCTGATGAGTCTCTCAGGTTCAATGGGAATAACGAACCTTGTAAGAAACTGCAAATGCACTATAAATGAAATGTCATTTCAAGTTGTGTCCCTTCTTAATGACGATGTCAATAGTGTAGTCTATCGACAGTAGATCTATAGATAATTCTGTGATAAAGTTGAAAATTTCAATGGATTCTCTTAATGAGTAACTATCAGCCTGTAATAGGCTGAAGTGTTGTAGAAGTACTCTTGATGGACTCACTTTTCTGAGTGTCGAAGGCTCGTCACCTGCTATGAGATTCTGGCTAAATCTCTAGAGCTCTCAGTAAGACCGAGGTTAAGGCATGGACGTTAAAGTGCTAAGCTGTATGAGTATACATATCTTCTGAAAGAATGTGTGTGCGATGAATCCGATTGGTCAATACAAGTTCTGCAGTTCAAGACATAGTCCACTGGGTTCTCTGGCCTTTCTTGATTTGTTTGCACTAAGTGTAGGTTCAAGTCAAAAGACACCTACATCTATGCACATGATATTCTTGGATGCCCGAATTTGTTTTACTTAATTCTTCATTACTTTACTAATTTTAAATCAAGTGGATGATTGTTGATTTTTGATTTTAAATTAATAAAAACCGGATCATTAGGATCAAGGGTTTTGATTTTAATCGTGGACTAAAACCCCCCATTAATTTAAACTTTGTTTAGGTTGGGTGTTTAATCTCTTGAAAGAGAGAAAACACATTTTTAGTGCATTTCCCTTAGTTCTTTAGTCCCATATCGGAAAAGTAAAGGAAATCTGGAGAGTTTGATTACCTCATTGATTGATTAGTTGTCAACAACCAAGCATGGGGTGTAGACTTTAACCCACCAATTTCTTTAGATGATAACTAGGGTGCTCAAGCTGCGCTCACAGCGAGCGTGAGCGCACACGCACGGGCACGGGGTCGGGTGCGGGTGTGGGTGCGGGTGCGGTGCGGGCATAGGGCTTTGGACGCTATGAAGCGCACTTTGCACTTCACACGTGCGCATCATCGCGAGTCCCTTGGGTCGCTATTTCTTTTGAGTAAATCAGAACCGGTGATCTAATCTCAATCGTAGATCTAGGTTGACCTTGATTGGATGATCAGAGTGGTTGATTAGAACCGTCTGATCAAGTCTCAGACTCGGACTGATCTGGGCTGTTGGATGAGCTGCTCTGACCAAGGCCTAACCCAACGTGCCATGTGGCGTGCCTGGTGCAAGAGGGCCTAGCCAGGTGGTTGAGCTCATGCGCATGCAAGGGGACCCTGGTCCTCTATAAATAAAGGGGCTTGGGGAGGGTCTGAGGGTTGTTGGAACTCAGACCAGAGCCTGATCCGTGACCCTAGACCATGGAGCCTAGAGACCAGTGAGCCTAATCCGTGGACCCAGTCTAGTGAGCCACCAGACCAGAGGTGCACCCTGATACAGTCTACTCCGAGTAGCCATGGCCCATCAAGATGACTCTGTACTAGGGACCTCTTATGAGGACCTAACCTGGAGACCTCCATTAATGGTGGTCCTTGAGCTCGATGAAGAAGATGGTGATCCTGACCCATTATCTAGATGCCCAGAACCCAGAACCAGACCCAGTAGGCTATCCGGATCCATCCAAATCCATGGATACTAGGAAATGGACAGCTTTGTCCAATTCCTGATGAGGTTGCAGAATGCCTTCGGGCTTCTCAACCGTCCATACTGTTCGGTTGCCCGATCTGAGATTCCAGATCGAGTATAACAGAGGATCTGTCCTACATGGGCAGAACCATCTTGGTGACCATCCGATTTCGGCTGATCCTACCATATCCACATGATGGACCCAATCAGAGGTATCTTATGGAATGGATTAATCTAGACAAGCCTATTCTTATACCCGACCTGATAAAATCAGATTAAGTATGATCTTGTCACCAAACAGACTCAGATTAAATTAAAATGAATTAACTTAAAATTGTAACTAAACGGGACTTAAGGCAAAATTGATTATGGCCAAACCAGAACAGATTCTGTGCAGTTTTGATTTAGGACAAAACCAGAATCTGTAACCAAACAGGATAAGTGCATGCCTATTCTGGAATAGGTTAAACTAGGTTTAGAGCAAACCAGAGTGGACCTAACCCTATAACCAAACAGCCCCTAAACCCTGAGGGGTAAAATGGTAATTTCATAAATTGTCTAATTAAATAGATTATCTCTTACTGTAAATCCGATGGGACTTTAAGACATTTGGATTGATGGCAAACCCAAATTAAATGAATATATATATATATATATATATAATTTTAAAATGACATCCTAAAAGAAGATCAGTACTCCGTCTTCTACCGAGTAGTGTAAACTCGTTGGGAAGACCGGAGAGAATCCGAGCTGAGTTGTATCCCGGAGATAGAGCTGTCATATCCCTTGCACATGGGAGGCTTCGACTATCTTTAAGAAAGACTCAGTTGTAGCACCTCTTAACGAATGATAGTAGGCTATCATGTCTCGAAGTGAATAAAAAAACACTTTCCAGAAAGTTCGTTTGAAACTCTACTGAAATAGAGTAAGGACTTTTTTTTTTTATTTTTATTGTGGTTATCATTTACCAACATTAGTAGGGTAAGATGGTCAGATGTTAGATGTTAGCTTGGGTATTGGAGTTCTTGAATCTTGGGGGATTAGATCTCAGTTCTCCCTTCACAGAAGGTCACACCCCTACCACTCACGCAAGAGATGAGGGTATAAGTACTAAAAATTAAGGAGGTGTTTGATAAAACTTAAAATAGGACTTATTCACTTATTCTATTTATTTAGTTATTTTTGAGTAAATAGGCTTTTTGATAATCAAAGGATTTTATTTTACACCTTTTCTGGTGGTTAACACGCTCCCCCCCCCCCCCCCGCCCCCCCCAAAAAAAAGAGCTATATTGCACCTTGATAGGACCCTTATCACTGATCTTTCTTCTCAAGGTAGGTCACGTTATCACTGCTCTTTCCTCCTTTATGTTATTTAATTAATAACTTTAATTTATAATCTTGTAATCTTTCTTTGATGTAAGTAATAAATTTCGTCACGTGGTGATACTCACCAAATAAAGAAATTTGAATTTGATATTATAAGGATCTATGTAATATCCTAAAAAAATATGGGTTTAAGGTGGAAAGCCCATGAGCCAAAAGCCCACAATTTGTTTTAAATTTAAATTAAGAAGATAGAAATTAGTTTAGATAAGGTTAGTTTAGATTAGATCTCTTTTAAAATATTTAAAATCTCTTAAAATTTTAAAAGAACTAAATACAAGAGAGAGAAAGAAAAAAAAAATCGCAGGAAAAAAACAAAGAAATAAGAATTATGGAGAAGCATAGATCAAGCCCGAGAAAACGAGTGAAAAGTTCGAGTTGAAAGTTTTTAGGAGGAAATCAATAATCGAGAAAAAAATCTAGGTAGGTTTTTGCCATTTTTTTTGTTATAATTAATTTGTAGTAAAAAAAAATCAAATAAATGTTTGATAGTGATGAAATTGTTACAAAAAATTCTAATTAAATAATGACATGTTATTGGAGATTTTCATAATTATTTTAGTATGCATTAATTTTTATTTGTTTATTATTGCACAAATAAAGTAGAAATCTATAACATGAGAGTTGTGAATTGATGAAAAATATATGATACAATAATTGTTATGTTGTAAATAACATGTTATGCATGATTGATGCATTAAGGACGGTTATATAATGTCGTGGGTGAGAGCCCCTAAAATGATGTGGGTGAAAGGCTTTAAAGCCCTCAAGGAAGATCCTTTACTTGGGATAGTCAGTTTAACCGAATTGGTACTAAAATCGGTGATGATAGTATGGCCGAACTGATGCGAAAATCGAATCATCATACTTGCATGAGTCATAATATTAATTTATATATTTTTCAATGTATTTATATTGCATGTCTTTTTATTGTAAATTAATTGTAAGAAAATGAGTTGATTTTTCTTATTGGGCTTCATAGCTCATTAGACCTTCATGTCAATATTTTCAGGTATGAAGTAATAGATGCTTGAAAATGAAGAATAAATATGAAGACTCCTCTCAAGATTTAAAATTAATTGATTATATTTTAGTGAATATTTGTAATGTTTTTGTTTATTTAATTGAAATTAGTGAATGATGTATGAACTTTGGAAGTAAATTAATTTTCTGAAATTCATTTTTATCTTATGAAGACATGATAGGTAAAGAGACCAAATTTTAGTTTTAAATAAAAATAATGTGACATTGTTATTTTATTGAAATTTTAAGTTTAGTTTTGAAAAAATATTTATAGAATATTTTCTCATTATCAGAAAATTTTGAAATTTTATACGTAATTCATAGACTTATAAAAGTATGTCCCTGTAAAATTTCAAGCCAAAATAATTTTGTTTACTATTTATTTCATAATAAGTTTGATGGAAAACGAACTTTAAGAAAAACTTGGAATCCGGAAAACGAATCCAAAAAAATTAAACAAAGGAAAAAAAAAATTAATATACTTAAAATACCAATTATAAATTAAATTATTAATAATCCTCACCCCCGAATTCTAAATCTCAGACTGGACCATAGATAATAGGTTGAGTTGTGAGTTTTTAGAAATTAGGGCGTGAAAATCTCTTCATTACTTAACCCAAGTGTCATAAATCCATTAATTTTCTTTCTATTCATTTATAGATTTATTGATTTATGGTGGTGGGGTATGCAGGTACCACAGCCTGTACCACACAGAGATGGGCACCAATTTCTGCCTATTCATGCCTCTTTATGACGCATTGGGGAAGACACTAAACAACACGCATACTATAAATTTAAACTGTCAGCTAATACGCTTGTATGGAAGAAGAAAAACACGCGTATAATAAATTTTGGCAAAAGGTTTACTCTGCATCCCTCCGGTGAGCAACGGGATGAATGGACATGTGTTTTTTTTTTTAAAAATGACTTATAATGCTGTGGCCGTTTTTTGTCCACTGATTACTCTGATGAGCAACGGAGTAAATTTTAAGTTTAGCGCAGTTTTGAAAGTAAAAATATTGAAAAAGGTGTCAAATCATCTCCAGTGATAACTGGATGTGGCACATCCGGTTATCACCCCTAGAGGTCGCCACGTGTCTCCTTTGACACCCCTTAACCGTGGGTAAGGTTCACCCACCCCTAGGGTTCACCCACCTATTTTTGGTTTTTTTTTTTAAATATTAATTCTATTTTTAAAATTAAAAAATTGTTTTTAATGTTAAAAAAACTTTAAAAACAGTTTTTTAATTTTAAAAATATAATTATTATTTAAAAAAAAAAACCAAAAATAGGTGGGTGAACCCTAAGGGTGGGTGAACTTTACCCACGGTTAAGGGATGTCAAAGGAAACACGTGGTGACCTCTAGGGGTGATAACCAGATGTAGCACATCCGGTTATCACTGGAGAGGATTTGCACCCATTGAGAAAAGGGGGCTCTGCAATCAAACTAATTTTTTTTGGTAAAGTCAATCATACCATAAGGCAATGACTTCCTAAGAGCATTCCTAGCAGCCTCACCAAATTTCACTCACCAAAATAGCCAAAACCCACAAAAAGTGGTTTTGGTGAGCCACTTTTTTAAAACACTCCCAACAGCCTCACCATTTTAACCAAAAAAAAAGGAGAGAGAAGCAATATTTTATCATTTGTGTGGGGAAAACGAAAAAAAAAGAAAGAGAAAAATATTATTTTATTATTTGTGTGGGACCACAAAAAAGAAAGGGAGAGAGAGAAACCTTATTTTATTATTTGTGTGGGCCCAAGGGTGAGAAGATTTAATTTTGGTGAGTCTACAGTACTCACCAAACTTGGTGAGTACTGTAGACTCACCAAAGGGATTTCTTCATTCTGTTGAGGCTGCTGAGAGTCATTTTAACACCTTTTTAGTCTTTTGGCTCACCAGGCGGCTAGGAATGCTCTAACTTTGAATGATAGCTAATACGTTTGCAGCCTACGCAAGCAATCCTGTAATGAGTGGTGGTAGTACAAATGGAGGATTTTGAAACGGGCCCACCAATATTCTCGGATCCACATCCGACCCACCATAAATATCGAAGCAGCCGGGAAGCTGGGCATATCTGGGAAGATGTCCCTAACGTCTCCAGTCCTCCCATGGAAGGCCAGGATCTCCCTCTCCCTCCTCGCAGCTGTTACAGACTTCTCACGTCGCCGTAACGGCACCGTCAATCGCTGGTTCATGAACTTGTTCGACGTCAAGGCCTCCCCTAACAGAAATCCACGCAATGGCGTCAAAACCATCGATATTACTGTTGACTCGTCCCAAAACCTCTGGTTTCGCCTCTTTATCCCAACTGAAAACGCCGTTGATAGCACTCTCCCAGTGGTCGTCTACTTCCACGGTGGCGGTTTCACGTTTCTCAGCCCCGATTCATGGCTCTTCGACGGCGTCTGCCGTCGGATCGCGCGGGAAGCCCTCGCTGTCGTAGTCTCCGTCAACTACCGCCTCGCACCGGAAAGCCGTTGTCCGGCTCCGTACGACGACGGCTGCAAAGTTTTGAAGTTTCTCGATGACCGGAACTTCGAAGATTTTCCCGCAAACGCCGATCTGTCACGGTGTTTTATCGTTGGGGACAGTGCCGGCGGCAACTTGGCGCACCACGTGGCGCTTAGAGCGGGGGAGTACGAGTTCCGGGAGGTGAAAGTGATCGGGTTGATAGCGATCCAGCCGTTCTTTGGCGGGAAAGAGCGGACCGAGTCCGAGATCCGACTCGCTAGAGATGTTTTGATATCGATGGATCGGACGGACTGGGTGTGGAGGGCGTTCTTGCCGGAGGGATCGGACCGTGACCACGAGGCGGTTAACGTTTTCGGGCCGAACTCGGTCGATATTTCGGGAATGAAATATCCGGCGACTGTTGTGGTAGTTGGAGGATTTGATCCGTTACAAGACTGGCAGAGGCGATTTTACGAGGGATTGAGAAGGTCGGGGAAAGAAGTATACCTCCTCGAGTATCCGAACGCTATTCATCCTTTCTATTGCTTTCCTGAATTGCCCGAGTCTTCTCTCTTATTTACATATATGAGGAATTTCATCGAAGAGCAATCGAATCGAGTAAGGTCATGATAACCGGATTTGGCAAATCCGGATTTCACCCCTTGTTGTCTCCACGTGTCTCTTTTGACACACCTTAACTATAGTTAAGATTCACCCATCCTTAGGGTTCATCCACCCATTCTTGGTTTATAGAAAAAAAATATTAATTCTTTTTTTTAAAATATTTTATTATTAAAAACACCATAAAATGGTTTTTAATTTTAAAAAACAGAATTAATATTTTTTTTCCATAAACCAAGGATGGGTGGGTGAACCTAAGGGTGGGTGAATCTTAACCACAGTTAAGAAGTGTCAAAATGGACAGATGGAGACCTCAAAGGGTGATGACTGGATTTGCCATATCCAGTTATCACCGTATAGGATTTGCTCGTTTCATGAAGATATTGCCTAGAAGGTGAGATGTGTTGGGCCTTAAGCCTTCTGGCGGTCCATGTGTGCGTGTATGCGCGTTTGGCTTGTGTGAGTGCATTGTGCTACCCAAAACGGAAAAAAAAAAGATGAGGGGAAGAACAATGCTCGCCATACTTAAGTGATATATGTATATGTGAGTAAAAAAACTTCCCAATGCTAGCCATACTTAAGTGATTTATGTATGTATGTGAATAAAAAAACTTTCCAGAAAGTTCGTTTGAAACTCTAATCTTATTTTTTTTTGGTTATCATTTAACAAAGTTAGTAGGGTATGATGGTCAGATGTTAGCTTGGGCATTGGAGCTCTTTCAACTCATACCCTAGGGGATTAGATCCCAGACCTCCCTCCACTTAAGGCCATACCTCTACCAGTCACGCAAGAGGCGGGATATAAGCACTAAAAATTAAGGGGGTGTTTGATAAAACTTAAAATAGGACATATTGCGTGAGTGGTAGGGGTGTGGCCTTCGATGAAGGGAGAGGTCTACGGATCCAATCCCCCCAGGTATGAGTTACAAGAGTGCTCCACTGCTCAAGCTAACCTTTGACCGTACTAAGTCTACTAATGTATGCCAACACCCTAAATATATATATCATTGTACTAATAAAAGTACAAGGAGTAACCTAAACTTTATTTAGATGTGAATACTCTTTAATTAAAAATACTTACTCATTAACCTATAGTATATATTAAAAATACTTCACCATGTGAGAACAATCGTAAACATTAGTAGTTAACTAATTTAATAAGTACTCTTCATATAGAAGGACTCTTTCTAGAGAGAAACCAACACCTGTAATTGTCTCCACTAATAGTCCATCGTTCAGCACTCTCGATCTATCACCTATTCCGCGATTACAATAGCAAGAGATAAGGAAATATGAGATTTATGTAAAGAAGGTGTGCTCGAGTCCTCGAACCACAAGAGCTTTCCTTGCCTGAGAAAGAACCAGCACGTGACTCCACATCTTGATGTACTCGACTTGTATTGTTAGCCAACCAGTGCGCACGGGTTTTGACTACAAAATTGACACCTTTGTAGTCTTCTGCCTTTGGAGAGTCATTATAATAAGGACTCTATTGGTGGATAAAACTAGATAAGAAAGATTTTAGCTTCGGAAAGATCCTAAGGATCTCAAGAAGGAATTTGGCAAGTAATACTGCGTCCTAACAAGTCTACTATGTGAGAAATTTGATCAAGAAGTTGTCGGTTTTACATATTATAAGAAAAGAATCACTGAACTTCTTATAGTTGGGAAAGACAAACGTGCATTGAAAGTAGCAAAAAAAAGGAAGGTGGGCACTGATCAGAAGTCATAAGAGGGCAAAGAAGAAGCGTGAAGAGATGTCAAACGTTCTCTGCAAGATTAGGCAATTATCAACTATACTCTGTTTTTCATTTTTTTCTCATCTCATGTTTGTTTATAGACAGGTCCAAATGTGACATTAAGATGAGGCGTAAAATCCCAATGCAATGTGGCAATCAATGATGTTGCCAACTCTTAACTTTAGTGTTTTTATTATTAAGTCTATTTCCGTAATTAGAATTTTAATGTTTTTAATAAGTAGGACCCACTTCAAAAATAGTAGCATTTTTTTCTATTTTGTTATTATTATTGGTAAGGACTCTATGAGGGGAGATTTAGAAGTACTCTATTAGTAGAGATTTAAATATTTTAAGTGAATTAAGATTTTTTTTAAGATAATCCTTTCTTCACTTAAGGAGGTATGGAGCATTGTTGAATTCTAATATATTTACTTACTGAAGGTACAAACGAGTAAGGTGTAAAAGTTCTAAAATTAATGGTAAGAATCGTGCAACCTTTTTGTTATTGCTTCTGCCTTTTAATTTAATTTTGGATGAAGCTAATGTTAGATTTTATTCTATTACTAGGCTTTTGCAAACCTTGGATATAGTGGGGTTTGAAAGATTCTATGACAATATCAGAATTATATATATATATATATATATATTGGTACCGGGCAAAGACAAGATTAATGGAGAAATATAGTATAAGCAAGCACGATAGACATCTCATGTATATGGAGGCATTTTGGTGTAGTGCAATCATATGAAATCATTTTCTCGTGGATGGAGAAGGACATTCAACTTCGCCGGATTGTGAGTATATTTGAGTTTTTTTTGTATGTTTGATCCCACATTGGAAAGTGTTTGCAGTATGTTAAGAGAAATTGATCTCCTCTGATGACTAACCGAATGTTGATTAATGTCTGTGTTTCGTGCATTTTACCATATCCACGGTCAAGTTTGTATACACTGGATGTCATGTTCGTCTATCCCTCAAAAAATATTTTTTATTTTATTAATAAATAATTAATACGGGTAAAGTACGTGCACCTTTACTAGAATAGCACAAAATTTTGATTTAATGTTTTATTTTAATTCCCAAACTACCCCTTACTCATCTATATATTTAAACAATAGAATCACATCCAATCGTGATTGAACTCGGGGAGAGTTAAATTCAATCGCACCCGCAAGTTAACACGTGTCCCTTTTAACTCCTATTAACTATGATTAACTCCTTCCCCTCGCTCTCACATGCATTGCACGTGCCACCCGCTAGTTTATTGTAATAAGAGAAGGAGGGATAGATGCGTAGCTTGATTATTTCCTTTTTAGGACCATAAAATCCTTATTATTATTTTATCAAATCTCTATATTACAGTTAGTGTTTTAAGGGTATTGTAGTGAGTATTGTAGTAATTTCAAAACATAACTAACCAGGGTATCGCCGTAATTTCAAAACTAACCACGTTCCTTTATAGCACCTATTTTCCTCTCCTATCTCCCGCCCAACAGCGCTCTGCGTTCTCAGTTTTTGTTTCTCCATTTACCTCTGGCGCCCCTGACTTTCCATCGTCCTGCTTTCTTCCGCCACTCGCTGCAATCCCCTGGTATGTAAAAAAACTCTGCATCTTTTTTGTTTGAGGTTTTTTCTCATGTTCTTCCTTTCTCTCAGTGTTTTGTTTGTACTAAAATTAGAAAAAATTTCCCGTAGATTTGGTTCCCTTCACATCCCTCTTTTTTTTTTCCCTATCTTGATTTGATATTGTCAAAAAAAATCATAATTTTGGTTAGAATCAGAAACTCTTTTATTTATTTATTTTTTATTATTATTATTTTTTAATTCAGAAACTCAAGTATGATATGTAACAATTGGGTTAGAATCATCTGGCAATTATGATAGGTAACCATGGGGTTAGAATTGTCTGACAATCTGCTTCTATATATGGTCTGGGAAGAGGGATACTAATAACAGAGGCTATGTTGGGAACGAAGGCTTTCGGGAACAACCTAAGATCTGAGAGGAGGGATACTAAGAACAGAGGGCGTGTTGGGAACGTATGCTTTTCAAAGGTAGGTATTGGTTTGACTTCGGGTTGGGTTTTTATATGGTTAATGGATGTTTTCTTCCCTCCATGAAGATACAAAAAAGGATCATTTGTTTTTACAAATACCCACATATAATCATGTGTCCAGTGATTATTTACACATTGGAGTCAATGCAAATGGAATTCCTATCTTCTAACCCTGACAAAAGAGGACGTTTCTGAATTTACAATGTGATTAAAATTTACAATGTGAGATTTCTGAATTTGTCTCGATTCCCCCAACCCCACACATGTACTATTTGTTTAAACCAAACAGGAACAAACACCATTGGTTATTTTGGTCTCAAACAATTTGAACTTCATTTTCTAATAAAGTTGGAGACGAGTCTTGAGCGATGCATCACATAGGTAGTTGGAGGGTAGTGTTTTAGCCAAGGAGAGACGTTGGAGAATGTGTAGAGATAGAGAGAGATGTGGTGGGTCTCTAAGAGAGACACAGACAACGTGAGAGAAGGAAATCGAAATTGGGAGAGGATAATGATGAGAAGAGAGGAGAGATAAGGGGACAGAGAATGAGTGAGTTAAAAGAGATGAGAGAAGAGGAGATGTGGACGTTGGATTCAATACCTCCCCAATGCTTTTGATTAGGTACAAATTGCTGTACCAATCTTGATACACCCCTACTCTAACATTGTGGGGTTTTAACCTGTATTTCTTTAATTTCATAAAAATAATTCTTTCCACATTTATTATCTGCAATTTCATGCACGTATAATACGTACTTTTAACATCTCTTCATTCCTAAATACTAAGTTTAGTTTATTTTAAATCAATAATTTTTTTTATATTTCCATGCACATACCAAAGTTATATTATTTAACCTTAATCATCAATTACTCATAACCATCTTTAAGGAAAATAGTTAACGAACCTATGGTTCCCATTTTGTAACGGAATGGCCAGTCCTCATTGGTCAATGTCCCAATTTTAAATACCCACATACTATGGTTAAGATTTTTTTTTTTGGGTGCAAAAACTGACTTTCATTTAAGGATAGACAAAACAATCCTCAACAGAGGTAGTCCCAGCTAATAAAAATTCCTTCTGAAAAGGGACACTGGAGAGGGAATTACGTCTACTCTAAGCTTCCGAATACTCCACGCTAGACCCTCCTGGGCTATGGAATGAGCTACTGTATTAGCTTCTCTGGGGACAAACTTAAACTGAACTACCCCTACAAGACCTGCCATCTTATGAATGTCTTCCATTATCACCCCCACCTCCCTTTGAGGAAGAGATGATCTGCCATGGAGATAATCAATGGATTCCTTTGAACCCGATTCCAAAACAACCTGATTCCAACCGCGGCCTATAGCTACCTGGATACCCATCCTTATACCCTTAGCTTCCGCCGATCTACTACTCCGCTTGCCAAGAGGTTTGCACTTACTCAGGAGGGTTACTCTCTTGTCGTCTCGAACTACAATCCCTGCACCTGTTGCCAAACCCAACTGTAATGCCACTCCGTCCACATTGATCTTAATCTACCCCAGATCTAGAGCCATCCACGAATGGTTGATAATGGGACCATCTCGACTCGCGTCATGGAAATGACCATATTGCTCCTCAATGAAACACTCCAGTTTATGGATGACCTCAATAGGATTTGGCACACTACCTCGGAACACCACCTCATTTCTTAACTTCCATATGAACCATAAGTTAGAACAAATTCGAATAGCAAGGAGACTATGTGGATGAAATTGTGGATGTCGAGACCAAGAACTCCACCACGAAATGAAAGGCAAATTCTCATCAGTGGGTAGCCAAATAACACTGTTTGAACCGAACCATGTACTATGTGAGCATGGATAAGTTAAAAATAGATGAGAGATGGTTTCGAGATGGGTTAAAACAAAGGGGACACACGTTTCGGGACGGTTAAGATTCACTCACTCCTAGGGTTCCAACCATGATTTTTCAAAAAAAAAAAATCTTAATTTTAATTTAGTTAAACTTAACCAGGGTTAAAGGGGTGTTAAAAGGGACATGAGGATACAGGGTAAGATATGAAACAGACCCATGGGTCCGCTTATCACTGCTCCAACTTTAACTATTGTTAAGAAGTTTTAATCTTTAGGATCATACATTATTTAATAATATTTTTTCCTAAACATTAATTTAAGGTCATTTAACCTAAAGAGTTAGTGAATCTTAACCACATTTAACTATGGAGAATAGGCTTTAATGCTTTATGTCAAGCTCTTTTCTTTATGCTTTCCTAAAAACTCTTAACTACATGTAATGGGAGTTTAAATTGACACGTGTCAACCTGTGGGTATAAATGTTTAAAATATTTTTTCTTAAACACTAAGTTTAGATTATTTTACCATAAGAGTTTTTTTAAATTAATTTTTTCAAATACTAAGGTTATATTATTTATCCTTAAGAGATAGTGAATCTTAACCACATTTAATGGGATTTACAAGTAGGTGCAGTTTTTTTAAATTTATTTTTCTAAAATTTAATGGTATATTCAAACAACACATCTAATTTGTGTTGCTATTGGATGTTTGATCACCAGTCGTGTTTCTATTCAGAATGTGGGTAGAACTCTATTTTCTTTTATGTCATTTTCAAATACTAATATTATATTGTTAAATACACATATTTGTATATTTCAAACTTTATTCCTTACTAGAAATCAATTTTTTTGATGCTTAACTGTCACTTTCAACCCTCTCATTTGGTCTATTTTTTTTTCACTTATTAAGTGGACACTCACGTGCAATGCATGTGCTTTCCGCTAGTATATATATAAAAGACTTATTCACTTATTCTATTTTATTAAGTTATTTTTGAGTAAATAGACGGTTTGATAATTAAAGGATTTTATCTTACTTTTTTAGAATTTTTGTAGTTTTTATTCTTCTTGAAAAAGTAATCTTACTTTTAAAAAAGTTCTTTTTCATGCTAAACTAGTAAGAAGCCCATGCGATGCACGGAAACTTTTAAAAAACATATATAAGTAAAGCATTTTGCTAGCCCTAATTGCAAAACATCCATAGACGCAACTTGGTAGCTACAAATGTCACAAATTTTCTATTTTTTTTAATATGTTAAAATATGAAACATGTTCACATGATATGCCTACCCTTGCTTATTTGGAAACTTTTGGAGTAAATGCGACTGGGATAGCACTACTCATAAGTAAGGGGGAAGTGAATGAATGCAATGGATAGCACCTCATATGGAGTGGTAAGTGCATTAAATCACTTCCGTAAGTAGAAATATGAGAAGACATTGGATAGCACCTGATATGGAGTGGTAAGTGCATTAAATCACTTCCTTTAAGTAAAAATACGAGAAGACATTGAAAAATAAAGTGCAGTATAATTTTTTTTTAACAAAGTAAGAAAATAAAAATGGAAAGAATTGTTATATCCTTTTTGGCAGGGTTTACCGATTAAAAAAAAAGGGGAGATGGATGAGATAATATCTCTTAGGTTGCTCCACTGGTAAGAATCTTGCCTCCTTTGAAGGAGGATTCATGGGTACGCCTATCACTGCTCTTAAAAAACCCACAATTTGTATAACCTAACTCCTAACCTATGAACCGATAAATGATTACCCAACCAAAATTTTTATTTATTAATCCCACAATTAAGTTCATTACCTACCTCTTATCATTCCTGTAAAAGTAATCAAAACAGCTTGCATATTTTTTGGGAACTTCTTGGTAAGTGGTGTTAGTATATGTCGTTAGATGCCAAGCATTGGAAACTGGGTCTAAAATTGGGCATCTCAATTGCCACACCATATCACCACAATAGGGATACATACTACCACTGTCACAGTAGGCATATGAGGTTACCTCTTTTTTTTCATTAAAAGATTAAAAAAAACACCTTCAAAATGACATGTTAATAAATCACTTTGAAAAAATGCAAGATGGCTCAAATGATGACATGTCTCAACCCAAAAGTATAAATAGACGGGGGAACAAGATTGGAATGATTACAGAAGTTATGGAAGTATGTAACCATAAGCTCAGGCAAGACACTCACATTTCTTATGGGTCTTTGGTAAGAAATGTAAAGGCAGACAAAAACTCAAGGAGTTTGACACAATATTTCCACTCCACATGAATCCATGAGCTGGTTATTGATGAACAAATTTTTTTGTTTGTTAAGGTTTATGACCAATCAATGATAAACAACTTTAGCTATATAACTCGTCAATTTTGAGCCAATAACTATAATTCTCTTATTTCCTTTGTGGCAATGATCAATATGTCTCTTATTTATGCCGATCAAACTAAATAAAATCCTTACAATATCAAAGGAGATAGGAAGATATAAACCACATGAACTTTAAACACGCAACATATTTCAAGATATTTACCTTTTTAAAAATAAGATTTGGAGTAGCTTATGAATGTGATAATCAACTGAAGAGATAATGCTAAGAGAGATATCAGGCCTTGGGAATCTAAAAGTTTCTTAAAATCCCCAACAAACAATCAAATCTTAAAAAATTACAAACAACAAATTTGTCATTGAATTATTGTAATCCAAAATCAGAAACCACACTCACTGAAGATGGAAGTTGGAAACAGAGAACGTTTAAAAATCTCTTTGTAGCCCCTTTCCAAATTAAGTATCAAAGGAAGAGAAATCCCGAGAAGTAGCTATGCAAATGTGGTGGGAGAGACTTGCATTGTAGTCACGTTCTAACTCGATGAAGAAACAAATGAACCAAAGTCGGAAGAAGGTCCTGAAAATGAGATAGACAATTAAGAAGGTTATCTGAAGAATGATTTAATAAAAAAAAAAAATAAACGGTGAAATATGTCATATCTCTCTCGCTTTATCATGCCATACACACATGTGCAAAAATACATATTATTCATTTGCAGTGACCATCTAACTATCGTTGAGATTGATCCCGATCCTTCAAGCATTAACAACTTGGGAATATTGAATTGATCAGTCAAGAGACGAAAACAACAGTATAACTCTCTGCACCAGATGCTTTTAAATTTCTAGTTACAGCCGCAAAGGGTCATTTATCCTCCATTGCGGGATTTGAGACAATTCAACTTGAGGACACCATATATAGCACAATCATCACCCTGTCCCCAATTTCCTGCTTAAATCCATAATCGATTGATCATTCCAGAGAGTAAAACACATTGGAACTCTGAACCAGGCAATCTGCAATTTCGACTATATGGGCCATGAAACCTCCAAATGCCGGATACGATAGCACTTTTGTCTGACAACACCACGATACAATTGTTATGTCTCCAATCTGCTCCTCAATTCCATTGGCAATATCGTCCGAGCACTGGAATTAAAATAAAATGTAGTCTAACAGTGAACGTTGAAGAAACTATGTAACTTGAAAGCGCACGTAGAATGGCGATGAAGATGGGATGACGGTAGCCATAGATGTAAGTGAGTTATGCAAGGCGTGCTGTAAAAAGATTGTAAGAGAAAATGAAGGTGTGAGGGGAATTTACCGAAAGGACACGCGTCAGCAGCAGCTCCTTCGTACGCTCTGGTGTACCGGTAGAAGGTTGGAGTGGAGGGTGTGGCACCCTGACCTGTACTCCGATGATAAAGTCAGTAGGTGTAGAAGATGATGAACAGTAAGAAAATACAGAGAATTTGAGGGTCTTAGCTCCTGAAAGTTCCGTCCCCTTCACACTGTTTTTCACAGGTTTTTATAGGCCACCCCTGCCATGGCCATGGGCACCCATTGATGTCCATGCACACCTCAAATCCCTGATGTGTACTTCAGTAATCATTTTAGATAGATCTCCCGGTCATTCGTACTGCACGCGCATCTGCATACAAAAGAGAGCAGGCATAGAGTAGGAACTCGTCCGAGGTGACTAGCATTAAATGGCATTTAATGCCAAGATTTCCCAACTACCATCGTAGAGGTAGGATCAGTCTCAGGCGACTGGGTAGTAACGCCGGATCTCATTACGTGTTGGGATACGGGGTCGTTGACAATAAGACGACGGGTACGTCGTCAGAATGAAGACGTGATCGTCGTCCGTGAGACCACGGGTCCGTCGTCAGAACGAAGACGTGATCGTCGTCTGTGAGACCACAGGTACGTCGTTCGGTAGACAATGTTCTCGTCGTCCATACGACAACGGGCCCGTCGTCGAAGAGACGACGGAAATGAGCTCAAACGATAACACCACACCGAGGACGAGCTCGTTACTACCATACTTAGGTTTTTACGAAATTTACCCATTACAAATTGCCCCTTTATGATACTTTGAACGTGGTTCAGAGTGTCATAAATATAGCGAAACGACGGATGAGAAGATACTGCTAACCTCAGAATGGTGATAGGTCACATACTCTGTACGCGAAGACGTAGCGTCGTGCCAGCTATATTGCGCGTGCTGAAACGTCATACCTCATAAATGTTTGGCAGGCTGTCATCATTATCTTCCGGACGCTTCGTTTTTCCCAACGGTTATTTAACTCGGTCAGAAGACCATCCTGCCCTTCACGTTATCTGCATGCGTGGACACGCGTACGGTATAGATCGAGGTCATTATCGTCCTTCGAGTTATGGACTGGTCTATAAGTACCGAAGGCCTGGTACTTCATCTTCTTCGTTTGAATTCTTGCATTCTGCTACTCTGCCGGAATTTCTTCTCACCGACGGTCTGCTGTTCTGCTCTTCTCTCTTCTCTGGCTGTGCTTCTTGCTTCCTAGATACAGTTTTCGGTAAGATCTTCTTCTTTTTCTTTTGTTCTGTGGTCGTTTCCCTGTATTTTTTCTTTTTCTACTTGTTTGCCACCATGTCTGCCGAAATAGTTAGGATAGACAGTGCCGATGAGGCCAGTTGTTCAGGCAGTGCCCCTCACGGTGTTATTACCAATGTTTCCAAACCCAAAACCAAACCAGTCGTCAGATATGCACTTGACCATTACAGAGCCCTTTTCCAAATTCCCCCTCATGTCCATATTCATTTTGAGGAAAAAGACGTTCTTCCTGACCATCGTTCTTCCTGTACTATCGTCTACTTCGCCCAGTTCGAGGCTGGACTTCGATTTCCCCTATCTCCCGTCACGGACTCCGTCCTGTCCGTCCTCCAAGTTGCCCCGAGGTAAATGCACCCGAAATTCTACAAATACATGTCTCTGATGGACAAGTTCAACAGAGACGGGTACAATGTAGAGGCCAGGCACGTCTTCCACTTCCGTCACGTCGTGAAGTGTCCCGGGGTTGTTGAGGAGGGAAAGAAAACGCACTTCACCTGGAGGCAAAAACCCAGGATCCCCGACATCATCTCACACCTCCCTGATGTGGAACGGGACTGGAAGGAGATGCCCTTCGTGGTCTCCGGAGCTTGGAGGGCAGAGACTGCCCGTCCTGTTCCCCACGAATTTACTTCAGGTCTGCTACTTTTCAATCGTTCTCCGTCGTCTGTTCTGAAAACGTATTCCTGTTACATAGCTAATAACGTTTCGCTCTTTTTGCAGAGGCTTCTAA
Source organism: Tetracentron sinense (assembly GCA_015143295.1). NCBI lineage: Eukaryota > Viridiplantae > Streptophyta > Magnoliopsida > Trochodendrales > Trochodendraceae > Tetracentron > Tetracentron sinense. The sequence continues at coordinate 1,898,170 of CM026556.1, forward strand.
GCCACATTTCTCTGACCTTTCCGCGGAAGAAGAGTACGCGCTTCGGAAGGTTCGCCTTGATAAAGGGGACGCTTACGTTACCTGGAAGCCGTCCTCTGCTCGAAAGACAGGGTCCACTGTAGAAGCAGGGACCTTATCTAGAAAGTCTCGCCGACCAGCTCATCCACCGCTACAGAGACCGCTCGGACCGGCAGCTATCCTTGACGAGGAGATAGAGGAAGACATGGCTGACCAACTTCCGCCGCGATCCTCACAGGCTCCAACGTTGACTCGTCCTCCCCGCCCTTCTCGTCCTTCCCGTCTATCCGCGGCGGATAAGAAGACGGAGAAAAGAGAGAGGGTAGAAGCTCTCAAAGCTCTGAAGGTGAAGAAAGCTCGGCGAGAGGCGGAGCACGATCAACGGGTTCGAGAACGGGAGTCAGCCGGGGTGTCGTCTACTCAAGCCGCAACATTCGGCGAGGGGAGTGGTACCCCCGCGGAGGAGCCACCAATCGTTAGCACCGGCCCTCCCGTGGACGTCGTAGCTGCTCCGTCTACTGTGGCAGATACGGCTGCCCCTGTGATTGTCTCGGCCTCCACTTCCTCACTAGCCGCAAACGTGGCTTCATCTTCTGCTTCTTCGTCTCCTGCCCCTCCTCGAGAGAGGATCACCACGGGGGGCCCCGCTGAGCTGTGGAATCCCGTCTTCCCCAGAGGATATACCCGTCCTACCGTCGTCCATTCAGCGATAGAGCACGACTCCATGGCCACATCGATGATGTTGGCGATGAGACTCCCAGCGGATATAGCCGCAACAAGAGACTTGCACTGGATGAGGATGTTTAGTGCCGCGAGTCGAGCTGTTGCCACGGTACGTTTTTTTTTTTTTGATACCATCTCTCTCTCTTTTGTTTTTAGCTGGGCAACATGCTCGCCGGGATGTACGAGGTCACCGCCGAAAACAGGCGTACTGCAGCGGTCTGTTAAAGGCACTATTACCATGGGCGTGAAACAACGGGACAAAGCTCGGGACGAAGCCCGTAAGGCGATGGAAGGAGAGAAGGCGGCGGTGGAACAGGCCGAGAGGTCCGTCCTTCGGATCAACGAGATGGACGAGATCGTGAACACTCTCCGTCAACGGCTAGAGGCGACTGAAGCCGAGAAGGCGGCGTTGGCCGAACAGCTTGAGGATGCCGCGACCGTGAGGGACAAGGAGGTTGAAGCCGCCAAGGAGGCTTTAACGGAGTCTCTTCGAGCCCACTTCCAGACAGAGATGGAACGGCTGATAGCCGAAGATCAGGTCGAGACGGAGAGGGAGCTGATGAACGAGCTCCGAGAATCGGGACGACTGGTAGAGTCTCCCCAGCAATCGAAGGACGAGGCCACTCGTTCTGAGGCTGTGGGCATGGAGTTCCCACTCGGTGAAGAGCCCGAGGTAGAAGGAGGGGGGCAACTCCCGTCATCTATTGGACCATCTCCCGTTCTCGCCGAGTCTCCAGCTGAAGCCGCTTCTGCCGATCCCGCTGTTGCTGCCGACAACGTTCTGATCGTTCCTGATGACGCTGTCGTGGTCGTTGACGTTGGCGAAGACTGATCATTCCTCCTTCCTATCCCTTTCTTTTCATATTTTGTATCAGCTGTACTCATGTTCGTCTCATGTCAGTAAAAATTTTATATATATATCTCCTTTTGTGATCATTGTGTTGCAACCGATTGATCCGGAATAGTTATCTCGTTCAAATAAGACAAATAGCACATAATTAACTCGTGATTGGATATAAATCTCATAACGAATATAATTCACCATATCACTCTAATAACGGGTTGTCAAAGACGCGGATTAACACTACGGACGTAATTCGACAAAAAGTCCATTTCATAAAGACGAACTTATGGTAACTCGTGGTGGGACACCATGCTCAGAGGACATTCTATTAGTATAAGCCACCAGTATGCTCAGATGGCAATTCCTTTGTATGAGCCACCTGTGTCCCGTGGTGAGTACCCTGTTCATGTGAAATGCACTCGCCGTGGTAACTCATGGTGGGACACCATGCTCAGAGGACATTCCATTAGTATAAGCCGCCAAGATGCTCAGATGACAATTCCTTTGTATGAGCCACCTGTGTCCCGTGGTGAGTACCCTGTGCGAGTGAAATGCACCCGCCGTGGTAACACATCTATAACAGGATATGTAAATAAAAACGATTGATCACATACTCATAGCAAATGCTTGTAACGCACAAGTTTATTGGAAAAATTGCTTTAAATTCATGATGTTCCACGACTTTTGAATTACATTACCTTGTAGGTCTTTAAGGTAGTACACCCCGGGACTCCCGACACGGTCCACGATGTATGACCCTTCCCAGTTGGGACCCAGTTTCCCGCTATTGACTTCTCGTGTATTTTGGAACACCTTTCGAAGAACGAGATTTCTGACTTGAAGAATCATTTTCCGTACTTTCTTGTTGTATGCCTTTCGTAATTGTTGTTGATACCGTTTCATCTGAATACTGGCATCTTCCCGCTTTTCTTCCAGCAAGTCTAAATGAATAGCCATTAATTCGATGTTTTTGTCTTCCTCTCCGTGCTTCTTTCGGGAACGTGTTGTTGGCAGGCAGACTTCGGTGAGAATAACAGCTTCCGCCCCGTATGCCAAAGAGAACGGGGTCTCGTTAGTAGGGCTCCGTGGTGTTGTCCTGTATCCCCACAACGCATTATGTAACTCGCTGGTCCACTTTCCCTTGAAATCTTCCAGTCTTCTCTTGAGGGCATTCAAAATGTTCTTGTTAGCTGCTTCGGCAAGGCCATTCCCCTGAGGATAATAAGGAGAAGAGAAGATGTGCTTGATTTTCAACTCTCGGTAAAAGTCGGCAATGAGTTTTCCTGTGAACTGCTTCCCGTTATCAGAAATGATGGACTGCGGAATGCCGAATCTATAGACAACATGTTCCCACAAGAACTTCTTCACTTCTTGTTCTCTAATACTCGCAAGTGGAACAGCCTCAATCCAACGGGAGAAGTAATCCGTAGCTACCAGCAGAAAAGTTAGATTACCGGGAGCCTTAGGAAAGGGTCCTACGATATCAAGTCCCCAACGAGCGAAAAGCCAAGGTTGAGATACGATGTTGAGTTCCTGAGCGGGGGCATGAATTAACTTCGCATGACGCTGACATTGACTGCATTTTTGTACGTACTTCTGTGCGTTAGCTTGCATGTATGACCAAAAATATCCCTGCCCCAGAGCACGATGAGCGATAGTCCGTCCTCCCGAATGGATGCCGCAAATCCCCTCGTGAAGCTCGGCTAAAATCCTCTCTACGTCTTCAGGATGCACGCATCTCAAAAGGGGTCCTCCAAAGGATTTACGGTACAGTTCCCCATCCACAAGGGTATAACGGGGAGCTTTATATTGTATTCGTCTTGCTTCCTTTGTGTCAGAGGGAAGAATTTCATTCTTCAAATAAGTTATTATGCCCGTCATCCAGCTCGACACTTGATTTACAGATAACACCGTGCGTTGCGTTTGCAGCTCAATAGAGGGGTATTCCTTATACTCCATGAGGATTGTCTTGGGTTCATCAGTTTGCATCATCGAGGCGAGGTAGGCCAATGCATCAGCATGCCTGTTATCGTCCCTTCGGACATGTTTAATCTCGATGACATCAAAGGCCTTTCGTTGTTCTTGTAAAAGTGCAGCGTAGCGTCTCATCCGCTCATCTCGACATTCATAGGTACCGTTGACTTGGTTCACCACGAGCTGTGAATCACAGAACACTCGGAGTTTAGAAATTCCCAACTCTCGGGCACTTTGCAACCCAAGTATTAACGCCTCATATTCAGCTTCATTATTGGAGGCAGCATAACCAAGACGCGTCAACTTTTGTACTTTAACATGATCTGGGCTGACAAGAACAGCACCAAGTCCCGAACCGCTGACATTAGATGACCCATCTACGTACAAGACCCAATCGCACCACGTTGTCAGTTTGGTTCCATCTCCTGCCTCGTCTTCCGCAACGGTATCCTCCTCCGCATCGTCTGGGAGCTCATGACGGTCGGGCTCTACTGAAGTTTCGGCCTCCTCCACGGGGAAATCGGCCAGGAAGCTTGCAACGGCCTGCCCTTTCTCTGCGGTTCGGGCCTGATATTGGATATCAAACTCGCTGAGTGCCACTGCCCACTTTGACATGCGTCCCGCAGTTTCAGGTCGCCCCAACACGATTTTCAAAGGATACGTAGTGATGACGACGATGGTATGCGCCTGAAAATAAGGACGTAACTTTTCAGCAGAAAAGACAAGAGCCAGACATACCTTCTCCATTCTGCTATAGTTGGATTCTGCCTTGTGGAATGTTTTGCTGACGAAATAAATAGGCTTCTCTACGCCGTTGTGACTTCTGAGCAGCACGGAGCCAACGGCTCGTTCCGAAACGGAGAGATAGAGGTACAACACTTCACCAGGTTCAGGTACGGAGAGGATCGGAGCGGAGCCTAGATATGTCTTCAAGGCGGCGAAAGATCGGGAACACTCTTCTGTTCATCTGAAGACGGAATCCTTCCTCAACAACTCGAACAGAGGTCTACAACGGTCAGAAGACTTTGATATAAACCAATTGAGAGCAGCGATACGTCCTGTTAGTTTTTGAACTTCTTTCCTTGTCTTCGGTTCCGGTATATCTATCAGAGCACGGATTTGCGTGAGATTTGCTTCGATGCCCCGTTGACTGACGAGGTAACCAAGGAATTTGCCCGAGGCGACACCGAATGTACATTTCTCAGGATTTAACTTCAGATTGAAAGTGCGTAAAATAGAAAACGGCTCCGCCAAGTCGGCTACAAGAGAGGCCCGAGTTCGGCTTTTCACAACGATATCGTCAATGTACACCTCCACCGATTTACCAAGCAAGGGTCCAAACATCAGATTCATTAACCGTTGATAGGTGGCCCTGGCATTCTTCAAGCCAAAGGGCATGACCCGGTAATAGAACAGGCCACGCTCCGTTATGAATGCCGTCTTCTCTTGATCGTCCTCCGCTAAGAGGATTTGATTGTAACCCGAATACCCGTCCATGAAGCTCAACATCTCGTGACCCGCGGTTGCAGTGATAAGTCTATGGATTCTGGGAACTGGGAAGAAGTCTTTCGGGCAAGCTTTATTAACATTAGTGAAATCAATACAGACTCTGACTTTCCCGTTCTTCTTCGGAACAGCTATTACATTGGCTATCCACTCTGGATATTGGACCTCACGAATGAACCCGTGCCGAATTAATTTATCGATCTCTTCATTGACGGCCTCATGGTACGCCGGAGCAAGTCTACGAGGCTTCTGTTTAACAGGATTGACTACGGGATCAACGTTGAGATGGTGACAGATGATTTCAGGACGGATACCCGTCATGTCCTCGTGGGACCAAGCGAAAACATCAAGATTTTTCCTCAGAAAATTTATCAACTCCTGCTCTTCGTCCGTTGTCAAACAGGTCCCGATTTGTAGCGTCCTTGGCTCGTTCTCCGTCCCCAGGTTGACAAGCTTCGTGGGTTCAACAGAGTGGTTTGTCAACGATTCACCCGTGTTCTCCTCTTCCACGGACCCGACCTGTAATTGCTATTTGAATAGGTCGGGTGGGGCATAATCACACTTCTGTGATGCTAGCTGGTCTCCTCGTATTTCGCTGCGTCCGCCTGGAGTAGGAAATTTCAGTACCTGATAATAGGAAGACGGAACAGCTCTCATTTCGTGAGTCCACCATCGCCCCAAGATGGCATTGTATGAGGACGGCGCGTCGACAATGGAGAACCGGGTGGACAGGATGATAGGTCCAGCTTTGACCGATAGGACGACTTCTCCTACGGGTTGCATCGAGCTTCCGTCGAATCCTATCAAGGGGGTCTGTGCAGGGATGAGAACCGCCGGGTCCAACCCCATCTTTGCGAAAGCATGGAGATACAGGATATCTGCCCCGCTTCCAGGGTCAACGAGCACTCGCCTGATGTCGAAATCGCCAATTCGCATAGTCAAGACAAGAGCATCGTAGTGAGGCCTGACCACAGTTGTCATGTCCTGATCAGTGAACGATAGGGTCTGCTCGACTTCCTTCGTCGTTGATCGCACTTGACAAACTTTTACCACGTGTGATAACTTCCTTGCCTTCGCTCGGAACTGCTGCTCGATATCTACTTCCGGTACTCGAGCGCGATGGATGACATTTATGACTCTCTTCGGAGCTTCTCCGCCTCAGCCCATATGACCAGATGGCTCTCCCTCGTGAGATCGAGCGGATGGATCCGTAATATGCCATTCTTCTCTTCCAGAGTCCACATACTCTCCCAGATAGCCTTCACGGACTAATCTTTCCAGATATTCTCTCAGGATGCGACAACGATTTGTAAGGTGCCCGTGGCACTTGTGGTACTGACAATACTCATGCGCCCTGGGTCCCGAGGTGACATCACGAACGGTCCGTGCTGGCCATTTGAAGTATGGTTTGTCTTCCATCGTCTTCATAATCGTCGCCGGGCTCGCTGAAAAGTTGACTTGACCACCGCGAGATGCAAAAGGACGTCTTTCTGTTGTCTGATTCTCCCTCTCCTTGTAACGTCCGGGTTCCTCTCGTCTCTGATAGGCACGATCGTCCTGCCGTTGGAAGTTGGAACGTAGATCCGTCTTCCTTGATGAGTCTACATCTTGGCGGACTCCCAACGAGAGTCGGTTCGGTTCTCCCCGTCGTTCAACGTACACCACTTTTTCCTGTCGTGTGTGTCTCCGTGGTTCCTCGTCGCTGGAAGATGATTCATACTTTGGTCTCTTCCCTCTCTTTGAGGAGGGTTTGCTTCCCCACTCCACGGCATCTACTCCTCATGCTCTGGGTCTCGTCGTTGCTGCAATATCTTCCTCCATCCTCCCGTACTTAGAGGCACGGACTATCAGCTCGCCCATCTTGATTGGACAGTCAAGGGCAAGAGATTCGTAGAGCTTAGAACTCTTGGGTATGACATTCTTGAAGGCCGCTATGCAAGTGCAGTCCTCGATCTTATCGATATTAGAGACTTCATCGGTAAACCGTTGAATAAAATCTCTAAGGGGTTCCGCCGACTTCATTCTCATGGTGAAGAGTGAATCTGCGCCTGCTTTCTTCTTCTTGTTAATGATGTACTGGTCAATGAAAACTGACCTCAGATCAGTCATATACCTGATCGACCATGCGGGTAGATTACGGAACCATCTTGCAGCCGCTCCAGTCAGGCTACTTGGGAAGGCTTTACAGAGGAGATTATCATCCGGGTTACGGACAGCCATAGCATTCTTGAAGTCAGTCAGGTGGTCAATAGGATCTCTCCTCCCATCGAACTTAACAAAATTTGGTACCGTGAACTTTGACGGGGTATAAGATTCGACGATCTCCTTGGAAAAAGGGGACGTCTCCTCCTCGTCTTTGTACTTCTGAGCATATTGATCGAGAGAGGCCCCGCTCGTCGTTCCTCTGACTCGAGCATTGATCAGGGCTTCCACGTCCTTGAGGGTTAAGCCTGTCTTCAACCCGTCGTTGCTGACACGGAGATCCCGTTGTTCAGCATGGGCACCGAGAGAACGAGGATAGGCAGTCTCGTCAGTAGAAGGAGTGAGAGTGAATCTTCTCTCCAGATTCTCTGGTGCAGACGGCGAGATCGGGACTGTTGCTTTGGGGGGAGGGGAAGAAGGAAAATTGAGTTTACGAGCCGCAGAGCCCCCTCTAGGAGATTCGTCATCGATCTCCAAGTTACTATGCTCCAAAGCATCAAGCCGCTCCTGCAGTGACTGCTGCTGGCTGACTATCTGGGCCAGAGTGGCCTGTTGTTGTTGTAATAGTAACATGATGGGATCAGGTATGGTCGTGGGCCTCTCTGGTTGTCTGGAAGATTGGCCTGAAGCGAATGTTTGCATGGTGGGAGGGGTGCAGGTAAGGGCTTGAGGGGGCTGGTTTTCGACGATAGACTGAGGAGTTTGGTCTGCCATGCTGACCGGGAGAGGTGGTGTGAGCAAAGGGTGAGTTCGGCTGAAGATCCCACAGACGGCGCCAATTTTGTGAGGAGAATTTACCGAAAGGACACGCGTCAGCAGCAGCTCCTTCGTACGCTCTGGTGTACCGGTAGAAGGTTGGAGTGGAGGGTGTGGCACTCTGACCTGTACTCCGATGATAAAGTCAGTAGGTGTAGAAGATGATGAACAGTAAGAAAATACAGAGAATTTGAGGGTCTTAGCTCCTGAAAATTCCGTCCCCTTCACACTGTTTTTCACAGGTTTTTATAGGCCACCCCTGCCATGGCCATGGGCACCCATTGATGTCCATGCACACCTCAAATCCCTGATGTGTACTTCAGTAATCATTTTAGATAGATCTCCCGGTCATTCGTACTGCACGCGCATCTGCACACAAAAGAGAGCAGACATAGAGTAGGAACTCGTCCGAGGTGACTAGCATTAAATGACATTTAATGCTGCATTTAATGCCAAGACAGTATTTCCCACCTACCATCGTAGAGGTAGGATCAGTCCCAGGCGACTGGGTAGTAACGCCGGATCTCATTACGTGTTGGGATACGGGGTCGTTGACAATAAGACGACGGGTACGTCGTCAGAATGAAGACGTGATCGTCGTCCGTGAGACCACGGGTCCGTCGTCAGAACGAAGACGTGATCGTCGTCTATGAGACCACGGGTACGTCGTCAGAACGAAGACGTGATCGTCGTCTGTGAGACCACGGGTACGTCGTTCGGTAGACAACGTTCTCGTCGTCCATACGACAACGGGCCCGTCGTCGAAGAGACGACGGAAATGAGCTCAAACGATAACACCACACCGAGGACGAACTCGTTACTACCATACTTAGGTTTTTACGAAATTTACCCATTACAGAAGGGTTGTAACATTTAAAGGAAGATGAAGCGTTGTAACGGTTTGAATAGACGCAATTGACAACTCCCAAACTTTCTTTAACCCATAAGGATATAATCTCCTAAGACCCAAGAGTTGCGTCCCCTCCCAAAGAGTTCCTAGAATCCCTTAACTCCCAACTCCTAACCCAATCTCATAAACCTCCTTCCGTCACCCAACTGTTTGAAAGGTTACGCAAGAGAAGAGATGCAAACCTATGGAAGACCCACACGCCTCTCCACTTTCTCTCTCTCAACCTTCTTATCCAAACCTCTTAAAATCACTCTCTACAGCCACGTGGGCTTCCCCTTCCCCGGTTTTCATGCAGTAGAATTGGGTATCGCCAATTCACCATCAATTACTACGTCGATTTTAGGACTTATATGTCCTCACAAGGTTTTTCAAATGCCAATATTGCCCTTTTAGGATTAAAATGGCTCGATTGTTTGTTTTCCCCAATATTTCTCTATAGAGCTATTTTCTCCATCCATTTTCGGTGCTGCTCATCGGCGGTCGTCGAGGTCTCGCCGTCTTCCTCACTACTGCTCGTCTTTCTACTCGTCATCTCTCTCTCTCTCTCACACACAGATACCTACCAAAAACGAGAGGTAAGTATTTTCATCCTTACTGCTGACCTGAAAAAATTCTGGCTTTTGTTGAGGTTTGTTGTTATGTAATATTAGAATATTTGGAATTTCGTTCTTCTTTTCTATATTTTCTTTTTTCTTTTCTCCTCCCCACTTAGGGTTAGCTTGTTTGTTTTGAGAGAATTTAAGAGTTGAGATTTGGTGAATATTGTGAAAATTTAGTTCTGGAATGGCAGCAACCTAGCCAACAACAAGAGAGTGCAAGAAATATTAGGATCGGATCTGAAAGATCATCCCAGAACCAAGGTTCTGTTCAAGGAGTTTGCCATTTTTCCGTTGGTTTACATCCGCGGTTGCTCTCTCTCTCTCGACGATCCGATCCTAATATTTCTTGCATTTGGTATCAGAGCACACGATCTGATTGTCGTCTAAACTTCAAGTCTGTTGATTTACCTTTTTTTTTTTTCGACCATCTCCGACATCTTGTTTGGATTTGCTGCATTTGAGGGATCCACACACGATCGCCGCCAACCACGGTGATTAATTTGGGAGGAAGAGCAGAATACGAAAGTTTTTTTTTCTCTACGAATGTTTTCTTCCCTAGTGTGTTTCTTCTATGTAACTAGCAGAAAGTAAAAGAGGGGTTGCTTGAAGAAGATAAACATAGGAGGATTTATTAAGGTGTGGGGCACATACACCAATCCTTAAGCTTTGTTTATCACGTGTTACACATCTGGCGATCCTCTCCTTATTTGGAAAAGCTTCTGGACAACAGGTCAATTTCAATAAATCAGGAGTTTCTTTTAGTGCCAATACACCATGTAGGTTTCGGAAAATTATCTCAAAGATTCTTCAAATCAAAAGTTTGTCTTCACCGGGCCGTTATCTGGGCCTTCCTTCTGAATTTGGTACCTCCAAGATGCGGATGTTTGAGAATCTCAGGCAACGTATTTTCCAACGTATACAAGGATGGAAGGGATCTCTCCTTACTTAGGCGGGGAGAGGAGTTTTAATTCGGGCGGTGATCTAGGCCATACCGGCATGCACGATGACTTGTTTTGTTCTCCCTAAGAGGTGGCTTAAGGAGGTGAACTCAGCGATTGCAAAGTTTTGGTGGCACAACTTCGGTGAAAACAAAATACATTGGGTTAGTTGGAAGAAGCTAAATCAACCCAGGGATCAAGGAGGATTGGTTCTTCGTGATCTACATGCCTTTAATTTGGGGCTCCTTGTCAAACAAGGTTGGAAATTATTAACCCAACCTGATTCTCTATGGGCTCGGTTTTGCAAGGACATATACTATCCTAACTCGAATTTCCTCCAAGCAAAGATCGGTCATCGACCCTCATGGCCATGGCATAGTATGCTGGCAGGAAGGACCCTTCTCACTCAAGGAATACGATGGCAAATTGGATCGGGGCAGCTTGTCAGTGTGAGTAATGATCGTTGGTTCCGTCCATCCCCCTTTTAAAACCGATTCCTTGAGAGGGTGTCTCTTGACAAGGACTCAAAGTGTCCCAACTAATTAACTCAAAGGAAGGTAAATGGGATGTCACCAAGCTTCAATCTCTTTTTCACCAAGCAACAATAGAAGCTATTTGCAAAATCCCCATTTGTGTGCTCAGATATCCGGATTCTCTCATTTGGCACTATACAAAGTCTGGACATTTCAAGGTGAAATCCGCTTCTCATTTAGCACATCAGCAATTTCTTGATCGGCAACCTTCAACTAGCCATCCGTCAAATGAGGGCAATCGAGTTATGTGGAACAGAATATGGCAGCTCCTTGTACCTCCGAAATTGCAGGTGTTCTTGTGGAGGTTATGTCACGATGCAATGGCCGTTGCAGCAAACTTATCAAGTGAAATATCCCAGTAGATGTTTTGTGCCCTCTATGCAAGTCTGAGGCAGAGACCATTTCCCACCTATTTTTGAAATGACCTTGTGCTCGCAGCGTCGAGTTTGGATCCTCTCTATCTTTTATTTTCCCCTCAACCCTTCAAGAATCCTTCTTATCTTGGTGGTTTTTTTGGGTCTCACACCCACAATTTGTGTCGGAAAATCACAGTCTAGCCATCAAAATTGTTACTACACTATGGTGCATTTGGAAACTTAGAAATGAAGTAGTTTTCAATGGTGCAAACTTGGACCCCATAGCGACAGTACATCAAATTGAGATCCTTCTTCAGGATTTCTCTAAGCCCCGAATTCAGCCTCACCAACCTTTGTCGATCTCTTCGAACTCTAGACTAGATCTTACAGTGTCCTCGGGGTGGTCTCCTCCTGAGGATGGTTGGATAAAGATAAATGTCGATGGTGCCGCCCTCACAAATGAGTTGGCCGCAGGAGCTGGAGCGGTGGCATGAAACGAAGGTATGATTCTCAAACAGTTCTGGAAGGCGTTGTTAAGCGACTCAGCTATAGTAGCGGAGGCCGAGGCCATTAGGTTGGGAATTCTTGAAGCTGTATCAAACAAGTGGAAGAGAATAGTCATTGAGTCTGATTCCAAAGAGACTATAGAGTTGTTGCAAGGCCGAATCAAGCAGACCCATTAGGCAACTATTTCTATCATTCGCGATATCCAGCACCTGTGCAGACAATATGCTAGTGTCCAGTTTCAATTTATCAGTCGAAATGCTAATACTTTGGCTCACCTTGCATCTCAAAAGGCCCTGAATGTTAGCATCCAAAGATGGTATTCCCAGTCTTCTTTCTCTTCCCGGGTGGACCTATCTCAAAGGCCCAGCCCCTCTGGTGTAACTGAGGAATATAATGAAATTCGCATCTTTAAACCAAAAAAAAGTTGAGCCGCTAAACAAGTCAGACTCTAAGATTACACACGTATGCATCAATCCTCATCAGCACCTTTATTCTTCACTTGGATATAGTGTGAAGAGCACACACCATTAATGTGTTGATGTACATTTTCTACAATATCGGGTTTGTCGTAAACCCGGTTTTAGATCCGTCAGAAAATTTTTCTTCCATATTATAGTCTTAGTATAAGGATTAGAAAATGAATTCAAGAAACATTTTATCTGATCTTGCTAAGAATGAGCCTCTAAATGGAAATAACTTTGGTTTATGGAAAAAGAAGAATTTCTTTCATTTTATATACTGATAAGATTAAGTATGTGTTTACTACTGAACCAATTGTGAAACCAACTGATAAAGCTTTAGCGGAAGAAAAATTGAAGTATGAAAAATGATTGGAAGATGATGAATCTGCTAGAAACCTTATGCTTGGACTCCTGATTATAGACCTTATGACTAGATATGAGGTTCATGGAACTACAAAAATATTATATGAAAAATTAGTGGAAAAGTATGAATCTCCTTCTAGAACTCAGACCATGCAATTGCTAGAGAAGTATACTAGAGAAGTATACTAGTCAAAAAATGGCGGAAGATTCATCCATTGTTGAGCACATCTCAAAGATGGCTACTATGGCTAGGGAATTGATCATTGCTGGTAGACCACAAGATGAGGAATATCAAATTATTTACTTATTAAGAAGTTTACCTCAATCTTGGGAAACGGTTTCCCAAACTCTTGGCCTTCAGAGTCATTTGAATCTAAGAGAAATTGATACAGAATTCATATCTAAGGGACAACGACAATCTGTCCAAAAATCTTCAATGATCATGATCTCTCAAATAAAACCTACTGGAGAATCATCTCATGGTAAGGGAAAGTTTGAGAAGAGGGATTTCAAAGCCAGAGGAAAAGGAAAGTTTAAATATCAAAAGAAAAACCAATATGGACCAGGAAAAGGAGTAAAATGTTACTCCTGTGGAAAGCTTGGACATTTTCAAACCAACTGACCCACAAAATCCAAGGCAAGAAGTTATGCTCCAAAGAACTTTGGTCAAGGATGTCAAGATCAAAAGAGTGGTGATTATGTTTGTGTATGCACTGAGTCGATGATAGTTGACATTGATGCAAACAATTAGTGGATTGACTCTGGATCATCACGCCGCATCTCCAAGACCAAGACTGGATTCGAAGAATTTCGTGAACTAAAAGCCGGAGATATGTGTGTACATGGGTAACAATACCTATGTTGACGTCTTGGGCATTGGTCATTTCTGTATCCCTCTGGCATCCGGAAAGTCCTTATATCTTTCAAAGACTTTATATGCACCTAACACGAGAAAGAATGTTATTTATGTTAGCAAGTTAGCTAGTAATGGTTTTGAAATAAGGTTCAAATTAGGTGTTTTAACCATTGTACAACATGGAAGGATACTAGCTACTGGAATCGTGAGTAATGATCTGTACTTGCTTGATAAATCAATGAATGAAATGAATGCATCTTCTTCTTTTGTTTACTTGAGTTCTGGTTATGATAATATAACATATTTGTGGTACTTAAGATTAGGACATATAAATAAAAATAGAATGAGTAGATTAGTTAAAGAAAAACTAATACCTAAAATGGATAAAGTAGATTATCCTTCGTGTGAACCTTGTATTAGTGGAAAAATGGTAAAGAAACATTTTCCTAAAGCATCTAAATGTAAAGAATTATTAAATACAATTCATTCAGATATATGTGGTCCAATGAATATACAAACACTTATAGGGGCGCAATATTTTATAAAATTTATTGACGACTACTCTTGATATGGTTTTGTATATTTAATTAATAAAAAAAATCAGATGCTTTAGAACTTTTTAAAATATATAAAGTTGAAGTAGAAAACTAATTAGGGAGAAAAATAAAAATAATTAGGTCAGATAGAGGGGGTGAATATGCATCTAACTTGTTTCAAATATTTTGTAAAGAACATGAAATTGTACATGAAACATCAATCCCTTACACCCCGCAGCAAAATGGTGTTGGTGAAAGAAGAAATAGAACTTTTTTAAACATGGTTAAATTTATGATGAGTCATGCAAACCTTCCTTTAAGTTTTTGTGGTGATGCATTGCTTACTGCACAATATATATTAAATCGTGTTCCATCAAAATCTGTGGAACGAACCCTTTTTGAGCTATGGAAAGGATCCAAGCCAAGACTTGATAATCTGAAAGTATGGGGTTGTTCGACTCATGTTCTAATACCTCAACATGAAAGACATAAATTACAATCTAAAACTAAAAATAATTGCTCTTTTATTGGATATCCAGAACATTCGAAAGGATATCGTGTATATGACCATGACACTAAAACTATTACAGAATGTAGAGATGCACATTTTCTAGAAGAACATATTGAAAGTTATAGAAATCAACCACACATTGTTGAATTTTTTGAAATCTCAAAGGAAAAATAAATTATTGGTGATACCACACAAGCAAATGAGAAACCAATAATAGATGCATCAAGAATTATAGATGGTAATGAGACATCAAAAATTGTTGATAATGAACTTAGGAAAAGTTCAAGAACTAAACAATCGCCAACATACTTACGTGATTATCATACTTTAATGGAAGAATCTAATGATTTACCACAGACTTTTCGTTCCTACTCAGAAATAATTCACTCAGATGAGTCTGAGGAATGGTTAAAAGCTATGAGTGAGGAAATTGATTTTATTATAAAGAACAATGTCTGGGAATTAGTTGAACTCTCAAATGATCGTAAAGCTATAGGTTGTAAGTGGGTCCTTTAGAAAAAGCTTAAGGCTGATGGCACCATAGATAAATACAAAGCTCGTTTAGTAGCAAAGGGATATAATCCAAAAGAAGGAATTGATTATGAAGAAACATTTTCTCCGGTAGTAAAATTCTCCTCTATAAGAATATTGATGTCTATAGTTGCTTACTTTGATTTAGAAATACACCAAATTGATGTAAAAACGGCATTCTTAAATGGTGATTTAAAGGAAGAAATATACATGGAACAACCTGATGGTTTTGTAGTTAAAGGACAAGAAGATAAGATTTATAAACTTATAAAATCTCTTTATGGACTAAAACAGTCATTTAGGCAATGGTATATGAAATTTCATGATGCTATAACTAAATTTGGTTTTGTTGTAAATAAAGTGGATGCTTGTTTATATATAAAGAATAGTGGGAGTATTTATGTATTCTTGTCATTATATGTAGATGATATTTTAATTACTGGAAATAGTTTAGAAATGATCATTGAAACCAAGAAATGGTTAAACTCTTATTTTGATATGAAAGATTTAGGTGAAGCCACTTTTGTGTTGGGAATTAAAATCATTCGTGATAGACCAAATTGTTTGTTATTATTATCACAAGAATCTTATTTAGAGACGGTGTTAAAAAGATTTGGTATGGAAATGTGTAAACCAATTGACACTCCAACATGTAGAAATTTTAAATTATCTATTGAAATGTGTCCCACGAGTGAAGAGGAAAAGCTTGCTATGTAAGGAAAACCCTACGCTTAGGCCGTGGGAAGCATCATGTATGCGATGCTATGCACGAGACCAGATTTAGCTTATGATGTGGGTCTCGTAAGCAGATTCCAAAGTAACCTTGGAATGCCTTATTGGCAAGCGGTAAAGAGGATCTTGCGTTATGTGAAAGGAACTAAGCATCTTTGCCTTTGTTATCAAGGCGGCAACCTTGAGTTGCGTGGATTTACTGATGCTGATAGGGGTGGTGACCTGGAACAAAAAAAATCTACATCCGGTTACGTATTTACCCTTTGAGGAGGTGCTGTGTCATGGAGTAGCAAGAAATAGACCTTTGTATCTACATCTACCATGGAAGCAAAGTATATAGCCTGCCGTGGTGTTGCTCAAGAGGCCATCTGGTTAAACCACTTCATTGAGGAATTGAAGTTGGTAAGCTCCGATGAACCTGTAAAATTATTCTCCGATAACCAAGCCGCCATTGATATTGCTAGAAATCCGAAATTTCATGCTAAGTCAAATTATATTGAGATAAAGTATCATTATGTTAAAGATGTGGTTGAAAAAGAGGAAATTGTACTCTTGAAAATCTCATCATCTGAAATGCTTGCGGATCCTTTGACTAAATCATTATCAAATGAAGTGTGATAAACACGCTTTTGGAATGGGGCTTAGGTAAGAGTTTTTGATAAATGGCTATTAAAGCCAAGTGAGAGAATGTTGAAGATAATAGTTGTAATAGCCATTAATGACAGTTGTAGAGAGGTTCCTAGAAACCCTTGGCCGGATCTATTGTAACGTATGAAAATGTATGAACGATTTAATCGTTTTACCATTTTGGATGGGAAGTAAATAACTTACCATTTGTGGGTGCTAATTTTCTCCTATAAAAGGAAGACGGTGGTAAATGAAAAGATCATCTCAGAAATCACTTACCAATTAGCTACCAAGGTTCGGTTCAAAGAGTTCTCTATTTTCTCGTTGGTATACATCCGCGGTTACTCTCTCTCTCTCTCGACAATCCGATCCTAATATTTCTTGCAGAGAGCAGATTTGCTGTAATAGAACCCGACGGTGGTGGTGGGGTCCAAAAAGACGAGTGGGCTTCGGAGCTTCAAACGATTTCGACTACGTTTGAGATTGAAAAATGTGGGCTTAGAGTATAGGGAGAGTATTTTATCGGAATCGGGTCTGCCAATCCAAGAACAATCGTTTCTTCAATGGATCATGGGAGATTTGGAAGACCCATTTTTGGGATTGAAACAGTTGTTGCAGAGTGGAGGTTCTTTGGAGATAGGAAGCAATGGCGGATTTGGGATCGTTGATCAGAGTTTTGGGTTTGAACCTATTGGAGGAGGCGATTCGGCCGGTGCGAATGTGATGGGTGCCTTTAGTCCTTCTCCAACTATTTCGGGTTCTGGATTTCCTATAATCAACATTCAACATGGAGCACATTATGTTGCTGCGAGACACAATGTTGGATGGGGAGATCTTAGCGGCGAAGACTCATTAGCAATCAGAGTTTGTTGCCCAACGATTTGGCCCTAGAGATGGGGTGAATAAGGTATATGATAAATTCAAAATTTATCATATTCTCTTAAGCGGAATTTCAGTTTTAACAAATTAAAAGGAAATAGAATTTATGCAATTTTACAATTAATGCAAAACAATAAAGTAAAAAGAATAGTAAGAGAATGCAAACACAACGATATTGTTCAGGAGGTTCGGCAATCCTGCCTACATCCCCGCCTCAAGCTATACCCGTTAGAGGATTTACCACGATTTACTCAATCACCAATCTTCTTACGGGTGAAGATCAAACCTTTACAATGCAAGAGAATTCCCTCTCTTGACTTCAGTCTACTTTATGGGTTGAGACCAAACCTTTACAAAGCTCCCTACTTCAAGGACAAGAATCCACCGATTCTTGATTTTCACACACACTTATTGAGAAGTGTTTTACAATCACAATTTGTTCCGTCACATAAGCTGGATGATCACTTTTAAGCTCTCTAAGAGTCTCTCAAAGAATGAAGTTGAATAGCTCAAATTCAGACTCTTTTAGGGATTCTAGGGTTTACTCAATGGATTTTGAATTCTAAGCGCTTTAGAGTGATTGATTGAATGATTGAAAGTATTCAAGTTCTTTTTTTAGTTCATAAATCATTCAAATTTATAGCCTAAGATGTTTTATAGTCGTTGGAAGAACATTGAGAACGAAACTAACCGTTACAGAGTTTTTAGCTTCCCGCAAGAATTCGTCGACAAGTATGAGAATACTCTTTGCATCCGTCGACGAGATCAAGGCTAGAACAGAGACAGTAGCCTCTACGATTGAATTTGTCAACGAGACTTCAATGTCTCCATGAATTCATCGACGAGTTCTCTGATTTTTCTCTAAAAACTAATCTTTTGAAGACCTTAATGATGGGAATGGTTTCCTAGGGCTTTTTGTCATGCCTCAAAATCTACACATAATATATCTCATATTTGTGTAGATCCCGAGACGCGATCCAGGGACAAACCCCAACAACAATGAAATTTATTCATAATAAATATCATTCAGATATATCATTAAACAACTGAAGTTTAAACAAACCACAAAGAGTAAAAGAGTTAAAGCAAATTAATTAAACTTCACTACAGTCTACTTTACCTCAGATAAATGTTCAACTAAAACTCAACAAAGTCTTGACAACTAACTTTGTCCTCCTGACTCCCTAACCTCTTCCGGTGTCTCCAGAAAATTTCAACAATAGCAAGAGTGAGCTCTAAGTTCAACAAGTGAATACAACAAGCATGCAGCAAGTTACAAAAGCATTTGACATTTAATATCTCAATATTAAAATATGCAATAATTATTGCAGTTAATTTCCAATTGGTTTGGTCCTCTGCTTATAGGATTCTTTCAGGAAGTAAGGGGGGAACACACACGCCTATTCCCACAAGGAAGGCAATCAGCGCCTTTGCCCCTTGACAAAGCAATATGGTACATGGTGATATGATTCCATCGAATCCCTATGAAGACGAGGTTGAACTGGTAACCGCCTTTTCGTCTCAACGGAGTATGACTCTTTCGAGTTTCTGATCAGCATCAGCTCGCAACGCCATTGATTCAAGACCTGTCTTGAAGAATAAGATATCATAATGATGTTAGAATACATTCAGTAATCTAATTATATTGAAATCTTACCAAGAACGAATTTAGTCATGACAGAGTGTACCGTCTTTGAGCTTTCCATCTGATTTCTGAAAGCTAATCAGTTGATCAAAATCTGCTCATTTGATCATATTATCTATGAAATACTCGAATTACTTCAGGCCGTGAAGACGTAGTGAGTTGATCATCATGCTCGGAGTTTGGATCTTATTCTCGAACATGACATACTTCAAGGTATCTGAAAGCTTATCACACTCAAAAGTGTTAAACCATAAAAACAATATAAATGAGCATCTGATACGTTATAGACTCAAAGTCTATTTTTAAGCAAAACATATTTTAAGGTAATGAACCTTTTAAATCAATTAAGCTTTTCACCAGAGTCTAAAAGCTTATCACAGTGTCTATATAGTATTACTTTAGGTCAGAAAAGGTATTAGTAATTAAGCTCTGGAGGCTTATTACGCTTTCGGAAAGTAGAAAACCATAACATAGTGTAAATGAATATCTGATACACTATTAATCTTAAATACTTTAAAGCAACAGAACCTTTCGTATCATCATAACCTTTATCCACGTGGCTTTTAACTAGCTCCGATTATGATCTGACTAGGAAATAACTTCCACATGTCAACTTATCATTTCCCATCATCAACAACATGTTACTTGGGTGGGGTAGTTTCTAAACGAGGGACTCTTGTTTACCAAATACTAGATTTTGTTGGACATCAATGTTGGGAGTTGCTAAATTAGGATAGTTGAGATAGTAGAATCCCATGAGAGCATTGTGATAGAATATTCATGAATTCCCCTGTTAGAGAAGTAGAAGGTGTTTTGTCCCTTGAATGAAATAATAAAGGTGTTGATCTCCCTTGAATGAGATCAGGAGGTGCTGATCTTCCTTCATTGCGACCAAGAGGATGACTTTGATCTCCCTTTGATGAAATTACCTTATTCTCCTTTTTATATCAGAAATGCTAGCGCTAGTCGTAGTCTTCCAAAGACGCAAGGTGGTGGCAACAAGTGTCAAACCATCTAGCTATTATAGAGTAGCAACACTACGTGTTGCACCCACTCTGCATCTTTGGAAAAAAATTGACTTAGTGTGTCTGGGGCTAGCACCCCTCTTCTTATATATTATATATTTATTTTCTATTATAAAGAGAATGGGCCGGTTAAAAACGTTGATTGAATTTTGTCATAATGACAAAATTACCCTTATGCTTATCTTCTATCTTTACTATTATAAAGAAAATGGGTCGGTTAAAAAGTTGATTGAGTTTTTATCATAATGACAAAAATAACCTTATTCTTATCTTTCATGCTATTATAATAAGAATAACAAAATTACCCTTATATATTCTCTAGATCTATTACTATACACTATTGACAAAATAACCCTTACAGATCGCTTGCTCTAATGGTAGGGTGCGACCTCTCTTATAAAAGAGGTATTGGGATCCTTACCCACCAGGTGGACGACTTGCAAGAGATCTCCACTCCCCACTGCTAACCCTTATATCTTGTCTATAATTTTCCATGTTTCACTCCTTACACACGTGCATCACGTGGGTCTCACTAGGGTCCCTCTTCCCACTCTTTCTCCCTCCCTTGTCAAGTGCATCATACGTGTGTCGTGTGGTCCACTAGTGTGTATGGGTGTTGCCAATGTTCACTCGGTCGGTGAACTTGTTAACCTTCACAAAAACATTTTTACTCTTATATTAATTATCAAACTCACTGAAATTAAAGGGTAGTTTAGTCTTTTCATGAGGATCAATTATTAAATGCAGGAGAGAGAAATTATAATTTGAGTTTTCTTGCACTTTTTTCTCCCTTATTCAATGAATTGTCCACTATAAAAATACCAATTTTTTTTTTATCGGTAAAAGCAATTCATTAGAAAGAAGAAGCGAAAAACAGATTCACAAAAGGTGAATCAACAAACACAAGCGTGGAAAAAACTAACAAATCCAAAACAGCCAACCCAAAAACAACAAAAAACCCCACTCGAAAAACCCCTACACCAACTAAGAAATCAACTCATCGAACCCAAACTCCCCCACATCAACTGTCGAAGAGATCCAAATAATCCTTACATTTAATAGAGTGATATTCAATTCATAAAGGCAAAAATGTCCTGTGAATAAATAGTTTTTACATTCGCTTTATGTTGATTATATACTCCTAGATGTGATGTGTCTTTTTAAAATTCCCACAGAATGGTGGATAAATAGTTTTACATTCGCTTTATGTTGATTATATGCACCTAGATGTGATGTATCTTTTTAAAATTCCCAAAAAATGCCTCCGTTTTCAAAGGGAAGCTCTTTTTTCTTGCACGTTTCATTCCATATTTTCTTACTTTTTAGTTGCGTTCTGTTTTAGAAGCCACACAAATAAAGGTTTCGTTTAGATAAACTTTTAAATTGACTTTTATCAAATTTTGATTCCAACAAAGTCAAAAGTCGATAGAAATCACATTTGGTAATTCACATAACTTTTGACTTCTTACAAAAATTAGAAGTCAGTAAAGTCAGAAAATACCGCGAAAAGTCGAGAAAACTACCACGAAAAGTCGACTTTTTAATTTTTTAAAAAGGTACTTTTTCTTGAAAGTTTTTCTAGAGAAGTCCTTCTTAGAGAAGTTTATCCAAACAGGCCCTAACTCTCTTTCTATCTCTTCTGTTTATATCTATACAATCCTCTGGGGTACTAGCCTACTAGATTTCAGTTTTCTTTCATTTAACAGTTCATTCTTCTGTTTCAAACCCGAATTAGATCTTGATTGCCGGGGCACTTCATATCATAAAGAGTTTAATTTTCTACAGTTAATTCATGTTTTGCCCACAAATGTTTAGTCCTTTTTTTTTTGTGGCCAATTTCAGTAACGGTCCTTTTCATTCTTAAGATTGTTGAGAGTTATTTCAAATGTCGGATCCATTGCTGCAGGAGGCGCTTTGAGTTGCATTGAAGAAAGCTCTTAAAAAATGGAAGTCCTCGACTGTTTGTGTCGAAAAGAGAAGAGAAAAGCTACAAAGAAGTTGAAGAGGAAGCAGATCAGGAAGGAGATTGCTTTGAAGGAACAGGCAGAAGAAGAAGCTCGATTGAACGATCTGGAAGAGCAGCTTAGGATCAGGTTAAAAGAACAGGAAGAGGAGGAGATCTTGGAAAGACAGAGGAAAGAGTTTGAAGATCGCGAGAAGTTATGGATTGAAGCAGCGAAAAAGGCTGAAGAAGAAACCCAAAGGAAGCTACTAGAAGAGTCACAGAGAAAGCAGGTTTGTAATACTTATTATCGTCGTATTAAGGTATACTTTTAAAATTTCTCACCACTATGATTAACTACCATGATTACTGGAATCAGCATAGGCAGTTTGAAGTTCCTCCTTAGGGTTACTTTAATTATAGAGTTTTCTATGACTTATTTGTTTTTAGACATTTTAGTAGAGCACTTGGTGCACCTATGCTTGAAAAATCTGAGTGCTGACAAACTTACATTTTAAATCTTTGACAACTGAACTAATTAGGAAAGAAGGTAGGAAATCGAAAGTCGAAACAACTAACAAGTTAATGAAGGAATAAAATCTGTAGGTTTAATTGTTAGGTTATGGTGCGGAGTTATTGCAAATTTGTAAAGATCTGGAGTATGGCTACCCGTGATAATACTCTAAAAATCAAACCATAGAAATTCAGATGGAAAGCACAAAGCAACATTGTTCAATCTTAAAGTAGAGAAAAAAGGTAAGAATTTAAGAAATTATGTTGAACGTGGACTACAATCCTTTACCTTCTAACCCCCCTAAATATATATAAACTAATGATCAAAGCCCGCTACTGAATCAATCTTAGCCTTGATGCGGGTCTTGAAAGTTTATTCCAGGCCTCAGAAATATTAAAGACTGTAGAGGACTTAAAACTCAAAAACTAGCTAGAAAATATAAGAGAAAAGGGAGAAAAAAACAATTTTGGACTCATCTGATTTACCTGTCAAACTCTTCCATTGAAATCTAACTCTTGCGTGAAGTCACTATTCATGGATAACCAGAAAGGTCAGAGTTAGATTAATAATAGGATCGATCAACATAACACATATAATATATTGTTGATTGGATGCATTGACATGTATTAATGCTAAAATCAAGTATTGGATGCATTTCACATTATTAAAGCCTAAACATGAAGTATTTAGGCTGAAAGCGAAGAAATTAGGGTTCCCAAAAGCCAAAATTACTCCCTAAAGTTATTCCGTAGATTGGATGCATTTACGTGCATGAGGCTAAGATACACCTAAATCCATGTAACAAACAACACATAATGAATTTTTTTGATGAAAAATGAACTTTCATGCTGCAATTACCATGCGTCGTTGATTTATCCGAAGTCCTATGATCTTGTTTCTCACAAGTGGAGTTGTTAATTTTCTTTAGAGAAAACAGTTCCACAAACAACTTGAAAGCTCTCGGGGTTTCTGTGAAACCCCGATCTACAATGAAGATTTCGTTTGAAATTTCAAATTTTTAGACTAGTGTTTCAAGGCGAAGGCATGAGGCGAGTGTTAGGATCTTCAGATGCATAGGCTTAAGACTCACGCTCCCTTATTTATCAAAAATTAGAAATGAGAAAAAATGGCATACAGATTTTAAAGATACAGATTGGGAGACAAATGATGTCCATTTATCAATTCATGTGGCGGATTATGGATTTCAACAGATAGTTTTAAAGACTCCAATGAGTCACAAAAAACAGTTTTTAAGTCTAAGTTTTGTGGCTAGAACCCCATTTTTGGTCAATGTATAAGGCACACGCCTCACACATAAAATGAGCCTCAAGGCATGAGGCATGCGCCTCATGCCTGCCTCACACTTTAAGGTGTAAGTCTTAGGAAATTTAAGTCTCAAGGTTGAGCCTTAAGGCTTTTTCCTTGAGCCTTGCCTCAATGTGTAAGCCTCACATGCTTTTAAAACATTGGTTTGGACTGAAAATTAAGGTTTTACATTTCAATATCACAACATAAGCAATATCTTGTGACATCTCACGTTTCATGTGATGCAAAATATCGTGTTAGAAGTTTTGATACCTCATATGGGCAAATTATATTTTACGGCTGGAATTATTTTGATGGGAATCGGGAGAACAATATGCTGATATTTTCAACGTAGTCAATATTTTAAAAAAAGTCAATCGAGTTGCAATTTGGTCCTAGGATATTTCTTCTTTTAATGATTTTTCACTTTTTCCGAAGAGAAGTTTTAGTAGGGTAATTGGCGAGACTATGCTTGAAAAATGTGCTGAGTTAATTTTTGGGCTTCTAAGAGTTTAGTTAATTCAGCACAGTCAATTAAGAAGGTAGGAAGTTGAAGTGAGCAACTTTAAGGAGAAGACAAGTGGTTAGACTTCTGAAGGTGAATGGGTAAGCTTAATAATAAATAGATAGAATTTTTACTATTTGTTTTTCCCTCTACTGAGTATTTGAAGTTGAGTTTTGATGATCATTTCTTGTTGGGTTGGAAGCTAAATGTGCATGGCACGATGCTATGCTTATGCGAGGCATGATGCTTTGTACTTTATGTTGGGCAATGCTATTCAGTAATTTCGGTAAGCTATTTGTTTTAAGTTCTATTATTTATAATGCTTCCATGGTATAACATATTTGAGGTCAAATATAATGTCTTAGTGTCTAGTTTAGACAAAACATATCGGATCAGTTAGACCTAGGTTCTTCGGTACTTTTGCTTTCTGGTAACAATGTCATGCTCATTTTCTGGTTCCTGATGGGGGGACCTAAGGGGGAGATATTTCTTCTATAATCATATTGTTTGCTGTTTGGTCTCGTTTATTTTTAAACCATCTGTCAGGTTGAACATGAGAGTGACTTAAATGAAGATGATGCTTGGGAATATGTAGAAGAAGGGCCTGCAGAAATCATCTGGCAAGGCAATGAGATAATTGTCAAGAAGAAAAGGGTCAGGGTTGCTAAGACAAACGTGGACCAACAACCCAGAAAAGAGGTATTGCTATATTAATTACTGTATTAAGTTTATTTAGTTTTAGACTAAGTTACACACGGAATATTATATGATTATGTTTCTCCCAGTTGTTTGCCATGCTGACATGTGTCCTATTAAATAGAGTTAACAAGCATTAACCCAAGGGTTAAAGCTACCTTCCCCAAAAAAAACCCAAGGGTTAAAGCTGCCTCTGTTAGATGTTTAGAAAATATTAATTTTTTTTAAAAAAAAGCTGTTCGGATTATATGGACAAAGTGACATGTGTTACATTTAATACTAACCGGATGAAACATAACCGTAGGGGATCTGTAATCATCAAGTTATGCCAATAAAAAAAAAGTTACGCTGTGTTTACTCTTCTGGCTGTGGCTTGTGACTGTAAAGATTATCATTTTCATTTTAGGATGCTGACAGACCCACATCAAATCCTCTTCCTCCACAATCTGAAGCTTTTGCTGATTACAAGAATACATCAATGGTCTCTGGACAACATGTGTTCGAGAGTGTTGCTCAACAAATCCCAAACTTTGGAACTGAACAAGTATGCATTTTGAACCCTCTCTCTCTCTCTGTCTCTCTTTCTGCTTGGTCGGGATTTATGTATTTCATCATGAAGGTGGCGATCATACTTGTGTTCATGGTTCTGGGATAGCCTTCTTATGCTTCTTGTCTTAGACAAATGGTGTTTCTTTCTCTCGAGGATCATAATTTCTTATCTCTTGTATATTTGGTAGGATAAAGCTCATTGTCCTTTCCATATCAAAACTGGAGCTTGCCGTTTTGGGTCACGTTGCAGCAGAGTTCATTTTTATCCTGATAAATCATGCACGTTGCTTATGAAGAACATGTACAATGGACCTGGCCTTGCCTGGGAACAAGATGAGGGGCTTGAGGTCTGTACATAATGCTTTAACATGGTAGTTGTATCCTGATAATCACTTTGGCAATTTTCTGCATTTTACAGCCTTTGGGCATTTCTAACTTGATATATCTTTTTTAGTAATTAGAATCGCTGAAAAACATGAAGACATAATTAAATAGTTTAAATTTTCATCAAGATAAAAGGGCTAGATTTGTATATCATCACCTCCATACTGAAAAATGCTGTTGATAAGGGTTGCCTAGGCAATTGGGGCATCCCTGGGCAAGGCTATGCCTAGACAACCAAAATTTACTTATTTTGTTCAAGTTATATGACATTTAGTGAGTGCCCGCCTAGATCATGATCTAGGCGATAGGGGTTGCGGCTAGGCGAGGCGGTGGCCTAGGTAACATTTTGACCACACATCTCTAATAAATATGATCTTATATAAGGAAGTTATTCACCTCTTTACAGCTTTTGTGCCATCACTTTTTACTTTATTTTCTATATTGATTTGTTTCAAATGGGTTTGATCATAGTTTTTGATGCTATGGGAAAACACAATAATTTGAAAATCAAAGTAAATCAAAAGCTCTCTAGTTCTTAGCTATACCATATTAACTTGGGCAAGGATGACTTGTTGTGGTATTTCGAGCATCCCAATGAAGATGTAGATCTCCAATATGGTTTAGGAGAGAGCGAATCACAGCCAATCACAATTGAACTCAGAGAGAGTTCAATCACACCCACAGGTCAACACGTGTCCTTTTTAACCTCTATTAACCATGTTTAAGATTCACTAACCCTTAGGGTTCAACAATCTAACCTTGGTTGTTATAAATTCTTTTTTTTAAAAAATTAATCTTATGGTTAAAATTTCTTAACCCTAAGGTTAATTTTTTTTAAATATATATTTTTATGTTAGTTGTTGAATCCTAAGGGTTAAAGAAGCTTAACCACGGTTAATAGGGGTTAAAAAGGACACATGTTCACCTGTGGGTGCAATTGAACTCTCCCTGAGTTCAATCACGATTGGCTGTGATTCGATCTTGGTTTAGTAGCATGACATTCCAACAAGATGTCAGCTTTATAGGATGGACTAATGGTAAAGACTAAAGGGTGTGTTGATACCCTGTTCACCAACGAACTCGCAGACGATCCTGCTTGCCTATAAAAGTCTGCTCAATTTAAATAACTAGATTCATATGTACGGAAAGTACAAAAGCTACCCTGGATTATGTGGCCCCTGGAAGGAGAAATGGGAATATAAAGAAGATAGAAGGACTAAAGGACCCATACTTAAACATAAAGCTACAACAGTTTTGACCCAGTCTTAAAGCTAAAGGAGCTTTTGTTCTGATGCCCACAAGAGAATCTGTAGATTTTAGTCATAATTAATCCATTTGCGAAATATTGGTTCTCAAGTGTATAATTGTTGGATTACTTGTTCCGACAATTAAGTCAGTCTTTCCTAAAATGCTTGACATCCAGGTTCTGTAATTTAGAAGATGCTGTTTTTAATGACTTGACAAAATGCTATATTTGAAGTAAAGCTATCTATTTTGTGACTACTAGCAGTTTTTTCTATCTATTTTGTGACCACTAGCAGTTTTTCTCCTAAATTTGTGCATGAGAAGTCTATTATTAAATCATTTGGTTTGACATCTTTTGCTCCTGTTTTGTTGAGCTTTTTTGTTATGTTACTTTCGGAGAACAAGGTTATAACAACAGTGAGTTTGTAAATACCTAACTGAACTGATCACTCAGTGGGTTGTTTCTCACTATCTTGTGCATGTTATATGGAACTAGTGCACTATTAGCATGCCACTGTTTCTTGGATTCCTGTGCTGCGTACAGGCTACATCTCATCATTTTCATTGACTCACTTCTCCCTTTCAATCTTATCTGCTAAGTAGTCATATGATTTAGGAGTTGAGGCCCAATAGGGGCACTACATTGCACTTTCTTAATAGCTACATTGTGATTCTTGCATATCTGCATCTCGTATAATTCCTACAAGTAGAGCCTTGATGCATTTTCTTAGATCATGATATAAGAAGTTTACGTGTGGAACTACTTGTGCAGTCTTCTCATTCCTTGCACCATTTTTATCATATTGTGTCTACTTCATGGTATAAAAGTTTATTATGATTCGGTCTATTTCAATGTAATTGTTATCGATGTTCTTTGACTCAAGTTACATCAGAAATTCATCTCAAGGTTCACTTTGGTGGAGATTCAAGGTTTTGGCCTTGGTTGAGGATGGAGATAGAAGTTTCTTTAGCAATTCTGTATCCTACTATATGTGAATTAAGAGTGGTTATCCTAGGAATTTCAATTATCCATTTTTTTAAAAGTTCTTATGTAGCTATAAGTTAGTTTTTCCTGTTAGATTCTGTATTCCTATGTGCATTTCACTCCAATATTTGTGTCTTTGTACTTTATGCTGCTATAAATTCATTTTTTTCGAATAATGAAAGAGAGACACTATTCATTGATTTCTTATTATAGTTTGTGACCTTCATTCTGGTCCTGGATTTGTTGAGATTTATGTTCTCAGGCACTATCTTATGTTTCCCTAGTTTTGGCATATCCATGAGTTTTTAGCTCCTTAACAGCTAGTATTTTGTTGGCCATTATTTCTATCCTGGATGGTTGAGGTGTTCTGCCAATGATGGTTATTACTTCCACCGATGTGAACTTGCAGGTGACAGCACGGTCAGCACATACTCTTATATGGATGCAATGATGTAATTATGTAAATATACAAAAACTGTCAATTTTTTTTGATCGATAAATATACAAAAATGTCAATTTATTATTGGAATACAGACATTCAAGCTTATAGTCTATGTACAAGAGAATGTAACAAGGACAAGATAATCCAAGTACTTCAACTATATTTGTAAAATTCAATATTATATAGAGGACGATTTGAAGCCATCATAACTAACTGGGACCAGGTTCATGTATCTGGTATTTAAGCTTAAAACTTCGTTTTTCATTTCAATGATAATGGTAAATGATGGACTTCTGCCAACATAACTAACTGGGACCAGGTTCATGTATCTGGTATTTAAGCTTAAAACTTTGTTATTCATTTCAATGATAATGGTAAATGATGGACTTCTGCCAACAGTTGCATATTTCATTGCATCTAGTGCTTGGCATTTGTTGGTACTACCCTGCAAGGTTGTAAAACTTGATGCCGCAGGAAATTTTGCGACTTCAAAATGGGATATATCGAGATTTTTCGCAAGATATTTTAAAAAATGAGGATTTTTTGCCGTTTGAGGAAAAAATGGGAAAAAATAGGAAAAAGATAGAATATTTCCACGAATCTTCAGAAAATATTATATTAAACATAAATACACACCTGGAGATTAAAGATGCAAGGCGGTGTGTCAAAATCATGTATCAATAATTCAATATAACAACTATACATTGTTTAATACATCCAATAATCATAAAAATAAAAATAAAATTTCTTAAGGGATAATTAACTTAATATTAGTAAGAAAAATCTTTGTAACATAATTGTGTAATGGTTTTATATCAAATAATTATTTTGTAAGTAATTTAAATATAAATATCACAACTAACATGATTTAAAAAATAATTTTTTTGGCCAATCAATAGTTTTGTCATACATACATAACATACTTAATCTTGAACTAATTTGGGCTAGTAATAAGCATATTATATTAAAATTTAATTTAGAATGTATTTTAAACTGACTTTTATTAAAATAATTATAAAATCAAAATTTTTATGTCGATTGTTGACAACAAAATATTTTCAGGCCATTCGATAGATTCCCAAAAAATACACAACATACTTAAGTTTGAATCTAACTGGTCTACTATTATGCTTAAAATCTTAAAAAAGTTAAGAAAAAGTATACCCTTTTCCCACTCCTCTCCCCCCTCTCCCCCTCACTCGTTCTACACAATGATTCCCACTATATATGGGTTGATTTAGGCCAAACCAAAACAAATTTAGGTGAAATTAGATTAAAATGTGGGAGGAAAATTCCAAATATCCTCATCTGTCCCTCTAAATATCCCCATTTTAACCGACATAATGTAATTTATATTTTGTGAGATGACCAAAATATTTTGCGATATATGTGATATTTTTGGCATAATGCGATATATTGACAAGGGATAGATGTGTCTCTGGGTTGCGATATTTCAGCCTTTATATCACAAATATCTACGAAAAACACTGTTACCCTGCTGCTTCCTGACTGAGATAGGATTTTCCTAGGGTGATCACATCATAGTTTTCTTAGGTTCTAAAAAGTATTACTAGGACCTTTTCAAGTTTTGGACGCTCAATCTATACTTGGGTGAATTTATTAATTCTGCATGAATGGAAAGTTAGATTTATTGGGGTTTGCATTGCTGTAGTTTCATATTGATTGTTAGCATGATAGTGCTTTGAGGATGTGCTGACTAATCTATTTATACATCTTAACTGACTGTAATACCAAGACCGGTTACTTGGTGCATTTATTCTTCCACATAGCTTAGATCCGACAGTTCTTCACTGGTTTATTTGGTTTTCAGTATACAGATGAAGAGGTTGAACGTTGTTATGAAGAGTTTTATGAGGATGTACATACAGAATTCTTGAAGTTTGGGGAACTTGCCAATTTCAAGGTTGCTGACTGCTATCTACATCTCGCTTCTAGCTATTCCTAACTTTAATAAGCTCATACACCATAGTTTGGAATCCTATTATATTGGCAATATCAAGAAGATTAACAAAATTACTATTGCTTCTCAGACATTGCCCAGCTTTCAGAAATGAGTAATTTTTTCAACCAGAAATATGAATTAGATCATTGACATGACATCAGAAGAAATTGTTACCAATAGTCCTATGATTGTTGGTAAAGCTGAGGGAAATGTTTCTCCTTATGCTTCTCAATTACCTTCACAAGAAAACATAGTAACATACAGACATATATGTTATATTATTATATACATGCAGGTATTCAATTATGTATGTTTGCAGATAGAATGTATATGGGATATTCTAAAATTTACCTCGAACCCCTCCCATGAGAAAGGAGCCTAGTAGCCCCAGCTACAGGCTAAAAATTTATGTTAACTTGACATTTGTGCCTAGATATAATCTTTTTACAAGTGGCCTATTTTCTCTCTTCCACTGGTTCCTAAGAAAACTGAATGCAATTTGAAATATTCTGCTGAACTTTGAGACCTTGTGTGGCTCCTATTTTTCAAGCTATTTGATATGAACTATAAAAAAATTGAGTTTAGATGAAAGGATAAAACATGAAACATGTCATGGTGCATTGATTATGGTAAAGCTCACTTTGATGATGTTTGTTCTCTATTTCAGAGGTTTTTATGAAAGTAATTTTCATGTTCAGGTGTGTAAAAATGGTTCATCTCATTTGCGGGGGAATGTGTATGTACACTATAAGTCCCTTGAGGCAGCTGTTCTTGCTTATCATTCTATTAATGGGCGCTATTTTGCCGGCAAACAGGTAATCTATTTCCTTTTCATTTAGTCAGTGCTTTATGGCTACGAGGAGTTAATTTTGATTCGCAAATTCTTTTCGGTTCGGCTAATCTGCATGCAAATAGGTATTGCATTTCTTTTGTAACAACTTAATTTGCCTCCTTATCCATATTATCTTAACCAGAAGCTATGATGAGGTGAGATTTTGCCTTATTTGACTTAAGATCGTGATCCTTGCTCCAAGCTCTGATTTGGTTTCAGTTCCTGGCGAGCTTGAGATGAAGAGCTCGAACCCAGTTCCACTGGGAATTCCTGAGCCGGGGCTTGGCTCAGCCCAATCGAAAACCACATCAGAATTAAAAATCTATCGCGAAAGAACCCCATGGAATATGGAATCCACAAACTCTTATACTAAATTCAATCTCCCAAAACCACCTCCAAAACCAAAAGCCTAATTCAGAAACACCATATAAATTTCCACACAACCTTTATAACACTAACAGTCAGGGATCACGAAACCATATTTGTATAGCCAATGATAAACATCAGTTGCCCTCCCCCCCCCCCCCCCCCCGGTGGTGTGTGTGTGTATCCAAAACTCACCTCCAAAAAAAATCCCAATATCAAAAAATCATCAGCAGCATTTCTCATTGCCTCCCCATTCATTTCTTTTACGTCTTCCTGCATGGTTTCTCTATCCACAACACAAATTCCCTTCTACCAGATTCTTAGCCTTATCAAGTTAAGGGACTTATCTATTACTAAATGTTTCTCAATGTCTTCAATGAACCCCTTCTCAGACCCCAAAACTGGGATCCCCTTTCCTTTATTAAGTTAACATTTTTTCTTTCTAGAAATTTGGCTGTTCCTTCATCTCTGCATTTGGATACTTTATAGGGTTAGTATGATGCGCTTACTGCTCACAGAAAGAGTGTAAATACTTGCTCACTTGTCAGGGTTCACTCTCCATTTTTATTATTAAAGTCATCCCAAGTAAATCTACAAAAGGATATGCAGAATTCCCCCTAATCCATTTTTTGGAAAGAGTGGAAGTGCGCACACACATACACACATGCACACATATACATACTATTTTCTTTACTAGGCAAAACCATGTTTCAAAATATTGGTATTGAGGTATGTATCGGTAATTCGAAAATTGGATACATATCGAGGATACGCACGGAAACTCGGTAAAAATTATGGAAACGTTGGAAACTCAAATCAAAACTTATTTCAATGCAATTATAACATCAGAATCTGATAATGTGAAGTCATATAGATACTATTTGAATTATCTATAGGAGTTTCCACTATGCATTATGTCATAAAACAACAAATACGTTGCGGGTATATATATATGAGGAGGTGACTAGTCAGTCAGGCTGATTATACCTTATAATCAGCTCACCTCCTCTATACCGTTAGATCTCAAAAAATGGCTAGGATTAAAACCCTTTTATTGTTCTAATTGTTTAATTTCCAAAATTATCCTTAATACTCTCTAAACACATTCCTCTCTAAACATCTCTCTCTCCCTGGTTCTCTCTTTCTCTCCCCGCCCAGCTCTCTCCCTGGCTTTCTCTCTTTCTCTCTCTCCCCGCCCAGCTCTCTCTCTCTCTCCTTTGTGATGGGCTTGAGAATGTGTTGTGGAAGAAGAGAGTTTTGATGTTGATGAGGCGAGATTTTGGTATGGGAGAGGGATTTGGTTGAAGAAGATGGGGTTCAAGGAAAGGACGCCCCTCATAGTTGCTGCTATGTTCAGAAGCGTGGAGGTGTTGAAGTATGTCCTCAAGATCGGCCGGGTTGATGTCAATAGTGCCTACGGTTCAGACCGGGCAACCGCCCTCCACTATGTTGCGGCTGGTGGCTCTGCTTCTTCTCTTGAGATTGTCAAGCTTTTGCTAGATGCTTCTGCAAATGCTAATTATTTTCCACCCTAAAAGTGCAAATGCTAATCGTCAAGCTTTTTATTTTCCACCTAGCTAGTGAGAAATGCGCAAGCCTAAAACCTTAGAAAACTGGAGAAGCTGGTTTTGATTTTACTAATCCACGAAAGAAGAAATTACGGAGGCCTAATGGATAAAACTCATTTTCTATCCATGGCCCAATGGTTACTTTTGCATCTGGGAACAGTTGAACAGCCATGGCCATGACTTGTGCACACTGCACTAACACACCAAATCTATACTCAAACTAGAATTGTACTTGTAATCTAAAACTCAATGATAAAAACTAGCAATGTAATGTTACAAAAAATTGCAGTGTCCGTCGACCAGAATTGTATTGTTCGTCGAATCGGTGGTGACAGCCGAAGAGGTTGAGATCCCTTTGTTCTTATTATTCTGTGAAGCATAAACCCTAATTTTGGTGAGTCCATTTCTTCTCGAAATCGAGATGAAGCACTTGAGAGAAGGAAGAATGGAATATGGTTTTAGGGGGGAGTTTCTGCGAGGAAGAGAGAGAGTTAGGCGGGGAGAGAAAGAGAGAACCAGTTAGAGAGAGAGGAATGTGTTTAGAGAGTATTAAGGGTAATTTTGGGAATTAAACAATTAGAACAATAAAGGGAGTTTTAATCCTAGTCATTTTTTGAGATCTAATGGTATAGAGGAAGTGGGCTGATTATAAGGTATAATCGGCCTGACTAACTAGTCACCTAGCCATGAGGAGGTGACTAGTCAGGCAGGCTGATTATACCTTATAATCAGCTCACCTCCTCTATACTGTTAGATCTCAAAAAATGGCTTGGATTAAAACCCCCTTTATTGTTCTAATTGTTTAATTCCCAAAATTACCCTTAATACTCTCGAAACACATTCCTTGCTCTCTCTCTCTCTCTCTCCCCCCTGGTTCTCTCTTTCTCTCCCCGCCCAGCTCTCTCTCTCTCTCTCCCTTGTTATCTGCTTCAGATGATCTGATGGGCTTGAGATGTGTTGTGGAAGAAGAGAGTTTTGATGTTGATGAGGCGAGATTTTGGTGTGTGAGAGGGATTTGGTTGAAGAAGATGGGGTTCAAGGAAAGGACACCCCTCATGGTTGCTGCTATGTTTAGAAGTGTGGAGGTGTTGAAGTATGTCCTCTAGACCGGCCGGGTTGATGTCAATAGTGGCTACGGTTCGGACCGGGCAACCGCCCTCCACTATGTTGCGGTTGGTGGCTCTGCTTCTTCTCTTGAGATTGTCAAGCTTTTGCTAGATGCTGCTACAAATGCTAATTATTTTCCACCCTAAAACCGCAAATGCTAATCGTCAAGTTTTTTATTTTCCACCTAGCCAGTGAGAAGTGCTCAAGCCTAAAACCTTAGAAAACCAGAGAAGGTGGTTTTGATTTTGCTAATCTACGAAAGAAGAAATTACGAAGGCCTAATGGATCTTCTTAGATCAAAATCATAATAAAACCCATTTTCTATCCATGGCCCAATGGTCACTTTCGCATCTGGGAACAGTTGAACAGCCATGGCCATGACTTGTGCACACTGCACTAACACACCAAATCTCTACACTGGCACAATTACTTTTAATATTTCATGTGTATTGTATGCGTATTGATGGGTATTGTGTGTATTGGTCCGATACGCACGATACTCATATGATACTCTACAACGCATTTTTGTCATTATATAAAAAAAATATTTTTGAGTATTGAGCGATACTGTACCGATATTGTAACAATATCGCTCGATATGCAACCTGAGGTTATAAAATCAAACATTTCCAATAGTTGGTTGTATCTAAACATCCTTAGAACCCATTTTTTCAACAATCTTTCTTCTCCAATCGATTTGTGGGCCTAAAACAACAACTCCATTGGTCACAATATTGTAATCATGTCTGACACACTTATCATTCACCACTCTATTCATTTTCTGAGCCACTTGTTCGAGCCGACATGTAATTCAATGTGGTATTGAGTTTGTACCATGTATGTCATTTACTTTATGGTTAGGTCAATACTTTCTTATGCATTGTATGAAATGTAAGGTTTTCATATTTAGTTTGTTCTACCTATACTTGGTTAAGTGATTATGGTTTTTGTTTTCATGTCTTTTTATCAGCATGCTTTCATTTTTTAACTTATAAACTTCTTAACTCTCATATGTATGGTTATAAATGTAGTTGAGAGACTTTATTTAGTTTGTTTTTAGCTTATATTTGCATTAAGTTTTATGTAATGTACCCAAGTTTTTTCTTACGTATCAAATCGTATCTTATTTTTCCCGACCTATTTAAGCATATCCCTAATGCTTATCCTAAAATCTCCTTACCAATACTTATACCGATACCGATACCGATACTTTGAACCATGATATATATATATATATATAGCATGTATTAAAACAAATTAAATCATGGTCATTCAATAAAACATTCATTTATAAGTAATGGAATACATAAAGTGATCTATTTATAAATTGATATATGTAAAGAAGTGGGCTCCTTCCATAAACAACATACACAAAAGATTAACTACGCCCTCTCGTCATCTCTTATGAGGTCGGCCATGTGACTGTGAGGAACCTCCATTCTCAAGTTGACCCTAGTATGTTGCGCATCTTCCTCCTTCCAAAGATTCTCCATGTTCTGTCTTACAGCAAGTTGGACATCAGGGTCTCCTTGTTTGAAGAGATGAACTCCACATTCGTTTTCACAGGAATAGTAGAGAATTTTCGGGATTCCTTTTCCATCTCAAAAGTTTCAATGCTATGCCTTATAGCTATCTAGAAATCAGCCTTGTGATTTCTCTCCTCTCTTTGCATTTGTATACACACACACACACACATTGCTTCCTCTTTATCAATAAAAAAAACTCAGCATCCTCGTCAAGGTCTTGAAAAACACGATCGTTTTTATCTGAGATAGGGTCCATCCGCCTTGTCTCCTCTGGGCTTTGAGCCATTTTTTTTTTTTTGTTCTTTTTCCTGCAGTTTTTTCAGTAGATACTCCATTATTCTCCTGAACTGCGTAGGGACATGTAGGCATCCTTCGATGTTTATTTGTATACAAGCAAAGTGCTCCTTAAATCTATTATTGCCCACCAAAATTATTTTAGAATAATATTTGAACCTAATCTTATGCCTATTCTCATGATTCACCCTCTCCGTGCTCCCAAGTCTTAACCAGTGTTTTAAAAGGCTTGTGAGGCTTATGCCTTGAGGTTCGCCTCGATGCAAGGTTTAAGGAAAATGCTTTGAGGCTTAACCATGAGGCTTAAATCCCATAAGGCTCACATCTCAAAGTGTGAATCTCAAATGAGGAACACGCTTTACGTCTGAGGCTCGATAGCGTACTTCTCATATATTAACTAAAATTAGGGTTCTAGCCATAGTGACAAAGTCGGGGTTTGGGAATAATTGGGCAGGGGTCAAGTTCAGAAAAATTCGGGAAAATATAAAATATACCAAATAATTTGATTAAAAAATATACAAAATAATTAGTTTTTTGTCAAATTTGAGAAAATAATTCGGAAAATTCGCGAATAATTCGGCAACCCAAAAATGCGTGAATAATTCACGATTTTTTGAAAAAAACGGAGTTTTTTGTTATAGAGGTTCTAGCCACAACTGAGACTTAAAACGCTATTTTTTATTCTAAATTTTGTTGTTTTTATTTTTATATTTGTTGTTTGTAACTTGTTTCAACTAATAAGAAATAACAATTTATTTATTTTAGATAAGATATTGAAAATGATGATGATGATGATATTGGTTTCAACTAACACTTAATTTATTATGTTTAACGTATTTAGGCTATTAAAACCATTTGAGCCTAATTCATACTAATTTTCCAATTAGAAATTGTAATAATTTGGAGTCATTGGCCTACACCGTAGTTCATGCATTCTTTGCAAATTTTTACTAAAATTCTAAATCCACCAGTTGAATTGATGATTGAATGTCACCTTCAATATGCATATGAACAAAAAAGTAAATCTAAATTTCAGCATTTGCTCAGTGTAGTCAAGGCATCTAGGCGATGCCTAGGCGATTAGCCCCGGCTAGGCGAGGCGTTGCCTAGGCGACGCCTAGGCGTGGCCTAGGCGATAAATTTAATATAAATATATATATAATTATATATATATCACGTATATATATAACATCAAAAAGATCAAAACTCCACACCCACATTCCACAAAAACATAAAATAAAAAGTCTATTACAAGCATTCATCACATAACCAAAGACATGTTAACATAGTGGAGTATTAAACACTTCAAAATCTGGGCAAAATACCCAAATTTGTGTCGTTCATGTATAATATTAGGCAGAGCCCCCTACAATTGCCCGGGGGGGTGGCAGGGGGGGCAGCGCCCCCCTGTGAAAACGATATTTTTAGTGAAAAAAATTGATATTTTTAGTGAAAAAAACGATTTAGAATTTTATTACTACTTCATTACATGTTTTTATTTTTTTATTTATTTATTGGGAAATTTTGGATTTTTTTTAAGCAAAAAAAAAAAAAAAAAAAAAATTTTATAGGGTCGCCCGCCTAGGCGACGCAGGCCCAAAGTCGCCTAGGCGACGCCTTGACTACACTGCATTTGCTTGTCCTTTTTTTTAGTCAAATAGTTTATAAAGAATTTTTCATGTGTACGCTCGCGACCACACGTACACACATGTACACGAATTCAAATATATTTATGCATACATCTCTCTCTCTATGTATATATACTATCATCTTTTATTAACTTTTTAAATATTTTTGTAATTTTTCTTATATTTTATTTATTTGTTAAAATGAGAGAATGAAGCTTTTTTGTGAGGCTTACGCCTCACGCATCTTGAGGTCTTAATGCCTCGCCTCACACCTTCGCGTTTTAAAATATTGGTCCTAACTAATATTGGAGGATCTTCTAGGCATGATTAAGTACAACAATGAAACAAATATGAGGAATAGCAAATAAGAAATTAATCCTAAATGAGAAATAGATCATTTTAGAATTCCTGAATGAACCTAATAGATCATCCATAGAGTAATCTTACATGTTTATTTCAAATAAAAGTACTTCATAGCTTAAAATGAATCATTTTAAATTTGGAATATTAACTTTTAATGATTTTTTAAATTCTGAAACTTTTAAAATAAAATTAAAACAAAAAATTAGGGTTAGTGTGGTGATACGATAGATCAACCTATATACACTAATATATATTTAAATCAAGTCTAAATAAGTAGTATAAATGGGCGAGATACCCAGTTTTGCTGGTTGTGCCCTTGATTTTCCAACTCTTAGTGTTTTGAAGTGCTGATCTGTGAACTGGTTATTGGCAGATAACATGCGAGTTTGTTGGTGTAACTAGATGGAAGGTTGCTATATGCGGGGAGTACATGAAATCGAGGCTCAAAGTACAACCAGTCTCTTCACTTCTCTGTATTTCCTTCAAGAAGCCTCATTTTCTTAAACAGCTTTAGCTGTTTTTCAATGTGCTTCTTATATCTTGAGATAGCAAGAAACTTACTTGGAGTGATCTAGAGTCTGCTTTTTGTTTGTATTGATCCCATTCTTGAGTTCTGCCTTTTTTTTTCCTGGTGATGATCCTTTTCTTATGTGACATCTCTTTTTATAGTCTTGTTCTCGTGGAACGGCCTGCAACTTCATCCACTGCTTCCGGAATCCTGGTGGAGACTATGAGTGGGCTGACTGGGATAACCCACCCCCCAAATATTGGATGAAAAAGATGGATGCTTTATTTGGTCCGTCAGATGAATCTGGATATGACAATCAGATGGAGCCAGAAAGTTGGGGGCAGATGAGGAACTCCAGCAGGAAAATAACAGCATATGTGGACAGGTATGCTTGTAATTCCAGCAAGAGATGGTGAATACTGTATTAAGTACTCTTAAAAATTGGGATATCAACCTGAAAATATACAAAATGATTAGGACCCTATATTTCACACCTTACTTCCTTCAGCATGCTTCGCCTTCGCCTTTTGAACTGTCAAAACTACACGTTCCGTTGCTTGAAAGAAATCTTCTGACTTCCCAGTTCCATTTATCAGTTTAACTCTTAATTCTAAATTTCCAACCTTAAGAAGACCAGAATGAGTGTTATCCATCTCATAGTGCTGCTTACTCTGCTCTCTGTTTTTTCTTTCCTCTTTGTCCATTTCCAGTTCAAATATAAAAAAAGCTACTACTTTCAACAAATTCACATTCTAAACAGAACGTGATCCCTGTCAAGCTCCCTAAGAATCAATCCAACTATTGTCCTCACCTGAAACCCTGGTAGAAATGGATCACCAGGAGTTGACGATCAATTAAGTGTAATGCTTATTTCTATAAATGGGAAGTTATTCTGTTGTTTTTCTGAAATGATTGAAAAATGCTACCTTGTTAATTTTGCCTTACATACTTTTAGGTTCAATTAAATATCAAAATTCCCCCATTAGTTTATGGGAATATTATTATATATGTAACGAAGAAAAGAAACCAGCCGTAGGTGGAAAAGCGGGAAGGGTGAATAGCTTTATGGTCATTTGAAAAAAAATCGTAAAAGAAATTCTTAAAAATTAGAGTATATTCTGCTCATTTTTCTCTGGAAATTGAATTTTGCTATTTTATTGATTTGGTCTTCTGTAATTATATGTATGGAAGTTAAACAAAAAATGTCATAATTGAATTAGAGGATTTTTCATGTACGTTGAAGGTGTTGCACAGACTTCAAGCAATGTTTTTATTAGCGTTTCCGTAGGCTTGGTTTACATAACACGATCTCCTACTATGAACTTTGTATTTTCTATTGTCTTAACCTTTTTAGTTATGCGCATGATAAATCCATTTGCCCCAATGGTGAAAGAGTGAAACCTTTGTTTAATGTGCTTTGCTTCTTACATTGTTCACTTCTTTCTCCTGCTCATGGTTAGGGTTCTTGCTAACTACCTGGAGTCATAGTTATTCTTGATTCATCATGACAGGTACCGCTCGAGAAGATCTGGTTCTAGTGAGATGGACTGCTTGAATAGTGGTTGGGGCAGAGATCACTACTATGAAAATGGTGCTCGGCAGAGTAGCCATTCTAGCCGGCGAGTACACTCGAGTGTCAGTAAAAAGGAGAGTAGCTTTCTCAATGAGGAGGGACAATGTGACGAGAATGCAAATGTTGATCGGTACAACAGGAAGAAAAGAGCTGATGGTAATGATTCTGATGGAGATTATTCTGATAAGGACAGAAAAAGTGAACGATGGCATAATCGCACAAGGACTAGTTCAAGTGGCCGGAAAAAAGGCAAGGAATTCTCTGATGATCACGAGAAATTTGCTAAGAGATATACTCTCAATGAGAGTGAAAGATATGAAACGAAAGATAGACT
The DNA here is from genome assembly GCA_015143295.1 of Tetracentron sinense. NCBI lineage: Eukaryota > Viridiplantae > Streptophyta > Magnoliopsida > Trochodendrales > Trochodendraceae > Tetracentron > Tetracentron sinense. The sequence goes on from CM026556.1 coordinate 1,938,831, forward strand.
ACATAGTCAAGATTCTGGTAGAAAATACTCTGAGCTACATAGAGCCGAAAATCATAGTCATTCAAGCAGAAGGAAATGCTCGAGTATACAGTTACATGGAGCAGATGAGTGTCTAAAATCAGATGAGAATTATGAGTCTGGCAGTCCAGGCCGTTACGATGGGAGACTTAAATCACATGATCACGATTCTGGACATGACTCCGATGCAACCATAGACCAACGAGGTAATTGGGAGTCTGAAACTAGTTTCAGTGATGAATACCAGAATTCCAGAAGAAAGTATACTACTAATGATAGTGGAAGACCCAAATCCCATGAGCAAAACTCTGGTGAGCACTATAATGAAAGCAGATCCAGATGCAGTAGCAGGTTGAGCCGTAGGACATACTCAAATATCTGGGAGAAAGAGACGGATTCCCCTGATCGGTACCGAGAATCCGGAAAGAATCATGAGCAATATCATGGAAATCATAGATCTCATGGTCTTGAACGTGATGACAAGAAAAGGAAATCCCAAAAGCAGGAAGCTGATGATGGCAGTTTTTCCTCCCTAGAATCCAGAGGTAAGCTGGATAGCGATCAAGAAGAAGCTTGTGATCTAGTGCCACACAATGCAGACACCCGAGCTTGTGGTCTCATTGCATCGGAAGAACGTGGAGACAGGAGTTTGAGTTCCAAGGATATTCTACATGTCCACAAGCATGGAACTAGCAAAATGAGGGAAAGATACAGCAGTAAAGAGGAAAAGTATAACAAGGGCATAGAGGATGTGGAGGATGAAACTAGTATTCTGGATGGTCCTGAAAATGCAAAATTGAAGGGTGCATCTAGGAAGCGTTCAAGAAACCAATCACCTGTTGAACGCTCGGGCAGGTCGCGGAGAGAGAGGAGCCACCGTGGTGTAACTGGTGTTCATGAAACATAAGATTCTAGAATTTGTTACACAATGGTTTGCCAGATCTCTTTGTTGTAGTCTTTTTTTTTTGTCAGTGTTATATAGATAAGCAATTTTCTTCATATATGGAATTCACACTTATTATACTTGTGCTTTGGAAAGCATACGTTTTTCTTAGTAATAGGGAAAGCATGTTACAGTTTTGCCGACAGATAATAGAGAATTAACTTTTGAATTCTTACTCACATTATCTTTCTCTAGTCATCAAAGTTTTACTCTAGACTAGAATGTTGACATCCTCTAATCCACAAGTGTATTTGGCAATCGCCAATTTGCTAGGGGAAGAAGTTCTATGGACAGGAACGAATACTGCTTAAAGCCTTTAACGCAGCGACAATCTGTCTATTGATTGAGAAACATGTCTATCACCCTAGGAAAAAGGGGGAAAGGAAAATGAGAAAAGCAAACGAGGAAAGATCTCAATGAATTCCAATCCTATTCCTGAAAATTGGCCCCACTAACTGAACAAATAGTGGGCTTCCGCCGGTAAACCGGAAAACTTCTCACTGAGTTTCAACTTTCACTCTTCTGATGTCTTTAGAAGATGGTGGTTGATGAGGGTGGGTGTTCTCCTTATAAAGAAGTCTTGTGATCAACGAAGTCTTGTGATCAACTCTTGTAAAATGAACTTAAATGGTCTTGTATAAGGAACTTAAATGGATTTGATTGAAGTTTTTTTGAACAACATACCCAAATTATTAATACTAATGTGCTATCAGAAATTCAGAAATTAAGAGGTCGGTAGCGCAAATTCAGAAATTAAGAGGTCGGTAGCGCATGGATAGCTTGTCATGTAGCCGTGGATAACTTCCCATTTTTCCACTTAGTTACCTTCTCAAGTACATAGTTCTTGTGAAATATTAATTTATATGCAAGAGTTTAATAATATAATTATTTTAAATTATTTAATTTCATGGGGTTGTGGGTGGGGTTTTCATTGATTAGGCCCTTATTTGGTTGGGTTTGCTTTCCACTTTCATTCGGTACATGGGTTTGAGTTATGAATGTATTTAATCGAGGCCTAACTTTATTGTCATCCCATGAGGAAGTAATTTAGGGGCATAATTTGGAAACTTTTTTCATTGTTTGTTTTGGGTGTCTTAATCATTTGCCTAAGTGTTGGTAGTAATCACCAGCAAGACATGGGATTAGACCCCACGACCTCCGTAATAAGAGGGAACACAACATACCATTGGAGCAAGCGATAGGTGTTAATTTAATTTGAAAACCCTTTAAATCAACATGAAACCACACATAAACCTGTTGCCACCTCTAATGTGGTGGTAATTAGGTGGGTGGTTTGTAAAGGCAACCTAAAGAGACCTACAAGAAGAGGATAGGGATTTGATTCACAAAAATGGAAAATTTGAAAATTAACGTTGTAGTGAAGAGATGGGGATAGCATACTTAACTTAAACTCAACATAATAATAGGATTATAAGGAGGGGTGAAGGGACACGCGGCGGCCCTTTGAGTTATCAATAAAGGTCACAAAATATTCTCTCAGTGTTGCTTTCTCTCCGAGCGAGGCAGTCGGCCCCATGCTACATTGATATGCACATGCATGGACCATATCATATGTATGTATGTAATTTTTCTTTTTTGTTTTAACGGAACCATATCCTATGTGATATTTGGTGTGCGGTTCAAAGGCCTAGATCTATTGTCTTGTACGGATTTAACTGTTGTACCTAATTATACAAGAGATCGCTGGCCTTTAAATATCAAGAACACAGGGATGACCACACTAAATATCACAGACGAAATGGTTCTTCATGTAATACTCTAAACACACTGCCGTAACCGCTAGTCTCGTAAGGGTAACTCCATTCAACTATTCCAAAATGGTCTGACTAATGGCAGACTATTGGTCCTTTATACACTCCTATGAAGACTAATACCCAGCCGATGTGGACTAAAATGAGATAACTTATGTAAGTAGCCGCTATTATTCTGGGGCTATACCATATTTAAGAGAAGAGGAGACGTGAAAGCCTGTGAATTGAATTGAATGGAGGGGTTGGTAGGTCGGTCACATGATAGTGGGTGTTTTACCGACCCCGAATCCCCCCCCAACCGGCCTTTTGCTTCCTTATCTACAACGTACTTCATGTTTGTCAGCACTCGCAAAAAGAGGTTGGATGATGGGTGCTTGTGGGCCCCTCTGCATCATGTGCTTGTTCCGATTTTCCCCTCTCAGAGAACGAGAGCAATAAGAGCATTCCTAGCAACCTCACCAAAATAACTTTTTGGTTATTTTGGTGAGCCAAAAGATTAAAAAGATGTTAAAATGAGTCCCAGCAGTCTCAACAGAATGAAGAAATCGGTTTGGTCACCAAAATAACTTTTTGGTTATTTTGGTGAGCCAAAAGATTAAAAAGATGTTAAAATAAGTCCCAGCAGTCTCAACAGAATGAAGAAATCGGTTTGGTGAGTCTACAGTACTCACCAAGTTTGGTGAGTACTACAGTACTCACCCTTGGGCCCACACAAATAATAAAATAAGGTTTCTCTCTCCTTTTCTTTTTTGTGGTCCCACACAAACAATAAAATAATATTTTTCTCTCTCTTCCTTTTTTGTTTTCCCACACAAATGATAAAATATTGTTTCTCTCTCCTCTTTTTTTTTGGTTAAAATGGTGAGGCTGTTGGGAGTGTTTTAAAAAAGTGGCTTACCAAAACCACTTTTTGTGGGTTTTGGCTATTTTGGTGAGTGAAATTTGGTGAGGCTGCTAGGAATGCTCTAATCTATTTCTTTTTATGGAAAACTAGCGGATGACACGTGTGATGCATGTGAGAGCGAGGGGAAGGAGTTAGCCAAAGTTAATAGGATTTAAAAGGGACATGTGTTAACCCATAAGTGCGATTGAACTCTCCCCAAGTTCAATCACGATTGGCTGTGATTCTATTTTTTAAATAGATAGATGAGCAAGAGATAATTTGAGAATTAAAGTAAAACATTAAATTAAAGTTTTGTTTTATATAAGGGTAGTTTGGAAATTTCAGAAAAATCAAGCTTATGCATCCATGCCTGCCTCTCACATTATAATAATAAAGATAAAGCTCTTCACAACAATATATATTTCATCTACTTTACAATGCCAACTATAGGTCAAAAAATAAATGAAATGGTATCCGGAATCCTTCGGGTCAGGACTAATCCCCGAGGGTGGGATGGGAGCCCGCCACACTAAGAAAGTCAATAAAATCCCATGTGCATATTTCTTTGCTCTTATTTACATAGACTCTTAAAATAAAGAGGAGCTCACACTAATAAATAAAATAAAATAAAATAACATACAAAGAGGAGGTAACGTTACTAGCTTTTTGGACTGAGACTCCCCTCCATTTTCTGAACCTTGGTGTTTGGTGCTCTAATTTGAACACAATGTTCACCTAATTTATTCGGGGTTATCGTTTTTGCAAACCATATAACTCTCCAGGACCTCTCTCATGAGAGGGGTACATCATACCGTTGGAGCATGTGGTAGGGGTGTGGTTTATAAGCAACTTCTATAAAGGGTTAGGGTCAGGAAATTTTCCTTGAGGGAGGGAGGGTGGGGCAGGCGAAATACATGTATCAAGAAAATTAATGGATTTAAGGTTCGGGAGCATAACCCCTGAGAATTTTTTTTTTGATTGATTGACCCATAATGATCGTTAATATGACATTTCAATAAAGTCCACTAACAAGCCCCTTTTGAGAGAGCCATTATATATAAATAAAATGGAAATAAACCGAAGTAGGCATTTGCCTATGTAGCTTAATTCTGGTACTCATTAGTCCATGCCTCCATTTTTAACACCTACCAAAGTAGTTAAATTCACTCACCACTACGTATTAAAAAATTACTAACCTTAATTTAGGTAAGCTTTATCATAGTTAAATAGTGTTAAAAGGGACATGTTACCTTTAACACTCCTTTTAACTATGGTTAAGCTTAACTAAATTAACTACTACTCTAAATAAAATTAACCCTATTTTTATTATTTTATATCATATATATGAAAATATTACAAAATTTTAAAGGGTCCAAACTTCCTACATAGTTAAATAACTAAAGTTGTTTGGAGGGCCACTATATATAGATAAAAATAAAAATAGATTTCTAAATTTTTTATAATACTATCTAATAAAAAAATTTGGGTTGGGGGATGTGCCCGCCCTGCTTATATATATGTAAAATGATTAACTTACATTGCATTTCTTATCTGTAATAAAATGCTGGTTCTCGGTGGTCCCCGCCCCCTTTTATCACCCATACCCGTGGTTAAGATTCACTTGCTCCTAAGGTTCATTCATTTAACATTGATTTTCAGGAAAAAAAATATTAACTTTAAGATGATTAAGCGATGAAATGAGAAGACATTTAATTATGTAATCAAATGCGAGGTTGCTCATCACTACTCTATATATATATACACTGTACCAAGAAATGAAAAAGAAGATAAAACATAAAGGAGATGAAATCACAGTCAATAGTGATTGAACTCAGGGAGAGTTCAATCGCACCCATAGGTCAACATGTGTCCTTTTAACTTATATTAACCTTGGTTAAGATTTCCTAACCTGGGTTCTACAATCTAACCTTAGTTTATTTTAAAAAAATTTAACCCTAAGGTTAAATGTTTATTTTTATTTTAAAAAAAAATCAAAGTTAGATTGTTGAACCCTAATAAGGGTTAGTGAATACCAGTTAGTAGTAGGAGTTAAAAAGGATATGTGTTAACCGGTGGGTGCGATTGAACTCTCCTTGAATTCAATCACGATTGGCTGTGATTCGATCTCAGCATGAAGTGGACTTACTTCTAAGTAGTACATTCATGCCATACGAGACAAGGGGTCTATGATTTGGCATAGTTACGAAGTATGGAGTTGCAATTACTGAATCGACCGGTCAACCTGCTCACCTAACCTTCCAGTGGGTTAGGGCAATTTTATTTTTTTTGTTGAATCCTAGTCACTTAAGCCACTTACAAACACGGTTAGGCCAACACACACAGCCCTATGAGACTAAGTCCAACACACCACTTCAAAAGGGCCTATCTCTTGAGTTTGGGCAATACCTTGGCTTCATACCAGACACAAAATCTGTCTTTTAAGTGGGTGTATTTTCAAGAGTAAAGCTACCAAACTCTGCCTTGTGGGGGTTACAAAATTCTGGATCGGGTGAAGTTTGGTCGAATTCCTTTTCCCTTTTATAACTGGGTCGATATCGTGTTGTCCTTGGAAGACCCGAAGGGTCATTTTTCTATTTTTTATTTTATTTTTAAAATTAATATTTTTTTCTCTGAAAACCAAGGATGGGTGGGTGAGCTAGGAGTGCCAACGAGCAGAGCTGGGCACTGCTCAGTCTCGGCTCGTTGGACATTTACAGAAGCTCAGGCTCGGCTCGAGCTCAAAACGGTCCGCTCGAGCTCGGCTTGTCCACAAATCGTTGAGTTCGAGCTCGATTCGACAAATTTTTTTTTTTTTAATACATTGAAAAGCACTAAATTCAATTAAAAAAAAAAAAAATTAAAATAACATTTTTTTTTTGGAATGCCATGTGACTTATGTGAAAGCTTGAGTTAAAACTTAAACCAAAATAATTATGTTAATGTATATTAAATATATTTTACTAAAAAAAAAGTATAATAAATATATAATATAAATTTAATTTTTGAAGGCTATTATTATAAAATTAATCGAGCTGAGCCTCTTATTGTTAAGGCTTGGCTTGTTTATTTTTCGAGTTCACTTTTAACGTCGGCTCGGTTCAACGAGCCCAAAGTAAGAGCTCAAGTTCGGTTTATTTAGAGTCGAGCCGAGCTGACACGACTCGTTGACACCCCTAGGGTGAGCCCTAGGGGTGGGGTGAATCTTAACCACAATTAAGGGGTGTTATAAGGGACACGTGGCGACCTCAAGGGGTGATATCTGGATTTGCCAAATTCGGTTATGACCGTAGAGGATTTGTCTCTCTTTTTGTTTTTAAAGTTTTCGGGGTCGGTCACTGTATCCCTGGCCGGACCCACATTTAATCTTTCTTCCTCTTCAAGCGTTCTGTAGTGCTTCATTTCTGTTAGAAGAAAAAAAGAACGAAGAAAATAAACAGCAAAAATTTAATTCTAAAAATAGACTTGGGATCTCTACCAAAAAACCCTAATTGGTGTTTTCAGAATTTCTATTTGAAAAATATGTCGATTTCCAGGATTGGATTGACACCCTGGTTCAACAGGAAGATCGTCGATCCTCTTCTTCAAATCGTGCGGAGGTAATTAGCGTCTCTCTCTATTCTTGATCTATATATAGTTTGTAATCAATAGCCAATCAAATCCTCTTTGTAGTATACAGTTTACTCGAAATTTGAGAAAAATTTATGAGCATCAATCTTGGTGGTTTCTGATATTTGTAAGTTGAAGTTCTTGTAAGAGAATTTACGAAAAGCTTGATAGTTTTGGTTTTGTTCTTTATATTTCCCTTTTCTGCTGAAATTTTCTGACTCTTTAAGGAACAATGATATGCTTAAACTTCGCTGGAATTTTAGTTTCTGTAAGAATGATAAACTTCTGAGAAGGTGCTAAAAAATCTGGTTAATTTGTGTAGGGGTGCGGAACCAAAGCAATTGGCATTTTCTGTGGCTCTTGGCATTACCTTGGGAGTCTTCCCCATATGTGGTATGCAGCTTCTGAACATTTTGATGTTCTTGCTTTTGAAATTACTGCACATAATAATCTGAGAAAAGGATCTTATTATATTGGGAACAAATTGATGATGAGGGTGAACATTAGGTGATCTAACAACAGTCATCGATGAAATTTCTTGAAGACAAGAAATGAGTAGATCCCTTTTTCTATAATAATGTTTGGGTTGTACATTCTCACACATTCACTACCAGAAAAGCTTTTGTTCTTGTCTTTATTTTGACAGTTGTTGGCATCCATGTTGAACCCATTGATGCATATCACCTTAACATGGGAGTTCAGTATGGATGTCTACTTATCCATATATTTTTGTTGATCTTGTATCAGAATGTTCATGCAACATCCATGTCAACCTAAAGGTCTTGAGTATTGAGAAGAATGTTGGTTTGGGTTTAGGCTTTTTAATATGTGAAAAAGATCACTATTACTACTTATCATAGTTGCAGGGAAGCTATGTATAGGGTGGGAAGCTCGTTTCCCAGACTCGCTTCCTCAGAAAGACTCGCTTCCTAGGAAGCTTGCTTCCTCAGACATACTCGCTTCTTAGGAAGCTCGCTTCCATCACGTCCCATTTAATAGTCAAATGGAGCTATATGTGGGAAATGATGGGGTAGAGCACAATCTATAACCTAGGGTGTAGACTAACAAGAAACGTCGGTTTGGAACCTAAGGCACTTACTTTTCTATAAAAATCTCATGTAAGATAAAATCAAAGATATAACTACCCATAATAACATAATGAGAATGAGGAGCCTCTATCTCATTTTTCGCTTTCCGTTTCCTATGCTTTTTTTGAGCTTCGCTTCCCGCTTTCGCTTTACTTCTCATTTTCACTTCTCGCTCTAGTTACTATGCTATTTATTCAACCATATAATTCTGTTACTGTAAGTCATGATATGAGATATTAAAATTTTGGTGATTGAAAAAGAGGTTTTTCATTAACACATGTGCTACTCTTTATGTAATATTAATAAGCAGGCTCTATTTCTGTTTAGTTGAAGTTTTTCTTGTGAAAGGATTGCTCTAACCCACCTGGGGTTGGTGCAATTGGCTAGCATCTTGGGTTTGCTCCCTGTGATTGTGTGTTCAACTCCCACTTCTCGACTTATCCTAGTGTCCGTAGGAAAAATTCTGAGTGGGTCAGTGCGAACACCTGAAGGGACTAGTCCTTGCCTCGAAGGGTTTGGGACACCCTCTGTTACCCAAAAAATAAAAAAGGATTGCTCTACAAATGGATCTGGTGCGACTAGTTTTACTTGCCTTAAGTTGTTGCTCCAACCTTGATTTGCCTTTGCATTAATTTAATTGATGTCAGTTGATGATAACATTTTCAATCTTTTACTGCTTTACCACATCTAGTCTTCTACATTATTATTATTTTTTGGGTATTCAAAATCCTTTTATATAGTAAATAAGGAACAAGAATGTACATAGGGAGTTCGCAAGAAAGTAAAATCAAAACAGGCTATAACAAATAACGACATTTTCTTGCCCCTGCTATATGGTATCACTTGTAAAGATAATCATTATTTTGAATGGACACATTATGGATTAATTATTATTATATCTTTGGCTAATGTGTAAAAATTTGATATATGGATTTGACCTGATGCATATGCGAGCTTGATCAGACTCAATACTCATTTGCATCTTGTCCCAGTAATTACGTTTTTACTTATGAATTTGTGAAGTAGTATTATTATGTAACACCAAAATAAGTGATTCACAGGTCCACTCATTAAATTCATTTAGAAATTAATATTCAGAAGTCTCATTCTCAATTTTATAAGACACAACAGATACCAATTTTTGGACTTTCTTTAAAGAGAGTTAGAATCATTTAAATTAGTTACCTAATTTTTGGACTTTCTATATATATATATATATATAAAGTTATAGATACCTGTCTCATGTGAAGACCTTGTTGTATCCTCACGCTCGGTTGTATTGAGAATCTAATGTTCTCTCTTTTTACTTGAAAAGAAAAACATATATATATATATATATATATATATATAAAGTTATAGATACCTGTCTCATGTGAAGACCTTGTTGTATCTTCACGCTCTGTTGTATTGAGAATCTAATGTTCTCTCTTTTTACTTGAAAAGCAAAACAATGAAATAAATCAATGAACAACTTTGGTTACCACTCCTACACCAGGTTGCTTCTATTCAGTATATATAATGTATTCAATTACAATCATAAGGATCCTCGATGGGTTCAAATTCTCAACTTCTAATCCTACATTCCTACTGCAACTTTCTAATTTGAATTCAATATAAATTCCTAGATCCTCAACTATTAATTCTACCACTTCATTTGGGACTTTCCTAATTGGAAATAACTCTATTAATATAGACAACAATTTAAGACACTGTTACTGCACTTAGGTCTATCAGCCACCGTGGTGGATATTGCATCAATAATCCAATGAATAATCTCTTTTATTTACATATCCTTAAGTTATAAGTACTCCCACCCCCAAGAAAATAGAGAAAGAAAAGATAAGACTTATAGGAGAAAGGGAGGGTCCTCCAATTTTTTAACCCGAAAGGCTAGTTTGTTATGCATATTGTGAAGAACACTTTTCATTTGAACTCACTAACATGTGAGTGTTGTAGACCCTAGAAATATTTCTACAGAAAATATTAAAGAAATCTGAGAAAAGAGTGAGGGTTGATGGATTGTCTTGCTGGTGGAGGAGATTTTCTTGAAATCATAACAAACCCAAGCCACATTACTGAATATTGGGTTTGTATTGAAGAGAAAAAGAAGGGATTGAAATGATGTTACTTGTTAGATTCCATTCAACCCATTTTTTTGTGCCTAACTGTGTGCTTGTATGTAAACATCACAACCTATTGGAAGGGGTAAATGGGTAGAATCATTTCTAAGCGATCTTTATGTTTACACCATGTTTTAACACTTTGACATGCCAAAATCAGACAACGCTATGTGGCACGATAAATAGAAAACAGAGAGAAAGCTAAGGGGGGATGGCCAGGAGAGGACAGACCACAAATATGAATAGTTGATGCCAAGTAAAATCCAACAGTCTTAGTAAAACCAATACATGTGTCCGTAATCAAGTGGCTACTCCTAGAAAATCGGGCGTTCAAGTGGTTGGAGATATGATATCATCAAATGTGGCCCATAATTCCCGTAGAAAATTACAGTATACAAGAAATAACAGCCATTGAATAAACATTGCTCGTGATTGATTGAGATAAGGAGCTATAGAGAAATCGTGACCATGATGAACATCCAGGATGAAGCAACATGTCATATGGAAGGTGTTGCTGCAAGAGGGCGCATCGATATATGTGGTTTGCTCAAAGCTAAGGTTGGATATCTGTTCCAACAAGATTAGTTTGAGTGTTTGATTTACACCAAGAGAGGAAGAGTGTGCTAAGCACTTGTGTAAGAGAATGGTTCTCTTGAATATTATGGTCAAATATAAGAGAAATTACTAAGGTTGACTGTAATGTTAAACTAATAAAGGAAGTAATGTATCAACATGGAAGAAAATAAAACATTGAGATCTACTCCTTTCATTTAGAATGTGTAAAGCATGGTTCAAAAACCCGAAAACTCAACTCGACTTGACTCGACTCGAAAGTTAGCCGGGTTGAGTAACTCGGAAAACTTGAAGAAAACTCGACTCGGTCCAACTCGGAATATATATGTAATAACTTGAAAAACTTGGGTTAAAAGAACTCAAAAAATAATTGTTTTACAGTCTCATACCCATGGTTTAAAATATCGATACGTATCGACTGATACGGGCCGATACGTATCCTGTTTGGAGCTACCTGATACACTGGTACGCTGGAAAAAAAAAAAAAAAAAACTCCACTGTATCGGGCCAATACAGGCTCGATATACTCGATACGAGGATTTTTTAGTTAATTTTTTTTCTCATTCCATTTACACTAAGATCTACAATACAGACCCGATACACACAACTTATTTACATAATATATTAGATATTAATATGTAAATAAGGTTATCCCCCTGGTTATGATGCCCCAGCCCAGTCCTATTTATCAGGAGTCACTGGTTATGATGCCCTAGCCCAACCCTACTTATCAGGAGCCATTGGTTATGATACTCAGTTCCAGTCTTCGACTGACAGTTATGGACAGATCACGACTCAGCAGCAGACATACCGCATATGTACAAATGTATTTGGGCATGTACCGCAAGATGATGACTTGGACACAGTGGTGTCATTATGTCTGGACCACTTATAATGTATCACTCTACTCAATTCTTGATTCCACGATGATAGAGTATGAGCCGGTATGAAGCTCAATGTGGTATTGAGCTTCTATCATGTATGTAATTTGATTTGTGAATATAAGGATCAATGTATTTTCATATTTTGATTTATGAATGCAAGTGAGCTTCTATCACTTGGTTAAGTAATTATGGTTTGTATTTTCATACATATTTATCAGCGTGCACGCCTTTTTTAGCTTATAAATTTGTTAACTCTCATATGTATGATTATAAATGTAGTTTGAGGCCTTCGTTTAGTTTGTTCTTAGCTTATATTTGCATTAAAAGAGGTTTTATGTAAGGTATTCAAGTTTTTCCTTGCGTATTCAAGCTTTTTTTAGCGTATCCTGAATTTTTCCGCCGTATCCAACCGATACGCCGATATGTATCTTATTTTGGACTTACCGATACAACGACCGATACCGATATTTTGAACCATGCTCAAACCTAAAAATTTGATTTAACAGAATGCATAGTAGGTTATCTTTGTAGACCCAAACAAATATGATGCAAAAATAGTGTGATGTTCGAGTTTAGGTTTAAAAAAATGATAAAAATACCCTTTTGTGACTCGACCTAGTCTGCCGAGTCGAAAAACTCAACTCAACTTAGTCACCCTAGTAACTCGGGAAATAGTGTCTCCTTCGAGTTTTGAGGCGACTCGACTCGAAATTCAGTCGAGTCGAGTAACTCGGCTGACTCACCGAGTTTTTGAACTATGGTGTAAAGATCTAACAAAGCAAATGAAAATGATAGTAATCTAGACATTGGACTCCAATTCAAACAACATTAAACCTAAACAACCCAAAGACTTAAAATGACCAAAGGTGAAGATCGAGCTTGAATGCTGGTGTGAATCATAGTCGGTCACTGGAATTGCTGAATGCTGGAAAATTTCTATAAAACCTTGTGAAGATCAAGAGCTTGAGAGAAGGGAAATATAAAGATGGATTATGAGAAAAGATAGGGGAGGAAAGGGGAGAGGTAAGACCTCAAGGCCGCAAGTGGCTTAGGCGTAGATCTCTTTGCTACCTCCAATATTTATAAAAGACTTTGATTCCTCATGCAGCTCCACTTCCTTTTTTTTATCTCTCTTACCTTTAATTCATGAATAGTCTATATCTTGATCATTTTTCTTCTTTCGCAGTTCCTTTTTTTTTCTCTTTTTCTTGTAGGTTTCTTAATTGAAGTGTGGAAGTTCTTTCTTTAGTTGAGATTAAGTATGAAGCATACTAAATTGCTAATACACTTTAATTATTTGATTGCATACTGGCTTTACCTTTACCCTGATTGTTTGGCCTCCCTTTATTCAAAAGGATTCTTATCTTGCATAATTGCATAGGCAACAGTCTTCCCTATCCACATGTAATCAATGAATCACCGCTTGTCGGAAACTCCTTCAATATGATATGGCTTCATCTTGAATGTCCATTTATCATGATTGTGCTTTTTTTTAGCCATGTGTAGTCAATAGTTGTGGTTTTTCGTATGTTGTGATTTCTATGGCCGTCATAGGCCACGTCATAATTTTCTTTCTTTAGCCACTTGATCACGTGATTTTATAGGCATAACAGCTTGATCAAAGCCTTTTACATTGATATTCCCAAGACTGTTGGATTTTGTTTGAAAGCAAAGGTTCAAATACAACTTCTCTTGACTTTTAGAATCATTTGTCTCACTGTTCTCCAATTCGAGCCCACATGGCCTTATTGATTTTGCTAGTCAAAGTGTCTTTTTTTTTCTCTATTACGGTTATAACATCAAGCAAGAAAGCGAATGATACAAGAGAGAAGATAAATAAGAAGGCCATGACGGTCAATTGGACCACCCAATTGAAGAAAAAAGAAGAGGAACATGAGAAAAACAACTACTAGAAAGAATCACAAACAAGAGCATCCCTCAAAACACTTTTTGCTGACCGATCAGTATCATCATTAGCCAATCTGGGAATCCAAGAGAATGAGACCAAATCGTAAATCTCTTTGATGTGTGTGCATATCTCCGAGGGTCATTAACCAAATCTGCTGCCTACTTGTGGATTTCCTAGAGTCTCTTTCAATGCTCAAAGAATAAAGACCTCGAGGGCTAGATAGGATAAGGCCTTGCCTTAAAGAAAGGACCTTGGCTTGATTCGAGCCCATGCCAATGTCGAATTGTCCAAATATGATGTAATTAATGCTGGACAGGGACAGAGCCAGGAAATTTTTCTTGGGGGGGCCGAAGTACATATATCAATGGGATTGGGGTATGGAGCCTTGGGGGTTCGGGGGCATAGCCCCCAGGATTTTTTTTTTTTGAGTAATAGGTCCATTGTGGCCATACAATACGTTAATGTTGAAGTCCAAAAACAAGAAAATTAAACATGGGCCTCTCTTTTGATAGAGTCATTATATAAATAAAATTAAGGAAAATGTTTAACTTACCGCGCATTTCCACTATGTAACGAAATGTCGGTCTTCGTTGGTTCCTTCCCACCTTTTTAATACCCTTTAACTGTGGTTAAGATTCACTCACTCCTAAGGTCTATCCATTTAACCTTGGTTTTTATAAAATAATAATAAATTTAAGTTGGTTAAGCTTAACCACGATTAAAGGGGATTATATTGGAAGACATTTGATTATGTAGTCAAATGCGAGGTGGGCTAATCACTACTCTAAAATTACTATATTTTTATATTACAAAGATTATTTTTTCTCACGCACGATCCGTGTTTTGTGGAACGTGCTCGTCTCCCCTGGTTGAAACATGTCCCTTTTAACATTCATTAATTGTGGTAAAGATTCACTCAAGCCCTAGAGTTTATACATCTACTTTAGTTTTTATTAAAAAAAATTGACTCCTAAGATAGTAAATCTTAACTAGATTAAAAGGGACACATAAAGAATCAATTCATTTATGTTATACAAATAAAAAAATTTACCATATTTTTTTTTTTTGGGGGGGGGCTACTATATACAAAATTTACATATTATATATCTAATATATATACAAAATATAGTTAAATTTTTTTTTTTTGGGGGGGGGGGGGGCATGGCCCCCCTGGCTCCACCCCTAATGCTGGATACTTCTTTTGTTTGCATGACTGACACAAAAATGGTTAATGATTAACAACTCATGCCTTTTATGATGTTAAGATCAGCTTCCATACTCAATGGAAAGAGCTATAGCTGATGAATATGAACAGAAGAAGACAACTCCTTGTACATGGATTCCTTCTCTTTGATAGGAGAATGAAAAAAGAAGAAGCTCATATCTAAGAGAGATCTCATACTTATTTAAGGCCTAACAAAGAAGGATTAAACTGTGGTTCAGTATAAAGTATAAACCTTGATTCCCTCGAAAGTGGAAATATTTTGTGGAAGTTCGTGGAAACTTTCTAAAATTTTGGAACTCATGGAAACATTATATAAACCATAAGAAATATGGATTATATTTGTGGGAAATGATAAAATAAGTATCCATATACACTCAAAACTCATTGTCAAATAATCATCAGTGCACTTTTAAAATTCATTGCAAAACAAAAATTAACTATATGGAATAGGAAAAATGATATCAATATCAAGTAATATAAGCTGTTGTGCATACCTGAAGTTTTGAAAGTCAAAGTAAAACATAATAGATGGTCTATAGTCATGGTCACAGACCACAAAGTATTGTATTAAAAAAAAAGCATAAACATCACATCACATCACATGAATCATTAGGTTCATGTCTACATAGAGTTATGATATGGCTCAGAATATTATCTTTTGCATATAGAAATAATTTCTAATTAAGAAATAATTATGATGTTGCATTTGTTGATTCTAGAGATTCCTTAATATGTTTTATTTTTTTGGGTTTTTTGTGTAATCCTTAATTTTTTTAATATTTTGTAATATATATATATATATATATATATATATATTTCAATATTTAATTACAAATTAGGTTAATAATCACAATCATGGTAATAAATCTTGCCAAAACTGTTACTTGTTACTAAGCGACTATTACGTAAAGATTTCAGTAACAGCCGAATCGATACGAGCCATGCTATGTTATTTAATGAGCGTTACATAAGTTTGATGCTGCATTACATACCATAAGTTTTAGAAACTCATTTTATCTTTGTTGAAATTTCACTTTCTTCTCCCTCTCAAGCCAAATATAGCCGTTCTTTCTTATTTTTTGGATAAAAAACTTGATCTATGCTATTGCTATGAATCGATGATTTGAATCTTCAAAACCCACTTTTGTAAAAAAAAATCAACTTTTTGATGGACGAATACTTCTCTTATTTTTTCAATCAGTGTGTATAGTTAATGCTTATTAGGGAGTTTAGAACATAGATTTATGGATTTCAAATGAAATCGACGACTACGATGATTTGGGTTAATGCAGTTTAATTTTTATCTCACTATGTTAATTAAACTTGATAAATTCGTATTCAAATGCATAGTATGCATTTAGTGTCAATGATTTTGTTTGTTTATTAAATTTAAATATTTTTTCTTAATTTTACACATATTTCTTAATTTCTAATCTACAAAATGGTGGGGCGTTAGGGGTTCCAGTTGTAACGGCTGAAACTGGTATGCTAGACGTTATGTATAGGTTTTGGTCAGGCCTGTTACGCAACCTGAAACCGTTATTGAAAACCTTGATTGCAATAGACCCATTGGAGTACATAGTCAATAATTATTGACAATTACATGTAATAGGCTACCCATAACATTTATGATACATTTATAATTAATACATCATGTTTACTTTTAAATATTTCTTGTTAGGTTATGGATGAGAAAATGGGATCACAGTGAGTTTTGCCCACTTGAGTATTGGAATGTTATTGTTCAATTGATATTTAAATACATGTTGACTGACAACTTATTCATATATGATATAGTCATATAACTAAGAAAGTAAAATTTGGTCAAATTGATAAAAAAACACATCAGTCATTACCAAAATGTTGGGAAATGTGTCCAGAAACATTGCAGCAGTAGGTTTCATTTATGCATCCGTGGAATTGGACACGTTTTATAGGAAACATTAGCAACATGTCAATTATTAGAACTTTGTTGAGAAAGACTAGTGTGTTTAGGAACAAAGGGAAAAATATCTCGGCCTCTCCATTGTCCTTTGCAATGACCACCTAATATTCATCCTTTTTCCTCCTTTTTTTTAATTGCATCAGATATGAGAAGTAAAATTCGGCCAATCTTTAAGAATTTGGTACACAATATCAAAATAATATCCAAATATGGATTGAGGTATGCCAACCAAAGGTATCCTTAGATAAATGATGCCTTGATGCCTTGTACCCAAAAAAGGGTGTCCTTGGTCTATTTTTGACGCTCATTGTTTTTTATGACACTGGATTTTGGCATCGAGTGCATCATCCGTGATGATAATTAATGTATGGCAGTGTAGTAAAGGCGTCGCCTAGGCGATTTTGGGCCTGCGTCGCCTAGGCGCCCCTCTAAGCGGGCGATCCCAGTAAATTTTTTTTTTTGCTTAAAAAAAATCCAAAATATCTCAATAAATAAATAAAAAAAAAAAAACATGTAATGAAGAAGTAATAAGATTTAAATAGTTTTTTTCACTAAAATATCAATTTTTTTACTAAAAATATCGTGTGTCGCAGGGGGGTGCTGCCCCCCCTGCCACCCCCCCGGGCAATCGTAGGGGGGCTTTGCCTAATATTATACTTGGACAATGACACAAATTTGGGTATTTGGCTCAGATTTTGAAGTGTTTAATACTCCACTATGTCAACATGTCTTTGGTTATGTGATGAATGATTGTAATAGACTTTTTATTTTATATTTTTGTGGAATGTGGGTGTGGTTTTTTGGTCTTTTGGATGTTATATATAATAATATATATACGTGATATATATATAATTATATATATATTTATATTAAATTTATCGCCTAGGCAACGCCTCGCCTAGCCGGGGCTAATCACCTAGGCATCGCCTAGACGCCTTGACTACACTGATATATGGATTCCCTCAAGTGGCATGGGTTGCCCCTTGTTTTGGCCTTGAGTGGCATGGGTTTCCCTTTGTGTTGCGCCCGAGTGTTACGCCCCAAAATCCCCCTAGGAGAATGTGGAACTTTAGCACGTGACTTACTTGACTTAATCTATTTAATGAGCAATAAAAGCATACTAAAACCGAAACTTCAAAATTTCATCAATTGAACAAGATTTAATGCCTCAATTAAACATCAATCAAAATCTGCAACTAAACTAAACATAATTAATCTAAACCATCCATCATGATTCTTAACCCCCAATTAAATCAAAACATAAATCCGAAATAAGTCAATTACAATCTTTTTGGAACTTAAACAGTTTCTAATAAACTAAAGTCAGCAGTAAGGCCATCGATCAAGATCCCATTCCTCTTTGGGATGATCACCTGCAGGATCTTCCTCTACGTACTCCTCTTCAACCCAAGGCTCCGGAGCACAGAAATCAAATCCAGAACCTGTTGACAATAAAATTATCGGCTGAGTAACAAAGTCACTCCGCGCATATAATAATCTATTATAAATAATGTTATGAAATCAACATGCATACAGTTAACTGTTCCATTCAACTCACATACATAAACCAGAGTGCGGAAAACATGTGGGTACATTCAAGGTTATGAAAATCGACAATATCGGCGATATATCGCCGATATTTGTCGATATCGGTCATGGCCGACACACCTACACACTGAATGATTTTTTTTACCTGTTATCGTGAGTTATCGTCGATATATCGACGATATCGGCGATATATCGCCGACAACACAGCGATTTCGAGGTACAGAAGTTTTTTTTTTTTTAAAAAAAATCAGATCACGGGAAAGCAACGTTTACCCTCTTATGTAGATATGCAGGGCTAGGGCATCCATCCAAAACACTCAATCTTGAACAGAAGACCCGTGACAGTGTGGGTTCTTCATTCATTTTCTTTAAATCCCACTTATCATTCATCCAAATTGCAAAAAATCAAGAGATTGCAAAAAATCAAGAGATTTGAGAATGGAGATTGAATCCTTATTTTGGATTTAGAAGGAAAAAAAAAAAGGGGTTCAAACTTGAGGGTAGAGAAGAAGAAGGAAGAAGAAGGAAGAGAGGTCAGAGGTGCACCGTTCACCTTCGCCGTTGTCGACGCCCAAGCAAAGCAGCGGCAGCCAGGTTCCTCCCTCTCTTTCTCCCTTCCGAGTTCTCTCTGGTTTTTTTTTTTTTTTCCTTTGCTGAAATCGTGCAAATGAGAATACAGGTTTTTTTTTTTTTACTTAAAACCTAATATGGGTTATGTTAGCCTCACTCTACTAATATCACATGCCTTTGTTTTAACTTTAAAACCTAATGAGGGTTATGCTAGCATTACTCTGTGAAATCACATAGCCTTTGTTTTAACTTTAAACCCTAATAAGGGTTATGCTAGCCTCACTCTATTAAATAACATATTTTATTTGTTTTAACTTAAACTGTAAACCCTAACAAGGGTTATGCTAACTTCACTCTTAAATAATATGTCCTTTTATTTGTCGATAAGTGGTTTAAACCCTAACAAGGGTAATACTAATTTCACTATTTGTTTATAAAATCCTCTTTTAATTGTTTTAACCTTTAAATAGTTTAAACTCTAACAAAGGTGAAGGATAATACTAATTTCACTTATTGTTAATAAAATCCCCTTTTAATTGTTTTAACTTCACAAGAGTAATGCTAGGGTTAAATTGTTTTAACTTCACAAGTAATGCTAGGGTTAAGGACTTAAGGGTTTTAACCTAAAATTAAAAAGGTAATACTAGTTTTACTCTCTTTAAAAATTATAAAAGATGATAGAGTTTTTTCCTTATATACACCCACGGTTCTTTGGGAGACCCAAAATTCACCCCATTTCTAATTTATTTTTTTTATACACCTAAACACATTTTAGGTCATTTTTGCCCTTATATATATCAAAAGATGAACTTTAAAGTCGAAATGCCAAGATAGGGATCAATCTTAGGGTTAGGGTTCAGATTTTATCATTACACAGATAGAAGATAACAACGAAGAATAATAATACAGATAAAAAGGCAACAAAAATTCAGGTCCTAGGAGACTAAACATATCTAACCGGCCATTTGTCAATAAGGATAGATCAAACAAATTCCCTCCAAAAAAAAACATGAATCAAACAAATAAAACACTAATAAGCATGAATTTTTTTAAAAAAATTCACTATGTTGAAACATAATTTATTCATAAACAAATTATGCCCATATGGTTTATTAAAAAATTAATAATTTCGTAATAATATTTTATAAATTAAAAATTATTTATAGGTTAAGATATGCTCATAAGGGTTTTTTTAAAAAAACATACTAACACTTTGAGTCTTCGACCAATCATAAGTATTTCAAATTTTCAAAATAATTAACATGTAAGGTCATTGAAAAAAAAAAAAAGGCGATAGGAGTTCAAAATTTTTATGTTTTTAACTTGATTATATTTTTTAGTGACCCACTGTGCAATATTTTTTCTATTGTAAAAGAATTAGCCCGAGTAATTCCACCACTCTATAATTTGTAAAAGAAATAAGTTATCCGATGTATTTTGTTTTTTGACATAAAAGTCTTATTTGATTACATTAAACTTGTAATCACCTAAATAACACTCAATATACCTAGATTACATCAAAATAACATTTCTATATATGTAAAACTTAAACAGGAGTCCTGCACATTAAAATAAAATTGCATCTTCTTTTACATAATTACATATTTTAACATAATTACATAATTACATTAAATGTTTACATAATTACATAGTTATCAACATAATTTAATGTTGAAACATTAAATGTTTACATAATTACATAGTTATCAACATAATTTAATGTTGAAACATTAAATTTTTACATAATTACATAAACTTCATAGTCAGATAAAATTAAATCCACTAATTTTAACATAATTACATCCACTTCATAGTCAAATAAAATTACATCCACTTCATAGTCAAATAAAATTACATCAACTTCTTTTTACATAATTACATCCATTTCGTAGTCAAATAAAATTACATCTTCTTTTTACATAATTACATCCACATCATGCTCAAATAAAATTACAGTCGTCTTCATTTTCTCTTGATGCAGGATCTCCGATCATTTAATCATCTCCTCTTATTTCCATATTGATTCGGTCCTGTAAAAACATCCAGCTCATCAATTGCATATAAAAATAATTTGAAAAACTAAATTAAAATTCAATTATTTATCATATAGAAATAATTTGAGCAACTAAATTAAATTTCAATTATTTATCAACTTTAATGCGCATTTATAAGTTTTTCATATTTCTAAAACAATTAACATGGATAATCATTAAAAAAAAAGAATCACGGGTTTTGGTGCTTAATTTTATTATGTGTTTGACATTAATATTTATTGGTGATCCACTAGGAAGTATTTTTCATTATGGTACGGGACATAGGTTGGTCACATGGAAAACCAATGGAGGGGAACAAGTTTGGATCAATATGTAATTATTGTGGCAAAAAAATAAGGAGCGGTGGAATTACCCGGTTAAAGTGGCATCTTGCTGGGGGTGATTCGAATGTGGCAGACTGTCCAAGTTGTCCGATGGAGGTCAGACAAGCTATGAAGGCTCACCTTACCACTGGGGCTAGAGAGAGGCTGCAGCATATCGCGCAACAAAAGGCAATCCGTGCGGAATTGGGACGTGGTCTACAGCCACCAATAGATGTGGATGATGATGACGAAGATGATACTTTATACCCAATCGACTGTATTGGAGTTGACGAGAGGGTAGCATATCGACAAGCCTATCGTCAATCTAAGCGCCAACAGTGGGACAGGGATCAGGAGCGTTCATTTGCAGCTCGCATGCGGCCTGCCGATTTCAGAGGTAGTGCCGGAGCAGGACCATCAGGTTCGACTGGAAGGAAATCTGATTTTGGGACTGGGACACAACCACATGGTATGTTTGGCCGCTCCCAGAGCATGAAAGTCCCAGATCTGCCACATGATTCATCTCTGTATAAAAGTCGAAATGCAAACCAAAAGCGGTTGAAGGAAATGTGGAGTGGGGGAAGTCTGGTGGAAGCGCTTGGAACAGCTGTATCCAAGTTTTTTATACATAGCCATGTGCCTGCTAATGCCGCCTCAACCCCACAGTTTAAGAACATGATTCACGAGGCAGAACGGGTTGGGCCGGGGGTAGAGCCTCCTTCTCCATATGAGATTACAGGTAAATACTTAGATGCGGAAGAGAAGGAGATGAGAGACTATATTGACACTCTAAAGCTAACGTGGGAAAATTTTGGTGTCACTATTATGTGCGATGGTTGGACAGGACCCACTAGGCTTTCGATCATCAACTTTATGGTGTACAGTCAGGGAAGGACAATATTTTTAAAGTCCGTTGATGCATCTAACAATATAAAGGATGCAAAATATATATATGACTTGATGAAGGGTGTTGTAGAGGAAGTGGGAAAGAAAAATGTAGTACAAGTGGTGACTGATAATGGGAGTGCCTTCGTGAAGGCTGGGAAGATACTTATGAAAAAGTATCCCCTATACTGGACCCCTTGCGCAGCCCATTGCATAGACCTGATGTTACAGGCGATAGGAGAAAGGAAATCTGTGAAGGAGGTTATTGACGAGGCAAGAGCGGTAACCAACTTCATATACAACCACAGTTGGGTTCTAGCGAAGATGAGGGCTTTGTGTGGTGGTGAAATAGTACGGCCAGGGGCGACGCGCTTCGCTACCAATTTTATTGCCTTAGAGAGTTTGTCCAAACATAAAATTGGACTAAAGGCATTGTTCACTGGGACTGATTGGGCAGAATATGGACAAAGGCGCACTGTTTTGGCAAAAAAAGTTGAGGACATTGTCTTTAACAACAAATTTTGGGACAAAGTGGATGATACGGCTGCCATACTAGAGCCTATTTACCGTGTCTTAAGGGTGATAGATGCAGATAAGTGGCCGACTATGGGTTCTGTGTACGAATTAATGCGGGTAATGAAGCTGTCGATAAAGAATGTGTCCCCTTGTGGATACAAGTGGGTCCACAAGATTATCGATGCTCGTTGGGATAAGACAATAGAGCATCCCCTTCATGCTGCTGGTAAGTTTGATGTTTATTAGATGTTTACATTGAAGTTATTGCATGCTTGTAATACTAATTGCATGTCGTATAACTTTCACGTTTCAGCATATTATTTGAACCCAAAGTATCACTATAACCACAAATTGGGGAATCGGGATGACTTAATGAAGGCTGTTCACGACGTATTCGAGACGTTGGACCTGAAGTGTAAGAGAAAGGGAGACTTCGGGAATGAGGTGAAATATCTTTATCTCGTTAACTATAGCATATTTATGTGCATTATTGCATTCTAATATATTATATCTAATTGGAACATGTTTTCTCAAAATCTATAGCTAGTGCGCTTCAGGGATGCGCGGGGGAGCTTTGGAAGAACTGCTGCTAAGGAGGGAAGGTCTAGGATGACGCCGTGTGAGTAATTTCTTCCCAATAAAGTAATTATTTAGAATTTCTCTACATCAAAATGCATATGAAACTAATGGATAACATCATTTAATTGTCAGCTGATTGGTGGCAAATGTACGGAACCGACTGTCCGACCCTCAGAAAATTGGCGGCTCGCGTGTTAGCACAGACTGCTTCATCTTCAGCATGTGAGCGAAACTGGAGTACATTTGCCCTCATCCACACAAAGCAACGGAACCGACTTGGCTATAAAAAGCTGCAAAAATTGGTCTTTTGTCACTATAATATGAAGCTGCGACTCCGGCAACTGCAGATTGACACAGGGAAGCAACCTGAGCAGGATCCTTTAGACCTGATGTTAATCGGTGCCACTGAGGATCAAGATAATCCACTTTCTGAGTGGGTTAAGGTTTCATCACTTGATGAAGATGATGGGCGTCCGAACGCAGTTATAGCTAGCACGGCCGTTGAGATGGGCATCGATGTAGAAAGGGTTATTGCTACAGAAGTGGGGTCTAGCACTAGCGGCAGCAGGAGCAGCTTTAGCACAGAATCATTTGAGGGTGGTGATGAGTCTGATGACCATGATGAGAGTGACGGAGGCGGTGACAGTCCTGGGGATGGAGGTAACATCGGAGTTGAACCAGAGCAAAGGCCTCTGAGCCCATTCACCGCAGAGGCTGACTTTGACCATGCCACACAGGACCAAGATCATGGTGCCCCGCCTTCACATCCAGCAGAAAGCCAACCGATTCATTACGTCTCTCGTCGAGGAAGCCCGGGCAGGGGCAGGGGCAGGGGTAGGGGTAGGGGTCAGGGCAAGGGCAAGGGCAAAGAACGAGATGTGGGACATGATGCTTGGTTTGGGGCCACAGAGCATTCGGGCTCTAGTTCCAGAGGGTCTCAACATACATGGTTCTCCACCCATGACCAGGATACACAGTCTCAGGCATTAGGCTCTCAAGAACATAGTTATTCACATTCCACAGATGATCAATATCCTTATGGATATGTCTCAGGATATAAGCCACCTCCATATGGGTATGAAGGAGACAATTTCCAAATCCCAGTGTCTGTGCCAGTTGTGCCTCATCACCCACAGTATCCACCAATTGGCGTGTTACTACATCTTAGCCCAGATTACTACCAACATTATGTACATGAGTATACATCCATGTACCATAATGTGATGAGCTGGGCACAGTATTGTACGTATGTGGAGAATCAACACTATAGCCAGCCAAGTCAAGACAGAGATGATGACATCGAACCTCCGCGTAACTCCTTCTGGTGGTGATTGTAGGTTTTTTGGTGGGTTGTATTATGTATGTTTGTATTATTATGAATTTATGATTGATTGAGAAATTAATGAAACATGAATCAATCATACATTATTGTCACTCGTCAGCGCACATCTTTGCTCTCTTTTTATTGCATCTCTTATATACATTGTTGTTTTTTTAAATGTTTTTATTCTAAAAGGTGTATTAACATCTATTTTCACATTTCCTGAATTTTCACTACAAAATTCCATGTTTTGCCATATTTTTTGTCATTTTTTCCAAAACTCACCGATAAACGATATATCTTCCGATATATCTCCGATATATCTTTTTTCCGTGGCTCCGACATGTCGAGCGATATCGATATTTTGAACCTTGGGTACATTATGTCCTTTACTTTGGTCATCTTACTTGTGCTCTTAGTGGTGCTCTTAATTTTAGTAGAAAATTAAGAATAGTAAACTAGGGTTTGTGGAAGAAAGAAAGAAGAGAAGAGGAAGATGGAAGGAAAATAGGGTATAGAAATTAGTTTCTCCATCCCTTTAGCTCTTCTTTTATATTACTAACAGAATGAAAGGATATAAATGCCTTTAATTACATAAAAGACAATAGACACTAAAACATAATAAAGTAATTAGAAGGATAATTCCAGGATTAAAAGGATAATGTTGTCGTGAATCCGAGTCCCAGAAGTGGGCTACTGATCTCCCCTGAGATCTAACCTGCCGAACTGCTTGTTGTGCCTGATTATGCCCTGCTTGATTCGCCTGACGAGGAATGAACACTACCCTCACTGCGGAGAGTAGGTTTAAAATCAAGATGATATCCTCAAAAATTGGAAGAACCTCGTGAACTTACTCCGAGGACCCGTCGATTATAGCTGAAACCAACACTCTTGAATCACTTTCAATAGTGCTCTGAAACCACCCATGCCGCAAAGCTATTTCCAAACTTACTTTAATAGCAGAAGCTTTTGCCATAAGAGGAGAACTAGCCTGAATTACTTTGGATACTCTTGTGATCACCACCGCACAGTGATCACGAACCACTATACCGATTCCAGCCACGCCATCAATCCCACTAAAAGCACTGTCACAATTATCTTTAGATAACCCGTATCCGGGCATTCCCATCTGACCGTATCATTTAAGCCTTGGTGATCTTCAGGACTGTTCCTCAAACGTGTTCTAGCCGCAACTTGGTGAAGGAGTTCATCTGCCATGCCTCTAGCCCAATCCACCGAACTACGAGGATCGATCCTTTGGTTAGAAAAGACCCGAGCATTCCGGGCATACCATATAGCCCATATTGCAGTTGAAAGGTTCACCGCCATCCTATAGTTGTCAACGCTGAAATTTGGATCTGACGACCAGTACATCCACCATTTGGCAAAGTCGCCCATAGTAACGGAATCCCCTTTCCAGTGAAAAGATAAGCTCAACCATGTTGCTCGAGCGTAGGGGCATAGTAGAAACAGATGCGTGATCAATTCGACCTCTTCTTGGCAAAGAGGGCATAAAGGATCAATAGGGACTCGTCGCTTTTGAAGATTTTCAGCCACTGGGAGTGTATTCAAACAACCCCGCCAGATAAGATGCAAAAGTTTGGGAGGAATTGGTATGCACCAAGTTTTTTTCCACACAACCATACTAATCAAAGGAGCCGAGGGTCCCCGGCTACTAGAAGTGGCGCTCTGATCATGCTTCAACAGATGGTAAGCTGTCTTCACAAAAAAAATTCCTGATTTGGAATGGTGCCGGCTTAGTCGATCTTGAGCACCTCTAGTGCTAAAAGGAATTGTTTGGATAGCTTGGACTTCTAATTCTGAAAATCTATCTCGAAGCTTTGAAAGACACCAAGAACCTGTCTGAATATCAATGAGGGAATTGACCCTATCATTCTCATCACCCATGTTGACTGAGGAGAAAATTTTAAAGTTTGGTAACTCTATAATCCAGGGATCCACCCATATACGGATGGACTTTCCGTCCCCCACTTGGAAGCGAAGACCTTTCACCAATACCTCCCTACCCGCCAATATACTTCTCCAACCCCATGAAGGTCGATACCCCCTCTGAGCCTCTAAATAGGAACCATGAGGAAAATAAAGATCTTTTAGAACTTTTGCCAATAGGGAAGTGGGATAGTTAAGTATATTCCAACTATGTTTGGCCAGAAGCGCCTTGTTAAAAAGCTCTAAGTCTCGAAACCCCATACCTCCCATCTCCTTAGAATAACAAAGTTTTGACCAGCTCAACCAATGAATCCTATACTCTCCCTGGGCCTGTCCCCATCAAAACTTAGTCGTCGAAGAATTGAGTTCCTGAAGAACTTTGGAAGGAAGTAGAAAACAACTCATCGCATAACTGGGAAGGGTTTGTACCACTGACTTGATTAGAACCCCTCGTGTAAGCATTTTTTGCTTCCAATCTGTCATTTTTTTCTGAGTCCTTCTCTTTATTTCAGCAAAAATAGTGGATTTTTTCCTTCCTATGCACGAGGGAAGTCCCAAATACATATCAATATTCTCAGAACACTTCATCTGTAAGTAGCTGACTATTAAAGTTCGAAATCTCCAAGGAGTGTTTTACTGTTTCGGCTGAAAGAGAGGCTAGACTTAGAGAAATTTATCACTTGCCCAGATAAAAGACTATAATGCTCCAGGATATCCTTCAAAATAGAAGCTTCATTTAAATCTGCCTTTAGGAAGATGAGACTATCATCTGCAAAAAGCAAATGGGTGAGAGTGGGGGAATAGCGAGCTAAGCGAATACCTGGCAGGGTCCGATCCCGCTCAGCTGAAGATATCATAGCAAAAAACACCTCCGAACAAAGAATAAAAAGATAGGGAGAGAGTGGATCTCCTTGTCGTAGGCCCTTTCCGAACAAATAAACCCCTTTGGTCCTCCATTGATAAGAATTTGGAATGATACCGTAGAGATACATTGCATAATGAGATGAATCCACTGAGCATTAAAACCCAATTTCTGCATAACATCCCTTAGGAAGCCCCATTCTACTCGATCATATGCTTTGGACATATCCAACTTTGCCGCCATGAAAAAACGGTTCCCCTTGCTTTGACGATTCATATAGTGAGAGATCTTATGAGCTAAGAGTACATTATCCATAATCTTCCTCCCCGGAATAAAAGCCGACTGAGCTTGATTTATTAGAGGGTCTAAAACCAATTTTAACCGATTGGCCAAGACTTTAGCTGCCACCTTATAACATACATTACAAAGGCTAATGGGCTTATTTAGATGGTCCATTACGACACTCCCCCTCAAGCGGGGCATAAATGTCTAGCATGCCAATAAGCCAATGATGATGTGATGAAGCAACTGTCTTCGTAAGAACATCTGCTAACTGATCTTCTATTCTTACAAATATAAGACTAATTATCTTCGAAGCTATCTTCTCTCTTATAAAATGTCTGTCAACCTCAATATGTTTGGTCCTGTCATGTTGTACTGGGTTATGTGTAATGCTAATAGCAGCTCTATTATCACAATAGAGTGTCATCTCCGATGGGTTTGAGAAACCAATTTATGTCATCAAGGTTTTGATCCACAATAACTCTCAGGCTCCATGAGCCATTGCTCTATACTATGCTTTGGCGCTAGACCGTGCAACCACAGACTGCTTCTTACTTCTCCAGGTAACCAAATTTCCACCAACCATGGTGCAATAGCCTGACGTAGATCGACGATCTGTGATTGACTCAGCCCAATCAGCATCTGTGTACACCTCTACCTTCAAGTGCTTATTCCATCTGAATAATAACCATCAACCTGGTGAAGACTTTAAGTATCTCAAAATTTTTTCCGTAGCTTCAAGGTGTACAGTTCTAGGACTATGCATGAACTGACTGATTACACTCATTGCATAAGCAATATCGGGATGAGTCAAGGATAAGTAAATCAACCTGCCAACAAGTCTCTGGAACATACTAACATCTTCAAGCAACTCGCCACTCTTATAGTCAAGCTTAACAGTAGCTTCCATAGGAGTTATCACAGGTTTCGAGCCAAGCTTTCCAGTGTCTTCCAACAAATCAATGATATATTTTCTCTGAGATATGAAGATGCCTTTTCTTGAGTGGGCAACTTCAATCCCAAGGAAATTCCTGAGTAAACCCAAATCTTTAATCTCAAATTCTTTGGTTAGAAGATCCTTAAGATTCTAAATCTCTCCTAGGTTATCGCTAGTTACAACAATATCATCTGCATACATTACAAGTGCAGTAGTTGTGTTTCCCAAATGCTTCACAAACAACGTATGATCTGAGTGACATTGAGTATACCCAAACTTCTTCACAGCTCCACTAAACCTTTGAAACCAAGTCCTAGGGGACTGTTTAAGGCCATAAATTGCCTTCTTCAGATGACAAACTTTACTATTCTGATTTTGAACATTGAACCAAGGAGGTAAAGCCATATAAATTTCTTTTTGCAGATCTCCATGAAGAAAAATGTTCTTCACATCTAGTTGAAAGAGAGGCCATAATTGATTTGCTGCTACTGAAAGAAAAATTATGATTGTATTCATTTTGGCTACAGGAGCAAATGTTTCCTGATAATCGATCTCATAGGTCTGTGTGAATCCCTTAGCGACCAACCTTGCTTTGTATCTGTCAACAGTATCATCAGCCTTATATTTTACCGTATAAACCACTTGCATCCAACTAGCTTCTTGTTCTTAGGAACATCAAGAAGTTCCCATGTATTATTTTTTGTGAGTGTATTCATTTCTTTCTACATTGTTTCCTTCTACTTAGGGTGCTGCAATGCATCTGTGACTCTAGATGGAATAGATATTGAAGACAAAGATAAGACAAAACCACGAATAGATGGAGAACAAGATTCATAAGAAATGAAGTTAGAGATAGGATGAGATGTACAAGTGCGTTTTCCTTTGCGTAAGACAATAGGAGCATCAAAATCAGTAGTGTTGGGTAAAGATGAAGAATTACCTGGACTGAGAGCAATCGGAGAAGTAGATGAATCTGGGTCCACAGAGGTATGCTGAGAGTGTTGTTCAGTTGATCGAGGCTCCACCCTGGAACGTCTTGAGTATGTCTTCAACTCCTTTTTCTTCTCTCTAGTGTCATCAAAAGAGGACAACAATGGCACTAAAGGAATATCTCCCAGAATAGGAACTAGGAGGGGTACTAATACTGGAAGGGGTATCTCTTCACTAACACTCTCCCCTTGAAGAGGAACCCCAGAAAAAAATGAAACCGACTCAAAGAAGGAAACATCCTTAGAGATAAACCTCTTACCTGTCAGGGGATCAAATACCTTATACCGCTTCTGTGTAGAGGAATACCCTAAGAATAGACATTTGGTGGACTTAGGATCCGACTTAGAATTGTTTGGACCTAAGATATGAAAGCAGTACAACAAAAAACACAAAGCGGAAGACTAAAAGGAGGACTCTCAGGACGCATTAACTGATGTGAAGACTTAAAATCCAAAACCCGGGAGGACATCTGGTTAATCAAATACGCTGCTATAAGCACTGCCTCAGACCAAATTTTTTTTTCACGTTTCATCTGTAATAACAAACTTCGAACAACCTCAAGCAAATGCCTGTTATTTTGTTCTGTAACTCCATTCTATTGTGGCGTGTATATACAACTGTTTTGATGAATAATTCCATGTTCAGCAAAGTAAGCTCTTAGTGATCCTTCAAGGTATTCGTGAATAGTATTGGGTACCTCATCTCGAGTTTTCAACAGGTACAAGTGTAGCGAGAATAATCATCAATAAATGATAAAATATCGAAATCCAAACAAGGATAGAGTGGGAGAGGGTTCCCATACATCTGAATGGACAATTTCAAATGGAGATGAACTTCTTTTATTACTGGGGGAAAATGAAACACGACTATGTTTTGCTAATTCACAAGTTTCACACTGCAAACTTTGTAAATTAACAGACTCAAACAAACGAGAAAGCAAATTTTTTAAGGACTGAAACGACAAGTGACCCAACCGATGATGCCAAAGAAAAATCTGGTCTTTATCAATAGACTAATAGTACTACAGGACTGAAAAACACTAGAGATAGGAGCAGGAGCCTGATCCAAAATGTAAAGCCCATCCACTTTACGTCCACTCTCAATCTGCCACTGTGTCACCAAATCCTGAAATACACAATGAGATGAAAAAAATGTTACATTACAACGCAAATGCATAATTAAACTACTAACAAAAAGGAGGTTAATAGAAAACCCAAGAACATGTAATACAAATGACAATGAGAGAGTAGGGGTGCCATGAATGCTTCCTTTACCAGACACAGATGCAAAAGAACCATTAGCTATTTTCACTTTCAAAGGACTAGAGCAAGAGTTGTAAGATGAGAAAAGTTTGGACGTACCAGACATATGATTTGAGGCTCTTGAATCGATGATCTAAGGAATCCCATGTGAGGTTAATGAAGATACCTGATGGGCAAATGCATGAGTACTTGTCTGAGCAACAAAAGTGGGGAATCTAGAAGATAACTCCATCTGTGAAAGTAATGAACTAAAGCGCTGAAGAATACTGAAAGGGTGTCCTTAGAAGACCGTTGAAAATGAGGTAGCATAACAAGGGATTCCCCAAAAGAGGTAATACCAGCGAAGGAGGCACTATGTGTACTGATCTGCATGCTTGGATGTTCCTCCATACCACCAATCCCAGATATACATCTTACTTAGGGATTAAAAAACCTAATAAGCAAACAAGCTGGATCTCTCAAACACCAACAACTCTTCAACTAGAGGTCTAAATCAATTCTGATTTATACAAATCAGCAACTCACACATTTCTCAACCTTCCTCCAAGGTTTTCAACTTCATTCAATCAAACACCAACAACACCTCAAAAATCACCCAAAAAATTTTAGCACTTAAAACTCTAGATCTAATGATTCATAATAGATCTAGATGTCCATCAACAACCCTAAAAATCTTTTAAACTCGAATGATATAAATTTGATTTTTTTTTTTATAAAATCATTCGAGAGCATGAAACATCAACTTAGATACTCCAAAAACTCATAATAAAATCAACCCGAACTTCAAAAATATTAAACCATATGAGATTTATGCGACACTATTCACGCAACACTTCACTATTCACGCAACACTATTCATGTAACACTATTCACGCACAATCCATGTCATTAAAAAAAGAAAAAAAAGAAAAATGCAGGCTTTGATTTCTTGCTTTGATACCAAGTAGTAAATTAAGAATAGTAAACTAGGGTTTGTGGAAGAAAGAAAGAGGAAGAATGAAAGAAAATAAAGTATAAAAAATTAGTTTCTCCATCACTTTAGCTCTTCTTTTATATTACCAATAGAATGAAAGGACATAAATGTCCTTAATTACATAAAAGACAATAAACACTAAAATATAATAAAGTAACTACATAATAAAGCTATGATGGGCTTATTGAGATGGTCCATTATGACACTCTTCATGCTTGTGCGTGTTTTACAATCGTGCGTGCATGTATAAACAATGGCTCCTTAATCAAAGTCATAAATCATACATTAACAAACCTAAATAATAAATCTTATCAAATCATCAATATAATGTACAGGTTCGGTTCAACAGAGACAAACATACATGCATAAATCAAAGTTTGGAAAACGATACTTTTCTTTACAAATCTTTAGTGTATATACAAATACTTACTTTTCTTACTTTTGAGAACTTACTTTGAAGCCAGTTGACTATTACCCTTGGAAATTGAGACTTTAAGCTAGGTATAAATATTCTTGTGACAACTTACTTTAAACCAGGTATAAAATACCCTTGACCAACTTATTGTGTTGGCATTGAACTTACTTAAGTCAGGTATAAGATACCCTTGACCAACTTACTGTGTTGACATCAAACTTACTTTAAGCCAGGTATAAAATACCCTTGACCAACTTACTGTGTTGGCAACTTGGCATCAAACTTACTTTAATCCAAGTATAAAATACCCTTGACCAACTTACTGTGTTGGCATACTTTGAACAACTTACTTTAAGCCAGATATGGCATACCCTAGAGAACTAGGTATGACATATCCTTGACCAAGGTTGGCAATCCTTATTTTATGAGAATCTTACTTTGTTGATTTCCGTACTTATGAGAAAACTCGATCATGCAATAATACTCATGTAACTTTTGCTTTCATATGTTTATGATTTCATCGTGCATGTACTTATATCGTTATCGTGTTCAAAACCAAATAATAATACATCCATTAACAATTTTCATGTATATAATTTCATGGATAGCAATTTAACTTAATTAAATCAGGGTTCTTACAATAGTCATAACATTACCAAATGATCATACATCAAGTCCAATAGCTCATACATAGAGACTAAATCCTAATCTGCGCAAATCCATAAATCAACATCCAATCATTCAATCGTCAAACTCCAACATACATCCCTTCCTCCACATAGATTCACATAACTCTAGAATATTTCCCATTCCCCTTGTTCAAGCATAAAACATAATATCCACAAGGTTATTCACATCTTACTCATGTTATTCACATCCTATTTAGGTTATTCACATCCTACTTTAATCATTCATGAAAATACTATATAAGTGGTGATAAAATCCTTAGATCTTCTTTGTAATCGTGTTCTTCACATAGATCTCATTCTTAATTTCCTTCCTTAGATTAATGATCATGAAATTGAGAATCAGGGTGGAATTATTTACCTCTTTGGATTGCTTCCCTACGATCTTACGCTTGTGAATAGGGCTCGATCTAGATCTTCAAATCTTTTTCCTTCTTCTCTGATTGAATCCTTGAAATCTTTAGGTTTCTCTCTTTAAATCTCTTAGAAAACTCTATTTTCTCTCTCTCTTTTAGGTTTAGGAGGCTCTTAGAACCCTAGACTCATGAAATAGTGACTATATAGGGGTTTGGAACCCTAAAATATTAAAAAAAGTCGGAAATCCGTGTTTTCCCGCAAATCACCGTTCTCGCCGATCGATCGGCACTATAGGTGCGATCGATCGAAGCTAGGTGCGATTGATCGACACTATAGGTGTGATTTATTGGAGTTTTTTTTTTTTTTAATTTCTTCCTTTAAACATCTAAAAACGCCCAAGTGACATTAATTAACATAGAAACACCAATTGTATTAATTATAGCTTGTTTAAAATGCGAAATAAATGATTTGCACGAAAATTAACAAATAGAATTTCAGGTAACTATACCGAGTGGTATGGTTGTCCCTCATGCCCTCATAATTAGTCATTCATTTGCTGAAGTGGATCGATGAAACTAGGCATCACTTAATAGATTTGATTACATCAGCAACGAGCTGAGTTGATTGGCTGTGTGGAGAATTGAATCAATCACATTGCTCATACTGGTTAGCAGGTTAGGCAGTCAGTATGGTCACTGGTCAGGTTGACCACCTCATTGTTCACACTGTTTGTCCTACAAAACACCAAAATTAATACAAGTTTCTTGAAGTGGAAGACATAGAAATATAGAAAATGTTGGCCTTCTGGGCCTGAACTTTTCGATTGGATTTATATATCATATATTTGATTGAATAAAACATAGTTTTCGGCCTGAACAGTCTGAGCTTGAGCTATGTAAACTCTGTTGGTTCTGCCCATATTTATTTTGATTTATAGTAACAATCTTAAACTGGGCATGATGATTTGTCAACAAATTGACACCCAATCTATCACCCAACAAACTCTATCCATTTCTATTTATGTTTGTTTCCAACAAAAGTGGATGCATGCAGATGCTAATTTTTTCATTAACAGGGGTCACTGTGTTTCTAAGTGGAATGGCTATTGCACTTCTTGGATCTCTTTGCCATTCTCCAAGTGTGATGCTTGCTAACTTCATTGCAACTCCAATAGAGTTGAGGTAAATATATGCTTTCTCTTATGAAAATCATCATTTTGTCCATTCGCTTTTGTGAGTGGCTGTGTAGCATGGACACGGGCATGTCTCTCGCATTTTTCGTTCAGATAGCGATATTACAAGTCTGATGGGGAAACTTTTTGACAAATATGAACCTCATCAAGTAGATACTCGAATGTTTGGGTATGGAACGTCCCAATAGAACATGCTTTAAGTAGTAGAATCTTGCTTCTTACTAAAATGATTGTTTTTATCTCAAGGGCTATGATCAAATTGCATGTTGTTGCATTTGGCTGAAGAAATGAGACTAATAAATCAGGCATGTTGATTGTTATATATTGGCCGAGATCTAAGGGAATGCATACACTTTATAAACTGGAATTTGAGGTGGTTCTTTTTTTAGACCAGTGTTTCATCTCTCATGACATGAACTAATAATCAGGTATCTTACCAAAGATTTCAAGCCCCGGGTGCATAAATTCTATGTTGGATAGGCTGTAGATAGCTAAATAACTATCATTGTAGGTCATTTGCATTTTAAAGCTCAGCCAGTTTCTATTGGTATTGCACGTCATCTATCTTAGTACATTTTTTAATGCTAACTAAGACCCCCAAGGATTAGGAAAAGGATCATCTAAAGTTGAGTAATATAGATGAAGAATCGCCATTTATAAGTACAGTATCGTGACCCGTTTGCAACAGGTCAGTCTCAGGAGGTTTTCTATGTGAAAAATTACAAAAGAAAATAAATGAGAAAATGGTTGATTGCAACTCTCTCTTTTAATCTTTTTTCTTTGAAAGCCATAACCTAGATTTTTCATGACTTTCCCAAAGTGTGGATGATTGAGACTGTTGGGATCATCCTATTACCTTGAAGTGTTGACCCAGCAAATCTCCTCAATGGCCTCCTTGACTTGTGTGTTGAGAACTAAATTGATCATTTTCTCCTGACATTGTGCTGATGAATGGCCATTTCCCGTCTATCATATTCAAACTCTAGGTTCCTCATTATAGAAGGATTTTTGGTGTGTTGACATATCATAGTGAACTGTAGTTGTATCTTGCAATATTAATCACCCAGGCTGCATAATATCAGGTAACCAGGCCAGTGCTGACAGGCCTCAAGTTGTTTATACTGTATAGTTCTGTTTGCAGATTACTTGACAGAGTGATTTGGTACTTATTACCTTCCTTATACAGGTCCCAAGGAAGGTCCTACTTCAAGAAAATAATAACAAATAATGATCTGTTCCTTTTCTTTATTTTTCTTTGATCTCAACAGCAATGCCCTTTCCCAACTATTTGGGGTCGGCAACACGAATCCTGTTATGCTATTT
This sequence comes from Tetracentron sinense, assembly GCA_015143295.1. Lineage (NCBI taxonomy): Eukaryota > Viridiplantae > Streptophyta > Magnoliopsida > Trochodendrales > Trochodendraceae > Tetracentron > Tetracentron sinense. The sequence goes on from CM026556.1 coordinate 1,974,801, forward strand.
TGTTCTATCAAAACCATAATTTTGGTCAAAGTGTGTGCTTAAATTTTTTTTTCCACTATCTCCTTCCACGTCCCTTTTGTGTCGCCCTTTTAGAGCCTTTTGCACAAACAATAAAGATAACTTCTTTATTTTTATCTTTGATCTTCTCATATGCATGCTAAATTGGACTTGGAATTAGATTACTGTGGGAATGGAACTTTAATGGAGCCCACCATGTTAAAGGTTATCAATATAACAAAACATGTATGTATTACAAACTGAATCGGGGCGGATTCTTCTTTTCGTTCTATAATTAGTGTAACTGTGAGTCTCATAATTTTCTTATCACATGTTCTGATTGCTGCTAATGTGTTTTTCTTTTTAGTCTGGTGGTTCCGTTCTTGCGCTTAGGTGAAATCATCTCTGGTGGCCCTCATTTTCCATTGACCTCTGATGCATTGAAGAAGGTATTTACCGGCCAAGCTTCAAGGGATGTTCTACTCAGCATTGTCCATGCGGTAGGTATCCATATTGGTTTCTTGAAATCTTAAAGATTCCCCCATCCCCATTTTTCCACACTCAACCTGATGGCTTTCAAACTGTAGTGTGCAAACTACAATTTCAAAATAATTTTAGAAGTAAAGAGAGTTTTAAAATTGTAGAATATTGAAGAAAAGTGAAAAAAGAGAAGGGAGTCTCATCACATTGGAAAATTTTCACATATCCAAAATATAAATTTGAAAAGCATCCCTCAACTTCTTTCACTCTTTATCGCTTTTCAAATTTCAAAATATAAATTTCAAAAGCATCCCTCAACTCTTTCACTCTTTATCTCTCTATACTAGAACATCTCAACTTCTCTCATCTTAAAAGAGAGCAACCTACCTTAAACCCAATTTCTGAAGTACAACCAAGGCCAAACTCATAAAAGATGGAGGATCAGTCCAGTGACCATTATCGATGAGTGAATGGCTGTTTATAAGCACACTACTAGGACAGATGGCATACACGCAGTGTCAGGGACCACCATGAATGGGTCCAGATTAGATGTTCGCAATCATTATTCAGGTTGAGACTTGGGAGATCTCCTAAGTGGACCTATTGAATGATGAGTCCAAATTCCTGCATATAGACAGGCATCTAAAAATGTGTAACTGACGTTTACAACTGAGGCTATAGATCATGTCAAAGTATAATCCAAGGTTGTCAAAAGGCAAAAACAGCTAGACGAACCCAAGCAATAGCCCTCCTTTGGCGCCTATCGACTTGGGGAAAATCATGATGTTTGTTATATAATTTCATATACTGACTAGGCATATTACATTTAATAAATTGATGTATAGGCATATTATTATTAAAAGGTATCTTGTCACATCCCACATAGGTATATATAAATCATATGAAAAGATTAAATTCCTAACTTGATAATGGTAATTTTTTTTTGTATGAGCCCATAATTTGATTGGTTGACATACTGCACCACAACCATGATGTTTTGGGTTTCAATCAAGCTAAGACCCCCCCAACCCCCCCCCCCAACATCCACCACACAAACTCAAAATGTGTCAAAGGTAGACAATGATGTATCTCAAAAAGTACTGGGTTTGAATTCATATGGTTACAATGTTGTAGGATAGGACAATAAAGTATCAGGTTTAAAATAACACTTTCATCTTCCTATTTCATCCACAAGGTTTATTAATCCAGCCAAAAGACTGGAAGATGGTCCAAAACACAATGAATATGCAAGGTGGTACAAAAATTTCCTTTGGAAAATATGAATTGTGACCATCTCACTAGGAACCTTGTAATCTTTGCTCTCTTGTTTTCTCGTCCATTCTATCTCTAACGGCAAAGTCACAATCATGTATCACCATATGAAAATTTTCTGCAGTTGCTTGGGTGGGTCGTTGCGGCACCCTTCATCTTGGCCATGCTATATTTGGTGTTTCTCCCGTGTTTTAAGTATCTGGTTCCCAAGTTTAGTGCTCTTCCTTCAAGCCCGAAGAAGCCGCTCCAATCCCACACAGAAGTCAGACTCAAGGTAAGGGATAACTAGATTATCGTTCTTTCTTCCTCTCATAAATGAAGTGCATGGCTAACATCTCTTGTATATAAAACTTGTATTCTCTAACGCTAGTAATAATAGCCTACAGCTTTCTTGTTGAATTTGGGAGAGGGTGGATTGCTCATTGTGGAATTGGTTACTGTTATTGTTTATTTTGATAAATGTATATATTTCAAAGCTTTCTTCCTCTTTGCAAATGAAGATCCCAACCTGGAAATGAACTGAGTGTTTAAATCAGTGCTTAGATTTTTTTCCCAGTCCAGTCCTGACACTGGTAGATGTGAAGGATTATTCTGGTAGTGTTAAAAGTTATAAAAGGGGAAAGGGATTCTAGACCATGGTTTAGTCTTCTACAGGTGAAACATTATCATCAACAGCGTCCATATATTGGTTTAGGCCTTGTAATGGCCACAAACTAAACTTCACATTATACGGTAAATAATATCTGTTTGATCAACTGCGATACTGATCTTTGTGATTGAACTATTATAAGGATCGATCCTCGCAAGAAATTGAGCAACAGAAGGAGATAATTGAATCAACTGGTCGGAGCAGGTTGGAGAAGCTCGACAAAAGGGTATAGGCTAAAGTTTCATTCAAAATCTTCAATAATAATGGTGAATGAATGTTTTTTTTTTTGGTTGAAGAATGAATGTTTAATGGATGCAATAAATTGCTGGTAAACTCTATTGAATACTCTATTTAATCTCAGTTTTTTTAAAATTCAATCATAACTTGAAGCACATCTCTAGATCCACAATGCCTTATAAGTGGACTGACATAACAACTGATCTAATAATATATTATTTTAAACAAGAGTAATGTGGAGACCATCCCTGTCAGTTCCTGCTTCTAATGGTAGGGCAACCCTAACAAAATACTGGGGTAATTATAGTCAGTCGCTTAGGGTCTTTTTGGAAGGCATCAATAGGGTGGTTGTAATCAAAATTGGGGATAGTAATTTTGATCTGGAAGATAGAAACTATAATTTAGGTTGGGTCACAACATTAACCTTAAGGGTTAATACTGATTAATTAGGATTAATGACATGTTTATGACATCGGATCAGATTGCCTAGACATTTTCTATTAAACTGATTTTTTTATCATGTGCTAGGAAAGAATGTCCAGCATCGTGTGTTTTTTTTGCCCAAAGAAGTGCCACATTAACCATTCTTTACTTATTTTTTTTTGGAAGGTAGCACGCATTTTTATACTTATGTTTACTATATATTTATATATATAGAAGGGAATTGGAGACATGAAAAAGAACACATATATTCACACATGCACATAATCATACGATTGAGAGATCCAATGGCCACCATCACACCACCTTTTATGTGTAAAAGACATTTAAGAAAATTTGATATTTTATGTGGTGATGGTGGCCGTTGGATCTTCTAATCGTAAGATTGTGTGCGTGTGAACATGTGGGGTGGTGTGATGGTGGCCGTTGGATTGTTCAATCGTATGGTATATATATATATATATGAGGAATGCTATATGTATATATGGTGACGTTTTAGTTAGGCCTGTCAAAAAAGCCCTAGTCAAAGGGTACCCGGCCTTCCAAACCAGCCAAAGCCCGGCCCTTGGGCCGGGTAGGGCCCAAAACCAAGAAGTCCTTCCATAGGGCCGGACTAGGGCTGACCCTTGCCCGGCCCTTCCAGGCCCGGCCCACCCTCTCTCTCTTTAAGAATACTTTAATTTAAGTTCTTAAATTACTAATATAGTCCCCCATTAATGATATTAACATGGGGTATATTCATAAATTCATAACCAAACCTCTTTATATATCAATTTTTCTTGAAAGTCATCACAAATTTTTTCACGAGTTCAATATGTTGTATGATTATATCACCTATTTGAATGGTTTTCTTGAACAAAATCTCGCTCTCTTCCGGCCCTTTGGCTCTACCCAGCCCGGCCCTAGTCCTTGAGGGTAGGGCTAGGGCTAGGGCCCAATCAACCTCGGCCCTTGAAGGGCTAGGGCTGGGCTAAGGCCGGGCTAGGGCCTTACTCTTATAGGGAAGGGTAGGGCTAGGGTTGACCCCGGCCCTTTGACAACCCTAGTTCTAGTGGGTGCCGTTTAGTAGAACTTGTAGTGAGTGACCTTATAAAAAAAGGACACGTGACATTTTTTACCTCGACTTTTAGATGTCAATGTGGATCATTTGGAAAACTTAGTAAAAAATCAGGTCGATCAGACGGTTCTATCCATCCGATAGAAGGATGAGAAATCAAGAATTTCTATAACTTAGATGGGTTAATAATATTGACATATTGAGGTCTAATCGAATGGCGGTTGAAATTGTTTGATGGACCTAAGTTTTGCCACGTGTCTCCCATGAGTCTCACTTTGACATTTAACAATAAGATCCTCAAAGGATATGACATATGTCGAGATTTTAGAGGGGTTGCTATATAAACATTTTAATTAAATTCGATTGTAAACAATTCCATTGTAAATTCAAGCCGGGCTAGGTAAGCTCGCAATGGATTAGTTTTGGAAGACTATTAGACAACCAACAATGTGTACCCAGGAAAACGATTTTCTTAGTTTTTGGCACCTCATTCAAGTCAGCCTTAGCCCTACTCTTCCCTATAAGAGTAGGGTTCTAGCCCTTCAAGGGTTGGGGTTGATTGGGCCCTAACCCTGCCCTCAAGGGTCAGGGCCCGGCCGGGTCAAAAGGCTAGAAAAAGGAGCGGGATTTTTTTTGTCATCTGAGATGACATAATTTTTTTTTCTACACTGACTGTCAACGTAACATGGAAATGGAAACCCTCATCTTTTATCCGGGCTTGGAACCGACATTGCAACAAAAAGAGTAATGACAAAGTTAATTTTTTTTCTTGTCAGTGGCAATCCGACATAATAACATAAAACAAATTAAAAGTAAACAAATATAGTAATAACTATATAAAACAAAATTTACAATATGTTTAATTATCTATATCATTCATTAATATATCTAATTTTGACACTTCTATTAACTCTAACTCAATTTGTTTAGTTGTACGAATTCAATCTTGGCAACAAACTAAGACTTCTATAGTGTTTGATTTTAAACAACTTATAAACTGGTCAAATATCTTTCCTCTAGTGCTAAATGCAGACTCAGAAGCTATTGTTGTCATTGGAATCGCTAAAATATCACAAGCCATATTTGATAAAATTGGATATTTTTTAAAATTAAGTTTCTATCAAAGTAATATATCTAAGCCATCAGATATATCTCTTGGCTCTTCCAAATGCTGATCTAATTCCAATCTTGATTCTAAATTAGTACTTTGACTCATTTTTTCTTCAAATCTCAAGAAATCTTCTTATTCAAATATCAAGAAATCTTCATTTCTTTTCTTTGAACTTGTTGCAATAATATTCTCCTCACTTGACTTCGAGACATTAGGAGTACTAAATGTAGCACTATATTTTTTGTATAAGTCTTTAAAATTCTTAAGGGCTATATTCTTTTGTGCCTTCACTATATCACTTGCCCCAAATAATTTTTTCAAAACATATTCTAAATACAATTGTTTATGTTGAGGATAAAAAAATAAAGCAAGTTCAAAAATCAGATTATAATCTTTCAAATATTTATCAAATTTTGTTTTCATTCTTGTAGCTATATCACGGAGGAAATGATCTTCACAATGTATTTTTTCTATTAATTTAATATGTACCTTAATCACTTCTTCCAAAAATAAATGTATAATTGGATATTTAGTTCTAGAGAATATATTTGTAGCTTCATAAATTTTTTGTAAAAGCTCACATATTATCGTCGCATTATTCCACTCTTCATCTAAATGATTAGTTTTATAGTTGAGTCTATTATTTGTAATCGATAAAAAAAAAAAAAAAAAAAACTCCCCTAAATTCTATGCAGACTCTAGCATAAGGTAAGTGAAGTTCCATCTCGTAGAAACAGGGTAACCCCATAACAATATTTAATCATAGTTCACTTGCAAGTTCTCAAAATTTATGTTACATGAATAAAATTTAGGGTAAATTACACTGACCTCCCCTGAGGTTCGGTAAAATTTCAGAAACCTCCCCTCTTGGTTTTGAAATTACACTGCCCTCCCCTCAACTTTAGTTGTCTATAACAATACCCCCTTCCATTAGTTTGTCGTTACTTATATAGAAGGACTTTGATGATGTCATGATTTAAAGATTTTAAAATGTCTAAATTACCATTTTTTACAGGACTTAGGTGCATCTCATAAATCATAAATAAAACAAAAAGGACAAGTTCAAAATTCGAATCCAATGAATAATCAAAAGCCCAATTTCAGCGATACACAACAATGCACCCCTCTATGTTCATAACCTTTCATTTCCCTAATCAGTAGTAAAATCCGGTCATACGTAATAATATCTACAGCTATGATGAATGAAGATAATTTCTAAACCTTTAAACCCTACATATAAAAACATTTTAAAAAAAATGAATTGTATTTCAGAAACTACTTTTTTTTTTCTTTTTTTATCAACCGCACCCAGATTTTTCTTCCACATTAATCCAAGAGAAGCAAGCTCACATATAAAAGTAACCCTGCAAGGGCAATATAACTGAAAAAAAAAAAAAGGAAAAGTAGAATCCAACTAAACCCTAATTAAATTTTAGAAGAAGAAAAAGAAGAAGAAGAAATTAAAACCCATTTAGTGTTGATGATGATCTCCAAGCAACTTCACCCCAATCTCATAAACAAGAAAAGCTTCAACAGTTGCATATTTCAACTTATCATCAGAAAGACCTCATCTATTACGTCTTGTCCACCAGAGCTGATCAAAAGGGTTGTCTTCAAGGCCTCTTTTGGTGTAGTTGAGTTGGCGATCAATGCAAAGGTCAACTAGGAAGTTGCGACCTTTCTTTATGTAGACTCTTTGAACCTCCTGAACCCCCATTTAGTGGCTATGTCTTGGCTTTCGATATTGGTGGTGAGAATGGATTTCTCACCCACTGTTATGATGTAAGCATCTCGGTCCTTGTTAATGGTAGACGTCCATGGCTTCTTTCTTTCCCGATTCAAAGACTCTTTGAAGTGGAGAGATGAAAGGCAATTCATTTAAGAAACTGCTTAGAATAAGGTTCAGACAAACCTTGCTGGTGAAAGAAATGGAGAATAGAGGTTGAATAATGGGGTAAATTTGTAAAAGAGTATCTCATGTTAACGGCGTCAACCTAAGAAGTCTGACAGGGGAAGGCAGTGTAATTTTATAAACAAGGGGGGAGGTTTTTGAAATTTCACCAAATCTTAGGGGAAGTTAGTGTAATTTACCCTAAATTTTACTGAATCCCAAATATTTTGAATAATCAGACTTGTTTCTATAAATTCATCTTGCACAATAAGGTTGAGGATGTGTACGAAACATCGCATATGAAATAACCTACCTTCTAATGGAAGAGCTTCTTTTCTAGTAAGATGATATTTTATCTCTTACAATACAATCATTTGTACTACAATTGTCTAAAACTAAACTAAATATTTTAGCATCAATTTTATACTTTATTAAATTTGATTTAATAGTATCAGCGAAAGCTAACTTTGTTTAGGGTGGATCAATATTAATAAAGTTAATTATTCATTTTTTAAGGTTCCAATCAGAATCGATATAATGGACTGTAATAGCCCTATACCCTAATTGTAGAACCCTATAACTTGATAGCATGACACTGTGAATAGTGTTTTGAGGCATTTGAGCCTTTATGTATTGTGTTGGATGATATCAATGAAGAAGAGGGTTTTGAAATTCAATTAGAGTGTTAAATATCTTATAACATGTTTTAAAGTCTTAAGGGTATTTTATTTTATGTTTATGGGGGTTAAAAGCAAAAGGGGAAAAAGTCCTAAATATAAGAGAGTGAGAAAAATCAGCAAACCAGGGTCAACCTGTCGACCTGTCTACTACCGGTCGACCTGACCGATGCTCGCACTCCTTTGTATGGAGAAATTTTCCAGAGAGGGGTTTTTTGACCGGTAGATCAGTTGACACCTCCGATCGACCGCTCATGCAATTTTTACCTTGTTTGGTCATTTTAAGCCATTTTATTAAGGGCATTTTGGTCTTTGACTACATCTTAGCCTCTAAATACCCAATTTCGTGGGTTAGAGTTTATAAACCTTCTCAGGCACAAATTTGAGAGATTTTGAGAAATAAGAAGAGGGAAGGCTATGGTTTCTTCTAGGGTTTGTCTTGGTTGGTCTTGAGATCAAGGAGAAGCTTGGTTTTACTCTTTCAAGCCTCCTTAACATTTCTAAAGCTCTCAACTAAAGGAATTTTGTCTTTGAAAGGTAAGTGCACCCTACTAGTTACCTTTGTTATGGTTTTTGATAAAAAGTAATATGAAAAGCATGTGTTATGGATGAAAAGTAATGGACTTGTGATGTATTAAACCATGTATATGCAAGCTATTGCTATGGATGAAATTCTATGGTTATGTAATGTTGTTTAAGAGCTTTTAAGTCTACCATAATGCTCACAAGTACAATATGCACATGTATGCATTGCATGAACCGGGTTTTCTTTAAGAATGAATATTCTAAAGTATACAAGATCACAACAAAAACAATTGAGAGAAGTTATGATTTTCACAAGCACAAATGATAAAGTCAAACTTTGGGTTGGTCAAGGATAAGGCATATCCAAATATATGTCCTATCCGGCTTCAAGAAAATACAAGTAATAATGACAATGTCAAACGGAAGAGTTGGTCAAGGAGTTAGTAGCCATTTTCAAGCATGTTCAATGAGGGGTATTTACATACCTGACTTCAAGTCGTTTTCAAGGGCACTAACATCTAGCTTCAAGCATGTATTACAAGACAAACATGATTCATGCAAGAACAAGAACAAGAACAAGACAAACATGATTCTCTTACAACAAGAATAAGACAAGAACTATGTTTCAAGAACGAAAAACATGTTTTAAAAACACGAAAAGTTAGCTTTCAAGTATAATTAAATAAGCATACACATGATTTTAAGAAGGGTTTTCGCACTTGGACTTATGCATGAATATGATTTGTATTGTGTTAAATTGCAAGCATGACATGATGCATATTATATTACTGTCAGCTAATGGCTTGTACAAACTGAGTGTTTCAATACTTTGCTGTACATTTTGATATTGGCAGGTACTTACTCCCTTTGTCATTTGCGTGTCGGAGCCATGGGTCAAGAGGAGTATGTTGAGGAGCCAGTAGGCATTCATCCTGAGGAGGGAAAAGACCTTGACAGGTGGCCTTAAGAGGCATATTATTGAGCTACGAGATTGAGTGAAATGTATATACATTTTGATGAATAGACATGTCCACTCTTACTTACAAACTCTTGGAATACAATCATATTATATAAAGAGAGAATTTTACTTCCGCTGTAGCATGCCTTGTTTATTGTACATGATGGTTTCATATGACAAGTCAAGTCACGAGCCAAAGTCTCCTAAACTTCTAAGGGGGATTTTGGGTTGCGACAGAGTTGGTATTAGAGCCAAGGCATTAGATCCGTCTAGGGAGTCGTATTCCAAGTATAGACTAACCCATAGTCTTAGTCAATAGCCGGTTGACATTGTTGCCCAAGGCTTGGACCCTAGATGGGGGGGGGGGGGGTGAAGCGAAATTTCAACTATATAAGTTAAAAGGAATTAGAAATTTAGCAATTCTACCAAGCAATGCAAAACAATAAATTAAAGAGAAGAGTTAGAGAGATGCAAACACAAGTCGACACAAGATATTATTCACGAGGTTCGGCAACCTACCTATGTCCCCGCTTCAAGCTATATCCGTTAAATGATTCACCACAATTTATACCCAATCGCACAACCTTCTTTCGGGTGAAGACCAAACCGTTACAATCTCTTTCCGGGTAGAGATTACACCTTACAAAGCTACTGGCTTCACTAACAAGACTTCCACGAACGTTTTGTTTTCAACACACTCTTGATAAGAGAGGTTTACAATTTGATTATGCTCCTTAGATGAGCTGATGAAAACTTTAACACTCTCTAGAAAATCTCTCAAAGATTGGAGTTGAATAGCTCAAAAATTAGGATTTGGGATTTCTAGGTTGAACTCGATAGATTTGGCAATCTAAGCTTTGAGTGAATGATTTGATTAATTGGAAGTATTGGAGTTCCTAATTTCATTCATTAATCATCTCAATTTATAGTCTTTGCAAAGATATAGCCGTTGAAGGCTCAATGGGAAAATATGGCAGTTAGAAAACTAACTGTTGGAGTTGGTTCCTACAAGCAGTCGTCGACGAGTGCAAGGATGCACTTACTAGTCGTCGACGAGTTTGATGATAAAAACAGAACAATAGGTTCTGTTACTTCACTCGTCGACGAGTATGAGTTACTCAAACCCACTCGTCGTCGAGTCCTCTGATTTTTCTCAGAAAACTCATCTGCTTTTAACCAAATTAATAGCCATGATTTCCATGGTCTTTAACCTTAACTTTAACAAGATATTTATCATGTTTTAGGTCCTTAGATTGATATTCAATTGGGTCTTAAGGAACCTATGGTCAATCTATGTATTGAGCAATTCAACCGACCAAACTTTGAAGATTTCTTACATAAATCCTAAGTACTCTCAAAGACTAATAATAAACTATAAAACCTTCTTGAGAGTCTTCAATTTTGATCTTGAGTAAATTTGTCTTTAGCTTCAAGATCCGACTTGGACATTGGGCATGATCTTCAATGTGCTCAACTTGATCTAATTGCTTTCTAATAGCTTGATGGAGAATCTTTTTTACTTGGTTGCTATTTTTATCTTTTTACCTTGGATGATATGATAATGCTCTTCATAAGCTGAATTACACTTAAACTCAATAGAACATTAGTAACACAAATGTTATTCTATTATTATGTTAGAATCAAAATCAAAGATGTTACCTTAGGTCAAAAACCTAAAGGCTAATAGACATTTCAACCAAACTTAGTGTCTTACGCAAGGAAACATCATTTGTATGCCTACACTATTGCAATGTATACCTCGATGTAGTATTATATACCTTATAAGCATTATTAGGTGATGGTTGAAATTGTGATTGAAATGAAGTTGGTTTTCAAGTTAGACTCATGTTTACTATTGTTCTCAGGATTTACACCATGAGACGCGGTAATCGGGGTCATGGATATCATACAAGGGGTAATGGAGGTGATGCTCCTTCGGAGGATGAGCAATCTGACCTTACACAGGTCTTGGGATCTATTGCAGAGACCTTGGCCATGTTTTGCAGTTAGATAACCGACTGCCATGCCTGTTGTACCGGCATCACCTCTGGTACCGAGAGCACAAGCAGGGATAGATGCATTTCGGAGGATGAGGCCTCCAATATTTTATGGGAGTACTGATCCATTGGTTGTTGAGGCATGGATCAAGTAGCTGGAGAAGCTGTTTTCAGTGTTGTTGCCTACTAAGGCGGAGAGAGTCATCTGGGATGCCTTCATGATGCAGGGTGAGACCGATCACTGGTGGAGATCCGCCGTCAGAACGAGGGACTTAACTCGACAAGGTCAATAATGGTCTTGGAGGGAGTTTCTTGATGCGTTCTACAAGAAATATATCCCAGTTGGAGTCAGAGAGAAGGAGTTCGAGTTCACTACCTTGGAGCAAGGTAGTTGGTCGGTGGCCGAGTACGAGGCCAATTTTTCAGAGATGTTTAGGTTCGCTCCACAGATGATAGCCACAGAGGCTATGGAGGCTAGGAAATTCGAGAGGGGATTGAAGGCCTATATCAGAGACAGAGTCTCAATGTTCAGGCATTAGACCTACGCAGAGATTGTGGATAAGGCTCAGTTGGCAGAGACGAATTTTGAGGAATTCTTCAAGAGAAGGGAGATGGTTAGAGGCAAGTCTAGTGACTTAGCAGCACATGAGAAGAGGGCTAGGACTGCTCCGTACCAGACTTCCGGGCCAGCACAGTCGCAGAGGCCTCCTTTTTCACCGTAGGCTCCTTGACCTTTTGCACCTTAGGCTCCCCGCCCGACTACTATGCAGGCTCCTCGCCCCACCACTACTTAGGCCACTAAATATGCACCGCTTGCAACCTCTACGTTTACCTTTGAGGTCTGCGCATACTGTGGTAGGAGACACAAGGATGGGGATTGTCGGAAGCTATCAAGTGGATGTTTCCACTGTGGTGACCAGGGCCACCAGATCAGAGATTGTCTGTGCAGGCAGTTGCCAGCCCAGTCTTAGGGGAGTAGGCCCCCATTCCAGTAGACTTCTTAGCAGGGGTCTTCACAGATTGTCAGACCCTCCCAGCCCACACAGCCACCTCGTCAAGCGAATCAGAGCAGGGTCTTTGCCATGACGGAGCAGGACGCACATGCATCTGACGATGTTGTGCAAGGTACGCTCAAGTTTAGTTGATTTATGATGTGCAAATTTTGTTATATATGTATAACATGCTACCTATATTAATACTTTATTGCATTAGATTGACACTTAGTTGGTTGTAATACTCAGGCACGTTACTAGTGAACGAGTACTTAGCCTGTGTGTTGATTGACACTGGGACAACACATTCCTTTGTATCGCCTAGCTTCACTGAGGGTTTTCTTCAAAGCCTAGTCAGCTAAATCAAGAGTTATCTATCTTAACTCCTCTTGGAAAAACAGTGCTCGCAAGCCGTGTGTTCAGAAGTTGCGTAGTCCAAGTTGGGCTGCATGAGTTGTCGGCCGATCTTGTCATCTTGGATTTCCAGAATTTTGATGTCATCTTGGGGATGGATTGGCTCTCGACTCACCATGGGCATGTGACGTGTTTTGAGAAGGTGATGAACTTCAAGTTGGATGGAGTTAAGCCGTTTCACTTCTGAAGGCTATGGAGGAGAGATATTGTTCGCTTCCCAGCTTTAAACCTAGCAAACCCAGAGGCATGAGAATCCTCAGCCATCCTGATTGTGAGTGAGTTCCTTGACGTGTTTCCTAAGGATTTGTCAAGGTTGCCTCCAGATAGGGAGATAGAGTTTGCTATAGAGCTTACTCCAGACACTGCTCCGATTTCTGGGGCTCTATATAGGATGACCCCATTAGAGTTAAAGGAGTTGAAGGGGCAGATAGAGGAGTTGCACAACCTTGATTTCATCTGATCAAGTGTTTCTCTGTGGTGAGCTCTAGTGATCTTTGTGAAAAAGAAGGATGAGTTGATGAGGATGTGCATCGACTACAAGCAGCTGAACAAGGTCAAGGTCATAATCAAGAATCATTATCCATTGTCTCAGATAGATGCATTTTTCGACCAATTGAAGCGAGCAAGATTTTTATCCAAGATTGATCTTTGATCGGGCTATCATTAGTTGAAGATCAAGGCTGAAGATATTACCAAGAATTTTTTCAAGACTCGGTATGGACACTACGAGTTCTTGGTCATGCCTTTCGGTCTGACGAACGTGCTGACTGCTTTTTGTGGATTTGATGAACCTGGTGTTCAAATCATCTCTGGATCGGTGTGTGATTGTCTTTGTGGATGATATCCTTGTGTACTCTAGGACACAGGACGATCATGACTGAGATCTTTGACTCACGCTACAGACTCTACAAGAGCATCTGTATGCTAAGTTGAGCAAGTGCGAGTTCTAGTTGGAGAAAGTGACATTCCTTGGCCACGTGGTATTGGTGGAGGGGATTTCAGTCGACCCTACGAAGATAGAGGCAATCATAAACTGGGAGAGACCTAAGAGTGTTACCGAGATACACAACTTTCTTAATTTGGCAGGCTACTACAGGAGATTCATAGAGGGGTTCCCTAGCTTAGTGGCACCGCTGCGTACTTGACGCAGAAGAACGCTAAGTTTTTTTAGTATGATAAGTGCGAGATGAGCTTCATGGAGTGAAAGAAGTGGCTCACTACGGCCATGGTCGTCATTGTTCCAGAAGGGAGTGGTGGATTCGTGGTGTACAGTGATGCCTCGCATGTCAGGTTAGGATATGTTCTGTTGCAGTATGGGAAAGTTATCGCCTATGCTTCTCGACAGTTGAAAGATCACGAGAAGAACTATCCTACGCAAGACGTGGAGCTTGCCACAATTGTATTTGCATTGAAGATTTGGCGGCACTACCTTTATGGGAAACAATTCAATGTATTCACGGATCACAAAAACTTGAAATACTTGTTTTCCCATAAGGAGTTGAATCTAAGGCAGCGCCGATGGGTATAGTTCTTAAAAGATTATGAGTGTTCTATTCAATATCACCAAGGTAAGGCGAACATGGTGGTAGACGCTCTGAGCAGGAAGCCTCCCGGCCTCTTGGCCCACATGATGGTACAAGAATGGAAGTTGTTAGAGGATGTGTCTAACCTCGACACCAGCTTCAGTCTTCCTACTTTTGGGCCAGTCATGGTTAACATTACAATCATGCCTTATATCCTCAACTAGATTCGAGAGCTGTAGGGTTCGGATGTCGAGTTGCTAGCTTACAGGGATAAGTCTGTCAGTAGTGGCAGCCAGGAGTTTTCCTTGAATGGTGATGATACCATCACCCGCCGATGAGAAACTGATGCGAGAGATCTTGGACGAAGCTCATCGGTCCAAGTATACGGTGCATCCTAAGGGTACGAAGATGTACCGGAACCTCAAGACGTACTCTTGGTGGCAGAACATGAAGAGGGAAGTGACATAGTATGTATCTCGTTACTTGGTGTGCCAGCAGGTCAAGGCCGAGCATATGAGGCTAGTAAGTCTTTTGCAACCCCTCCCTATTCCCAAGTGGAAATAAGAGAAAATTTCTATGGACTTCGTAGTTGGCTTGCCATGGACGACGAGAAACTTTGATGCTATTTGGGTTGTGGTCGATAGGTTGACAAAGTCTACGCATTTCCTTCACTATTAGACTACGTTCAACTTGAACCAGCTAGTTGCATTGTACATCAAAGAAGTGGTTCGGTTGCACGGGATGCCAGTGAGTATTGTTTCAGATCGAGACCCGATGTTTACTTCCAGGTTCTGGAAGAGCTTTCAGAGTGTCATAGGTTCTCCTTTAGAATTTAACATCGCCTTTCATCCCCAGACTAATGGGCAGACTGAGAGAGTGAACCAGATTATAGGGGACATGCTCCGAGTTGCATGTTGAATTTTCAGGGCAGTTGGCAAGATCACTTGCAGTTGGTTGAGTTTGCCTACAATAACAGCTATCAGGCGAACATCCAAATGACACATTTCGAAATTTTGTACAGGAGAAGTTGCAGGTCTCCTCTATATTGGGATGAAGTTGGTGAGGAAAGTATTGTGTCATGATTTGATCGAGCAGACCACAGACAGGGTCAGGATCATCAGGGAGAGGTTGAAGACTGCCTAGAGCCAATAAAAGAGCTATGCCGACACCCGTAAGAGAGATCTTGAATTCAACGTTGGCGATTATGTCCTTGTCAAGATTTTACCGACGAAGGGTGTTATGAGGTTTGGCAAAAGGGGCAAGCTCAGCCCTAGGTATGTGGGTCCACTTGAGATCATCATTAGAGTCGGTGAGGTTGCTTACTGGGTCGCTCTACCTTCCCACATGGCTGCGGTGCACAATGTGTTTCACATTTCCATGCTTCAGAAATACCACCCAGACCCTTCGCATATGATTGATCTCGATCCTTTGGAAATCCGTGAGGATCTCACGTTAGTGGAACAACCGGCTTAGATCTTGGATAGGCGAGATTAGGTTTTGTGCAATAAGACTATCCCATTGGTTCTTCTACAATGACAATATCATGCTAGGGAAGAAGCCATGTGTGAGCGCGAGGCCGAAGTGAGGGACAAATACCCTCATTTATTTGTATAGGTTTTGTTGTTCTTGTTTGTATGTTGTAACGTCTTAATTTCAAGGACGAAATTTTTGTAAGGAGGGGACGATGTAGAACCCCAGAACTTGATAGTATGACACTGTGAATAGTGTTGTGAATAGTATTTTGAGGCATTGAAGCCTTTATGCATTGTGTTGGATGAAATAAATGAAGAAGAGGGTTTTGAAATTCAATTAGAGTGTTAAATATGTTATAGCATGTTTTAAAGTCTTAAGGGTATTTTATTTTATGTTTATGAGGGTTAAAAGCCAAAAGGGGGAAAAGTCCTAAGTATGAGAGAATGAGAAAAATCAGCAAAACAGGCAAAAATAGGGTCAATCGGTCGACCGGTGCACATGATTATTTGACCCGTCCACTACCGGTCGACCGGTGCTCACACTCCTTTGTATGGAGAAATTTTCTAGAGAGAGGTTTTTTGACCGGTCGACCGGTGGACACCTCCGGTCAACCACTCATTCGATTTTTGCCTTGTTTGGTCACTTTAAGTCATTTCATTAAGGGTATTTTGATCTTTGACCACCCCTAAGCTGTCCTTTGGTTGGTCATGAGATCAAGGGGAAGCATGGTTTTACTCCTTCAAGCCTCCTCAATCTTTCTAAAACTCTCAACCAAAGGAATTTGGTCTTTGAAAGGTAGGTGCACCCTACTAGTTACCTTTGTTATGGTTTTTGTTAAAAAGTAATATGAAAAACATGTATTATTGATGAAAATAATGGACTTGTGATGCATTAAACCATGTATATGCAAACTATTGCTATGGATGAAATTCTATGATTATGTAATGTTGTTTAAGACCTTTTAAGTCTACCATAATGTTCACAAGTACAATATGCACATATATGTATTGCATGAATCGAGTTTTCTTTAAGAACGGACATTCTAAAGTTTACAAGATCACAACAAAAACAATTGAGACAAATTATGATTTTCACAAGCACAAATGATAAAGCAAAACTTAGGCATATCAAAAGATATGTCCTATCCGGCTTCAAGAAAAGACAAACAATAATGACAATGTCAAACGGAAGGGTTGGTCAAAGATATTAGTAGTCATTTTCAAGCATGCTCAATGAGGGGTATTTACATACCCGGTTTCAAGTCGTTTTCAAGAGTACTAATATCTGGCTTCAAACATGTATTACAAGACAAACATGATTCACGTAAGAACAAAAACAAGACAAGCATGATTCTCACACAACAAGAACAAGACAAGAACTATATTTCAAAAATGAAAAACATGTTTTAAAAACACGAAAAGTAAGCTTTTAAGTTTGATTAAATAAGCATGCACATATGATTTTAAGAAGGGTTTTCACACTTGAACTTATGCATGAATATGATTTGTATTGTGTTAAATTACAAGCATGACATGATGCATATTATATTACTGTTAGCTAGTGGCTTGTACACACTGAGTATTTAAATACTTAGTTGTACATTTTGATGTCGGCAAGTACTCCCTTTGACATTTGCGCGCCAGAGCTATGGTCGAAGAGGAGTATGTTGAGGACCCAGTAGGCGTTCATCCCGAGGATGGAAAGGACCTTGACAGGTGGCCTTACAAGGCATATTATTGAGCTACGAGAGTGAATGAAATGTATATATATTTTGATGAGTGGACATGTCCACTCTTACTTTTAGATTTCTGGTTATTGTACAAACTCTTGAAATACAATCATGTTATATAAAGAGAAAATTTTGCTTTTGCTGTCCTTGTTTATTGTACATGATGGTTTGATATGACAAGTCAAGTCACTAGCCAAAGTCTCCAAAACTTCTAAAGGGGATTTTGGATCGCGACACTAATGTTTGGTTGGATGTCCACATATCATATGTGAGACTAATTCTTGATAAATTATTTTCAAAATTTTTTAACAGTTTTGATTTTTATAAATTTCCATGCAATCAGACTTGATGGTGTTACGTGACAATATCTTAAATAGAGGTTGTAGTACACTGTTGTAATAAATAAAACCTTCCTAAGAACTTATATTAAAGGAATACTCATATTGTTGAATAATCATTAATGCAAGTGTTTATCGACACTGATTTTTGTCAAATTTATGGCTATAAGACCACTACCTTGAAAAGATGACTTCAAGAGTGGTTGTGTGTGGTGACGGTTTGGTCTTTTTGGACATGTCACTTCTGGGTGTCTTTTAATGTGAGTGATTCTATTTTTAATACCATTGTTCATTTCTGGGTTAAAATGCTTACATACAGCAATGCGTATATCTTCTTTTGTTTTACCATCTTTTGATTTTCTACTTACTACCTTTTGGGTGAAATGATCCCAAATTTTTGAGGTATTTTGTAGATTTCTTTTGCACGGGTTCAGGATCCTGCAGCTTGTGGCTATGACGAAGAGGGTGATAGATGAATAGAAGGAAGGTGCGAAAAATGTGTCATGTTCCCTTTCACTTCCACAAGGATAGGGTCCTCAGAATGAACACCTATTGATGACTCAACTAAAGGAGAACACACATTACTACCAAAACCGGTAGTCGATATTTTACCCTAATGGGCAAACTTAATAATATTCAGATTAATTAGTTAATCAGCAATATCACTATATCAGAATAGAATAAAAAAAACCAGAAAGCTAATTAACAATATCACTAATTCACTATATTAGAATAGAATAAAAAAAATTAGTAAACAATATTCAAAAACAGTAAGCAAATGAGTATCGAGATAGAATCAAAAACACAGTAAGCAATATACAAAACAGTAAGTAAGCGAGTATCAGAATAGAATTAAAAAAATAGTAAGCTAATCAACAATATCATAATAGAATAAAAAAAAATAGTAAGTTCATCAGCAAGCAATATCAAATTAGAATCAAGAAATAGTAAGCTAATCAACAAGCAATATTAGAATAGAATCACAGTAAGCTAATCAACAGGCAATATCATAATAGAATCAAGGAACCAGAGGGTTAGGGACTTAGGGTTTCGGTAATCAGATCAAAACATATAAGTTAGGGACTTAAGGTTTCTCGATTTTTAATAAAAATAGAATTATGACAAACTAGGGTTTTGGAATTAGGGTCTTAGAAATTCAGAAAGGGAATTAGGGTTTTAGAAATTCAGAAAGGGAATTAGGGTTTTAGAAATTCAGAAAGGGAATTAGGATTTTAGAAATTTAGTAAGTTAATTAGGGTTTTAGAAATTCAGAAATGGAAAATTTAGGGGGTTAGGGTTTGGTATGAGACTATTAAGACGTTAGGGTTTTAAGGGGATTGGGTTTTAAGGGGTTAGGGGTTTAGTCCGAGGCTCTGAGCACTAAGAGCAGTAGGGTGAGAGTTAGAGTTTGGTGGCTGACAACCCTATCTAGAAGCCTGATAAAAAAAATAAAATGAAATGTGCACCGTCTGTGACCTTTAGGAGGAGGGTGGTGGTCCTGGTGGACTGATGGTGGCTGGAGGTGGCCGTGAGTCTAGGCTTGAGCTAAGAGCAATTGTCTGAGAGAGCACAACTTAGAAGAAAGATAGTTTGAGCCTGAGTTCCTATTGCCTGAGAGTGAGAGAGATAGTGATTAGGGTTCTAGCGATCGTCTGAGAGAGTGCCTGACTGCCTGAGAGAGCACAACTCAGAGAATAAGGCTTCAGTTGCTTGAGATAGGGAGGAAGAGAAAGTGAGAGAGGAAGAGCAGAAGAGGGTTTCAACTGCGAGCCTGCGAATGTGATTAGGGTTTCAAAGTTTTTTTTTGAGTGAATAGTGATTAGGGTTTGACACATATGTTATTTAAAGAGTTTTTGTTTGTGAAATTAAGAATATAACCCCATATTAATACCGTTAATGGGGGGGCTATATTCGTAATTTCTAAATCTAATTAAGTATGCTTAATAAGGGCCGGACCGGGCTAGAGGGTGCCCTAGCCCGGCCCTACAGAGGAAGGGCTTCTTGATTTTGGGCCTTGCCTGGCCCAAGGGCAGGGCTTGGGTGGGTTTGGACAGACCAGGTCGGGCCGAGTACCCTTCAACCCGAGTTTTCTTGACAAGCCTAATGGTCCATAACGTTGTGCCCATCATATTGGGGAGGTCCTGTCAATTCCATGGAGGGAGTTTCCTTAATAAGCCTGATTGCCAAGAAAATTTACGAAAAACAATTCAAAAAAGAAAAGAAAAGAAAAGAAAAGGATCCTGATTGGCTCCTAGAAAATAGGCTGTAAAAAAAAACCCCTAAACTTTAGTTATTATAAAAAATGTGAAAAAATGAGTCGGTCTTTAACTTTTTTCTAATTGAATCCTTAATTTTCTATTAAATCCGAATATATATATATATATTCAATTTCATGTTTCATCTTAAAGGGATTTTTCCCTAAATATACCTGGGGTTTCTTGAGACCCCCAAAATACACCCCACTTTTAAAAAGTTCCCTAAATACATCTTTTTTTTAAAAGTTTATTATACCCTTTAAGTCTATTATACCACCATTGCTCTTGTGGTGGTAAGTTTTCTCACCACCGTAACCCCCCCCCCCCCCCTCTTTTTTTAAGAACAATCTAAATGTGTTTTTGGATCTTTATCTCAAGATGGTTTTCTTCACCCCAAAGTTCAATATTTTTTGTAATCTGGGTTGTTTGAGTTTTATTTATTTATTTTTTTAAGTTTTTGGATCTTTTAAAAGTGGTTTGATTTAGGTTTTAGGTTTCAAGTTTTGAGAGATTTTATTTCTAAGAAGAAGCAATCTCTTTATGTTTTGATTTGTTTTTCTTTAAGAAGAAACTATCATTTCTTCATGTTAAAGTAGATTGTGATTTATTCATCATCTCATCTATTGTGACTTTTAAATTTTAAATTTGTTTGGGGATTTTGTTTTAAAAGAATAAACGGTATGATTGATCGTGTTTTCTCATCATCTCGATCTTTTTTTCGAAACAAATTTGCGGTTGATCGTTATTTTCTTTTTTGCAAATTCACGATTAATTGTGATTTTTTCCCAAATTTGCGATCGGATGAAATATAATTAACGATAAGAATATAGGATTGTTGATTATATATGGATATTGGTCATGACTTTAAGAAGAAACTAGTTTAGATCGTTATTTTTCTTTAAGAAGAAATGATCTCTTCTTCGTGTTAAATTTGAAAATTTTTAGGGGTTTTGTTTTGAAAGACGGTATGGTAGGCTTGATTTTTTTTAAAAACAAATTTACGGTTGATCGTTATTTTCTCTAAACAAATTCACAAATTCACGATTGATCGTGATGTTTCCTAAAATTCACAATTGGATGAAGTATAATTAACAATCTAAAAATGGAAACTATTCTATATTACAATGGACTCCCACCACTATTCCATATCACAATGGAAACTAATGAACTTGAGGGGGATGAATGGAAAGTCATTGTGGTCGAGGGACTCCCTAAGCAACCAAAAAAGTAAGTGCTTGTTACTCTACAAACTTCAAGTTTTATTTGACTTGAATATATTTCCATTTGATTTAAAATAAATTTTGATTTATTTTAGTCAATCTTGCTTCATTGTTTAGCCATGACTGTGAAATCTTTGTCATGAAGTACATTGACCTCTTATGTAGCAACCTTCTCGTGGATTTTGATCCGGTAAGTTAAGATACATGTGTTTATATTTATCATCTATATTCTTTTTGGTTATGACTTGCATTTTGTATATTAACTTTCAGAAAAAAGTCTACAAACTTTAGGAAGACAATTACATTTGACTGTTTGAAGCACATCAAGCAGCGAGGTCGTCCTTAATAGTATTGGTAGGTGAGAGTGGTTGTCACAGAAGGGCTCCCAAAGCGATGCCGGAAGCACATCAAGCAGCGGGGTAGTCAATATTATTGGTAGAGGGGAGTGATTGTCATGGATGGGTATGGATGAATGTATTTATGCATATTTGTAGATGCTTAAGATAATGAGGGAATTTTGTCATTCTCTGTTTTTTTTACCGTGATTCTTTTGGACTGATCGTTAATTATGGTGGACTGATTGTTAAATACAGGTTTAAATCCAAGCTTCAATCATGGTCTGTTTTTGTGACCGTGATTTTTTCACTGGATCGTTAATTAGGATGGTCGTGATCGTTAAATACATGTTTCAATTGCCGAGTTTCAATCATGGTCTGTTTTTTTTACCGTGATTTTTTTCATTGGATTGTTAATTAGGATGAACATGATCGTTAAATACATGTTTCAATTGCCGAGTTTCAATCGTGACCTTTTTTTTTTTATCGTGATTTTTTTCACTTGATCGTTAATTAGGATAGATATGATCGTTAAATATAGGTTTCAATCCTGAGTGCTTTGTTTTTTTTATCGTGATTTATTTCACTTGATCATTAAATACAGTGGATGTGATCTTTAAATACAGGTTTAGATCAACAAAAAATATAGGTTTATATTTCAATTTTCAACAGAAAATACAAACTCCATTCAACCAAGTTAAATCGATCATCAACTTCATTGGCAAATGAGTTCAGTACAAAACTGGCATAGTCACTATATCCATCTAACCATTGATCATTCGACCCTCCTAACTCAACAACAGATGAAGTCCTCCCTTGAACGATTGTGGATATCCTTTCTTGACTAACAGGTAAACTCTTATCGTTTACTCTGATAGAAATTCTCTCTTTTTCTATAAAGATTGGTATACAATATTGTGGATGCTCTTTGCATACAACACGTCTTCATCATCTATGATATCTGTTGGAGGGAGTGAATGCAGTGACTGATAAAGGTAATTTACTTTGATTATGATATTATATTCTTCTCATCTTGTATTTGTACTTCTGTACATTTATGCATTAATAAACATATAATAATGGTAAAATCATAAATAATAGATGTTAGGACACTTAATTTGTTTCTACGATTAATCTATTTTTAAGATCGTTAATTACAGTGTAATCAATCGTGAATTGTTTGAAAATGCCACGATCAATCGCGAATTAGTGGAAAATTTCAATCGCGAAATGGTAGACAATCACGATCAATCTTAAAGTATTTTCAATTAATCAATGGTAATGGGTGGATGCTAATTTGTCACGATCGACTGATCACTAATTAGTCAGAATAAAGATTGATCGCAAATATTTTGATCCGATCGCGATAATTATATATTGATCGTGAGTTTCTGTAAATGATCGTGAAAATTTTGATCCGACCGCGATAATTCTATATTGATCGTGAGTTTCTATAAATGATCGCGAAAATCATGAATCCGATCTTCTTCAATCTCACGACTTCGGATCATTCAAAATGGAGGATCCCTCCATGGATCCTCCATTTTACTTAAAAAAAATCTTCTATTAGATTAAAAAAAAAAATTGAAAATAGGAGAGTAAATGATAGAAAGAAATTATACGGATGAAAAGAGAATAAACCCTAACTACCATCCTATAGAAAATGGAGAGGAGGGATGGTGAGAGCACTAACCACCACACGAGATAACAACGGAGCAATGGCGAGAGACGGCAGAGTGTGACGGAAGGAGTCAGTGGGCCAATGCCGTTGTTGCCTACTTCACGAACACGGCTAAGAAACGAAAAAAAGGGCCATAAAGAGAGTAGAGGTGGTGGTGGAGTAGGCAATCACGAAAGCAGTGACGACAGTAATGGAGGTTGTGACAGTGGCGGTGGTGGTGGAGGGTTGAGGTAACAACAACTGCGATAGGAGGTGGAAGAATGCATGAAATTGAAGAAAGAAAAAAGAAAATGCTTAAGTAGCTGTTTCCATTATGTAACGAAATGGTGGGTCTCATTTTGGTCAACACCCTACTTTTAAACACTTTCCAACTGTGGTTAAGATTCATTCACTTATAGTATTAAATAATCCAACCTTATTGTTTAGAGAAAAAAACTAAAATCTTAATTTTAATTTAATTAAGCTTAATCGGGTTAATTGAGTGTTAAAAGAAACAAGAGGACGATAAGCAGGGTCGCTAATAACTGCCCAATCTAATATTCTTCGTTAGAAAGTAGAAAATAAAAAATTAGAAGTAACTAATTTTTTCCTTTTTAAACCCTAATTTTTTTTTAGGGAATCAAACAAGGGTAAGTGATTTGGCAAGCCGAGGACCACTCATTGAGGGGCTGAGCGGTAATAGAGTGGGGCTCACTTTCAGCCTCCAAGATCTGATCTGTTAATCTTTATTTCTTTTCTTGGGGAAACGGTAATTAAAAAAAAAATTCTCACCGACTTTCACGTTACAGTACACTCATGGGTGTCAGAGATGGTACTTCCAGATGAAATATAATATAATATTCTAATCTTTTTCTCTTTCGGTTTGTTTCTAGTTGTTGAAAAATATCTTCCTTTCTGTTGCTCTTCTGATTTTTTAGGGTTTTGGGTGCAGATGAATTTTCAGAGCTTTCTCTTTCAACCTGCATGCATTGCCTGTAAATTGTTCTCTTCTCTGGTTTTCCCTTTTTAGTAATATTATATACAATGTTCTCTTCTGCCTTTTTTTTTTTTTTTCCTTATGGGGTTTTGGATATTACTGGGATTCAAGGTTTTTCTTCTAGACCCTTTTGCTTTGTAGCAAGCTCTGGGGTTTCGTGATTTGGGTTTCCTGATCCAGTTCTTCTGATTCCTTATAGTTTGGTTTCAGATTTCCTCATTTCGGTATTGTTTTAGATCAACTCTGTTTTGCCTCCTTGATTTCCTGATCTGGATTCTCTGCTTGTCTTCTAATTGAGCAACAATAATACCCTTTCCCATCTGGATTTCTATGCTGATCTGGGTATTGTTGAATACTTGAATTGGAGAATCCTTCTCTCAGTTCTTGTTTTACTATTTATATATAGGGTTTTGGGTTTGTACCTTTGGAGGGCATTGGTGATGTCTCATAGCTATTCAGACTCACCTAGTCGTTGCTCAACTGATTCAGCTGAGTTGAAACTATACCAAGCTTTCATCTTCTCTGTACCAATTTTCTTCACTTTTATCCTTTTGTTGTTGTTCTACTTGTTCTACCTTCGGCGGCAGAGGGTGGATTGGTCATCTCTTCGAATGAGGACATCCTACCAGAACAGGGAAGCCATATCTATGGTAAGATTATTACTATCATTTCCTTCTTTTTTTTTTTTTTTTTTTTTGCTGTATGCACAATTTCTACATTTTCTAAACTTTTTGTTTCTAATTTTTCCCCATTATGTTGTAGCTGTCTGAGTCGGGTTTAAAGAAAGAATTTAGAGAGATGCTCCCCATTATTGTATTCAGGGAGAGCTTCTCCATTAAAGATACACTGTAAGTGGGCTTTCTTCAAATTACATTTTTTTTTGTTGCATTGAATCTGGTGTGATTAGGTTTGATCGTTGGATTGTCCTTTAAGTATTTTGGAGTAGATTGAATTGCCTGCACATATTGACGATTCAGATTTTCCTGTGAGGAATTTTACTAGTTATTGGAATTTGATCTGTGTAGGGAATAGGGATGCATAACAGCCACATATTAGTTTCCTTTTATCTTTTCTCAGTAACTCAGGCCCCATGTTTTAATGATGCACTGATCGTTCTAGATTGGAATGATTTAATGACCAGTCTAAAAAGTGGCAAGTTTTCCAAGTTGGCTCAATTTGGTCATGTATTATGGTTATTGTTGAAGTTCTGATAGATATACTGTATAAAACCCAATTTGTGAACTTGAAATTTTTTTTTTTCTTTCCTTAAGTTAATGTTGACAACCCAATTGCATACAAGCCAAAGCTGGTGATCTTCTCCAAGTCATTGATTGAGTTATTATCATAGTTACCAGAGCAAGAAGGCAAAGTGAGAAGCGAGCTCAAAATTTCTTAGGAAAAGAGAAGTGAGAAATGGGATATAGGTGCCTCATTTCTATTATATTATTATGAGCAGCCATACCTTAGATTTTATATTTCATGAGAAATTTGTGGGAAAGTAGGTGCCTTAGGTTCCAATCCAACGATAATTGCACAGGGTCTATCCCATTATATAGCCCTCTATGACCACTAATATGCATGGTTACCAAGATGGAGTTTGGGAATTATTTGACTAGGAAAAATTTGTAAATTTTTTTTTTAAAAAAAAGCGAAAATTAATCGAGAAAATGTTGGCAAGATATGAAAAAAATATAAAATAAGATTACTATTTATGAAAATATTAAACGAATATATTTATATATTAGATATTTATTTGAGACTTTTTCAAAAGTTGTGACTAATTCGTGTTTAATTCACAAAGTTTGTAACTTTTTTAAAATGTCCTGCGTTTTTCCAAAAGTCATGACTAATTCGTGTTTAATTCGCAAATTTTGTAACTTTTTGAAAATGTCCCGCCTTTTTTCCAAAATTCGCGAATATTAGTGAATTAATCGTTTGACGAAAAAGTTGGGTATTATATCAGACTTTTTGAAAAAATAGGAGAACTTTGTTTCTATGCTAATTGGGACATCCAACCATAGTTACCAAACACCCGTGTTACACCTGTATAGTACCCGTATAATACTTTTAGAGAGGTTGACTTTTAAAACTCCGTACTTTTGTTGTGTTACGTGTTATACCCGTATCGCCGTATAAAACCCGTTTAATACACGAATTACGTATTAAACGCGTACAATATGCGTATTTTTGCGATACTTTTACCGTGTTAAACACATTCCGTATTAAATAATTGTTATTTATTAATATCATGATTTTTATTTATTTATAATTATTAATTATTTTTTTATTTTGCCATACATTTGCCGTATAACACCCGTACTTTCCAAACAGATCATTGCAATATTATACTTGTACCCGTACTTGGTAAATGCATCCAACTAGTGTTACAAATCTCGTTCTCGGGTTTTTATCGACCAGAGTTTTTCTCGAAAGATTTTCAAATCTGAATTTTTTTCGGGTATTTCTTGCCTAAATCTCGAGAATGATTAAAAAATATATTGAAATTACAGAAAATAGTAATAAATATCACCAAGTTATAAATTCATAAAACCAACAACATTGTGTACATCTCATGATATTTTTAAAATCTCAGCTAAATCTTGCAATATATACGAGATAAAAAGAGAATTATATTTCTCGCGAGATTTTTAAAATTTCGTGATAAAAACGGACTTTTAAACTTTAGATGTTTTTCTCGGGAGAAATTGGGTATTTTTCAAGAGATTTGTAAAGTGCATCCAAGTATGAATCTTCTGTTCTTACTAGATTATCAGGAAACTCTTTTTTCCCGACTTGTTTTTTTTTAATCTGAGTTTTCTATGGGGATAATTCTTTTATGAGAGTTTGGCAAGGTTGAATATCTAGTGTTCCTTGAGCAAAGACTTGGTTTTGGTACACCATAACGTCAATGCCAGAACAGATAAAAATTGGTCCCAACTCAGCCTAGTACGTGATACATGAATTTAATGATATAGAAGCAACTTGTATAGAAAAAACCTGCTGCAGGAACTATTTTAAGTGATCTGGACTAGTAAATAGTTGGTATTCTGTCTAAGCTTTGAGATAGTTGTGATACAGCTCACATATGGCTGCGAAGATCGTATGATTCTGTATCGGATGGGTATGTATTACAGTGGTAGACCTAAGGAGAGAGAGAGAGAGAGAGAGAGAGAGAGAGAGAGAGAGAGAGTGAGTTTACAGTGCAGTGCTCTCAATTTGTTACTTGCTACTTATTCTTGGTGTGGAAATCATGATATTCGGCATCAATATTGGTGTAATGGATAATGGAACTAGATCAAGCCCTTGGTTGAGATCCTTACAATCTCAAACCTCAATTTTCTAGTGGTTTGACTGACTGAGTTTTTGTAGAACTCCGAGGTATGATCAGTTCCCATCCTCCGGCTTAATCACTCACGAGACTCCTTAGTATATATTCTTAGCTTTTGTTCATGGCTTCAGTTTGGCCATCTGTTTGCAAGTTGTACAATCTAGAGTATTCTAGTCAGTTGGTTCCATAGGGCCCTTTAAAAATTGGGTAAATGACTCATAAATTTGGAATTCCTTGACATAGACGATGATTTTAGAGCTCCCGTGCAGAGGATGACCTATTGGAAGATGTATGCGATGTGAGAGGAGTCTTGTATTCTCACAGGGTATTATCTGAACCATCTAAATGAATCTGTCTACTATGAGTCTACGACCAAGATGAAGTTTTGTCTCGTTTCTTGAGTGGACACCCAGCACAGTGTCCATAGATATTGATCCACGGGGCCTCTGGGCCAAGTGACAACATAGTGGCTCGTGTCTTTCAAGGTTATCCCTTTGGGGCAAGGATTAAAAATACAGTTTCGGGGGATGTATCGGTTCCAACTGAAACCTATACATTTCGGTATGGGTTTTAGACGATACATATTAAATTTTCTTTTTTAAGAAAAAAAAAATCAAATTAAATTTTTTTAAAATCAAATGAGTTATAAGAGCCAAATATAAAGTCATAGGAAGCAACTCAAAAACAAAGTAACAAACAAAATTACAATTACACAATGAATTAAAACATAAATAATCAATAAGCAATATGTATCGTCCATTTCGTATCAGTACAAATATCGTATAGGGAATTACCGATACCTATACGTATTGCCTGTTTCATATCGGTTTCGGTGCTTTTATTTCCTTGCTTTGAGGTCTAGCATGTACGGTAGGTTGGGCGAATCTAGCGCGAATCTAGCCATTTAACGCTGAAGGGTGAGACGATAATATTTCTCTTCGACCATGGGCATTGCCTTATTCTTACTGAAATTCCCTTTGAGGCTTCCGCCTTGTAGCTACAAGATCACCTGTTCGCACAGTGAGCCTGTTGGTACACAAAGCCTCTTCCATATCTGTCATGCTGAACAAATTTTCTGTGGATCATGGACATCCACTCCTTAAAAAGTCTGGAATCTGGCTCCCTTTTGAAGAAAAAAAAATCCCCTAGTATTTAATAGGGGCGTAGTCTGGGAGAAGGGCAGAGCTGGGGTGGGAGGCTCTAGCCCTCCCTTAAATGTCTGAGAAAAAATATATTATTTACAAATGGACACAAATAGATGTGATGGCTCATGAACTTGGCCCTCAAAAAAAATAAAAAAATTCAATATGCCCCCAAATCCCCATTGTTAACCCCCCCCCCCCCGCAAGAGAATCTTGGCTCCTCCCCTGTCTGCAGCTGTTCGTATCTATTCACTTCGTGCCTTACAAGCACGTAGGACGGTGATGGACTTTATGATCGTCATGAACTCGTGCTTTAAGAGAGAAAGCATGAGAGAGAGTGCATAAAGGGAGAGTGAGAGAGGGAAGGTGCGTTGCTGATGCATTCGTTAGAGAGAGAGAGAGAGAGAGCTGCTACTGGTGCTGCGGGTACCTGCAAGAAGTTCTTTTCACCTCAACAGCTTAGCATGTTTGTCCCAGTTTGCCCCCTTTCATTACTAAAGTTAGATACGTATCCGTAACGATGAATACATGCTGTTTGTGTCAGTATTTCCCCTCTTTTTAGTGCTAGAGTTTCATATGTACCTGTAAAGATGAAAAAACTATAGATGTAACATTGAAGAGAGAAAATACAAAAGACCCCCTGATGAAGGTTGGCCATGTGCAACGGCAGCCGTTGGCAGCCCCGGTGACAAGGAGTGTAGTGATGCAGGTTGAAGGGTTTAAAAGAGCCTAGGAAGGCCTAAAAGGATGTGGATCACGTTGTGAGAAGGATCTAAGGTATATGCATCAATGGAGGATGTGGCCTTGGATCTAAGTTGCATAGACATGGACATGAGTCCTGGATACGGATGCGAGGTATCAGATTTGGATGCCCAAAAAAATATGATTCGAGGACTCGAAGAATATTAATTTTTTAGTGCCTAGTTAATTGGAATATCTCATGTTTTACTTATAATTTATAAAGTGAAGGGCTTAACAAAAATTTATAGTGTTATATTGTGTTCACCAATTATAAACCTTCTGAAAGATAAACTAGAACACTAGTCTATGGTCCGTGTCAATTTATGATAAAGAAAAGAAAATCCAAAAGTGTCTATAAAGAGTCCATTACATGTCGGAATCCGACACATGTCTACCATGGACACATCATCATTTAGAAGAGTATGCAACTTAGTCCTAGATATAATGAAATGGAAAAGAAGCATTCCTCTAGCTGATTGTCAACAGTCGGGACAATGCTTAGATGAAGATGCTGGCAAGAAATGTAAGTGAGAGTTTGCCCAAACCAAAAAAAGCAGGAAATTGTAGTTTTGAGAACACATTGTAGCTACATAAATAGTAGAGAGTCAATATACACAATAGGAAAGGTAGATAGCGGCTTTTTTCCCTGAAATCTATACTAACATGTGTTCAGCACCACGCATCTTTAGAAGAAGCCTGACGGTTGTTACCTACCATAATTCAAGTTAGGAAGCCTCCATCATTTTGGGATAGTGGAAGATCCATACCTGAGACCCCATGTAATCTATCATAAAAGGTGCGTATCTGGGTAAACAATCTCATATTCCAAACCAAGGAAAACCGTCCAAGTAATCCAGGAATGAGATGAACTGATCCAACATTCGAGGTTCTGAACATTGGTTAACTTAGAAGTTTTTGAGTTTACTTGTAAGAGCTTGCTCAGGACATGGAGTCTGTATACTGATTTTATTGCCCAATTTTAAAGCCAAAATTTCTTTTTGATTCATCCAGGAGGCCCAGGACAACTCTAAAAACAAAGGATCCATTTCTGAGTTGATACTTAAGTTTTTGTAGCTTGGACTATGAGGCAAAGAGCACATTCAAAATGCAACCTTGTTTCAGATTTTCTAGATAGATAAAATGTAAATACATGTAATAGCTTGCAAGGATAATGTTTTAAGTGGTCTGAAGGGGTCTGTAACATGAATCCCTGATCCACCATTTGAACTGTGCCAGGAATCCAGTTTTGAAACTCGCTCTCTGTTAATTCCTAATTCTCCTCACGTCTATTGAAACCCCGTCTCTCTCAATGCAGATGCTCAGTATGCCTAGGGGACTACCAAGCGGAGGATAGGCTGCAACAGATTCCGGCATGTGGTCATACCTTTCACATGGACTGTATTGACCACTGGCTTGCCACCCACACCACCTGTCCTCTCTGCCGTCTCTCTCTTGTTCCGGTTGCTAAAATGCCGACTGAACTTCCTGACAGTCAAGTAGAGGCCCAGTCTGAGGAAGCACAATCTAATCAGGGATCATCTGAAGTGTCTCTTCAAAGAGTGGCCGAAAGAGACATGGGAAGAGAAAGAAACTCCCATTGTGCTCGTAGTGAAGAAAAGTTTCGGGATGGAAGGAAAGAAGTTGAAGGGTGTGGGTTTAGTGGTAATGGTTCAGTGGTGATCGATGTTGAAACTGATAGTACTGTGGAGCAAGAGGGAATGAGAGAGCATCCTTAAAAAGTTGTGATGCAATCTAAGGTGTTAATAGTTATATTGGGGAAATTCTTCATGTACACGTTCATTCATGTAATCTGCATACCTCAGGACCCAGCCCCTGCCCATCTATGATGAGGCATGGACCATCTGATCCAAATGGAAATACTGCCCTCCCCATCTGCAGGCATTGTTGCCCCTTGGTGTTATCCCCAGACTCAAATGTCCGCTTGCCTGGGTGGCTATAAACATTCTCCTAAAGTACTTGCCTGGATGACTGTAAACAGTCAACTTGGAACTGTGCCACATAGCTATATGTAACTTGCTCTTTTCAATTTTTTCTTTAGGCTGCGTTTGTTTGGAGGGAAAAAAAGGTGCATGAAATTATTTTCAGGAGAAAAAAACCACTTTTTGTGTTTGGGATGTTGGAAAATGAGTCTTTTTATCCAAATAATTGGTGGACACTAAGAAATTTTTTCTCTAGAAAATGATGACAGGAAAAAAAGTTCTTTTCATTGCCTGTAGGATGATGTTTCAGTGATCAATCACACCCACCTTCTAACTAACAGCCTAAAGGTGACTCCCGTTAGGGCTGTGACCCCTATTGTTCAACTCTTGGATCTCCCAAATCTTGCACCACCTTCTACCACAACTCAAGTCAACGGGCTCATCATAACCAGATCATCAGATGACAAAAAGGGCTTATTTTAGACATACAGAGTTGGAAGCCATTAGTTGTAGATCCCACTCCCTTACAAAAAGGCTAAGCTACGGTCTTGGATTGAGGGTTTACCTTAAAACAAGCCAGCCACCCTGGTGTTAGTAAAGGTCATAGGGTTTACACTGTTTTATGCACTGCTCATTACAATTTTAGGGTATAACATCTATGAGCAGCACAAGATTCCAAAAAGAGTAGCTTCAGCAAGCCCATAGAGATTCCTGACATGTTGGAAACCAAGGCCCACGCCAGATCTTTTTTAACAACAATAATCAGAAGATCTTAACGATCCAACTACCACAGTTGATGGTCCAGAAAAGTTTAGACCAGTCTCAGAGAATAATGTTGAAGAAATGAAGGGCCATTCGCAATAGGATAAATATTCTGACATGAGATCTCATAAAGAAGACCCAATAATGGTTTTGTTGTCACTGCATCTGCCAAGTAGGAGGATAGTATACTTTCATCAGGATCAATCCATAGGGCAGTCGACCATAAAGTTCTTGTAAGGGTGAGAAAATCTCCATACTAAGAACCCTGAAAACTGAAAATCTACTGCTTTTACTTATTCCAAAGATCAAAACCAACTCTGCCAGCATTCTAGAATTTATAATATTCTCTCATGTGTCTATGATCATGAAAACTTATACATGTAGGATATCTAGTCCAATCATAGCCACAGTATCAAGGCTCAAAGCCTTACTCCTGTATGTAGCAGTTGATCTATGTAATAACAGTAGGAGTAGATCGGCCAGTGAATTCCTGCATCTTAGAAAGCTCGAGTGCAACATCCACCTGTGGCAACATGTATTAGTCACACCCAAAGAAGATGATGGAAAAGAAGGGGGACAAAAGTCAGTCAAGGATGATATAGATATCTTACAAGAGGAGCAAGTGCTTCTTGAGAATCCCTTCCTGTCTTTGACGAATCCTTCTCATATTGCTCAATGTAAAGACGGATGGTTGCACCTTCTGAGCCAGTTCCAGAGAGACGGAAAACCTAGAATAATGTTCAAGGAAAAAACAAAGAGGAGAGATAAGTTTAGAGAGTCACATCAAGATTAATCTCTTTGAAGTCATGGTTGGAAAACATTGTCTCATATTCCTAAGAATTCTAAGAAACCAAGTCAGTCCTATTGCCAATAAATTTCAGCAAGTTTTGATAATTTCAGCCTTATTTCATTTTATTTCAGGATATATATATATATATATATATATATATATATTAAGTTGAGCATGTGCATTGTATATCATATTTTATTTACTGAATTATAAACACCAAAATATCTGGAAAGACTCACGATAATCATGAGAACTCTTGGCAGAGAATTTTGTTTTTGAAGGGGGTGGACATCAGTTTAATGCGAGATGCCCACCTTCTCCCAAGAAATAGAAGTGTTTGTACATTTTCTAAATATCTTGAAAATATCACACAATTTTTCCTTGAAATTTCAGAGATTTGTGAAACAGCTAATTTGTTTAAAAGATATTTCTCCTAATGAATCTTGAACAGTAAAGGGCAGGAGGAGAGGTCACTTACCAAGCGTGATCCATCTTTAAACAGATATCGGATGCCCTGGTGCTTTGAGATAGAGCCATCAACAGGATCTTTATACTCAAATTCATCTGCCTGGGCAACATCTGTCACATCTGACCTTATTCCCTTTATAATCCTGTATGCAAATTCAGAAACTCTTTAAAAATGAAAAGAAATAAAAATACTACTTTACATATCAAAAACTACATGAAGAATTATAATGCTTGTAACTAGATATCATGAAATACATGACTTAGGATGATATTTTTACATGGTTGTAAGAATCTAATGCATGTGTCCAAAAGACAATGTCGCAAGCTATCATGGAAAAATCAGCGGTATGGTTTCAATTCTCAGTGAGATCACTGCTCAAAACTGGACCTGAACTATGTGATTTTCTAATTTTCTACATGAGGGACACTGAGGAATGAGATTTTCCCACGACCATAATATGGCAAGACGACAGGGATAAAATATTTGTTTTGCATCTGTAGATAAATGTTCATTAAGAAAGTTTTTCTTTGAGTCGATACAAGGACACAAAACTCAACAATGAAAATAATAGTTCTAAAAGAGACCCATTATCAATGCAAATGAATTAAAAATGTTTTTCACCAGATAATTTGCTTCAGTTAGTAGGAATTCCGACATGAAATAATCGATGTCGCCTGGAGGAACGCTTCAAAAATCAGATTGACCAGCAGGTTGGCCAGAATTGCTGATTTTGCAGTCCTGTTAGGCTCCATAAATTGGGTTAACAACTTAACATAAACTGAAAGGTCAGGCACTTTGTGTTTGAGTAGATGAGTCATTGTTAAGCTTAATCTTAGGTATTTTCAGACAAACAGCTAAAATAGTATCTGAGTCCCTAAGGTAAGATTTAGGTTGTCATAGACAGACTACTAGATTACTTTCTTAGCCCTCAAGTTATTTTTAGAGTTTTGTCTTCTTGTAAATAGTTGTAGTGAGAAAATTATAAGATTTGTTTTCTTACGAAATGAAAAATATCTAGCCTCGTTTCAGTTCATTCAAGCCTAATCTCCTGGTAAAAGATGGCAGAGTTGGGATTAATGACAACAAAGGCCTTTTCTCATTCAGGTCATTCTATCCTAAGATTCTGTTCTTCTCGAGGACAGTCTCCCAGGACTAGATCCTCGTGTGTAATCATTTGAAAAAAGTAGGGGATGGAGGATGGTAAACTTTCCTTTGTCTGGCTGACAAGAAATCAGTGGACCAGTTGTTGCTACACTGTCCTTATGTGTGTTGGATTTGGGATACATTCCTACTTTACATGCAGTTTAGTGGTCGCAGTACGCCTCAGTACGCCTTGTTTAGTTGGTCACCTTGGGGTTTTGATGGTTCACCGAAGGTGGTGTGGAGGATGCTCCCTGGAGTAAATTTTTGGAGTGTTTGGGATGCAAAGAACAAGAGGATTTTTTTACCACCTCTCCTGTCCAACAGAGGCCATTTGGGCATAGGCCACTATGCTCTTGCAGGATTGGTGTACTATTAGGGAGGACTTTGTTGCCCTTGTATGAGCCTCTTTTCTTGCTTGGAGGTGGGGCCCCGGTCGGTTTATATTCTTGTTGTATTGCTTTCTTATATGTGGTTCACTGATGTGATAACTAATTGCTATCTTTGATTAATAAATTGTGTTTTACCCAAAAAAAAATTCCCTCGAATACTCTAGTTCTGTGAGAATTTTAGGTGTTCTTAGGAAAACCCTTGCAGGAATTTACCCTCATCTTTGGTTTTCCAGTTTTCTCCAACAACCTAGGGGAGTATTTTCTTATTGTTGTCAAACAACAAATTATCACACGATCCTCACTCCTGCCAGGAATCTGCAGGTCTGGCAAACTAAGCCCAATCCCATTAATTTAGCAATAAATGGAAGAATTATGGGTGGGTTTGGCCCATTTTTCAGGAGAACAAGAATTGATGGGAATGGCCCAAGAAAAGTCTAAAAGTTCAGACAAAGCCCGTCTGAAGATAGCTGAGCCTAAAAGCCCATTAAGTTAAAGAGGTCCATTTACAACAGTACATAAAAGCCCACAAAAATATAGTAGTTGGTTGCATTCAGCTTTAAGAAGTAGCTAAAGCAGGAGTTCAGCTCAGTGTCTGAGTTAATGATATTGAAACAACAGTCATAAAAATGATGTAGAACTCCGTCATGAGAATACAGCAGAAGCAGTAACAGGTTGGCATGGTTTAAAACAAGAAATATAATGAAAAAATTTTATGTACCAAAAAATCGAGAATGAAGACATTAAGTTAAAAACTAAAATAGAACATGCCCGAGGACATGAGACTTGAGCATTTCCAGACAATAAGCTGAGCTAGAAATTGCATGATGGAAGCTTACTTTTTTTGATCAGTAATCAAAGCATGCATATATATAAAAAAAGAAAGTACAGGAAGAAGTTCACCCATAGTGAACCAAGGAAACAAAACAGAAAACAACCATAATGCAGAGAGTAAAAACCAAAAAAATCCCTAGCTACAGAAAAAGACTAGGGCGATAGAACGTCTCTCCAAGGGTCTCCCCTATAACTCCCGATAGAACACCCCGCTGAAACTAGATGACGAACATGCGAATGGATCCAGTGGATGGGCAGGGACGTATCCTCAAAAATACGCTTGTTCCTTCCTTCCAAAGAGCCTATGCTATCTCCCCCGGAAGGAAAGGCCACACTACTCCCACCGGAGAGGGTGTTGAATTAGGTCTTATGGGCTTTATGTTTATATTTTCTCTTTACTCTTATACACTTTATTTAGGGTATAGTATCTTATATACTGATAATATACCATTAGTGGAGTATAAATAATGAAGTACGGAAGAGAGATCATTAATCTCTCTCTAATTTTTCCCTCACTTCTCTTTCTCTTCTTCTCTCAAACCCTAATCACTAAAACCCTAGTTTCAAACCCTAATACTCATTCTCTCTAATCCAACTTGGTATCAGAGCTCCGGGGAAGACCTAGGGAACACATAGCAAGAGGAGGGACCTGCGACAGTGCTGACGTTAGCCATACGGAGAGATGACAGGTGATCTGTTTTTTTTTTGTTAGTTAGTAGATCTTGATTTTATTGGAATTGTGATGATTTTTTGAGTTTTTTTTGAGAATTGTAAATGTGTTTTTTTATGAGTTCTCAAAAATTGAAAACAGATTCTGATTCAGTATTTCTGTTTATGTGATTGGTTGGGGATTTTTTGGCGAATCAATCCTATAGTGTTTGATCCATATCATAAATATTGATTGATTGGAACAAGTCTCGTGTAGATCGGAGGAGTATTGAATATTCAAGGAAGATTTCTCTCCTGCATACCTACCGTTTTTTAATGTTGGGTATAGATTTTTTTGCCCAATTTTTTTTTCTATGGCTAAAAGCTACTGGTTTATGGAAATGCCTTACTTGACAGACTATTAGGTGGCTGTTGTGCACGTTTTTTGAGTTGTTTTTCCCATATAGTGGTGAATTGCGTGGGTTGTGGAACCCTACTTGGTTATTTTTTGGTGTGGTAGTATTGGTATTGTTATCTTTGGCTTGATTTGTGTAAATTGTCACTCATAATGGATGAATATGAGGTAAGTCAGTCCTCTAGTACCCTTGTGCAGGGGAGAGGTAATGTTGGGGTCAATGCAGGTGATGCCCCAAATCTCCAAATTACTACAGTAAAGTTGGATGGAACAAATTTTCTTGTCTGGTCACAATCCGTGAAGTTGTTTATTAAAGGCAAGGGAAAGATGGGGTATTTGAATGGTGTCATTCCTACTCCCAAGTCAACCGATCCAGACTATGCCAATTGGAAGGCTAAGAATGTCATTGTCATGTCATGGCTTCTCCACTCCATGCAGGCAGATATCGGTAGTGCATACTTGTTTTTTCTTTCCGCGCGAGACATATGAGATGCAGTGACACAGACCTATTCTGAGATTGGAGGTGTTGCCCGAGTTTATGAGTTGCATCAAAGTGTTTGGCAACTAAAGCAGGGGATATGTCTATTCCCACATACTACTCCACTCTTCGCCATCTTTGGGACGAGTTGGATCACTATCATACCTTCAAGGCTAAGTGCCCCGAGGATGCGATCGAGTATAAAAAATTGGTTGAACAAACTTGTGTTTGAGTTACTTGCTGGATTGAATATGGATTATGAACAAGTACGGATTCAGATTCCTAGCAAAGACCTAGTTTCCTCCCTTAATTAGGTCTATGCATACTTACATTGTGAGGAGCTTCTTCGGAGTGCTATGCTCCAAACTCCCATTCTTGATACATCTACTTTGACCTCCTCATTCTAGTAGGGAGGCAGGAGTGGTAGTGGTGATCGTGGCCGAGGAGGTGGTCATTTTGGATCCTCTGGTTCTACTACCGATGATCGAGATAAACTTAAGTTTAATCATTGCAGGCGTACCCGTCATACGAGAGACCTGTTGGGACTTGCATAGTCCTCCACACCCACGGGGCCTTTATGGCAGTGGACGAGGAGACAGGGACAGACGATCTGGAGGGGGCTCGAGTGCATACTCTGTTACCTCCATAGCCCAATATCTACTGTTGTACCTTCTTTGGATAGTCCCGGTCTTTCTAGAGATGAGATCAATGCCTTCTGCTGCTTTATGTCCCAGTTGGAGACTCCTAGTACCGCTAGTGCCGCTTCAATCCCTTACTCAGGTACTTCAGTCTCAGCTCTCAGTGCACCTGTTTTTGATCCTAGTTGCTCTTAGATTATTGATTCTGGAGCATCTGATCATATGACTGATATGCCTTTTTTTTTCTTACTTTATTGATTCTGGTAGGAACAAAGTTAAAATCGCTGATGGTACATTATCATTCGTTGTGAGTAAGGGGAATGTTTCTGTTACACCCTCTTTGTGCCTCCCCTCTGTTCCTCATGTTCCTAAGTTCACCTCGAATCTTTTATCTGTTAGCCATATTACAAAATCGCTGAACTGTAGTGTCACTTTCTTTCCTTCTCACTATGTGTTTCAGGACTTGGAAACGAAGAAGACGATTAGTATGGGCCATGAGGAGTGAGGATTGTATCTGCCTGACCCTTTGCCTCGCATTGCTTCCTCAGTCCAACAATTCCCGAAGGGAACGAAGACCACACCAAGGACCAATCAAGAATCTGATCTCCTCCCCATTACCCACCTTGAACCGGGTGAAATTATAGAACTCCGACTAACCCTGCAAAATGATTTTCCACATCCCAACACCCAAAGAGCCCCTGGCACCACCTATTGATCTCCTAATGCCGAGCCACAACCACTGCTCGCCAAAGCCATTTCCCCAAAAGAGCTTTTTTCACCTATGTGAGGACTGATATCGAGGCCCCCACCAAACTTAGACTGAGATACAATTTTCCAGTCAATGAAATGGTATTTTCTTGTGTCTACCCTCTCATTCCATAAGAAATCTCTCTGCATCTTTTCAAGAGTAGATGGAATTGAAGCAGAGATTTTAAACAAGGAAAGGAAGTTTGTCAAAAGACTACCAAGTATACCATTGAAGCTTACTTGTTAACATCAGGAAGAGAAGATTGCAATTTGACCAAATGCGCCATTAGCTCCTTTGACGCACCTGAATCAACATTCTTCAAAATATAGTTTGAACCTGTTAAATGACAATGATATATGTTTTGTATTGCAAAAGATAGGATCAAAATGTAAAAGTAATATGCACCCTTACCTCATAGTCATAACGAGTATAATAGTGGCGACCGTAAGTAGCCCAATGCTGATGGACTATGTCTGCAACAGTCACCAGCTTTCCCCCATTGAGATTGTCCTTATTTCGGAATGCAAGAATAGATAGCCAAGCTAAAACTGCCCAAATTCCATCTTTTTCACGTATATGGTCTGAACCTGAAAGTAGAAGCAACATATGATTACATAATCTCACTATAAAGCTTTTGGGATCTCTAAAGTTTGTGAAAAGATGTGAGAACATCTCCCAAGATCATAGAAATACAAAGCCTACCAGTTCCAAAACTTTCTTTACCACAAATTGAACATAATCCAGCATCCATTAAGTTCCCAAAAAATTTCCAGCCAGTTGGTACCTGATATTGAACAGTAAATGACAAAATTATGGCTCTCAAACTACAGGCAGAGGACTTCCATATGATAATCTTTAATGTTCTGTATAAGAGAATACCTCAAAAAAATTTAGATTTAAATGTTTTGCTACAACATCAAGAACAGTTGACGTAGGCATGCTCCTGCAAGCAGCAAAACCAAAACAGTTTAGAAATAGCGGCATGAGAGAATTTATACAACTACAAATAGTACCTCGCATCTCTGTCAGAAAAGTTGCCAAGATACTATCAGGTTTACAAAACCCATGTACGAGTATGGTCATATAAAACACCGCAACTTGTTCTCTAAGAAGAGATAGAATGTACGTATTCTGATTGAGTTCAAGTTAACTGCTTAGCTTCAACAAAACGAAGTAAACAAAAATGTAGATCAAATAGCTAAAGAAGCACATTATAGTACCTGGCAACTCCCTTTAAACCAGCAGAAAAGTAAGGAATGGCTTGAACTGCATTTGCAGCAATGATGGCAACAGAATCTGATGGAGTCACAAAAAACCTAACAACAAAAGAAGTCATAAGTATTAGACAAGAGAGATTTATTCTCATCAAGAACAAAGTGTTATCATACCTTTTACCAAGGATCATGTTACGATCTGCATCACCATCAGCAGCAGCACCAAATTCTGGTGGTTCATCTTGAGGTTCTGTTTTACCTAAACCCATACGTGCAACTAACTCCTTTGCATAGGTTAGATTGGGATCTGGATGCCCTCCTCCAAAGTCTTCCTGCTTGCGCAAAGCCATGCATAAAAACACCCCAGAAGAAATGTAAACCCTTAGGATACAAGAAAGCTTAATCCAATATTTTGAAAAAACACAAGATTCACATCTAAAAAATTCGGGTAATACCTTGGGAGTGCAGTTTAAAAGTGAGCTTTCATGTGCACCAAGCTCTTCAACAAAAATACGTTTTGCATATGCTCCAGCTACTCCGTGAAGTGCATCAAAACTGAAAATTACAATAAATTGAATAAATGCCAAACAGAAATTATAAGAATGATTCCCCATAAAGTATCTTACACGTATTATATACAAATATAATGTCATCTACATACCAGAACGTGAACTTTGGAGATGAAAGAAGCTTTTGGATAGATTGAAAATCAAAAATTGACCTGCAAAATTGAGAAGGGACAAGTAGTGTTAAAAGAAACGAAGCTGTGTGCGGGCGTTCCGTGAAATTATAATATCATATATGAATTTAAGGAAGTAGTTAAGTCCCAAATTTAAATGATCCTTAACCAACCCTATCATGGTCACAAAGAAGATGCAGCAGTGTAAGAAAAGTCAAAAGAAAATACAATTTTGCAGCTGCTAAGGACATTGAGGCATATAAACAGATTTGCTTGTAGTGGCATCAAACTCCAAGCCTTCTTGGGTCATAAACAGGTACTAATACATCCCAGATTATTTCGAAAGATTTACTAATGTTATAACCTGTAAATCCCCAAAAAAATATTTTTGAAAGTCATACAAATGCTATAGCCAACATACAGTTCTAATAGTTGTGTGATATATTTTAGTATTAATGAGCTTCCCCCTTGCAAACAATTTAGGGATGCCAGGATTTGGACTGGGGCCAACAATGGTCAATTGACATTGAGAACATAAGTGCATTCTCTTCGCTCAGATCTTCCTTATTTTCCTCATCGAACTGTTTGGAATCCCAGAATTCCTTCCGAGGTATCCTTTTTTTTCTCTAGACAGCAACTCTGGACAAGATTCTTACAATTGTACATTTGAAAAATAGAGGTGGAGAATGGCTAATCTAGTGTTGTCAGAATCGGACTGGACCGGCCAGTCGAACCGGAAAAACCGGGAACCGGTCCCCTCACCGGTTTCCAAACACCCCAAAACCAGCCATTTTTGTCAAAACCAGAAGAACCGGCCTATTGAACCGGGAACCGGTGGTAAAATAAGGTGAGAACCGGTCAGAACGGGTTGAGAACTGGCCATAAATGAGCAAAAATGGAAAAAAAAAAAGTTTTTTTAACAAAAAAAGGACACGGTCGAACAAGTTGAACCGAGAACCAGCCATTCAGCCAGTTCGATGACCGGTCCAGTTCGGATAACATTTGGCTAATCGTTGTTATTTGTTCCATCAAGCGGAGGAATCAATAGATCACTTGCTCTTGCATTTCCCCTTTGCATCTAGTATTTTGTAATTTTTTCTATCCCGTCTAGGGATATGTTGGGTCTTTCCCCCTTCCTTTTTGTGCTTCTTATCTATGGGTCCTCAGTGAGATTAGAAGCTCCTCGTGTAGTTATTTGGTCTCTTCTTCTAGGGGTAGTGGCATGAAGTATCTGGAAAGAGAGGAATCAGAGAGTGTTTGAGGATATCTCAATCCCTCGTGCTCTTTTGTGCAGGTAGATTAGATGGTTTTTACTATTTTGGTGGTATGTTAATAGGGAGGTCAAGGACTTGGGGGATTTCCCTTTGTGAGCTAGTGGTCGGCCAGTGTAGTAGGCAAGGCTATGTCTCTTTCTTATCGGTTTTGGGCTTGGGGTATGTGCTTCTTTTGTACTATAGACGTGCTTTTGATTTACAGTGTTGTGAACTCTTTTTATATGCTTTTCTTTTGAGCTTCTAATGAAATTTTTGGTTACCGATCAAAGAAAAAAAAAGGCTAAAAATCTTAGAAGATCCCCGTGCCTAAGATTTGATGTACTTCTTGCTTCCATGTGAACAAAAAATATAGCTTCATGAAATTATGTGAAAAGAATTACATTATATCATGAGAAGAAGTATAAAATAAATACAAAGAATGGGGAAAACCCTAATACACAAAAAGCCTCTACACGATACTCAAAGCTAATGAGTTGACAACCTCATTAGCAATTAAGATAGTTTCCAAGTATAATGAACTCTTATTGCACCACTTGATCTCCAACCAAAACATAACATGGAAAGGAATATATGAAAGTTCAGCACAGAGAACATATATTACTTGTACAACCATAGAAGGTAAAAACTTATGTTGATCTTCTAAAGTATGCTTACTTCATCAATCTCACGTAATCATTAGCTGAATCAAAAACATCAACGCCAAATTGTCCCTCAGGCCCCCCAAAGCTAGTTACGCCTAGAGTAGATATATCCACCTGGATATTTATTTGAAAATAGTAACATAATAACATGATCAGTGAAACTGCACATGATACAATCAAAAAATAAAAAAAAATGCTGGTTAAGATAAAGGTAATACATCAGGAAGGTCTTCTGCAATGAAGTATTCTTTTATTGTTTTTGTGTTTTCGTAGATCTTATCTGTAATTGCCTCTGGAGCAGGTCCACCATTTTCCATGTTGTATTTGATTCCAAAATCCTGTGTCAAAAAGATAAAATAAATTATAAGTTCCAGTGGTAAAAATAGGAATGTTGCCTATATAAACTTTCCAAATCAAGATCAAACAACACAAACTGCGCCTCTTTCTGTAACTTACAAAAAATATTGGGCTATTGTAATTGTTATTATTATTATTATTGTTGTTGCTGTTGTTGTTGTTGTTGAAGATTGGATTATTGTAATTTTTATTTTTCAATATAATTATAATTATAATAATAATTATTATTATTATAATTGTTATTACTATTATTATTGTTGTTGTTGACCCAAATTAACTTTATTTAGTTTAAATTTTTTTTTGCATTTCCATTTTCACTTTTCAGACTTCAGATGCATGAGTACTTGATTGAGCAAAGGAAGTAGAGACGAAAGAGCCTTTCTTCTGACTCAAAAGGTGTTGAAGATGATCAATATCTGCATTAGAAAAGCTCTCAAAGGAAGATGGTACGGTGGGAGAAGCCGATGCGAGGGGGGTACTCGAGGTAGGAGGCATGAAGGTTACAGTGTTGCCTCGAAGAGTGCCCATTTGTTGTCCAAGACAAGAAAACTTTGTGGGCCGGCCAATGAGATCTCAACAAGTTTTCCGAGTGTGTCTAGTCTTCCCACAATGCTCACACTTCAACTTATCCTTGTCATCAGGAAGCCTATTCTTCCAATGAGGGTATTTCCCACCTCGAGGAGCATTAGAAGATGCAGCAAGGGCGAGATGATCACTGGTCGGAGTAGGTACCATTGTCTTTTTCCTGCTTTCCTCACCTTGGACAAGAGAATAAACTTGGTCCAACGAAGAAAGCTCATCCTTCCCTAAAATCTAAACACAGGTGACTTCAAAGTCCGGATTCAAACCCGCCAAGAAGTCAAAAATTATGTTATGTTCCACTTGTTTACTGTG
The DNA here is from genome assembly GCA_015143295.1 of Tetracentron sinense. Taxonomy (NCBI): domain Eukaryota; kingdom Viridiplantae; phylum Streptophyta; class Magnoliopsida; order Trochodendrales; family Trochodendraceae; genus Tetracentron; species Tetracentron sinense. Next base: position 2,018,550 of record CM026556.1, read on the forward strand.
CCGATCTTTGTCTTTATCAGTGTCCCACTGGATGACCTGAAAATGGTCCAACTTTTCCCAAAGACTTTGAAGAGTGGAGTAGTATGTGGATAGACTCTTCTCCCCTAAAATCTGAACCCAGGTGACTTCAAAGTCCGGATTCAAACCCGCCAAGAAGTCAAAAATTTTGCTCTGTTCCAACTGTTTATTATGCCGATCTCTGTCTTTATCAATGTCCCACTGGATGACCTGAAAATGGTCCACCTCTTCCCAAAGACCTTGAAGAGTGAAGTAGTAGGTGGATAGACTCCTCTCTTCCCCTAACGAAGAGTAGCTATCTCTTGCCTCAACTTGTACACCATAGCGATGTTCTAGCGTTGGGAATAAGTTTGAGTCGCTTTATCTTATATCTCTTTCACTGTCCGAAGAAACAAGAAACCTCTACTTACCAATGGTTGCATGAAATTCAGTAGTCATGACATAACCATAAGGTTCTCTTGCTCCCACTTGTCATATGCTCGGCCTCTAAGGTTCTTTCACTGGAACGGTTAAGTACCCTAACTTCCCTCTCCCGCCGATATACATCTTAGCGGATGGAGACCACTCAAGGAAGTTAGTGTCATTCAACTTAATGGTTGTGATTAGCGCACCAGGATTATCACCATTAGCTATTAGTGATGGTCGGAGTGATTTTACTACTTGTTATTTTCGACGTAGCATCGGATATGTCTCCAGACATCCTCTCATTGGCCATTTTCTGCACTGCTATATTACAAACTATTCAAAACAGAATAAATGTCGCTGATTTTGTCACAGAACAGCTCTAACAACCGAATATTAGATCACACAAAACAACTAAAGAAGGCCACCAAACTCCTTGAACTCGAAAGGGAAACTTGCATCACATTAGAAGCACCAAGGTTACACTTTATGATGGCAACCATCCATATTTCATCCCCAAAACTTAGGAAGAATGAAAGAGGAGACAAAAAATGGCTCACAAGTTCAAGTCTAGAACTCACTACATGAAACCGTGGGGTGGGGTGGGTTTGACTTGCTCATGGGAGCTTGAATACTTCTCCAAATCCAATAAAAACACTTCCAATAGAAAGCTAATAAAATTTCGACCCACCCATGTCCAGATTTATGGTTCGAAAATAGCCAACAAACTTGTACTCTTCAGTTTACCAAAATCAGAGATATTCTGAAATATTCTTAAAAAATTCAAAAAACCACATCAATTGTTGCCGAAAAAATCCATAAATCATCATTAATGGCCAGCTATCATCGGACATAACTAATCTTCATGGCTAGGTGTATGGATGCTAACGTCAGCAAGATCCTATGCTAACATCAGCAGGTTGCAGAGGAAAACGGAACTAGAAAAAAATTGTCTCCTCCTCATTCCCTCTTGAGTTCCCTAGATCTTGTATAGGCTCCGATACCAACTTGAAGATTAAAACCTAAAAGAAGATGGAGAAAGAGAGAGAGAGAGAGGAAGAAGATGTATCAGGGAGAAAACGTGATTGGAGAGAGATTCTCTCTAATCTCTTCATATTTATAATAACCGTAATTGGTCAATTACAAGCAGTGTTGTCAGAACCGGACCGGGCATCAAACCGGTAGAGTGGTCGGTTCGCGGTTCGACCGGTTCAACCAGTCCGGTTTGACCGTATACTTTTTACAAAAAAAAACCATTTTTTTTCATTTTTCCCGGTTATGACCGGTTCCCAACCGATTCTACCACCGGTTCTAGCCGGTTTTGACCAGTTCTGGCCGGTTCTTAAAGAATACCGGTTTTGAGGATTTTGGGAACCGGCAAGGGGGCCAGTTTGACCGGCCGGTCTAGTCCGGTTCTGACAACACTGATTACAAGTATACCCTTAGGAAGATTTGGTGCATCACCCCTACATAACCAATCATATCTCAACACCCTTTAAACTTGTCTTATAGTACATGGTTAGTTTTAGATATTATTTTGAGTCCTTAATGTGTTATCATGTATCTGTTAACATTCCCATGAATTTCACTGAACATTTCTACATTTTTCCAAATTATTCTCTACAACTACAAAATATTATGTGTATCAAAAATATTTGGCAATATTTTGCTTTCCCAAAGTTTTTGTGTTTTCACTAAATGCTAATAAAACAAGAATTTCCTCAACAAGCCATATGCAAAAAAAAATGTTAAAGAATGTGGTCACAAAAATACCCAAACAAGGCCATCAATGAGTAACTTGGTGCATTGGTCATCTAAACCTCCATTTTTCTTCTTCTTCTTCCAATAGTCTCTTTTCTGGAAGAGATAAAGTAAGGATTGCAGAGGGATCCCTTTCTTCCAACTCTAGGGAGGGAGATGTCAAACTTATGAATAATTTATCTCTTTCATTTGTTCTTCATGTTCCAAATTTATCGACAAATTCGTGTTGAATAAGGCTTTATGAGCTTTATTCCTATGAGTCTTGTCTTTATGTTATCTTTTATATATTGTATTATGGGTCTACTATTAGTAGCTCTTATATACTAATAGTAGATTATTAGTGAAATATAAATAATAAAGTGTGTGAGAGAGATCATTAATCTCTCATTATTTTTTCCTAAACCTAATCTCCTTCTTCTTCCTATCTCTCTCAAACCCAAGCTTCCAACCCTAATAACCTTACAAATTAAACCAACTTGGTATCAAAACCAAAGGGAAGACCGAAGGGACATACTTAGAGTGTTGACGTCAGTATGATGTCATGCTGGAGTCATTCCATACAATACGGACTATTAGAATGCCTCAGAATTGTTTTGCGCTAGAATTTTTTTTATCATTCCATGTGATAGATCGTAATTTTTTGAGAATTGTGGTTATTTTTTTGAGAATTTTCTGAGATCCGGATATATACTTTTTCTGAGTTTTCGTCAATAATTAGAAAAAAAAAATCAGATCTGTTTTTTGGATTGAGCGATTGATTTAGGAATTTTTTTGGGGACTCAAACCTTTGTGCTTGATCCATATGATAAATATTGACGGATTGAAACAAGTTTCATATGAAAATTGGAGAAGTATTGAATGCCCGACGAAGTTTTTCACCCCCATAATTGCCTTTTTTTTTACTATTGGGGCCCTTTTTTGTTACTTGAAAATTGGTATATGACTGGTGGGGGCTATTCCATGAATTTCTATTATCCCGAACACTGTTAGGTTGTTGTCGGGTTACTGTTTTTGGTGTTTTTTCACTATTCTACCTATTGTGGAGGTACTTTTGGGTTGTATAACCATAGCTTACTGCTTTTTTGGAAGATTGGTACTCATTTGGGGTTGATTTGTGTAAAACAACATTGTGACATTTATGATGGATGAATTTGAGGTTAGCCAGTCCTCTAGTGTCCCTTTACAAGGTAGAGGGAGTATTGGGGTTAGTGTTAGTGATGCACCAAACCTCCAGATTACTACAATGAAGTTAGATGAGCCAAATTTTCTTGCTTGGTCTAATCTGCGATATTGTTTGTTAAAGGCAAGGAGAAGATGGGATACTTAAAAGGTACTATCTCCACTTCCAAGTCTACAGATCCAGCCTATGCCAAGTGAGAGGCTGAGAATGTAGTTGTCATGTCATATCTTCTCCACTCTATGCAGCCAGACATCAATAGTGCCAACTTGTTCATTCCTTCCGCAAAAGCTATATGGGTGCCGTGACATAGACCTATTCTGAGATAAGGGGTACAACCCGTGTTTATGAGTTGCATCAGAGTATCTCACAAATCAAGCAGGGGGATATGTATATTCCCACCTACTACTCTACTTTTCGTCGTCTCTGAGAAGAGCTAGATCACAATCAGACCTTCCAGGCTAAGTGCCCTAAGGATGCGGTTGCTTATACAAAATTGGTTGAACATAATTGGGTGTTTGAGCTATTTGCAGGGCTGAATATAGACTATGAACAAGTAAGAGTTCAAATACTTGACAAAGACCCAGTCCCACCTCATAATGAGGTCTATGCATACTTACACTATGAGGAGTGTCGTCAGAGTGCTATGCTCCTTCCTCCCATTATTGATAGATCTGCACTAGCCTCCTCATCCAGCAGGGAGGCAGGAGTGGTGGTAGTGGCAGATGTGGTCGTTTTGGATCTTTTAGACCTTCTACTAATGATCGGGACAAACTTAAATGTGACTGTTGTGGGCGCACACGTCATACAAAAGACACTTGTTGGGATCTACATGGTCGTCCACCTCCTCCGGTCCTGGTGGTGATAGTGTAGTCAAGGTGACTAGGTGATGCCTAGGCGATTTGGTCTGCCTAGGCGAGGCGTGGCCTAAGCAAGGCCTAGGCGATAAAAATAAATAAATAAAATATATATATATTTACAAAAATATATATATATATCGATCTGCTACCCATTTACAAATCCAAGAGTCTTCATTTCAACTCCCTTTAACTGTGGTTAAGATTCACTAAGGGTTCATATTTTTAACCTTAGTATTTAGAAAATTAACCACAGTTCAAAGGAGCTATCCACAGTTAAAAAAATGACACTTTGTAAAAAAAGGTGGGGCGAGACACTGCCACATGGAGCAGACCATTGCTCATACAAGAATATGCATTTTTCCACGCTCTTAAGAAAATTCTCCAGAGCAACCTCATGTAAAACCTCCAGATTGGCAGCTTTTTTCATAGTTATCAACGTCTCTAATGGCCAATTTGGCTTAGTTAAAAAAAAAAGATTTAAAAGAAAATCGGAGTGGAGATGAAAGCAAAGTTAAAAAAAAAAAACCAGAGTTAAAAGAAAACCAATGGAGATGAAGGAACAGTTAACGAAACCAGAGTTTAAAAGAAACCTTAGTTAAAAAAATAGAGTTAAAAGAAAACCAGGTTTCATCAAGACTTCAGACCCGATCTCATTCTTTAAAACCAAAGTTAAAAGAAAAAAAAAAACCTGATCTCATTTTTACGTGGCAGCGAAGGAGGAAGTATTTCTCCATTCAAGCTTTTCCTGGGTCGATTAAGGAAGTGTCTTCCCCATATATCTTAACCAAATCATTCACAAAAGAAAAAAGGGTTCTCGGCGTTAACACAAAAGTTGCTAGGCTCTCGGCGTTAACACAGGAGGGAGAGAGAATCGCAAAGAGGGAGAAGACACACAAAGAGAGGTACTTCTTCTTCCTAATTAAAATCCAATTAATTAAGAAACAAGTTAAAAATCTGTTTGGTATAATATGACAAGTGGGAAAGCAAAGTTATTGTAAACCATCCGCCCAGGCGACGCCTAACATCAAGTGCCCAGGCGCCCGCCCAGCCAATCTCGCCTGCCTAATCACCCGCCCAGTTGGTCCCCTATGCAAAACGCCTAGGCGACGCCTTAACAACACTGGGTGGTGGATGAGGAGACAGGGACAGAAGACTTGGAGGGGGTTCGAGTGCAAACTCTGTTACATCCACAGCCCCAGTATCTACTACTGTACCTCCATCTGATAGCCCTCATCTGTCTCGAGATGAGATTGATGTCTTCCACCGTTTTATGTCCTAGTTGGAGACACCGAGTATCGCCAATGCTGCCCCAGTCTCTTACTTAGGTACCTCAGCCTCGGTTCTCAATGCATCTGTTTCTGATCATAGTCGCTCCTAGATCATTAATTCGGGAGCATCTGATCATATGACTGGTATGTTTTCCTTTTTTTCATCTTACTTCATTGATTCTAGTAGACACAAAGTTAAAGTTGCGAATGGTACTTTATCATCCATTGCGGATAAGCGGAGTGTTGATGTCACACCCTCTATGTCCCTTTCTTCTGTTATTCATGTTCCTTAGTTAACCTTGAATTTTTTATCTATTAGCCATATTACCAAATCATTGAACTGTAGTATCACTTTATTTCATTCTCATTGTGTTTTTCAGGACTTCGAAATGAAGAGGACGATTGGTAAGGGCCATGAGGAGCGAGGACTATATTGCTCGACCCTTTGCCTCGTATTGCTTCATCAGTTCAACAGATCCCCATGGTGTTCGGAGTAGTAGTAGTACAGAGGAGTTATACCGGTGGCACAGACGTCTCGGCCACCCCTCCATTTCCCTTCTTAGGCGTTTCTTTCCGCATTTATCTGTTTCTAGTGTGCTTTCTTCTTTTCAATATGAAACTTGCGAATTTGCAAAACATTATCGAACTTCATATCCCTATAGTGGTTATAAATGCAATTCATCATTTTCTCTCGTGCATTCTGATGTGTGGGGACCATCTCCTATTACTTCATCGTGTGGTTTTAAGTATTTTGTTACTTTTGTGGATGATTTTTCTCATACTACATGTGTGTATATGTTGAAATCTAAGGATGAAGTTGGCACTGTTTTTCCTTCCTTTCATACAATGATTGTCACTCAATTTAACACCTCAATTAAAGTCGTTCGTTCAGATAATGAGGGGGGAATATATGTCTGCTAGTTTGGCTATATTTTTTGATTCTCATGGGTATCATTCATCAGACTTCTTGTGCTAACACACCTCAACAAAATGGTGTGGCTGAGCGAAAAAACAGACATCGATTGGAAGTCACTCGCTTATGCTTGCTATAAATGTGCCTAACCTTTTCTAGTTCGACGTCATTTTGACTACTATTTTCTTAATCAATCGGATGCCTTCCTAGATTTTGGAGTTCCAATATCTTGTTCCCTGTTATCCCCTTCCACTCCTTTGTTTCCAGTGGCCCCACAGATATTTGGATGTATTTGCTTTTTGCATATGGCTCGTTCTGCTTTCACAAAGCCTGATCCTAAGACTCTTCGATGTATCTTTCTTGGGTATGTTCCTCATCGGAAATGATATAAATGTTATCATCCTCCTCGTCGATCTTTCGTATCTATGGATGTCACCTTTTTTGAATCTACTTCATATTTTTATGCCAATAAGACATCTCTTTAGGGAGAGAGCATCAATGAAGAGATATATTTTTCTCTTCTCATTCCTATTTTCTCATTTAATAGTGTTTGTAGACAAGGAGAGTGTGAACCTATGGTCAAAGAATTGCAGATATACATTAGAAGGCAGAAAGAACCTCATGAGCCCCACCAAGAAACCTCTTCTGATTCAGGTAACATTGTTGTTCATTCTAGTCCTGACATTGATGAGTCTGAAATTCCGATTGCTATTAGAAAAGACACTAGAACATGTACTCAACATCCTATCTCTAATGTTGTATTTTGCCATGTCTTGCCTTCTTTGTATCACTCGTTTGCATTGATTGTCTTCTATTTCTGTCTCTTGCAGTCTAGCAAATGCACTATCTTAACCAGAATAGAAACAAACTATGAAAAAAGAGATGTGTGCACTCGAAACAAATAGTACCTAGGATATGGTCAACTTACTAAGAGGGAAGAGGCCAGTTGGATGTTGGTGGGTGTTTATAGTAAAACACCGCTCGGATGGCTTAGTTAAGAAATATAAAGCTCGCTTGGTTGCAAAGGGATATACTCAGACGTACGGTATAGACTATCAAGAGACATTTGCTCCAATTGCAAAAATGAACTCAGTGAGGGTCCTCATTTCTCTTGCAGTCAATCAGAATTGGCCCTTGTTTTAGCTTGATGTGAAGAATGCATTTCTTCACGGTGATTTAGAAGAAGAGGTGTATATGGTACCTCCTCCTAGGCTCAAATGTCCCTCAGATGAAGGAAATGTGTGTAAGCTAAAGAAGGCTTTGTATGGACTGAAGCAGTCCCCTAGAGCGTGGTTTGAACGTTTTCGCAATGCCATGGTGAAGAATGGTTACAGACAAAGTCAAGCAGACCACACATTATTTCTCAAGCGGTCATGCCAAAAAATGACTGTCTTGATTGTTTATGTGGATGAAATTTTTGTAACCATGGTTTAAAATATCAATACGTATCGACCGATACGGGCCGATACGTATCCCTTTTGGAGCTACCCGATACACTGGTACGCTGGAAAAAAAACTTCCCCGTATCAAACCGATACAGGCTTGATATGGGGGATTTTTCAATAATTTTTTTCTTTCCGTCCATTTATAGTAGGATCCACAATACAGACTTGATACACACAACTTATTTATATAAAATATTATTTAAGTAAATGATTTTAAATTAATATTATTTTCATTTACTTAAGATATTAATATGCAAATAAGGTTATCCCCCCATTTGAATTCAATAAAAATTATCTTGATTCAAATTCATGAATAATAAAAAGTCAACTTTCAATTCTAAAACAAAATCCTCTTTTTAGCACCTTTTAAAGACTCGATCAAAATTTCAACTTTTAAATGATAAGGAATTTCTCAAATATCAAAATTTCATTAACTTTATTATATAAAAATTATCAAAACCCAAAAGTTTGGTAAAAAAAGTCATAATTTAGTATTAAAAAATATTTTCATCTACAGTTTCAAAAAGTCAACTAACAATGCAACAATTCAACATAAAAAGATTTACATTAAGCTTAAAATTTATAGTTGTAATTCAATACATTCTTATTTAACTATTTTAATAACTAAATTATTTTTCTTATACTTAACTAAGTGACTATGGTTTATTTTTTCATGTCTTCTTATCAGTACAGTATGCACGCCTTTTTTAACTTATAAAATTTTCAACTCTCATATTATGGTTATAAACATAATTAGAGACCTTCATTTAGTTTGTTAATAGCTTATATTTGCATTAAAAAGAAATTTCATGTAAGGTATCCAAGTTTTTCATTGTGTATCCAAGCATTTCTTAGCGTATCCTAATTTTTCCCGCTGTATCCATCCGATACGGTCTAATACCCGTCGATACGTATCCTGTTTTGGGCTTACCGATACAACAACCAATACCGATATTTTGAACCATATAACAGGTAATGATTTGGATGAGATAAAATCTCTAAAGGGTAAGTTAGCAAAGAAATTTGAGATCAAAGATAAAATATTTCCTTGGAATTAAAGTTGTCAGATCTAAAAATGGCATATTTATCTCTTAGTGCAAGTATGTACTTGACCCACCGGAGGAGACAGGCATGATGGGTTGTAAGCCGTGTGATACACCTATAAACCCTAATCATAAACTCAGTGAAGCTAGTGGGAAACATCTGTCAGATGCTGGAAGGTACCAAAGACTTGTTGGCAGACTTATTTATTTGTCCCTTATCAAACCAGACATTGCTTATGTTGTCAGTGTAGTCAGCAAATTCATGCATTCACCAACTACTGGCCATCTGGAGGCAGTGAATCGGATCCTCCACTACTTAAAGTCATCTCTTGGGAAAAGTTTATTGTATACCTGTACTGATAACTTAAAGGTTGAAGTCTACACTAACGTAGATTGGGTTGGTTCGGTTTCTGATAATCGCTATACTTTCGGGTATTGCACCATGGTTGGAGGTAACCTTGTCACATGAAAAAGTAAGAAATAGAATGTAGTTGCTAGATCAGTGTAGAGGCAGAATTTAGAGTCATGACACACGGTGTGTGTGAACTGCTTTGACTCTGATTACTCCTAAGTGAGATTGGGCTTCTTACTGAAGGTCCAATGAACTTATATTGTGATGATAAAGCCGCTATTAGTATTGCTCATAATCCGGTGCAACATGATAGAACAAAGCATATTGAGGTATATTGTCATTTCATCAAGGAGAAGATGAAGGAGGAGATATTTGCACCCCGTTTGTGAAGTCAGAAGATCAACTGATTGATGTGTTGACTAAGGGTCTTAGTGGTATTCAGTTCCGAAATATTGTTGGCAAATTGAGCATGAGTGATATCTACACACCAACTTGAGGGAGAGTGTTGAATAAGGATTTATGAGATTTATTCCTATGGGCCTTGTCTTTATGTTATCTCTTATATATTGTATTGTGGGTCTACTATTAGTAGCTCCTATATACTAATAGTAGACCATTAGTGGAATATAAATAATAAAGTGTATGAGAGAGATCATTAATCTCTTACTATTTTTCCGTAAAACTAATCTCCTTCTCCTTCTTCTTCCTATCTCTCTCAAACCCTAACTTTCAACCTTAATAACCTCACAAACTAAACCAACTATTTATTGTCTATTAATAATATTACTAAAAATCTTAACTATTGTGTAACTTTTTTTTACTACCTATTGTGTCTTTCAAGACTTGGCGACCAGGGAAACCATTGTGAATGATTGTAAAGCAAATTGTCTCTACTTTCTGGATGTTGCTACTTCTCCTTCAACATTACAATCTATTAGTAGTCTTAGAAGGAGTAATAAATATGCCCTAGTATAGATAGTTGTATCAGTTTCTTTCCATATCACATTATCTCCATGTTTATAATCATGTAAACTCCCTTTGAAGGACTTCTCTTTTGTGTTTCTTCATATATTCAATATATTAAATTTGATTAAAATAATTGAAAATGTCAAAATCATTGTGGCACAGCCGTCTAGGTCATTTATCTTTTCAATCATTAAAGTTAATACTTTCTAACTTTTTTGAGTTTTTGTCCAACTCTCAAGTCATCATCTACAATGTGAAATTTGGGAGTTGTTCAAGCCTTGTAGAGCTACATTTCCACAAGTATGACAAAAGTTCTCTTCCATCCCAACTTGATCATTATGATGTCTAGGAACCTGCTCCTACATTGTCTATGCATATCTATTGTTATTTTATTTCCTTTGTGGACGACTTCTCTTCTTGTACTTGGATCTATTTGATGAAGAACCGTGATGAAGTATCAAGTATCATTAAAAAATTCATAAGATACTAATTCAGTTTGAGAAGCAAATTAATGGCCCTTTGGTTTGAATTATTGCAATCATAAGCGATTATGCTGATAAGTGTTATCGTGAATAAGCGTTGTTTTCAATAAACACTGGAAGTAGTAATCCTGTTTGGTTGGCACTGACAAATATCTGGTCATTTTAAAAAGGATATATTGGTAATTTTGAAAAATAACATAAAATTTTAAGGAATCTCTCTCTCAAGCTATGCTCTACAATAATCACCCCTTAGAAAGATGAGAAGAGGAATTGAAGGGAGATGGGATCACTGTGATAAGTCTAACTATCAAGTCAGATTCTTCCACACTAGGCTCCAATTCAGGTTCAGGTAATCATAATCTCATTAATACTATCTATTCTTATTAATGATGTTAATGCTTCCATTGCCTTACGCAAAGGAAATCGTCAGTGTATGGTACACTCTATCTCGAATTATGTCTCTTAGGCATCTCAGTCTCCTTCCTATTATATTTTCTTTTCCTCTATTTTTGATTCAAAGGATTATTCCATTTTCTAGGAGGAAGTCTTCGACCCTATGTGGCGTGTGACTAAAATGGAAGAGATGAAGGATTTATTCAAGAATGGTACATGGGAAATAGTTGAGTTACCTAAAGAAAAAGAGTCAGTTGGTTGCAAGTGGGTGTTAACTGTGAAACACAATGTTGATGGGTCGATTGAAAGACATAAGGTGAGATTGGTTGCTAAGGGATATATACAGACATATGGGATAAACTATAGGGAAACGTTAGTTCCAGTTGCAAAGATGAACTCTATACGAATTATGTTGTATTTGACATCGAGTTTTTCTTGGCCTTTACATCATGCTCCGTTTATTTCCACGTAAATGGTTTTACAACGAAAATCATTTACAAAGGAAAAGCATTTACGGTAAAATGTGAATTTTCCACTCAATTTTTGTTGTTTGGTTGCATTCTTGAAAATAAAGCAAACAATTTTTATAAAGAAAATGAAAAAAAAATGAATTTTTTTTAAAAAAAAAGTAAAAATAAAAAATTATGAATAAGGGTATTTTTGTAATTTTTAAAATATTTTTAAAGAAGTTGGTATTTTATGGGAAAATGACTAACGAGTTTTTGAAATGTAAGTCATTTTATGAAAAAGTGGTTCATTTTCCGTAAAACATTTTACTTACGAAAGATTTTACGTACAAACGAACACACATAATTTTTCCATGGAATTGATTTGTTTTCCCATATTTTACGTCGAAAAAAACGGAGCATAAGTGTGAAGAGTGCCTTCCTCCATGGAGATTTGCGAGAGGAAGAGTATATGTCTCCTCCACCGAGGTTCAAGCTTTGCAACAGTGAGGGAAAGACTTGTAAATTGAAGAAATTGATCTATGGACTGAAACAATTCCCCTGGACTTGGTTTGAGAGGTTCAGGCAGGCCATGATGAGGATATGTTAATCACAGAGTCATGCTGATCATACTCTCTTTCATGGTTGTTAAATCCTTGCGATTTACTATTCAAATCCTACGATTCGAATCTCAAACAAAACGATCCAAATCGAAGGTGAAAATCTTAATTGGGTAAATCTCATTTGATTTGCGATTCACACGATTTGTAATTCAAATCATACGATTCATATGATTCGAGCACGAAACCCTTTTTATGGACCAATAATTAAAAAATATATTTTATTCTTTTGATTTTCTAAAGGTACTTTATGATTTTTAAGAAGAGAAAATAAACAGGAAAACCCTTGTTATGGACATGCCAAAATCCCTATTTGGGTTGTCTCTTTGTTGTTTGTTCCTGTGAAACAAGAAAAAAAAAAATGAAAGAAAGAAGGAGAAACATGATGGAGTTGGATTTTGGGAAAACTTGATAGTTTATTTTATTAGTCTTTTTAATTGTACAATTCTTTCGATACTTGATCTCATATAACATGATTATATGTGTTTACTTTTGTTGATTTATCTTTAATGATATTGGAGTTTTTTTTTTCATTTTAGGGAGATCATTTCCGTTTTTTATAGTGTATGCAATGAATAATCATTACTTTCTTTTATCAATAGATATGAATGAAATTTTTTGAATAATAGATTATTCTATTTTTTTGATTTATCAAGTAATTTTTTGTATTTTTTAAACAATTTTTTTAAAAATGGATTGAATCTTACGATTTACGATTTAAATCCCGATTTAAATCGAATCGGTCCAAAAACGATTTTACGATTCGATTACGATTTAACAACCTTGCTCTCTTTGTGAGACGTTGTCGGCCGTAAATTACAGCTTTAATTGTCTATGCTGATGACATTGTGGTGATAAAAAATGATTATCAAGAGATTGAAAATTTGAAGAAGTTTCTGACACGGGAGTTTGAGATCAAGGACCTAGAACAAGTATTTTTTCAGTATAAGGTGGCTCCCTTAAAGAAGAGCATATTTGCATAACAAAGAAAGTACACCTTAGATTGTTTAAAGATACTAGAAAGTTGGGTTCTCGATTAGCAATTACTATGATTGAGGCAAATCAAAAGTTGAGCACCAGTGATGGACGGACAGTTACTGGAAGATAAAGAAATGTACCAAAGACTAGTTGGTCGTCTTTTTTATCCTTCTCTACCCAGGCACGACATTGCGTATGCTGTCAGTGTAATAAGTTACTTCATTCATGAACCTCAAATTCCTCATTATGAAGTTGTTGAGAGGATCTTGTGGTATTTGAAGACATTCCAAGGAAAGGCATATTATTAGCTAATCATAGACAATTCAGGCTAGAAGCTTCCACTGATGCTAACTGGGCTAGAAATGTTGATGATCGAAGATCCACTACAGGGTATTGTACATTTCTTGGAGATAATCTCATAACTTGGAATAAGAAGCAAAGTGTAGTAGCTAAAGTTAGTGCAAAAGTTGAGTATAGGGCGATGGCCCATGGTGTGGCTGAATAGCCTGAACTGTAACGGCTGAAAATCTTATTGTGAGATTTGAGAATTAAGGTAGATGTTCCAAAGTAGTTGTTCTGTGACAACAAGGCAACCGTCAACCTTACTCAATATCAAGTTTAGCATGATCGTACTAAACACATAAAGATCGACAGACAATTCATCCGAGAGCAGTCTATTTCTCAGAATTTGTGTATGTTGTTTGTTACAACAAAAATTCACCTTGCTGATATTCTTACTAAAGGTGTTGCCCAAGCATTAAGGCAAAGTTAAAACTATTCTTGACAAACAGAGCATGATAGATATATATGCTCAGCTTGAGGGGGAGTGTTAAGATATGTTTTTTTTATAGGTGTAGATACACTGTATCGTGTTATTATCTATATTATTTTAATCCTTCTTATTAGTAATATAAATAACAGAAAGAGAGAAATCATCCCCTAAGCTTTGTCTCTAATTTTTCTTATTCTATTTTCTTCCTCCTTATTATAGGGTTTCTACTTTCTATTGATGCTTATAAACATCATATGGAAAAATTCGGCCATGAAAGAACATTCTACTTGTTTGAAAGTAATCTACTTGAAAGTGAGTGCTATGAACTGATAGCTTTTAGTAATTTCACAAACTTGGTCATCCTTTCGTTGTGGGTACTTGGAGTTTTTTCTAATCTCAGGTAGGGGTGGTCTGAGTCTTTCCTAAATCCTTTTGGGACTTCTTATCTTGTTGGTATACGCTCTCGCTGAACGCCCCCCCCCCCCCCCCCCCCCCAACTAGCAGCGGTGCGGGCTTACCTTCCAAGGCTATTACATGGTCTAATTGCAATGAGAGGAATAGGCGAATTTTAGGGTTTAGGATCTTTTTGTGTTCCATCTTTGTTGGAGGTTCACCATCTTATTCTCTTTTAGTGTTCCATCAGGAGAGGCCTTGGGGATTTGAGGGTAGATTCCTTGCTTTCAGCTTAGGTGGTATCTTCTGTTATTACTTTTCCTCTTCTTTCTTGGGGAGTTTCATGTAACGTTAGGTTGTTGTTATCTGACTTTTATTGGGTCTTTTTTGGTTCACTCTTTGTGAACTACTGTTATTTGCTTTTAATTTAATGAACTCTGAATTACCTCTCCAAAAAAAAAAATTGATAAATCTACTTTTGAATTGATTGTCGATGGATTCTATAGAATATATGTCCTTAGTTTGACAGAGAGAAATGGGAATACCAAACCAAAACATGCTCCTTAAGGTGAGAGACAGAAACAATAATACTGAACCAAAACATACCCTCTTCAGCTGTGAACAGAGCTGGAGTAATCTTATTTTATTTATTATGGTCCTCAAGAACTTTGAATGGGAATTTCTCCCCCTCCCAGTTTCCAATACTATAGACAAAAAATATAAAGGGAAGGTTGAAAAATGACTTATGGTATTTCTCCTATTAAAAGCAAAAAGAAAACGATGAAGCTCTCCTTCCTGGTGTGTACGTACCTCATGTGGGCCACCTGGATTGTGACTTGCTGTCAATATAAAAGCTCCTGATGCCTTGGATCCCTGGTGTTAAAAAATTTAGTTACATTATAAAAGTTTTTTAAACTAGTTTACCAAAGCAAAAAACCTAATGTCCAGACATAAACCCGAAAAACCCAAACTATTTGCTGGACGGGAATCATTTGCAGTAGAAAGGCGAACTTACATCTGCACCAACTCTTTCACGTATAATAGCCGATACGGCAGGAGTTGACAGTAGCCCATTTTGTCCAACCCAAACACGTCTTACTCCATTTGCAGCTCCCATCTTAATTATGATCTGCCAGTATCAAGGAAACAATTAAGCAGAAAATGTCACAAAATGCAATTCATAGGACTTAGGAGCATCCAATGGAAAATGTATACATAGCATACAGATACTAAAGGGAATGAACCTAAATCCTATGGTACTAAACACAATAGAGCACACCATCTAGGGCGACAAACATACAAGTGCATTCCATCTTCAAATGGCAGCTGATAAAAAACAATATAAGTCAAGCAAAGCAGAAATTCAGACCTCTACACAATTTACAAGTTTATCAAGTGATGATGAAAATAAGCAAAAACTTTGATGAGAAATGAGAAACACCTGCACCTCCAAAGATGCAAATGATTTACGGGGAACAGTCAGAGTCAGTCAATATAAGAAACATAAGAAAAATGTATGAAAAAATCGCAAAATTCATTAATCTACTCAAAGCAGTTGCAAACCCCTTCCGCATAAAAATGACAGTCAGCTCAATTCAAACATGAATTGCTCCCTTTATCCATAATTCAATACTGAAGCAGAATTTATCGGGTAGCTCCAAAAGGGATTTTTCAATAATTTTTTTCTTTCCGTCCATTTATAGTAGGATCCACAATACAGACTTGATACGCACAACTTATTTATATAAAATATTATTTAAGTAAATGATTTTAAATTAATATTATTTTTATTTACTTAAGATATTAATATGCAAACAAGGTTATCCTCCCATTTGAATTCAATAAAAATTATCTTAATTCAAATTCATGAGTAATAAAAAGTCAACTTTCAGTTCTAGAACAAAATCCTTTTTTTAGCACCTTTTAGGGACTCTATCAAAATTTCAACTTTTAAATGATAAGGAATTTCTCAAATATCAAAATTTCATTGACTTTATTATATAAAAAATTATCAAAACCCAAAAGTTTGGTAAAAAAAGTCTCATAATTTAGTATTAAAAAATATTTTCATCTACAGGTTCAAAAAGTCAACTAACAATACAACAATTCAACATAAAAAGACTTACATTAAGCTTAAAATTTATGGTTATAATTCAATACATTCTTATTTAACTATTTTAATATCTAAATTATTTTTCTTATATTTAACTAAGTGACTATGGTTTATATTTTCATGCCTTCTTATTAGCACAGTATGCACGCCTTTTTTAACTTATAAAATTTTTAACTCTCATATGTATGGTTACAAACATAATTGGAGACCTTCATTTAGTTGGTTAATAGCTTATATTTGCATTAAAAGAAATTTCATGTAAGGTATCCAAGTTTTTCATTGTGTATCCAAGCATTTCTTAGCGTATCCTAATTTTTTCCGTTGTATCCATCTGATACGGTCCAATACATCGATACGTATCATGTTTTGGACTTACCGATACAGCAACCGATACCGATATTTTGAACCATGTGTAAATGTTTCAGTTCATATCCATTACGCAAACCGAAACCGTTACTTAAAACCTTGGGCGGTATAGTCTGGAAGTTCTTTTTGGTGATTAAATTGTGGAAACAGCTTATTAGCTTATGTCTTTGGCCCTAATGTATGTTAGCAATGTGTAGTGGGGCAAGTAAGGCCATAAGGGTGCTTTCATGGTGTTGTTTTTTATGCTTTGAGGGGAAATTGTTGTGTTGCATGAGTTGTTCTTCAGTGTTAGAGACCTCAGTGTAAGGAGGTGTGGACTCCTAGTTATTTGGGTGTGCCCACTTTGTGTTTGAAAAAAAATGTAGGAAACAAAAAGGGGAAATGTCAAAGAATAACCTGTCATCAAATGTATCTGCTCCAAGTTTTGGAGTGACCTATAGTGGCACGAAGTGATAGCCCAAGCTTTCAAATTACCTCCATTAACCTTGATGGTACTAACTACTTACCATGGGCTCCGTAAGCTCGTATGTATATTAGAGGAAGGGGGAAAATGGGCTACATTAATGGGAGAACCATGGAGCCAAATGAATCTGGCCCTATGTATGCAAAGTGGAAATTAGAGAATTTGACTGTGATGTCATGGCTACTTAACTCTATGCTGCCTCATATTTGCACTGGTTCTTGTTTCTGAAGACAGCAAAAGAAGTGTGGGATGCAGTGGAATAGACCTACTCTAAGGTAGGAAACTTTGCCAAGTTGTACAAGCTTCAACGTGATATCTCTCATACTCGTCAAGGGGAAATGTCTTTAGCTACTTATTATACCATGGATATATGATCTAAAATCATTTTTTGATTCATTTCAAGAAACGTAACACCCTAAAATAGAAAATAAAGAGAATTAAACATACTTTAATGAATAGAAAGGAAAAAGAACAGCTTTGATTCAATCTCCTCGATTTCGAATCTTTTTTCCGATCATTTGAAAGCAATGGAGTGTTTGACTTTAGAATTATAAAAAGAGTTTTAGAGAGAGAATTCAAAGGAGAGCTCAATAGTGAATTGAGTAGGAGTGTATGCAAGCCGAGCTAAGTCGGCTCGAGCTCAAATTGATTCAAGTTCGAGCCAAGCTTGACCTGGCTCAAGCACGAGCTTGGCGTACTAAATAATATATTATTATTAATATTATAAGTAATGTTTATTTTATTTATATAAATTATAGTATTTTTTTCCAAAAACAATTTTATAATATTCAAGCTGAGACGAATCAAATGGGCCTTGGCTTGAGCTAGGCTAGAACACAGTTTCAAGCTCGAATAAAAGTTCTACACGATCAAGCCAAAAATGTTGGCTTGAACTCAACTTGATTGAGCCAACAAGCCAACTCGGCTTGGCTACACACCTAATAGTGAGTCAATACATAAGCTTCGGTTCGAAACTTATCATAATGTATCAGTCGTATTGGTTCTAATACGACTCATACGAAACAATACAGTCAAAACTCTTGTAATTTTTTAGTACTTGAGTGTATCGTATCAATTACCTAAAAAAACAATACATATCGATACACTCAACGTTTCAAACCACAATTAAGACTAGATTATGTTTCATCATGATTCTATGAGTGGAAAAATTACGAGTGTTAAGTTAAATGGACCGAATCACCTTCAATAGGCAAAATCTGTCCAAGTCTTCTTAACAGCCTGTGATAAGGGTGCCTATCTTACTGTGGTAAAACCTTTGGAAAGGAGCTATTAAATATAGGGAATGTGTCCGCGATAATGCACAAATTATGACATGGCTATGGAATAGCATGAGCCTTATGTCAATGCGAATGTTATGTTCTTAGACACGAACAATCAAAGTAGCTCGTGGATATTCAGGCCGATGACTCTGAGTCAAACTAAGAGTTCCTAAAGAGGTGGCAAATCCAAGCTAGGTATTTCACTAAGCCTACTGTGTGGTGCTCTTATTCCCCTCCACCAATAGGACATTGGACTCTGAACTGCGCTGATTCAATTAGGAATGGAGCTGCGGGGTTGAGAGGTGTAATCAAGGAGCACAATGGGAAGAAGGATGCCTCAGGAGGCAAACCCGACTTCCAAATCATTCTAGAGGAGAAGGGGGGGGGGCGGAGGATGGGAGGAGGGCTTGGTAAAGGGATATGACTGAGAACAAACCATTGGGAACTAGGAGGTTCTGGAGGATGTCTAGTTCCGAATCATTGAGGTTGTGCCTTAGGCGTGGGCACCAAACTCTATCAGTGGGGGAGTACTCGATATAGGATTCCACTGAAGCGGATCAGTCTAAGGCGAGAAGCCATATCGGGTGATGAAAGTCCGCCTCAAGGGTGGACGGGCCACCCCATTTGTCGGCCCAAAACCGAACCTCGTTGCCTCGCCCTACTCGGAAGTTGATGTGTTGGGAGAAAAATTCTCAGCCTGACATTATGCCTTTCCATAAGCCGGAGTCGTGAGGTCCTTGGGTGGCGGGGGGGGGGGGGGGGATCCACTCAAAAGGAGATCCGTACTTGGACTAGATTACCTTCCTCCAAAGGCTATTGCGCTCTGATCCAAATCTCCAAAGCCATTCTCCTAGGAGTGCCCTGTTGAAGAGGGAGCGCGGGCGGATGTTCAAACCACCCTTGTCGAGTGGGAGACAGACAATTGACCAGTCGACGAGATGGTATTTTCAGATCACCACTTTCTCGTTTTAGAGGAAGTTCTTTTCAATGGTCTCCAGTTTGGTTGCGATCGATGAAGGAATAGAGAAGAGGGAGAGGAAGTAGGTCGGGAGGTTGTTCAAGACGCTTTTGAGGAGGGAGCCGACCCCCTTTGGATAGGAGGGAAGCCTTCCACCCATTTAAGCGGCGATGCATTCTGTCGAGCACCGGGGCCCAAACTGATTTTGATTTGAAGGAGGCGCCCAGTGGGAGGCCCAAATATTTGGCAAGGAGTTTTGCAGCCTAGAATGGAGGTCAATAACAGAAGGCAAGGACATCGCCGATACAGAATAATTCACTTTTGGTGAGGTTGACTCTGAGTCCTGAGACTTCTTCGAAGCATCTAATCAAGTATCTGAGGTGGAGAAGTTGGGAACGTGACATCACACAACATCAGTGTGTCGTTCGCGAACTGCAAATGGGAGACGGTTAAGGGAGAGGAACCGCTACAGATGGAGAATCCTGTGATGGATAATTCTGCCACTCTCGAGATCATTCGACTGAGGGCCTCTGTTACGATGATGAAGAGGAAGAGGGAGAGGGGGTCCTCTTGTCGTAGGCCTCTGGAGCTTTTGAAGAACCCAGCAGGGGAGCCATTTACTAGGATCGATATGGAAGCGGAGATGTAACAAGTTTTCATCCAGTGACGCCAACGAATTCCGAATTTCATTCTATGCATGAGGTAGTCGAGGAAATCCCAATTCACATGGTCGAAAACTTTTTCAAGATCCAGCTTGCAGAGTATTCCAAGTGAGGCTGAGCGGGATCTGAAGTCCACAGTGCACACACTGATTGACTATGAGAACACCGGCCTAGGATTTGTCGTCCAAGGACAAAAGCACCTTGTGGAGCTGAAATGATGGAGCTCATGACAGTTTGGAGTCTGGATGTGGCTAGAACTTTGTAGGCACTACCTACCAAACTAATGGGTCGAAACTCTTTCAGGTCGTGAGCCCCGGCTGTCTAGGGATGAGAGCAATAAAGGAGCAGTTCAATGTGTTGTCAAAGGAGCCTGACTCGTGGAATTCACAGATCTAGTTGACAAAGTCGAGGCCGATTATCTCCCAATAAGATTTGAAGAATTCAATGGAGAAGCCGTCTGGGCTCGGGGCTTTGTCCCCTTTCATGCTTTTCACGGCACTGAAAATTTCCGGTTCTGAGAAAGGTTTTTCGAGTGCTTCTCGTTGGTCTTCAGAGAGACTAGAGAAATGGAGACCATCCAGCTTTGGCCGGAAAGGGACATCTTCCTTATAAAGTTTCTAGTAGTAGTCCACTATGGCATTCTGGATTTTGTCTTCTTCCTCCAACCAAGATCCATGGACTTTGAGCCTGGTGATGAGCTTGAATCGACGCCGGGAGGAGGCCATCTTGAGGAAGAAACGGGTGTTTTTGTAGCCTTCCTTGAGCCAGGCTACTCAGGACTTCTGCCGCCAACTGATTTCAACAAGGAGGGATAGTCGGCTTTTAGGAGTTCCCAAAGTCGGATATCTGGAACTCCAAGAAGGGCAAGCTCCTCGCGTTGATCAATGAGCTGGATTTCTCCCAAGATCCTTTGTTTATTTGTGTTGAGGAGTCTGAAGACATCCCTGTTCCAGACTTTGAGGTTTTGTTTTAGAGTTTTGAGCTTTAGGCTGAACACATTACCTTAGTAAATCAAATGTTTTTCTCATTTCAATAGAGAACTAGGGAAGTAGCCAATGAAGGAACAGGAGAGCGGGAACAAACCTTCTGGAGTTTCAACGACGGCACTAGATGAAGAAATGACCAACATCGGCAACGATATATATATATATATATATATATATATATTTTTATTTTTTTTTTTATTTTTTTTTTTATTTTTTTTTCTTTAATGGTTATCTTCAAGTTTGCAACCACAAAACTATATTTTTACCGAAGTTTAGTGATTTTGGTGAACTTCCACCTAAGTTCGGTATTTCTGTACTAAATTTGTATCGTTTCGGTCGACATTTACCAAAGTCTACCGAAGTTTACCGAAACATTTCGGGAAATCTAGTATTTTTAATATACATGAGGATTTCACTTTAGACACCACCGAAGTTACAGAAGTTGACTGAGTTTAACCCCATGACCGTTTGTCAGAGATCCCATGTAAATAGTTATAAAGGTCCACGCAAGGCAGAATTGGTTTATATAAGAGGTAGGGTAAGCTCCCTCAGGCCAAGTCCATCCAAGGCTCTCACAAGTCGCTCATCCGTTGTTGGCTAATCCTACCCACGAATGCAGAACCATCGGGGAAAGACAAATAGTCAATGTAAAAAAATTTAGCTGGGTATATCAGTTATTTAAAAATATTTTTACTTTCCAGCAAGGTTATAAGACTGCAGGAGAATATTTTCAAGATACGAAATCAATGACCTACTCCGCCCAACCTTTGTCGAGCACATGTCGAAGACCTAGTCAAACACCAATGAAATATACAAGAAAACACAGAAGCATGTTTGTTAAAGTACTGTTGTTAAATCAAGTCGAAAGCCTAGTCAAAACACCCGCTAAGTTGCGGAATCTATTAATGTCCTATGATATACACCACTTGCAAAAAAGAAATAAAAAGATCCAACCTCTAAAAGCTACAAATATGTATCCTCTTTATTGCACAAGACGAATTGAAATACTTCATGCAACACTATGATTGTTTACGAGAGTATGTCATATGAAAAAGAACAAATACTTACCTTTGACTTTGTCCACTGGAAGGGCATTGAATGTTGATTGAACAAAATTTTGCAAGTAATTAGGTTGCTTGAATACTTTAACCTGAAAAGGATTGATCCCATTACATTGTAGGATCGATTAAATGCAAATTAGAAAAAGTTTGCTACAATCTTGTGATTGCCTAAAAATAAAAGGTAAAACATAAACATGTGATTGGAGTTACTCTACTACGGTCACAAGCCAGTGAAGCCACAACACAGTATTCTAACCAACTAGGAAGACATTTTATACCATCCATTTTCTGTTCTCTAGATCTTTAACACTGAAATCAAAATCTCAAATCATTTAGAAGTTAGTTCTCTGCAAAGTTCATTAAATTGTTCGAGGAATGATGTAATGATCCCGGCGCCACCTCTTGTTTTGACAAAGCTCAAATATCATGTTGACTAAACCATCTGATTGATTGCTTTGTTGCGGATTGTTGATTATGATTTCGCTGAATATCCGGGAGTATGAAATTAGACTAATAGTAAGGATTGACATTTATGTGGTTTCCCACTTAGCCCATGTCAAAGGTCTCCCACTGAAATTCATAGTGACAAAGTCGGGGTTCGGGAATAAATCGGCAAGGGTGAAGTTCGGAAAAATTCAAAAAAATCCGGGAAATATTCAGAAACAACTTGGGAAAAAAATAATAATTATAAAAAGGTATCCAACAATTTGATTCAATATTATACAAAATAAGCAATTCACTTTGTCAAACTAAACGAATTATTGCAAAACTCGCGAATAAATTGGGAATAATTCGTGAAATTTGGGAATAATTCGCATAATTCGGCAAACCTAAAGTTTGTGAATAATGCAGAGAATAATTCGGCCTACAATTTGCAAATTTTTCAAAAATTCAGAGAACTTTGTTACTATGCACTGAATGGACAATCGGAAGAATGAGTATGCATCACTAGAATAACAACACAATAGTTTTGGGTTATCACACCTTTCCACTGATTACTTATTCACCAAAAGAGAGGCCCTAGATTTTATGTAAAAGAAAAGAACGGTCTTATAGCAACAAAGAGAAGCACTCATTATGCAGATTAGAACTAAACCAGAATAAAAAGATAGTCCAATCGGGATTCAGACCCCATGGCCACAAAGACAACATAAAACAATCAATCCTTTGTTATCCACACAAAGGTTTTAAAATAGTAATAATTGTGATGATGATACTAAAAGGAAATTAAAAGTAATATTCCAATCTCAATCTGAATTTAAAAAAAAAAAGAAATTCCCTGTTTGCAAAACAATCCAATATCTCAAGACTTACAATGGAAATGTATAATTCCAAAGAATTTTCTTGCTAACTTGATATATAAGATGAGGCAGAAATCCTAGTTAATAACGGAAAAACACACAATTTTTATTATTATTAAGTTTATAAATTTTAAATAGATAAGAAGCAAAATAAAGATAGAGAAAACAGATCATATATAAAAAAAATAAAAATAAAACCAGTTTCCTTAACTTCAATTCGCAGCCTTGTGTATCTAAATTATGTACATACTCTCTTTCGATAATTAACAGTAATCTATCACATTATTCAAAAAACAGATTGCATTTTTTCATAGAAAATGTAAAACAGATATTGGGGCATCATACAATAACATTGTGAGATTGGGTTAACCGAACAATAAGTATTATATCCGCACAATCCATATATTCGGAATAGAAGCAGAATAATATTGAATATATGTATCTAGGGAGTATCCTAGACACCAACGTCATGGTATTTTACCAAGGCTGCTTCCTGATCAAACAACAGGAAAATAAATCCAGTTATAAGCATGCACAGTTAAGTATACCGGACAAGACAAGCTCAAATGCAGCTACCCCCCATCAACCAAATGTCACAACACGGATCATTAAGTAAAGAAGATCTATGAAATCTACATACCTAGTTTAAAAATAATAATAATAATAATAATCGATAAGATTCCAATTAAACAATCAGAAATCACGAAGCTTAAACATCTAAAGCAAATGAGATCTCAGACCAGAAATCAAAAACAAAGACAAAATAAATAAAATTAAAATCAAACTAAGAATATGCATAGATTTGGATTACCTTCTTCCTCAGACCAGAAGTTCCTGGTTTTTGGTCATAGAAAGGAGTGGTCTGTACGCGAGAAATCTTAAACGTCACCATTTCTTCCAAGCTCGAGTGAGAGAGAATGGCAGAAAAATGCAAAGCAGAGAGAGACGGCAAATGGCAGTCTCTGCTTTTAAAAGTTACGATACGAAATTCTAGTGATTTCGGAGACCGGACCGAGCCGAAACGAACGGTCGACTGCCACGCGCCGTCGCATAAGCTCACATGCTTTCTTCCGTCCTGATAATTTTTTCAAAGAACCTAACATAATGCCTATATCTTAAACACACCCTTTTGTTTCTGAAATTAGGAATATACCCCTAACTAGGATTGTACTTTTAAAAAAAAAAAATTTAATGTAAATAATATTGCACTACTTGTTTAGTTAATTATATATATTTTTAGAATTTTGAATTATTTATAAAGACAAAATCATGAAACATTTTAAAGCATATAGTAAACACTCAATTTTTAAATTCACTTTTGTACTTTTAAAGCATATAGTAAAAACCATTCAATTGGAATAGGCCGGCTGTGATCCCATCTCCAACTGAAAATATCTCTCAGGTAAAGAGATTGGATCAAACGAGACGGAATTGGATCAAACTAGACCTATGGAACAAAGCTGGGGCAAGCCCCCTCTTATTTGGGTTTAAGACCTTTTTAAACTCGTTAAAGTCAATTCAAATGGTTTATAGAATCCTAATTGAAATATAAACAACCTCAAATATTCAATTTTTCCTAACACGGTGGAATCTTAATTCAATGACTTTTTAAAGCGAGCATCTCTGAGATTTACTTTTGCTGGAGCAGAGGACTCTTACAGTGTGCTACCTCTAACAACAGTGTTATATCTTTTAAGATTATATATTTTTTATTTTTTTATTTCCATGATTTCTTCATATTGAAATCATGTTTGGACGTGCAAATAAAATATTCCACAGCAGAGCGGAGCTGATGAAATTCAGTATCAAGTTGTATGCATTTCAAAACACCGCTCGAGTCAATACACTTCTTCTGTTTTCATGTTGTGTTTGCATTCGAATGGGGTAAGAATATCCTAGACTGAACCTAACTCATTTAGAAATGTTTCAAACCCAAATCCAACCCAAGAAGAGGCTTCTCAATAAGTGCGGCAACACTACAAGTCGGGTCAGGTTTGAATACACTCAACCCTGGGTCAGCGTGGTGTTCTGTAAGGGAGAACAGTGGTGACCCTTGAAGGGATTTCTTGCCGCTAATGTTTCATGTGTTTTTTTTTTTAAATTTCTTGATGCTTTTTTTATATCTTTTGGGTTCACTTTCTGTGAACTTTTGTTGTTCTCTCCTTCGCTTTTACATGTTGATATCTTGATTACCGATCAAAATATAAAAAAAACATTGACCGGAATTGTGACCCAGGGTATTGGTTATTGTATACAGTTATTTCCAGAGTTAAAACTCTATAGTTGTTTCCAAATCTCCTCAGGATTTCTAACTGCACAAGCCAGAGTAAGACTCCAGCTTTGGCATCGTCGCACCACTTGTCCCATTACCTCTAATTCGCATCAAACCCCAGCACACTCAAAATAGAAGAAAATACATAGATAGAAAAATAAAAATAAAAATAATGAAATGAAAAGCTGAACATACATATCAGATGATTTACCAATTGATTTACAGTCATTGGCCTGATGGGATGGTATTGATCACCTGTTTCATATACTTCATACATAAACTGATTTGATCAATCACAATCCAAGATTATGTGGTCTACAGAAAAAATAAAAGTATAGAAAGAAGATCAAGAAGGGGCCTAAATGAAATGCCCTCAGATAAGTTAACAATAATAATTTTAAAACCTTTAGTTGTGCTCTATAACAAGCTCTAATAAATGTTAAATAAGTTATTGATTAGAGGCAGCTCCTTCGCCAATGACGTCTTCAGGCAACAAAACCCTGAAAACAGCATAGTGATGATTCAAGCTCTTCAGCCCTTGTAGTCTGTGAACGCTTCCCAATGCACCAGCATTTGGATTTGGGAAAGCATAAAATATACGCTTGATTCTTTGATGAACAAGCGCCATGGCACACCTTCAACCATAAATGAAAGAATAATTATCAGAAGGTTAGAAACTATTTATAACAAATACAGCTGAATCCCTTTTAGCTAATACTAAAGGAACAAGGTAATTTGGGGTTCAAATGTATGGAAGTTAGGATGCCTCAAAAAGCACAATAATTTTCTTCTTAATTCATCTGTCCCATACCCTCTATAAGGTTATAAAAAAAAAAAGGGTGGTAAAACCAAACCAAAAGGTCATTTGTGAGATGAATTAACTTCAACTATGAAAAACTACAATTGAATAGGACATCTGCTTATTTACTTGAACAAGGTGCAGGTTGCCTGCATGCAAATTTGAGAAGAGATCTAAGGAGGCAGGTATATATAAAAGGCTGTTCAAACCAATGAGGCTGGCAAAAAGATGGATAAAAATAGTTCCAAGATCCCAAGGCTAACAGACCCAACACGGATGATGCCTTAATTGCCAGGAGACCCTTCGGAGATGCCTACTATCGTCATGAGAGGAATTAGGAAGCAGCTAATAACTAATTTTCGAAGAACTATAAGATCATAAAACAAAAAAGGACTATCTTCAGCATTGTTGCCCTTTACCAAACTTTCAAGTATTAGTCAGCAAAAGGCTCTAGAACACCCAAAATAGAAGTTATGGTTAGGTATGTAGAAAATATTCGGTTAATTTAATGTAAAGACAACAGGAACAGCCTAAAAAGGCTTTGGGAGCAAAAAAATAATAATGAATAACTGCAAGGGTTTTAAGTTTTAACAATGTAGGAACTAAAAGAAAAAGGAATTTGAAAATAGAGAACAAATGAAAAAGAAGCATTCTATGTCCAACCACAATATACACTTTAACTATTAATCAAATCAAATGGAGGAAAGGGAGAAATCCTACATTATTTTTTAAATCCCTGATCCATAACAGGTCTATCCCTGTATAGTTTTTGTTCTGGTAAATAATACCATTGCCTAATTCGATGAAAAAAAGGTAAAATACAGTGGGATCAATCAGTTTAAGACCTTACATTGTACATGGCTCCCAAACAAGGTAGATGTCAAAACCTGTACACAAATAAGGTCGTTCTGCCTCGGAATGAAAACCATTTTTATGAGCTTCCTGGATCATGTCGTCCCCATCCTGAAACAGCATTGCTGATGTTGTAAAACAGACTCAGAGATCGTGACAAGTTACATTAAACTGAGAAACTTAAAAACTATCTGTCCAGATGGTAGAGAAGTCATAATAAATACATAAATGCTATAGTTGTAGTAAGAATACACAGATAAACATCATTATAAGAGTCCAAAGCGGTGACATGGTTGTGCAGTAAAAGTAGAGAGAAGGAAGCTTACTTTTGAAAGATGGGTCTTCTGTCTTTTTGCCGGTATGTTCACGGAAAAAGACTGCAGATTATCTGCTTGAATGGGTTGATCCTCCGAGTGTCCAAACCCAGGAAATAGGCACCTATCCTTGGCAGCAGCATATTCAATAGCAACAAGAGCTGCATGTCTTAAAGGATGCCAGGAACAAGAACTTCCTGTGTATAATCGTTGTTCGGTCCACCTCCAAGGATATAGACAAGAAACACCAGTATATAATTGTTTGCATTCATCAGGTGAGCCATTCAAGAACACGGTACGATTGGTTGCTACCCCATTTGCAATAGATTGATGAGAGGTAAAGATTTCTGGCTGTTCAATGCGGTTGGTTTTCAAGCTGGCATTATTTGTTGGAGTATGCCAAGAACAGATTTGGTCACAGGCACTCGAGATCACCTGCCTAACTGAAGGATCTACTATAACTGCAGCATTGACTACCTGCAGATTAAAGCAAGACGGATTTTAGATAGAAAGACAATCATGTCATAGCCTTAGTAGCACAGCCATTGCAATACGACAATTTTTTATCGGTTACAATTACAACACAATAAAATTCTATGCCATTCGCTTGGAGAAAACAGTGGCATCATTTACCTTTTCTTAGAATTTGAGGATACTGCACCAGCGGCATGAATCCCATCATTTGGTGATTACCATACTAACAATTGAAAAGGAGATGGCAGAGCGTAAGAAATTGTTGGTGGTGGAATCTAAATCCTTTGAGTTCGTTGGCAAGGCAGAGAAGCAAGGATGGGTGGTCTCAATAATGGAAAGAGGAAGGGGGTTTTCAGCAGAAGTTCAGCTAGGGGAACGAAGTTTCTGGTGGCTTCTTCATTCCTTAGGTGATTATGTGCGCTTAGAAAACGACAGATACAGGGTGGAGAAGTGTCATTGCCAATCCAAATCTTTCCTCTTAGAAAGAAAGAGCAATGAGAGGGGCATTTTTCTCTCTTTATCAGTGTATCATTTGGATGGTGGGAGGAGGAGGTGGATAATTTTTCCTAAAGGAGCTAAGGGATATGGGTGGAAGGGAGTGCTAGAAGCCATGAATGCTATTATACCTCCCAAATTCCTACCTCGGATTCAGCAGGCCTCTTCTGCGCCTGGGTTACTGCTGAACTCCACCCCCTCACCCTTGCAATCGATCCCCACAGCCCCACCTTTCCCTCCCTTAGTAGCAAAGCAACCTTTGCCGGAGGGGTGGTGGAATATGGCCATCGTATGTGCTACCTTTGCCGGAGGGGTGGTGGAATATGGCCATCATATGTGCTTTCCCTGGCTCTTTGGCAAACTGGACTGAACTGGAAAAGCGGTTCATGCGTTGTTGCCTAGGGATGAAGTATCGCCCTTAATTCCTTATGCCTCTTGGAAAGGGATCATAAAAGTTAGTCGCCGATCAACAATGGTGGACCTCTGTGCTAGGGACTCTTGGCCGTTACCGGAGGGTGGCACTATAGTTATGAACAGATGATGGCCCGCCTCCAATCAAGTCCCTGAGTGTAAGATTCGGGCATCCTTTTGGATTGGAATATAGGGGCTGCCTCTTCATCTGTGGAATATGGAAACCCTAAAGGGTATTGGAGACCGCTATGGTGGCACAATGGCCATAGATCAACGTACTTTAGATTTCTCAGTATTAGAGACCGCTGTTGTGGCACATGGGCTCCTCTTTTGGAGCGAACCCGGCCCACGTCGAGTTATATCCTGCTATTAGCTATCTTGATCGAGATCATGGGTGCAATCCAGGTCCGGTTTGTGTCCCGCGGATTTGGGGCAGTGCTGAAGGGAGTAGGGTATACTTTCGAAGGAGAGGGACGATGGTAGTTGTTCTGGGAGAAGGCAGGAGAGCATTGGAGGGACCAAAATCGTCTTGTGCGGGAAGTGTAAGATGGCCATCCCCCGACGCCGAGGCTTTAATCGGGGAGGGGGATTTCAAAGGATGCCCTAGTTGTAACAGATGTTGGGGAAAGGAGCGACAGGGTTGTGGTGGTTTCCAAGGATCAAAATATTGACAATATCGGCGATATATCGCCGATATTTGTCGGTATCGTTACCTGCAGACACATCTATACGGAGTTAAAGAATTTTTACATGATATCGGAGATATATCACCGATATCGGCGATATATCTCCGATATCGTCCGATTTGCTTTTAAAAATGCTCTGTGACACTCACCACTCACGGACTGAAATGGAATTTGGTTCTGCACTTGCAAACAACCATCTAAGAAAGAAAATCAGTCACCGTACTCACTCACCAATTCAGAAGAAGAATCGAAGAAAAAGAAAAAGAAACAAAAAAACAATTTGAGAAGCAAGGAAGAGAAGATGGAGGAATAGTACATATCCCCCTTAAAGTTACAAATCTTTCTTTCTCTTTTCATTTTCACCAAAACGAGAAGAGCAAAACGCTGGTTATAGCGATGGCCGAACATGAGAGGGGGATCAAACTTTTGGGGTTTCGACGATGTACGACAACAACACAATGACGGCGACGACGATCACAGGTACTTTAAGGCTAATCTAACATGGTAATGCTAACTCCACTCTATATTAAACTCACTTTTTCTAAATGAAAGACATAGGTGTTGTCTTTTATAAAAAAAGACGTGTTTTGAACACCCTAAAAGAGATTTTAACTTTTAAGAGCTAAACATAAAGTGGTAATTAACTCCACTCTCTATTAAACTCACTTTCTCTTAAATGAAATACCTGTGTAGTAGTGTTGTCTTTTATTAAGATAAAGTCGTGTTTTGAACACCCTAAAAGAGAGTTTTGTTAGTATTGGTCCACATGTCCCTTATTGGTCCATGCCCCCATTTTAACACCTACTAACTAGGGTAAGATTAACTCACCCCTAGGGTTCATCCATCCAACCTTGTTTTTGGAAAAATAATAGTAACCTTGATTAGTTAATTACCTTCTAAAAATAACTTCATTAGTTAAGTTTAACCATAGTTAAAAGAGGTGTTAAAAGGGACACGTGGACAGGCATTTGGCCAAGCGTTCCGCTAATCACTAATCTATTATAAACTACTTCGTTGGGCATTCTGATTAACATAAAAACAATATTTTAAAAAAATACAGAAACATTTAATATAAAAGACGGTGGATAAGAACTTTTTAGTAATATTAAAAATTGATAATTTTCTAATAATATTTCATAAATTAAAAATTATTTATAGGTAATAAGATTATACTCCTAAGGTTTTTTTTAAATATACTAACACTTTATAATCACTTAGCTATAATTTATAATTTAATACAATATTTTTAGTATAAAAAATTTCTAAAAATGACATGTCATGTACAAAAATATATTATATATTTATGACAAAAATTAATATGTTAAAAACTAATATTGATTTATATTAAACACCCAATTCAAAAAAAGTATTAGAATTTTAATTTAAGGCCTTTTTTATTTTAAGAATTATACTTGACATACTAGGATATTTTATTTAGTTATGAATTTTAATAAATAGCTAATAATTCTAAATAATATATATAGGAACATCGTCCAAATAATATAATTTATTTCACTAAAAATGATATATAAACTTATTTCACTAAACATGAATCAACCATACATTATCGTCACTCGTCAGTGCATATCTATGCTCTCTTCTCATTGCATCTCATATATATATTGTTTTTTTTTAATGTTTTTATTCTCAAATGTGTATTAACATCTATTTTAATATTTCCTAAAGTTTTACTACAAAATTCCATATTTTGCCATTTTTTCCAAAAATACCGATAAACGATATATCTTTTTTTGCGGCTCAACATGCCGAGCGATATTGACATTTAGAACCTTGGTGGTTTCGGAGGACGTGTGTGTGGAGGTTGAGGGGAGTCGGAGAGAGGTAGGGTCGCCGTTTTGGTCTCCTTCTTCTTCAAGAGCTCCTATCATGGGCAAGTTCTGGGATGAGGAGTTAGAAAATCCCCAGATGGAAAGCTACACCCCTTTAGTGTTCATAGATTTCTCTTCTCTCCCAATAGTGGGTATGTTAAAATCCGGAGGCCCGGATTAGGAAACCAAGTTATGTATTCAGGAAACCAAGTTAACTGCTACCCAGGATTATCATATCAGAGACATTTGGGGGAGCCCGGATCCGGGCTGGATCGAGCTTCAATCGATAGGAGCATCTGGGGGGATCTTACTTTTTTGGGACAAGTCCAAAGTAAAAGTGTTGGATTCAGAGTTGGGAGCTTTTTCGATATCCATCCTTTGTCATTTGGTTGGGGAGGACTTCAAATGGGTCTTCTCATGGGTGTACGGACTGGTAGGGAGGTCAGCAAATTCGGATTTTTGGATTGAGTTGGATGATGTTAGGCTAAGATGGGATCACCCATAGTGTCTAGGAGGTGATTTTAATAGTATCAGGTTCTCCTCAAAGAAGAAAGGGGGGTAGTGCGCTCACGGCTCGGATGAGGAGATTTAGGGCTTTCATTTTCCGGCATGGTTTGATAGACTATCTACCAAGGGGAGCCCAATTCACTTGGTC
The DNA here is from genome assembly GCA_015143295.1 of Tetracentron sinense. Lineage (NCBI taxonomy): Eukaryota > Viridiplantae > Streptophyta > Magnoliopsida > Trochodendrales > Trochodendraceae > Tetracentron > Tetracentron sinense. The sequence goes on from CM026556.1 coordinate 2,050,816, forward strand.
TCAAGCGCGCAACAACCTTCTAGCAAGTCATCTTGATAACTTCCTAGTTGATCAGGATTGGGAGGCCCACTTCCCTAATGTTACCCAATCTTCCCTTTCTAGACCAATCTCAAACAATGTGCCCATCTTATTGGAATCGGAAAGTTTTTTGGGGGGCTTCATCCTTTCCACTTCGAGAATATGTGGCTCAAGGACGAGCGGTTTAAACTCCTCGTAGCCGAGGTGTGGAATCAGAATAGTGGATAGGGATCAGCCAACACTAGATTCAGCATCAAACTCAAAGCCTTGAAAGTTCACATAAAAATCTAGAACAAGGAGGTCTTTGGAAATATTCAAATGCGTCTTTCCGGCTTATTGAGGGACATAGGCGAATTGGATGTTTTAGCCGAGTCTAGAGACCTATCTATCTTTAAATCTAGAGATAGAGAGGCAAAGAAGATGGAATATGTTTCTACGCTTAAACTAGAAGAGATCAGTTGGAAACAAAAAGCTAGAACCCGCTGGCTTCAAGAAGGTGACCACAACACTAAATTCTTCCACCGAATGGCGAACTTCAATAGAAAAAAGAATTTTTCATCCAAGTTGAGGGTGGATGACATTTGGAAGGAGGAGAAGAACGACATTGAAGCAAGCATGGTCTCTTATTACAAAGATCTATACCGCGAGAGGGAAGGTTGGAGACCGTGTTTGGATGGCCTTCCTTTTTTAGGGCTATCTCTGGAACAAAGAACGGCCTTAGAGGCTCTGTTTAAGGAAGTGGAGGTGGTTCACGCCATTCAAAGTTTGGCCAACGGTAAGGCTCCTGGGCCAGACGGATTTACCATGGAATTTTATAGGTGTTGTTGGGAGATAGTAGTGGGGGGATCTCATGAAGGTGATGCAGGAGTTGTATGAAGCAGGGCGGTTTGACAAAGTAATAAATAACACTTTCCTTGTCTTGATTCCAAAAAAGGAAGGTGTCGTAGACCTTAAAGACTTTTGTCATATTAGTCTTGTGAGTAGCACGTATAAAATTCTTTCTAAGGTTTTGGCTTCTTGGCTCAAGGAAGTGATGGTCACCCTTAGGTCCCCACTTCCCCCTAGCAGAGTGCGTTTGTAAGAGGGCGCCAGATTGTAGATGGGATTCTTATTTTCAATGAGTGCATCGATTCCAGGGTGCATTCTAGAACGTCGGGAATCTTTTGCAAGGTAGATATGAAAAAGGCCTACGACCATGTGAATTGGGAGTTTGTCATTTATATTTTAGACATGATGGGCTTTGGGCTGAAGTGGCAACACTGGATGCGGTCTTGTATGTCGGTATCTTTTTATATTCTGGTAAATGGCAGTTTAGTGGGTTTCTTTCCCAGCTCTAGGGGATTGAGACAAGGGGACCCTCTATCGCCTTTTCTTTTTGTGCTGGCTTCAGAAGCCTTGAGCGGAATGCTGTCTAGAGCAAAGAGGACATATTTTGAAGGATTCTATGTTGTTGCCAATAGGCTAAGGATATCTCATCTCCAATTTGAGGATGACACTCTGATTTTCGGGCGTGCATCGCAGAGGGACCTTCTCAATTTCAGATGTGCTCTTAGATGTTTTGAAGCAGTGTCAGAATTACGGGTCAATCTAGCTAAATCAAAGCTTCTCAGGATAGGGGAGGTCTCTATCTTAGATGATCTGGCCATTGCCTTCGATGTCGAGTAGGCTCTCTTCCTTCGCTATATTTGGGCATGCCGTTGGGCACGAGCTTCAAGTCTAAATCAGTGTGGAACCCGATGCTTGACTGTATTGCCAAAATATTATCAGGGTGGAAATCGTCATACTTATCAAAAGGGGGAAAACTGACTCTAACCCGCAGCACTTTACGAGGCCTTCCTACTTTCTTCAAGTCTACTCTCACCATTCAAAGATTAGTGGCTCATTCTATTGAGAAACTTCGGAGGGCGTTTATGTGGAACGACAGAGGGGACAAAGTCAAATATCACTTGGTTGCTTGGCCCCTTTTGTGTCGCCCTACGGAATATGGGGGTTTGAATCTAAAGCCGCTCATCCAAGTGAATAAAGTTTTATTAGGTAAATGGGTGTAGAGATTTGGAGAGGAACGGGACAGTTTGTGGCATGTTGTGATAGTCGTCAAGTACAGGGAAACTTTGTGTTGGATTCCCCAGGAGGTCAGAGGCCCGTGTGGTCTGGGGTTTTGGAAGGGGATTATGACCAATGCCAATTTGGTCGTGCCTTACATCAGTTTCAGGCGGGGAGAGGGGCGGAGATCCGGTTTTGGAAGGATGTATGGAGTATGGACTGGGTCTACTAAATTAATGGATGATTTTGGTAACTTTTTCACCCTAGCTTCCAATAGGGAAGCTCTAGTGGAGGATTCTTATGAGAGAAGTGCTTCGGGGGTCATATGGTGTCCGTAGATGCAGTGATAAGTCTCGGCTCTTGGAGCGTATTACCCTGTTGGCCCTTTGTCCAGAGTTTAGGGATTGCAAGATGTGGTCTAGAAGTAGCCAAGGGCGGTTCTCGATAAGATTGTTACTCCAATCGATTTCCCCTATCCAAGAGGTCTTTTCCTCATAGAGTGGTATGGAATCCTAGAATCCCTTCCAAAATTTCATTTTTCCTTTGGACAGCGGCATTAAACAAAATCCTATCATGTAAGCACTTGCAGCATAGAGGTTGGAGTTTGGCCAACAAATGTTTTATGTGTTTCCGAGCGGAAGAAACGGTGGACCATCTTCTCCTTCACTACCCCGTTGTGCAGTTTTTCCTCTCCTGTATGGGGGTTGCACGGACCTATCCATTTTCCCTCCTCAACTCCTTATCTTGTTGGCCGTTGGAGAGTTGGGAGGGTTGCCTGGGAGGCAATTTGGGATGTGCTCCCTGGAGCTATTCTTTAGATGTGGAAAGAGAGAAATCTCCGAGTTTTTGACAACATCATTTCTTCCGTTCCCCGGATCTGTGATCGAATCAGGTTGGTTGTCTTGGAATGGGCAGGGTTACACTATGGGGTAGGGAGGAACTACAGGAGGTATTGTTCTAATTTGTATTGTTCCAGGGGTTAGGTTTTTTGCTTGTTTCTCCTGAGCTTTGAGTTTACATGCTTGTAAGCTCTATTAGTCGGGTCTCCTCTCCTGTATCCCTTTTTTTCCTTTTATTTTATTGATCTGCTTTGGCGATTTAAAAAAAAAAACAGATCTCTTATATCATTGATCGAGGTGAAAACTAGATAACATGCACAGGAACCAGTGAAATAAGCCTTTATGTAAAAATCAGTCATGAACATAGTACATTTAAAAGGACTTTCTTCTTATTACAAAAACAATTAGAAGCCCAAAGCCATTCTCTTTTGGTCAAACCATTTCTAAAATAATAATTCAATAAAGATGTAAGTTTTTGTGATCAATGATAAGAATATATTAAGTTACTACTAGGTACAAAGGAACAAAAAGAAGCTGCAACAAGAAGGCAAAGCCAAAAAAACAGCAACACAAAAAGGAAAATGACTACAAACCCAAGCTGAGGAAAATCAAGGAGAGGGCTCACAAAATGAACTGTCCCAGCAGCCCTCTCCTTGGCAAGCTCATCAGTGGAAGAGCTTGGGAAGAGTTTGCAGATCAAGGAACCCAAGAAAATGATATATTTCCTTGGGATAACATCTTGTGAATCCCTAATGATATATCCATTACCGAAATGAAGTGCAACACGAAGTTCAATTCATTGGAGCATTTGGTCTCTTGGGTATTTGTCTCTCGAGTTTCAAGGAATGGGAGGAAGCAATATTGCTAAAGGCTGGAGTAGGTTGATGTTGTCAAATTAGCGGTAGTCATCTTTATGGGCTGGGTGCATGTTGCAATTGTCTTTTTCTCTTTGTATTGCAGCTTCTGTAGGTAGGTTGGTAGCCAGTGGAATAGCTCATTCCTTCAGTCCACAAGGTCTCATGTTGGGTTTTTTGTTGCTTTCTCGTTGTATTGATTGTTTTAATGAGGATTCCTCTGTTATGTTGGCACCTATTTTTGTACTTTCTCTTGATCGATTAATATATTCTCGCTGTTTCGATCGAAAAAAAAAAGTTCAATCCATTGGAGCATTATTGAAAATTCTAAATGGCATTTTTGGTGGACCATCTCCCAAAAATCACTATGATAGACTGACTCATCCATCTAATTAAATGCTTGATTTTGACCGTCCATCACAACTATAAAACATACAAAATCTAGTTCTTAGTTGATCATGATCAACTTGGTTAGTTTCATTTTGTGGCCACAGGTCATTCAAGAGGTATGGCATCTTTTGAAGGGTCCAAAATCTCCCAATTAGTAGATTTTATTGTCAGACAACAACCAACTTTATGATTTAGAGATTTATGTTTTATATCACAAAATTTTAGAGTGGATAAATACCCATTTTAGAATAAAAAATGTAAAATCAGGGTGTTCTATAAAAGGCTAGAAGAGTCATTTATCAGAAACCAAAAAGCCGTTTTTTAGTTTTCGGACAGAATGTCTGTCTTTGTACAATTTTGGAGGTCAATGAGGAAAATGGAAAATGGAGGGAAGTTTTTGCAAGTACAAGAAAACATTGGGATTTTCTTTTAGAGAAATCCCATATATAAAATGCTGAAGTGCAGAGATCAAGCCTAATTAATTGGAGCATTATAAACAAAAAATCCCAGCTATTAGGTGGACAAAGAAAAAGAACATGGAGAAGTTACTATAAACAAAAAGGAACAAAGAAGATTGAACTGGTCAGAAAAAAAAATGATAAGGGAATCGAGAGGAAGTTTCTTTTACCAAACAGGTTCCTCGGAAAAGCCAAGCAGATTAAAACCATATTCAATCACTCATCCAGACGAGAAGGCTTGGTTTAGAAAAAAGATTCCACTGCTTGATTCTTCAAAACCAACAAAAAATGAATCATGCATTGTTCATGCTTGTGATGTGCAAGACAACCAAAGCATGTAGGTTTTGGATCAATAAAAGTGAAGGACATTGTTTTCTGGGGATAAAAGTTGATCACCAACCCAAAAAAAATTGTTATGTTTAAGTGGAACTGATGAAATTTGATCAAGGCACCTCATTTCTAATTGTTGTTATTTTTTCATCTGATATCCAAAAATGATAATGCAAACACCAAACAAATCTATATATGCTGTACAATAGTACCCCTAAAACACAGCTGCAAAAAGTAAATGTGAATTATGAAATTACACTATAATCGATGCATTGTTCAGTTGGTCATCAATGGGAAACACTACCATAGTTACCTGATCACTAAGAGGACCAGATTTTGTTAACTCAACTGCATACTTCATGAAGCTGAAGATTGACTGTGAATCCTCTTCATTAAATCCAGTAATTCCATCAATACTGCTGCAGTGGGAACAAAAAAACTATATTATAAAAGACAGATCACGTAGACGACTTAAAAACATAACTCATTTGGTAATTTCAATGAAAATAATGAAGTTTTCCACTGGTATCCATCTCCCAAAGGCAAATTTATCTACAGAAGAGAGGCATTAAATTGTACACCTAAGTTTTATCTTCCATGAAAATCACAGAAAAACTAAGAACACCACATCGCTTCAACAAAAGCAATTAGTCATCACACTCAACAACTGAATAAAAAGGACAATGGTGAACAATAAGTTCTTTTAGGGGAACCATTTAGAAAGCAAGGTTTAGTTTTTTTGGCAAAAGAGAAAATATTATATAATACTATATACATAAGGACATATGGTTATTATGATCATATTAATTTCACTTAATTTTTGTTATGTTTTTCTACAATAGTACTTAGAAAATGATATGCCAAACCTCAATTACAATCGAGAAAGGGTAAAAAGTAAGGAAAAAGGAAACTAGCTATCAGACGGAAAAAAAAGAAACAGCATACTAATACAAGCCTTGAAGACCTTCGAATTAGTGGTGGTTGGCATGAATTTGTTTATGGGCAACTTTTCTACTTCCAAAGTGGTTGGAAAGGGATCCGTCAAGCTGAAGTTCACCTCTGGGAAGGTGATTACACTGAAGAATGTTCTGCACATGCCATACATCCACAAGAACCTGGTTTCCAGATCTCTCTTGTCCAAGCACGGCTTTAAGATGGTCTTCGAGTCTGATAAATATATTCTGACCAAGAATGGTATATTCGTTGAGAAGGGCTTTTCTGGAAAAGGCTTGGTTAAGCCAAATGTTGATTAAAGTGATATTACATCATGTAAACGAGAGTCAAGAACAGAGTACTTTAGAATGAGAGAGATAATGACAAGCAGTAGTTGAATGGTTGGAGAAAACATTTAAAAGTATGTAAAGCTTAGACAAAAATAATTGGAATACTAGGAGTCAGAAACCCCACAAGAAGATCAGGCCTTCAAACTCAAAACCAGGCATACAGAGGAAGCACAGATTCCATATGACGAAGAAAGTCCACTATTTCATCAGTAGAATTTTTAATCTATTGAAGGATGTACAAAGTCAGCCTCATGAATTTCTTACCGAACTATACTGAGAGTTGAGCATACTTCCCTCAACAACCTCCTCCAGAGTGGAAGGGACTGCAAAACCTAATGAATAACTAGGGCCACTGTCTGTAGCATCATCAACATCACAAGTTCACAATAATAATTCTCCTGGTCAATCATTGTAGCCTCAGTAACATCCAATGTCTTTACTGGTTCACTCCAATTTAGTTCACGAACAAATCCAGCCAAATAGCAATCTCACAGCTAGATTATATAACTCCTCATTGCACTGCTGATGCACAGGTGTCAGTTTCTGTAAGGTTGAACCTTTGCCACCTATTAAATGTAGGACAGACAAACCTCTGATCACCTTGGCGAAAATGATCTTCAACAAACAGTTCCCAAGTCCCAGCTGTGGCACCAACAGAAACTGGTGGACCTGGGACTCCGAGCTTCTTAACAACAAAGATTATACACTATTATGCAGATCCAAATGAGACCTCAACACTATCATCAAAATAGGACATCAAGCACACCCAAAATAAGTGGCAGCAGCCAAGAACAAGGGGCAACACTGTAAAAGTGTAAAGGAGAAGAGTAATGTATGTTTCTTTTATTCTTCTATTGTGTTATTGTTATTGGGGTATTTCTGCCTTTCCATGTGTTAAGGGGTTTCATAGTAGTCGCCAACTCGCCCCCTCTATTGTATTCTCTGATGCAATTCTTGTAACAGAAATTCAAGGGCTGGACATATTCTCTTCTTCCTTGTTCTATGATTTTGGTTGATTTCTTTTGTCGTTCCTTCCTCATCCCTGTTCCAGAAGGCATTCCTAGAGAATATAGATTTTTGCTCTCACTTTCAACATCTTGTACCTCCTCAACCTTTTATTTTTGGATAGGATATACCTCATCAAAATTTTAGTTACAGAATAAAAATGAAAGATATTTGATATATCGCACTTCATTAATGAAAAATACAGATCATTCACATGTAACTAATTTTTCACAGTGAAACGTAGAGCCAAACATACATAACAGTAATCACTAAGAAATGTACAAAGATGGGGACATTGAGCTTACTAGGTAGGTGGATGGTATGATGTTGGCCAAAGTTTGCATTGTTCTTCCCACTCTTCTTTTGATGAAGCAGCATATTTACCAACCTAAAAATAACTCCAAAAATCAAATATGCAATCGGGACTTTCTTCACTAGATCAAAAGACTGTTTACAGTAGAAAGAAATAAACATATAATAATAAATAAAATAAAAATTCAAAGGAGCATTACAATGCAAGTTCAAACTAATTAACAAAAGGCATTGTGCAAGGAGTTATATGAAAGGAAATTCTAAATGCTAATTAGGTGGCATTAGCCACACAGATCAAGTAATTATCTTTCTATGAAGAGAATGAACAATTCCTATGACACTCCTCCACTATTGACTACGAGTTCAGATAACATTCCTAAGCAAGGCGATCCAACTTGTTTGCCCATTGCAAGGCCATGATCAAATCATTTCATATATTTAATGTTGGTAGATTCTCATAGGTGATTAGTTATGCTTTATGGAGCATAATGTTGGGCTACAAAGAAGCAACATATTAATAGAATTAGTGTAGCCAAGATGAGAACCTTTCTTTTTTTAGATAATGAAAGATAAGATTAGAATTTAGAAATTAGCCCATTCAAGAGAATCTTTGAGCAGCTCCAATAAGTGAGAAAAGGTGGGATAGTCGGTTGAGATGGTTTGGACAACTTTAGAGAAGACCACTAATCTTTATAGCTTTAGTAAGAAGAAGTGAATAAATGCAAGTTGACGGACTATAAAAGGGGGAGAGCAAGGCCAAAATGACGTGGATAGAGTTAGTGAGAAAAGTTTTGGTAACACAACTTAACCAAAGTTAAGGCTTCTCATAGAACTGAATGACGGAACAATATCCATGTTGTTGATCCCAAATATTTGGGATTAGGCATTGATGATGATAATAGAAAAAATGATGATGTTATGATGAGATGCTCGAACTAGAAACTAACTAATTTTAGCTTGAAACTAGAATTCTTATTACATTAACTAAAATTATGAAGACAAGATCATCTAATCCAACGATAATATAAACAGAAAATGTCATTACTTTTATAAAATAAAAGGTTGACCTCCTGACAAAAGATAAATGGCCTAAACTTTATAAAATGATATAAAATATATAAATCTGCCTTATGTGAAAACATATTGAGAGTGATCCTAATATCTCAAAGCTTGTTAACCTGTGCTTGTTAATCTGATTTGCTAGAGAACTGATTTCTTCTTAACAAGTAAAAGTTAGCATACTAAAACCATGAGACAAAAGGATGACCCACTTTTGTGATGAAAGGACTCAACTGGTAGGCATTAATCAGCTCAAGTACATCATCTGGTATTCTCTCCAACTGATTCTCACTTTCACAGGCAAGACATAGGACCACCGATAACTGAGATTTTCCTGTCAGATACAAACTGTCACCATATTTGGAGGTATTCCCAGAAACAAAAAAATGCAAAGCACACACACATGCACATCCCTTCTTCTTGTACCCAATCCCAGGTTAGTACAGAGCCAAAGTATGAAGTGCCGCAAAATTCCATAACAGAAATTCCAAGAGAAATTCCAAGAGTAAATGATACAACAAGTCCTACTCTAGCCTTTTGTTCTACTTTGTTTCACTTATTCTTTTATTTTTATAGGTAAGCAGGAAGTATGTCGACTAAAATTAGTTGAAAGCAAACGCAGTGTACAAAGACTGCGTGGACTCCACTTTTGGTTAACAAATCGGGAACTTTCATAAGAATTTCTAAGGACATGAGAAGACGACAAAACGTGAACTCTAGATGAATCAGCTATTTTCTCAATTGTGTGGGAGATCTCCGAGTCCCACTGAAAGAATCGAAACCTAACTACCGAAGATAAGCATTGAGAGAATTGCCCTCCACCACCAACATACCTTCAAAAGCTGGAAGGAGCACCATTGCCTCAGCTTCATTGGCATTCTTCATGCTAAAAGGCCCAGAAGACTTTTATCACCTTCATGTTCCTTATATTTGTTATTGCGTAATCTATGCATCAATACCATCCATGATCCCATACACGCTTGTATACATATATGTAAATTGTAATTATGACTTATAAGATACCATTACAAATTTATAACTAAAAGCACATAGTGACATTGAGAGTCTGAGACAGTACAAACAAATAGTCAACTGAGAGGATCAAGGGGAAAACTATAAGATTTACTACGGCCCAAACATCAAGATCTACAAGAGCAATCTCCTCATTAAAGTCAAGGAAATGCCATCAAATCCAACAGTTTCCAGTTGAATCCTCAAAATTGTAACCTCAACAATTTAAGCCCAATTAAAATTTTTTAAAAAGTAATAATTGATGGGGAAACTGAAGATCAAGACATTTCCAAGCAGAAAAATGCACCCACCTTTACGTCCTACATAATCATGAAAATAGCTGATGAAACATGATAAACCTACACAAACCTGGTGAAGTTTGATCTACAGTAAATGGAAAAGATATAGAGGTACAATATCAGGGAGAAATAAGATGACGGAAACAAGGTAACTTAAGTCTGATTGAGATTATTGTTAAGTTCAACTTCCATCTTTAATAGCTCCTCTTTCAAGTTCTGTATGGGCCCTTCTGTGACCTTTCATATATTCAAGAAAGGGAAAAGGTTGTGTTTCAGCTCCCCACGGTCTGGACCCATAATTTTATTTTTGACAGTTCAAATATTAGATACTGAGAAGAAGAAGAAGAAGAAGAAAACAATAGGTGCGTATTAAAATTAAATTGAGAAAAGAAAAAATAATCCATTATTTAAAGAAGGGGGTGGCCTTGTGAGTGTTATTGTGAGGACAATCGAATCAAGTGTTAGAATGTGGTGAATTTAACATGTTTCAAATAACAGATAATATAGAGAGAATGATAGAAAGATGTGGTGCTAGATAATTAAAACAAAAAAAGAAAAAAAAAAAGGGACCTTCTTCCAGGCACTTCTTCTGCACCCGCTTCACATGGTGGAGATTTTCCAGTGGCGCTATTTGATTTAACCGCCTAATCAAAATTCAAAATCCATATAAGAAATTAATAATAAATTCCGAAAAGAAGAAACAACAACATCTACTTCTCTAATAATCAAAACAAGGACGACCTTACAAGAGTGTTGGTAAGCTTTGGCTCTATCACTGAAGCAAAGACATCCACTATAGGAGAAGGGAAACGGTAGTCATCTATTAAAATTTGAAGAGAGAGGAAGGAAGGAAAAAAGAAGAAGAAGAAGTTTTGTAGTCATTTACCAGTTGGATGCTGATTCGTTGGAATTGGTGGGTTTTCAGGAACATGAACGATTTCCCACTTGTTGTTCATCACCATCTCTGGTTTCGGCTTTACGAATCTATTGTAGGGCTCACCAACAGTTAGGGTTTCAAAATCTACGCTCAATCTGGAAATCGTTCTTTCCTTTTTGCCGCTCCATTGTTTCAGGTTCTTCCCCAGAAAGAACACAGAACCCTAGTTAATCGATCGTCTTTGGAAGTGAAAATTTCACAACTTCCACAGACAACGAAGCAACTCGATGCTCTTTTAGTTGGGGGACCCAAACCCAAACCCAATTTTAATGGAGTCGGTATATTAAATCCGACTTCCAGTCCAACCCGAACCCGTGTAAAGGAGTCCGGTCAGTGGATTGATGGATCGGGCCAGAAATTGCCTGCCTACTGTATCTTCAGAAATCTTTCCAATTTTCTAAAGGGAGAGTAGAGAATCAGAGATGATAATGGCATTTCGAAGCTTAGAAGGGGTTCCATAGACGCCCAAGGAGAAAGCAAAGTAAAATTAGGGTTTCTGAAGAAGCTCGAAGGAGTTGCAGATACGATCATGGAAAAACGAAAAAAAAAGATTCGGTAGGGGCGGTTGATTGATTGAGACGCTAATCCCGTTAAAAACGGTCATAAGCTCACCACTTAGCTTGAGATTATTGAATAAAAAAAAAAAGCTTGCGCTTATTGAATCGTCTCTATCCTCTAAACGTTCAAACACCTAACCTTTTACACCACAAGGCGATAACTGAAGGCAAGACATAACACGTAACCTTGAGTATCAACGGAAAAACACCACCGGGTGTAGCTCAGTGGCCGAATGGGCTTCTCTCAATAGCGGATGGGTAGGGTGAGAGTATTCCTTATGCAGCATGTGGGACTAGTATGAATCTTTAAGGCTCGGGATATCCATGTTTATATATCATTCTACTAATAAAAGTAAGAGTATACTAAATTTTACTTAGACATAAATTACCTTATTTTATAAATAATTATAGCATAACCAAACTTTATAAATTAAATTATACTCTCCAATCACGTTTGAAGTCATCTTATAAGGTCCCACATATCTCCAATTATGTTGTTGGATTGGACTGGATTTCTTTGGATTTCTTTGTAGTAATCTAATCCCTAATCACCGTTAAGAGATGCTTATTCCCTCTGTTATTAAAAAAAAAAAAAGTTTTCTTCTTGTTTATGCTGAAATCAATTACGATGAGAATTAATATTTGTCATCTTCCATGACTGTTGTGCAGGTAAACAAAACAAAACTTTTCGGCATCTGTTTAAGCGTTTTTTCCCTTATTGGTTTAAGATATGTTAATGAGGTTTTGTTTTTCTGATGTTGTTTTCTTTGAGTGGTCTTGTGATGTTTCACTTCTATTGGACTCTACAAGGAGATCCTTGTATGAAAAAAAGACAGACATGAAGCTTTGGGCTTAGAACTCCAATACCATGACACCATTAAAGATGCGTTAAGAGTGCCGTTCCTTTAATGTTTCTCTTGTACGGTGTTTTCCTTCACAAATATAGTAGTTTTAGGGTTATCTCTTGCCTATTTGGATATTTTCTTCTTTTATATAAAAAAACATGTAGTATAATTCTAGATGTGTTTTCCCAACTTGGCTTTAGAGCTTTTCCATCTTGATGATGGTTTCATGCATGTTGGTAAGAACTTTTCTTGGATTCATGTTATTCTTCTTACCATTGTGTTAAATCTACATTGGTTCTTAACTAAAGCATGACTCTATTTTATTTTATTTTATTTTATTTTATTATTATTGATGCTTTGAAGAATTAAGCCAAATCCTCTACGGTGATAATCGGATTTTGGCTAATTAAACTTTACGCGAACATAATTACCTTTCATTTTTTATTAAGTTTATAATGTATAGTATTATGTGAAACCCATGAAACCCACTATTACTAATTAAATCTCTACTTTGCTATTCTTGTGAATAAGGCATCTCTATATTGTTGACCAAACCATGTATTGACAGGAATGGATGGCAGCCTGGCTTTAAACACTGTTATTTATTTATTTATATTATTGTAGAGTTTACTAATAATTAAAAAACATACTAATAATCGCATCCTTTTAGAGTGATGATTCAGGTTTAATTACATTAAAAAAATATTTAATTTTATTAATAAAAATTATTACGTGCAAAGCACGTGCTCCTTTACTAGTATATATATATATATATATGTATACTAGCTAATACCCTATGTGATGCACGGGATGAAAGAAGACTCTATTTTTTTATTTAGAAAAGTATTTTTACTATAAATAACATTTTATTAGTATCACTTAGAAAAATATCTATAGACATCCTTATTTATTTATTTTGGTTAAAGAGGTAAAGTAACACATTAACATACACAAAGAGTCATACCTAAGGTTACTGCTAAGGTGCCCGCTAAGATGCCATAAGACATCCTTGATTATCTGGATAACATGGCACTTTTTTTTTCTTACAGATTCTCTACGATTGTTGTTACTTCTATAAAAAGTCAACATTAGTCTTGAAAGAAAATGGTGCTAGCATTATCCTAAGTCTTATCATCCATACCTAGTAAAAATGTTTTTACTTTTTTCTTTTTCGTATATGGGTTAGCTTTAATCTTAATTTTACTTCCAATCACCAATGATTTTAACTACAGTTAAAGATGACACATGGTTGCATGGCATACAACCAGAGCACACAACTGTAGAAGACCTTAAAGCAACAACCACTTCACCTATTATCATTCCTGACCAACAGAAGTATGAAATATAAACCTTTTGAACATGTTGTGCTTGGGGGTTAAGGCAACGATCACTTAGCCTATTCTCGTTTTGGGTCTGTTAATTTGCAATATACAAACTGTTTTTTTTATGCAAGTTGCAATCTGCAAACCATTCCAAGATTCTTGGTGCAATGGAGAAAAACCTTACTCTAAACTGCATGTCTTGAGATGATCCCATCCTACAGAAGCGGTACTTTAATATAAAGCCAAATCTTACCTTCATTCCTGTAACATAGAAACTTGTCATGGATGATGTGCACTCATCTAGTCAACAATCTAATTTGAGTAGAAACCAAGTCATCTATCTACCGACTTGGTGATCCCAAACCAACAATAATTGCATGTTATAATAGTACAGAATAAGAGAAGAATAATCATGCATAAGGTAAGGAAAGACAGGCAACAAAGAAGTTTTACATTCAAATCATACAACCAAAATGAAACCTGGAATTAGAATTTTAAAAAAATAAAAGAAGGGAGGTGGAGAAAATTGTGCACATATGTAGGAATCTACCGACTTGGTGATCCCAACAAACCAACAATAATTGCATGTTATAATAGTACGGAATAAGAGAATAATAATAGTGCATGAGATAAGGAAAGATAGGCAGCAAAGAAGTTTTACATTCAAATCATACAGCCAAAATGAAACCTGGAATTAGAATTTTTTTTTAAAAAAAACAGAAGGGAGGTGGAGAAAATCGTGCACATATGTTGGAATTGTTAGCACCCCATTTTTACACCCCTTTAACTTGGTTAATTTAACCATGGTTAGCTTAGTCCAAGCCCTAGAAAAACCCTAAGCTAAAGCCCTTGGGCTCAAGGCCCAAAGCATAGCAATCCAAAAAACAAAAAAAAAAGGATCAAAAGCCCAAAACAAGGCCCATGGCCTTTTAGGGTGGGACCCACCTAAAGGAAAAATTAAAAATCTGAAAAAAAAATTAAAAAAAAAGTTTGAATTTTGGGCGCCAACCCCATGTGCAAGGCCAGCACGTGTGGCCCACACACACATGCGAGTTGGGCTCTAAATGGAAACCCAAAACAGCAAAAAAAAAAAAGCCTGCTACTGTTCATCGTCCTCTTCAGGACGATGGGCGTATCAGGTGATCCTGATCCTCCAACTACTGCCCCTACACCCCTAGCATCTGCAAGTGTGTCCCCCATGCCTAGGGGTGGTCAGTCATCCTTATCCACATCCCTCTTCCCCTTTAAAGCCCCACCATGGCTACTGTTCAAGGGGGGGGGGGGGGGGGGGAATTCAAAAAAAAAAAAAACCAGACTTCTCTTTTACTAAATCCCAGCACAGCCACACCTTCTCTCTCTCCTGGTCGCTTCTTCTTCTCTCTCACGAGTTCCCTCCCTTTCTTTTTCCTTTGGCAAAGACAAAAGTGAGAACAGCTCACAAAAGTGAGAACGCTCGGTCTGATCTCACTTCGTGAGTACGTAGGCAACCCTATTCGGGTTCGACCCTAACCTATTTAGCTTTCTCTTTTTCTTGGACTAGCATTTATTTAAACACTTAGGTATTTTAATTAATTTTTAGTTTAAATTGGCTTAAATTTAGGGAGTAGGTAACCGTTATAAAACGGGGCTCCTGGGGTGCCTCACACCTTCCCCAGGACTTAATCGAATCACTTACCCTAACTCTAATAGACCATTTGCCTTATCCAAATCACTCGGGACCTATCCCTAAGAATGAATAGGTGGCGACTCTCAATCAAACCATAAAATGTGAAAGTGGGTAGAAAAATCTCATGCTCACAGCTCTGGCGACTCCACTGGGGAATTGGTTCAACCCGGAACCTAAATTTAAGCCAAATAATCTAAAAATTAATTGAAATACCTAAGTATTTAATTGAATACTAATTCTTTATATCTCTTGGATGATTCTTGTACAGTGCATTTTCATACATGGCATAGTAGTGTAATCAACCAAATACCCATTAGACAGGCTTATTACGCTCACGGTTGCTGGATGACTATCCTCAGTGACAGGGGTTTAACAGTCTTGGAGGTCCGCAGAACTTTGCCTGTTGGGTGACTATCCTCAAGAAACGGTTCTGAACACTCCCGCTTACACCAATCGTCCCTTTTTCAGGAGTCGCATATACGGTGTTAAGTGACCACTATCCTTTTAGGAACACCCTTGCATTACCCCTGCATGCATACATATAGACTAGGTTATGGTATAGTCTATAAGCAGCCCACCTGGAGGAATTCTGTAAACCCTAACTTGCTTATAACCTATACCTGTCCCCTCAATCATGGTCGCTCATCTGGGCACTCTGTCCAGATAAACACCCATCCAGGGGGCATATACTGAGCCTTCTGTTGTGCTGGTAATAAAATACACCATACCCTACCTCTCGACATAGCATATGGGGTTCAAATCCTAGGTAAATAGGTCTTCATCAAATCTACTTCTACATTTGACCTGATAAGCCCTCAGTCCCCAACAACCCGGGTTAATGCATGTCGGACTTCTATCCGTATGCCCTATCGGATCACATATGCCTTGTTACCCTGTGTCAAACCTAACTCAAACTCCAAAGTTAAAATGCAATAATCAAATTCAATTCAATTTCAAAATTCATATTACATTCAATCATTCAATTCAAATTTAATTCAAATTCAATTCAAATAATATTCAACTCAAATTTCAAATCCAAATTTCAAATGTAAAATTCAAATTCAAAATCAAATTCTAGTTCAAATTCAAATTCAATCCATATTCAAAATTCAAATTTTAATTTAGAATCAAAGTTCAAATTCATTCTAAAATTTAAAATTCAATTCAAAAATCCAAGTTCGAATTCAAAATTCCAGGTTCAAATTCAAATTCAAATTCAAAATCCAAAATTTCAAATTTAAAATTCAATTCAAAGTCATTCCAAATTTCAAAATTCTCAAGTTCAAATTCATTTCAAATTCAAATAAGATTTCAGATTCAATTCAAATTCCAAATTCATATTTAAATTCAAAATTCAAATAAAAATAAAAATTAAATTCAAATTTCAAATTCAAAATTCAAATTCAAACTGAAATCAATTTCAAATTCAAAATTCAAAATCAAATTCAAAATTCAAATTCAAATTCAAATTCAAATTCAAACTCAATCCAAATTCCAAATTCGTATTCAAATTCAAAATTCAAATTCAAACTGAAATTAATTTCAAATTCTAAATTCAAATTCAAATCAAATTCCAAAATTCATATTCGAGTTCAAAGTTCAATTTCAAATTCTAAATTCAAAATCAAGCTCCAAATTCAAAATTCAAATTCAAATTGAAATCAATTTCAAATTCTAAATTCAAACTCCAGATTCAAATTCAGGTTCTATATTCAATTGATCAAATTCTAAATTCAATAAAGTCAAAATTCCAAATTCTGAATTCAGTCAAGATTTCACCAAAAAAAAAAAGATTAAAAAAAAAAAAAACCAAAAATCAAAAATCCTCTCTCTTGCATGTCATTCTAAGCTTCCAGACTAGGGGCATTGTCCATAGGTCAACTAAACTGTGCTAGGTCATTCGCATGCTTTCCAATTCTCACACTCATATCTATTCCGACTCTTACTCCATACCCTTTCATATTTTTAGGAGCAGACCCTGAGTCATTGTAAGCACACATCTAGCAAACAACTACAGTATGGAACAGTTGGATGGCCATGAAACTGATCCGGATACCCCGACATCGCAGCAGCAGGCCCCGGATCTTGAGACCAAAATAGCCAAGAATGCCCAGAACATTGAAGAGCTGAAAAACATCATACAGGACTTCATGCAGGCTATGACCCACGCTTACTCCTCCTCCAATCCTCGATCGGCCGATGTGTTAGGCCCATCACAAACCAATCCACCACATGTCACCAATCTTATCCCTCCGCCACCTGTTATCAATATCCCACCACTTGTTCAACCACAACCACTACATACCATCAACATCCCTCCACCACATATTCATCCACCATCGGAATTCACTTTCAACATACCGCCTCCACCTGTCCAACCACAACCCATTTCTCGCGTCACACCACCTACCATAGACCAGTTTGAGGAGGAGGAAGCCAGGGCCGGTAGAGATCTTCATACTGGGTCCGCTCACATATCCTCTAGCACAGCCCAGATTCCTGATGCATACAGGGAAAGAATTGAGAAGCTAGAAGAGTTGGTGAGGACAGCTCAGGGAACCCGCAAATCTAATGATTTCAGGGATATGTGCATGCACCTAGGGATTCAATTGCCCCGAAATTTTAAAATACCTGATTTTGAGAAGTACAATGGGAAGGGATGTCCTGAAACGCACTTAAGAGTTTACCGTGGAGAACTGTTCCAGTTGGAACATGATGATAAATTGCTGGTACAACTATTTCAGAAGAGTCTAAAAGGAGCAGCCCTACAGTGGTTCACTAAGGTGGATCCAAACAAAGTCAGAACTTGGGAGGGTCTCTGTGAGACATTTTTTGCCAAATACTCCTATAATGTTGATCTAGTCCCACAGAGGGTAGACCTGGAGAAAATGTCTCAGAGGGATAATGAGACCTTCATTTAATACTCTGTTCGGTGGAGAGAAATGGCCGAAAAAATGAGCACCCCTTTACCGGAAGAAGAACAAGTGACGACCTTCCTCCGTACCCTCAAACATCCACTGAAGACCTCCTGGCAGCACAACCAATCTCCGACTTTAGCACTATGGCCAAATGTGGTGCCCGGATTGAAGCAACGATAGATGACATAGGGACATTCGATATGTTCCAGGGTACGAAAGGTACATCATCTTCCCGTTCTCCCCTGCCTCCAAGAAAAGATAGCAGAAGAAGAGAAAATGATGGACAAGTGGTCGCGGCCATTCGAGTCCCCAACCTCCCTCAACAACCTCGGCAGCTATCGCAGCCACGACAGCCTCAACAAAATCAAGGAAGACTC
Source organism: Tetracentron sinense (assembly GCA_015143295.1). Taxonomy (NCBI): domain Eukaryota; kingdom Viridiplantae; phylum Streptophyta; class Magnoliopsida; order Trochodendrales; family Trochodendraceae; genus Tetracentron; species Tetracentron sinense. The sequence continues at coordinate 2,069,339 of CM026556.1, forward strand.
CTCTCTCATCAGATGACAATTGAACAAAAAAGAAATCGGGCGCTCACCCCGATTCCATACTCCTTGACAGCACTCCTCCCGTTCTTGTTGAACAAGAAATTGATCACCCTAAAGGATCCCCAACCTCCACCGACAGTTCTCCCGAAAGGATATAGGCCGGATCAGCATTGCGGATATCACCAGTCACCAGGGCATCCTACGGATCAATGCTATGATTTCAAACACGTTGTCCACGACTTGTTGGAGACAGATGCAATTTGCTTTGCACCGGGGAATATTGACATCACACAGGTCCCTTTGCCCAATCATGCTACACCTGAAAATTTAAGGTGTTTCAGCCGGAATCTCTTCAGTTGATTTTTGAGCAAACTCTGTTTGTTTGTTGTGTCTTTGCTTTATTTCGTCAGTTGTCTTGTAGTTGGCCACAGTGGCCCATGTGAGTCTCTTTATCATCAGTCCAGTCAGTCAGTGGCCAGTGGCCCTTACTACAGTTGTTGGGTATTTAGGTCAATGACCAATGGCCCTTGTCTCAATTGTCTTTTGTCCTATCGAGTCGAGTCTGTTCACCCGGTAATACCTTAATGAAATGACTCTTTTAAATCAAATTCTTTTTGTGCTATGAGATGCTTAATTGGGAACTGAACTAGTTTCTAATACCCATAAGGAACAATTTGACAAAGGTTGATCACTCAAATCAATGGATACCCTTCCGAGGTTAAAAAAACTTGAAAAAAAGCAATACAAGAATTGAAGACCTCTTTGAGCCATCAAATGTCCATCAACCGAGATAAAGAACGATGCAATGATCATACATGCTCTTGACCAATCAAGGAAATGATAGGAGGTCATCTATTGATACCCCTTTTAATACTTTGCTTACCCATGCTATATATCCGCTAGTTAGACTGTTGAGCCTGATAGCCTATCTTTCAAATCTCATACAAGGGCACCTTATGAAAGTCAAAGATCATGCAAAAGAAGAACAACCAGCACAACATCAAGTGGTTTTTAGCCGAACTACGTCTTGACCTGATCCCTATTTGGGTACGTAGGCAGCCTGAAATCAGGTTCGGTCACAATACAACAAATGCCAACAATACAAGGCAATCATGTATAAAAAAAAAAAAACTACTTGGTCAACAGCGAAACAAAGCTTTACCAAATGACAAAGGATGAAGAAGCTGGTTCCACCCCGACACTAAACAAACATCATAGGGTGCCCTACCCTTGCCAAAACAGAAACTTTGAGTCTTACCTCGTTTCTAGCCAAACCACGTTTCGTCCTAAACATTAAGTCCTCATTGATCTTTAAAAGGAATTGAGCATAAACGTTCAAAAGCATTCGTCCTCATTTTTCGACAGGCGATGATGAGAAAAGACTGGAGAATTATCAGAGAAAAGTTCAAGAACAGATGAGAAAATGCAAAGCTTGTATACCCAGTCCTGGTGAAAACCTGAAAAGGCCCAGGGGCAAAAAGGGGATAAATCAAATTTCAAATTCCACGGGCATAGTATGGAGTCATCAATCCTACTATTGGGCAAAAATTACGTGAACTCAGTCCTAGTAAAAACCTGAAAAGGTCCAAGGGCAAAAAAGGGACAAAAATCAAAATGTGCAACCCAGTTCTGGTGAAAAGTTGAAAAGCTCGGGAGCAAAATAAGGAAGCATAATCAATATAAGTTTGGGCATCGATCAATCAGGAGGAAATACAGACCTACTCCAAATATGATGAACCACAACTTAATCATTTTACCTGAAGGCAAATGAACCTAGCTAGGTCTCCCATTACAGGCAATCTCAGGCACACTGTCAATTGGTCAATTTCATTATAAGCAGTCTGCTGGTCAACTGTCAGTCTACCGTCAAACCACTAGTCAGTCATTCCATCAATCTTTTTAAGTTGTTCGCAGCACCTGTCAGTCAATCCATCAGTCTTTTATCAAGTCGTTTGCATTCATAATCAGTCAAAGTCCATTCCCCAGTAGAGTCAGCTCAAAGTTGACTGTTCACTCTCGCTGGTGCAAGGAAAACACTAGAACCATGGTAAGGCAAAGTCAGTAGACTATCCTGGATGTCACAGATGTTTGAAAAAGATCAGTACACCCTGGGGGCAAGTACCAACAATTGGACCATCTGAGCCAGGAGCAATCCAGTTCAGCAGGTCAGATATATACAGAGAGGCAAAGATACATACAATGGCTCAGGGTCACAACTCTCACTCCCTCATGTCCAATTCATTCGAATTTTCAAACTCATTGTCATACTCTCTAGAACTCTTGCTTATTCTTATCAGCAACCTATTTCGATCTCTCCAGGTGAAGCAGTCGGGCGGCTGTCTTTATCCTCCTTATCTTGCTTTACAGTCAGGCAATGGGGCCGTTGTCTGCACTGTATTGCATTCCCCTTCAGTGAGACAATCGGGCAGTTGTCTACACTATCTTGGATTGCTACCAGGTGAAGCAGTCGGACGGCTGTCTTTACCCTCTTTATCTTGTTACCCAGTCAGACAATGGGGCCGTTGTCTGTACTTTGTTGCATTCCCCTTCAGTGAGACAATCGGGCGGTTGTCTACACTATCTTGGCTTGCTACCAGGTAAAACAGTCGGGCGGCTGTCTTTACCCTCCTTATCTTGCTACCCAGGCAGACAATGGGGTCGTTGTCTGCACTGTGTTGCATTCTTCTCCAGTGAGACAATCGGGCGGTTGTCTACACTATCTTGGCTTGCTACCAGGTGAAGCAATCAGGCGGCTGTCTTTGCCCTCCTTATCTTGCTACCCAGTTAGACAATGGGGCCGTTGTCTGCACTGTGTTGCATTCTCCTTCAGTGAGACGATCGGACGGTTGTCTACACTATCTTGGATTGCTACCAGGTGAAGCAGTCGGACGACTGTCTTTACCCTCCTTATCTTGCTACCCAATTAGACAATGGGGCAGTTGTCTGTGCTGTGTTGCATTCCCCTTCAGTGAGACAATCGGGAGGTTGTCTACACTATATTAGCTTGCTACCAGGTGAAGCAGTAGGGCGGTTATCTTTACCCTCCTTATCTTGCTACCCAGTTAGACAATAGGGTCGTTATCTGCATTGTGTTGCATTCTTCTCCAGTGAGACAATCGGGCGGTTGTCTACACTATCTTGGCTTGCTACCAGGTGAAGCAGTCGGGCGGCTGTCTTTACCCTTCTTATCTTGCTATCCAGTCAGACAATAGGGCCGTTGTCTGCACTGTGTTGCATTCTCCTTCAGTGAGACAATCAGGCGGTTGTCTACACTATCTTGGCTTACTACCAGGTGAAGCAGTTGGACGGCTGTCTTTACCCTCATTTATCATTGTCGGATAATCGGACTTCGCGTCCCCTTCCCTAATCAAGGAGTATACTGTCACGATCGTGTGATCGGGTGTCAGTTACGGCCTCCAGTGAAATTCTTTTCGCTCCACTAGCTCACTATTCAAGGAGTATACTGTCACGGTCAAGTGACCGGATGCCAGTTGCGGCCTCCAGTGATGTTAGTCTTACGCTCATCATTTCCTTCTTGCTCTTTTAGCTCACTAATCAAGGAGTATACGGACATAGTCGTGTGATCGGCTGTCAGTTATGGCCTCCAGTGACGCTAATCCTGCAGCCGTCATTGTTTTGCTTCTATCTCTGGTAAGGTGGTCGTATGACCAACTTTCACCTCATCTCTGTTGGAGCGGACGTGTGTTCACTCCCTTTATCCATCATGTTTGCTCTCATCCTGCTTTGGTGTAAAAATTGGTTGATTCCAATCATTGTCGTTCAATTGCCAACTCAGCATTCTCCGACAAAGAGGGGCAGCTGTTAGCACCCCATTTTTACACCCCTTTAACTTGGTTAATTTAACCATGGTTAGCTTAGTCCAAGCCCTAGAAAAACCCTAAGCTAAAGCCCTTGGGCTCAAGGCCCATAGCATAGCAATCCAAAAAACAAAAAAAAAAGGATCAAAAGCCCAAAACAAGGCCCATGGCCTTTTAGGGTGGGACCCACCTAAAGGAAAAATTACAAATCTGAAAAAAAAAAAAAAAAAAAGGTTTGAATTTTGGGCGCCAACCCCATGTGGCAAGGCCAGCACGCGTGGCCCACACACACATGCGGGTTGGGCCCTAAATGGAAACCCAAAACAGCAAAAAAAAAAAAGCCTGCTACTGTTCATCGTCCTCTTCAGGACGATGGGCGTATCAGGTGATCCTGATCCTCCAACTACTGCCCCTGCACCCCTAGCATCTACAAGTGTGTCCCCCATGCCTAGGGGTGGTCGGTCATCCTTATCCACATCCCTCTTCCCCTTTAAAGCCCCACCATGGCTACTGTTCAAGGGGGGGGGAATTCAAAAAAAAAAAAAACCAGACTTCTCTTTTACTAAATCCCAGCACAGCCACACCTTCTCTCTCTCCTGGTCGCTTCTCCCTCTCTCTCACGAATTCCCTCCCTTTCTTTTTCCTTTGGTGAAGACAAAAGTGAGAACAGTTCACTTACGCAACAACAATCACCAACATCCCCTACGGTAGCAACTCCTCACCGGTGGTATCAACTCCACCATGGCATCCCTCTCACTACCATCAAGCTCATGACACCTACACCAGCGAGCCACGCTCCCAGTAGCTCCCTTCTTCTCTGGCTGACTTTGCCACACCTCCGGTGATATTCCAACACCACTCACAGCAGCACAACTAGACTTCCGTCTCCATGGCAGCATCTGTCCAAGAGCAGTAGCACCACCACCCACTTCGTTTTCCGGCGAGCCAGTACCAGTCCAAGACCAGCGAGAGAGCTTTTTCAGTTTGGACAGCAAAGGGGTGCACCAATTGCTGCTTCTACCCATCCTCCCTGTCACACCGGTAAGGACATCGCTGCGGCACCATAGCCACACGCAGCACGCCGGTAACATTTCTCTCTTCCCTTTTGTCATTTGTTTGTAATTTTTCATTTTTCTCAAAACCTGTTAGATAATGTTAGCATCTATTAAATTAACTGAGGTTTAGTTAGGTTAATGTTTAACTTTAGGTTTAGTTTAACAAATTTCATATTAGTGTTAAATCCTCTTAGACGTGATAGTATTAAATATGCTTCTTGGTTATTTTTTTTTAGATTAGTTCTCTCACTTAGGACAAATCTGGTTTTGGTTAATTTATAGACTAGTGTTAAACCCTCTAGACATATTAACATTAAATTTATTTTTTTTGTTTAGTTTTTATACTAGTTTTCTCACTTAGGACAAATCTGGTTTTGGTTAGGGTAGTGATCAGTGTTAAATCCTTTAGACATCTTAGCATCAAACCTAATGTATTGGTTAGTTTGTAGACTAGTTTTCTAATTTAGGATATATCTGATTGTAATTAGTTTTAACTCCTTTAGACATGTAAGCATTAATTCTGTTATGGTGTTTGTTTCTTTTGGTCAGTTAACATAGGCATAGACGAAGTATACTTTCGGTTATGGTGTTTGCTTTTTGGTTCGTTAACATAGACATAGATTAAGTATGTTTTCGGTCAACTTTGTTTTTAGGATCGGTTTTGATTAACTTGTTAAATTAGTCTTAGCCTAAATACTTTTTCTGTTAACTTTCTAGGTTAGCTTTAGCTCGGTGAATTTTAGCTTAAATTAATGATCCTTAGGTAGTTTCTTAGGACAATACCTAGTGAATTAGATTAACTCTAGGATAACTTTGAATAAACATAGTTAGTTTAAGCTCGTTGCTCCGCAACGAGCCTAAACTACTATTCAAAAAATCTAAAAAATTGAAAAACATTCAAAAACAAAAAAACAATACAAAATCAAAAAGACCATCATTGCTTGCTTTCTTAACTGTGGTTAAGCTCCCTAATCACAGTTAATAAATTTCTAACTGCGGTTAGACTCGACCCTGCACTTGACCAACCCGGTAAACTAAACCCTAGCCTTTGGGCTAAACCCTTGACCACCCTATGCACACACACACCCCCCTAGCCTTGGCACTGGCTCATGTGCCAGAACTACGCTCGGTCTGATCTCACTTCGTGAGTACGTAGGCAACCCTATTCGGGTTCGACCCTAACCTATTTAGCTTTCTCTTTTTCTTGGACTAGCATTTATTTAAACACTTAGGTATTTTAATTAATTTTGAGTTTAAATTGGCTTAAATTTAGGGAGTAGGTAACCATTATAAAACGGGGGTCCTGGGGTGCCTAACACCTTCCCCAGGACTTAATCGAATCACTTACCCTAACTCTGATAGACCATTTGCTTTATCCAAATCACTCGGGACCTATCCCTAAGAATGAATAGGTGGCGACTCTCAGTCAAACCATAAAATGTGAAAGTGGGTAGAAAAATCTCATGCTCACAAGAATAATACTCCGATCTCTCCTGTTTTCGAAGAATGGTTCCTAACAGTCATTCTATAAAAATTAGCTGAGCAATGAGGGCAGACTGAAATGATTGGAATTCAAATTTTTATAGACAAGCTAGACGGCCTCATTAACTGAATGTAGGTGGAAACGCTTTGAGGGTTTCATAAATGAAGGAAGGAGGTGAAGGATATCGTTTGGAATCCTCTATAAGGAAAACAGTAACGGTTACACTCTCTTACCAAAGAAATATGTTTATTATCTTAATGAGTTTCAGTATTGTTTATTACAGCTGTTTTGAATTCTCATATATGTAACTCCATTGTGATTTAAGTATAAAAAAAAATAAAATTTGGGTGACGTTTAGCATGTAGTATTTATTTCAAAAATTATGTATTTAATTGTCAATTAAGAAGAAAAAAATTAAATAATGATTGTCATGTCAGCAAATACGTGACATCAAACTGAAGAGAGAATTGAGAGATTTGAGATATGCCACGTGGCACCAACCAACATATAGTATTAGGATAGATAGATAAAAGGAAAAAAAAAGAGTATCAACGGGAAAAAAAAAACCTTACCTTGCCCTAGTCCTTCAAAGGCCTAAAGGCCCTAACCCTGTCCTCAAGGGCCGGGCTGGGTACCTTGTTACACGATTTTTTTTTAGGCCTACAAATACCCGTTGGCTCAATTACCATTGACAAAAATTGGCTTTTAATTTTGAGAGTTTCTGGGGGTATGGGCATCCCTTTGTGTCTCTTGGACGCAAAGAACCTTATGCATCTTTATATCTGTTTGGAGAGTGTCTAGCTTAAAATTACAAGATTACCATCATGATAGTGTAAAAAGGGGAATGCCTTGAAGCAGAGCTCATCTTTGTATTTAAACTGTATTAATATAGTAGAAGCTCACGTGCATTTTTTGTTTTCGCCTGTAAGTGATGTAAAATAATGGACTTAAGCCAAAAAGTAGGCTAAATTAAAAAAAAGGCATCTATGGGCTTGGTGAGCTGGTTCCAATTGGCCTAAACATTAAACCCTTTTTTTGTCTTCTTCTCCAAATCCATAGTATGGCGAGTGATGGCGAGAAACAATGGAGGTGTGAGCAATCACAAACTTTTTTTTTAATTTTTTAAAAAGAAAGATAAAAAATAGCTATATGATCTTTATCAACATAAGAGTGAGAGTTAGTGAGAATGATGCCCCAAGAAGGTGATGGATATCCATGAGATGTTGGAGATTGTCAGTGTTGTGATGTTGACTTCAGGTTTGTAACAAAAAAGAAGAGGTTTAGGCCGAACGGGCAGCAATCATGTCACCTGCCAAAAACAAAATTGTAAGAAAACTTTAAAATAAGGTACTATCGACCCGCTCTGATACCATGATTAAACATAATTATTGATATACTTTGATGATTTACAATAATGTTAAATAAGAGTTATTAGAGATAACAAAAAAGAACTTATGAAAAGTAAATTGATCTAATCTAATCATACTCAATCAAATCCTTAAATTAATATTCATTCAAATTGGAATCAAATTTATATAATCAATCTAATCTAATCATACTTAATCAAATCCTAAATTAATATTCATTCAAATTGGAATCTAATTTATATGGTGATGGGATGGTCTGTATCTCATCACACTTTATTATTTTGCTTCATAAATATTTTTAATACTCTAGCCTCATCTATCCCTCCGAGCCATGCATCCCACCAATTCTCTTGCACTTGCTCTTCTTTCATTCTTCATCCAATCTCAACTAGTGTTATATATATAGAGAGTAATGTTCTCATCAACCACACTGAGTAGAAAGTGTGGTAAGTGTCATTAATCTTAACTACTAAACTATCATCTTACAGCTAAACTAAAGGGCATTCTCTTATTGAGTTTCGGGGGCTCCCTTCCTAAACTACATTCTCTTCTCTCTTCATCTTTGTTTTCTATTTGACTAGCAAGTATTCTCTCTCGTCTTTCCCTTTCAAAGCCCCTTGTATGCGTTCTTTCATGTTCGTATTCAAACTATAATATTAGATCTTTAAGGATTAGGTGATACCCCATGGTCATACACTGAATTTCAGAACCTCCAATTATCTCCTCAACCGAGCTCTTGTTCATATTCAAAGGCATAATAAAAATATGCACCACTATCTTGATGATTAGTCTCTTCTATGTAGGATGGGATCCACATATATCTTTCTATATAGGATGGGATCCACATATATCTTTCAGTAACGATTAGATGATGAAATTAGGGTGTCCAAATTTCAACATAAAAGGAAAGAAGTTTGGATTTGAGATGTTGGTGAGCATATGGTTAGTTCCTGCTATCAACATTAGTTTCAAGATATCTCAAACCTTCTTCATGTATCAATCTTCTTGATTTGGCTAGTAATTCTTCGTTGAAAAACCCTAGGAAAATGCCTATCCTAACTATTGATTTCTCCCAATAACATGGTAGTGATGGCTGCATGCCTATAACTTACAATATTCTCTTTTATACACATTCATGGAAGGGGAAAAGATTTGAATCGTTACAAATGAGGGACCAAAAAGATAAGTAGAGATGAGAGAGAGGACTACATGAACAAAATCGACATGGTTTTGAAAGAGAAAGCTGAATCGAGTGGTTTGTTTCGTTATGAAACATACCTCTCTCTCTCTCGTTTCATTTTCCTCTTTAGAGTAATGAGCATTCTCTCACGGCTTTTAGTTCAACCGTGAGATGAGAGTTTAATGGTTAATCTTAACAGCGCTTATCACATTTTCTAGTTAGAGTGATTGATGAGAACGCTACTATATATATAAATAAACAGGAGCTCCTGTTATATGCCTGGTCATAGGGTATATTTTGAAAATTATAGATATAAATAAGTGCATATCCACCTCTTAGATACTTTATTTAATTCATAAAACACACCCTACATATTTTGGAAGCTCTTGTTGTCTTCTGAACGGACCTCCACTCCTTTATTTTTTTAATTTAAACATGAACATGAACATGAATGCCGGTCCTTATAAAGTTATCCTTAACTTGCGTAAACGACAAGGGACATTTTGGGAAAATATCTGAATTAAATAAGTTCTTCTTAATTTAGAAGACTTTGTCAAAGACTCCCGAGAGAGATCTGCTTGTCGGTGGTGTTTGCATTTAGGCACATCACATGGCGCGTAATACGGCGGAACCATTTGTTTTTCCTCCATCGATCTTCTCTCCAAGTCAACTCCCTCCCTCAATCAACATATTTCCTAGAAGAAAACACACCGTGGGCTAGCCCAATGGCAGTGTATCCCCTCATTAGAATTAGGAAAGAGATTCCGGAATCAATCCGAGGGGTGCGTTGCCATCCTTAACCAACCTTCAAATGATAAAGACCATTAGAACAGATACAAAACCCAGTTAATCCCAAAATTAAGATGTATAGAAAACATTTTACTAGAAGGAAATATTATCTGCATATTGACCCCCCTCATTGCCAAGTAGGTCGTCATCTTTTACCAACCTTCAAATGCTATGCATTAACCCACTTACTTTTAGAATATGTACTACCCCAGTTGACCCCAAAATTGAGATGTAAGAAGAAAAATTATTCGTCACCAACCTTCAAATGCTAGGCATTAATCCTAACCTTTAGATCAGATACTAAGCCCAATTAATCCCATAATTGAGATGTAAAAAAAAAATACTAGAAGAAAAATTATCCGTGTCTCTGCCCTTCACTGCCAACATGGGTCCCTTTTAAATTTTCTTTAACACATTAAGATTCTCTAACCCTGAAATTAATATTTTTAACCTTAATTTAGAAAAAATTAAAATTAAGAATATTAATTACAGTTAAAGAGAGAAACAAAATTAACAAAAGAGTAGTGATAGGTGGACCCATGAATGGGTATTTAAGAGGGGGGCATCCACCAATGAGGTGATACCTTAGGTTTTGAAATAGATTTCATGGGTACGTTAACTATTTCCCTTAACAAAATTATGGCAAGGGGGGGGGGGGGGGGGGGTTGGCAGGGCTCCTCACTCCACCGAGGGAGGAACGAATTAATGCTCTTACAGAAAGTCTCCTAAGATCTTGCCTCCTCCACGCGCCATAGGATCTCAAATGGATTTCTAACAGACAAAGAATCCCCTCCTCATATGAGGATGGGAGGGACTCGTCTCTCACTCTTCAAACTCGCCATGTGTTGCTTTTAATTTTGTTTAACTGTGATTAAGAGTCACTAATTCTTAAGATTATAAAATCTAACATTGATTTTTATTTTTTTTAAATTAACCACTAATGTTTAAAAAAATTAACCACGGTTCAAAGATAGTTAAAGGCTCTGTCCCACTCCCTCCCCTCCTCGTACGAGGATGGGATTATTGCTCTTCGTAATATCCGAACAGCGATGAGAAGACTAGTGGCACTGGCAACTACTGCGATTCTCAGACACTTCCATGGCAATGAATGAAGTGTGGTGTTGTGACATTGAATACCTTTAATTTTCACAATCGCGGCTAAACCAAGCAAGGTGGTTAACCTATTGAGAAAGACTTGTAGTCTTCTACGGTTATAACGGGGAGTCCCTTTACCCTTAGGTCGACACATGTACCTTTCGTCACCCTTTAACTGTGGTTAAGGTTCACCTGTCCTTAAGGTTCACCCACCTATCCTTAGTTTTCAAGAAAAAAAAATAATATATTAATTATTGTAACTCTGGTTAAAATTCACTAACTCATATGATTAAAATTTTTCTAATTTTTTATTATTATAAAAACAAAGGATAGATAGGTAAACTCTAAAGTAGGTGAATCATAACCACGGTCAAAGAGTGTCAAAAAGGATACATAGTAATCTCAGGAGCGCAACCGGGCTCGCCTAAATCTAATTTTAACCGCCGAGGATTACAAGTCATTATAAAAATGAAAGAGTGAAGATGACTCAACGTGTGTACTGCGTAAAGTGGCATGTAATTCACGTGAATAGCATATTAGCCTCTTGTAAGACAAAAAGTTTTAGTAACACAAAAGTGACACTATATCAATTCCAATTGTAATGGGGAGTGTGATATAAATGGAGTCGAATTTGAAGCAGATAATAATATATTGGAATTTTGATTGACATAATTATTTGAGGAATATTAAAATAGAGTATTTGTACTCGGCTTTGATTAAAATATTTAAATTTATCTAATTAAGTTTTTTTTTTTAATTAAAAATATAAAAATAAATTATTTAAAAATACCAAATTAACATTTTATCCTTACATTAAAGATAACAACTTAATGTCTTATAATTATATAAAAACTACATATATTAATAAGAGTATGTTAGTTTTTTTTTTTGGAAACCTGAGGTATCCCTGATGTAGAACAAGCAACAGAAAACTTCATGGAGTCCTTGGACCGTCAAAAGTCCAAACGAAAGGCATAAAAAACTTTAGTAGGAATCGTGAGCTTCGGAGTCGGAATCGTACGAAATTTATATGGTTGACTAGAAACGTCGAAATCTTCAATACCTATTGTTTTGCCATATAATTTTTATTTTTTTTGCCAAATTCACTTGTTTAAGTCTCAGAAACAACGATTTTACTATTTAAGAAAAAAATTGTTTTAGTAATTGAAGTCAGAATCACACACCATCAATTTTGGCATTCTTCTAATATTTAGTATTAGTAGTTTCTATAGTTAGTTTACTTTTTTCGATTTTTAGTAATTCTTGTGTTTTTACTTTTTATAAGGATGTAAGACTTATGGCAAAGATAGTTTAATCAATTGAATTTCGAATTTCTCTCTTTTTCTTGTGGATTCAAGGGTTATTCGGGTTGAAGACGGTATTCTTCTTCTCTTTTCACAAATTCCGCTACGTTAGTCCCCGACCCTTTGGGTTAGGACTAATCCACGAGGGTGTGATAGAGACCCACAATCCACCCCACCAGATAAGTCCGAGAATACCCGTGCAGGCAGGTCCCAAAGGGGGAGTGAGACGTTGAACCCAAGACTTTCCACTTCTTGAGATGTAAGTTCCGGGAACCACTGGTTCAGCTTTATAAACTTATAATTTATTATATATCATATAATTGATTGGATATTTATTGATTTTTTTTATAGCCAACACATGCACACACTCATGCACACCACACACATATCCCCAATCTCAACTAACCTATAACTACATACACCCTAACAAAAAAAGGTGAGGTGAGAGTACTTAAGGAGAATGACCCAACACTCGTTAATCGATGTGGGATAAATGGGCACCAAGCTCACTGTTTTTGCAACAAACTCACACACCCAACACTGCTGTTTTGTTTATTTTTTGATAACCAACACACGCACACTAAAGAGAAACTGATTTCTTGATAATATTTTTGGATGATTTATAAGAACCCTATGAAGGTTTAAATAATATTCTAAAACTCCTAATATAGAAAGATCTCTTAAAGATAATCCTAATCTAATCATATCAAATCAAATCAAATCTTAAATTCAAACTTAATTGATACTATCTAATTGTAAAGAGATACACTGATAATAATATAGTGTATCTCATTGACTTTATTACAATAAGATATGCTCTAATATTCCCCCTCAAACACATATGGATTGAAAATCTTAATAGGTTTGCTGATTTAGATATATCTATTTCGCTAGATGTAAAAGGGCTAGGATCGAAAGCCATGATCCAGAAGTTGTTCAATGCTTGGACCCATCTTCCCAAGGAGTTAGCGATTGAACGGTTCAATTTGTGGAGAGTTCAATCATACACACAGGTCAACCTGTGTCCCTTTTGACACTCATTAACTGTGGTAAAGATTCACTAACCCTTATGGTTCAATAATTTAACATTAGTTTTTAGAAGAAAAAAAAATTAATTGTTAAATTGCTTAACAAGACATTAAGAGTAATTAAAGGGTCTTTTTGAGCCAATTGAATTTGGGAGACTTGAGTCGCGATTAGACATGATCCGGATTCCATTCGAAAGGATAGCAACATGTGCTAATCACTGCTCAAAAAGGGGAAATAGTTAATAGTCGTGGGTATTTAAGAGAGTAAAATCCATTTCCCAGGTATGCTAATCACAACTCTAAAAAAAAAAAAGAGGTTGAGTCTGGTTACGTGCCTTCCACGCGCACAAAATGCATGACTCCTTTACTTTGACAATATTACCCTTGATTTGCGGAGATGTGGGCATCTTTGTCTCCTTGTTAAAACGGCAACGCATCGTCTCGTCTCCCTTCAACTTCCCAACCTTCTTTCACTGAAATGATGGCGTCTTTGTAGTAATATTTTATATATTCTCCTCTCTTTCTGTTTCATCTCCTGGCCTTCTCCTTCTCTGTTTACGGTAAGAGAAGGGAACAACTCTTCTTCTTTCAGATCTCTAACGATTGCCAGTTGCCACCCAACCCAAGGAAGGTTTCTCAATTCTCACCTCTACTCACTCCTCATCATTCCATCTAATATCATCTATTGTTTTTGTTTTGTATGCTTGATTTGATGCAGATCATATCATTTTTTTTTACTTCTCGTTCCGATTTTTCGTGGCTATGATGCTGCTGTTGTGTTTCTTGATTATTGGCTGAAATGGTTGTGAAATCTTTCGGGACTTGTTTGGTGTCTGTTATATATTGAATACACGATTTTCTTTAGCTGTAAAACTATGGATTTCCCCTTTTTTGAGTTAATATGCATTTTGATTCGTTTTCGTCTTTGGATGTTTTGTTTCTTGTGTTAGATCCGGACTGATTCCAAGTGCTTGAGCTGGTTTCTTGTTTCCATTCCGATCTTTATTCTAGTCGGTCTCTGTAGTAATTTGAAATTTCTGATTGATGGATATCAGTTGTAATGTGGTTTCTTTTTTTTTAAATCTAGTTTGTTTAATGTTTGTTCTCTAGCGATTGTTTTCTGTATTAATTAATAGGATTTTTGTTTTGTTTGCTTGTTATTTTGTTGAAAATAAAGACGCAAATCAAATCAAGCACACACAGGATTTAATGTGGTTCACCCAATGTGAGCTAGGTCCACGAAGATGATGTCTTCTTCACTAATCACAAGCAAAGTTTACAAGGATTCTCTCCTCTCTCTGTTCTCATGAACTCAACAATCTCTCTTGAAACCCTAGGCCGAATATAACATTATGTGTATATATATATCTATATATATATGTATGTATGTATGTATATATGGCCCAATACCCGAATATAACATTATGTGTATTTATATACACACACACAATAAGAAATTCCCAGAAAAATTCGAGAGTTATGGATGAGAATACAAGACATCCCTTCACAACAGTTATGGAGCTAATATAAGCTTATTCACTGGATTTTCTTCTTCAACTGACATTAGATTTACCAACTCTTGTTGTATATCTCTGTTGATTTTACTGCTCTGAGGCATTGCCATTTTGTTGCTTGTTGGAAAAGCTGTGTGTTTATGTGATTTGATTAACTTTGTTTTACATACATTGCAGTTTTATTGTATTAGATCTGTTGAATTGGATTGCGATGGAATGGAGATTAGTCTTTGGGATTTATCTGATTTCTGTTTTTGCTCACCTCCAGGTTTACACTTTTGAGGGATATTTATATGTAAAACATGGCATTAGGAAAATATTCCAGAGTCGATGGCAGAAAATCGTCATCAAGTTACTGTTCAACGGTGACTATTGTCGTGTTTATTGCTCTTTGCTTGGTTGGGGTTTGGATGATTACATCATCATCCATAGTTCCTGTTCAAAATGTAGAATCGCCATCCGAGGAGAATCAAAATGAGGTGAAACAACAAGTGGTTGAGTCTGATTCCCGGCAATTTGAAGATAGTTCAGGTGATCTACCCGGGGATGCAACACAAGGTGAAAGAAACACCAACAATTCTCAGGATGAAAGCAGCTCTGGTGTTCAGGATAATCAAAACCTTGCTGAAAAGACGACTGAGAAAACTGTCGAGGAAAACCAAGAAGAGAAGTCTATGCAGGAGAGTGCCAATAAAAAGCGTGAGTCAGAAGAGGCATCCAACACTGAGACTGAAAATAATGGGGATGAAAAGAAGGAAGATGGGGAATCAGGGACAGGAGATGGAGAAACAAAAACAGAAGGTGGTGATACAAATGTTAGTGATCAACTAGAGTCAGAGGAGAGATCAGTTGAGAAGAGACCAAACTCGGATGAGAGAGAGAAGAAATCAGAAACAGAGAGCTCAGGAGAAACAAAGCAGGACAACAATAAAGTGGAGGGTCAGACAGAAGAGAAGGTGAAGCAAAATGAAGGGGAGTCAGAACAAAGCTCAGGTGAGAACAAGATTGATGGGCAGGCGAAAGACCAAGTTTCAAATGAGGTGTTCTCTTCTGGGGCACAGTCAGAGATTCTGAAAGAAACTACCACTCAAAATGGGGACTGGTCAACTCAAGCTGAGATTCTGAAAGAAACTACCACTCAAAATGGGGACTGGTCAACTCAAGCTGTGGAATCAAAGAATGAAAAGGAAGCACAACAATCTTCACAATCTAAGGACCAAAGTGGGTACAACTGGAAACTTTGTAATGTCACTGCTGGGCCAGATTACATCCCATGCCTTGACAATTTGCAAGCTATTAAGAAGCTTCGAAGTACTAAGCACTACGAGCATCGAGAGAGGCACTGCCCTGAGGAAGCTCCCACTTGCCTTGTTCCTCTACCCAAAGGATACAGACGCCCAATTGAGTGGCCTACTAGCAGGGAAAAGGTATACCATGTTTCTACTAATTCGAATGCAATATCACTTTCCTTTGGTTAACATGGACTTTGATTGTGTGAGTCCTGCAGATATGGTATTATAATGTTCCCCACACCAAGCTTGTGGAGTTCAAGGGACACCAGAATTGGGTGAAAGTTACCGGCGAGTACCTTACTTTTCCTGGCGGTGGGACTCAGTTTCAGCATGGTGCTCTTCATTACATTGATTTCATTTCGAAGGTGAGTACTTCTCGCCTTCCGTTTGTGTTAAGAATACACTTCAATTTTCCATCCTTTTGTCATTTTGTGTGCTGATTGTTTTTATTAGACCTTATGAATTGTGCTTGGTCACTTCACAGGTCTCACATGTTGTCTGTGACATATTCTTTGATATGTTATTCGACAAAGAATTTGTTCATTTTCTTCATGCCTTGCTTCAGTTTCTTTGAATTGTATACAAATATTAGCTAAAAATAAGTACATGATGTAAATTATGATTTCAATCTTCTCCAAATAAGCAGTGTTTGGGTTTTCGTGCGTATTATCGATAATTCAGTCAACTTATCACTAATTCGAAGGTCAGCATAGATATGATTGAAGGTATTAATTAATTTTGCAATATAGCAGTAAACTTCACAATATTTTGCAAATTATCGTATATTTCGCAAAATATCACATAAATTAATTTGTTTTAATTATATATATGTTGAAGTTTCGACGAACTATCGAAACTTCGACAATTCACCGAAAATACTTTGATTTTATGGGTTTTTTTCTTAATTGTTATTTATATTTCTTTCCCCCCACCTTTCACTCGATTTGAGTCTCATTGGTGAAATCAACACAATGAGCAAAGATCGACACTGAGACTCTTAGTAAATTTCCTTTTTAAAAATTTAGACTGAATTTAAGTTCATTTCTTGTAAAATCATACTATCATAGTATGTACAATATTTCAGGTCAATCTATCAACTGGCTGAAAAAAAATTAAATTTTCTACCATTACACATTTTTTCTTTTTAAAAATAAAATAAAAGATTTGAATCCAAATCTTATTTAATTATATGATGATTAGTAGTCTATATTAGGTGTAATTTTCGTATGTTATGTATGTCCGACCAATCTATCGATTGGCCATAATTTTTTTAAATTACAAATCCTATGAATCAGAAGGAATCTGTAACAATTTTAGTTTTTGTTTGGAGGTATAGTCCTTTCACCAATGTACCTGTAGTGCTGAGTGTTGACATCTAGTTGAGTATGTATTTCTTTATTGTGACTTTGTTAGTATGGGGATGTATTAAATACTTTTATTTATATTACATTCATGTGTGAAAGACTGTAACATCATTGCTAGTGCATGTCTTTCCTCTATTCTAAATACATCTCTATGTACCTTATTTTTTAAAGCAGTTTTTATTCTCAAGTGTGTATTTATGTTTGCTTTTGCATTTTCTGAAGTTTCAATGTTTTTCCTAATTTTTATTAGTTTTTTTTTTTACTTTGTCAATTATCAATGGAAAAAGTCCGAAATTCGATTTGATGTTTTGAATTTGCCAAAATTTTGTTTTCTCTGACCTGCAAAATTTCTCGCAAAATCAAATTTAAAAACCTTTCTAATAAGCTTGTGTGACACGTCCTTGGTATCTAGATTAGCAGATTTATTGAATTTGTAATTATTGTCATTGTTAATGCCTTGTCCCATTATTTGGGTTTTGCTACATGAAGTTTGCCATTCCACTTTATACCGTTCCACCTCTGTTAGTGTGTTCCTTCAAATCATTCATCACTATTTTACTCCACGTTCTTTTCATCCATCCTATTGGATAGACTCCTAGGTTTTCTTGGATGCTGTGATTTCTGATTATACCTTTCCTAGTCTTGTCATGTGTTTATCTCAACATCTTCATATTGCTATGCTAATTATATGTCAGTGTTCTCTGATCACACAACATTCTTGAATTTGTATATGACAGAATTATATATTCACTATGTTGACTTTCTTTTTGCTAGGACGCCATGTTTGCTTGTATGGTCTTCCAAATTTATTTTTAAATTCTGATGAGACTGCCTAAATACTTTTGGATTACACTATTCCAAGAATTCTCGATTAATGGAGTTCTGCTCAATGTTGTGTGACAAAAATTTATGCATCATGTTGATATATTTACCATGCTGCAGTCTGTGCCTGATATTGCATGGGGGAAACGGACCCGTGTCATACTGGATGTTGGATGTGGGGTGGCCAGCTTCGGAGGGTTTCTCTTTGAAAAAGATGTGCTTACCATGTCATTTGCTCCCAAGGACGAGCATGAAGCCCAAGTGCAGTTTGCACTTGAAAGGGGAATCCCGGCTTTATCAGCTGTGATGGGCACCAAGAGACTACCCTTCCCTGGTAGGGTCTTTGACCTTGTGCACTGTGCACGCTGTAGGGTTCCATGGCATATTGAAGGTAATGTCTACATATCTTTCAGGATTATGTTTTGTTTAATTATCCTTTCTATATTCTTCTGGGAATTCATTGTGAGATGAAATATGCAGGTGGTAAACTTCTTTTAGAGCTGAATCGTGTGTTGCGACCTCGTGGTTACTTTGTGTGGTCTGCTACTCCGGTTTATCAAAAGCTTCCAGAAGATGTTGAAATCTGGAATGGTATATTACTTTCTAAACTAGTGTCTGTGTCTCTTGGGAGAGATGGAGTTGGCGGATTGATTCTAACAACTCATTCTATTCGTGAAAATTGATGACAGCCATGTCTGAACTAATAAAGTCAATGTGCTGGGAACTGGTGGTGATTAAAAAGGACCCAGTGAACGGAGTGGGTGCAGCAATATATAGAAAGCCTATTTCCAATGAGTGCTATGAGAAAAGATCGCAAAATGAGCCTCCTCTCTGCCAAGAATCTGATGATCCAAATGCAGCCTGGTATCTTTTTTCTTTAGCTGGAGTAGATTAAATTCAATTTTACTAGCTACGTGGTGGTTTTGGATTTACTTCTCTGGGAAATGTATCCGAAAGCTTTTTGTAGAGGAAATCTTTTTTGTTTTGGTAAAAAAAAATATATGTTTCGATGACACACTCAAAAAATATTTTATTTATGGGTTTGGTCCCCTGCTCTTTTGTTGCACATAAATAACAGATGCACATTTTCAGTTTGTCTGCCTATCACCCCAGAAAAATGTAAACACTTTCAAAAACCAAAAGCAGCTTTCACTTTTTGTTTGTTTAAAACACATTTCTTAATTCATGCAATTCTCTTCAATGAACCCAAAACAATCTTAATATTCTTAATGAGTAAAACTCCCACATTCAATTGTGTTATGTGTGTGCATGTGCGTAGGAATGTGCCGCTGCAGGCATGTATGCATAAAGTGCCAGTGGATGCATCAGAGCGTGGGTCTCAATGGCCAGAGCAATGGCCGGTAAGGGTCGAGAAACCACCTTACTGGTTACAGAGTTCTCAGGTCGGAGTTTATGGCAAAGCTGCGCCGGAGGATTTCACTGCAGACTACGAGCACTGGAAACATGTCGTGACAAAGTCATATCTGAACGGGGTGGGAATCAGCTGGTCTTCTGTGAGGAATGTCATGGACATGAGATCCTTCTATGGAGGGTAAGAAACCTTTCTTAGTTCTGGGTATTATCTTTGGGTCAACCTCGGAGCTTGAAATTCCTTGATAGTTAATATCATGGGGTAGAAGCCTCGTGTCCTTTTTTAAAACAACATAATTTATTAATCTGGTGTCCGTAGGGAAAATTCCAAGTGGGTTCACTGCAGACACCCGAAGGGACAGTCCTTGCCTAAAGGATTTGGAACACCCTCTGTTACCCCCCAAAAAAAATATTAGGATCTTCCTTTCCAGTCAAAAAGCTTATAGTCCTCCTCCCCCCTTTTTCTATTATCCTGATTGCTCTTTTCCATTGCTATGCTTGTAGTTTTGCTGCAGCGCTGAAAGACTTGAAAGTATGGGTCATGAATGTTGTTCCGATCGACTCACCAGATACGCTTCCCATAATCTATGAACGTGGTCTATTCGGGATGTATCACGATTGGTGTGAATCGTTTAGCACCTACCCTAGATCTTATGACCTCCTCCATGCAGATCATCTCTTCTCCAAGCTCAAAAAGAGGTGTGTTGTTTTCTAATATACATACATTTTCTAAGTGTTTTATCCTCTAACATGGTATTAATTGTTCATGGTTTGTGTATGATCTGGTATAATTTGGTGATGGTTTCCTGGCCAAAGGTGCAAGCTAATGGCAGTAATGGCCGAGGTGGACCGGATCTTAAGACCAGAAGGAAAGCTGATTGTACGGGACAACGTTGAGACCATCAGCGAGCTGGAAAATATGGCGAGGTCTCTGCAGTGGGAGATCCGCTTGACTTACTCCAAGGACAATGAGGGATTGCTTTGCATCCAGAAGACAATGTGGCAGCCCAAAGAGGTAGAGACAATCATGTCGGCCATTGCTTAAGCGTTTTCAAATTGTCACCCTTTTCGTTCTGATGCTGACATGCTGACGAGGTCAGAGGTATTTTTTGTTAGCTTGATTGCTTGCTTCCTAATTTTAATTTGCGATAATTGTAATTCGTGTTTGCCCCTGTATTATTTGTATTGTTGGTTATTTCTCGCTCCCCTCATCATCTTGTTCCTTAAAAAAAAAAAAAACAACTAATCAGAGGGTTGGGGCGCCCTTAGTTTCAACTGTAAAATCATATCAATTGATATCAATGGAAATCAAGGCATTCTTGAATGATGTTCGACTGTAATGTTTGTGATCTGATTGTTGGATTAGGAATGCTTTGCATATGACTCAGGCCATTTTGAATGCTTAATTTGCATCATCGCTCCTTGAAATTTTGCAAATAATGGGTTTTTGGAATGTGAGCAAGGACATTTTTTTAGTGGGGGCATTAACAGGGCATTTGGAGGCCTAAAGCGAAAATTCTAAATGAGACTTTTTATTTTTAATATTATTAAAAAAAAAATTAACTATAAATGGGGCATTTTTAATATTCTAAATGGGCTTTTTATTTTTTCTAATATTCTAAATGGGGCCTTTTTAATATATTTTTCAATGGGGCCTAAAGCAAAGGCTTTGATGGCCTAATGGATGGGCCGGCCATGGGCATTAAAGGGGGTTCTTCCTTTATTTGTTGGATACTTGGATTGGACGTTTATCTGTCTTGGGTCCATGATCCAAGAACCCGACTAGTCCAACAATACACAGGCATAGTTTATTAACATGCTGCCCAGGGCCAGGCCTGAGTAGACCTGGCCCTTCCCTCACTTATAAGGGCAGGCCCTGGCCTTTTGGGAGGGCCCCAAAGAAGAAGACTTATTACTCGATTTGGTTGAATGACTGCAAGGATGCCTACCAGGCGGAACTGGCCCAGCCCGGCCCATTAACAGATCAGATGGTTGTCTTGCATTACTTCTACTCGCATAGAAGATAAATTAGGTGGGGCCTATCAGATGGACATGGCATCTCCTTCCCATTCATGTGCACCACATTGTATCGTATCACTTGTTCGATGCAAAGTCAGTATTTTATATCTCCTTAACTATAGTTTTCCATGTTTACTCATAGCGCCTGTTTCGATGTGCACAAATGCTTGATATCACAATGAAATAGACTGAAAATGGTGATGCAAAAATTACATTTGGTCACCTTTTCTCCCATTATGCACGACTGAGTTCCGCAGCTGTTTTGCAAATTACTAGGTGCATGAGGATGCCGTCCAGATGGATTCATGTTCAACTCAGCCACAGTTTCTGTTACAAATCGGTAGTTTGGATGGAGTTCTATACTTCTATTCCTGACCTTAGGCATTTTTTTTTCAACAATGATCAGGTGAAAACAAAACTTTCCACTGAAAATGAGCTAATGATGCTACTAGCCCACATTCCAAACAGTCCCGAAGGAAGAAGTCATTTGGTCCGAAGACCAAAAAAAAAAAGCTATTAAAACAAGTAAGCTCTCATACTGCTAGTCCAGCCCAAACAAGCCCAAAAAACAGCCATATGGGCCTATGCCCATAACCCGTAGTTGCCAAAAATTGTACATTTGGATGTGGTATACATGCAGCATGCAGGTATGGAAGTCATAGGACCTTCCATTCAGAGGGGTCCCATCCTGAAGTAGGACTAGTAATCGAATTGAGCTGCATGCAAACAGTTCGACCTCGGCTAGCTAAAAGCTCACTTGAGCTTGTTTATCTAATAAATTAATGAACCAAGCTCCACCTCGAGTTTTGAGCTCGTTTGCTTAACGAGCCAACCTCGAACATGCATGTACACAGCTCATTAAATGAACTCGCCCGGTTAAGTATAATTATATACATATATATATAATAATTATTAAGTATTCCTTATACAAATTTAAGTATGTTAAGTATCTAAGAAAATACACATGTTTTAAGTTTGATCTTGTCTGATGATCAAAAATAAAAGAATCAGGACCTTTGATCTAAAAGGCATAAAAGGTAATCGAGTCCAGCTTAAGCTAATAGTTTTTTTCACGAACTGAACGTAGAACAAGAATAGTGAAGCTCGAGTCGAGCTTGAGCACCTTTGTAACTTAAAGAGTCGAGTCTGAACACCCTGCTACTCGGCTCAACTCGATCGGTTACACCCCTATCTCCAATTTAAGTTTGGGTCAAAAACAGTAGAATGATTGGAACTATAAGCAAATGATACATCATACATGCAAGTGTTTTCTTTGGTACGGGTAATTGTCAGTTGGTTATGGGTGGATGGATATTCCTACCAAATTACCTTGTAGGAAACTCCAGAATTTTTCTAGGGCAGGACCTCCGTCAAACGAGGGGCTTATGTGAAACTTCACAGTTTCCAAGTTTCTAAGGACTCGATCCCAGTCACCCCTCAAACAAGGGGCATACCTTTGCCATTCTAGTTAAGGGACAGGAGATTATATATGCAAAGATTTGAAGCAAAAAAATTAGTACCCACACCAGCCCATTGGTCTCAGTGGCAGTGTGAATATGTGTTCCCCGATCAGGTCTCATGAGTTGGCGTGAAAGCTCACCGTTTGACCATTTAGCATATACTAACATCTCACCTATTAACCTTGTACAAATGATGCCCACACCCCTCAAAAAAAGTTGGATTCTTGATTCTCAGCGAGCAATATTGGAACGATGAAGTAAATTAACTAGGATTAAAACTACATCATCATAAAAATCTGCGCCGCACATGCACACGCTCAAAATATCGCTATTGTTATCTTTTCCGAACAGTCACCTAATCATGTGAAAAGAAAGAAAAGAGCTCGAAAATGCACGAGGGCGGCCACTGGGGTATGTTGCATCTGTTTCCGACAGTGGCCTTCAAGGGGATGTAGACCTCTCTCCAAATACTCTCTTATTCTTTGTCTATCCCAACAAACGTAGTTGGAATTGTCTTCAGTTCTGGACCCCCTTAGACACTTATTTATCTGTCCATATGTGAAGAACACAGTCACATCCCTCATGCAAGGCTAGTCTTCGTTTCTGTATTCTCATAGCTGGAATTACAAGATGGTTTTGGAACTTGAATTTAGTACATGTTTGCCTTGGTTTCCCTTATCTTTACAACGTTTGTTTGTCTAGCTAGTTATCTAAGTTTAGGATACTTTGATTTTAGACTATCCATTTCATTCCCCGCATCGAAAAATCAATGAAACATTGATATCCTTGTGACAGAATTCACAAAAGCGACGCGGAACTAGTGAGACGTTGGCGTCAATCCACGATGCACAGTCCTCACAGGTTGGTTTGTAAGACTCGAATTACAAGTGTTGGCCAACAATCCGAAAACTTACCTATCAATGAGAGACTTCTTACCCTCACTATCAGGTCCCCCATGTTTGCTCATGGCCAACACATAAGCAGTCATTGCTGCAATTATCTAAGCCGGCAAATCTCTTGGAAGATCATTATTGTTGGATCTCTAGTACAGTAAACATACTATCATATCTAAGCCATGTACATCATCCTGATTATGGGTCTAAAACTTAGAGCTAATCTCTCCTAAAAGTTACAAAAATTGGGCCACAAAAACCACTTGTAAACGGGTCAGGCTTGGGCTGACCATTGATACCCCAATGGAATGACACCCCGTGATTATGACCAATAGTTTAGTCTACATCTTACCAGCATTAAATTTTTTTTATTGATTAGAAAATGATTAAAGGAGCTACAAAGAAGCATACCGATAAACCCAATAATGGTAAGACAACACAAAGTCACAAGGTTCCCAGGTCGAAGGGGAACACACCACAAGATCTAAAAAAATAGAAGCCGGTTGGATGACATCTCCCATCTTGGGTATGGATGCTCGGAGCGCTCACCGTTGTCTTTCGGCGAATGTGAGTGATTTTGCTATCTTGAAATGATGATAGTAGAAGTCGAACATTCAAAATAATAGTGGGTGTTGAAGAAGGAATAGAGGAACTCCTTCATTGAAGAAAGTAGACCAACACCAAGGAATTAGATTCCAACCAAATTTTGGTTCAACATTTTTCTTTAGCGAGAACAACACTGACCTTTGTTGTGCAGAAACCCCTTAATATAGAATCAATGATAATGCATAAATAAATATAGCAAACAAGAAAAATACACCACAAAACAAGATTTACGTGATTCAGCCTCAATGCCTACATCCACGGTCAAAACACACCAAATATCTTCACTAATCCAAGAGAAAAATACAAAAGGGAAGAGAAGAACCTACAACGAAGATCAAAATCTAAGGAAAGCCCACAATGCTCTCTCTCACACAAGTCTTCTTGTTTTCTCAACCCAAACCCTAGCTGTGACAATCTTACTCCATTATGCTTTTTGCATTAGCTTACAAGCCCTAACCCCCAAACCTCTATTTTATAGCCCAAAAGAGACCCAAAACAAAGGGGAAACGAAACCCTCCCGAAATAGGAGTTTCCCAAAACATAAAACTCTCCAAAATTGAAATTTAAAAATTTCCCGAAAACCAAAACAACATCCACTAATCGATCGACCATCAGTGGCCGATCGATCGCCCTAGGCCACCGATCGTTCAGCCACTGTTTGGCCGATCGATCGCCCACTCCAGATCAAGCCAAAATCTCACAAATCTCCACCTTGGCGAGCACGAATACCCTTTGATGTGTCATCTCACTTTCACCAACATAATCGAAACCGAATGCAAGACTCTACCTCGCCAAACTTGGAATAAGTCTAATCAACTTTTTAGACTTCTCCACCCAAACTCTTTCACCCTATTGAGAAAGATGTGGAGTCCTTGACTCCACCTGCAAATCATCATCAAAGATGAATGTCATATATTCAGCAGTCTTCATCTTCAAATACAAACCCACATTGTTTGTCGAAACCCGCGCCTCCTTTCTCGAGCTAGAATTAAGAACAACAGGAGCTTTCTTCACCATAGATGCTCCACTAAAAATTGTGTTTCCTTGCAACACAAATAAGTCCCTGCTTCTTCTACCCATCAGCACAATCGAGGCCCCTTTTCGAACGTTTAGCACTCCACCTTGTGCATAGAATTTGCACCCCCGGAAGTCTAAAGAGCTCAAATATATCAAATTTTTCTTCAGATCTGGGACATACCTCACTCTCGTAAATGTCCTCACTACACCATTGTGGATTCTTATTTTGATTGTCCATATCCCAAGAATCTTACAGAGTGTATTATTACCCATTAAGACAGTGTCGCCGTCAACCTTATTGCAGGTAACAAACCAATCCCTATTTGGATATACATGATGAGAACAATCAGAATCAAGAATCCACTTGCCCTTAAACCAACCATTAGTTGTAGTAACTAAAAAGACCATGAGATCACCGTCTGAATCCTCAGAATCTTCCTCAGCCACATTGGATGTACTAGAAGATTTTCTTTCCTCTTCCTCCTCCTCTTTTTTCTTTAAACGACAATATATAGCTAGAGCCTTTTCTTATGGAAGTGATAACACTCAACATTTTGAAAGATTTGGACCCCTTTCTAGGCCTATTACCCCTATTCTTCCCCTCTCCTACTAAAGTCAGTTCATGACTTTTATTATTTAGCACACTCATTCTCAACTCATTAGAGAGAAGTGCAGCAATAACATCTTCCAAATTGATATCCTCATTTGCGTAAAGCGACGTAGTACGGAGCTACTCAAGCGAATGAGGTAGGGAAGTAATAAAGAGTAGGGTTTTGTCCTCTTCATCAAGTTTCACACCAATGCTCGTTAACTCAGTAGTTATCTTATTAAATTCACTATGATGATCGAAAATTTTCGTGCCTTCTACCATCTTGAGTGTAAACAACCTTTCCTTCAAGTATGACCGGTTAGTGAGCAATTTCGTCATGTAGAGGCTCTCTAACTTCAACCAAAGTCCTGAAGCCGTCTTCTCTTCAAGAGTGTTGAATAATACCTCATCTGCTAAGCATAGCCGAATCATATTCATCGCCTTCAAATTGAAGTCCTTCCAATCTTGTTCCTTCAGATTTTCAGGCTTCTTATCCTTTCCTTTCAATGCTTTGCACAAGTCTTATTGGATCAACAAGTCATGAACCTTTATTTGCCATAACCCAAAGTTTTTACTTTCATCAAATTTCTCGACTTCGAATCTGGAACTCGCAATCTTTGTCTCCATTTTAAACCTGGCTCTGATACCAATTTGTTATGCGGAAACCTCTTAGGATAGAATCAACAATAATGAAGAAATAAATATAGCAAACAAGAAAAACACATCACAAAGCAAGATTTACATGGTTCGGCCTAAATGTCTACGTCTACGATCAAAGCACACCAAATGTCTTCACTAATCCAATAGAAGTATACAAAAGGGAATAAAAGAACCTACAATGACGATCAAAACCCAAGGAAAGCCTACAATGCACTCTCTCACACAAGTCTTCTTGTTCTCTCAACCCAAACCCTAGCTATGACAATCTTACTCCATTATGCATTTTGCATTAGCTTACAAATCCTAACCCCCAAGCCTCTCTTTTATAGCCTAAAAGAGACCCAAAATAAGGGGAAAACGAAACCCTCTCGAAATAGGAGTTCCCCAAAACATAAAACTCTCCAAAACTGAAATTTAGGAATTTCCCAGAAACCAAAACAGCGTCCACTGATCGATCCGCCATTAGTGGCCGGTCGATCGCCCAAGGCCACCGATCGATCGGCCACTGTTTGGTCGATCGATCACACACTCCAGATCGATCCTGTAGAACCCTGGAAACGAGTTCACTAGGCTGTGAATAGTACTATGACTAGTGCTTTCAAGGCCAAAAGTCTTAATGAAAGTATGGTTTCGTGTTTTAAAAATCAAATAAGGTGTTTTGAATGAATTAAAGTATGAATGAAAATTGTTTAGGGTATTTGGGATGAGAACAAGAGTATAAAATACTCTAACTATTCCAAGTGCGAGAAGAAGGATGTCCTAACATACCTTCAACTTTAGAGAGCCATAGTTTAGTAACCACTAATCGGAATTGAATGATTCTCGAGCCATTAGAAAGATATTGAAACCTTCTTCGATGTTCATGTTTATCATTTTTTTCATATTTTGAATCGAATCTGGATCAAACGTTGGATTTCCGAAAATTAGTCTGCTGAAATTCTGACCTACTGCAATCCATTCCAGACCGGTCAGATTTAAAGCCTATTTATACCATTAAAAACTCATAATTAGGATTTTTCCATTAGACACAAAATTGTTCACCTTTTAATGATGAGTCTAATACAAGTTGAATCGTCAAAATCCAATAAGCGAATCAAAAGTTATGATTAAAATACTAAAGTGGGAAAACGCAAGCCTGTCAGGCAACCCCCTCATTGACGACTCCTGTTTGGGGGTTCCCCGTCATTGACGACTCATGCGCGAAAAAGGGTAAAAGTGCCCAGAAATGACCTGTAACTTACCACCGACCTTGGGAGATATTTTCTTAAGATAATTTTGGGTTTTTGACAACCCTTGACCTGTAAATAGAAGGGGATTGCGTGAGTTTGATTTACTCAAACCCTAAGCTTGGATTTGTGAGAGAAAGTGAAAGAGAAGAAGAAGAAGAAAGCTGAGATATTGTTGGGTGTTTTGAATTCATGTTTGCCATTAAAGGAAGAGTTCTTCTTCCTTTCTTGGTGTTCTAACACCTGGATTTCGAATCCAAAGTGATTCTTAAGCATGGAATTCTCCAAGAAAAATTTTTGTTCGTGTCTTTTGAGAAAGGGATTTCGGCTCCAGCTTCTCAAAGCTTCCTTAAGCTTGTTTCTCATTCTATAGAAGTGTAAAAACTTTCTTTTAAGGCAGATACACTCTACTAAATCTGGTCTTGATTTTAGTAAACCAAAATTCTGGATTTTGATGTTTAATTGTTCTTGTTGTTTTGCCCACACTTATACGTGATCACAAGCACTTGTATGATCTGTTTTGTATTATGCCTGAAGTTTGTTATGAATTAAAGAAGAAAAATTATGTTTTGCCTAAAAGATGGTTTGGTTTCAAATAAGGATGTTCGTTTTGAAAGAGATTTTTGTTCAATATCTTGTTTTGAATTTCGAGAATGTATCCCAAGTTGGGAGGTCTTGGGATCGATTCCCAAGACAAAACTCTCAGGCTCCATTCTTTTGGTGTAACTTAATTTAATTAGGATGAAAATTTTGAAGTTCTACAACTTTCATTGTTCCACGCCTGTTCTTTTGCTTCATGTTTGGAACTTTATTGTTATGTGGGATGCAAAAGTTCCACAAATATGGAACTTTCAAGTTCCACCAAAAATTCTGGATCTCTTAAGTTACACATTTGTGGAACTTCTAATCAAAAAATTTTAAAAATAAGAATTCAGGAAATTCAAGTTCTGGACTTGAATTTCTAAAAAAGCATCACCCTAGTAATGTTCTATGTCAATACTACAACGAATTTTAAAGTTCTAGATTTCCAGTTAAAAAGTTCTGCATCAAAAGAACAATAAACTTAAGAGGTTTGGAACTTTCATTGTTTTGGACTTTTGAAAGTTTCACCAAAAGAACATAGCCTCACAATAAAGTTAGTTCATGAGCTCCCACCAGTGATGTGGCATAAAAGTTAACTTACCTACCCACTAATAGGGACACCAACTACTAATGTAAATATATTGAGGACTATAGTTAGGTGTGGCAATCCAGCCCTCCAATGAGGGGGGACTCTGCCGGATTGGCCCTCATAATCCCATAAATCCAATGAATTTTTTAACTTCCTAAGTCCTGTAGGTTGAGTGGGGCCAAATTTTTGAAAGCTATCTAACTTGAGGATCAGACTAAGGCCTTGCTCAACCAGGCCATCCACATGCTCTACTACACCATAACATACATATAATAGTATTGTATATTATATATAAGATCTATATAATATATAATTTACATAATAAAACTTTAACAATGTCTTATGTTAGTATTGTGTGGATTTTTCGATTGAATGTTTTAATTGACAACTCTTGATTCTTGGTACTCGAGTTGCTTGATATCACAAAGATTTCTTTCTCAGGACTCCAACGTACCCTTTGTTTTAACAACTAATATCTCGAAGAATTTCAGCAGGGGAAGATATTGACTAAAAACCAATACCTCTTTGCGATGGAGCACTACGTATTACAATCCCTCGCTAATAAATGGAGGGACAATAAGTCCGCCCTAAAAATACTTCAATTTGGAGGCCCCTCCTGTGGAGATGTATGTCATGTGCCTCCCTGGTGTGTTGGGGGATCAATGACATGTCTTCGTCAATTTTTGTTACTCCAAGGAAGGAATGTATATTTTATTTCAATTTCTCATGTTTATCTCTAATAGAATTAAATTGATCACAAACAATAAATTTAATATTTGCAGATGCAGAATGCTACAAATAAGGCGAGAGAGGAGGAGATATACGGTTGGCACAAAGAGCTTTGCTGGAATGAGAGAGGAGGAGGTATAAATGTTCCTTTTAGATTTCTTAATTCATTTTCCAATTCTCTATGCTACATTGAGAATTTTATAGTTTACTATTGTCACTATCATAGCGAGGTGCAAGTTCCTCCCAAACACCGTCGAGTCGTGCAAAGCTCTTCATCAAGACACACACTAGTTGGACTAGCTTTCTAGTCAATACTGAGGCAAAAAAAAAATCGTAAGTTATTTAAAAATTCATTCTAGCATATGTATAATACATTAGTTTTAACTCAACATAGTAATTGTTTAGAGTTGTTTGCATCTCCAAATGCAAGAAGTGCTCCTCGAGCATGTACCAAGTGACTCAAAAGATAGCACAGGTTGACATGATGTCTTCTCATGAGCATCTAAGATGCGCCATGGATGTGGATTAAGCCCGACTCCCACTCAATTATGAGGGTCATCTTCGAGTCATGCCAGTGCCTTTTCGTCAGATCCTTAGGACGAGAGGCTGAGGGCTCTAGAAGAAGCAATGGCCGCAAAAGATGCCATGTTGCATGACCAGGGATCTTAGATCCAGGTCATGGAGTGTATGCTCCAAGAGCTTATGCAGAGATAGGTATATCATCTGACAATTGCATTTTGTGTTATATTTTAAATTTGTAAAAAAATTAATTGTTCAGTTGAAAATTAAGATATTCATTGCTTTATTTACTATAATTTTCAGCAGCAAGCTCCAGGCCATGCACAACTCCACACATGCTTGATGAGGTAAATGTTAATTTTAAAATAGCATTTAGTTATACTTTTAATTAATAATAAATTGTCATTGTTATATTGTAACAATTTAGCCTTAGGCAAAATTTAGTGAAATTTTTAAAGCTTGTAGTTAGGTTAGTGATCGTGGATTAAGTTTAATTTTAGAATAACCTTTAGTTATTAACAACCATGTTCCCGCTCTACTATACTTAATATAGTGCATGACGGAACCCCGTAGTCTATGTTAATTGTTAGTTTGAAACTAAGGAGTCTCATTGCCCAATTGAGAAAATGAGGTCCAAACTGACGGAACCTAATTCTAAAAGTTAAGATAGATTGAAACAAATGAGTCTGAAGAGACCGTGTCGAAAAGGAGTCATGGTTGAGATTTTGGGCGCAGGTGTATGTTTCTTTTTTAGTACTTTGAACCTTAGGCAACTTATGAACCTCGTTGCCCAAATTGAATAAACGAGGTCCAAACTGACCAAATCCAATTATAAAAATTAAGATAGATTGAATAAATGTGTCATTAGAGACTGCGTCGAAATAAAAGTCCCGATTGGGATTTTGTGCGCAGGTGTAGGTTTCTTTTTTAGTACTTTGAACCTTAGGTAACTTATGAACTCTGTTGCCCAAATTGAGCAAACATGGTCTAAAATAATCGAGTCCAATTCTAAAAGTTAGGATAAATTGAAACAAATGTGTTAGAAGAGACAGCGTCGAAAAAGAAGTCCTGGTTGAGATTTTGAGCGCGTGTTTGTTTCTTTTCTTAGTACTTTGGAAATTTATGAAGTACTTCAGTGCCCAAATTGGGCAAACGAGGTCTAAACTGACCGAACTCAATTCTAAAAGTTATGATAGATTGAAACAAATGCTTCGGAAGAGACCGCATTCAAAAGGAGTCTCGGTTAAGATTTTGTGCACAAGTATAGGTTAATTTCTTACGGTACTTTTATTATAATTCAGTTTAGCTTATATTAGTTGAACATTTTTATATTCTAATACTAAATTACCTTTTGTTGTTCCTGTAAGAGGGAGTTGGCAGCACAAACTTTATAACTTCAGTCACAATTCCCATGGCCCATTGTAGATAGGATTTTTCTTTTTTCATGTAAACCATTGAATGAGCATGCATATAAATAGTTTCTTTTATGATATTGAGTAATTTAAGTTTTATATCCAACTTATGATTGTGAATTATTATGTACTTCTTACAGGTGATCCAAAAAATTAATAATATTAATTAAAATCTTTTTTGTTTATTTAAAGATCTTTAGTGGTAGTTTCGGACCACTGCTAATAAATTAATTAAATAAATAATTTTTTTATTTATAGACTTTTAGCGGTCGTGTCGGACCACAACTAATAAATAAATTTTTTAAGAAATTTAAAAATACTTTTAGTGTAAAGCACTGCTATATTTTACCTCAAATTGACGGTATCGCCCTTAATTGACCGCCGGTGAAAGACATTAATGGAACCGCCAGTGATTTCATGGACATTCAACGACAGTTTTTTATGGCTGCCATAATAATCGCCGTGAAACCTTTCTCCACAATGATTTTACTGACGGTTCACTGAACTGCCGCAGAAGGTTTTAGCGGCGGTTTGGTGTCATTTAGCGGTGGTATACAACCACCACTAAAAACCCTTAGTTTTGTAGTGCGAACTCGGCCTAAAGCCCGATGTAGGTTGTGAGCCGAGGGTAGATAGATGTATTAGAGATAGTTTAGAGAATATAGAGTGGTGTAATAAGGTGAGATGATTGAGATACACTATATCTCATCAATTATCTAGGTAGATTTGATATTGGAATAGATTAGTATTAATTGGATTTACTGAGAATTACTTGGATGATTACAGTGACTCCTTATTCCTCATTGAGGAGCGGAATCACTGTAATCACTCAAAAATTCTCAATAAATCCCTTTTCTAGCCGGGTGAACCCAAGTGTGAGTGAATCTTAAAAGTTCTTGCTATTATAATAATAATAATAATAATAATAAGTGGCTACGTTATGAAGTATAAAAAGGTGAAAAAATAAGAGTGATTGAGAGGCACTGGTGGATAAAAAAATCTTGAAAATTTTAATTTTTAGAGAAAGAGGCCAATAGAGCTGATGTCATGTAGTGCAGTGAATTTGACGAACATGTTGGCCATTTTCACATGCTGTTGTTATTTCAGTTTTTGGTTTTTAGGTTCTGCCCTCCAAACGAAAGCAACACCATTTGTTTCATTTATCATATTTTTAGCTACACACTACCCGTCTAGTAGCTTTCTAGATATGGCAAAATGGTCCCATTGCCAAGACTCCACCTTTTTTGTATGTAGTGGGGATTGTGATGGGCCTCCATTCTCATCACCGATTATAATAATGTAGTGATGAGCTCTTTCGCACTGCACTCATGGTCTCACGTACAATTGTACATGACTTTAATAAAACGGAATGGCGAACCCAAATTCGTATTCTCACCGTGAGATATAGGGATAATGCACTAACGATGATAATGGGTTTATCATCATATCTTTCATGAGAGCAATGAGGTTGTTGATGCCCCAGCTAAGGAGGGGTTTACTCAGTCCGTTTGTGTGCCCGGGGATTTACTCCAGTCCATTTGTGTGTACAACTTTGTGGACAGATCTTGTGTGCCCCTACTAATGAATAGGGCATGTCATTAAAAATACAAGTTGTGAAGGGTGAACTCGTTTAGAGTGTTTTTACCAATATTCCACAAATTTGTGTAGGTGGCACTTTAATCAATGGGGGGCACAGAAGATCTGTGTGCAGACCTGCACACACAAATTAAATGGACTCGGTTTATTACTCTTATGTAAAATCCTTTTGTATTTAATATACTGGAACATGTCTTGCCTAATTTCCGCTCTCAGGGGGCATCTTGCTTAAAAAAGTTAATATCATATATAAGTACAATTTGATGCTTAATTAAAATGTATCTTTGTACCATGAAAAAATGATTTATTTAGTCTCATTCGCTCCCATGTAATAGGCACTCCTACAGGAATAAGACAAATGATTTTATGAGAACTAGAGTATAAACTTCCTAAAAGAGAAAATATGTGATAATTTAGGTGACACTACACTACAATACCACCAGCTCCTCTCCCCAATTTGATCCGACATTACACTCTTCATTATTAGAAGAGGTGTGTTTAGTAACACCCAATGTTACCTGGTTTGTCGATTCGTTTGGATCGCATTCGTCGAACTCAAAGTATAAGTTTGTCAAACTTAAAGAACAAATTCGTCGAATCCAAACAAAAAGTTCGTCGAACCAAAGTTATTGGGTTCAAGTAACTGGTTCTCTCATTTTCACGAACGACAAACAAACCAAACTGGAACTGGTTTGCTTCGAACTAGTTCGCGGTTTGCACTAGTAGGTAGCGAACTACGTAACACTAGTAACACTTATAATTATTATATGTCAATTAATTTATCTAATATAGTTTTTAAAAAAACGGATTTTGCTAGTTGCAGATGCAGGATCCTTAGATGTCTCATTGTTTTCCAAACAACAAATGCGTGTGTGAACCCAACCGCCCAAAGTGTTTATCCTTATATCAAGAAATGGGCATCTAAGGCCCAAGGTTACACAATATTAATAGGATAATGCTAGTAACTCTCTTTTTTTAGTGAACAGAGTTGATTCAAAACATGTGTCTTTCTCCTCATGGATTTATCTTAATGGAAGACAATAACGCATGTCTTTTTCTCGAAGAAGAGTGAATTTATAAGAAGTGTTATCCAAGATTTAAAAGATGCCGACACGTAGTTTATGCATGCCTTTTAAAATATCAGCATTCTACTTTTTACTTTTTACTATTTTAAAGGGTTTAAATATGAGGTTCAAAGCCTTTGGCAGAACTCCCTTCCAGTTTTGTAATTATAGTCTACTAGCGGGTGGCAAGTGCGATGCACGTGAGAGTGAGGGGAAGGAGTTAACCACATTTAGTAGGAGTTAAAAGAGACACATGTTAACCCGCGGGTGCGATTGAACTCACTAGTGGCACGTGCAATGCATGTAAGAGCGAGGGGAAGAAGTTAACCATAGTTAATAGGAGTTAAAAGGGTCACGTGTTAACCCACGGATGCGATTAAACTCTCCCTGAGTTCAATCGCGATTGGCTGTGATTCAAAATAGATAGATGAGCAAGGGTAGTTTCAAAATAAAATCAAAGGCAAGGGTAGTTTGAAAATTAAATCAAAGTTTTGTTTTTATATAAAGATAGTATTAGAATTTTGAAAAAATCATCTACGGCTGCCTCCCACATTATTATAATTGTAAAGAAAGATAGACGGCCAGGTGCCACAAAACTACCACTCTCTTTTTCCCTAACTATGTAAATGGTATTGCGCTTTGCTTTAAAAGGTGTCAATGCTTTGAAGCAGAACTTCGTCCCAGGTTACACTTTCTGTCGGCATGCTTTTCGCCCCAATGTTGTCATAGATTTTTAGGCAAAACTTGGTTTTAAAGGGCTGAGAGGGCGAGATCACACCGAGACCATGCTTTTGATGCACATATTTTAAAATTTTATTAAATTTATTTTTAAAATTTTATTAAATTCATTTTTAAAATTTTAAAATCTGCACATCGTATGCGCGGTTTCGGTGTGGTCTCCGGTTTCACTAACATTTTCCTTTGACAAGAAAAACTTAGTATATGTAGTCAGAGAGCGCTATAAACAATCAATATCCTTTAAACACATCAAGAAAACATGTCAGATTCATAAATGTACTGCACTTTTATCATTATTAATAGTTAATTGTTTATGTGTCCGTATTGGTTGTTTATAGCCAAGGCGACAATGTCATTTTTGCTAAGTTTCACTCTAATATAGCTGATGGAACAATAATGCAACTAAACACACACGTGCCTGCATGCACCCAGACACAAACAAACAAATGAAAATCCATGAACTCTGCAACCCAGGACATTTTGTGTATTTAGGGTGGAAGAAGAAGAAGATACACAAATCCAAATAACACTTCCTGACACCTCTATCAAAATTACATCCACAACCCGCTTTGGAGAGAGAGAGAGAGAGAGAGAGGAAATATCAGTGATCATTGATCAAAAACAACCAAAAGAGCTAGTCGTTAGGTGGTTTGGAAGATAGAAACCATTGAGTGAAGCTTTGGAGTGTTGTAACATCAGCTCTGTAATGCTTTTGTGTGAACTCTAGCAAATCTGACCATGTGAAGTCCGGGTACTTCCTTGGCCCTTCTCTGCCCACAAGATCCTGTGGGGGTCTCACCAACTTGTCTTCTTTTGGGCACACAAAGAAGGCCAATGATCTCCTCTCCCTGTACCTATTCACCACTGCCCTATGCAGGCAGCTCTTGTATCTCCCATTCGATAATGCCTACATATCAAACAACCACCCAATCAAACCTATGCAAAAGACACCCAATAGTCCAATACATACACACCGCCCCCCCTCCACACGTGCCGTTGGCCGCATTCGTATTTCGGACTATTATACCTACATTAATTAATTTCATCCCCTCCATCTTCAACATTATATCGGATTATGAAACTCACATTTTTAAACTCTACTAGCTAACTAATTTGGGTCATGACCCACTTGTCTCATCTCTTGTCTTAGTCGTTGCACCGATATTGTACAACCTAAATCAATTAACAGTCCCGTGTCCCTATATTGATCGATTAATTATCGTTAATAACTTGTTACGAAAATTGTGAGTATGTATATTTAGTTAGCCGAGAATAATAGTAAGAAAAAAAAATAAAAAATACTAGCTAGCTAGTAAGCAATTTAAAAGGAATTAAGAAGACAATTACATGATCATTAATTAATTTATAAGAACCTACCATGAAGGTATCACCAATGTTAATGACCAGGGCATCGGGTCGAGGACGGACGGCTTGCCATTTGTTATGCGCGAATACTTGGAGACCTCCAACTTGGTCTTGATGGAGTATGGTTAGGGAGGTAGGATCGCAGTGAGGGCCGGTGCCAAGGGTGAGGCCTGGCTCCTTGCAAGGTGGGTAGTAGTTACATCTCATTATAGAGCTACTATCTTTGAAAAATTTCCTGTAGTGCAACCGATCCACCCCCAAGCTAATCGCTAAGAGTTCCATAATCACCAGAGATAACTCTGTCATTGCTTCACAGTATCTTTGGTAAACCAACCTACCAAAATCAAAAAAAAAAATTGTTTCTATTTTCATTTTTATCTTAAATGTAGCTAGGCTACTAAAAATGCACATTTGGCCTCTTACCCTGTCTGTTCAAAATCTTTCCCTAAGACAGATTTGAAGTAGTCGACCACCATGGGATTGGAGCTGTTATCGCGATACCCGAAAGAGAATGTCTCCTTCCATGGCAATTTGGATGAGAAGCGATCAGCATGGGCACCAGAATATCCCGAAACATTACCTGGCTTCCTCCGAACCTTGAGCTTCTTGCTGATGGGTAGCTTGAAAAAAGCTTCCATGTGATCATCTGCAGCGCGAATGAGAGAGGCGTCGACACCATGGTTGGATACTTGGAAGAAACCATGGCTCAAACATGCTGTCCTGACAAGCTCTGCTGCATGTTTCGTGGTCACCTCATCGCCTTTGAAGAACCCCTCGAGGTCTACTAGGGGCTCTCTAAGCTCATCCTGAGTGTGAACTAAGTCTCCATGTTGCCATATGAATTCTCTTGGTATGTTGGGTTGTTTTTGCAACAAAGATGAGTCAAAAACCACACCCATGTTGTCTGTTTGATCCTTCAGATCTAATGGAGGGGACAGGAGAAGAGTAGGAGCACTTGAATCCATTAAGAGAGAGAGAGAAAGAGAGAGAAAGATTTTGTTCAAAAGAGTTGAGGCCAAGATAAGGTATATATAGAATTTAATATTTAAGAGATGAATAATGCTAAACATATATCATAATTTGCAATCCTACTACTCCTACTCTCACCCTTTATAGATTGACATGGGATCTTATGACACGGGATCCTCTCTCTCTCCACATGCCACATGCTACATACCATGTGAACGTCAATTGAGTCTTTGATTTGCGTGCATAGGGGTCTCAATTAGCATAAAAAGGGTATATGGCCAACCACAGAACCAGGAATTTTCCTTGGGAGGCCAAAGTATGAGTTTTGGGGGTTCGGGGTTTAGACCTTTTTTTTTTTTTTTGGCAATGGGTTCGGGAGAGCTATTATTTAAATAAAATTAATTATATATTTAATTTTTTTATATTTTATGTATAATAAAAATTATTCTTTTTGATGGAATGCACGAGCCTTTCAACGCCATGTGTCCCTTTTTAACATCTACTAACTTTGGTTAAGATTCACTCACTCCTAAGGTTCATCTTCATGATGAACTGATCATCCATCTAACCTTGGTTTTTAAAAGAAAAAAAATATTAACCTTAAGTTGATTAAGCTTAACCAAAGTTAAAAGAGGATCTACTAGCTACCATGTGTCCCTTTTAACACCTACTAAGTGTGGTTAAGATTCACTCACCCCTATGGTTAATCTTGGTTTTTAGAAGACGAAAAATTAACCTGAATTTTATTAAGCTTAACCATAGTTAAAAGATGGAGCACGCGTGAAAATTTGGGGGAGGGCATTAACTCATAATTTGGGGGGGCCATCCCCTGGCTCCACCCTTGTATATGGTGCCTCCGGAGTGTACTCCTGGAGAGGATCCCAAGTAGGGCTGACAAAGGGCATAGTCAGGGTAGGGCAGGGTCAATCCTAACCCTGCCCTTACTTATAAAGAAAAGACCCTAATCCTGCCCAGCCAAGGGCTTGGATTGACTAGGCCTAACCCTGCCTCAAGGGCCAAGGCAAGGTAGTGCCACAAGGTGGGGGGAAAAAAAAAGGCAAGAATTTTTTTTCTCTTTCGAGATAATGAATTTGTTTTCTGCACTGAATGTCAACCCAAGAGATAATTCAATTAAAATTATTTTAAATAAATATTAAAACTAGATAAAATAGAACATATATTGGTAACAAACTCAGGCTGTAATCAAAGTGTTAGGGATAATCATTAGTATTAGTTAGGAAATCAA
Source organism: Tetracentron sinense (assembly GCA_015143295.1). Taxonomy (NCBI): domain Eukaryota; kingdom Viridiplantae; phylum Streptophyta; class Magnoliopsida; order Trochodendrales; family Trochodendraceae; genus Tetracentron; species Tetracentron sinense. Next base: position 2,108,097 of record CM026556.1, read on the forward strand.
CCAATCACGGGCTTAGGGTTTTAAGGGATAGAATTTAAGGGGCTGGAACTAGGGTAGGGTTTGGGTCAGCCTTAACCCTACCCCAATATAAGGGCAAGATCCTAATCCAACCCTAGCCCTTCAATGGCCTGGATTGACTAGGCCCTAATCCTGTACCCTTGTTAAAGGGATTTTTTAACAGGCTTAATCCCAAGTCTTCTAGATTTGAAACAATGACCCTGCGTCAGCTCATTTGCGGGACATACAAGATCAATTGTTTTAATATGAGTTTAAATATCAGGCAGAGCTTTACTTCACTGGGTGTGAGCGGAGCTCCCTTTTAGTAATTAAGGAGAAAACCTTTTCAAAACTACACTGCATTTCTCAATAATTACAATACTGACATAATCTATACATTAAAAAGCAGGGCTGTCAATTAGGCCCTCGTGTGAGGGTACCTAGCATAGCCCGGTCCTTCAAAGCCCGCAAAAGCAAGGGTTTTCCCATTTATAAAGCCTACAACCAGGTGGAGCCCAAAAAACCTAGGCCCGTTGACATGAGGACGGGGCTTGGGCAACACCCCCCTAAAGCTCAGCTTAGGCCTCAATTTTTAACTTAAAATGACTTACATAACCTTCTTTAACAAAGTATTTATTGGGGTATGTAGTATTTTCATTACCCTATCCCCTACTTAAAGACCACCCACTATGGAGAGACTTTCTAATTCAAATTATTTTATCTATCTCACTTTCATTCTCTCTATTACGCTATCAACCTAGATAACATTCTTTAACACAATATTTATTAGGGTATGATAGTATTTTCACTACCATATCCCCCTACTTAAAAGATCATCCACCATCATGAGACTTCTAATTTAAATTATCTAATTTACATCCTTTTCATTCTCTCTATTATTTCATCGTCTTTGTTGTCACTCGTCTGCTATCACTTTTCCTTAAAACATTTTACTTATGAATAGATTTACGTACAAACAAACTCGTATAATTGGCATTTTTCACATAATTGAATTAATTTCTCTTATTTTAGGTCAAAACAAACTAAGCATAAATGGCAAATCAATGCACCCCTGCTATTGCGCTAGGACAAGAGTGCCCTTGTTGCATTGACAATAATAAATATGAATATGAATGGATTTTGCTAGGTTAATGGTAGCCAATTAATTACCCCAAAATAAGAAAAGACAAAATACTTTTGACATGGGCTCCACCCAAAAGTGTTTCGTTTGTTCATGATTTTTGGGCAATTAGGGGAGCACAGACAAGGCTATATAACATAGCTAGTTTTGTATTTCCAGTAGGAGGCTATGCCCATTAAAAATAGAGTCCGAATCATTTGTTGAGACCTACCTATACAAGGACTAGGATTCCTTAGAATTCATCTCCTACGAGGATTCCTTCCTAGTAAAATTTGCCACAAGCGCTATGTACCCTAAGAGTCATTTTGAAAATGATGAAAATATCTTCCTAGTGTTATTCCAAAAGGGAAAGCCATGAAAAAATCTCGATAGTACTACTATCGAGAGCTCAACCATTGGATTCAAGATCTAATGGATTCAAAGCATTAAGTGCTTTAAAAGATGCCCCCACTTAATGCTTGAAACCACTGAATGTTAAATCCAACGGTTGAGCTCTTGATAGTAGGTACTATCGAGAGTTTTAAATCACTTCCCTTCCCAAAATGTCTTGCAAGGGATGGTAGCTGTACCTGGCCTGTAAATTCTACCAGGAATCCTGGTAAAGGATTAAAGAGTACTTTACAAAAGATCCAGAATCCAGGGAACACCCCCAATTACTAAAAAGGCCTTGGATTGTCTCTGGAGCCAGAAAGGGCTCTCAGGGTTCCATACATTGTACGACAGTTGGCGTAAAAATGGGGAGAAGTCACTCCATTTTCTCCTCATAATTTTGACTTCTCCCCATTTGATATCTCTCACACTTATTCTCACACTTATCGCCACATGTCTTATAATGGGTGGAGAAGTCAAAATCATGTGCCCCATGATTTTGACTTCTCCACCACTTGTCACCTATTCTATGGAACCCCGAGACAAGCCCTTTTCGCCAGAGACAATCCAGAGCCTACTAAAAATTAGTGGGAGTGAAAGGAGAAAAGCCAAGGCTGGCCGTCTATTGGAAAAATAAAGAGAAGGCTGGAATCTTGTTAGGGATTTTTCACTGATTACCACTTAAGAGTTTTAAAAAGATTTCGAGGCTTATGAGCATATTTCATAATTCAGTATTTATGAAAAGCTTTAAATATCCCCTCCATTAACACCAGTACTTATAAGAGTTTTTTTTAATTTTTTTTTAAAAAAAAAGAAAGAGGAAAAAAATGGTTTACATACATGCATGAGATTGAAAAAGCTCTTCATTCCCATCTTCTCATCTCACGAAGCCCCTCTCCTTTTTTCTAGTGTGAAAATACTTTTATTTTTTCAAGTTAGGGGTATCTCAGTAAATGTCAAACTAATCCCCTAACCCCCATCAGACCCACGCCACAAGCCCCATGAGGCGTTATAAAATAAATTTTTGATTGTCCATGATTTACATTATCCTAACCTAAAAAAATATTGTTTGATTTTTCGTCAACTCCATTATTCCTATAGCTTTTTACAAAACAAAACATTATTTAATAGGTGTTTTAGGACACATGTAATAAGAGTGTTCTTGAAATACGATGAAAAATTGTAAAATTCTAAGTTTTAATAGAGTTTTTGTGTGGTAGGATCGATACCAATTGATATTGTTGTATTGGCCAGGTTGATATAGGTGTATCGACCCATGTCGATACAGGTCGATACAAATAGAGGTGGAGCCAACAATTTTTCTTCGGGGGTTGAAGTACATGTATCAAGAAAATTAATGGGTTTAAGGGTATGTCCTTGGGGGTTCAAGGCAAAACCCACGAGAAATTCTGTGTTCTTTTTTTTGTAATAGGTCCATTGTGGCAAGGTTTGAAATTTCGTTGAAATTTCGCGAAAATTTCGGTTTCGGACAACCCCAACGACATCGAAACTGAGTTTATTTCAAAAATCAAATTTCGGCCAAAATTTCAGAAATTCGGATGAAATTTTGGATTTTGGAATTTCAGTCGAAATCTGATTTTTTTTATTTTTAAATAGCTTTATTTTATTTTTTTTTATTAAAATTTCGAAATATTTCAGAATTTTTTCTGAAATTTTGAAAAATCTATATATTAATTTTAAAAATAAAATAATAATAATATTTATATAAATATATAAAATTTTAATAAAATATTATTTTTTAACATATATATATTAATAAAATATATATATTTTGGATTTCGAAATTTCGCTGAAATCCTACAATTTTTCGAGATTTCGGTTTGGCTTGGCTTGGCTGACCAAAATCTTCGAAAATTTTGAAATTAAAAACCTTGCATTGTGGTCATAAAATCCGTTAATGATGCATTCCAATAAAGGTCCACTAATAAGAAAAATTTAGAGCCCTCCCTTTTGGGAGAGTCATAATATAAATATACATAATTATATTTTTTAAATTTTATATTATATATGTAAGAGAAGGGAATAGATTTTTTCAGCGGAACGTGCCCACCTCTACAACACACCACTTGTCCCATTTTAACACTCACTAATTGTGGTTAAGATTTCTCACTCATAAGATTCATCTATCTAACCTTGGTTTTTAAGAAAATAAAATTTTTAAAAAAAATATTAACCTTAAGTTGATTAAGCTTAACCACATTTAAAGGAGGCTCTACAAGCGTCACGTGTCCCTTTTAACACCCACTAACAGTGGTTGAGATTCACTTACCCTTTACAAGAAAAAAAATAAATTTAAGTTGATTAAGCTTAACTACAATTAAAGGGGGACGAGTGAGACAAACATGCATGAGGAAAGAATCTGAACCCTACAAATAAGTACAAAATTTTGAAGGAGCCAAACCCCTTGGCTCCACTCCTAGATACAAGTCAATGTCGGTCTATATATGTCGATACTATGGTCAATACATCTATCGACATATCATATACAACTTTGAAACATAGCCAATATCGACCCAATTTTTTGAGTATCAATCGTACAATGCAAATCATAAATTTTTTTTAAACACCTATAAAATCATATAACATGGAATTTAAGGTTTAAAATCATAAATGCAATGATTATAAACTTTTTCCATGGATTAATTATACATACAATGATTTTAACTAATTCAATGTACGTATGTATTAATTAATGGCATTCTTTCACGATCATGGTTGCTAGTCATTCCATCATTTGATCTTATTGGAACAAAGCTCTCTTGTTTGGATGTGAGTATTGATCTTATTGGAACAAAGCTCTCTTGTTTGGATGTGAGTATCGACTAGATAAGTTTTGCACATGCATAAACTCTATGGGACCAATTTCTACTTGAATGAGCACACTTGGAACGAGCTACATGAATGAGCACACTTGGAACAAAGCTCTCTCGTCGGAAATAGGGTGGGGATACAAATATCTTTTTGTCAAAAGAATTGGATAAAATGGTCTAAAAAATAAAAAGTTTACATGTGAGAACATGTTCGCCCGTGCGTGTTGACATTAAAAGAATTTTAAGACTTGTATTTGAGGAACAATCCCAAACTTGAAGAGTAATTAGGAAAAACTTCTTTTATTAAGCAGCCGACAAGTGAGACAAGTGACGTCCTTATAAGGGTATTTACGCTTGAGGAATGCCAAGCATAATCTCACAATACAAAAATAATTCATGTTTTAATAATAAAATAAAAGTTTCTAAGTTTCCAAGGCAGCTGCCCCACGTTCGAAAAAATATCATATTATGTTTTTTAATTCTATAGTACGACATAGCCATGGAGCAAGGGCCTGGGATTGTCTCTGGCGAAGGGCTTATCTCGGGGTTCCATAGAATAGGTGACAAGTGGTGGAGAAGTCAAAATCATGGGGCCCACGATTTTGACTTCCCCGCTTATAATAAGACATGTGGCAATAAGTGTGTGAGAATAAAGGGAAGAGATATCATATGGGAAGAAGTCAAAAAAAATGGAGAGAAAATAAAATTACTTCTCCCCATATTTTTGCCAACTGTCGCACAATGTATGGAACCCGAGAGGGGTTTCTGGCTTCGCCAGAGACAAGCCAAGGCCTGGAGCAAGAGAGGCAGCTTCCTTTGAAATTTTGACAAAAGAACATATTTTGTACTACGACATTGTTCATTTTTTTCCCGCAAAAAAAGCAATTAAAAATGGAGCCAAATCATCTCCAATGATAACTGGATTTGGCAAATCCGGTTATCACCCCTAGAGGTTGCCACGTGTCTCTTTTGACACTCCTTAACCATGGGTAAGGTTCACCCACCCCTAGGGTTCACCCAACCATTTTTGGTTTTTTTTTTTTAATATTAATTCTTTTTTTAAAATTAAAAAACTGTTTTTAAAATTAAAAAAACTCTAAAAACAGTTTTTTAATTTCAAAAAAAGAATTAATATTTAAAAACAAAAAAAACAAAAATGGTTGGGTGAACCCTAAGGGTGGGTGAACCTCACCCACGGTTAAGGGGTGTCCAAGGAGACACGTGGCGACCTCTAGGGGTGATAACCGGATTTGCCAAATCCAGTTATCACCGTAGAGGATTTGACTCCTTAAAAATAGGCCGGTACTATTTTTATGGGTTCATTTGTGAAATTTGTTAAACCAAAACTACTTTTCATGGTACACATTCTCTCTTGTTTTATCTCAGAGTCAATTGCGTGAGTTCAATCGTATTTGTGTCACATGCAAGGTGGGGAGGGGCCATTCTTGATGTATGTACTTCGCCCTCCACGCAAGGAAAAATTCCTGGCTCCCCTGGGTAGGGCTGTCAACGGATCGGATTCGGACCGGATCTGCCTAGATCCGAATCCGATCCGATTAAGAATCCGACTGATCCGAATCCGATCCGAGATCCGTCGGATCATGAAGTAACCGATCCGAATCCGATCCGATTATATATCGTCCGATCCGAATCCGATCCGATCCGAGTAAGGTTATTTTTTTTATAAAAAATCTATTTTAATAATAAAAAATCTAATAATACCTTAATTAATACCAATTAATGTTAATTTTTTTAAAAATTAATATTTTATACATAGAAAATCTAAATAATATATTTAAAATAATTAAAAATTATTATTATTATCGGATCGGATTTTAATCGGATCGGATCACCCTATATCCAGATCCGATCCGATCCGATTATAATCGGATTCCACCGATCCGATCCGACGGATCACATATAGGGTCCAAAGTCCGGCTAATCGGATCGGATTCGGATCGGATCCGGATCATGATCCGGTCCATTGACAGCCCTACCCCTGGGGGGACCGGATTTGGTCTAGCCCTCGACAAACCAAAACCATCTTGCTCACCTCACTCACTCACAGGGCCTCTTTAACTGTACTTTTAACCCTGAGTTCAAATTTCTAACTCCCATGGTTAAATTATTTTAAATGTTTATTTATAAAAACTTAGGTTACATGGTTGAAGCCTAAAGATTAGTAAATCTTAACTATAGTTAAAGGGTGTTAATAGGGACACATGTCGACCTGTAGGATGAGGGCCAGACAATTTTGGTCTGGCGAGGGCTAGACCAAATCCATTCCCCCACCCTGGTCACATGTGGATAGGGGTGTAAATGGATGCAGATATTATCTGTATCTAATTGTTTTCTAAATCTGTTTAGTCGGATAATTATCCGAATAGGTATCCAACGGAACGGATTCAGATAGTAATTTTACTATCTGTTATAATCATACACGAATTCAGATACTGTTATATCGTTTCGATAAATATCCGATCGATTATATAATATGCATAAATAATATATTTTAAGTTTATAAATTAAAATAACCATAAAATATATTTTTTTTACATAATTTAATACTTTAAATTGTTGTTTTTAATATAAATAAAAATTAATTTACTATTTTTTTCTACATGTGAATAGGAAGAGGGGAAAAACACACAAAATTCAATTTTTTTTTTCCTACAATCCACTTGACACATTTTAAGTATAATGGCAATTGATTGTGATCCGATCTCATTCACAAATCACTTTCTACTGGCCAGGCGAGGTAGAGGTGAGGTGGTTGAACACGTGTTCCCCTTTTTGCTCTCCACATGGCTTAGGATTGTCTATGGTGAAGCTAGAAAGCTGGTCTCTGGCATCCATACATCATACAACAGGTGGCGTCAAAAGGGGAGATGTCAGTTCATTTTCTCCTCATGATTTTGACTTCTCCTCACTTGATATCTCTCCCTCTTTTTCTCACCCATTTATCGTCACATGTCGTTTAGTTTCCTCCATTTTGTGGACACTCGAGAGGAGCCTTTCTAGCTTCGCCGGAGAGAATCCGAGGCCTCTCCACATCATCAGCCTTCACGTGTTAAAAAAAAAAAAAAACTAGACCACAGTAAGAATGCAGGCCTATTGTGTAGAGGGTGAATTTGAGAAAAGGGCACCTCAATTGATAGAGAGGTGTGATGGACCCATATAAGCCTAAATCCCCCACGAAACGATGTAAAAAGCGACAGAGATTCACGTGGGATTGCTGGCCTTATTCCTTCCCAAAGGTGGTTCACCTTTTTGAGGGCCTCCTTTACACATTTGGTTAATCTGTCCTCTCCAACCTAAACTGACCTATCATCCCACTTCGCTTATCGCATTTATGTGACACGTGAGATACACGTGAAGTAAGACCGAAGGTGGGGCCGCTGAGCTGACTTGGCAAATGGTTTAGGACAATGAATCTTCTCCAATAGTTGCTGCCGAGGAGACCGTCTGCATTCACTTTAGTGCGCATTCACTTTAGTGCATTCACCTTAGTGACGCCACATACTCTTGTGTAGTCAATCAAGGCTTTGATTTGCGCAACAAATTTCCTCTGAAGCCCGAGTAAAGTATGTTACTCGGGCCTAGTCTCTTTGCTCAAAGTGTGTCCCCTTTTAATTGTGGTTAAGATTCACTAACCCTTTTTAGGTTAATGAATATAAAAAGAAAAATTAATCTTATCCTATTGTAACCAAGGTTAGATTCACTAACACTAAGGGTTAGTGAATCTTAACCACAGTTAAAAGCGAGTACACATTGACTAAAGAGGCCAAGCCTAAGTAACATACTTGGGCTTCAGCCACAGTAAATCAGTTGTATCAATGCCCAACATTTGTTCCCTTTTAACTGTGGCTAAGATTCACCAACCCTTGGGGTAAATGAATCTAAAAGAAAAAATTAAATCTTAACTGGTTTTTTGTTCTAAAAAGTCAAGGTTAGATTCATTAACCCTAAGGGTTAGTGAATCCTAACCACAATTAAAAGCGGGCACAGGTTGAGCAAAGAGACTAGACCTGAGTAACATATTCAGGCTTCAGCCAGATTTGCCTTGATTTAGTGCATAGTATTTTGATTGACATGCACATAAAGTATGTGACGCCTCTAGAGTGTTGTTGGTGGTCTTCTCGTAAGCAACTCCTAGAGAGGATCCCCAAGTCTTGGTTTGGGTGGTGGGCCACCTGCACTAAATAAGCTATTTTGTGGGTGCACCAAGTCTGTCCGAAATGTGACGATGTGGAGTCGAAGTGAGGACTACATACTATGAGGTGAGGTCCGTTCAAAGGGTCCTACATAGTGTCAAGATTTACACTAGTCCCATATTTTGGGATGGATTTGGAGATTACTTGCAGGGTGTCATGGACGTAGTGCTCAGTGCATGTATGATGCACCCCCAACCCAAGTGACCTAAAGGAGTGTGTTGGAAAGCAATTCTCCCCTATACTAGGCTGAAGGAAAAACATTTTTTCAGCAGAAACTCTCACTGTCTAGTCTAGTTTCTGAGTCGGAAAAGCAGGAGCTAGGAGAAAATTGAACACTGCCATTTCGTACATATGCTACGTTCTTTCTCTATTTGGTGATAAATACATCCCACTATGCCCTGAGAAGTGAGAACAAAGCATCCTTCCTTTAATTGCCTAAACTGCCAATGTGGCAAGCTACTATAAGGCTCACTCGATAGATATCCAAAAGACGCATCCCGCCCCTTAAGGAAGAGCGTGCCCCTAAGTGGAGAGATCGTAGCCTAGGAAAAGTTTTTCTAGGTGACTTAACATAGAGTATATTCGCCCAAGGTTTGAAATCCATTTAATATCCAAAATTTTGGTGCCTCTAAAAAAATTGAAATTTCAAATTTTTCAGATTTTTTCTGTAAATTTTCAGATTTTTACTATTTTTCTTGAATACTTTATTCAAACAAAATATTCTCCAAATATATGCCACTATTTCATGAAATTTGGGCTTGACTAAATAACATTTTTCATATTTTTATCTAATATATTACGTAAATATCATTATTTTAATTTTAAAATTTTAGAAATTTCACAAAATTTCAATAAATATATCAAAATTTTCAAAATATGTCAATAAATATTGTTATTTTATTAGAAAATTATTGACAGATTATTATAAAATAAATTCCCAAAATTTCGATCGAAATTCTAAAATTTCAACCAAAATCATGCAACCCGGGATGATAGTCATTTCAGTTTCGGAGGGTGGGAGCCAGACCAAAATTTTGAAAATTAAAACGAATCATGCATTCGCCCCAATTACTAACACTAACAGCTATCTAATCGTTTTTCTTTCTTTCATTGTGATTTATGGGGTTCTAAATAAAAATATAAGCTAATATTTCCTGGGTGACTTGACAGTAGAGAATACACTCCCAATTATAAGCTAATGCTTACATTTCCTCATTGTGCCTTAACTTTCCCCGTACATTATTATCATGTAACTATGCTATAAAGCACACAAGTTCTTCAAAAACTCAGTTCTATCCTGCCAACTGCCATTTCTCTTTGAAAAGAGAACAATTAACAAAGCCCAGTTGCAGCCCAGCATCGTTCCTCTTACAACCACTATCTTTAGAAATTTTGGGGACTTTTCCCCTGCTGCATTCCAACTTTCTACTAATTTGTATTTTTTTATCTTATTTTTGGTATCATGATTCATTTATCTAAGATTAGTAGCTTAGTAAATTTGTGGGCATGTGATTACAAAAACAAAAACATTGTGGCCATATCAATCGCGGCACCGCCTCACCCCAAGGACTCCAAACCGAGTCCACCCTCTATGAGGTTGCAAAGCAAGAACTGTGAACTAACTTGGCTGGAAAATTGTTCCAAGAGATGCTTCAGTTGAAAAACAAATAACCAGATCAAATAATGGCTCAGATTAATCAGTTTTCCCAGTGGATTACCTTGGTTCATTTTATTCCTTGTGCATATAGTTTGATCCTTCTTTGTATTCCGGAAATGAGTTTAAAGCCTGCATTCGCAGAAAAAAATTAATTTCGAACATCCAGAATCCTTACATTGTGGGACAACTCTTATACAAATCAACCTACCTAGATTCTAACACAGTCCTGAACATGCCCAATTTCAGCAATATAACATGAGAATATGTCCTCATTGATAGCAAATCCAAGCTGACTCAAGTTTCTGAACAATTGTGGAGACCTTCATCAATACAGAAGCATCAGGCCAATCTGAAGCTCCCTAGCTTCATTCTCAAGCTCTTCCTAAGAAAGCCTTCAGAATTTGTGTGATTATACGGGCTATTTAACTGAAATTGAGAACAGCATCCCCACAATAAAGTCTGAAGAATGCTGACCTGTTGTGGTCATTGCAAGCACCATTCCGTACACACCTGAAAGGATCAATTCAATTTAGAGGATCACTGATGCTGAAGAAAACAATGCCCCACCTCAAAAAAAAAATCTCAAAATTTCCAATCCAACTGCAGCTTGGCCTCGGCCATGTCCTTCTTTGCCTTCATCTTCCAATAAAATATGAGCAATGCTACGTCCACTTTCCGGTTGTCCAATCTCCCCTATTTTTTAACAAGATAAAATAATGACATTTTTTTTGTGGTCCATCACTTTTACTTTGTCTTATTGTTTAAAATTAGCAAAAACAACCGGAGAGTGGACGTAGCATTGCTCATAAAATAATGGGCAATCCCGACTGAGAACAAACACATCATGGATTACATGACCCCAGATACAGAAAACATAACCTGACAGCCGAGGAAGGAAGAAAAAACCTTGTGCAGAGCACATCCTGGGTGAAGAGAGCCTTGGAACTCCTGGCACTGCATCCACAGCCTCCCAAAAAGTATCTGTAACTAGTACACTAAAACCATTCCATTTTCAACATATATTTTTCACATGACGAGCACTTCTGGGGGTCCAGTATACCTGAACATTTTTTTCCTACCAAAAAGTAATAGGAACTAAGAAGGATGGAGAAATATAGGTGTGTATCATTAGCGACAGTCTTGCAATACAGTTTAGCTTATATTTCCTTGCATTGTGAGCACAGAGTTCGATCTGTATTACTGGTCCAAACACAAAAGCGATATAGTGGCACCCGGTATTCTCATAAGAAAGAAAATATCAAGAACCCCATATGCATGCCTGTGGCAAACAGTGCCGTTGGTTAGAAAGATATGTTATCCAAATAAGACACACAGACGGACTGACTTCTCAAAATTCCATTGATAACTGTAAGATTTTATTAAAGGAGTAACAAAAAGGAGAAAAGATGAATGTGAATAATTATAACACCAATTTAAAACAAAAGAAAAGTTCCATTCTATGCACTCTTCTAGCTAATTAAAATTCAACACATCGTTAGCCAACCTCTGGAAGAGTGACAACGAGATGTTCAATCTCATAGCCAACATCGAACTTGTTAAATGGTATAGTTAGGGCTGTAAATGGAGCAGATTCGGAGCGGATATTGGTATATCTAAATTCGTATCCGATTATATATCCGGATATCCGAATCCGAATAAATATCTGGTGGATAGTGAAATATGATATCCGTATCCGACTCCGATTAAAATATCCGGATTCGGATAGTATCCGAATTATCCTATTAATTTTTAAAAAAAATTAAAAATATAAATTAATATTTAAAAAATGTAAAAATATATAAATTTTTATTTAAATATATATTTTAAATATTATATTATTTTTATAAATTTAAAATAAATTATTTATATATATTATATAATCGGACGGATATTTATCGGATCGGATATAACAATATCCGAATACGTATCCGATTATAAACGGATAGTATTTTACTATCTGAATCCACTCCGTCGAATACCTATCCGGATAATTATCCGACTCAACGGATTCGGATACGGATAATATCCGCATCCATTTACAGCCCTAGGTAGAGTATAATCTCCAACAACGTTCTTTTGAACAAAGCATCCTTCCTTTGATGGTTGTGGCCGAGGTGGTGGTCGGTTTGGATCCTCTGGTTCTTCTACTGATGATCGAGATAAACTTAAATGTGATCACTATGGGCGTACCCGTCATAGGAGGAATACTTGTTGGGACTTGCATGGTCGCCCTCCTCCACGAGTTCCTTCTAAAAATGGGCAAAGAGACAGGGACAAACGATTTGGGGGGGAGCTTGAGTGCACACTATGTTGCCTCGGCCCTCAGTGCATTTGTTTCCGATCCTAGTCACTCCTGGATTATCGATTCAGGAGCATCTGACCATATGACTAGTATGTTATTTTTTCGTCTTTATTGATTCTGGTAGAAACAAAGTTAAAATTTTTTATGATACATTATCATCCATTGCATGTAAGGGGAGTGTTTCAATCACACCCTATGTCCCTCTCCTTTGTCCTTCATGTTCCTAAGTTCACTTTGAACATTTTGTCTATCAGTCATATTACAAAAACTTTGAATTGTAGCGTCACTTTTTTTGTTCTCACTATGTGTATTAAGACTTGGAAACAAAGAGGACGATTGGTACGGGCCATGAGGAGAGGAGATTATATCTACTAGACCCTTTGCCTCGTATTGCTTCATCAGTCCAGTAGTTGCCCCCAATATTCGGAGTATTAGTAGCAAGGAGGAGTTGTACTGATGGCACAGACGTCTTGGCCATCCCTCTTTTTCTCTTCTCAGACGTTTATTTCCTCAGTTATCTATTTCTAGTTTGTTTTCGTCCATTCAACGTGAAACTTGTGAACAAGGTATTAAACTTCGGATTCGGTATAAACTTCGGTCGCTAAGGAAGTTGACTCAATTCAAGGAAGTTTAAGGAAGTTCTGTAAAAATTAAAGAAGTCTAGGAAACTTTAAGGAAACATTGGAATTTTAATATGAAACTTTAGATATTCAACATTTAAGCATAAATACACATCTAGAATTCATTATATTACTGGATGCAAGCATGTAAAGTATGAAATGTGAGAATCATATTAAGTGACATGCGTTGTCTACTTGTTTGTGCTATAATTTCTTCTTGATATTTCTATGTATTGTCAATTTTTTATCTATATTATAATTTCTTTATCAAGTGAAGGGAATATGTAGGGTCATTTTATTCTCTTTTTTTGTTAAATGATTATTCATGTTATTATTTTAGAAATATGAAAAACTTATGAATGCACATTAAAGTTGATAAATAATTGAAGTTTAATTTAGTTTCTAACCTATTTTTATTTGTAATTGATGAACTCAATGTTTTTACAGGACTGAATCAATATGGGAAGATGGGGAGATGGTTAAATTATCTGAGATGGTTAAATTATCTGAGACCCTACATCAAGAAAAAGAGAAGAGGACTGTATTTTATTTGATCATGAAGTGAATGTAATTATGTAAAAGAAAAAGTTGATGTAATTTTATTTAAATGTGGTGGACCCCTGTTCAAGTTTTTAATAGTTTTATTTTTATTTTTGATGTAAAAAAGCAGGACCTCTAGGTCTATTGAGTGTTGTTTAGGTGATTACAAGTTTAATGTAATCAAGCAAGACTTCTATGCCAAATTTGCTATCTATATTTTTTTTTATCTACATGAGTCATGACCATAGGAATGAGAGAGAGATAGAGAGAACTGTGAATAGCATTACAAATGGCCTCCACTGTCTTGACTATGAAATAAAGGGAAATAGTATAAAACATCACATTAAAATTAATATTCAGTACAACTCATGATTTATAGCCACATTGAGCTTCGATGTGGCTCAAAATCATCGTCTCTATCAGTACGAGGAGGTTGATGAAGCTGTTGGTCTAGGTAATGACAGTATTGAGCCCACGACATATAATTGTTATAATAGCTGGTATAATCTCGAATATACTGCTCATACTGTCGTGCATCAATACCGACAAGTCTTCCTAGTTGTGGGTAGTTAGGGTGTTGTTCAATTGCTGTGATGATGTACGGTTGTCCCTGTCCATACCCCAAATCCTGACTACTAGTAGTTCCATATACATGAGACCCATAACCATAGTCATATGATCCCATACTAGATCCAAGGTAACCATAACCCATGTTGCCGAATCCAGATGATTGTGATTGTGCTTCTTGGGTCCCGTAATTGCTATCAGTATATCCATACTCATACGAAGCACTAGAACTAGTATCACGCCTCCCAGATCCAATGCTCAAACTATCCATAGTAGCAGTCATAGGACCGACATCAGTGTTTTGGATTGGATGACCACTCTCATCTACCTCCATAAGCTTGTACCTTCTTCGTCGGTATGTCTGGTCTCTTGGTGCTGGTCGTGAAGCATGGTCTTCATCCTGGGTAGTATGATCAAAATTTTGTTCCACTGTAAATGGGCTCATCTCTATATTTTCACTACCTCCACCCACACTGCCTACGCCCCCACTACTTGCACCACCCCTTGGTTGTGCACTTTCATTGCCTCCATCGTCATCGTCATCTCCACCCCTGTCTCCACCCCCACTCAGACTAGGTGGTGCCGCCTCTGATGATGAGGATGACCAATCAATGTCTCTACCTTGTGACTGTGTGGTCATATACTCATCTACGTCGACACCCATTTGCTGTGCAATCTGAGAACTAGGCCTACCCCCTGCCTCATCCAGCAATGGCTCTCCTACATCCTTGACCCACTCAAAAAGTGGGTCCTCACCCTCCTCGCAAAAGATGTCACTGAGGTCGATTGGGTCTGAATAATCCTCCCTATTTTGTTCTGCTCTTAATTGTTTCATCTTCAACCTCAAGTTGTAGTGGAGATATACAAGTTTTTGCAGCTTCTCGTGCCCTAGTCGATTACGTTGCTTGGAGTGGATGAGAGAAAAAGTGCTCCAATTTCTCTCACAACCAGAAGAGGAAGCTGTTTGTGACAACACTCTTACAGCAATCTTCCTCAAGTTTGGTGCATCCAACCCGTATAATATCCACCATTCAGCTGCAATTAAAAAACAACTTAAATAAATTCAGTTTGCCCTATTTTAACTCTCACAATAAACATACAAAATAAAAATGATATAGGTTACCAGGGGGTGTGTTCTGTCGTCCAGCCACCGCAGCATTCCGATTGAATGAGCCAATAGAATCCCTATACCACTTCACCTATAGAAAATGCATTAATCTCACAAGTTGTAGAAAAGTAAATTAAACCATAAAAATGAATTAGGCATCAACTTACTTCTTTAAGTGCAGCTGCCTGTAGATCTCCCTTTGGTTCTAATTTCTCAATAACATCTTGTAAGGATTTTAATAAATCAGCCCTAGTACCGAGACCATGCTTGTATTGATATTTAGGGTTTAGGTAATATGCTGTTATCAATCAAAGCAACCATATTTGAGAAAATAAATGTAAAAAAAAAAAAACAATTTTAAAATAAGCTCTTACCAGCTGCATGAAGGGGATGGAGGAGTTGATTCGTCCATCTCTCGTCTATAATTTTCAAGTACCCTGCGGAAGAGCGCGGGGCAGCAGCCTTGACTGCTTCTTTCATTAGTCTGATGGACTCGTACACAAATCCCATTGTAGGCTTCTTATCACCGTCTACCATCCTCAACACCTTCACTATCGGCTCTAAGATATTGACCACTGCATTTGCATCATCCCAAAAACTGGGTCTAGTTACTATCTCTTCAGCCCTCCTTGCTACTACAGTTCTGTTGTCCTTATAAGTTATCCATTCTTCTGAGGCGAACATGGCTTTTAATCCAACTTTCTTTTGTATGATGCTCTGTAGGGCCACGTAGTTAGTGGCAAAACGTGTAAGCCCGGGACGGACCAAATCCCCTCCACACTTCTCTCGCATTAAAGACAAAACCTCATTGTGATTATAAATGTAATTTGTTACCGCTCTTGCTTCATCAGTCACCCTCTTCACAATTTTCTTCTTTCCAATGTCCTTCAACATAAGGTCAATGCAATGTGCTGCACACGGGGTCCAAAAGAGGTTATATTTTCTAGAGTCCATCATTTTTCCTCCAGCCTTCTTGTGATTGCTGCCATTATCAGTGACGATCTGGACAACATTACTCTTTCCGACCTCTTTGACGACATCAACCATCTCCTTATAAATATACTTTGCATCCTTAGTAACATTGGATGCTTCAATAGATTTTAAGAAGACAGTTTTGCCATCACAGTACACCATAAAGTTGATGATGGATTGTCGAGTGGGACCAGTCCAACCATCACACATAATTGTAACCCCATATTCTGGCCAACTCTTCAACAAATTTATATATTCGTTTAATTCATCAATCTCTCTATTCAAATAGGGGTTCATGATTTCATATGGTGTTGGTGCCTTCACTCCCGGTCCTGCTCTGGCAGATTCATCTAACATGTTCTGAAAGAATGGACTGCTAATTGTTCGGGCCGGAATGCCATTGAAGATAATATACTTTGCAGCTGCCTGTCCAAGTGTCTCTCTGACATTTCCCTGCATGGATTTCAACCGTCCCTGTTTTGCATCTCTATTCCGGTACATTTGCAGATCCATAGGGATTTCCTCATCCCCTCTTGCACTAAAAGTGCGCATAAGACTGCCTTGGCCCCGGACTGTAGCCCCACCAGCCCTCGATGAGCCAGCACCAAAACTGCCACCCCCAGCTCCAAATCCACCAACCCTTGATGTGCCGACACCAGATGAACCACCAATCCTATGCCTCCCTCTCTGATCTGCATCCCACTGATCAGCAACGGACGCTCGTACTGCAAGCCGATGTTGCATCCTTTGTTGCTCGGTCTCACAATCAGATGGATATTGAACATCATCATCATCACTGTCTCCTACATGCACCATATCATCCCGATATGGAGGGTCCATCAGTGACTCATTAAACTCTGCCTCCCTCTTTTCCTTCTCCTTCTTCTCTTTTATCCTTCCCAATAAAAGCTTTTTCATCGCCATTTTTACTTCTTTAGGACAATTTGGGCAATCTTTGACATTACTATACCCACCAACCAAATGTTGCTTCAACCTAGCAACACCGCCACTTAGGATTCGATGCCCACAGTAATTGCAGACGGCCTTTTGTTTATTTCCATCAATGCACCGCCCATGCTTCCAACCCACATCCGGCTCTGAATCACGCGGCATCTGCTATTGATATATCAATAAAAAAAATGATATATTATAAATGAAACATATCCTTCCAAAAACAACAATCAATGTCTCTACTGTGTGGTGATATACTCATCACGAGAAATATTTTATTGATTTTTTAATTGTATGTATAATATAAATTAATATTGATTTTTAACACATTACTTTTTTGTCATATAATATAATATCATTTTTTATATAATACGTCATTTTTCGAATTTTTGTTACTAAAAAAAATATATTAACTTAGAATATCCTTTTTAAAAATAAATTTTGATTTTCCAAGGAATCCCTATTAATCACTCTTTCCACTGCTTAGTGTCTTATATATCCAATATTTTTGTATTTATTTTTATTTTTTAAAATATTATTGTTATGTTAATCAAAATGTCCAATGAAGTGGTTTATAATAGAGTATTAAAAAAATGATATATTATAAATGAAACATATCCTTCCAAAAACAACAATCAATGTCTCTACAATGTGGTCATATACTCATCACGTAATAATATTTTATTGATTTTTTAATTGTATGTATAATATAAATTAACATTAATTTTTAACACATTACTTTTTTTTATCATATAATATAATATCGTTTTTTACATAATACGTCATTTTTCGAATTTTTGTTACTAAAAAAAAATTATGTTAACTTAGAATATCCTTTTTAAAAATAATTTTTCATTTTCCAAAGAATCCCTATTATTCACTCTTTCCACTGCTTAGTGTCTTATATATCCAATATTTTTGTATTTATTTTTCTTTTTTAAATATTATTGTTATGTTAATCAAAATGTCCAATGAAGTGGTTTATAATAGAGTATTAAAAAAAATGATATATTATAAATGATACATATCATTCCAAAAACAACAATCAATGTCTCTACTGTGTGGTCATATACTCATCACGTAGTAATATTTTATTGATTTTTTAATTGTATGTATAATATAAATTAATATTAATTTTTAACACATTACTTTTTTATCATATAATATAATATCGTTTTTTACATAATACGTCATTTTTCAAATTTTTGTTACTAAAAAAAAATATGTTAACTTAGAATATCCTTTTTAAAAATAAATTTTGATTTTCCAAAGAATCCCTATTAATCACTCTTTCCACTGCTTAGTATCTTATATATCCAATATTTTTGTATTTATTTTTCTTTTTTAAAATATTATTGTTATGTTAATCAAAATGTCTAAGAAAATGGTTTATAATAGAGTTGTGATTAGTGGATTGTGTAGCCAAATGCCGGTCAACGTGTCCTCTTTAACATCTCTTTTAACTATGGTTAAGCTTAACTAATTAAGTTTTTTTTAAAGATAATTAACTAATTTAAGGGTACTATTTCTTTTTCAAAGTCAAGGTTGGATGGACGAATCTTAACCCAGGGGTGAGTGAATCTTAACCCTAGTTAGTAGGTGATAAAAGTGGGTCTGGTCCAATAAGGGACACGTGGACCAATACTAGCATCACTCTCTTTTAGGGTGTCCAAAACATGTGTTTTTCTTAATGAAAGACCACACATGTCTTTCATTTAAAAAACAGTGAGTTTAATCAAGAGTGAAGTTAGTATTACCCTTATAGGTTTATTAACTTATAAGTTTATAAGAATGGAGTGGGGTTAGCATTACTCTCTTAATACTTATAAGTTTAAAACTTATAACCTGTATATGCTTTACCATTTCAGTTTCAGCCAAAAGAAAACAGTGCTGAGGAGAAATGCTTCACCGAAGGGATCTAACCTTAGGGTTTCGACGATGGATGCCAGCAACGGCAGCACAACAGCGACGGCGATGGATGGCGATCAAAGACGGAAATGGAGTGATCTTTGGGTCTCCACAACTTTAGGTCTGTCCTAACTCCTAATCCTCCATCTTCTCTACTCTCCTTCTCAAATTTCTTTTTTTTTTTTTTTCTTTTCTTTTTCTACGACTAGAGTGATTATGCCGCTCGGATTTTTGCCTTCTTCGAGATTTAAAGAGAACCCTTTCACACTTTTTCACGGGTTCACTGTATTTGGTTGATGGTAGGCTAGGTTAGTATTTATGTAGTAAAGTAGGTGCCCCTTTCGAATCTGCCCCTTTCGAATCTGTGAGTGTGGTGACTGAAATCAGTCCGTGCGAATATTTTTTTTTTTCAATAGATCCGTGACTTGGGGAGTCTGTCACAGAGGCAGAACTCAATGTTTTTGCATTTCTTTCATGGAAGGTGCAGAATCAAATGTCCTTCTCAGTCCGTGAGTCTTGAGTGTGAAATTTTTACACAAGTTCAGTGACTTCCATAAAATTCTTCCGATTTCCTGAGTTTTTCAATTACATTTTTACAATTTCGGTCGAAGTCCATCGAAGTCCACCGAAGTCACCGAAGTTTGCTACGAATTCTTGTATTTTTAAAATACATGGGGTTTTAGCTTCGGTAACCACCGAAGTCGACTCAATTCGGCCGAAGTTGACCGAATTGAGTCGATTTTTAATACCTTGCTTGTGAATTTGCAAAGCACTGGCGAACTTATTCTTATAGTGGTAATAAATGCAAGTCACCCTTTTCTCTTGTACATTTTGATGAGTGGGGACCATCCCTCGTTACTTCTTGTGGGTTTAAGTATTTTGTTACATTTTGTGGATGATTGCTCTTACACTCATGGGTTTATATATTGAAATCTAAGGGTGAAGTTGACACTATTTTTCCCTATTTTCAAAAATTAATTGCTACTCAATTTAATGCATCGATTAAAGTACTTCGTTCTGACAATGGGGGGGAATATATGTCTACTAGTTTAGCCACTTTTTTTTATTCTCATGACATCATTCATCAGACTTCGTGTGCCGGTACTCCTCAGCAAAATGGTGTAGCCGAGCGAAAAGTCGACATCTATTAGAAGTCACTCATTCTCTTATGTTTGCTATGAATGTGCCTAAACCTTTCTGGTCTGATGTTATCTTGATTGTTGCATTCTTAATTAATCGAATGTTTTCCCATTTTTGGAATTTCAGTCTCCGGTTTCCCTGTTTTCTCCTTCCGCTCCTTTGTTTCTGGAGGCCCCGCGGATCTTTAGTTGTATGTGCTTTGTACATATTGCCCGTTCTGATCGCACAAAGCTAGATCCTAAGGCACTTTGATGTAGTTTTCTTGGGTATGCTCCTATTCAGAAGGGATATAAATATTATCACCCCCTTATCGTCAGTCCTTGGTTTATACGGATGTTACTTTTTTTTAGTCTACTCTATATTTTTCTGCCAAAAAGACATCTCCTCATGGGGAGAGCATCAGTGAAGAGATATCTTCTCTACAAAATCCTATGTTCTCCTCTGACAGTGATCACCGAATGTCTGAGAGTGGTGATGGTGGACAGGGGGAATGTGAACCCTCAGTTCAGGAATTGCAAGTGTACAGGCGAAGGAAGAAAGATCCTCGTGAGCCCCACACCAAGAGACAGAATGTGGGCCTCTAACCCAGGTAACATTATTCTTTCTAGTCCTGACATTGTTGTTGATTTTGAAATTCCAATTGCTCTTAAGAAAGGTACTAGATCTTGTACTCTACATCCTATTTCAAACTTTGTTTCTTTATCATGTTTTGTCTTCCTCCTATCGCTCTTTTTTCTTGGCTTTGTCTTTTGTATCAAACTCTCACAGTTTAGCAAATGCACTGTCCCAACCAGAATGGAAGAAGAAATGTGTGCTCTTGAAAAAATACTACCTAGGATATGGTTACCTTACCAAGAGGAAAGAAGTCAATTTAGTGTAGGTGGGTGTTTACAGTAAAACACCGCTTGGATAGCTCGGTCGAGAGATACAAAGTTTGTTTGGTTGCAAATGGGTATACTCAAACTTACGACATAGATTATCAGGGCACATTTGCTTCAGTTGCAAAAATGAACTCGGTAAAAGTCCTCTTATCTCTTGCAGTCAATAAGGATTGGACCTTGTTTCAGCTTGATGTGAAGAATGTATTTCTTCATGTTGATTTGGAGGAAGAGGTGTACATGTTACCTCCTCCTAGTTTTAAATGTCCTTCAAATGAAGGGAAAGTGTGCAAACTAAAGAAGACATTGTATGGACTGAAGGTGACTATCTCGATTGTTTATGTGGATGACATTGGGGTAACATGTGATGATATGGATAAGATAGTCACTAAAGGGCAAGTTAGCAAAGGAATTTGAGATCAAGGATCTTGGTCTTCTAAAGTACTTCTTTGGGATTGAAGTTGTCAGGTCTAAGAAGGGCAATTTTGTCTCTCAGTGCAAGTATGTACTTGATCTTCTCGAGGAGGCAGGCATGATGGGTTGTAAGCCATGTGAAACCCCCATAGATTCGAATCATAAACTCAGTAAAGATAGTGGGGAACGTTTGTTGGATGTTGTGAGGTACCAAAGACTTGTTGGTAGGCTTATATATTTATCTCTTACCAGGCCAGACATTGCATATGTTGTCAATGTAGTCAGTCAATTCATGCATTCACCAACTACTGGGCACCTAGATGCGGTAAATAGAATTCTCCACTACTTAAAGTCGTCTCCTCGGAAAGGTTTGTTGTATACGTGTAATGGGAACTTCAGGGTTAAAGCCTACACCGCTGCAGATTGGGTTGGCTCAATTTCCAATAGGCGCTCCACTTCAGGGTATTGCACTTTTGTTGGAGCTAATCTTGTCACATGGAAGAGATCAGCGAGTTTTATCAGCAAAACAGAATAAGGGATTCCAAGTCTTTTGTTGATCAAGCGACACCCGGATTTGAACTGGGGAAAAAGGATTTGCAGTCCCCTGCCTTACCACTCGGCCATGCCGCCAAAACGATACAAAATAGATGAAAAGATTCCCTTTTGGGGATATTACTGAGCTTCTTTTTTATTGTTATTCCTTATCTCTTTCCTAAAAAGAAACAGAATGTGGTTGCTAATCCAGTACAAAGGCAGAGTTTAGAGTCATGGCACATAGGGTGTGTGAACTGCTCTGGCTTTGATTACTCATGAGTGAGATTGGACTTCATACTGAAAGTCCTACGATCTTCTATTGTGATAATAAAGCAGCTATAGTATTGCTCATATCTTGTGCAGTTATATTGTGATAATAAATCAACTATAGTATTGCTCATAATCTTGTGCAGCATGACCAAACCAAGCATATTGAGGTAGATTGTCATTTCATCAAGGAGAAGTTGAAGGCAGGTTACATTTATACTCCATTTGTGAAGTCTAAGGATCAATTGGCTGATGTGTTGAGTTTGTTGACTAAGGGTCTTAGTAGTACTTAGTTTCGAAATATTGTTAGCAAGTTAGGCATGAGTGATATCTACGCACCAACTTGAAGGGGAGTGTTGAATAAAGCTTTATGAGTTTTATGTTTATGCTTATGTTTTTTACTTTACTCTTATATACTATATTTTGGGTATACTACTAGTATCTCTTATATACTAATAGTATATCGTTAGTGGAGTATAAATAATAAAGTATGTGAGAGAGACAATTACTCTCTAATTGTTTCCCTAATCTCTTCTACTCTCTCTCAAACCCTAGATCTTGAAACCCTAAATCACAACTCTAAAACTATCCAAACCAACTTGCAGTGCACGTGCAATTAGGTATAGTCAATATCTAAAAGAAAATATCATCATATCCATCATCATCAATGTCTTATAATTGGGGTTGGGAACACCAACCCCGTTCTAGCAATCCATTCAATTAAAATCCATAACTTCGGTATCAAAATGAAAATATTAATTTTATTTTTTTTTAATTCATTTGTTCTCTGTGTTTATTAAAAGTCATAACTGGTATCTAAAAAAATATGATTTGAAAAGAAAATCTTTTTTTTCTCAATGTTGAACTTTCTCAGTTTACGTTTTTTAAAAGAATTCTTCATAAATGAATATATATTCTTTAAAAACTCCAAAAGCATCCATATTTTTTCTATAATCTGGTGAGACAAGAAGTGGGAGATTAAGATCCATTCCATTACCAAAGAATTTTTGGGTGGAACTATTACTCCTTGATATGGAGTAAACAAAAAATGGATGAAAAAGAAATTTTGCCTCAGAAATAATGATAAAAGTTTTCCTGTAAAACAATTAACTCAGCATTAGATTGTCAGTGCAACCTTATTCCTCTTAAATCTGAATACATAAGATATGCAGGTATCTTTTCCTAAAGTAAGAAATTCCCCTAGACGACTAAGAACTTCAAAACATCCACACAAAAATATATACATTCATAAACCAGAAAACATGGTATGAAGGAAAAGGATCATTAATTCTCAGCTGCTTGCTTCTTTCACATTTTATGTAGGTTAGAGATTAAGATAAAAATAGATTCATACGAAAGCTGCTTAAATACAAAAGCTTCTTGAAACAGTGTTTGAACTTCGAACAACAGTTGCTTTGACGCTATTGGGCATTATCCTAAGGGATATAAACGGTAATGAAATGGCATTATCCCTTAGGGTGAGTTCGTTTGGCTAGAAAATGTGAGAAGTAAAAGAAATTTGAGTTTTCTTGCACTTTTTCACCGTTCGGTGGGAGTGTGTAAGAAAACACGCTACCCTTTTCTTGCACTTTCTCAATAGTGACAACTATAGAATAACTTTCTCCCATAAAATTTTTCCATCTTTTGATGATTATTTTGAAAGAAAATTTAAGATTCTTTTCTTTTTCCTTTCTTTCCTTTTCTTTTCTCTCACCCATTTTCTTTTCAAACGGCAAGAAAGTGAGGGAAAATAAAAGAAAAGTGAGTTTTCTTGCAATTTCCCAGCATTTGGTGTGCAAGAAAACACTGCTCTTTTCTTACACTTTCTCAATAGTGACAATCAAACAATAACTTTCTCCATCTTTTGATGGGTTATTTTGAAAGAAAATTTATGTTTCTGGGTGTGTTCGTTTGAAAAGAAAGTGGGTGAGAGAAAATAAAACAAAAGAAAAAGTAAAAAATAACCATCAAAAGATTGAGAAAGTTGAGGAGAAAATTATTGTACGGTTGTCACTATTGAGAAAGTGCAAGAAAATGGAAGTGTGTTTTCTTGCACGCCGGACGTTGGGAAAGTGCAAGAAAATTCACTTATGTTTTACTTTCCCTCATTTTCTCGCCAAATGAAAACACCCTTAGGGTATGTTTGTTTCACAAGAAATGGGATAGAAGAAAAGAAAAGAAAATGGGATTTTCTTGTGTGGGTTTGGTTTGCAAGAAATTTGGAGGGAACATAAAAATAAAATAAAAAATCTTCTTCCCTAAAATGCCCATTAGTCCTATGCATATTTACATGTTAAATATTTAATGATGTGACATTTATGAAGGATAATTTTGGAAATATATTTTTCTCGACATCTGTGCCTTAATTTTCTCTCAAAATAACATTCTTTTGAAGGAGAAAATTTTGAGAGAAAGTGAAAGAAAATTGACGCTATTTGGAACCACTTTCTCGAGGAAGTGGGTTATTCTTGTGAAACAAACACACCATTAAGGAATGGGATATACCAGTAATAAAATAAAAAGGTTTGAGGAGAGAAAAAAAAATTGTAACCCCTGAACTGTCTCTTTTATAATATAGAGAGTAGAGATTCGAGTAATTGCTTAACTTTTTAAAGGCTTTTAGTGTGATGTTGAAATAATCTAAAAGGTGAGGAACATAGCAAAATACTTTGGGATTAAGCAGGGGAAAAAATCAAGGAGTAAAGCAGAAATCTAGGGGGGGGAGGGGGGTGAAAGAAAGAAAGCGCAAATTAGAAAAGTAACAAAATTTCACCTAGAACTAAAATGGGTATAGCTGATGGGGACATTACCTTAAAAAATCAGATGGAATGTCTCTTTTTCGAATACCAAATTCTACTAATTTTTCCTACCAGGTAATAATGTTTTATAAACATCTCCATCTAGCTCTCATAACCATATCTTATATGAATAAAACATCAAGTAACAGAAGCGGAATTTTTTTTTAATTTAAGTGCTGGACAGAAGACAAGAAAACGAATATAGAGCAAGCCCAGAAACCAGTTTAAAATGAATTTACTGCAGAGCAAAACAGAACAGTATATATTCAAAATTTCACTGAAAATCCCATATGGGTAGAGCTAAATTAACCATTTTATCAAAAACCCACTATTGTTATACGCATTTCTGACAATCAATGCAAGCAATTTCTCCAAAAACTTAGAGAATGCCCAAGACACTCTTACTAAAACCCCAAATGGGGTAGAGCTAAGCCAATTATTTTATCAAAATCCACAAATGTTATATCCATTTTTTACACCCAATGCAATTAATATCTCCTTAGAGAATGCCCAAGACACAGAAAATTCCCAAGACACTTTCTCTATCTCAGATTCTCATAAGTAACAATACCCGATAAATAAAACATCAAAGTAGAAACAATACATAAAACAGAACAAAACATTAAAATAACAGAATTACAGAAGGAAAAAAGCAGAATTTGAGACTTACCAACAGAAGTAGATATACCAGTCTCTACCACCTGGTATTTTTTGAGCCTTTTGTGAAAATAAGCAAAAATCCAAATGATTCCCAAAGGTACATTTCTAGAGAGCAAACAAGTTGAATAGAACTGCATATCTCTCTCCTCTCATGCCTTTTTTTTTCTTCGAAGTTCAAACAGAGTTTCTGTTACTGAGAATGGTTGAGATTTCTGTTGCTGAGAATGGGCAAGATAAGAACAATGGAGACATGATAGGATTATAAGTAGAAATAAGGAGTATCATGGGAACATAAGGGGAAATGGGGCAGGTTTTTATCTGTGCTGGTTTCATTCCTGACAGCAATTCAGTTGCTTTTGGTTTGGTGACCTAGTCTCGAGCGCCGGGTTGTTTAGCGAATCCAATGATGGTGGTTTCTTCTTTGAGAAAGGCAGCGACTTGAGCAAGTAGCGGGAGGTTGGAACTTGGAAGAGGAGGCTGGCCGCTGGAGATGAGGAGGAAGATAAGAGAGAGATAGTTTAGTGGGCTTCCCCATGGTTTGAGAAGGTGGAGAGGGTGAGAGGGTTTTGGTGTACTTATGAGGAAAAGGGAGATGGAAAAGGTTATTCAATTTGAGTAACAGAATAGCAAAAGAGGTGGGACAGTGGGCAACCGGGGATTTGTTTTTAAGGATAGATATGAAATGGTGTTAGGAAGGACATGAAAGTAATATTAGTAAATGATCTTAGGACAAAAGTAACTGTATAGCCCTAAAACTCTCTTTTCATAATATGATATATATATATATATATATATATAATTTGTAGAGCTGGAGGTGCGATCGTTGAAAGTTTAAATGTTGGTAGGGAGGGGCTTAAAGTGTCCCACTTGTAGTTTGCGGACAATACTCTGGTTCTTTGTGATCTTCCCTCCAGCAGCTTGTGCACCTTCAATGCTTGCTTGGGTATTTTGAGATGGTCTTGAGGCTCAAATTCAATCTATCCATAAGTGAGGTTTAATGGGTCAGAGAGTAATCTAGAGAAGTTGGAGTGCAGTTTGGGTTGTGAGATTGGGAGTCTTCCCCCAACAAACTCGGGCAAACCTCTAGGGGCTGGCTTTAAGGCTAAAGCCAATGTTTTAAAACGTGAAGGCGTGAGACAAGGCATTAGGACCTCAAGATGCGTGAGGCATAAGCCTTTCAAGAAAGCTTCATGCTCTCTCATTTTTATCAAATAATAAAATATAAGAAAAATTGCAAACAAATTCAAAAAGTTAATGAAATATTATATATATATATATATATATATATATATATATATATATATATATATATATATATATTCGTGTACATTGTGTGTGTTCGTGTGGGAGCACGCGTACACATAGAAAAAACTATATAAATTAGTTGAAACAAATAACAAATTTAAAAAAATGACATTTAAGTCGGTTGTGACTAGAAACCCAATTTTAGTTAATGTATAAGACGTACACCATAGACATAAAGCGAGCTTCAAGGCATGAGGCATGTACCTCATGTGAGCCTCATGGGATTTAAGCCTCATAATTGAGCCTCAAGACGTTTTTCTTAAGCCTCGCCCCAAGGCGTAAGCCTCGCACGCTTTTTAAACACTGGCTAAAGCAGTACGAGATCTGGTAGTGGAGAGGTTCAACATAAGGCTTGCAAGGTGGGAATCGCAGTCCTTGTCTAAAGGGAGTAGAGTCACACTCATTCATGGCTTAAAATATCAGTTTCGAGATATGTATCAATAAGTAAAAAATAGGATACATACCAATACGTATCGAGGATATGCACTTAAACCCTGTATAAAATTATGAAAACATTGAAAACTCATAAAAACTTAAACCCAAACTTATTTCAATGCAAATATAACATAAAAAATTATGGTGTGAATCTTATAGATACAATTTGAATTATCTATAGGAATTTCCACTATGCATTACTTCATAGAATTGCAGATACACTACGTGTATATGTATGCATACATGGGAAGTGCTAGCACCAATCACGTCAACCATTAATTACCCTAAATAAGGTGAGTCAAAACATTTTTTAGTGAGACCCACGTCCAAATGTGTGACTTTTCTATTTAAGGGACGATTAACAGTTGATGCGATTGGAGCTAGCATTTTCCATGAATACATATATACATGTTGTATTGAGAGACATATTAAAGTGTGACTCTTCAATAAAAATTTATTTGTAGGTAATGAAATACATTTAAAAAATCTAGTCCAAAAGAAAGAAATACATAAAAAGACGTCGTCTTTCATAAACAAAAGCTTAACTACGTCAAGTCATCATATCTCCCATGAGATCAATTGTGGTTGTGAATGTGGGAACCTCCAATCCAAACTACCTTCCAATAAAAGCTGATATACATCGGACTTCTTCCTCCTGAAGAGTCCCTATGCTCTGTTTTAGAGCAATAAAACAATTAACAAAACAAATATGATAATGTCAAACAAAACAGATTCAGAATGGATGGCTAATAAGAATCTAAGAAAAAATTATTTTAAAATTGATTGAACTATAAAATTAGTATAAATTAACGTAAATAAAGATTAGTCTATGGGTTTAAAAGATCATCCATAGACCTAATCTCATATAAATATTTGAAACAAAAGTGCATAGAAAGTAGCTTGAATTCTTTAATTTTGTATTCAGATTATATTTCTAATTATTTATTAATATTTAAAAAGGCAAATAAACAATTTCTTACCCCAAAAGAAGGGTTGGTGAAACTATGTAGTAACTGATAAGAATATAATAAAAGAAAAAGGGGAAAAAATTACCATAAATAATTATATAAGATTAACTAACATAATAAAGGATGATTAACATGAATAATTCATGATGAATCTAGGTAAAGCAATACTAAATAATAACAAATAAGAATTTAAGTGAAAAAAATAATTAATAATTTTCAAGCTTAATTAATTTAAGATAATAAAGTTCAATCTATGAACCTAATAGATCATCCATTAGAGTAATCTCATATATTTATAGCCTAGGATGAAGAGTCTTAACAATTGGGAGATGGAAGACCTCTTTCGCTTGGTGAGCCCTCTAAATTCAGTTATGCCCAATCCGCTCGTTAGAGATGGTAGAATATGGATCAAGGACAGCAAAGGGAGATCTGATGTTTTTACAATAATTTTGTAGCAGTTCGGCCTCACGTGGTGTATGGAATCTTGGGATTCCGTATAAGATTAGTTCTTTGTGTGGACAACAGCTTTGGAGAAGATTCTCAACAGTCACCATAGATCACTTGAAACATAAAGGGTAGAGAATGGCAAATAAAAGCTATACATGTCTATCAGAAGAAGAAATGGTTGATCATTTGTTGCTTCGTTGTCCTCTCTCTAGGTGGATTTTGGCTCATCCCTCTCCCTACAAGGGGTGCAGGGGGTTTTTCCTCTTTCATTCAGAAACTTCTTATCTAGCTAGTTCACGTGTGATTCGGGAGTGCCGCAGAGTATTGTGTGGAAAATGTTGCCGGGAGCTATTTCCTACAGCATTTGGGAAGAGAAAAGTAGAAGGGTATTTAAAAATCAAGTCCTTCCTAAAGAAAAATCATGACTATTCATCTCCAAGCTTCTTGCTTTCTTCTCTCATTGGTATTTTATTAGGAAGGACAGCGAAGAGCTGGATATCTCTTCCTTCCTTCCTGGGTTGGGTTATGTATCTTCATGGGTTTTAGAGTTTATTTTGAATTGCTTGCTATTTTGTGTTTACTACAGTGTAAACACTTTACACATATCTTATTTGATTACTCTATTTTGCTAGTTACCGATCCAAAAAAAGAAAACATCAAAATACACAGCTCTTCACTCTCAGTCGCATTCTCGTATGTGCCCTTAGAAACAGCATGCAACAACAGAATGCATCTGATCTAATCCATCCCACGCTTTGCTAAGGACAACATTATATTTTGGAACAGTCTTCTCTCCTAAAACTAGGGTATAAACTTCATTATGTAACTGAAATGCATGGTCCAAGTTCTTCCATTGAGAGCATATCTGCTTTAATTTCTCCACGGTTCATATGTTGACTTGATTGACAGAAAACTTCGACCAATATGTAGCAGCATAGAGTTTCATGACTGTATATCATTGCCTTTGTCTCCCAGTTATCATAACACGGATATTCTTCAGGTTTAATGATTTTCGGACTAATGTATCCTGATATACCACGTTTACCAATCAAAATTTGAGCCGATTGAGAACACTCAAGGCAGTTTTTCATCCAATTTCAAAGTCTACGAAATACTGCACCCAAAGCTATTCATACGAGCAGCAACACTGGTGTCCTTGTTCTCCAACATAATCACCACCAGAAGCAACAACCTTCAGTAAAGCACAACCACAATGTCCAGTTTCAAACCTCACAAACAGTCTCCGTATGACTTTTGTTTATGAGGCTCGGCACAACAATAAAGTCAAAAACAAGTATCCATGGCCTTCCATAGAGAAAACTCAGTCCAAAAAACACCAAAACCACACTGGGTGATAGGTATATGCGTTTTCAACACTAAATACTCAAATCCCCATGAACCTGAGTTCTGATTGAAAAAAGTAAATGGAAAAAATACAATATTAGCTAACTATTGTAGAGAAAGATGTCTGCAACCAGATCTAGAAGGAGGATGAGCAGGAAATTTAAAAAAAAAAAAAAAAATTGTCCACTTTTTGGTATTTTGCAGAATAGACAATGAAGATCTTACTTGTGGTATCCAGAAGTCCACAAAAAATACTGTAAACCTCAATGAACCATTCTATATCAGTCCACATGATCTCCCTCTCAAGGAGGTATAGGTTGCACTTCAATGGTCCAACCTAGGGTTCAATTTTTCTTTTTTCTCTAGATTTTTCTCTTCCTTTTATTTTTTCTTCTTTGTTTGCCTCAGGCTAGGTTTGGATTTTGCTAGTTATACCATGTAGAGCTCCGGATCTTCCATGTAACTCTATGTATTTTTTGTAATAAAAATGAGGATTTCATTGAAGCCTATGAGTATGTGTGTGAGTGTTTTGGTGTTCAAAACAAAGAGTAGAAAATACTCTAAATATCAAAAGTGTGAAAACAGGCCAAAGTGGGCAAAGACAGACCAAACCGGTTGACCGCTAGGCAACCGGTCGACCCCTCCAAGGTTCGGTCAACCAGATTATTGCACTAAATGTATGGGGACTTTTTCAGAAGGGGTGCAGGGGACCGGTCGACCAACAGGTCGACCGCTTGACCAACCGGTCGACCCCTAGGCCACCGGTCGACCACTTTTGAGTGTTCTATGCCTTGGCCGACCTACTTTTTGCTTTTAGACTCTTTTAGGATATTTTCGAAGGGCTTTTTGGGGTTTTGGCAATCTCAAACTCTATAAATAAAAACATTTGCTTAGGGTTTAGGTTTACCAAGTTCTAAGAGAGATTTTGAGATAAGAAAGAAAAGAGAAAGCTAGGGTTTTCTAGGGTACTAAGATCGAAAGAGAAGTCCAGTTCTCGCTTCCACAAGCTTCCTAAAGCGCTAGATTGCAAAGAATCGATCTTAAAAGGTAGATACACTCTCCTATCTACCCTTGTTATGATTTTTTTAAGAAAAGTCAGATGAAAAGTATGTTCTTGATGAAATTGATGCATAAGGCCTAAGTATTTGCAAGTTATTGCTATGAATGAAACTCCATGAGTATGTCTTGATGTTTAAGGGTTTTCTATGTCTATCATGTTGTTCACAAGGACTATATGCACACGTATGTTTTGCATGATCGAATTTTCTCACAAGTACGGGTATCCGAAAATTCACAAGTAATTTGAATGTTCACAAGCAATCCTAAAGTTCACAAGTTACAATCTCATAAGAAATGATAAAGTCAAACAGAGGGTTGGTCAAGGATAGGGCATATCCAAGGATATGTCATGTCCGGCTCTAAGTATGATCTCATAAGAATGATAAAGTCAACAGAAAAGGTTGGTCAAGGATACTAGTAGCCCAGTTCAAAGCATATTTCGATGAAGGGTATTTACATACCCGGCTCTAAGTCTTTTTAAGTATACTAGTTATCTGGCTCTAAGTATGATCTCATAAGGCTCATAAGAAACTCACAAGACCCATAAGAAACTCACAAGCCTGATTCTCATAAGCAAAGATCTCATAAGAACTCTGATTCTCATAAGAAACTCACAAGGAAATATGATTCTCATAAGAAATCTGATTCTCACAAAAACTCATAAGATAAGTTTTGAATTCTCATAAGGACTCATAAGGTTTTGATTTTCAAAGAAATCTCATAAGACAAAGTTTTAGAAAACTATGCACTTTTAAGATAAGCTTTAAAGTATTGTTTCCGCACTCCGATTTAAGTATGTATGATGAACTTGTTTAAGTTTCTACGCATAAGCATGCTATTATTGATGTTATAACACTGTTAGCTAGTAGTTTGTATACGCTGAGCTTTTCAATGCTCAGCCGAGCTGTTATTTTTGGTAGGTCCATTTGATATATGTGCTCCAGGACCATGGGTCGAGGAGGAGTACATTGAGGAGGATCCTGCGGGAGAACATCCGGTGAAGGATAGGGACCTTGATAGGTGGCCCTATGATGCTTACTGTTGAGCGATGTGAGGGAGAGATTGTACATTTTGTTGAGTGAAGATGTTCACTCTTTACCTTAGTATTTTAAACTCTTGGAATACGGTATGTTATAAAATATATATATATATTATAGTTTTCGTTGTTAGTATGTCTTGTATGTTTTTACAGGATGGTTTGATGTTAAGTCACGAGCCAAAGTCTCATAACTCCTAGGTGGGATTTTGGGTTGCAACATACCAAGGTGGAGATTTAGATGAGAGGAATTGAAGAAGAAATGAGGAATTAGGGTTTCAAGGGAGAGACAAATTGTGTAAATGTGAATAGGTTGAATTATCCACTATAGGTCATCCAGCCCCTTTTATTATAACTGTGTTTTATGCAACTACAATATACCATTACATGAGAGAATAAAGAGCAAGAATGACATGTACAACTTTTTTATGACTCTCTAGTCTCTAGACTCTCTACATGAGTCATGACCAAGAAGCAATATATTCAAAGAATGAGTATTACCAGGATAAGAATGTTGAGATGTATGAACGAAAGGCTGAAAGATAATGCGTCCAATAGAATCTGATAGTAGCTCCATCATCATCAATGCCTTATCCGCCATTTTGTTCTATTAAAAGCCATAAATTTGGTTATGATTTGGACACGTTCAATGAAGACCAATAACGACAATATAAATTGAGTGAGTTAGTGCAAGTTGAAGGCTCTAAAAGGGCGAGGGGAAAGCTGAAAAAGACGTGAATACAAATAGTGATAGAAAATCTGATAATACAAGCTTTAGTTGAAGATATGGCTCTTGATAAACTTGAATTGTTTAACGGGATTCGTGCTACCGACCTCAAATAATTGGGATAAAGCACTCATAAAGAATAAGAAGAAGAAGATGTTAGGTACTTAGGTGCTAGAAGATAGGCGTGAAGTACAAGCTATTATGGGGTACTTATTGGCTTTCACACAGGTATTGCTTTAAACAGGTACAATATGGCATCATTTTACACAGTATCATATATGCAGCACAAATCTGCTCAAAGGAAATTATTCAACTGCACAGTCCTGCAGAACATAGTGTAAAAAACAGAAAGCCAAAAGAACAAGCTCTTTAAGCTCAAACAAAAAATAAACAATCACATGATGGAGATAAAAGATAAGAAAAATAGAAAATAAGAATGAAAAACAAACCTTGAGGAAAAAGATATATACTTTACATGGGTGCACCTGACGCGGCCCAGGTTTGGAAATTCTGCTATATTTAAGACTTCAGCTCCCTGCACACCGGAAAAGACAAAAAAAAAAGGGGGGGGGGGGGGGGGGAGGACCCTCAAATTAGCTTGCCTGAAAACATATGTCAAGCCGGAGAAACCCTGCCATTCTAGATGTTACATGAACCAGAAATCTTACTTACAGAAAATAAAAATAAAATTATGATTCTGCACTTATTCAAGGAGAGAAAATAAAGTTTAGTGCCAGAATGGGATATGGCAAATCAAATTTGCAGATGTTATATCCAATTATAATATCAGGGTCCACTTCACGGATAAAATCTTGCATCAGACATTATTAGGTGAAACTAAAAACATGCATAGAAGGAAAAACAAGGAGATAGATTTTCATGCCACGTGAGAGTGGCTTTGCTATATCTACTGCACCAGACCAAGAAAGCAAAAGGTTAATATACATCATTCCCCAAAAAAAAAGTTAGAATCCTAGCATAAACCCATAAACCCAAACTAAGCACAGCCAAGATTCGAGATAAAAGACATTAAAGACTTCACCAATTAATGAGCTGATTAGCCTTAAAGACCGTAAAGGTCGTTCTTTGGTAAGTGGATAGAGAACAGTTAAAATCTCTTTCCTAGCGATGAAAGTTATACACTTTGGATGCCTTGCTGAAAAGGAGGAAATTGGTGGAGAGATTGTTGCTTTTTATGAGAGGTTCTACACTTTGGACAAGCTTGCTAGGCCATCCCTTGAGGGCTTAGAGTTTGCTCATCTTTATAGTCTGGAGTCAGGTTGGTCGGAGAGGAAATTTTAGGAAGAGGAGGTTTTTCAAGCCGTTTCTAGTCAAGAGCAAAACAATGTTCCCAGTCCATATGGTTTCTCTATAGCATTTTATAAGGCATGCGAGACACTTTGAAGGAGGATCTTATGAATGTGATGGAAGAATTCTATTGGAGGTGGAGGTGGAACAAATCAGCTAGCTTGACTTTCATCTCTCTCATTCCTTTAAAAAAAGGAGCACAAGAGTTGAGGGACTTCAGGCTTATTAGTCTGGTTAGCCAAGATCATGGCTAAAATCCCTTCAAAAAGACTAGAGACGGTTATTAGAAATGTGGTGGGATCATCAGGGGGCTTTTGTCAGTGGCAGGGAGATCGTGGATGGGGTTCTCATTGCCAATGCATGTATTGGCTCCAAACCTCCAATATTAAAGAAGGGAAATGTGGAATCATGTGTTCAGTGGATTTGGAAAAGGCATACGATCATGTTAAATGGAACATTCTGGATTTCATGTTGTGTAAGATGGGTTTCAGCATAAGATAGATTCATTGGATTAGGGCATGTGTTTCATCGGAAAGTTTCTCAGTTGTGGTAAATGGATGCCCAATGGGATATTTTACAAGCTCTAGCTGATTTCGCCAAGGATGTCCCCTCTCTCCCATTTTTTTCATTATTGTGGAGGAGGCACCTAGCAAGATGATGACGAAGACTAAGGAGCTTGGTTGGTTTGAGGGCCTTTAGGCGTGAGTGGGAGGACTTTTGGTTTCTCATCACCAATACGTAGATGATACTTTGCTGTCTTTGGATGCTTCAAAAGAGCATGTAAAAAATATCAGGGCAGTGTTGAGAATTGAGATACTTTGAGGCATTATCTGGTCTACGCATTAACCTTGCCAAAAATACCCTAATTGGAGTAGGAGGAGTTGGGGAAGGTATTCTCGTGGATTGTGCTTGTGTTTTGAGATGGAGGCAAGGAGAAGTCCCCGTTGATATCTGGGCTCCCCTAAGGGACCAAACTTATTGCAAAAAGAATCTGGGATCTAGTGATTGAAAGAGTAGAGGGAAGACTAAGAAGTTCGAAAAAGAGTTTCCTTTCTATTGGTAGGAGAATAACTCTCATCAAGAGTGTCATGGCAAGTCTCCCGATGTTCCATATGTCATTCTTCAAATGCATACGTCTGTTTCTAAAAGACTCGAAAAAACTACAAAGAAAATTTCCTTGGAGTGGGAGAGGTGACAAAAGGAAAGTTCACCTGGTAAAATGGGACTGGGTATCTTGCTGAGAAGAGTATTGTGGGTTGGGGTTAAGAAGATTGTGATGTATGAGCAAGACTTAGATAGGGAAATGGTTGTGGTGATCCAGTTCTTAAAATGGGGCTCTGTGGAGAAGGGTAATTAGGACTGAGTTTGGACTTCAAGATATGACTGAGACTCTATGCACATTACTTCCACTTGCGGCGGTTGGAGTTTGGAAATGAATTATGAAGGTGCACGACCAGTTTCTGGAGTGCTTTGGAGTTCACAGTTGGATGTGAGAATAGGGTGCACTTCTGGGGAGACAACTGGAGTTGATATTTACCCAAGATTTTATTGCCTAGTTTCATAGAAAGATGTTTTTGTTTGCGCTAGCATTTCTGCAGATAGTGCTCTGGGTCCAGACGGTTATCCAGGTCATTTTTATCAAAGATGTTGGAACATAGTCAGTAATGGTCTCTTGACAGCTGTTACCTGATTCTTCTTGAATGGTTTTATGCCTAAGGCTGTTAATGCAACTGCAGTTGCTCTAATTCCCAAATGCAGTGATCCCTCTACATTCTCTGATTTTCGTCCGATTAGTTTATGCAATTTTATGTATAAGATTATTTCACGTATCTTATCTGACAGAATTGGGGAAGTTCTCCCGAACATTATTTCTGAAGAACAGAGTCCTTTTGTTAAAGGTCGTAATATCATCGAGAATGTCAACATTGCTCAAGATATCGACAGGAAAACTCATAGTGGAAATATTTTTTTTAAACTGGATATGGCTAAGGCCTATGACAGAATGGAATGGAATCTGATTGCAGTTTTTCAAAAGATGGGATTTAATGAAGCTGTTACCAAATTAATTCATGGATGCCTTCGCAACCAATCTTTCTCGATTATTATCAATGGTAGTCTGCATGGATTTTCCAAAGTTCTCGGGGTTAAAGACAGGGTGACCCTCTCTCTCCGGCTTTGTTCATTCTCGCTGAGGAAGTCCTTAGTAGAGGTCTTAAAAGCCTTTCTGAGAGACTTAAGATTAAGTATAAGCTTGGCAGGTATGAAATTCCAGTTTCTCATCTTCTCTTTGCAGAAGATACCCTGATTTTTTGCAATTGAAGGATCAACAACATTTTTAAGAAAATCGAGTTTGTCTCGGATTATGAAAAATCTTCTAGTCAGCTTCTTAATCGAACTAAAAGCTCCAACTATTGTTCTACTAAGTTGCCTCGGGCCAGAATTAATTCTATTATAAACTGTGTGGAAATACCTCAAAAACAGTTCCCCTTCACTTATCTTGGAGTCCCTCTTTACAAAGGGCGGTTAAAAAAGAGTGTTTTCACCAGTTTAGTGGAAAAAATTCAGCGAAAAGTGGAGGGTTGGCAAGGTAAGCTTCTTTCTTCTGGAGGAAGATTAATTCTTATTAAGCATGTTTTATCTTCTATTCCAACTCATCTTCTAGCAGGGATCCACATCCCAAAAAGCACTGCCACTCAAATTGACAGGGTTTTGGCTAGATTTTTTTTTGGAATAATACAGATAACTCCCATAGATGTCATTGGATAAATTGGAATACGTGCTCCCTCTTCTGGAAGGTGGTTTGGGGATTAGAAAGATGAAGGATATCTCGAATTCTTTTAGAATGAAGCAAGCCTGGAATCTATACCAGTCTAAGAGTTTATGGGCCAGTTTTTTCAGAACCAAATATCAGTTTGATCATATTTGGGATGCACAATCTCGGCCGGGTCTTCTAAAACCTGGAACCAAATCTGTCTGTTTTGCAAGTTTGTGGTTCTCAACTCCTACTCTATGATAGGCAATGGTGTAAAAGTTAACTGTTGGCTTGACTGTTGGATTGGTGATGAACCTTTGATTATTGATGCCTCTTACTCCTCCACTACTTTTCCTGCTATATCGAAAATGTTGGATTTTTTTGGCAACTGGGATTTCAGCAAAGTGGATCATTGCTTACCCGATTCTTCGAAGAACCTTGTACGATCTGCAGGGTATTTTTCTATAACAGGCTTTGAAGACGCTTTTGTAAAGGGAAATTTCCGGGACTAGCGGTACCTATCACGGGATGCATGGTTCAGGTCCTGTACATTCACCTGCAGGCAAACGTCATCTATACTCTTGTCATACGGCACGCTCTTCGAATGATTTGACGTTCAACACGGGTTCATTCATGCTTTAGCTCAGATTCGTCCTCAACTCATCACGAGTTCGTCCTCTGCAAGGTAGGCGGTCGTCTGACCTGTTATAAACACTCCGACGAGCAAGTCAGTATAAGGCATAGGCATATGAACATTAGAGTCTAGAGATACTTATCGTGTGGTTGTTGATCGTTTAGTAGAGCATATTCAGATGTCGGAGGTCTATCAAGGTCGGGAGCATCGTGTATGATCATCAAGGGACGTAGCTTGAAGACATAAGGACAAGTTCATTTCAAGGACGGGGCCGTGGAGTCGTGCTCTGGGGACAAGCTCAGGAATCGTGCTCTGAGGACAAGCTCAGGAATCGTGCTTTGGGGACATATCTTTGGGGACGTGGATTTGAGGACGTAGCTCTGAGGACATGGCTTTGAGGACGTAGCTCTGAGGAAGTGGCTTTGAGGACGTAGCTCTGAAGACATGGCTTTGAGGATGTGGCTTTGAGGATGTGGCTCTGAGGACGTAGCTCGGGAGGCATGCTCATCAGGACGAGCTCGAGTGACGTGCTTTTCAGGATGACGAGCTCGGGCTTAGTTGCGGTGGTCATGAGCACGGGATTATTTACGGTGGTCATGAGCACGGGATCAGTTGACGGAGTCGGGCACGCGCTCGGTTGACGGCGTCGGGCACGCGCTCGGTTGACGGCGTCGGGCACGCGCTCGGTTGACGGCGTCGGGCACGAGTGTACCCAGCAAGTGATCAATTACGTGGTCATGCACGTGGTAGTGTGACATTGACATACCACCAAGTAGATAAACATGAAGCATCCAGTATTGACAGCGTAGGGGTACCTACCATGGAGAACATCAGGTGGACAAGGCAGATTCGAGAGAGCATCAGGTGGCCATGATCGATCGTGATGCCATGGAGAGTATCAAGTGGTGCGGAGAACATCAAATGAAGTGGAGAGCATCAGGTGGGTGGTTGTCTTCATTTAAATAGTCCTTCGGGGTTGGGGTATGAACAACCCAAGCCCCCAATCCTCCGTCTTCTTCTGGCTTTCCTTCCTTTCTCTCTTGCCTTCCGCATCATCACTTTCTCTCTGGTGATTCTTGCTATTTATAGGCATTTGGAGTCATCATGACTTGTGTGGTCATGATGATGTCACCTGACAGATAACACTTATAAGAGCCAGCACATAGCCCAAGTGGGGCTTTGTCAGTTATTTTTTTAGAGTGGGGATTTCCCACTTTACCCCTTCCTCTAACGAATTTTACCCACTACAGCTTTCATCTGGAAGAATACTTCTAGAGGAAATTTTTCTATTAAATCAACATAGGACATGTTTCGCTTTTCTGATACTCATAAAGAATGGTGCAAATTTGTTTGGAATCCTGTCATTCCCAAAAAAAATCCAGATTTTTGGTTGGAAGGTGATGTATGGGGCTATTCCAACGGATACCAAGGTCCAATCTACAGGTATACCCCTTGCAAGCATTTGTTCTTGCCACAACAACAGTAATATATAATCTCTTTCTCATCTGCCTGTACAGAGTAATATTGCAGGTCCTATCTGGATATTTTTTGGTAATCTATGTTCCATCTCTGCTCTGCCTAGTGACACCATCCAATGCTTGATGATGCGTTGGTTTAGATCAGCTGCCAAATCTCATAACAATCTTCATGTTGTGCTTCCCTCTATTATTATTTGGGAGATCTGGAAAGAGAGATGCAATCGCAGATTCTCTTCTACTCGGAAATCGTTCTACATCCTTATTGATAAATCAAAAAAATGGATTACTGATCTGGGTAGGATTTATAATCAAAGGTAGCTTGATATTTTCTTAGGTAACACCAAGGATTTTCATACCCTCAGAAGGTTGCAAACCATTCATGTTAAATGGCTCCGCCCTCCTCAAGGCCGTCTCAAACTAAATGTGGATGGTGCTTCGAGAGGTAACCCTGGTAATGTTGGGGGTGGTGGTATCATCCGAGATTATACAGGAAACATGATTGCTTGTTTTTATTCTTTTTATGGTTCCTGTTCTAATCATGTTGCAGAATCGTGCCTTACTTGATGGTCTTTCTCTATGTTACATAATTGGTATTGGTCAGGTTGTGATTGAATCGGATTCTATGTCTCTTGTTGAAACATGGACGGGTAAAAAAGCTCATTCCTGGAAAGTGTGGTATTGCAACAAAAGCATTAATCAGCTTATAAATATTTGTTCCTCCATTCACCATATTTATAGGAAAGCAAATGCACCAGCTGACTTCCTATCCAACTTGGGTTGTGATAGACAAAGTACAAGTTCCTTTGGCTCAATTGATGATCTTCTTTCTCTTATTTTCCTTAATAAAGTTGGTATGGGTAGTCTGCGTACTATCTCTTAGGTCTCTTCTGAGTCTTTGTAGGGGTAAGGTTTTATGTCCCCCCCCAATCTGTTGATGGGTTTTTATGTTTTTAGTTTCTATTTTTATTGTTATGGGTAGTCTGTGTACTATCTCATAGGTATTTTAGACCCCATCTTTGTCTTATTAATAAACAAGTAGGGGTCCGCCAAACCCCCCACTCCTTCGGAGTAGCTTTAAAAAAAAAAGCTTCAACATGTTAACTTTTAAAATCTCTCCCAACTTAAAGGGCATTGCGTAAATAACTAAATATATTGTTAAGCAATCAGGATTCCTTATAATTGATAATGAATCACCCTTTTTTTGATTGGTAATCAAGCATATATAGGTAATCAAGCATATATATGAATAAATAAAACGCGGGCAAGGATACAGGAACACAACAAAAACATCAAAATAATAGTTTACAAGCAAATAAACTCAAATCTATCAGAAAATGAACAAATCCTGACTCCTAGCCTAGAAACTCCGCCCGAGGATGCTCAACCCAGCACCTCTCGAAGCTCCTCCCCATCAAACTTAAGACCCACCCATTCCAACGCAACCATACGTATGCGAGCACAAATACGGGATTGAGACATCGAAGTATCCTCAAAAACTTTGTTATTCCTCCCTTTCCATAATATCCATGATATAACTCCCGGGAGCACCGACCACAATGCCTCTCTAGCACCATCCTCACTGACCCTAGGCCAACAAGATAAGAAGTTAAGAAAGGAAAGGGGAAAGACCCAATCCACTCTCATGCGGGAAAGGAAGTATCCCCAAATACCAGTCGCAGTAGGACAGTGCAAGAGCAGATGGTCCACAAACTCTTCCGCTTGTAGGCACATGAAGCACCTGTTGGCCAACATCCACCCTATACAGGTAAGGATCTTATTCAAGACTGCATTCCAAAGGAAAAAAGCAACCTTAAAGGGAATCCCTGGATTACACACCACCCGATGAGGAAACATACCCAAGTAGCACGTACCCAAAGACCGTAGAAGTGATCTTACTGAGAAACGACCATTGTTGTTGTTAGACCAGACCCTGCAATCCCTAATTTCAACCCGAGGGAGTACGAGCTAATACAAGCTAACAATCGCGACACTTCCTCAATTTCCCAATCGTTCAAATCCCGCCTCAATACCGGACACCATACCACCCCCTCACCTCTTCTCTCGAGATAATCTCCTACTACTACCTCTCTGTTGGTAGTGAGCAAAAATATATGACCAAACTCGTCCTTAAGCTTAGAATTTCCACACCAAACATCTTTTCAAAATCTCACTTCAGTCCCCTGGCCCACTATAAATCTGAACTTTGGCACCACCAAACTGGTCGTCGCCATGATTCCCTTCCAGAGACCCAAGTCATGGAAAATCTTAACCTGATTCGATATCCAACACGAAGCCATCCCATATTTGGCTAATATCACTACTCTCCACAAATTATTTCTCTCTGTTCCAAATTGCCAAATCCATTTTCCAAGCAAGGTCTTATTCACAAGAAGCAAAAACTTCAGGTTTAACCCCCCCCCCCCCCCTCCTCCTTCGGACGACAAATTTTATTCCATGCTACCAGATGATATTTGACAGAGTCAATCTTCTTATTCCATAGGAACTGCCTCTGCATGCGCTCCAAAGAGACTGCGATAGACTTGGGCATGGTGAGAAGTGACATATAGAATGTCAGGAGGCTACTTAGGGTACTTTTGATAAGCATTAATTTACCTCCTTTTGATAAATAGTGGGCCTTCCACCCTACTAACCGCTTCGCACACCTTTCAAGGACTGGAGCCCAAACCGCGTTAGCTTTGTACCCTCCCCCTAATGGCATTCCTAGGTAAATAGACGGCAGGACTCCCACTCTGCGTCCAAAGCATACTACCAACTGGTCCATGATTGGAACCTCACCTACACTTATTATCTCTGACTTGGCCAGGTTTACCCGTAGTCCTGATACTGCTTCGAAATAACGAAGGAGGCATCTAAGGTACAACAGATTCCTCGATGAAGCATTACAGAAAATCAGAGTGTCATATGCAAACTGTAGGTGGGATATTCTCAACTGAGCTGAACAGATCAAGAATCCCTCAAATACCATCCCCTCTGCTGTCGATAGCATCCTGCTCAATGTTTCCGATACAAGCACAAATAAGAATGGGGATAGCGGGTCACCTTGTCGCAACCCCCTATAGCTAGGGAAATAACCTACCGAACTCCCATTCAAAATAATGGAGAAAGATACGGAGGATATACACATGTTCACCCACTTCCTCCACTTTTGCCCAAAACTCATTCTACCAAGAACATAATCCAAGAATCCCCAATTTACGTGATCATATACTTTCTCCATGTCTACTTTGCATAGGATACCAGGAATTCTCGATCTAATACGAGCGTCAAGACATTCATTGACTATCATAATCTCATCTAGGATCTGTCTTCCTCCCACAAAGGCTCCTTGTTGAGGGGAGATCAAAGAGGCCATCACTCTTTGGAGACGAGCCGCCAAAACTTTGGAAAGGATCTTATACACGCTACTCACTAGATTGATCGGACGAAAGTCAGATAATTCCACCGCACCCTCCTTTTTTGGAATCAACACTACAAATGTATTATTGATCACTTTGTCAAAACATCTTGAAGAATGGAGTTCCTGCATCACCTCCATAAAGTCTCTCCCCACTATCTCCCAGCAAGCCCTGTAGAACTCAATGGTGAACCCATCTGGATCGGGAACCTTGTCCCCGACCATTCCTCGAAAATTATCATATACCAATCCTTTAGAAAATTATCATCGTAGCCATCTCTCAAAAAGTACAAGAGTATAATCTTGAAGTGTAAATGAGATTTTTATAGCAACAAGAAAAATACCCTCCAAGCTAGCAAAACTTTCTCTTTCCATGTCAAATGCCAACACATCAACATCAACCACTGAAGAGCACTTAAGGGTCATGAAATTTCGTACAAATGACTAGCCTTCTTCTTGTAGAGCAACTAGATTGGCCACCTACACAGGCAATCAAACTCCAATTGGTAATAAGACAATTTTTTTGTTGTCTTCTTATATTTACAATCAAGAACTTTGATCTAATTGACACTAGCAATGTTGCAATCAATCATGCAACGAAGAGCAAAAAGAACATTGCTTTCAAATGTCATGAAGCTCTTCAAACCAATACCATCGATTTGTATGCCCCTATCAAGGATGCTTGCCAAAGTACGGAAACATTAAGATCCATATAGAGTAGCATTCTAAACAGTGTTGCTTACTAGAGTTTGGGGTGACTGGTGCGCGCTTACAATCATGGCTATTAAATTGAAATCCGATGTTTTCAAGAACAATTCTCTCCCTTCTAAACTAAAACCCCTCTTCTCTCCCGTTTCTCTTCTGAACGAAAACCCTCTTCTCTCTTGTCTCTCTCCCCGTTTC
This sequence comes from Tetracentron sinense, assembly GCA_015143295.1. Taxonomy (NCBI): domain Eukaryota; kingdom Viridiplantae; phylum Streptophyta; class Magnoliopsida; order Trochodendrales; family Trochodendraceae; genus Tetracentron; species Tetracentron sinense. The sequence goes on from CM026556.1 coordinate 2,151,776, forward strand.
GTCTCCCATTCAAGTCCCTCTCTCCTCCAAACCGAAACCCCCTCTCTCGTTTCTCTCTCCTCTTTTTCAGTCCCCATTTGAACCCCAACTACATGATGAAGATGAGATCTTAAGATTACAGCCATCTCTCCAATGAAACCCTCTTATCCATTGTTAGATGATTTTCAATATTCTGGGAATGTGATTGACTCTTCCTGAACTAATTTATGCACATGAACAGTAAAAAAAGTAATATGATTCATTACCTTTTTGGATAACAGCACCAATGGATTCATGATTATTTAGGCATGAAGAATAACAATCACGACCAGCTCTTGAAAGGCTGCCTTAAGACAAACCTTTAATCAAATTTAAAATGGATAATGGAAAAGGTTATATTGACTTGATTACTTACATGATAGAAAGGGATATGTAGTTTTCATTGTGTCTACAGAGGAAGGGAGGTCTTTCGACATCTTCAATGGCTTCTTTTTTGTTAGATTTGAGAAAACATGCGATGGAGTGAGAAGAGAAGTAAGCAGATACAGAGAGGGTTTCACTTTAGAAGAGAGAGACAATCTATTCCTCCGTAGCGTGTTTCCCCAATGCCCAAAATGTTAAAAACTTCTTGTCCTTAGTTTGAAGCTTCAAATTTCAATTTAACGGCCACGATTATAAGCGCGCACCACAGACTCTAGTAAGCAGCGTTGTTTAGAACGCTACTATATATATATATATATAGGTTGTAAGGTTGGATATCTACCTGTCATGTATCTGGAGGCTACCTCTTGGGACCAGCTTCAAATCCAAAGCTTCATGGATCCCAGTCATTGAGAGTTTCGAACACAAATTAGCAGGGTGGAGATCAAATCTCTTGTCCAAGGGGGGCAAATTGACTATCATCAGAAGCACCCTTATAAGCCTTCCAGCTTATTATATGTCCACCTTAACCATTCTTGGCTCAATCGCTGAAAAGCTAGAATGCCTCAAGAGAGATTTCCTTTGACAATCGAAAGGGGACAAACACAATGATAACCCAGTGGAGTGGAGTCGGGTTTGTCATTCTTAGAGGTGTGGTGGTCTGATTGTTAGATCCTTAGTAGAAGTGAGCAAAGTGTTGCTAGGAAAACGGATATGGAGGTTTAGGGAGGAAAGCAAGTTTTTGGAGAAAAGTGATTGTTGCCAGACATGGGGAGGTATCTTGTTGGCTTTCTAAGGAGGACAAAGGTTCTCACAAATCGGGATTATGGAAATGTATCATGGCGGTGGCCAATTTGCTACCACATCACATCACATCAGATTTAAGGTTGGCAATGGATCTGAGGTCAAATTTTGGATAGATCTATGATATGGCCCGACAAGACTAAAGGATATTTTCGGGAATATCTTTTCTCTCGCATTTGATAGGGATGCCTCTGTGGTGGAGCGTTTCGAGTTGGTGAACAATGTGGTCGTCTGGTCTCCCATAATGAGGCGAGTTCTTGTGGATTGGGAATTTGCCGATATGCTTCACCTCTTGCATATCCTGAGCATCATTTCTCTCAGGCCCTAACTAAGGAACATTAGGTTATGGTCTAGAGGCAACAGTGGTCGAAAGTATATTCATGTACAGGTGCTTGTCCGTGTGTCTATGTGATACCAATTAATATATAAAAGAACTAGGTCAACAGAAGAAGTAACAAGCATGAAAAGGATGGCATCACAGCATATCACAATAGCAGAATATTACATCACAACTAAAAGAAAATAAACAGTTTGAAATATCAACTAGGTATAATTAGTTCAAACATAAATCGAAAAAAGTTAAAAATAAAAAATTGGCCATTGATATGCAGCAAATCTGATTTCTTTTATTGGTAATTGTATATAACAAAGTAAAAGACAAACTAAAATGCCCTAAAAGTAGAAGAACAATAGTTCAAAGGTTCACACAGCAAATCTGTTTTTATAATTATTATATTGGTATGCAAATCTGAATTTTTACCACAGCAATTGGCGACCAATGTCAGCAATGCAACTACAATTTTAAGGAAAGGCTGAGGCTTCTGTTGATGATAATCCATAATGCTCCTCATCTGCACCATCTCAACCCGCCAAAAAAATTTAGGAATACAAGTATAGCCCGAGATAACTTATGACTTCTAAATTCAACCAGAATTCAAATCCAGGAAAAAATATAACAGGAAAATGTGTACCTCAAGAGTTGAGAATTTGATGGGAACAGGAGATATCGTCAGGGCCCATTACGAGATGGCAGCTGATGTAAGAATATGGTTCAAAACCATGAACGTGGTAGCATGAGCAAGCACAGTCCTAAACAATACCCAACACACGTTTCTTAATAGAACATAATTTTACGAACACCATCGTAAGACTGAAAACAACTTTCATAATTATTTCTAGCCTCCGAGTAATAGAAAATGATGCCCTTACTAATTAGGAAAAAATTAGTGATAGGCGTACCCATGAATTCCATTTTCAAACCTAAGGCACCACTTCATTGGTGGATGCCCCCCTCGGTGAGTATTTAAGAGGGGGGCATCCACCAATGAGGTGGTGCCTTAGGTTTGAAAATGGAATTCATGGGAACGTTAACTAATTCCCTTAGGAAAATAATGGCCATTGTCCAATTTAATGCCTATACATATATCTACTTCAAAAGAACGAACAAACAAACAAACAATGCGCAAAAACAGATACAATGTCATGCTAATTTGATCATCTATCAACATCATCAATGCCTCGACTGGGGTATTTGGGGTTGGCAACATGAATCATGTTTGCCCATTCCACACTTGTTATATAACGCCCTTACAAATTTTAAGTGGATAAGAGGGGTTTGGATATACAATTCCCCAGCACTGATTGCAATAATTTTATACAGCTACTTGCGCTAGTGGAATTGGAAGGGTATAATAACAAAAGAGAAACATATAACTGGTGGTCGCTACAATATAGATTATCTTCTCTACATATGCAAGTAACCATAGAGGCTCCTAACCTGGCTCGGCAGTTCCAACAATATCTAAGAGATGATGGATTCCTCCAAAAATAAAAATATAAAAAATCAAACTATAATTCAGGCTTGTCCTTTTTTCTAAAAATTTATGCAAAGTGAAAATGCAATTTAATTTTAGCCTTTGACCCCGTTAGAAGAGAGGGAAATAAAAGTATAAACTAACCTTCCATTGTAACCCTAAAGATTCTGAGAATGGCAGCTGTCCCAGAAGAATATCTCCGATCACATCATCGATTTCATTTCCAATTGTTGGAAAACTAAAACCTAATAAAAAATTCCTAAAACCAAAACAAAAATTATAATCTCGGAAACGAAAAGAAACCCTAGTAATTGGGGATGGTGAGAAATATGGAAGGAGGGAATTTTTGTAGCTACTGATGCTTTGGGATTGTGAGACAAGATGGAGAGATAGGAGGGCGCTTGGAGATCTCATCACAGCCAATCGGGATTGAACTCGGGGCACCTACATGTCAACACGTGTTTTTTTGAACTCTTAAGATTGAGGAAAATACGGATTTGGGCCCCGTATTATGAAAAAACCCGTATATGGGCTCCGGGTTTGAAAAAACCCAAGTGCACGTGCTGGCCCTTCGCATTTTCTCCCCAAAATACCCCTGGCTTGCTGTCAAAGCTTTCTTCCCAAGCTGAAGCTCGGTTACGAACCCTCGGTTATCCTGAAGCCCTCGGTTATCCTGTGATCCGAAATCCTTCAAGGCGCAAATTTGAAACCTGCAAATCCTTCCCCAAAGTAGAACCCTTGGGTACCCAGTACATCCGGAACTCTACGGGCTTCGTAATAACGTAAAGAAGAAGAAGAAGAAGAAGAAGAAGCCGAAGAAGAAGAAGAAGAAGAAGAAGCCGAAGAAGAACAACCTCGAAGAAGAAAAACAACCCTGTAAGTTTTAGCGGTTTTTAATAAAATTTCAAACCTAAAAATGGGCCCCACAATTAACGACTTCATTTTCGATGCTTTCAAGTAACCATTTTCGATGGTTATGATTAACTATTTTTGGTATTATTATTAATTTTTGCTCATTTTTCGTGATTTTCAATGGTGAATTAAAAGTGCATTTTCGACCCTTTTGAGTTTATTTTCGGCAAAAATACATTGCAATTTCGATGGTTCTTACGACCATTTTCGGTGTTTTTTACTCATTTTCGGTATTTTCAGTTATCAATGCTTATTTTCGGTATATTTATGTTTTTGCTTATTTTCAGTATTATTCAATTATGACATTGTTTTTTCGGTATTATTGTTGATGTTGAGCCCAATTTCGGGATTTTCAATGGTTATGTTATAATGCATTTTCGATGGTTTTGTGCTTAATTTCAGCAAAAATACAGCAATTTCGATATTTCGGTATTTTTGTGTCCTGGCAGAGTAAATTTTCGGTATTTTGCTTTCATGACTGTCATTTTCGATGTTTTTGTGTCCTGGCAGTGCCTATTTTCGGTGTTTTTCTGCCTGGCAGTGCATATTTTCGGTATTTTTCTGTTATCCCAGTGCCTATTTTCGGTATTTTTCTGTTATCCCAGTGCCTATTTTCGGTATTTTTCTGTTATCCCAGTGCCTATTTTCGGTATTTTTCTGTTATCCCAGTGCTTATTTTCGGTATTTTTTGCTATGACTGGTTATTGTCAGTACTTTTGATGGTTATTGTTATGATAGTGTTTATTGTTTTTCAATTTTGCAGCGACAAGATGCCTCGTACAAAGAGAAAAGCCGGTAGGGAAAAGAAAAAGAGAAAAGAAAAAGAAGATAAATATTTTCCTTCGATTAAATGCTCCCAAACGATATGGTTTGACGAGATAAAACCATTATTAGAGGCCAATCTAGAGAGAAAAAGAATTTGGATGGAGAGCTGCTTTGCCCACCTTTACAACATACCTAAAATACCATTGTGTGGCCAAGCAATCCACCATTTTCTACAGAGGCGTAAAGGAGGGTTACGCTTCGAAGTATGCGGGAAGAGTGTAGAGTTCACAGTGTTGGACTTTACTCTGATCATGGGCCTTAATGCCCAAGTGTCTAAGGCTCCGGTCCTTAAACATGAAGCGCCACCAACCTCTCTCAAGTATCGAAAGTTTCAAAAGTTGGCGGTGATTAAAAAGGCAAGGCTTCTTGAGGAGTTCAAGGGATGTGATGATCATATGGATGCGGTGAAGCTATCACTAGTCCTCTTTATTGAGTTGTTGCTCGTGGGCACCGGCACGCATGTGGGTGTTAACAGAGGCCATTTGTGCCTAGTGGATGATTGGGAGGCCTTCAACAAATACCCATGGGGGACTTTGGGTTTTGAGTTGTGCAAGGTTGGCCTAGAAACTGCTCTTTATACGAAGAAGCAGTACAATATAAACGGATGTGCTCTTGCCTTCCAGGTAAACATATGACTACCTAAATTTTGTAAATTTTCCGTGTTAGCTAATTTGTGTTTACTTCAGCTTGAACTAATAGTAAAATTTATGACTGATGTTAGATTTGGGCTTATGAGTGCATCCCAGCACTTGGGAGGCTGTGTTCTCGTAATGCACCCCTAGGTACGATGACATTCCCACGGGTTCTGCGGTGGGCGAATACATCCTATCTCAGCTACAAGTCACTTGCAAATGCCATATTCAATTTAAGTAAAGTATGTAATTGGAGTTGTTGTTTTACAATATTCAACTTGCAATATCCTTTGTTATTTTACAGATCATTTGTTATTTTATAACATATCATTTGTTGTTTTACAGATCAAGCTGAGCAATATAAAGCCTACTCCTGCAGAGAAGGAGCAGCAGGTTGTGAAGGATGTGTTAGCACGATTGAGTGCTGAGGGTGATGATGATGAGGAGGGGGAGGAGGAGGATGATGAGGAGGGGGAGGGTGATAGTGATGGTGGTGATGGTGGTGATGGTGATGGGGGTGATGGTGGTGATAGTGACGGTGGTGGTAGCGATGGGGGTGATGGTGATGATGATGTAAGTCCAGCCTCATCTCCGGCGAAGAAGAGAAGGTTCGAGCAGAGGTCAAAAAGGGTACAAATATTGATTGTGATTATTTTTTATGATTTTCGACATTTTGACATATAAATTGTCTAATTTTCGGGATTTTTACTTACTAGTTGTTTGATGTTCAATATTTTCAGGTTCATGATATCAATTCCTCCGTTGAGCGGGCAATGGAGAGAGTTTTAGACCGTTATTTTGACCGAGTTGTTGATCGAGTTGTTGACCAAGTTGTCGACCGAGTTGTTGAGCGAGTATCCCCGCAAATAAAAAGCTTGTTTGAGCAATGGGCAGCGCAACAAAAAAAAGATGAAAAAACTTCTGGTGATCAAAAATCTTTCAGTGATAAGATGTCTCCCACATTGAGTCCCGAAGCAGCGCCGACACAGGGACATTCTTTCGTTGATGAGAAGATGGATCCCATCTTCACTCCCGAAGCAGCGCCGACACAGGGACATTCTTTCATTGATGAGAAGATGGATCCCATCATTGAGTTGACTCCCGTAGATTCGAAGGGGCTTGAAGACCTTCTAGAGGTGTGTGTTTACATTCCTAAGACGTGTAATGAGAGTCTGTGAAATGGGTTTTCATCAAGCCGGAACTTATATTTGGCAATATATGCAGGTGTCAAAGAGACCGGTAGTGAAGTCTCAATATCTGCGATCCCCTTTCATTCAAATGAAATGAAGGAAAATGACAATTGGAGCTGCTAACCCCAAAAATCCTTTATCAAAAGAGGAGTCGAAGCAACTGCGCGATTTCATAAAGTCGGGAGCAACTTCAATTTTGATTGACAAGGTGATGGTGACAGCGGATATTGTGGGAGGGATTTCTAGCTCAACTACGTGGATTGATTCATTGGTAAACCCAGTACTTTTATTGATGAATCCAGTAGCCATTTTCGGTATTTCAGTTTCATTATCGGTATTTCAGTTTCATTTTCTGTATTTCAGTGGTTTTAATGATGAATCCAGTAGCCATTTTCGGTATTTCTATATAATTTTCGGTATTTCAGTGGTTTTAATGATGAATCCAGTAGCCATTTTCGATATTTCTGTATAATTTTTGGTATTTCAGTGGTTTTAATGCTGAATCCAGTAGCCATTTTCGGTATTTCTGTATAATTTTCGGTATTTCAGTGGTTTTAATGCTGAATCCAGTAGCCATTTTCGGTATTTCTGTATAATTTTCGGTATTTCAGTGGTTTTAATGATGAATCCAGTAGCCATTTTCGGTATTTCTGTATAATTTTCGGTATTTCAGTGGTTTTAATGATGAATCCAGTAGCCATTTTCGGTATTTCAGTGTAATTTTCGGTATTTCTGTGGTTTAATTGATGAATCCAGTAGCCATTTTCGGTATTTCAGAGCCATTTTCGGTATTTGTCTGTGTAATTTTCGGTACTTCAATGGTTTTAATAATGAATCCAGTACCCATTTTCGTCATTACAGCACCCATTTTCGGTATTTAATTCTCATTTGTACATCCATTTTCAGTAGTTGAGGACCATTTTCGGTAGTACTATCACTATCCATTATCGTTATTTTCGGTATTCTTTTGTGAGATTATCTAACATTGGATAAATATGACAGCAAATTGACATGTATACGGAGTTATTGGCTCAAAGAAAGGAGCAATACCCCTCGAAATACAATCAAATCTACGCTTTTGGCAAAACTTGGTTCACGGTTGTGAACACCCCATTTTTACACCCCTAAAACCTTGTTTACCTTTTATTTTATCTTATTATTTATTATTTATTTATTTATTTATTATTTTATTTATTTAATTTTACTCATTTTTATTTTATTTTTATTTTTTCCATTTTAGTAGGGAAAGAGAGGAGGAGAAACCCCATGTAAGTCCTTGGCCAAGGGCCCAATTCACGTGACTCACCACGTTTCTATGACAAAATCCGAGTCAAAACCCCCAAGCCCAAGCCCGGATCCAAAGTAGCCCAAGTGCACCTAAGCCCAAATCCTCAAAGTGTTTGAACCCTAAGGTCCAAGGCCCATCTCAATTTCCTATATAAATCAAGAGAGGGGTTGAAAATCACTATTCACCTTCGTGAAAACGAGTTAGCCGCCCTCTCTCTTCTTCCCCAACAGACCTCAATCCCACAGCTCGAATTCCCCTCTCTCGGTTGGGTTGCAGTCCGGCGATTTCCCTCTCCGGCAGACCAGTAGTCCATCATCGTTTAAGTCGTCCATCTCCTCCGACGAGCTTAGATTCCCCGGCGAACTGTGAGTCGCACCCAAGGTGAAACTCTCATTCTCCTTTTTCTTTGATTGTGGTTTTATTTCCTCTGATCTCATTTCCTGATTAATAATCTCTAGATCTAGATCTAGAATTTCTAGATCGAGATCTAGATCTACTCGACCCTCTGATCCCGTTTTTTTTTTGTTGTTGTTCTGTTTTCTTGATTTATTTATTTCCTTTTGATTTTCTATACTAATACGTGGTAGAGGAAGTAATCTCGTCTGTTCATCCCTTCCATTTGATCCAGCTCCGGTCATCGTCGCCAGAAAATCGAACCACCGTCTCCACGGTTTCGTCAAAACCAAGGAGATTTAGATCTCCGATCGTCTTCTCCGGCGAGCCGGCTTCCCCAGTGAGTATCAGGTTCCCTTTCTGGTTTTAGATCTAGATCTAGATCCAGATCTAGATCTAGAAACCGTTTTTTCTTGTAGGTTTATTCACTGTTTTTTTTTTTTTTTTTTTTTTTCGGTTCATGTTGTCACAGGCCCATAGAAGTCAGGCTCCGACCATCTTCTCCACTCATCCTCTCCGGCCGGTCCCTTCTAACTTCCGTCCCATTCCAATTTCAGATCCGAGGTTCTCTCAATCTCATTTTTCTCCAAATTTTGCTGGTTTTCTTATTCTTGTGCTTTGCTGTGAATGTGCATTTTTGACCAAGAGAGATAATTCTCCATCTCTGTATCCAGCCGGCCCATTTCTTGTCCGTTTAATAGTATATATATATTTTATTTATTTATTTATTTATTTATTTATTTTGAATCATTTATTATTCTCATTTTTTGTGTATCATTTGTTTTTGCTCTTCACTTGTGCAGGAGGAATGCACCATTACAGTGCTCTATTTCTTACCTTTTCTTTTTTTTGATATCCATTGTTCTGTGGATTGTTATTTTTTAATTTTAATTTTGGAAGAGATAGAGCACTCCTTCTACTTGATCAACTGTCATCAATTCAACCCTCGCAGGTATATCTTTTCCCTTCTTTTTATTTATTTTATTTTATGTAGTATGATGTTCACAATTTGAGTGGGAAATTTGAATCCCTTGGGCCCTTGGATCAGGCCATATGTTGGTGAATTGAGGCCCGTAAGCCCCTAGAATCACTTTTAAAATTATTGGGCCTATTTCTCGAGGCCTTAGAAAGATAGTAGACCAAAGCCACTTGACCATTAGTGGTCAATGGGCTTTGGCCCATTAACTTTCCCTTGGGGCCCATCTATTTTGTTGTGTATGTATATATTACCCGTGTATGTGCAATAGGGATAGGCCGCAATTTTCTTTTCCTATTTTGCCTACATTGGGCACTTAGATAGTTTTTTTTGTTTTTTTTTTAACCCTAAATAAGTGGCCCACCCCGTTAGTTAGCCCTACAAAAAAATCAAAAAATATAAAAAAGACTAAAAAAAATTAAAGGTACTGGTCTATCTTCCCTTGGGACCTAGAGCAGGGTCCGTATTTAAACCATAGCCTGTTTGGTTTAAGGCCGCTCGATCCGCCCTGCTCTTTGCCTTTAAGATAAGTAAAACCATTTAGACTTTATTTTCCTTTTGCCTACCTTGGGCACTTTAGGATAGCCTTGACTAGTTAAAACTTGCCAAAATTAAAATACAAAAAAAAAAATCAAAAAAAATACAAAATAACAAAAACATTTAAAAACCCACAAAATGCAAAAAAGATTTACCCTAATAAATGAACGCCCCCTAGAGCTCCCCCACGAGCACCTAGCTACGCGGCCATCTCCCGGAGTGAGATTCATAAATCTCAGTTCCATTTCCCCTTCCCAACTCAAACACGAGTTGGAAGTGACCACACTCCGAAACGAGTATAAAAACAGTCACGGACCCGAACTACTATGAGGGTCTGATTCCGACTAACCGGATAAGTAGGCAGCCCAATCAGGGTTCGACCCCAACCAAAAAATAAACCTTTTTTACACCCCCTTTTGTTTTCGATTAGCAAAACTAATAAATTTTAGGAAATGTTAAGTGATTTTGTTTATGTTTGATTTAGACCTAATGAGTAGGTTACCATCATCGGATGGAGGTCTTGGGGTGCCTAACCCCTTCCCCAGGACCTAAAGGGATCCCTTACCTAGACTATTTTTGGACCGTAGACCCCCTCATTTGGACTATCTCGGGATCCTACTTCCCCTAAGTAGGTGGCGACTCATAAAAATAAGTTTAGCGTCATTCCTCTACTCTCGGACCTTATTCCGATACTTAGAGTTGAGAGGGGAGGAAGGGCGGTAAATTTTGGCGTTCACAGCGGTAACTCATAATACTTTTGTTATGTTTTAGTTTATCCAATATATACATTTATCCAATGTATATCCGCAATTTCTAAGTAACAATAATGTTCGTTATGTTTCAGTATTCGTTATTCAAGGAGTGTCACTTTTTGGACACCTACCATTCAACTTTGAATTCCAAGAACCTGACTGAGGACATGACTAGTCGGGTGAGGCCAGATATGAAGGCCGCTATCATGGGGGTTCGAGGAGGGACCCCCATGTGGGAATGTGAAAGGATATACTTCCCTGTGAACCCCGCTAGTCACTGGCTATTGGTTGTGCTTGAACCCCCCACAAGGCGTATCCTCCTCTTCGACTCATTTTTCCCACACCCGGCATTACAACATGGAGATCATATCTCAGCTATCACAGTGAGGATGCCTGCACTGTTTCACATGTGTGGTGACAACTCAGCCTTCATAGGTCAAAAATGGGAGGTCATAGAAGTCAAAAATATACCAAAACAGAAGAATACGTAAGTCTTTCTAAAACATTTAATCTTATATTTACCAATACACTAACATGACTCATCCTAAGCAATTGTAACTGTTTGTTTTGCATATTCAGTCGGAACTGTGGAGTATTCGTTATGAAATATATTGACTTCTTATGCGCTGACTTACCCATTACGTTCACTCAGGTATTTGTACATCCATTGGTAAATATCATCAATCATTTGTAGTATACTGACTTTTTCTAACTATTTTTGTAGGACGATATATCTTCAATGCGGAAGCGAATAGCTTTCGATGTTATGACGGGGTCAGTGAAGGCGTGATGGGCTGTGATAACGTCCCAATGTTGGATGCTGAGGTCCCATGATGAAGAGGAGGGAGAAGATAGGCCGGGGTGCAGTTTCTTGATAGACTATTATGGATGGGTTGTGATGTACTATTATGGATTGTTGTGATGATGTTGTAATGTTGTAATATTGACTTCTTATGGACTATTTGTGTACAGTCCTGTAATATTGTGTATTTAGAGATGATTTTCGTCATTTATTACAATATCCAGTGCAGAATTTTGGTTTTTTCGTCATATTACAGATTATTTTCAGTTTTATAGGGCTCCATTTCGGCATTTTAGAGTGTCCCAGTAGCCATTTTCGGCATAACAGGGCTCAATTTCGGCATTTTGTGCCATTTCCAGTAGCCATTTTCGGCTTAACATGGCTGATTTTCGGCATTTTACACTGTCTAGTAGGCATTTTCGGCATAACAGGATCAATTTTCGGTATTACAGTCTCATTTTCGGTATTCTGCAGTACTGTATTTTCGGCATTTTTGCCATTTTCAGTACCCATTTTCGCCATTTTTCTGTCAAATTCGGCAATTTTGCCTTTTTCAGTACCCATTTTCGGCATTTTTAGCCAATTTCGGTATTTTTCTGTCAATTTCGACATTTTTCAGTTGAATTTTAGCAGTCATTTTCAGCATTTTTGCCATTTCCAGTAGCCATTTTCGGCATTTTTCGGTTTTTCCCTGTCAATTTCGGTATTTTTCTGTTCCAATCCAGTAGCCATTTTCGTCATTTTATTGCCATTTTCGGTATTTTCCTGTCACTTTCGGCATTTTATTCCCATTTTCTGTCTTTTTCCATCTTTTTTGAGATTCTATAATATTTGATAAATAATAAAGAACCTTCAAACCAACCATTCATTAAGCATTACATGTTTTTCATTACATTCAACATTAGACACTACACTCAACCACCATGGGGAACAAGATTATTACATGTTTGCCTATTGTGCCCAGTTTGTTTACATCTTCCACATCTTACAGTGGACCTTTCCTCACCCTGTGAGAGAATTCTATTCTTCTTCGGCCTTCCTGAACGTCTTCTTCCCACCGGTGGTTTAATCCTCTCCATCTCTACCATGATTTCAGGTGGGAGGTCCCATGATTTTTTGTCAAGCAGTGGATATATTGACTCTTGATAGGTGGCTTGGTACGTTAGTGATGTGTAGAATGACGAACAATAGTTGTATGGATCTACCCGATACTTTCTACATCCAGCCAAGGCATGTTCACAAGGCAACCCTATTTTATAGAATTTCCCACAAGTGCAATTCCCATCCAGAAGCTTCACAGTATCTCGATTGTTTTTCCCAACCACATAATACTGATACATAGCAATTCCATGAGAATCTAAATAACGTGCCTGTGATTGTCCCTTTTGTATTTGCTTTTTGGCCCATGTTGTTAGCCTGCCATTCATTTGCATAGCACTGATTTTTCGGTTGTAGAACATATTTTGTACCTTCAGTCGCACATTCTCCAAAAGCATAGTGACTGGATATTCTCTTGCTTCTTTCAGCAAACTATTCAAACTCTCGGTTATGTTCGTAGTCAGCACATTATACCTCTTCGCACTATAAAAGGCTCGGGCCCATTTCTCTTTTGGTATTGCATCAAACCATTGCACAACGAGAGGGTTTGCAGTTGCGAGTTCTGCCATTATCTCATGAAACTTGCTTTCTCTACATGTCTTCACGGCTTTCCAGAAATACGGAAACAATTGCTTATCCTTGAATGTTGCATACATATTTTGGCTAATGTGGAATGCGCAGTAGCCATGAATTGCATGTGGGAATACAACAGGGACTTGGCTTATCAAACTAACATGTCGATCTGTTACAATCACTAGATCATCTATGTGTCCAAGTGCTCTTGATAATTGAGTTAAGAAAAAATTGTTAGTAACATTATTCTCCGACTCCGCTATCCCAAGGGCAACTGGAAATATGTGATTGTCTCCGTCTAGAGCTGTTGCGGCAATTAGTATTCCTTTGTACTTTCCCTTTAAATGTGTCCCATCAATGGCTACCACTTTCCGTAAAGTCCTCTGAAAACTTCGAATACACGGTCCAAGAGCCATAAAACATCTTTCAAATACCCCATTTTCAGGGTCAGCCACTATTGCTGTTACTGTGCCTGGATTTGTCCTTTTAAGTTCATGAAAATAGGCAGGGAGTTCAGCATAAGAGTGGTCGTATGAACCTCTAACTGTTTCAATGGCAATCTCCTTAGCTTTCCAAGCTTTCTTATAACTCATTCTAACCCCATATTCTTCCCACACATCATGAATAATCTCTTTGGGCTTATTCGAGACATTTGCCTCAATACGTCCCACAACCATGTCACTCACAACTAAACTAGTTGCTTGTCGATGATCGGCACCACCTAAGGGATATCCACAAGAGTGATGTGAATTATAAATCTTTATTTTGAAAACACCAACCTCATTCACTTTCGATGCACGCAACCTCCAGGTGCAATTATCTATAAGACATCTAACTGTGTACTTTTGTTGATTTGAATCCATAACCTTGAATTGAAAATTGTTTCGCATCGCATATCTAGACAGTACATTTTGTAGACGTCTTTTGTCCTTAAATAATTTCCCAAGCGATATTTCACCAGCTTCCACTCCAGTTTCAAACTCTGATGTTTCCCAATTTACATAGTCATCTACACCATCATTTAGTTGCATCACATTTGCCAGTGATTGTACGGGAGCTTGTGGTGATGATGGAGCTTGTGCTGACGGTTCTGGATGAGCTTGTGGTGATGCTTCTGGATGAGCTTCTGTATCTACTTGTCTTACTCGACGAAAAGCAGATGCTGAGGAACTAGGAATATCAGCATGCGGGGTATAAGAGTGTATAGTCCTTGTGTCCCACTCTGCTGTTGCCTCCCTATGTAAAAAGTCTTCAACCTTATCGCAGACACCGTATGTTGCTACATCTTCATCTTGATTAAAATCACTATAAAAATCATGTTCATCTTCATTACTTGAGCTTGAGTCTATACTTTTTAAACATTCATCACCGTTATCATTTTCAGCCTCCTGAATATGAGTCCCCTTATAGAAAGGAATGACAGTCTCCTGAATATGAGGATCAACAATTTCCTGAACACGCTGATATTCACAACTCGCATCATTCAAACCAAACTGTGGTTCTGGTACAGATTTCCTCACATTCGATATATATAATGGTGGCAAATATTTTTTTTCTACTTTCCTGACATGTGAAAGAAATGCCCGCAACTCTTCATCGTCTGTAATATCACTGGGAGGGATTGGCGCTGGTGTAGGAATCAAACACCTCACTATAATCTCATACTCTTCCAGTCGAGTGTTAGTCAATTGATAAACTTTATCCAATAGTTTGTCATATGTCATTTTCGAAGATAATTGCAACAACTTTGATTTTCCACCACTGTACACGTACCATCGAACACGGTCGTCAATGTTCCACTCACCGTCATAACAACAAACTACTGATATCGGCATTATCTGCAATATCTGGAAAACACTCAATCCGTTAAAGTAATCTGAAAATTTTCGAAAATGAGCGCTGTAACCATTGAAAATGCACTGTAATAACCAGAACCGCCGAAGATTACAAAATCATCGAAATAGCACTGTCATATCAAAATTGCAATAACAGAAAACCCCCGAAAATGGGCATTGTATCCATCGAAAAGCAGTGTCAGAACAGAAAACCACCGAAAATGAGCATCAAAGCATCGAAACAGAACTGTAATAACAGAAAACCACCGAACAGAAGCATAAAATCATCGAAAATACACTGTAATATCGAAAATGCAATAACAGAAAACCACCGAAAATGACCACAAAACCGCCGAAATAGCACTGTAATAACAGAAAACCACCGAAAATCTGCATAAAATCATCGAAAATGCACTGTTATACTGGAAAACCACTGAAAATGGGTAAAAAATCATTGAAAAAGCACTGTTATACTGGAAAACCACCGAAAATTGGCATAAAATCATCGAAAAGCCCTGTAAAAGAGAAAATGCAATAACATCAAACCCCCGAAAATGACCACAAAACCGCCGAAAATAAGCTCAAAACCACCGAAAATGAGAACTGTAACATTGAAAATGCACTGTAATCACAGATTACCACCGAAAATGAGCAAAAAAAATCAAACTTTATCACTACAACCATCGAAAATGAACTCTAATAACAGAAAATGAGGAAAATGAGCACATTAGCCTAGCAAATACCGAATATGATCACTGTAACCATCGCAAAATGGATCAAAAACATATAAACACTTACCCTATGTTCTTGTTCTTCTACGTCTTCTTCACAAGGGTTTAGCTCAGTTGCAATGAAGGAGAAAGCTTCAACGAAGGGGAAAACTTAAGTCTACCTCGTTGCAATGAAGGGGAAAGCTTGGGTTTCGGATGAACGCTTCGTTGAAGGGGAAAGCTTGAGCTCAGTCGCACGGTGTTTAAGGGTTCTCTAACAGGGATGGGGGGCATTTTGGAGAAATTTTTTTTTGAGGAAACCACGTGCTCCACTAAAATCACTGTAGAAGCCTACAGAAATAAATATTTCAAACCGGAGCCCATATAGGGGTTTTTTCATAATACGGGGCCCAAATCCGTATTTTTCTCCTTAAGATTCGCTAACCCTTGGCTCAACACTATAACCTTAGTTTTTTTATGGGTTTAAAAAAACAATTAACCATAATTAAGTATTTTTTCAAAAAATTAAGTTTGATTATAAAATTTTAAAGATTAGAGAATCTTAACCGCAATTAATAGAGGTTAAATGTATTAGAGATAGTTTAAGGAATGCTGAGTGTATTTCATCTCATATCTAACTAGGTAGATTTGAATTTTAAATAGATTTGTGTAAAATATTAGATTTGATTACGATTATATTTAATTATGATATGATTAAATTTGATTACGAAGTGATACTGCTTCATTGATAATCCTTAATGATGAGTCATTGTAATCATCAAATAATTCTCAATAAATTCAGTTATTTCTACAAAATAGGGCTCGTGTTGACCTGTCGATACAATTGAATTTCCCCAAAGTTCAATCGTGATTGGCTGTGATTCGATCTTCATCCCTTGTGTCTTTTTTTTTCCTTTAAAAAAAATGAGAAATAAAGATACGCCCCAACCCAAATTAGTAGTGTTTAGTGGTTAGTCCTATTATGTTAGATGAGTCAAATGGTTGACATTTCAATCTTCTCACCGAACTCGTATATATCGATCTCAGTTTATCTAAAAGGATGATTAAGACGTTATCACTAATAAGTGGTGTTAGTATTTGTTGATTAATGCGTAGCATTGGAAGCTGCGCTTATATGTGAGCATCTCAACAACCACACCTAACATGAGTAAAACATATATCACATTATTAGGGATTAGCGGGTGGCACGTGTGATGCACGTGAGAGCGAGGGGAAGGAGTTAACCACAGTTAATAGGAGTTAAGAGGGACACGTGTCAACCTCCGGATGCGATTGAACTCGCTAGTGGCACGTGCGATGCACGTGAGAGCGAGGGGAAGGAGTTAACCACTGTTAATATGAGTTAAAAGGGACACATGTTACCCCACGGGTGCGATTGAACTCTCCCCGAGTTCAATCGTGATTGGCTGTGATTCTAAATAGATAGATGAGCAATGGGTAGTTTGGAAATTAAATTAAAGGCAAGGGGTAGTTTGGGTTTTAAAGCAAAACATTAAATCAACATTTTATTTTTATATAAGGGTAGTATGGGAATTTCGGAAAAATCATCTACGCCTGCCTCTCCCATTATAATAGTAAAGAAAGATACACACGCTATTAACTGGCACACACAGACATATGTGTATGTCATCTATTATCAAACCTTTACCTTTGTGTTTTCCTAATAACACCTCATTTTCATATATTTTAACATCTCTATCTCTATTGTTATAATGAAAGAAATATGGTCAAAAAGTAGATTGATTATTTTCTTATATTAACAATAAACTCAACTATTGTTTTAGCCTATTACTCTCATTAGAGTAGTTATATTTAAGGGCATTTGAGTAATTTAATCAATCTACTAGGGTAATTATTTCATCATCTCCTCAATCATGATGTTATGTTAACAGGGGGTTGAGGTGGTTATCAGAAGAGGGTTGGATGTGTGGGGTCGTGTGTAACTAACTACTCAAAATACCGCAACGGTTTCTCCCTCAAACCTCATGGTGATAAGTGATACCCATTAACATAACTACCATAACTAATCATTTCCATCTCCATGAACATATTCTTCTCCCCACCTTGCCCCATTTATGCAACTAACATCTTCATGCTTATCTCCTCTCCCTCTCTTCTCATTCCCAACCGTCATTTGTTATCCTTTGCCGCTCCTAACATTGCGACCACCTGCGGAACCACTCGCTGCATTTTCTTGATACCGAACTCTAAAAATGCAGTGTTTGAATTAAATTTTAGGTTGACTCAATCAATCTCATGGGAATCAACATAATTTACTAAATCAATATGCATTCAACGCAAATTCGGGTAAGTTATTTCTATCATTCTCCAATCATGCATTTTTTTGTTCTATGTTTCCTTCTCTTTTGAAGGTATTACGGCATGGTGTTTTCCCAAAAATCATTTCACAGTAGAGTGCCAAAGTTCTCTCATGGAAGAATATTTCCAGAACATGTTTCTTTCTCATTCTGGGCGTGGTGGGAAATTGAGACTCGCCGTTCAATAAGTCCCACCTAGATGTAATGAGCAAAAATTGATCTAGTTGAATTATCCAACTGATCTTTTTACTGAATTGTTGACTATATCTTTTGTCCTATGAGATTGCTATCATCTTCCGATTTTAACGGGTAAGAAAATGTCATTTTAGTTGCCTATGTGTTGTTAGCTTAAATGTTACAACCATGTGTATCTCTAATAATTTTGATTATATCACAATAAAGCAATTGACATTTTTTGTACTAATTATTCTACAAAGTGTATGTCAATTTCATATTTAAGGAACATCAGTCAACATTTAAAGAATTACTCAATATTACCAGGATGTTCTATCAAGCAAAGACAAGACTCAATGATAATTGAGAAATCAAGACAAAAGGCTATATTCTCATTCAAGCTCAAAAGCTTACTCAAGTTTAAGTTAAATAAAAACTCAAAGAGGAAACCCAATCATCCTAATGTGTAGATTCAATTGAAGATTCAAGATATCACCAAAAGTCCAAGTCGGATCATGAAGCTAAAAATGATAACTCATTCAATATCAAGTTCAAAATAATGAAGACTCAAGAATGTTTAAATTGTTATACTTAAAAGAGTCTAGGATTTATGTAAGAAGTCATCAATTGGTTGGAAAGTTCAAAAGCTCAAACGCCTAAATTGACCTTAAGAAACCTTGACTTAATTGGATAATATTCAAAGTCCCTATGACATTTTAAAACCTTACTAAGAACATGATAATGGAAAGCCCAAAAACCTATAAAATCATTCAGATCATTAAAAGTTGAGAACTCTGTAAAAATACAGAGCGGACGTCGATGTTTGAGAAGAATCCCTCTTCACACATCGACATTTGGGTGTAGCAATAGCTTAGAAAGATTTTTTGTGTTCCATATGTTGACGTCTGGTAATATGCTAGACTCATACATCGACGTTTGGTAGAGGCAGTATCTCATATAGATTTTTTTGATTTTGAGACGTCGATGTCTGAGCAGCACTCAGACCCATACGTCGACATTTGCCTGTGGGAAAATTGTAACAACTAGTTTTTTAATGGTCATAACCACACTAAATGTACCACAAATGGTTATAATCTTTTTAGCTCTATAAATTGAGTTCATTTATGAACAATCAACAACTACTGATCCACTATTGAATACTCATCGATCATATCATTCAATTATCATCAATCACGTGTTGAAAATCTTAGAAATTCTCAATTCTCCTATTTGAGCTTTAAACTCCCAATCATTTGAGAGATTTGTAAATGTATTATTCCAATCCTATTTAGCTCATCAAAGAATCTTGTAACTTGATTAAAATCCAATCACACATTTGTATTGAGTGAAATCAATAATCGAGGATTCTTGTTCGTAAAGTCGGAGAGCTTTGTGAAGTCATGAGAGAGTGTTATCTTGCAGTGAATGTCATCATCTCTACCTGTGAAAAGTGATTGTAAAGGTGATATCCCAACCTGTGAAGGGATTGTAAAAGGTTTTAGCTTCACCCATGAAAGAAGCTTGTGTGAGTAAAATCGTGGGAATCCTTGAAACTGGAAGCTGAAAGACATGGACTTAGACAAGTTGTCGAATCTCGTGAACAAACTCTCGTTGTTTGTATCTTTTTAAGTCTCTGTCTCTCATTCATGTTTATTATTGTTTATCGCATTGTCTTACATATTTTAATTTCGCAAAATAGACAAAGGCAAATTTTAATTGTCATTGACCCTAATCCCCCCCCCCCCCCCCTCTAGAGTCCATTTACTGGGCAACAATTATGTTTGTGCAACAGCCCCTTTCCAAAAGGTTTCCTTAACCTAAAAAACTAAGAGAAAAATAGAGTGAAGAAGACAATGGACAGTGTTGGGTTTTGGGTCAGGCTTACTGAACTGAACCTATATTCCATGTATCCATCTCCCCTCCCCTTAGTCCCCTCACGTCTCTCTCTCTTCCCTCCCACTCATGTTTCTCCCTCTATCTCCCTCTCACTCCACGTATCTCTCTTCAAGACTTGAAATTCTCTCAAGTTGTAACCGGACTCCTCGGAGTCTGGTTATGCCCTTGAGGTCGCCACATGTCCCTATTGAGACTCCTTAACTATGGTTAAGATTCACCCACCCCTATGATTTACCACCTATCCTTACTTTTTGGAAAATAATATTTAAATTTTGTTTAAAAACCAAGAATAGTTGGGTGAACCCTAAGGATGAGTGAATTTTAACCACAGTTAATGAGTGTTAATATGGACACATGGCGACCTCAAGAGCATAATCAGACTCCTTAGAGTCCGGTTACAACTAGAGAGAATTTGAAGTCGATTGAGTTGAGATACTTAACAGTTCCCTCTCACATATTACACGTCAATTGATCATGGATTCATGGAAATCCATACAATAAATATGTTGGGCCCTAGAGAAGCTTGGGTTGATGTGTTTTTTTGGGAAATGGAAAACGGACCCAGGGTTAGCTTAGAGCATCTTTAGTGGCAAAACCATTTTTTTTAATGTCAAAGCTATTTTTTGGCATTGTTACAGTACCAAAATACTACGATTTAGCACTGACGATCCAATGATGCAAAAGCCATTTCTATATCCAATAAGCTTTTTTTGTGGGACAAGGACAAAAGTGTAAAAACAAGAAGGGCCAATTGGTCATATACATCAAATGACATTAAATGATTTTTATCATTTCCCACGCCATATTTGACACGAGAAATAACAAAAGTCATTTTTTGGCAACCTTTTAACTATGCGTTGAAGTATGTTATCTTTGGGTCAAAGCTATATTTTAGTTTTGGCAGAGACTCTTAACTATGTGCTGGAGATGCTCTTAGAAGTTGACCATAGTGACCTCATTGGTCCAAGCCTCTTTTTAACCATCCATCAGCTGTGGTTAACCCCCTAGGGTTAAGCAATCTAATCATGACTTTTAGGAAAAGCAAAAAAAATAAAATTATTAATTTTAATTTAGTTAAGCTTAACCATTGTTAAATAGGGGTTAAAAGGGACACGGGACACTTGGGCTAGCTTAGAAGCGAACCCCATCCGCTTAGTCCAACAATTATAATAGTGTAACAAAAATAAATGTGTTATATCTTTCCTATTATGACGTCTTATACAACACATAGCAAGGCCGATCTAACTCAATTTATTAACCAAGGCAAGCTAGCTATATCCTACCCGTTATATCTCTATAACGTCCTATATTACCATGGAAGATTGATATAACTAAACTAGGTAAGGTCTACAAATTTAAATAATTTCACTAAAGCATGCACGACAATTGATCATCATGAAGAATAAAATAAATATAAGATGATAAAAAGATAGATTGATATAGAGAATGGTGCATGCAAAATAGGATGGAACTCAACAAATTTCACAATAAACAAAGACCAAAGTAAAAATAGTGTCAATTTATTTTATTAGGGGCACCCGTAGAGCTGAATGGTGCGTTCAAAGTAGCATGGACCTCGAATAATTTCATTGTGGACAAGACCCAAGAAAATATAGTACCAAATTAGATTACCAGGGACACCCATCATTCATCAAACTTAATGGGGTATGCAAAATAGCATGGGCCTCGAAGGATTTCACTATAAACAAGTCTCGAGAAAATTTGGTGCCAGATCAGCTTCTCAGGGATACCCATAAATCTGATGGTGAATGCGAACCATGTATCGGTCAAGCAGTCAACCCTATAAGAGAGGCCTCTGATGGGCGGTATTTAGGCCAGGGCCACATGCTACCTAGGCTAACCCGACCAAGAAAATGCTAAGCCCTAACCCATCCCAAGCTTGACTAGGCCTGGATGGAGTGAAGCCTAAGCCTAAACCTAACACGAGCTAAGGTTAAATTCGGGTTTACATAATAATAAAATTTTTATTTATGAAATTGAATCTGAAAACGAATCAAAGATTGATAATGATACGATGCCATGTATACCGTGTACATAGCATTAGAACTTGTGTTAATAAAATTTAAAACAAGAAGACGAGAAAGAATGTAGTATATTTACGGATATAAGGGCTTTTAATTTTTGAGCCCGACACATATAAATGGGCTTAAATTTTCGATCCCCGGTCTAATACCACGGGATAATGTATCCGGCTAAAAGGGTTTTATCCGGGTGGGCTGGTAGCATGCCTAGTGGCTAGTGCTATTGTTGAGAAGAGTAAGACGCGGAAAGTGGGTAGACCCGAGAACCGAAGCATCCTGCCAAATGCCAAGACCCGTCCGAGTTTCGACTCCGACTTGCCATCGGAGTCAAATCTTCAAAAATAAAAAGTAAAAAAACATTAAAATTAAAAATAAAATCACCGTACGTTTCAAAAAAGTGCGGGAAAGTAAAAATCCAAAAGCCCATTTGAATAATAATAAATATTAAATAGAAAAAAAAACGAAAGAAAGCAAATACATTGCTCTGGTTTATTCCTTAAACTTCTCACCCCTCCCGATGTTCTACAGCGTCTCACGCACGCTTCACCTTCAAAAAAATAAATGATCAATGATTAGCCGGACCCATTCGAATTGCCTTCCCTTTAATCTCCCTTTTAACTGTGGTTAAATTTAACTAACTTAAAACTAATATATTTTTTAATTAAAAAAAAATTAAGATTAAATCATAAATGAATGAACTTAAGGGTGAATAGGTGTTAACAAGGACACGTGGCAGCCTGTTAGAGAATGCTTGGTCCACAATCTACTTCCCAAAATAATAGTATGTTTGTATAAGGACTACACTGGATAAACCTCGAAGGGTTAAAGCCCACAAGAGTAAAAAACAAATAAAATTAGATGAACGGCCAGGATCCCTTCAATTGAGACCAACGCTGTTCTAGAAAGTTTTAGAATTTTTACTACTGCTTGAACGGTTGTGATTGATTGAAGTCCCACCACAAACATGATAAACGCCCGTAGTATTATAAGCACGGTAGTAAAGGACTTATGGCATACTTTCCCAAACCCCCCTCTTTTTGCTCAAGCAAGTCGACCGACCCAAGCACAAAGATCTCTCTCTCTCCCCTTCTCTCTCTCTCTCTCTCTCTCTCTTTCTTCTTCTTCTGCAATATCAATCAAACTCAAAAAAACCCCAACAGTTCCTTTTACTAACATTACTCTCTCTCTCTCTCGTCATCGCTCGCTCCTTTGACATGAACCAAAGGAAGCTTCTTCTTCACGACAAGGTCGAGGTATGTATATAATCTCTTCCCATCAGTTTTATTGATTTTTTTTCAGCGATTTCACCTTTTATTTTAAGTAACATTTTTCATTTGTGGGGAATTTGTTAGAATAATTGAATGGGGGGTTTTTGTCAGAAAGTTGTCTAAAACCTCTGTAACTTTTCTTTGATTATCTGCGGTGGTCAGAATTTCCCCCCACATTATGTTTGTTTGTTCTATCTATTTGAATGATTGTGACTGGTGGGTATTGCATATATCTTCTATTTCGTTCTGCAAATCCATTGAACTATATGAGTAAAGCTTAGTCGAGCTAATATGGTGGTGGTGGGTGCGTGAACTTTGCTGAAATAGACTCGTTTATCCAATTGTATTCATTTTTTGCTCGGCAGATATAAATGTTGATGGGTATTTCGTTACATATAAGAATTTCTTAAAATGGTGAAATGAAGCCCCTCTCACAAAATTGTTCAAAACTATTCATTTTCTTTTGACTGCTTCTGGCTCCTTTTTATTTTATTTATAGTTTTGTTCATTTATAAATTCCTGTATCTTTCTTATATGCCTTTATTGAACATTTGAGTTGTTCTTGTGGTGGGTATTTCTTAATTATTTTATTTACGTTTTTTTAATATATATATATATATATATATATATATATATATATATATATATATATATATATATATATATTTTGGTTCAACGTTTTTTCTATAATATTGCTATAGTTGAAATTAAGCTAATATGGTGGTGGTGGATTGGTTCATAGGTGAGGCAATTTGAGGAAGGTCTCCGAGGTTCATGGCACCCTGGGGTAGTTGTATCTGTCTCTGATTCATGCCGCTATGTTGAGTACAATGAACTATTGAGTGAGACAGGCGTCTCAAAGCTTGTTGAGTGCATACCCGTCACAAATGCGGTGGAGGGCCTCTGCCGCCGCCGTCGTGTCCCGCTCACCAACCGTGGACATATCCGCCCCCCACCCCCATCTCCTCCTCCTGATACTTGCAAACCCAAGTTGAATTACGGTCTCTGCGTTGATGCCTTTTATGAGGATGCTTGGTGGGAAGGCGTGGTGTTTGACCGCGACGAGAGCTCGCATGAGCGCTCAGTGTTTTTTCCCGATGAGGGCGATGAGCGCAAATTCAATGTGCGTGATTTGCGTGTCAGCTGTGAGTGGGACGAGTTCTTGGGTGGTTGGAGAGACCGTGGGGTCTGGGTTTTAATGAAGCTGTCTGAGGAACTAGAGCAAGATGGGTCTTTACCTCTTTTTGTCAAGAACGTTTGGTCCTGTTTACGTTTGAATGCTGGGTTTGTGAAAGTGATTTCGCAATGGACATGTGGTGTTCCGAGTTTGTGGAATAAGTACCTAATGGATGTCATTTTTGAACTCATGGTTGAATCTAGTCAGCAACCCCTTGGTCCTCCCAATCTTTCAGATGGTCTCTTGAGAAAGAGAAGGAATAAATCGAAGAATTATAAGCAGGCTGATGATAATTTGCAGTTATATGCCCCAAATGTTCAGAGAGGTAACTGCAATGACCTCCACATTGATAGTTCAAGTCAGAACAGAATAAGAAGAGCATCTCCTGATCGAACCAAACATGACATGAGGTTAGTTGATGGTTCAGGACGGCGGAAATCAACAGCATCTGATATGTGTCTTGAGGATAACCATCAGTCTATTTCCAAAAGAAGGAACTCGAAGAAACCCCAGAAAACGAAGGTTAATATGCTTCCACAGGCCCTGGTTATTTGGGAAGGCATTTGTGATGACTTTCCTAATGATTTATCAGGTCAGAGTAAAGGAAAATTGTCTCCTGTTCTCCTACCCAAACAAAAGAAGCAGTCAGTCAAGCTTAAATTAAACTCAGAGAAACCCCCTGTAGAAGTTCTTAATGCTAAGAAAAATGGGTTTCTGGTTGATAATTCATGTGGGGAAAGAAACATGATTACGGACGCTTCCCTTTTGCAAAGCAATGTTAACGGGGAAGGTAACAATGATGGAACCCCAATTGATTGCTCTCTTGTCCCAAGCCAAAAGAGGCAGTCACTGAAATTTAAAATTAAAATAGGGAAACCAAAACCCCCCATAATTTGTGAAGGTAAGGATAATAGGTCTCTGGTTGTTAATTTAAGTGGGGGAAAAGAAATGACAAGTGATGATTCCCGCATGCAAAGCAATGGGATTGGTCAAGGAAACTGCAGTGGATTTACCAATAATTTATTGGGTCAGAGTAAAGGAAACATATCTCGTGTTAATCCTAAACAAAAGCAGCAGTCAGTCAAGAAAAGGTTGGCATTAGAGAAATCAAAGGCCCGTGTATTTTACAAAGCTAAGGACAATAGGTATGTGGTTGATAGACGGGAGAAAGAATTAACTCCTGATGTTTTACTTGCACAAGACAATCATTCAGTTAATGAAAGAAAGAAAATGCGGAAACCAAATCAAATAAATTTGGTTACGGGGTTTCCCATATGTAGCCCAAAGAAGAGAAATGGAAAGGCTTCATGTGTTATTATCAAACAAAGTAATTGTTTAGTGACAGGAAAAAGGGGTTTGAAGAAATTTCAGCTCAGCAATGTAAATGTGAAGTCACAGTCCAAAGAAGAGGAGAAAACATCTGATGTTTTACCAAAACAGGATGAGGAATGTGTCACACGCCGCCGTTGGCCTCTACCCTTTGCCAATTTTGACAAAAAAGTTAGGCTCAAAGATATGGTGTCCCGTCCTCGGAAGCGAAAGAAGAAGAGGGGGTACCATCGCTGCCAAAAAAGTGACACAATATGCATTGTTTGTCACTATGGAGGAAATCTCATTCTTTGCGATAACTGCCCGTCCTCATATCATTTGAGTTGCATTGACCTTAAGGTGTGTTTCCTGTCCTGTAGCATTGATTGTTCACCTATTCTAACCAACATTTGAAACTTTTGACCTTAAATTCTCGTGTCCAATCCTAAATACTATACTTTTTGCTAGTTTGACCATAGTTACCAAGTACGGGTACGGGTATAATACGGCAATGATCCGTTCGGGAGGTACGGGTGTCATATGGCAAAAACATGATAAAAGTATAGGAAAATTAAAAAATAATTAATAATTATAAATAAATAAAAATCATGATATTAACTAATAACAATCATTTAATGCGGAATATGCGTTTAACATGGTAAATGAACGGCAAAAATATGCATGTTGTACGCGTTTGATACGTAATTCGCGTATTAAACGGTGATACAAGTATAACACGTAACACAACAAAAGTACGGAGTTTTAAACGGCGACCCCACCTAAAAGTATTATACGAGTACTATACGGGTATAATATAGGTGTTTGGTAACTATGGTTGTGACTTCTACGAGTGATAGAAATGTAACGAACTAGTGATGATACATGCATTTCCTTTCTTAGAAAATGCCAAGACTTGGCTGATCACTATTTACTCAGGCGAATGACAGAGTCAATAAGAGGTTGGCAAATCTTAGCTACCTAGGGGCTAGGGTTTCTTTAGCCTAGCTGGGCCATGCACTTCTGATTTTGTAGGCCTGAAAGGGTCTAGATTCGGGGGAATCACTTTTTAATTTGTTAAGTAAGCCAACAATGTTTCTAACTGGTAACCGATCAGGGTATTGATTGATTCTTCATAGTGTTTCCTTTGTCACTTGATGATTTGCAATGCCAGGTCATAATGTTAATTTTGAACATTTCCTTTTGGAAATTATAATTTCCTTATCTCCTGACATTATTTTGTTGTTTCTAATGCCTAAGTGAGAAAATAGAATCTCTGTTTTTGCTTGCATGATTCCGGTTTGTGATGGAAGAAGCATTGAAAGGGAGATGAATATGATAAACAGTCAGAATAGTAAGTAGATTCGGTTTTCACACTGGGAAAGGCTATCCTGGAGCAAGACTCGTTCATTTATGTTTTTGGTAGAGCGTGATGTAATCAATTGTCAATATGGAGGCTCTTCGTCTTTTGAAATTGGTCCTATAACTCTACTGCATAGCTTTGTAAGAGGCCGTAGATTCTGATTTGATGTGAAACAGGTCACGCTAATTCATTCACTATGTAGTTATAACAATTTGGGATAGAAATTGTTGTACACCTGCCTATTCTGAAACCATATTCCAGTTGTTCAATATTTATATGTTCTTTAAATGTATTAGATATGTTTAAGACATTATTTTTGGTTATAATAATGGCTAATATGCTCAAACTTTTTCATTCCACAGTTTGGAAATGGTAAAAAGTTTTCATAAATTCATACCTATAGGACTTAAAAATAGATTCTTGATGAACAGTAAGTTCAGAAAGCAAAAATTGAAAGGCTATTATAAGTGGAACATATGTTTGCAAAATTTGGGAATAAGAATTACAGGTTTGTCAAATAAAAAATGTAGTGATTTTGTTTTTATCATATGAACAATCATTTTAGAACTTGTCAATCATGGCATTTTCTGTTGTATTATGAATAAAAAATGATTTATACCACATTTGCCTGGTTCATTGGCTTTGCTTGGTTTTGATCCGTGGTTTGCAATTTGTAGTTCTTAGACCGACCTTGTTATTATGGTTGGGCTTTTATAAATCACATGTCAGTTCATTATCCTCTTTGCTTTAACTTGGTACTTTGGTTCGAGTCACAATTTTTCCCCATCATATTGATCTAGGGATCGTTGCAGCTTAACAATCATCTTGATACAATGATCCTAATAGTCTATGTATGGGCCATGAAGAGATCGTGGAACCTACGGGTGGGAGTGGGGCACTAAAGTCTAGGATGGATTTTACTTGTGGAACCTATGTCAAGCATGGAAATAAAAGTTGCCGAAACTGATAAGTATTGGCCTATATGTTACTATTACTGATACGGTCAAAATAATGGGTGCTTGTCCAAAATAGATAAGTATCGGTAAGACTCGGCCGATATGTATAGATTTCTTAGGACTCGTTCGCCTTCTCTCTCATAAAAAACCGTGGTTCATAAATATCGACCGAAACGTATCACTATCGCCCGATCCTTATAAATTTATTTTATATCTTTTTTTGAAAAAAACCTAATTTATGAATATTGTCCTCTACGTTTCAGTATCGGTGATAGGTATTGGTATCGGCGATACAGCCGATACTTTAACGATTTCAACAAAAACAGTTACGTATCTCGAAACTTGTAATTTAATCCTTGATGACAAGTGTTAGTGGTAGATTGGCATGTGTTTTTTTGGGTTTTCTTTTCCTTTAGAAAACCTTCTTTACTAAAGCAAAATGAACCAATTTGCAATTTGCAAACTGCTTTATGCTGTACTAATGGGCATTAATTAGGTATTCAACGTTTACATTATCTGAGATGAAATAATTTTGGTTATGATAACTTATGAGTAGGGGTGTTATCGAGCCGAGCTGAGCCGACCTGAGTAGTGGGATGTTCAAGCTTGTTTATTAAGAAAACGAGCTCGAAAATCAAGCTTGAGCTTGGCTTGTTTCTTAAATAAACAAGCTCGAGCTTTAATACGCGAGCTCGAGCTTTAACACACAAGCTCGAGCAGCTTGATTCATTAGATATAACTTTTTATTAGGTTTAAATTTTACTTTATTATCGTTGTATGGGTAACAGAAATTACGGTGTTACCTAAAATTTTAGAAAAAGTTCATAATTGTATAAAGGATATTCTTATTATGTAAAATACATTATATATTATTAATCTTTACTAGTATATAGTAAATATACTTAATTTTAAAATTTAAATGAAGTAAGTATATTTAGATATTTTAGTAAGTTAATTATATATATAATTGAGCCGGGCTTTTAATGAGCCGAGTAGGGGTGTGTTCAAACTTGGCTTGTTTACTAAATAAACGAACGAGCTCGAGCTTTTAATGAGCCAAGCTTGAGCTATTCGCAAGCACCTTTGTTTGATAACCACCCCTACGTATGAGTTATGACTAGTCCCCTTTAAAGTGACTATGACGATTTCTTTCTCTTGAAGATATCGCCGCGACTGGTTTTTAGTCAATTTGTTAGTTGTAGTGGTCTATGGTTATGGTGGTCTAATGGTTGATTTCATTTTGGTGATTGTTAGTAGCTTCGATTGTGTGTGTGCGCCTTGTAAGGAATTAATCGAAGTTATGTTCGAAAGGTGTAATTTGGGGAATAATACAACAATTTCCTCTATTGCGGGATTGTCTTCTAAAGTTTGTGTACCCATTGAGAATCGCAGTTCACCAAGGTAAGACTGATGGGACCAACTACCTTGAGTGGTCATAGTATGTCGAGATGCTTATTAACAAAAGAGGGAAGTTGGATTACATTAATGGTTGTGTAAATGAAGATAATCCACAATATGAATAGTGAGAATTGAGAGCCTGACGGTTATGTCATGGTTACTCCACTCTATGCTTCAGCATATTAGTATTTAGTAGAAGTTTCATTTTTCATTGGGCCACAAAGGGGATGTGGGATAACGCTGCCTAGACATTCTCACATGGAAAGAATATAGCTCATGTATCTTAATTGAGGCAGGAGATTGCCAATTTTTGACAAGGGAGAAGATTTTTGACACTGAGGGGTGTCAATGTACTGGGCCGGCCCGCTCTAGGCCCGGTCCGATTACATAGTTGGGCGGTCTTGGGCTTTGAGGCTTAGGTCTGCCGGCCCGTTAGACTAGGCTTCTAACCAGGCTTGGCAAAGCCCGCTAAGGCCCGATTAGTGGTTTCAATGGATACAAATATTATTCGTATCCGATTCGTAACCGAATTCGTTTATAATCGGATACTAATTTGGATATTGATATATCTAATTCGATAAATATCCGACCAATTATATAATATGTTATTTAATTATTATATACATAGATAATATAGTAAAGTTTATACGACTTAAAATATTTTATAAATATGTACTTTTACATAATGTAAGACATTAAATTGTTATTTTTAATATATGAGAATAAATTATGAATTAACTATTTTTTAATATAAACTTTTATTTTTTTGAATTTTGAATTTTTATTAAGTAATCGGATAATTTAATTATTATCCGTATTTAAATATTTTAACCGGAGTCGGATACAATTACCATATTTCATTATCTGTTAGATATTTATTCGAATTTGGATGGTCAGATTTGTAATCGGATACGAATTTGGATTAGTGTTTTAAAACGTGAAGGCGTGAGACATGGCGTTGGGACCTCAAGATGCTCAAGGCGTAAGACTCGAGGCATGACTCATAAGAAAGTCTTACGATACCTCATTTTAACAAATAAATAAATAATAAATGAAAATATTACAAAAGATTCAAAAATTAATTAAAGGTAATATGTGTGTGTGTATGCACACCCATATGTAATACTAGAACCCTATTTTTGATTTATGTATGAGACACATGTCTTAAAAAAGTATTTAATGAGTTGTGATGGATGGGTAAGGTATTGGGGATGATATTTAGTGTTTTAGTGATTAGGGTTTTGAGAGAAAAGAGAAGAAGAAGATTAGGGGAAAAATTACAGAGAATAATTTTCTCTCTCTCCCATACTTTAGTGTATATATTAGATACTCCACTAGTGGTATACTATTAGTATATAAGAAATACTAATAGTATACCCAAAGTACAATGTATAATGGTAGAGAGGAAAACATGATCATAAAGCCCATAAGGCCTTATTCATCACAATGATCAGGTCTTAGTTATGTGGCTAAAACCCTATTTTTGATTAATGTATGAGACATTGCCCAGACATAAACCAAGCCTCACAGTTTGAGGCGTTAACCTCGTGAGATTTAAGCCTCAAGGCGTTTTCCTTGAGCCTCACCTAGAGGCGAGCCTGGAGGTGTAATCCTCTTGTGCCTTTTGAAACACTGATTCAAATATACCACTATCTGGTTCGAATTCGCTCAATTGACAGCTCTATGCTAAATTATTAAAACCCACCAAAACCATGCATCTCTTTGTTTCTTAGACGGGCTGGGCCGGGCTTGACCCAATTAAGCCTGATTAATTAGTGTGCTGGCCTAACACGGTCCGTTTATTAATTGGGTCTAGTTGGCCCCATTCTTTTTACACCTCTATTGACACTTACTAATTATTACGCCACTCTTCGACATAAGTAGGATGATATGGATCATTATTAGTCTTTTTAGTTGGTGTGTCGCAGTCAGTGTTACCTAGGCATGCAGTACGGGTGCCAAGTGTCGAAGTGTTTAGAGGAGTTTGACTCAACAAGCTCTAAAAATTCTAATAAGGCAGCACGAACATACATTTTTAAAAAAATGATTGAGTGTATATATATAGGAATATATTATAATTTTTTTTAAATAATAAGAATCAAAAGATTGAGAACCACCCGTCCCCAATTATTTTTCCAAAAAATATATACCAAAGTTATAAAAAATAGTCATATAAGTGGATTTCTTAAAGTGGTTTTAGGTTTAGAAGAAGGGAGAAGAAGAAGAAAGTGGGGAAAAAGAGAAGAGTGTGTAACCCACTTCTCTCTCATATTCTATTAAAGTAGAAAAGAAGGGTTTCCCCTAATTACAAGAAATTACAAGAAAGCCCCTCATTACACATGCTTATTATTCTACACTCCCCCTCAAGCTGGTATGTAGATATTACAAATGCCTAGCTTGCCAACAATCTTAGTAAACTGAGCATGACTAAGACCCTTTGTCAAAATATCAGCAAGTTGGTCACCGGTCTTCACAAAAGGGGTACAGATGAGACCTGTCTTCAATTGTTCCTTGATGAAGTGTCTGTCCACCTCAATGTGTTTAGTTCTGTCGTGTTGAACTGGATTGTGAGCAATGCTTATTGCCGCCTTGTTGTCACAATACAACTTCATAGGACCCTGAATAGGGAGCTTTAGGTCAGTCAAGAGAATGCGAAGCCACAAAATCTCACATAATCCATGAGCCATTGACCGGAACTCGGCCTCTGCACTAGATCTAGCTACTACAGACTGTTTCTTACTTCTCCATGTGACTAGGTTACCACCAACAAACGTACAGTAACCAGAAGTGGAGCGCCTATCTGAAACTGATCCAGCCCAGTCCGCATCAGTGTAAACCTCGATCTGCAGGTTACCGGTACGGGCATACAATTGCCCTTGTCCTGGAGCAGACTTGAGAAACCTCAGAATCCTGTACACCGCATCCAAGTGGGTTGAGGTAGGAGCATGCATGAACTGGCTCACCACACTAACGGCATACGCAATATCAGGACGAGTAAGCGAGAGATATATCAATCTTCCTACAAGTCTCTGATATCTTCCTACTTCAATCACCTTCTCACCATTGGCTTCACCAAGCTTATGGTTTGGGTCAATAGGAGTGTCACAAGGCTTACAGCCCATCATACCAGTCTCATGTAAGAGGTCCAGGACATATTTGCGCTGCGATATAAAGATACCTTTTATGGACCTGGTAACCTCAATACCCAAGAAATATCTCAACTTACCTAAATCTTTGATTTCAAATTCCTTTGCTAGTAGGCCTTTCGACTTCTCCATCTCACCTTGGTCATCTCCAGTCAGCACAATGTCATCTACATAAACAATGAGTGCAGTTACCTTCTTGTCGTTGTGCTTGATAAACAAGGTATGATCAGCTTGGCTTTGTTTGTAACCATATTTAATCATGACTAAGTGAAACCTTTCAAACCAAGCTCTAGGGGACTGTTTAAGCCCATACAAGGCCTTCTTCAGTCTACACACCTTCCCCTCAGCTACAGGACACTTTATCCCAGGAGGAGGTTTCATGTACACTTCTTCTTCCAAGTCACCATGGAGAAATGCATTCTTCACATCTAATTGCATAAGTGGCCAATCCAGGTTGGCTGCAAGAGATAAAAGAACTCTTATTGAGTTCATCTTGGCTACAGGAGCAAACGTCTCCTGGTAGTCTATGCCATATGTCTGCGTATACCCTCTTGCAACAAGTCTAGCTTTGTATCTTTCTACTGACCCATCAGACTTATGCTTTACAGTGAACACCCATTTGCACCCCACTGGAACTTTGCCTCTTGGTAAATCGACCATCTCCCATGTCTCATTCTTTTCGAGAGCCTGCATCTCTACTTTTATTGCTTCTTTCCATTCTGACTTAGAAAGAGCATCTGCAACACTGCTAGGAATAGACACAGAAGACAAAGCCATAGAAAAGGTACGATACGAGGGAGATAGAGAATCATAAGACACAAAGTTAGCAATAGGGTGTTGAGTGCAAGAGCGAACACCTTTCCTATGAGCAATAGGAAGGTTAGAATCAATAAGGGAGGTATGGATATTACCTGGATCTGAGGAGGATTCATGGCGGGGCATATGAGGATCTTCTTTGTAAGTATCTGTCATCCAAACCCCACGATTTGGATTCCTGGAGAAAACCTGCACCTCACTTTGTTTCCCTCTATCTACATTTTTCTTTTCTTCATCTATGCTTTCATCCTTTTTCTCATTACCAGTTGTCGTAAAATCCCCTGGATCAATAGAAATAGGTAGAGGAGAAGGAGACATTTCTTCAACACCAATGAGCTCCCCCTGAAGAGAAGTCTCCGTCGCAGAATAAAAAGGGGTGGATTCAAAAAAGGTAACATCCATAGACACAAGGCACCGTCCGGAAGGGGGATGGTAACACTTGTACCCTTTCTGGCTCGGAGCATACCCCAAAAATAAACACTTGAGAGTCTTAGGATCAAGTTTGGTACGCTTCGATTTGTCAATATGCACAAAACACGAACACCCAAAGATTTTGGTGGAAGAGGAAACAAGGAGGGAGATGGAGAGAGAACATCAACAGGACTTTTGAAACCCAGAATTCGAGTGGGCATGCGATTCATAAGATAGGAAGCAGTCTGAAATGCATCGGACCAAAAACGCTTTGGAACGTTCATGCCAAATAAAAGGGCACGAGTTATCTCCAACAGGTGACGGTTCTTCCTTTCAGCAACACCATTTTGTTGTGGAGTACGAACACAAGTAGTCTGGTGGATAATCCCATGATCATGGAAGTAGGAGGAGAGAGTAGTAGACAAATACTCTCCTCCATTATCAGAACGAAGGATTTTTAGTTTAACATCAAACTGGGTTTCAATCATTTTATGAAAAGATTGAAAAACATAACAAACATCACTCTTTTGTTTTAGCAAGTAAACCCACGTTACTCTGGAGAAATCATCAACAAAAGTAACAAAGTACCGAAAACCACGAGCGGAAGTAATAGGAGCAGGACCCCACACATCAGAATGAACTATAGAAAAAGGTGAAATACTTCTATTACCATGAGCCGGATACGAAGAGCGGCATTTTTTTGCAAATACACAAGTTTCACATTGAAGATCCAACATAGAAACAGAGACAAAATACTGAGGAAACAGTTTCTTTAACACAAAAAAGGATGGGTGGCCCAAACGGCTATGCCACTGCAACAACTGTAAAATGTTACAATCACGACTATTACTACTGGTAGACCCATCACGAACTTGCTGAACAGGAGAAGCCACCGGTGAGGAACTATCCAACAAGTACAATCCCCTCTCCTTATAGCCTCTACCAATCGTCCGCCTCGTCTCCAAGTCCTGAAATACACAGTGAGAGGGAAAAAAAGTGACACTACAATTCAAGGACTTGGTTAGGTGACTCACAGACAAAAGGTTTAAAGCAACATTAGGAACATGGAGAACAGATGATAAATGCATAGAGGGGGTAGCGGAGATGTTCCCCTTACCAGCAATAGAAGAATAAGAACCATCAGCGATTCTAACTTTATCCCTACCAGAGCAAATATGATAGGAAGCAAACAACGAGGACATACCAGTCATGTGATCTGAGGCCCCCGAATCAATAATCCAGGGGCAAGTAGATGTGGAGACAGAGGCACTGAAAGCCGAAGCGGATGTACCTGAATGAGCAAACGAGGACGAGGAAGATGGACCCGACGGCTCCAACTGACCCATAAAGCGTCGGAATGTCTCTATCTCAGCACGGGAAAGGCTAAGGCTGTCAGACGATGGCAACACACCAGATGTAAGAGCAAGAGCTGGATCAGAGACAACGGAGTGAGCGCTAGATCCACCACCACGACCACCACCACGGCCACTGCGACCTCCACCTCTCTGCTGTGGGCGACCATGAAGATCCCAACAAGTCTCACGGGTGTGTCGAGCGCGGCCACAGTGGTCACACTTCAGTCAATCCCTCTCATCACTGACGGTTCCGGACCTATCCCCTCCCCTGCTGCCATGAAAGTTATCGCGGCCTCCCCGCTGGGACCATGAAGAAAGAGCTGACCGCTCTAGGGAAGAAGGTGGCATGTTAGTCCGGCGACGCTCCTCCCTGTGGAGAATGGAATATGCTGTAGTAATTGATGGAAGAGGTTCCTTCCCTAAAATCTGAACACGGATTTGCTCATACTCGGGGTTGAGACCAGCCAACAACTCATAGACCCGGTGTTCATCAACATACTTCTTAAACCCAACAGCATCTTCAGAGCACTTTGTCGTATACATATGAAACATGTCAAATTCTTCCCACAGACGGCGAAGAGTAGAGTAGTACGTGGCCAGAGAAGTATCACCCTGTCTCAGTTGCCCAATACACTGGCGCAACTCATAGGCTCTAGCATGGGTGCCCCCCTCAGAGTAAGTCTGCTTCACAGCATCCCATATCTCTTGTGCCGTGGAGAGAAGGATATATCCATTGCTAAGATCCGGAATCATAGAGTGAAGAAGCCATGACATGACGGTGGCGTTCTCGGCTTGCCATTTAGGGAAAGTAGGATCAGTAGCCAGAGGCTTCGTACTCTTGCCATTTATGTACTCCACTTACCCTTCCCTGTGATGAACAACATGGCCGACTGAGACCATGGAAGATAATTGTTGCCATTTAACTTTACGGTAGTGATTTGAAGGCTCGGGGAGTCACCATGCCCCAAATGCAAGTAACTATCATCACATGTTGGAGCCCGGGAAGACTGAGTAACCTCGGAATCGCCCATCGTGTGTCAACTACGGACTGATTTGCACAAATCCAGCCACTAAGCACCCGCCGAGCAGGTACCACAGGGTTCTACAACCCAAACGAACAACCACCAATGGTCCAATGACCAAAAACCACTTCAAAATTACTCGAACATCTCCTCAAACAACGTGAGGGCACCCAAACTTCTTCATATAGCATTCATAAACGATTAAACTACTTCCACCAAGGTTAGAATGCGAAAACTGAGAGAAAATACCCAAAAACAGCCTCTGCCGGAAAAAACTAGTAGAGAAAAACGTTCGCCGGAGCTCCGGCGAGGTTCTGATCGCCGGAAGACCGGTGCCAAGGGGACCGAAATTTTGAGGGGGATCTTTTAGTACCACTATCCCCAAGTTAAATCCCCCATATAAAGAGAAAAAACGACTGGTTCGAAGAGGATTTTTTCAGAATTTTTTTTCAAAAAAATTCTCAAAAACTCACTTAAAAGCTCCAATAAATCGTGAAAAAATCACCATAATTCTTCTAATCTCTAGATCTACTAGATCCAAGAAGAAAAAACACAAAAAAATACCGTGGATGACGTCACACTAACACTTCATCACGGTCGTTGCACGGCTGCTGACGTCAGCATCTGCCGGAGATACCTCCGGCGAGATTATTTACCTTTGTGCTCTGATACCAAGTGGATTTCTTAAAGTGGTTTTAGGTTTAGAAGAAGGGAGAAGAAGAAGAAAGTGGGGAAAAAGAGAAGAGTGTGTAACCCACTTCTCTCTCATATTGTATTAAAGTAGAAAAGAAGGGTTTCCCCTAATTACAAGAAATTACAAGAAAGCCCCTCATTACACATGCTTATTATTCTACAATATAGACTATAGAGAATAGAGAGGCGCAGCAAGAGAGAGATAGAGATGTACCTATTGATCGTTCGTTGGTGTCGTTGCTCTCCTGGTAAGTTTTCCTCTATGTTGCCAAAATAGTTATTCAACTTGACAAAAAGTTCCTAGCAATTCAATATATATATATATATATTATTTTTAAAATGACACGACATATTTGAAGCATCACGTGCCTAAACATAATGCTGACATCACCACGACACGGTATAGGCACGTACCAAGGAGTGTCCAAGGTGGTAGCATGACAAAATTTGGGAAAACTGAAGTGTCTAGGTAACAGTGGTCGCAGTAATAGGGAACTATATAAGAAACTGGTAGAACAAAACTAAATCTTTAACTCCTTGGTAGGATTTAGGATTTTGAGCTAGCTTGGGTTCAAATACTCATTAGAGAACTCCCATCACTAAATCAGATATATTCATATAACCATAGTCACAAAGTTGGGGTTCGGGAATAATTCGGCAAGGGTCAAGTATGGAAAAATTCGAAAATTTTGGAAAAATACGTGATAAACTTCGGGAAAGAAACGAAGAAATTTTTTAATAATTATAAAAATTAGAAACGATGCTAATTAATATATCTAACAATTTGGTGAGATAATGTACAAAAAGAGTAACTATAATCAACAATAATAAGTTCATAACATCATTTTAACATCCAAGTCGTTCCCATTAAAGCATCAAAATTCATTAAAACATCAACTAGTAAGATTAAAAACAAGATTATAATTTGTGTATTAATAAAATCACTTATTCCTATCCATCAATCACTCAAAAGCGTCATCAAAGTCATCAATATCTGCATAATCTTCATTTTCCAATTTTTTTTCATGATCATCCGTTTTTTCCCCCTTATTATTTGTTTTAAATGGTTTTTTTTCTTTGTATTAATCGTTTTAAACTATAATACACATTTTTTTTCTTTCAAAAAACGGATTTTAAACACCGTTTTCTACGGTAGGGTATTAATACGCGTTTTAAACGAGTTTTTTCTTCTTAAAAAAAATGCAGTTTTTTGTGACTATGCATTTAATCAATGTGAAGAGAGTTGTAAAAATGCTATGTAACAATAGCAGGTGTTTGCTGAATGTTCAATTTTGTTATCCTTGTCACTTCTTCCACCTAAGGGATGCAAGGGAGGTCCTTTTTTGACCTAGTGAAGCTGGGAAAAATTATGATGACATAGATAAATTCAAGTGTGACTATTGTGGGAGATCACATCATACTTGAGCCACTTGTTGGGATCTTGTAGGTCGATCACCTAAGTTTAGTTGACCAGAACAACTCAAGTGCACATAATGTTGTAGTGATCACATCTGAATGATATTCTTAGGCATATGCGACTAGGGTGTTTTCATTTAGGGCGCACCTCTTCAGGCTTAATTCAAACCAACAAAGATGTTTACCCTTTGCGAGGAAATTGATCATCTACGATTTATATTTTCTGGACTGAATAAGCCTTCAACCTCTCGTACAGTTGTACTGTATTTGTAGACTCAGGTGATGCTTCTTTTACCTATCACTTGTACATCGTCCCTCATTTTGTAATAGTCATTATTTTTTTGGTAGAGGCAAAGTTAAAGTTGTTGATGGGACCTTTTCCTCCATATCCGGTAAGGGACCATCAATATATCTCGTACTCTATCATTATCCTATGTTATTCATGTTCTGATTCTCTATAAATTTGCTCTGTCTAAGTATTATTACGAATTATCTTTGTTATTGCGTAACGGCTTTTCCTTCCCATTGCTAATTTTGTTTGTCTCCTAGTTTTCATGAATTTGTTTATGGTCCTTCTTATCTGCTCCGTCTAGTATTGCAGCTACGCTCTCACTCTAAGTAGAGAAAAAGCCATGAATGAGTAGATAGGCCATTGATTGAGAACCAAACCTTAGAAATGGTAAACCTTTGTTAAGGGAAGAGTCTAATTGAGTGTAAATGGGTGTATATCGTAAAATACAAGGTAGATGGCCTAGTGGACATGTTCAAGGCAATACTCATGGTGAAGGGTTATACTCAGATACATGGTTCAAAAACCCGAAAACTCGACTCGACTCCAAAGTTAGCCGGGTCGAGTAACTCGGAAAACTCGAAAAAAACTCGACTCGGTCCAACTCGGAATATATACGTAATAACTCGAAACACTTGGGTTAAAAGAACTCAAAGTATGCTAGTTTTACAGCCTCAAACCTATAAACCAGGTTTAATAGAACCCATAGTAGGTTGTCTTTATAGACCTAAAAAAATATGATGCAAAAATAGTGTGACGTTCGAGTTTACGTTTAAAAAATGATAAAAATACCCTTATGTGACTCGACCGAGTCACCTGAGTAACTTGACAAATAGTGCCTCTTTTGAGTTTTGAGGTGACTTGACTCGAAATTCAGCTGAGTCGAGTAATTTGGCCGAGTTACTCGAGTGACTCGCCGAGTTTTCGAACTATGCTCAGATATATGGTTGGTATCAATTACTTTGAGATATTTTCTTTTGTAGCCAAGATGAACTCCATCAAAGTGATCTTATCTTTTGCAACAAATCTGTGTTAGCCTCCACATCAACTAGATGTCAAGAACGCCTTTTTACATGTAGCGTTGCTGGAAGAAGTGTACATACATGACACCTCCTATGGGATTTCTTGCTCTTGGTTAAAGGAAGTTCTACAAGCTGGAGAAGGCAATATATGGGCTAAGCCAATCCCACGAGCTTGGTTTGAAAGGTCTGGTGGACCTGTCCAGAGAATTGGTTATTTGAGAAGTGATGCCTATCATACCCTATTCAAGCGAACTGGTACGAGCATTACATTGTTGATAGTGTATCTGTGTACGTAGACGACATAGTGGTGACATGTAAAAATTTTAGGAAATCCAGGAACTGAAAATTTTTGTTGGAAAGGAGTTAGAAATCATGGACTTTAGGCTCCTGAAGTATTTCCTTAGAATTGTGGTTACTAGGTCTAAATATGGAATTTTCTAATGCAGGATCACGCAACTAACCTAGGATGATGCAATTTAGAGATCAGAAAATTAATTGCAGCAATAAGGAAATTCACAAAACTACCTAGGTTCCACAATTATAGTAAAGCTGTAAAGAAAACTAAGAAAGAATTAATAATGTCCTTGTCTCCTAGGTCAAGTAACAATCCCACAGTAATGAATTTCAAACCTGATTTAGGTGATCGTAATTGAAGTGGTTTACTTCTACTAGCTTAGGGAGTTAAACCAATACTCATTGTGATTTCATTATCAATTGAGGATTTCAAGAAAAGTTCTTTAGGCTCAACCATGGTTATGAATTGAAATATGCATGTGAAATAGGGTTTCAAACAATGCTGATTTGAATCACAAAACCCAACAGCAAACTAATAGCAATTGTAAAAAAAACTAAGGTTGGCTTATGAAAAGTTGCTGTTTTTAAGATTTGGAAGTGAATTAGGGTCTAGGATATTGCTGTTTTAGGGTTAATGAGAATGATGTAGGAGGGTTGTAGTATCAATGGGGGAAGGCTGTGGTCTGTGGGTTATTATAGCTGAAGAGTAAGCTGCTGTGGGGTATTACAGCTGTAGTGTAGGCTGCTATGGAGTTATTACATCTGTAGGTAGCCTGCAATGCAGGAAAATAGGACAGGGACAATTACAGCAAGGTTAGGGAAGGTTGGGACAGGTGTAACAGGGGTGGGGAAAGCTGGCATGGGGACGGGATGATGCGGCAGCAAGGACAGAGGGCTGGGACAGCCTGCGGCAGTGCTGGAATGGGGCAGGGGACTTGCCGCAGTTAGGGTTTGGATGATGGGGGTTGCGGCAATGATGGAGGTGGTTGGGGGTAGGGCTGTAAACGGAGCGGATAGTGGTATATCCGAATTCATATCTGATTATATATTCGGATATCCGAATCCGAATAAATATGCGGCGGATAGTGAAATATGATATCCGTATCCGACTCCGATTTAAATATCTGGATTCGGATAGTATCCGAATTATCCGATTTTTTTTTTTGAATTTTAAAAATATAAATTAATATTTAAAAATATATAATTTTTTATTTAAAAAATATATTTTAAAGGTTATATTAATTTTATAAATTTAAAATATATTATTTATATATATATATATATATATATATATATATATATATATATATATATATTATAATCGGACGGATATTTATCCGATCGGATATACCAATATCTGAATTTGTATCCGATTATAAACGGATAGTGATTTTACTATCCGAATTCGCTCCGCCGGATACCTATTTGGATAATTATCCGACCAAACGGATTTGGATACGGAAAATATCTACATCCGTTTACAACCCTAATTGGGGGTATGGTACGACAGCCAAAAGGGTTGGGGAAAAAGGTATGGTAACAATAGGGAATGGTATAGGGTTTGCTTGATCAGGTTTCATGCGAGGAAACCGATAATTAAAAAAGATAAACAAAAGAGAGGAGAAAAGAAGAATATAACCTGGCTTCACCAAGGGTTGATTCACATGATCCTTTCACAGGACATCTCAAAAACAAAGAAAACGCTCATATTTCATTCATATAAATTATGTAAAATCTCCATTCCTAAATGGAGTATTTATAGAGAGAAGAAGGAAACCTTAATCCTAGGAATTACAAAAATGCCACAAAAATGACTTTACTAATAAAATAATCTCTAATTAATTAAAACAAATTAAGCAAACTAAGATACTAGTAGCCCTATGGGCTAATCACAACCCTCAGAATCTCCATCTCTCGATCCAACGGTTCATCTCCATCACGAACATGATCCAAAGGTTTTTCTCCATCATGAACATGATCCAACGATGGATCCCTCTTGAAAACATGATCCAACGGTGGATCTCTCTAAAAAAACATGATCCAACGGTGGATATCCGTCAATAGCTCGAAGCCTCGAACTAAGCCCACATACAAGTCATCCATCAACTAGGAGACTTGTGAAGGGGCTCTCTTCCGCCTCTGCTGGTACACTCTAGTACTAGAAGATCCGATGTCTGCACATTTTCATTTCACAAAGCTATTGGATCTTTAGAGTGTCACAGGAAAATTGGGTGTGAGACTAGTTGATATCCAATGGAAACAAATATCAAGCTTGATGATCACAGTAGAAATCCCATAGAACACATGGTCGCTTTTAGTAGCTAGTGGGAAAACTGATCTCTCTCTCTCTCTCTCGACTTGATATGGTGTCAAGCCAATTTATGCATGCACATTCTATGCTTCACTTGGAAGCAACCTTGAGGGTACTTAAAGTTTTAAATATCTTAAGTCATCTCCAGGTCAAGGAATATTTTTTGGCAACCTTAGGCACTTGAGAATCGAGGTCTATACGGATGTTGGCTGGGCAGACTCTATTGTTGATTGCATATCCACATCTGGTTTTTTCACCTTTGTAGGTGAAAATTTGGTTACTTGTCAGAGTAAAAAACAATCTGTAGTAGGGTAGTAGCTTGTTCAAGTGCAAAGACAGAGTATAGGTCTATGGTCCATGGTGCTTGTAAGCTCCTCTGACTAAAGACTGTTATACAAGAAATCAAATTCCTTGTGGAAGGTTCTGTGAACTTATACAATTATACTGTAACAATAAGAGGCCCATCAACAACGCCCACAGTTCAATCCAACATGACCAAACAAAGCATGTAGAAGTGGACATGCACTTTATTTGTGAAAATATCTCTTCAAGAGAAAGTTGTCTATCATATTCTAACTCAGGAAATCAGTTGGCAAATGTCCTCACCATGGCAATTGGGAAGCCACAACTTCATAAAATTCTTGGAAAATTTTGTATGGTGGTTTTTATGCCCTAGCTTGAGGGGGAGTGTTGGAAATGTTTCCTTTAGTTATAAAATGAATATTGACTTACGGGGTTGTTAGTCATCCCCTTTTTAATATATAATAAAAATAAAGCGGGAGATAGGGTTCACTGCAAGAATTTATTCTCTCCTTTTCTCTCTTTTTTCCTCTCTTCTCTTATTTTCTCTTCTCTCTCTCCTTACTTCTCCTCTGATAACAACATTTACAACTGCTTCTCCATCACTAAGGCATTCTTGTAAACTGACAAAATAGTGTGGGGGGGAGGAGTCAATACTAGTTGCTCTTCTCTCCATAAAATTGAAGGAGTTCAATTAGTTATTAGATGTAAGAAAGAATTGTGACACTTCATGATCTTTAATTGAAGGAGCTCAATTAGTTATTAGATATATGAGAAAGAATTGTGACGCTTCATGATTTTTGATCTATTATTGTAAGAGATAATCTTCCTCCTTCTCAACTAAACTTTAGTTGAATATCTCATATTAACAAGGAAATGACCAAGCGGCAATTTGCTAGTTTCGTAGCACATAATATTAAGTTATTCTTGTTAGATAATATTATATGCTTTTAGAATGTTCCCTCTCGTATATTTCTTTTTCGATATTTAATTCCACCTTGTTTGAAGGGAAAGAAGCAAGAAACTTATGTGTAAGCACCCCATTTTTGCACCCCTATCTCCCCTCTCTCTCTTCTCTAAAGCTCCAAAGGTCTCTAGGCCTGAGCCCGGTTCAACCAAACATCCAAGCCCCAACCCAATTACACAAACCAAAGCCCAACTACCCATGTTCAATAGCCCAAGTCCTAGAAAAATCACCCAAACCAAGGCCCAATTACCCAATCCAGGCCCAAAATCTCGGAAAAACCTCCTTTCTGAGTAAAAGTCAGAATAACGGCAATCCCTTTACCGCCCTTCTTTAGTAAACTTAAGTTCAGTAATGTCGGTAATAGAATTACTGACATTCTCTCCATCCGACCAAAAATTAGGTATTTCAGTTTATTCGATGGAGTTCAGCCCAATTTCAGGTAATATTTTAGAATGTTGGCATTCTTATTACCGACATTCCCATTTTCATGTTTCAACCCAATCTGGGAATGGCAATATTGTGTTTACAATCATTCCTGAGCAATGTGCATAACAATCTATTCAGGCTTGAAACCCTCCTTTTTGTCTCTCCAAACACCCCTCTGATCCTTCTCCTATTTACAAATCTACCCTAATCCCTTCATGGCCTATAAATACCCCACCACATTGCCATTTTAATTCATTCCAAAATCCTAGCAAAGAAACTCTTGTAGTTTAGAAACCCACAACCTCAAACCCCTCTTCCTTTGCAAATTCGGATCCAGTGGGTGAGTTTGGCCTGAGGGAAGCCTAGTGTCACGGTCAGTTCGTCCAGTGCTTTGCACATGGCCATGACCCGTGTCTTTGTAAATCCTATACATATGAAT
Organism: Tetracentron sinense; assembly: GCA_015143295.1. Classification (NCBI taxonomy): domain Eukaryota; kingdom Viridiplantae; phylum Streptophyta; class Magnoliopsida; order Trochodendrales; family Trochodendraceae; genus Tetracentron; species Tetracentron sinense. Next base: position 2,196,141 of record CM026556.1, read on the forward strand.
CCTGTAAAGTGTCCGAGATATGTCTGTAAATATCATTTTTAGTTGAGGGTAGTTTAGGTTTGAAATTTACCCCACATGACTCCCCCAGCAGGGAAGATGTTTCCTTCTGGAAATGGGTCAAATGCTTAGTTTCCTACCTTGAGGAGAGGTGAGCAACGTGAGTCCTTGTACATGTCCCTTTTGAAGTTGCTTAGAAAGCTCAATCTCCTCATAATTGTTTTTTGTTATCTATTGCCTTAAGGATCAATAAAGCTATAAGCTGCCTCAGATTGCTTAAGTGTTGCCTTACTTTGTTCCTTTACTGACTTCTTGTGTTTGTCGCTTGGGGATCACTCCTTAGGTGGGTGTGTTATTGGTTGACTCGCAGGTGTAGGCGAGTGCCGCACGGTCGCTTCGCCTAACAAAGTGTTGGACCGTGACACACTGACACTAGGCTCTCCCTTTTTAAAGGTAACCCCCATTTGGACTGCTTGCACTTCACTCTTTGAACTTTGGAGAGTTTAGAAGAGTAGGTTTCCTCTCTTCTCCTCTTTTTCTGCATTTCCCATTTATTGATACTTCTAGTCCACTTCTAAAAGGCCTCCTCTTTCCCAAGCATAGTTGGGCCCCTTTGCACCAATCGAATGGTGTAAAGGGACCCCATTATATGAGGAAGGAGAGGTTTTCGTTTCATTTTTGCATTCTCTCTTTTGTTTCCTGTTATTTACCCGTGTTTTCCTCTTTGTTGTGGGTTTAGTAAGGACCCAGGGGTAGAGCAAGCCCCTAGTGTTGGAGAGTTGTCCAAATGACAGTAAACTTCTGAATCTATGCATGAATGACACTAAAGCATCAACCACCATTCCCAGTCTCAACATACTGGGGAGTGGCGGTAGAACCTCTACCGTCATTATGGACAATGTTTAGTTTTTAGTTTCTTTCTCCTATTTTGGAGGGAATCTTGACTTCATATGCATCTAATCCCCTCTTGGTCTCTTATAGGCCCGACTTGGTTTCTGGAACTCAAGAAATCTGCTTTATTTTGAAATATTATTGTTTTACAGAAATGTCCTACAATGGCGCTAATCCATTCTCCAGTAAGCCTAATTGGAGAATGGTGGTACTAAGATTACCGGCTTAATGCTTTAAAACAACACTCCTTCCTGGCTCCAGTCCATTGTAGGAAGCCAATCTAGGCTCTACATTTGGTTCTGGACACCTCAGACCTCCTTGCCTTTTAACCACAACCTAGGGTTAAAAATTAACCCTAGCTAACTTGCCAAAATCACCACCTTGCTCCGAAATGAGCCTAAACTATTCAATAAGAGCCCAAAAAATAGAAAAAATTTAAAATCCTCAAAATATAAAAAATGCAATCAAGTTAGCACCCGCCATCTTGACAAAACTACACTGGTCTAATCCTGCCAAAAGTGGGTATTTAGGCAACCTGAGTAAGGGTCCGACCTCCACCCTAGGTTAGTGACCTTCTTTTGCACTAATTAGCACTATCAAAATATTACATTTTAATTCCTTTAGTAATTTCTATCCAATTGGCTTAGACTTGAGGAGTTGGTTTACCATCTTCGGATGGGGGTCTTTGGGTGCCTAACCCCTTCTCCGAGACTTAATCAAATCGCTTACCTATAATCTCAAATAGACCTTAGACCCTTATTCATTTTTACCTAGGTTCCTATTTCCCCCTAAAATAATAGGTGTCGACTCGACTCCCAAATTTGACGTTTAGTGTCGTTCCTCCGTAGGGCCCAGCCTGGAAGGAAAGGCGGTAAATTCTCTTGCTCACATTATAATTATGAAATAACTGTCTAGGGTGGTTTGGTTCTAATTTTCTCAAATGAATCAATTAATAAACAAGTCATAAATACGACGCCTTATACTCATATGTAAACATTTCCTAATTCGTATCAATTTCTAAACAAGTCATTAAGTCTGCAAACAATAATAATGCTAATCATAGTTCCTATTTTCTATGAAACTTTTGGTTTTCCATGGTGAATATTGAAATGGAATTTTGTTCCACATTATTTTTGCATTACAATGATCTTATAAGTTAAGTTCAAGTGAATAGTTAAGATTCAGAGCATATTAATCTTGAATACTATGTATGACATTTTTTAATTCGTGACTGTCTTCCATTATTCTAAGTTTATATCAAGGCGAAATTTGATAGATACCAATGCTATGCGTGAGATTGGGCTTATAAATGATTGTCATATTGTAGCTCTATGATAATAGGCACCCTGTTTCGTAAGTGGCCGCCATTATTTTGATGTGCATTGGACAGATGATAAAAGAATATGTGAGACAACCTATCTATTAGATTATTTGATTTTTGGCAAGTGAGACACAGCCTATGTATGAGATAAACTTTTTAAGCTTTTCTATTTTAGATGGATATTTGGCATCCCTATATTAAAGGAAGTGCTATGAAAGATTTAGGGACCTAAATCATATTGTAATGGGTTTTGTTTGCATTCGTAGTTGGGCTAGTTTTCTATATTGCTCCTAACCTTTGTCTCTTAAATGATTTGGTTTCCGAGATATCTTACTCTGAAACTTTTGTCGCCATTCCCTGGACTCCTGCTTGTGCCTCGTATAAACAGGAGGAATTATTTTTCCTTTGTTATTTTCTCTAATTTTTTGTCCTTAATCGTGCATTAACCCCCTCTTCTATGACTATAATTAGAATTGAAAGTTCATTCTCTTATAAACTCTGGCTTGATGTTTGGGTTGCTTTAGGATCTTCCTGAGGGGAAATGGTGTTGTCCATCTTGTCGATGTGGCTTATGTGGCTCAAGGGATTACAATTGTGACGACCGTCCGTTCTCTCGCACTTGCCATCAATGCACACGTCAATGTGCGTTTTGTCCCTGCATATTCCAAATATGTTGTCATTTATATTTCAGAAATTCATACTCTTTATCATTTTACTTTGTAGACCATGTGGATTGTTTGAGTAAAAAGGGATTTCTAATGCCCGGAAGTTGTCCACCAGAGAAGTTTTGCAGTGACACGTGTTTTGAGGTACTTCCTTTTTATTAGAAGCCTTTCCTCTGGACTTCACCACTGTATTGCATTATGTTTTTTTTTTTTTTGAAGAACTTCCAGTTTAATCTTGTCTGACTTGCAGTGGTCTTGTTTTTTGTTATAAGAATTAGGCAAACGAATGAGATCTTGTTTTCTGACATTATGTTGCATTTATTTTTGTGAATTTATCATGCCTACTGCACTGGAGCACTTTTATTTTTCTAATCTACTGTTGATGTCTTGTTTGTTGGTACAATTTTACTGAAATGCTATACAGTAAAAATATGATCATTCCATGCTCTTAGATGGATTCTTTATTTGAGTTTAAAGTTGGTTAGAGCGCACAGTGCTGGCAAAACATACAGTTCATCCACCTTTATTGTCCGTTGATGATGTTTAATTTAGCTCTCAGACAAAGTCAAATTGCTTGATTCATGATGCAAGTTTAGAGAATATACAGTCTGCTTGCCAATCTATGCTGATTTGAAAACCCGCAAGGTTGTTGGTGAAGATGAATTAAATGCTAACTTGTATTTGCTGGTAATAGTTCCTTATAAGTACTTCGGTCACATTGTTGGCCAGCTGGTCAACATAAATGACACTCAATGAGTTTCTCACAAGAAATGACATTTATAAAGTCAGTGCATGATGCACAATGTATTTGGAGTGAGCAAGCATCAGATGGGGCGTTGGTGGTGGGTTTGGATCCTTTGTTGTGTTGAGATGATGATGCTTCCAGGTGAAGACTATAGGAAAGAAAGATGCAATTGCGTGGATGAGGTAGAAGGATGGGATCAGGAAATTTGCTACTAGGTTTGAGGGGGAAGGCATGAGAGGAAACAATGATAGATAAAGAGAGAACAGCTAGCTCAGCTACTAATACGCCCTCAAGTCCGTGGGTTTCAGGAGGCAAAGTTGTCTGAGTGTAGAGATATCTTCCAAATACTTGTGTATTGGCATGACGAGTTCCAAATTGTTGGGGATCACCTTCTTGATCAACTGCAATCCATCTTAATTGTGTCTTCTAACTACACCGGGTGAATGAGGCAGTCAACGGCAACATGCCATAACATTTTATCCAAGAACCTAATTGAGAAGCTGTCAGATGTTTTTGAATTCATTCCAAGATCGCTGTTAATGATTTTGGCTTTTGGTGAGATTTGATCATTCCGGGCTTTATGTTTAGGCATAGTTACCAAGCACGGTTTCGGGTATAAATATAATACGATAATGATCCGTTTGGGTAGCACGCATGTTATACGACAAAAACACGGCAACAATACGGGAAAATTAAAAAATAATTAATAATTATAGATAAATTAAAATAATGATATTAACTAATGACAATCATTTAATACAAAATATGCGTTTAACACGGTAAAAATACAACAAAAATACGCCTATTGTATGCATTTAATACATAATACGTGTATTAAGTGAGTATTGTATGGCGATACGCATATAATATGTAACACGGTAAAAGTACGCAGTTTTAAACGCGACCCCCCCTAAAAGTATTATATGGGTGTTTGGTAATTATGCGTTTAGGGTTTTTCTTTTCTTATCAATAGATGTTAAGAAAGCATATAGGAGAATTTTGAACTATTGAATTATCAGTTGTCTTTAGTCTTTGAACTTCTATGAGAACTTCTGCACTTTTTATTGTTGAAAGCCTCGCTAAAGTGTTTCTCTTTGTTTCCTCTAAGAAACCTATGGTTTGATGTTGGTTGAAGTTTTCATCCCTTGGCTTTATTCTTCTAGCCGCAGAGCAGGGAATTGCTTTCCCTTTCATAAATTAGCTTTGATAAAAAGTGAAAAACAATTATATGAAATGGTAGAGAATCCTATCCAATAGCTTCTACACATGTGAAGATATCTTAGTTTCGGGAATAAAAAATATCCAATCCTGGAGAAGAGTGGTGATATCTGAGAATCCGATAAATTGCCTCAAAATGATTTTGTACAACTGTTCAACCATCGGTCAAGCTCACCAGCAAATAGGATTTGGCAAATGATGGCGTGACCGTGAGCTAGATGAGCCCATGGTGCTCAAACAGAAGCTGATGTCATCAGTCTTGATTAGCCTTAGGAAATTTTTGTATATATATGTTATTTTGGGATTGGTTTAAGCAAGAGTTTATTCTACTTTTTATTATCCTTTGTCTTCAATTTGCATTGGTAGGCTTAGGAATTGGAATGTGCAACACTCAATAATTTCTATTTGTGAGTTTTTGCTTGTTAGAGTAGGATGCGTTTTGGAGGTTTCATTTAAAATTTCTATAATGTTTTACGATTAAGAAGAGGGGTGGGTGGGGTGTTGTTATATAATTGGCATCTTGGAGTGTTATTATTGAGTTTGGTTAATAGAACTTTGTTCAATTAGTTCTGTTTCTTCTTAATCAGGTTATAACGGTATTACTGACAACATCGTTACTGCTTTCAGGTATTTGCGCGTCTTCGTCAACTTCTAGGAAAATCAAATCCAACAACTGTAGAAGGCTTATCTTGGACCATTATGAGATCGAGGAAAAATGATTGTTACGTTCATGATACATCAAAGATTGATATTCACATCGAGTTATCTCGTGCCCTCAATATCATGCATCAGTGTTTCGAACCTGTCAATGAGCCTCATACAAAGAGAGATCTTGTTGTAGATGTCATTTTCAATAGAGTGTAAGACTTCTTAGTTTTTAGTACTATTATATTATGTCTTATGGATAGAAAATACTGAACATCAACTTAATTTGAGCTATCCTGTTTTCTTACCATTGATTTATCTGTTTATTATAGTAAAATGCTTATAAGTTAAAGATTCTTTTTAGAACACTGTACATGATTCCTGCTTGATTTCTTGTTTTAGAAATATATTTTTCATTGTTATATTTTGTCTTTTAGTGCACATCAGTTTAATGCTAGTTTCTATATTTTACATACTGAACTTACGAATTAATTTTGAATTTGCATGCGATATTGAACAGCACACTAATACAAAATGTTGATTGCATGTCCTTCATCTTTGTATTGCTTGACTGGAGTTGTCCCTAAGGGCCCGAAGGCCCAATAATGAGTGAAGGCTGCATTTGCTGAGCCTGGCAGCTCTGATTGATTGTTGGACGTACTAACTCTATGTTTGATTGACTGACTCAGGAATGTATCCGTTAGGCCATTTCAAGCGTAGGTGAAGCCTCGCTAGAAGCACGACCGCTTGAAATTCTCGTTCTTTATCTCACTTCCCTGTCCTAACCTATGCTTATGGTCAAGGTTCTAAATGTCGATATTGCTCGACATGTCGAGCCGCGGAAAAAAGATATATCGGAGATATATCGAAAGATTTATCGTTTATCGGTGATTTTTAGAGAAATGACAAAAAAAAAAGGGAAAAAGATAGAATTTTGTAGGGAAACTTCAGGAAATGTTAAAATAGATGTTAATACACCTTTTAGAATAAAAACATTTTAAAAATAACAATATACATAAGAGATGCAATGAAAATAAAGTAAAGATGTGCGCTGACGAGTGACGATAATATATGATTGATTCATGTTTCATTCATATCTCAATCAATCATAAATTAATAATTTATTTGATTCAGAATAATACAAACATACATTAAATTGGGTGTATAATAAATCAATATTAGTTTTTAACATATTAATTTTTGTCATATAATATAATTTCTTATAATGCACATTATTTTTAGAAATATATATATATATTTAAATTATGTACTAAAAATAGTATGTTAACTTAAAAAATTTTGTACTAAAAATAGTATGTTAATTTATAAATTATAACTAAGTGATTACTGATTAGTCAAAGTGGTAGTATATTTTGTTTATTTTTAAAAAGCCCTTATGGACATAATCTTATTACCTATAAATAATTTTGAATTTATAAAATATTAATAAGAAATTATTAATTTTTCAATATTACTAAAAAGCCCTTATGGGCATAATCTTATTACCTATAAATAATTTTGAATTTATAAAATATTATTAAGAAATTATTAATTTTTTAATATTACTAAAAAGCCCTTATGGGCATAATCTTATTACCTATAAATAATTTTGAATTTATAAAATATTATTAAGAAATTATTAATTTTTTTATATTACTAAAAAGAGCTTATGGGCATAATCTTATTACCTATAAATAATTTTTAATATACAAAATATTATAAAGAATTTTTTTTAATATTACTAAAAAGCCCTTATGGCATAATCTTATTACCTATAAATAATTTTTAATTTATAAAATATTATTAAGAAATTATTTATTTTGTAATAATACTAAAAATAATTAAAAGAGAACATTAGTAACAAAGAGTAAAGTTAGCATGACCCTTGACCTTGTTATGGTTTAAAACACTTAAAGGTTTTAACAGAGAGTGAAGTTAGCAATACCTTGACCTTGTTAGGTTAGCATAACCCTTATAAGGGTTCTTTAGGTTTAAAAACAGAGTGATGTTAGCATAACCCTTATAAGGGTTCTTTAGGTTTAAAAACAGAGTGATGTTAGCATAACCCTTATAAGGATTCTTTAGGTTTAAAACAGAATGATGTTAGCATAACCTTTATAAGGGTTCTTTAAGTCTTCGTATACTTCAGAAGAACTACAGAACCCAAGCAAAAAAAAAAAAAAACCAACATGCAAAGCTCGAAGAAGGGAAAAGGGGAGAGGGATAAGCTCGACCTTGGCATCTAGGGATCTAGGGCTTTTGCAATCAGTGAAGGCAACAGCTCAATCCTCACGGCAATGGCGATGAAGCTTCACAGGTATGTACCCTCTACTTCGGTTCTTCCTTCTTCTTTCTTCTCCTCTCAAGTCTCAACCATTTTTCCTTTTTTTTCTTCTTCTAAATCATGATTGAGGACTGATTTTAGTCCGTGAACTTTTATTTTTTGGATGGCTAATACTGCACCTTTGAAAATTTTGGGAAAAAATTTGGGTGTCAAGTATTTCGGTCAATATCGGTGAGATATCGACGACATATCGTCGATATTACCGATATTTCGGCGATAACTCACGAAATCATGTAAAAAATACCTTACACCACATAGATATGTCGGCAAGTGCCGATACCGATAAATATCGGCGATATATCGCCGATATTTTCGATATTTAGAACCTTGCTTATGGTATGTATTGTATGCTTGTTATTTTCGATTAGGCGAACTACTCCTTTCCCTCCCTCTGTCCCTATCTGAGGTAGGCTCCATCAAGAGCTTCCTCGTTCGTGCAGTAACTGTGACGCCCTGAACCCGCGCCTAGGGAATCAAGTTCCGAGACGCACGTCCTTTCGTCAAATCATGTAAGCGGAAGACTTTACCCGCGAAAATGCGGGAAATTTAAACATTTATCAAATGCTTCCAAAAAGCAAATAACACCTGTCATCACAATAGCCATCATACAAACCATATACCTGTATTATTTACATCAAGTTTGTTTTACAAAAGTAGGCGTCTCTATCACGCCGGGTACAACTTGTATAAGCTTCCAAAATGTCCAGTTGGACTTTTCACTTACTGGTCAGCAGCTCTAAGATCTGCTGACATAAAAAGTCAGTGAGTTATGAAGCCCAATAAAACCACAATCGTTCTAAACTATTTTCCACATAATAACACGCATTAATAATGATATAATAAACAGTTCAATTTGCATGTTACAATAAAATAGAATAGTATATAATAAACTGTGACCCAAGGTCACTTAGGGTTACGTCACCCTAACTGAGGTTCCCGACCTCACATTACTTTCCAATTATGAGGTTCAGTTATGAATGTATTATATTACCAAGTTATCGTTTCGATCATCAATCATGTTTCATTTCGAGTCCTGAGACTCTGTTAATTGGCCACAGCCCACAAATGTTCAGCTTAAAGTCTCTAAATCATAACCATAATATATTAAGTCATTTAGACTCACACACGCTGTTCCGGCTTTCACTCAAACACGACCAAACCTTGGGTATACCAACCCAACTCACCTGGAATCCGACGATTCCATACCAAACCATGAGTCCATCAACTCAGACAAATACACCAACCCTGAGTATACCGACTCAGACCACTTCGGCGAAGCTTACAAACACAACATGGGCATTCGCCCAATAAGGACATACTTTTCCATTCAATTGACTGGCCATATCTACCGTGTATTCGCCGCCATCACCCTGAGTATCAGTTAAGAAGGAACCCCGACCAACCTACCTGCCGTCATCTTCTGGCTAGTCTACGGAGGAACCCCGACATCTATACAAATGCCGACATCTTCTGACGTTCCACCAAGAAGGGACCCCGATAGACACAATGTCGACATCTTCTGACCCACTCAGAGAGGAACCCCGGACTATACACCATCTGATGTTCAGCCACTTCAAAGTCCCTAGGACTCCGACATCTCCCGACTATCAGTCACGGAGGAACCATGGGCCATGCAGGACACCGCCACTCCTGACCTAGTCCAAGAGGCACCACAAACAACCTAAACAAACAGACCGACATCTCCCGACTATTAGTCACGGAGGAACCCCGGGCCTTACTGGACACCGTCTCTCCTGACCTAGTCAAAGAGGAACCACGAATTGTGCTCAACCCTGGTTAGATTTTCTAACCACAGGTTAACCCCAATTAACCAAAGTCTCGCTTGATTAACTGAAATAACTTGGGTCTCGTGCCCGTGAACCAAATCCGGTAACACACCATCCCGTTAGGGAACGTTTCCGGGCTAATGGATGTCTCCATAGCCTTATACGACCTTCAAAATAACTTTTTGTCACCCTAAAGTGGCGATACAATTTACCCGGGACCCGATCTGGGCTCTCCGATGGACCACATAAAATCACAACATCACATAGGGGTCTCTGACCCTTCTTCATTCACGCCAAAAGACGTGCAAATACTTCAGATAAAATAATATAGCAAAATAAAGGGAAAAAGAGAAGAAAAGAGAGGGGTTTTACCTGCTTCACGCGTTTCGAGGCGACTGGCGCAAAAAGGGACTCCGCCAATGCGATCGGGACGTCGAAAAACCTCAAGGACCCGCTTCTCTCTTCTTTCTCTCCTCTTTCTCTTCCTTTCTCTCTCCTCACTTTCTCTCTCTAAAATTTTTGGAATTCTTCACTGTTAGTGGCCGAATGTAATGAGAAAGGGTTTGGTCATTTAATATATATAGACTAAGGTTTAGATCATATGCAAAAGCACATGACCCTTTTTGGTGTGGAAAGTAGTAGTTAACTAAGTCAACTACTTTGACTATTTGACCGGCTTTTTCCACTTTTTTATGCATATGCCCTCCGAAACCCTGCTATATGACACCCGATCTTGACGAAACTTCAGGTGACTGAACTTGGGGCAGTCCGACACCTACTGTAAAAATTTCAGGAAAAAATACTGAGTTTTGACAGTTGCACTTTAGTCCGGAAGAAAATTGCAAAACCCACTAATTTTCTGATTTCAGACACAAAACACGCCATTTTTTCTTCATATGAGACAATTAACTGTTGAAACGATAGACGATCATCCTCACGACCGACCGGCACGTTGTGGTACCAGTCGCACGGATTTCTATTAGAATCCCCAGCACTTATGGAGTCCCACTAAATTCCGAAAAATCTGAAATTTCCTGATTTTCTCGATTTTCTTACATTTAAGACTCCCGCGGTCTCGCAAATCGATACGCGACAGAACTTGAATGATAGGTGATCGTCCAGATAGTCGACCCGCATATTGTGCACGATTTTCGAGGAAAAACACTGAAGTTTTACCAGTACAATCCAATCCCGAACAAAATCCACTTTTTACAAATTTAACAAATAATTAAGTAATTAACCTCCATTAAGGACCCATAAACGCATAATTTTATTATATTAAAATTTTGGGTCGTTACAGTAACAATGCCTTTCTTATCCTTATTTCTTTGTTCCTTGTGTGGGTCAGCGAGGATCAAGGACCCGTTCCTTTTGCACTAATGGCTTCATGTACAGGCTCAACTACTTTCATGGTGACCCTTCTCATCTGCCATCGTTTAGAGCTTCAGGAACGGCTTGATTGGTTTTAATTGGTTTTGAAGTCATGAATGTTTTGTAATGGGACAGATGTGGATGGTAGTTCTGTCCAATTTGGAAGGTGTTGGGGCTTTGACCACTTGGAACTTAGCCTTGTGATTTGAGGTATTGTTTGCGAGGAACTTTGGGAGAGAAAACTCCTCATTTTACTTGAAATTCTTAAATGGTTTTCGAAACTTCAAGTTCTATGAGCATGAAAACAAAGAAGTATTAGGATCTTCAGAGATCTATTTGTTTTTTGATTGGTAAAGTATTAATTTTATAGCAAAAGCATGTTCATGCAGAAGTGAACACACTAGTAGCACATGATTCTGGAGTTTACAAATGTCCCCAGTCCCCACATGATCCAATGACTTTAGTGCAGGAGGATGGACAATTGGTTTAGGGTTGTTGGAACAAGAAATTCAGTTATTGAAAAGTGGTGACTGGTGAGCAGTGTAGTCAAGGCGTCGCCTAGGCGTTTTTGGACCTCAATCGCCTACGCGCCCCACTAGGCGGGCGAACCCCATAAAATATTTTTTATTTTATTTTATTTTTTAAAAAAAATCCAAAAAATCCCAATAAATAGAAAAAAAAATAAAAAAGCATGCAATGAAGAAGTAACACGATTCTAAATTGTTACTTCTTCATGTAACATTATACATGTAAATCGCAGGGGGGTTCTGCCTAATATTATACATGTAACATGGACAGTGACACGAATTTGGGTATTTGGCCCAGATTTTGAAGTGTTTAATACTCCACTATGTCAACATGTCTTTGGTTATATGATGAATGATTGTAGTAGACTTTTTATTTTATGTTTTTGTGGAATGTGGGTGTGGAGTTTTGGTCTTTTGGATGTTATATATAATAATATATATACGTGTTATATATATATATAATTATATATATATATTTATATTAAATTTATCGCCTAGGCAAAGCTTCGCCTAGCCGGGGCTAATCGCCTAGGCATCGCTTAGACGCCTTGACTACACTGCTGGTGAGGAACAAGATTTAGATGGGTTTTGTTCAGATAAGTGTTGAAGGCGATCTCACTGTTGACTTTGCAAGGCCAGCTTCCTCAACCCTCTTTGGATCCAGTAAATCACAAATTGCAGAAAACAGTTGGCCTTGCAAAGTTTTTTATTTATTATTTATTTTTTTATGGGTAAAAAAACTTTGTAATGCCAACTGTTTTTGTGCAATTTATGATTTACTAGGTCAAAAGACGGTTAGGGAATTTGATTAAGTCGCTTTCATTGACCATAGTTACCAAGTACAAGTACAAATATAATATGACAATGATCCGTTCGGGAAGTACGAGTGTTGTACGACATTAGTACAAAAAAATTAACAAAATAATTAATAATTATAGATAAATAGGAATCATGATGCTAACTAATAACAATCATTTAGTACAGAATATGCGTTTAAAATAGAAAAAGTACAACAAAAATACGCATTTAATATAAAATCCGTGTATTAAGCACGAATAATATGTAATACGGCAAAAGTATGACGTCTTAAATGGCGACCCCCCTGAAAATATTATACACGTATTACACGGGTTACAGTTATAAATCGCAGATTTGGTGACTATGTCATAGACAATGGTCAAGAAGCTTAGTTATGAGTTGCTATATCCTTTCTTTTGAAATGGATTGATTTTTCAAGACCCTCTATTCCTCTCCTCCCATATATACCAACACATAGCCTCCACCACAATTGCTTACCAATTCCAACTCCGTAGGTCCCTCAGACCCTTGAGGCTCTCATGCAAACTCACCTCATTCCACGTGATCAAATGATATTTTTTACTCCCGAGCTTCTCACTCTTCAAAGGATCTCTTAATATTTTCTCTAATATTTTTCGAGATGGAGATAGGACTAGAGAGTAAGGACATGCAATATGTTGGCAAGATCACCGGTGGTCTCAACAAGGGTACTCTATCCCCTTTAGATCAGAAATGAGTTTTTCACCCTGCAAGCCTTTAATTGAAAGGAGCATGATGTTGAGCTACTAAGAAGCAACATATTAATAGAATTAGTTTAGCTGAGGTAAGGATGTTGAGATGCACTAGTGAAAAGACAAGGAAATATAATATCAGAAATGAGCACCTTTGAGAGATTCTACGAATGAGTCCAATAGGTAATAAAATAAGGGAGATTCGACTAAGATGATTTGAACACGTCCAATGAAGTCCACTAATGGCCCTAGTGAGTATGGGTAAATTGATGCAAGTTGAAGGCTTTAAAAGGGTGAGGGGAATGCCAAAATTGACGTGGATGAAGATAGTGAAGAAAGATTGATAACACATGATTTAACCGAAATTACGAACTTTAATGGAGTGGAATGGCAAAATAGGATTCATGTTTCCGACCCCAAGTATTTTAGGATAAGCCTTCTATTGAATCTCTCCTTTACCAAATCCCAAACTGATTGTACCATGAAACCTGCCCCATTGGGCATGCCCAAATATGACGTGGGGAAATTACCTATGTTGCAGCCCAAGCTGCTTGTAAACTTCTTTAGATCAGCCATCTCCCCTATCCCATTAATTTCACCCTTGAGGCTTGATTAAATTGTCCTCAACCCTAGACAGCCTCCATACATCTCACTTTTGAGGCTTGATTAAATTGTTTTCAATCCTAAACCGTTTCGAAACATAAGTAGACCAATTGTTAATATCTTTTGATTTACAAATCTTGACCCAAATGATCTGAATCCTAGGTTTTAATCCCTTTTGAGAATAGTCCTATAATATTCATTCGACTCTTATGATCCATTAATTATAATAATCCTATCAGTATCAGATCAAAATATTATTTGACTTGAAAAAAATTCTCTATGTTTCAAATGAAACAACGAAAAGGATTCAAGTCCTGAAAGATAATTGATTTTTAATGCAAAAAACAAGTAGTTTCTTAAGTAGATACTATCTGGGAGCATTGCACTCAAGCACATCTCAATTATGGAGGGATTTGCAAAGCTGTTATGAAATATGATAGATTGCATGGAAATCACCTCAACGAACAATTCAAAATGGATTTCCTACAAGTAAGAATTTATGTGTGAGGAAAAAGAGAAAAATAAAAAAAGGATGATCAAAATGATGATTGTTACAATGTCAACTATGGTAACAACATCATTGATTAATGGAATTGAAAATCTGTTCTGTTTTCTCAAGTAGTTGAAACTTTTAGTTAATGATGGTTTCTATACTTTTTGGGAACTTGTTTAAATCATACGTTTGATGATATAATAATCTATCTGCTTAATTGAAAAGCTGTTTAAGTTGATGATGATAACATTTCTTCCATTAGATGCAGTTTGCTTGCAAACTAAACCTGACTCTATGGTGATGATATGTTATTATTTGATGGAGAAATGGACAAAATATGGCGTTATAAGATTTTGTTTTGGGTTAACACAATAAACACACACACTATACTCAAGTACTCAACGCACACAGCCAAACACACACACACCTAGATTCACGGGATAGGGGAAGAATAGATATGAGAATAGATTATTTTATTCTTGGATATTTCAAAATTTTAAAATTTTGAAAGACTAATTTATTCAAATCTTAGATTCACGATTCATTTCAAATCTACCTTCTTACCATTTAACGATTCAATTTGAATTTGACAACATTGACAAGCCTAAGTTCAGTGACGTATTTCAAGACGGTTGTTTCGGCTTTAGCTACTACATCTTGTAGTCAATGAGAGAAAATGACAGCAGAAGAATGCATGAGGAAGTTCAATTGACTGAGTATTCTAAGCCGAATTACTGAATATGAGTGACAAACTATTACTCATAATAGGACGGGTATTTGGACCGAAATCCAGAAGGAAACACTGACAGTAAGATTTTTTTTTTTGGAAGGTAAGCTGGGGTTAGGTAGACCCCTCTACCAGAGAAACATAAGTGGGATTCGATCCCAGGTCCTTGGTATGTCGCCGAAGGACTTTACCAACTAAGCTAGCTGGCACCTATATGACAGTAAGATTATGCATATTAGGATAAGGTTATATCACTTGGACTTGAAAATTGAGGAGCAATTCTGTTACGACCCCAAAACCCCACCTTGGACATAATGAGACTTTGGGTTCGTCACATTTCTTAAACCTGCTTAATTCTATGACAAAAAGGCAATACTAAAACAATACTCCAAAATTGATGATAATAAAATTTAATATCCATTAAACAAACAATCCTGTACATTCATAAGACCAAGTTAAACCTAACTCACGATATACTTGGGTAACCCAATACTCAAACCAAGTTTGAACATAAGCAATATCATGCAAACTAAAGTGTCTATTACAACCTTTTCCAATAAACAAACTATAATCTAATAATAGAGATAACTATCAAGATCCCTGGCTCCCTCCTCGGGAAGCTCACCTACTTCTCCTTCTTCAAAGTACTGCTCCTCGACCCATTTCTCCGCCGTTTGCTCCTGCTCTATACCTGCCGACAATAACAGGTCGACTGAGTATTGAAAACACTCAGCGTATATACAGTCCAACTACTAACATAATATAACCTGTACATGACCAATATCATAATTCATTTCATATTTACATAATCAGAGTGTGGAAACATGTGAACATATCATATGATCATCTTGATTCGTGTACTTGTGTGACTCTTGGACTTCTACATGTGAGATGCATGTTCATAATTCATATTCATGATAAGTAACATGTCCCGTTAGCGCATAATTCATTGTGTTTGTCCTGTCAACGCATAATTCATAGTGTTTGACCCGTCAACACATAATTCATAGTGTTTTCAGATTGATTAACATATCGCGACAACGCATAGAGTGATATGTTTGTAACAAGAGGTCATTCTTTCAAAGCATAATACGTGGCATGTCCATGTTCAACGCATGATCTTGTGAAAATGTGCTTAAGTGTCGCAATTGGATTTCAAATCGGTCATCCCTTAGATTCCGATCCTCCGCCAAGAAACTCCGTTAGGGTACATCTACCTGGTTAGAGAATTCCCGACCTGGAAGACTTCCTCTAAGGCTTCCCGAATACCGATCACCATACAAGATAGATAAGACATAGTTTAACACACCAATCATTAATAATTCCTTATCATAATTATGCATTTTCCAAGAGATAATAGTGAACATTAACATCACAATTCACTTCTATAATTCAATTCATTCCATCATTCACCCATAATTCATCATTTCTTCCACAACATTAGCCATTCTCCACACACATCACCCACAATCCATAGCCATGCATTCAACCTTCATAGCATTTCCCATCCTCCATTCATCACATCCATAGCATTTAATGACATTTTCATTTAAATAATAGCCAAAACATAACCAATAAAATCCCTAATTGCATATAAGATTCACATTTCATATTCCAACATCCATATCCTATGCATAATCATGCAAAACATATATAAATCTTCAATCTCATCTTTCTAGAACATGCAAAACTATAATAGAGTAAGATTGGAGAGTATATCGACCTTACTTCATACTCAAGCTAATTAATCTATGCATAATCATGTAGATATCTTGGTAATCCATACTTATTCATGTAAAGCATTACAATAGGTTAGGTTAGAAAGTATATCGACCTTAGGGATTGTTCTCTTCAATCCAAATCACTCCAAGAAGGCTTGAGGAGTGATCTCCAAGCTTCTTCTTCTTCTTCCTTGAGCAATTTCTTCCTCCCCAAGCCAAATCCCTCTTGAAACCCTAGGTTTTTTCCCAAATTTCTCCCAAATTAGGTGTAGAAACTCTTAAAACCTAAAATCCTCAAATTAGAAAGGATATATATAGTCTAGGGGTTTAAAACCCTGATTTCCGTAACTTATTAAAAAATCCTGTGCACAAGCTACGATCGATCGCCCATACTGGTGCAATCGATCGTAACCAACACAAAAAAATTGCCCATATTTTTTTATCTTGGCGATCGATCGTAGGTCCCCCTGCGATCGATTGCATGCTCTATTTTTCCTATTTTTCATCCGTTTAAGCATTTTAAACACCCTACCACCTTTAGTTATAATTAAACACACTTAGCAACACATCAATGACCATTATACACCTATTAAACAAGGTAATTCCAGGAATTTAAATTCGGGTCTCTGCAAATTCAGTCCTTTATCTATACAATTTGTGTCTCATGCTGAATGTGTACAATTAACATGAGGTGCTTCTAGTGCCCCATGTATCACTAGCAGCATGCCTAGTACCATTGGGAATATTACGGGATGTAAGACGAGGAATACAGAATGAGAGAGGCCAAAGAAAGAAGCTAACTAGCCAACTTCCTACAAGTGAGGAGGCGAAGGGCACTTGGCTTTTCAGTGCCCAAATATGCATATCACTCTAATGGGCTATAAACTTTCAAAGAATCAAATGAGGAGGTGAATGAGAAGCTTGGAATATGCATGAGTAACTGAAAATGCGAATTTCAGTCATCAAGGCAACTTGGAGTATGCACTGAAAAGATGGACATCATCCATCAAGGTAACTACTTGGACCTTAAATCAGATGGTTTATTTTATTTCTAGGGAGGGTTGTACATTTTGTATTATTGAGATTGTTCAACTCATCCTAGGTCTTGTACAACTAGAGTTTGAATTACACAATTTTCCTGGTTCGGTTTGTTTGGTCGATCCTTCGGGCTGATTGATGGGGTTGAGGTTTGAAAGTTAAAGAGTCACCACCTTTAATTGGTTTTTGAGGTGGGTCAAAGTCATATGGGGCAAGGGCATGGGTCGAGATATGTCCTTAATCTCCTTGTGGCATTGCCTTTTGGCCATCAAATTTCATCAAAGGCTCAAAAGAAAATTAGAGGATAATAATTAGGTTAGAAAAGAGATCTCCCGTCCCATTTTATATGTTCTTTCTTTTCGACATAACTCGAGGGTAGGTTGGGTAGTCAGTGAGCCATGTTATTTTACTGCCACAAATAGGGGAAATGGCGTTGAGAAGAAAAGCAACCTTTATTGAGATGGTTGACTAATAATGATAGGAAAGAATCTCTAGGGAGTGATAAGAGGAAAATTCAGTTGAGATGGTTTTGACACGTTCAACAAAGAACAATGACTGCACTAATGAGAAGTGAGTTGATGCAAATTGAAGGCTCTAGCAGGCAAGGGATTGGCTGAAGGGAGTGGCTGAAAGGATGTTGATGGATTTAGTGAGAAAAGATTTGATAAAGCATGCTCTAACAGATGACATGACTCTTGATAGACTAAAATGGCTGAATGGGTTTCGTATTGCCGACCCCAAATATTTGGATTTTTAAGAGTGGGAGATACAAGGTGCTGGCCCAGGCTGTCCAAACCTTTCTAATCCACTGTAGTATAGTTGGCACAACTGTAACAACATTACATGGTTCATCCAAACAGCCCTTAATATTTAGATTACTACCTCAATGATGGTGTGAAAATAACTTATAAATAAAAATTCACAAAGCTGACCCTAACAGTATTAATAGAGCAAACCAGCTACCTCTACCCCAATAACAAACTTGTCTAAATTTGGTGATCCAGTTAGATTGGTAATGGTAGCTTGTTAAATTTTATTGCTTCCACAACTTCACTTTCTTTTTTCTTTCCAACTTTTGTGCAGGTCAAAACTTAAACGGTTGGATTTTCGTGGATTCTATACCATGATTTTGCAGAAGGGAGATGAAATGATATCCGTGGCCACAGTGAGGTAATTATTCCAAGATTTCCTGCATATTTTCCCCATTTCCCTGATCTTTAGGAATTTCTGTTACTTATTCACGAATATCTTTGTGATTTTATATTATATTCAATTTTCAGGATCCATGGACAAAGGGTTGCAGAGATGCCTCTAGTAGCTACCAATTTCCAATACCGTCGGCAGGGTATGTGCCGAGTGCTTATGAATGAGTTAGAGAAGGTAGTTTTCCTTGGCTTCCAAATCATCCATTGGTGAAATGTTCTTTCTCTAGCTTATGGTTAAACTCTTTGAGGTTGACCTGAACAATTATATATTTCCCCATTACAGATGCTCTCTAAAATGGGTATAGAAAGATTAGTTTTGCCGGCTATTCCTCAGCTAATAGAAACATGGAAGACTTCTTTTGGGTTCATAGAGATGCCACTTCTGGACAGGCTAGAACTCTTAGGCCATCCCTTTTTGGGCTTTCAAGGGACCATGATGTGCCAGAAATTCCTTGGGAAATCTACGACCAGAAAAGAAACACGGGGTACCTTCTATAAAATCTTCTCTTGCAGACAAAAATAACAGCATTCATTTAATCAATCAATTTCTATATCTTCTCTTTGGTTTACTCTGGCCTAGATTTTGCAGGAGCTGCAGAAAATCCAGGACATTTAGTTCCTGACATTGCAATGGTATTCTCTACCCATTTAGTGTACTCTATTAATTTTGACCCGGGCTTGCTAATTTGATTAGATTTACTTTCACGTTGCAGGAATATCAAGTATCTGATTGCAAGAGAAAGTTTTGTGGGTTGTATTACAAGCGAAAATCAAAGACAAAATTTAATGGGAAAGAAAATAAGGTTAAGGGTTCTAATGGAAGTCTAGAAAAGTACAAGCGTGTTTACAAGCGGAGAAGAATACTAGCTAACAAAGATTCAAGTATGGATCAGTAGTTAATGCTCAAAACAGACAAGGGCGGGTCTCTCTAATGAGCAACCATTTTGTTCGCTGAAAATATGGAGGATCTGGAATCTGAGCAATATCATGTGTAAATATCCAAAGGCAATTTCAACGGTCGAGTGGCTCTTACGTAATACGGCTACGTATTTAACATGTAAAGTGCACATTGTGAGTTGAACTTGATCTTGATCCTTGCGGCAACTTATTTGAAATGTAAAGTGGACATTGCTAGTTGAGCTTAATCAATCAATTTATACGTGAATCTGAACTGTTCTAACTTCTAACTCTTTAGTATAATTTTTAAGAGAAGTCAATACATTTTGAGTAGCAGAGTAGCTTGTTGATTTGGTCCATGATAGTGTTTTTTTTTTAAATATTTTTTTTCTAATTGAAAATTTTAATGGTAAGGGCTTGGTAGGATGGTTCTCAATTAAAGATGAGATTGTTTCCAGTGTACACTTTGTGCTTCTTCTTATCAATCTGGAGCGTCCTGTCAGTTGGCCAATGCTGAAAATCGTGTCGAAAAAATTTCAAGGGCTGTTGTCCAAGGTTTTCTTGCGCCCAAGAATTTTAGAATGTGGCACATATACCCCCATAAACCCATGCCAGGCATACTTTGATATATAAAAGAAAGTTGCCCCTTTTTTTTTTTCTTCGTTGGGGTACCAAGGGTTAGATCAATGGTTAGTGGTTAGGGGAGCGAAAGTTGCCCCATTTATTACATTCTTCTCACCAATTGCAATTTGCAGGTGCTGGGTGGAAGAAGAATGGGCATTTTTATTTGGTTTTGAACAAATCTTGAATTCTTGGGTGAGTCTATCTCAATTCCCTAGTCGTGAAGTGGGATTTGTAATTCCATGAAACTAAAGAATTCAAAGAAGAAATTCGAAATTCTCAAAAACCAAAGTCAAACGAACACCCAAATTTAGATGAACTTTATAGTAAGTTTCAATAGGGACGAAATAAAATAAATACAACAAGTGTTTATTTACAACTAGTTTGAACTTATTACAAGACTGGGGCATTATTGTAAGAGAAGAGAAGAGAGAATTAAGTAGAAATGCTGGGTTTGTGTGGAGGAGGAGAAGGAAAGAGAGCTTTGGCTATGTCCCCAAAGATGGTCTTCTTCACCTTCCCTCTCTTTGGTGGCATCATCATCACCATGTGGTAATCACCCTTCTTGGGTTGGACCCTGTATGGATCCTGTGTCTGGTTTGACACCCTAATGGCTCCAGCTCTTTCCTCCCCCAGATTCTTCCATTCTCTTTCTGTCACTCGCTCTCTTCCTCTAGGGGATGCGATTAATGCTACCACTCCGCTCTATATATAATAATGATAGTAAGAAATAGGGGCTCGACCCAAATCTTGGGAGTTAAGTAATTAGTTAGTCAAAACTCTCCCCCCACGTGGAGTAATCATTGAATACATCTCATCTCTCGTCATCATATGTTATGGGGCTGTAATTGTAACTGGGCCACTGTCACAGGTGAGAAGTGGGGGTGGGCCTTGTTCAACTACTTATTAATATATCCAAATAGAACAGTTCATGTAAGTAAGCCCATTTAATTCCTTTTTCTTTCCTTCGTTTGTGTATAACCAAATACTTTTTTTTTTGGGAGAGGGTAAGAGTCATCATTTCTCTAAGTTAGTCAAGAGTTAAGTTAGTACACATGGTGGACCTCTCAACCGAAACGAAGTCCTTTGTGTAACGGGAATGATGAGACATATGGATAAAAAAGTACTTGAAAATATATTAAACAATGCTCACATTAAAAAATTCAATCTGATATAAGTTCTAATAGGTGATAAGAGGGCCCACCGAAATGATTTGGTACAAGTCTCCCAAAAAGGGAAAAAAAACTTTGAATGAAAAAAGTGATAAGGAATTTGATAACATAAATTTTGATCCAAGTTATGACTTTTAATAAGAACTATACAGTAGACCCTCTTGTAATTAATAACCTTGGTGGAAAGAAATTATATTAATTATAAGAGAATATTATATATAAGAATTATTATATTGGTCCATCAAAAATTTTATTTTCATAATTTATTTTGAATGTATTGTATTTTCCAGATATGTTTCATGTAGATATAAATGTATAAGGCTAGTATATGATAATTTCAATTTGGTAAAGTTAACTCATTTTTCAAAGAGAAGAAAAAACTTAATTTATTTTGGGAAGAGACAAAATTCTTTTTGAACTCTGCTTTTGATGGGATTTTTTAAAACTATTGTTAATTATTTTGAAGTCCTTAGAGCATTCCTAGCAGCCTCACCAAATTTTACTCACCGAAATAGCCAAAACTCACACAAAGTTATTTTTGTGAGCCACTTTTTTAAAACACTCTCAACAGCTTCACTATTTTAACAAAAAAAAAATAAGGAGAGAGAAACAATATTTTATTATTTGTGTGGGAAAACAAAAAAGGAAGGGAGAGAGAAACCTTTATTTTATTATTTGTGTGAGACCACAATAAAGGAAGAGAGAGAGAAACCTTTATTTTATTATTTGTGTGGGCCGACAAAAAAGGAGGGAAAGAGAAAATTTAGATTTGGTGAGTGTTGTACACTCACCAAACTCAAATCTTTATTTTGCTAAGTTTTGGTGAGGCTGCTAGAGAGAGTTTTTAGCACTTTTTAGCCATTTGGCTCACCAAAATAAGGCTGCTAGGAATGCTCTTATACAAGGGTTTTTTCAGTTTTTCCTTCTAAAATATCTAAAACTTTATATTATGTATATGATAATTGATTATACATAGCCAAAATATGTATAATCCCTTGTACTTGAACCATCATAAAGTGTTTATAAGATTCATATAATTATGTATTAATATAGTATAAAAATCTCTCTTATAATTAATAATAGATTAAAACTTTCTTAAAAAATTATTAAATAGCAAGTATAAGAGATTATTAATTATACACTATAGAACCAAGTTGGTTCCTTACAAGTTTATTAATTATTAGAGATTATTAAGTTATAAAATATTAATTATAAGAGGACCTACTGTAATTAGTTGCAAGGGATGTTTTGCAGCTAGAGACTGCAAAAGGTCCCTCAGATTGCAAAAGGTCCCTCATAGTGCCACGTAAGGAAAAAGAGGTTAGGTTAACATTAATTATTGTCAGAAAGTACAAGCTCACTTACCCAAGAATAAAACAATATAATTATTTACTTAACCCTTTTTTTTTTGGGTAGACGCTAATCATTTATCTAGGGGGTTAGAGGGTTAGAACTCAGGGTGGGCGCTAAATGGCCACACCAAGACTCAAACTTGAGTTACAATACCTCCCCAAAGGGAGATACACAACCACTGGGACAAACCCATGGTGTAGCCTTTTTTTTTCTCTATGTGACACTGTGCGGGATCTTTTGCAACTGCTGGTTTACCTGCAAAACGTCTCTTGCAGCTAATTATTCTTCCTTTTAATAGAATAAAATGGAGAACAAGAATGGTGTATCCTTATGCATCAGCCATGCTAATCTACTCTATATCATTCCAATTTTATCAAGTATCTTTGAAATCAGGACTAGTCAAAACCAAAATATCTACATAAACAAACAGCCATACAATGGATGGCTGATTCTAACATGGACATTTGCATATTTGTTAGCGGGTTTGGGCCTGATTCATAGATATTCAGACAACATTATGCCCAAGCATTTAGGTTATGGGCCTGGCCTATGTAGACCCAAGCATGTTAGCCCTTCTAGAAGTCGTTCTTAAACCTTTTTGTCATTATTACAAGTCCTCCACAGAGTTATCAAAATTGGGCAGAAACATTGAATTTCGGGTCATTAGGTCTTGTATTCACATTCAGTTTTTCAAGGTTCATTTCCCCTTTCTCTAGCTACTAGTAATCACTAGTATTATAGAGACACGTCTCTTTTATTTTCCATCCAAAGCATATGCACTAACGGATATACACAAGCAACTTTAGTAATTGATGGGGGGTGACAATCCAGCCCTCTTAAGCCTCTTAGATTTGACTTTTTTATTTTATTTTAATTTATTCATTTTTCAAGGCCCAAAGGTCAATTTGGGCCGAAAATTTGAAAGCCTACTAATATGAGGGCTAGGCTAGGACCTTGTCTAGCTCGGCCCTCCACATGCTCTACTACACCCTAGCTCAGCCCCTCACATGCTCTACTACAACATTATATACATGTATAGTATTATATATAAGGTCTATATTATCATATTAGTTATATATATACTTTATATAGTAACACTTTAATATTATACCTTATGTCAGTACTGTGCTAAATTTTGATATATTAGTACTATACTTCATGCCAGTATTGTTTCAAAATGTCTTGCATTATTATCATGTCAAATTTAGTACAACAACTTATTTTAATATAATATATTATATATATATAAGATTTACTTATGTAATTACGCTAGTATTATGTCAAAATTGAATATACCAATAAAATTACGCTAGTATTATGTCAAAATTGAATATACCAATAAATATATATATATATATATATATATAGAGTATATTATATTTGTTTTCATCATAAAAGAATAATAAATAATTTATACTATTTTTAACTTTTAGCACTCAACTCCTAAATAGAAAAAAAAAAAAAAAACAAACAAACAAGAGACGCTTCATTATATCCATTAAGAGGGATGATTAACAACCAAGTTGCTTGCAAACGGCTCGAGCTTAGCTCATTAAAAGCTCAGACTTATTTATTTATATTCTCGATTTTGAGTTCATTTAATTAACGAGCCAAGTCGAACACCTGCAATAATTGGTTCTATATCCCCCCTAGTCCAGGGTGTAGACTGTATACATCTAAAAGGAGGCCTTATGAATTTTGTCTAGTGGGCACTTCCTATTCATGTGAGATTTATACCTATAGTATATTCTCCCCGTAAATAGGAGCGCAAATCCTTTACCAAAACCCAAATGTACATATGGTACACAGGCCGAAAACAACCAAGGAATATGGAACAAGTGTTTCTTTAGATTTGAGACAATTGTCCCGACACTTTTCCGAGTGTGGGCCTGATTATGAAATTTGCTGAACAATTCTGCGAATAGGATTTACGCTCTATGAATGCAAGA
This sequence comes from Tetracentron sinense, assembly GCA_015143295.1. Classification (NCBI taxonomy): domain Eukaryota; kingdom Viridiplantae; phylum Streptophyta; class Magnoliopsida; order Trochodendrales; family Trochodendraceae; genus Tetracentron; species Tetracentron sinense. The sequence goes on from CM026556.1 coordinate 2,220,960, forward strand.
AAACACACGCTTTCTAAATTATAAAGTGGCGAATTGTTATATAGTAGTTGATATTGTTAGGGTTTTTCTTATTAAATAAAAACTCATATGGTTTGGCGCAATCCTTAGTTTTCAAAACTCGGATTATATTGCTGTCAATAGAGAATGTTAAGGATAATGGGTCCCACTAAAGAGATGTGATCAAACAGGGACTCTTTAAGTGTTATTAAAGCTAACAACATGGTCAGGGTTGGCGACCGTTAGATCTTTGGTGTGATCCCTCTTAACCTTTGGATCTTATGATGGGTAGGGTTCCAAGGGTATATAAAGCAAAGAGGGGGTCCCTCTTTTCTCTTACGTCAATTGGAAGCCCCATTGAATCAGACCTAAGGAGAAAAGAGAAGACTCTCTCATCCCTCTCAAGCGCCGAGAAACACAGCATCACACCGTGAAGGGAATAGGGAAATTCCAGCGAAAGGTATGAGATTAATTGTTTCAATCCTTGTTTGCTTTTGATTATGAATTCTAGAAAAATTGATTGCATGGTCTAGATCCAGTATTTGAATAATCTTGTTTTGTTTTAACATTATTATTCTTGAATCCCAACAATTGGTATCAGAGCGCAGGGTTGACCTTGTGATTAATTTTTCTTAATAATCAAATCTAAGTAGGGTTTTGATCGCCGGTGGGTGGCCGTCAGTTTGGCACCGGCGACAGCCGGTAAGGTGACCGGTATGGCCCCCACCAAAGGGTTAACAGTATACGGCGTTAGGGTTTGGGAATTAAAAAAAAAAAAAAAAAAAAAAAAAATTGTTCGGGTTAGGAAGATAACGTTCACGAGGGTCAACCCGACCTTGTGACCCGATCCAATACCAAACCCGAACCGGGTGGATCTGAACGGACCCGAATATAACTTGACCCGAACCATATAGCACCCGATCCAAATTAACATGACCGACCCAAATAGTTTGACCCGACCCGATTAATATGGGTATGACCGAACCGAATGAAATCCGATCCGGTCAATGTGGACCGAACCGGTTCTACCGGACCGGGACCTAAGCCGAACCGGATCGTTGACTGAACCGAACCGAGTGGAAACAGGACCGGACCGCGTAAGTGCATCAGACCGCGCGCGCGTGACACGCAGAACGCGCGTGAACCAATTCCGTGCGCGTGCGGCACACCACCCGCGCGTGAAGCGCATTCCCCGCGCGTGAGGCGCACTTCCAGCGCGCGTGCGCTGCGCGTGACACTTGCAGGGAGTGTCCCCTGCGCGTGACACATCCCCAGGACACGTCCAGGACGAGTGTCCGACCTTCCCTGAGGTTTTTGGGTGTTCTGATTCTGTTTTTGGGGTCCATTTTGACTTCTGAGCACTGTAAAGAGCTGTTTTAGTGCATGAATATTATTTTCCTATGGTTTTGACATTAAATAAAGGAAAAACTTGATGCTTTTACCCAAAATTAATATCAGGAATTAAAGTTAGATCATCCTATGGGGTTTAGGTTTGATCTGTAAGGCAGTGATTCGAATAGGCATAACTGAAGTAGGTTAGATTGTCTTGCCCAAAGGTGACCGTCCTATAGGAGGTTATGGTCCTTCGAATTTGAGATTTTGATTTTATTTAGACTGCAAGTTTGCACTCACCTATATTGAATAGCTAGTCTTGCCCAAAGGTGTCTAGGGACTTCTTGTAGACTGAGTGGGGCAGAATGATTTGTGCGTGACGGTGAGAGAAGGATAACCCTCTTGCCCAAAGGTGTGGAAGTGTCCTAATCAATCCAATACGTGATAGATCAATTTTGTGCGCGACTGTTGTCGCCAATTGGGGGGTGAATTGCATGTCGAAATCTCTTGCCCAAAGGTGTGATTAGATGATGCGCCCACCTGTCCCGTAAAGTGGAAGTAAGCAATCTTAAAGTAAACCACTTTAGCTATCCGGCTTAACCCCAAGACCGGATTAGAATCATAAAGCTTAAATAAAGTCATGCAATGATAAATATAAAGTAAATTACTATAATTTGTGCAATAATTTGTTAGACATACCATAACATAGTAAAACATTGACATTTTCAGATATGGATGAGTCTGTTGTTCAGAAACATTTGACTGGGATTGAGCCTCTGAATGGTTCAAACTATAGTTCTTGGAAGATGCAGCTAGATATAGTTCTGGGTTGCCTTGATTACGACTTTGTCCTACTGGAGGAAAAGCCGGTTACTCCCACTGCTGAGTCTTCAGATTCAGATAAGTCTTTGTATTCGAAATGGGAGAAGGCTAATAGGATGGCCATGATGATCATTAGGGCTTCTGTTCAAGAAGCCATCAGAGGTGGTATTCCTGCTGCTGATACTGCTAAGGTTCTTCTTGAGACTATCAAGAAACAATTTATGGGATCTGTTAGGTCTCGTCAGTACAGTTGTTTGACTCAGCTGATTTCATTGAAGTATGATGGTGCTGGAAATGTTCGGGAGCACATCTTGAAGATATCTAAGTTAATTATCTCTCTTAGAGAGCTTGGGTTGACAATTGAGGATGACCTCATGGTGCATTTGGCTGTAGCCTCACTTCCTGAATCATTTGATGCTTTTAAGGTTAATTATAGTGCACAGGATAGGAAGTGGGATCTACATGAACTGATAGCTGTGTGTGTTAGTGAGGAAGAACGCTTGAAGCGTGGGAAAGCTGAGTATGCGAACTTGGCTGTGAATTCTGGTAGTAAGAAGAATTTTAAGAATAAAGGGTTCAATAAATTTAATTCACAAAATTTCAGGCAAGGACAAAATTCAGGACAGAGTTCAGGTCATAATTTAGGACAGAGTTCGGGACATCAATTTCAGGGAAATGATAATACTGAGGAACTAGAGGAGATTGAGTGTTTCTTCTGCAAGGGGAAAGGTCACATGAAAAGAAATTGTTTCAAATATAAGGATTGGTGCAGGAAGAACAAAGGAGTTCATTCATCGGCGAAGCGCCAAGGCTGATGAGCTGCTGATTTTTGAAGAACTCTACACCAACAGTATTAGAGGCTGTTGGAACTTGCTGATTAGTATTAGACTTTGTTTATGGTTTTTACTATTAGATGTTATTTTCATTGTGCCGTTGTTTAGGCGAGATATTATAGGATTGGATACAGTTTAATTTTATCATTGAGGGGAGTACACTCTCCATCAGACATATTTTTCAGACAGTTGGTAGTAATATATTAGTAGATGATCTTTATTAGCTAAACTTGGACTCGTATTTTATATCATTCTTGTTGTATGTTTGTTAACATCAGACATATGTTAAGGTCAGTGGGAGCAGGTTTGTAAGTTATATTTTGGATATCAAGATTACCAGAGATCATATTTCTAGACGTTTGGAGTTATCTCATAGGATTTCAGTTTGGTTTACAAGAGATATATCGAACTAGAAATTTAAAAATTATTCAGACTCTGATTTTGCTTGATTTCAAGATAGTTTGAAATCCTCATCAGATTCTGTGTTGTTGCATGTTTGGATTGTGAACTCATTAAGTAAAGAACTCTCCACCAGAAATTTTTTAAAGAACTTGTCACTATTATGGAACCTTTAAGAATCGTTTGATTATTTTATTTAGTGGGAGTATTGTTCATTGTTTTATATTCCAGACATTTATATGATATACATGTCATTGTTTTACACTCTCAGATATTGATATGTTATGATTATGCAAATTAAATAATTGATGCATCATTTGATTATAGTCATGTAATTGAACTGCACGTGCAAAAGGTAAAGACATCAAGTGATGGACTTCACATGACGGATGTCATTGATGTCAGGTTTGCCCGAGAGCCTCGCACAAAGCTCTCAAGTTGCTTGGGCTGAACATGGTTGGGCACCATGTTTGAGGCCTTCATTCTGGATACAAGGTGATGGACTTCACATGGCGGTTGCTGTAAAGTATCGGAATGACATGCATATGCTTAAATGCATGTAGCGTGGACAATTTTTGGACGTATACATTTTGATCACATAAGGTTGTGTATAGTCCATATCACACCATACCTTGCCACCATAAAGAACCGCTCTGAAACATTAGTATTACTAGCTGTTTGACCATGGAGTGGCTTGTATCATAGTAAATGAACACTAGTAGATGCTAAATGCTTCCATGATCACCGTTAGTGGTGCTTTTGAATCAAAGTGACAGTTAAAGAACACTTAATTCTCGACAGCAATGTTTTTCAAAATTAAAAGAGTGGCCACTCATGTTTTTAAGGTTGTTCAATCCGAAGAGTCATTTTATTTTATTTAAGGATTGCTTGGACCAAGTGGGAGATTGTTAGGGTTTTTCTTATTAAATAAAAACTCATGTGGTCTGGCGCAATCCTTAGTTTTCAAAACTCGGATTATATTGCTGTCAATAGAGAATGTTAAGGATAATGGGTTCCACTAAAGAGATGTGATCAAACAGGGACTCTTTAAGTGTTATTAAAGCTAACAACATGGTCAGGATTGGCGACCGTTAGATCTTTGGTGTGATCCCTCTTAACCTTTGGATCTTATGATGGGTAGGGTTCCAAGGGTATATAAAGCAAAGAGGGGGTCCCTCTTTTCTCTTACGTCAATTGGAAGCCCCATTGAATCAGACCTAAGGAGAAAAGAGAAGACTCTCTCATCCCTCTCAAGCGCCGAGAAACACAGCATCACACCGTGAAGGGAATAGGGAAATTCCAGCGAAAGGTATGAGATTAATTGTTTCAATCCTTGTTTGCTTTTGATTATGAATTCTAGAAAAATTGATTGCATGGTCTAGATCCAGTATTTGAATAATCTTGTTTTGTTTTAACATTATTATTCTAGAATCCCAACAGATATGCCTACTCTGACCCAACTTTAAATACCAGTTTCTCTGCTAACTAATTTTCAAATGTATTTGACAAGCACATGATTGTTACGTCCAAGACAGCTGGCCCATATGAACTCTTCAAATGAGTCAACATCAGAAAAAGCACTCGCTCACTCGCCCACTGAGCTGGACAGATGCTTGAAGCCCAAGTTTCCTCAATTTTAACTCTACTTCGCGCTGTAATTTCTCTAAATTATTGACATAAGAGTTTCGGATTCAATAAATGGGTAAGTTTCGGATTAAATACCCGGATGTCTACACTAGGCATGTCATGATTTGTGCTTAGAGTTGGCGTTTTCAAATCAAACCATTAAAAAATAAAAATAAAATTCCAACCCTTATTTTCAATGCAATTGCTCATGAACAAAAATCATTATAACCTAATTAAGTGGTCTTAAAGTGCTCATGGGGCACTTGCAATTTCTTACTTTCTCCCTAACTTCTCATATTTATCATTGAATTGAAATTATGCTTCTCTTTTGTTGTTACTTCTCCTTTGATTTGTTTGATTGTTTCTGCTCCATCTTCTAACCATCTTCTAACGGTGCCTCTGTTTTTCACATTCTTTTTAGTTATGATTTTTCGTTTTATTTTTCTCAACATCTATTTAATTTCTCTGTCACTTGAATTTTGAATTTCTATAAGATGAAGCGGAGTCCGTTTTATGTGTGCAAGTTGGCACATAGATTTGGTGTGTTCCCGCTAAAGAGTGCACCACGTACAAAAATTGTGGGCATACCAATAAAACTTCATTATGCATTAGACAAATTTGACCTTCATAATGTGTGTTTTACTAAAATACTTTCGCTATGTGCTCTATTACAATTTTAGTAATATGTCAGTTGTGTTCTTAAACAGTTTTTTTTTAAAAAGGGGGAGGCCGCAATTTCAATTAATGTTGATTAGTGGGTTAGAGCACCGACAATATAACTACATGATAGGCCTACCCACCTCTACTCATGAGACTTGATCCCAAATTACCCAGATGAGAGATACACACATTGTCACTATAGCATAAACAGGCATGTGTTGCATATATATAGTAGTCGGCCTATGGATACTCCCAAATATACTCCCTAATCCTACCGTTTATAACCAACTACTAAGGGTGAAGATTTGAGTTGACTTATTTTGTCTTTTCTAATGCGAGATCAGCTCTAATCCTAACCCTTTAATAATTGAGTTTAACAGTTAGGATTTGAGAGTATACATGGGAGTACACTTTGGGAGTATCCCTAGACTAATTCTATAGAGAGTATTACATTTACATAGTTTATGTTCCTTCTTTCTTTGTACTTTTGTAAGTTATCTATGAAACTAAGTATTATGTGCGCAACACAGGAATTTTGAATCATCAATATGATCATTTGTATGAGGAGTGAAGAGGTGTGTCATGGATGCAAACAAACTATGTAAGATCTCAGACCAGATTCAGGTGACGCCATAGTAGCATTTTTCACTGGATAGTTTTCCACACACCTTCACATAGTCTTAATCACTTTTCTGTAGAGAAAATCACAAGTAACTGGACTTTATGGTTGTCATTATATGTAAATTCTGCTAAGGGGTTTAAATCTCTTCTCAACTATCAAATATAAAAGACTATAAAAAATGCTAGCTCCAATCACGATCTTTCATAGACTAAACTGAAGGCTACAAATGTCAAACATCTCCTGATCCGTTAAAATATTAAACATCTACATGTCTTAGAACTTAAACTTGGGCTAGCACTCGTCAATGACTATTACAGTCAAAAATTAATGTAAACCAACTCAATTATGAGTACCTTTTCATTGAATCCCACCATTATGCCCACCATTATTGCCCATGATCAATTTGAAGACCCCATTAATACAGCGCATTTGGAGGAAGACCCCAATCCTAATTAGAGGCAATCTATAAATGGGTGGAAAAGACTGAACCCGTGTCAACCCTACATCACTTCTAAGTCCTGTGCTCTTCCCTCTTCCTGCCGTAGAAGTGCATTCCTCTCGTGTGATGGTCCTGAGATCAAGTTCCTACAATGGAGGAACTGGCAAGGAGGAGGTCTAATTTTATTTTTCTACCCATTAACCCTAATTAGTATCAATAGATAAATAAATGTTGCCTCAATTAAATAAATGAATGAACATTTAAAATTAAAATTACTCTTCATTAGTTTTTAAGAAATTAGTCCCGACCCAAAGGTTGGGACACCACAAGTCTCTTAAAAAAAAAAAAAAAAACTGAGGATTATGAAGATAGACAGGTTGATGGGAGAAATCCATAAATTATTTGATCATCACATGGGGTCGAACTTGGACATATCAAAATCTCTTGAACTATAGAGGTGATGTCTCCTCTTATCAACGGCCGAGACGAACCCAAATGAGCAATCACATATATATTGGCATATGTAGTATATAAAACGCCTGGGCAGGGTTCTATGCACTGTGCATAACTTCTTAGTGGCGGATCAAGTCGTGTGGCTTGAGGCAGAAGCTATCCGTTTAGGTTTCGATCTTGTGATTAACAAAGGCTGGAGGCGTGTTATTATCGAGTCCGATTCCAAGAAGATCACTGACTTTTTGAATGGAGTTACAAACGAATATCATTGGGAGATCTGCTCCACCCAGCAGGACATCAAGATTCTCTGGCTTTGCTGTGCTAAAATACATTCCTCGCCATATTAACTAGGCAGCCCACAATGAAGCCCAATTAGCTTTAAACTTAAGCATTAGAGATGCTCCTTTTTTAAATGTTCTCTTTTGGCCTGATGGTCCAACTAATGGGGCCATCAACGACTCTCTTGTAGTTGCATGATCATCAAGTTATCTAATGAATATCTCTGTTACCAACAAAAAAAATAAAATAAAATCTGGTACTCCACCCACATTCTGGCAATAATCTACATATAGCGGCGTCCCTTCGTAGTTGATAGTGCTTCAGCTGAGTACGTGCCAATAGGCCAAAATCATTGATGCATCTTGACAATCCATTTATTCGACGGTCAGGATCAGAAAACTTGGTCCCATGGTCGTAAAGTGTTGAAGCCGGATTGTCCATATTTTTTTAAAAAAATTTGGGCATATGCTTGTAGCCCAAGTTTCCTCTCTCAATTTAATTGCCCCAGTTTCCTCTCTCAATTTAATTCAACTCCACACTCTAATTTCTCTAAATCATTGGCATAAAAGTTAGACAGAAAAGTAAGAGAGAATGAGTGTTGCCGGAGCTAGAATGGATGGCGCCGCCGGAGAGCGAAACCAGACAGGGCCGGCTGAGGCTAGGATCCAACCGAGAATGGTACCAATACCACCCCGGAGAGGAACTGTGATCAAGAATGTCGTAGCTAAGCTCGTTCAAGTTGTCTTTCTTCCTGCCCCTCCCAAACCTCCCTAAATAACCATCTTGCTGTCTCATATTATATGTAAATAGTAAATATATATATATATATATATAAAGTATGGAACCTTTATTTATTTTGTAATGTTCAGAAGACAAGGTCTTGGTTAGGGAGCACAACTCAGAGGTGAATAGCTGTGATGTAAATATCAGGAAGCTTTGAGATGCTAAAGTTATGTATCAACAATTACTCTATTTAAGGAAAAGACCTCTTGGAGGCAAAAGTTGAGGATAAAATGGTTGGCTGAAGGTGATAAGATAACTAAGTTTTTTCACTTGATTGTGATGCAGAGAGAAGAAGAAGAATATATATTTATATGTGTGTCTAAATATGTAACTTCTCATTTAAATAAAATTTAAGAACAACCTTTTATTATTTTAGCTAAAGGATAGATGTTTTGCGTATTCAAAATCTATGATGAGAGTAGTACATGTTAGCAAGAATCGCAAATGATCGGAACAGGTTTATTTGATTTGTGGCACTTTTAATGGAAAAAGTCCGTTCAAGATTTAGTCCTTGTTACAATTTTAGTGCTATGGGTCAATGGTTAAGCATAGAGACAGCTCGGAGATCCGGTACTGGATTCCGGTCTCTTTTGAAATGGACTAAAGAAGCAACAAAATATACTTTTTGTTTCTTGAAGTACTAATCAAGACCTTTTTTTTAACAATTTTTTTGGCGGCCCACTGGGGGCACTTACAAGACGGTTAGACACGGATGCAGTACTAGGCGGCTCTTATGGTGGGCTAGCGCTCTCCTGAGACTAGAAATCGGGTCATGACCCACTGCTATCGTGCTCATCGGGTCCATCTCAATACTTTTGGGATGACAAAGAAGTCAGTCCCATCTTCTGCAATTTCTTACTTTTTTCCAACTTCTCAGTTGTTATTCACATTTTTCTGGTCATGACTTTATTTGTACTTCAATTTAGATCAATCTGAACAATAATGGAACACCGACTGCGTTGTGCTTGTCTAGTGGCAGTGTGAATATTCCTCATGGTGAGTACTTCTATTCAAATGACGGTGTGGGGGTTGATAAATTCATAATGCTTAGCCCGCTCTGTCTAACCCAATGACTACTACTATAACTAATGCCAACTACGGCTGTAACCTAACCTTATTGGAGTACAAAAATAAAATTATCAAACTCATCTTAGCAGACAGTTTTTGCTAATTATTTTTTGCTAATTATGTTAAGTGAGGTGGGCAATTAAGATTACCATATCTTAATTACTAGTAATTAAATGGGAAGTAATGCTTGTCTCATTGGTTGTGTGTGCATAACGACACTCTTGTTTGGATCCACTCCCATGAGGGTGTGCGTGGTTGTAATCTCTATCATTTCCTAATCAAACACTTGCCCACACATGACTCCCATGAGGGTGTGTGTGGTTGTAATCTCTACCATTTCCTAATCAAACACTTGTCCACACATGACGATAAACCAATTTATAGTCCAACTAGTGGCCATGTGCCATTTACTGTCATTCTACAAAGGTAACGGTGTTTATCACGCTACTAAGTCGGGTGATCGGCTCTTTAAGTTGCTACATAGCCATACAAGAGGTGGTTAAATTTTTAACCACAATTCCAAGTGTTTGTGAGAGTGAGGAGGAATAGTCCCCACCTCGGCCTGAGGAGGTGACTATTGCTCTTATTAATTTATAGCCCAAAATTCGTGTTGGCAGCTCACTTTCGGTGGTCCGTACATTTCAGACGACCACGTAAGAGCGGGCGGCCCAAGTAGTACTGCCTAGTCTATGGTGGCCCAAGCCCGCCATGGAACTTGCCAAAAAAAAAAAACTGCATTTTACTGCTCCTCTCTTACAAATACCTCTTCTAATTGTCTTAAATTATGATTAAGAGGTTTTAAACCTTAGGTGCGTTTAAATTTATGGAATTAAAATTGAGCCAAATTAATAAATTCCATAGATTTAAAACCTGCTAAATTAAATTTTGTAAAATTCAGAATTCTATGATTTGGATGCACTACTAAATTCAAGTAGAAATGAAGCTATTGGGCTTCTATTTTGCTTTTAAATTCTACAACAACATGAATTTGTCAAATAAGATCTTTTTAAGATCTCTTTACTATGAAATTGAATTCCACCTACTTGTCTTTTTAAATTCACTATTCAGTTCTCTATGGAATTAAAGAATTCTAATTCTACCATATTTACCTTTTAAAAAGCCCTGACTCCGCCCTAATCTTGGGTGATTCTGAAATCAAATCTCAAGGAAAAAAAACCTTTCCCTTAATAGAAGAGGTCCACTCTCATTTACTTCCCATCTAACCCAATGGACAAATGATGCCTTAAAAAAAAAAAATTCAGGCATGAACTTTAAAATTATAACTAGTTATTAAGAAAATAAGTGAGAATTATGAAGGTGGTGGACCGTGGACGGATTGATGGGAGAAATCCACACTTATTTTATAATCACAGGGCTCGAACTTGGACATATCAAAAGAACTTGATGAACTATAAAGGTGAGGTCTCCTTTGACCAACGGCTGAGATGCATCCAAACTAGTGAACATATTAACATTTGCTAATCTTTTTTACCGATATGTAATGAATGCCATTCTTGTAATTATAGAAATATTTTTGGTATTTTCATAACAGCAGTGATTAGCGGACCCAGGTCCGCTTTGGGTCCACTTCTTATCTTATCTTACGACCCGTGTTCTCGTGGCCCTTTTAGCCATCTTAACATTCTTTTCACCTTAGTTCAGCTTAACTAAATTAAAGTTAGGATTTTGGTTTTCTTTTATTTTTTTGAAAAACCAAGGTTTGGATTGCTTAACCCTAAGGGTGAGTGAATCTTAACCACAATTGGTAAGTATTTAACCTGTGTCCCTTTTAGCATATGTAGCAGAAAACACAATCTCAGAGACCAAATCCTCTACAGTGTTAATCGGATTTGGCAAATCCGGTTATCACCCCTTGAGGTTGCCACGTGTTCCTTAACTGTGGTTTAGATTCAACCACCCTTAAGGTTCACCCACCCATCGTTAGTTTTTTTTTTTTTTTTAATCTTAATTCTATTTTTAATATGAAAAATAGATTTTTAGGGTTTTTTTATTATTAAAATATTTAAAAATAGAATTAATATTTATTTATAAAAACCAAGGATGAGTGGGTGAATCCTAAAGATGGGTGAATCTTAACCACAGTAAAGGGGTGTCACCGCAGAGGATTTGGTTTCAATATCTTAGTACTCCACCAGCATAAGGGCAAAAATCTACAGCAGAGCAGCGTCCCATAATTGTCACCTTTTTCACGTGCGAATTGATGAAAGCATCTATGCATCATGACCCTCAATTTATACGAGTCAGGAGTAGAAAAACTGGTCCCACCATCGTTAATGATGAGTCCTAATCAGAAAGAGCACCAGCTCACTGAACTGTTACTGAACAGATGCTTGAAGCCTAAGTTTCCTCTTGATTTAATTCCACTTTACCATATAGTTTCTCTAAATTATTGCCATAAAGAGTTAAAGAGAAAATGAGAGATATAGTGAGTGGTGCATCGGATCTCTGTTTTTTGTCCTAATGTATAAACAAAGGAAAATATTCTTTTCTATTTTTGGTGCACATTCATTGAATGTCATTGAATGTGGAAGTGATTTAAAAGTCTGCATAGTAGAAACAGAATGCACATGCGCGTTGGGGTCATTGAATTTTCAATCGGCCCACCACCTTGTCTACATCTATTTATGGGCAAGTGAAGTGATGGACAAGTGACGTGAGAACGGTGGACACTTACCAAAAATAAAAAAATAAAAAAATAAAAAAAATAAATAATAATAATAATAATAAATAAATAAATAATAATAATAATAATAATAATAATAATAATGATTAACGGACGCGTGAATCCTATTTGATAACCTAAAGCATCCATCAATGGGCACGTGATTACTGCTGTCAAGATCTCATCTCAGATATTGTATTCAATGCAACTTATTTCCTGCCGTTGCAATGGGGAGAATTGTATCCAATTAGAGCACAATCATCTAGGGTACGGTGTTAATCGGATTTGACAAATCCGGTATCACAAAGTATGGGCACGAAAATAAAATTTATCTGTTAGTAGTCGAAGGCATACGTTAACGTAACTGTTACATACCGACTTTGAGTTGCTGTTCCCAACCGAAGAAACCCAAAAAAAAGCAAAGTCAGTCCAGATCGTAGATGGAGGGTTAAACCTTGGGGTTCCAATTTCGAGTGGGTTCCTGGTGAGGAGATCAAATCTTGGGGTAGCCACGACGATGTCAGTGCCGACATGGGGAGAACCCGCCTTAACCTTCACCTAAGTGGAATAAGTGTGGGTGACTTAATTTTTACCCGTTGTTCAAACGACCCAAATGATGACCCGTTGGGCTGATGCTATCATGGTTAGGTCATGAGGTCTCGCATTAAATATCTCGTCATGCCCATGTGATCTTATTCTTACTTTTAGGAATGTAAAGCATACACGCATCTGATAATAGAAAAATGTTGGGTGCTTGGTGACAAAAAATCAAAATATTCAAAGAGTGAAAAGGACAGCCACCAATGCAGAAATAATAAAATAAAAGAGAATTAATATCATTTTTTTGCAGCACATTATCTAAAAGATCATCCCAGCGGTTGGCTGGTTGCTATTGTCTTTAATCTTAAAGGCCAAATAACGGCGTGTTTGGTAACAAAACTTTCTTCCCTAAGCTGTAATTTTATTATTCGGTAAAAGTGAAAACCAGGTTCTCCGAAGTACCTATTTTATGTGGCATATAATGTTTATGAAGGCAGGCTTACACTAGCGACATTAGCGGAAAATTACACAACAAATCTTTTTTTTGGGGTTAAAACACAACAATTGATTATGTTCAAAAAATAAGAAAAAATAAAATTATATATATATCAAAGAAATCTACAATGTATCGGCGTCCCATCATAGTTGATAGGGCTTCACCTGATTACGTCCCAATTGGCTGAAGCATCTATGCATCTTGACTCTCCATTTATTCAACGGTTGGGATCAGAAAACTTGGTCCTAACAAATGGGTCGTAAAGGGATCGCTCAACAAACTTGGTCCCAACAAATGGGTCGTAAAGGGATCGCTCATAATTTTTTTTAAGGTTAAGGATCGTTCATGATGAGTCCACTCAGAAAGTGCACCAGCTCAGTGAGCTGGGCAGATACTTGAAGCCCAAGTTTCCACCCTCAATTTAAATCCACTTCACATTCTAATTTCTCTAAAACATTGGCATAAGAATTAAAAAGAAAAGTAGAGAGAGAATGAGTGGTGCCGGAGATAGAATCAATGGCACCGGAGAGCGAAACCAGAAGGCGCCGGCCGAGGATAGGATCCAACCGAGAATGGTACCACTACCACCCCGGAGAGGAACTGTGATCAAGAATGCCGTAGCTAAGCTCGTTCAAGTTTTCCCTTCTCCTGCCCCTCCTAATCCTCCCTGAATAATCATCTGGCTTTCATATTTTATGTACATAGTATATATTTATTTATGTTTGTGTAAATATGTAATGTCTCGTTTAAATAAACTTTAAGAAGAATGTTGTATAATTTATATAAGGATAGATCTTTTGTGCATTCAAAATCTATGATGAGATAGGAACAGAAAAAAAAACAAAAAAAAATCTATGATGAGAGTAGTACTTGCTAACAAGAATCGAAAATGATCCGCAACAGGTTTATTAGATTTGTCGCACTTTTAATTGGGAAAGTCATTCAAGATTTAGTCCTTAGTACAATTTAGTGCTATGGCCTATGGGTTTATGGCCAATTAGCATGGAGACAGCCCGGAGATCCGGTCCTGGATTCTGGCATCTATTGAAATGGAATAAAGAAGAAATAAAATATATTTTTTTTCCTTCTAGCAGTAGTAGTCAATTTAGTATATAAAGACTGTTTTTTTAAACAATTTTTTTGGTGGCCCACTGGGTCACTTACAAGGCGGCTAGACACGGATACAGCTATTATGGTGTGCTTGTGTGGTATTTCAAAGCAACCGCTCTTCCGAGACTAGAAATCAGGTCATGTCCCTTACTGAAATAGGTAAAGCTGGTCGTCCATGACTTCTTTCTAATGTACAAAAGTCCAAAGAAGTTGTGGTAGCGGCATGTCATGCTTGATCTTTGTTTCGAGAATTGCATCATCATGTGCCTATCTGAAAATTATTATACCTTGTTTGACTCTTTCACAACTTCTAAGCTGTTATTCAAATTCTTCTGGTCATGACTTTATTTGTACTTTAATTTAGATCAACCTGAACAATAATGGAACATGGCTGGCTTGTGCTAGAGGTAATGGTGTTTGGGGTGGGGGGGGGGGGGGGGGGGGGGGACCCCGCTTCTAAGCCGGGTGCTCGGCTCATTTACCCAATAACTGTTGTAAAAAATGCCAACTGGGGTTGTAGCCTAACCTTATTGGACTACCGAAAAAAAAAAATCAAACTCATCTTAACAGGGTTTTTGCTAACTAGGTTAAGTGAGTTAGACAATTAAGGCTACCATATCTTAATTACTAATAATTAAGTAGAAAGCAATGCTTGTCCTATTGGTAGTGTATGTATAGCACCTTTGGTCCTGGATCCACTCCCGTTGAAAGAGGGTGTGCCTGGTTGTAATCTCTATCATTTCCTAATCCTGTGAGTGAGGGTGTGCCAAAGATTAATGTCGGTAGAGGGACTACCGACAAAGAACATGGAGTGGGTTTGGAGGAGTTCAGGCGCATGGGGGAGGCATCATGGAGGTCTGGGTAAGGTAGGTGGTGCAAGGGTGGCTGCAAGACCTGCAAACACGTAAGTTCAGTTGTGGCGGTAGATGGTTTACCGCCACTCAAAACTCAGGCAAAAGATTAATGTCGGTAGAGGGACTACCGACACTATGAGATTTTGAAAATTTAAGGGCCAGGCCCACCTGCAAGGCTTGGGTATGGGTCTTGGGTCCGCCTAGGGTTTGAACTAGGGTTTGTTAGGGTTACCTAGGGTTTAATCTAGGGTTTAGGTAAGGTTAGGTTTGGGGCTACCTAAGGTTTATGTTGTACTATGGTTTGGACCTAGGGGTTAGACTAGGCTGTCCTAGGGTTTAGGTGGGGTTGACCATGGTTAAGTTAATTAACCATGGTTAAAAGGGGGTATAAAAATGGGGTGCTGACATTATTTTTGAATAAAATAAATTATCATATATATAAATAATATATATTATTTTTATATAATATTCAAGCCAAGCCAAAGTCGAGCTGAATCGAGCCGACCCAATCAAACAAGTCTTGGCTTGAACACATTTCAAGCTCGAATCTATTCGACCTTGATCGAGTGAGCCGAGCCGTCAAGTTGGCTCGACTTGGATACACCCCTAAGTGGAGCCATATGGCGCTCAAGGTTGTTGTAGCCCTCCAACCTTTAAAAAAAACCAAGACATAGCCTGGGGACTGGGGTGAACTAGTGAAATCAGTGGTTGAGGGGGTTGAGCTACCCTTAAACTTTGAGAAAAAAAAAATTGTTGATACTACATGGACGTAGCCTAGGGATGGGGGCAGAACCAACCAGGGGAAAGGAGGGTTGTGCCTGAGCCCCCCTCCTCCACAAACTTTTGAAAAAAAAAAAAACTAAATATATACTATATTATTTAATTAAAGAGGGCATAGGCTGATATGCATTGATGAGACGGACAATTGCTTCCCTAAATTATTGATTCAAAAAAAAAAGTTAAGCTTTGTTGCATATTATTTAATTTAAGAGTGCATAGTCAATGGAAAGGAGAGCATTTGCCCCATAACTTTAAAAATATATATTTATTCTTTTCAAATGGACACAAACAGATAAGATGACCTATAAAGTTGGTTGGCCCAAAAAGGAGTTTGGAAGGTTGAATCCCGAACACCTCCACCTTAAATCAGTAATATTCCGCACATGCTAAATCATTCTTTTTGAACTCATCAATAATAATTATTAACATTATCAATCAGTCATTATTAGCCCCTTAAAAGAAAATCCTAACTCCACCCTAATCTTGAAAGATCCTGGAATCAAGTATCACATTAAAAAAAATTTCCCTACCGACCTGTTAAGGAAGAGGTCCTCTTTGATGCATTTACCTACCAACTAACCCTACTTAGTATCAAAGTATAAACGATGTCTTAGGGGAAAAAAGTACGAACTTTAAAATTAAAATTTGTTATTAAGAAAATTAGTGAGAATTATGAAGGTGGTAGTGGACGGATTGATGGGAGAAATCAAACACATGCAGGGCTCGAACTTGAAAATATAAAAATATCTTGATAAACTATAAAGGTGACGTCTCCTTTGTTCATCGACTGAGATGCATCCAAGCTAGTAACTTTCACTAGACTTTTTTTACCCATACTTATGTAGTGAATACCATCCTAGTAAACCTTGAATTTGTTAACCTTCAAAAATGTAATTATGAAAAGTATTAAAAGATAAGAGTAATTAAATATTTTTTAAATATAGGATTTGCCGGAGATGATTTGGCTCCTTTTTGTATTCCCTATTTACTGAATAAACATTTATGAAAATACCAAAAAAAATTCCATATAAATTGGCATATGAAGCAGAAAACACCAGTTCAAAAGATATCTTAATACCCCACCAGCATATGGACAAAAATCTACAGTTTATATGTAGCAGAGTCTCATAATTGTCACTATTTTCACGTGCGAATTGACTAAACCATCTAATGCATCTAGACCCTCAATTTTTTCCGACAGTCTTGATTAGAAAAACTGGTCCCACCGATTTGGTCGAAAGAGGTGAAGCCTTGACGTGTGCAACAGGAAAAACAATATTTCGTTAATGACGTGTCCACGTCAGGAAGAGCACGAGCTCACTGAGCTGGATCCTCTCAATTTAATTCCACTTCACTCTATAATTTCTCTAAATTATTGTCATAAAGAGTTGAAAGAAAATTAGAGAGATAATCGGTGGGCAACGGATTATGCCGAGATTAACACTTTGGGCACGCCTGAAAGCGTTTAACTAGAGAGAGTGATAACATGCATTGCACATTCAGTTGAGTGCTACATTCCCACCTCCCACCATATTCTCTTTTGACATCTATTAACCTTATTTAAGATTCATTAATACCTAAAGTTAAATACTATCCTTAATTTTTAGAAAAAATATTTTAAAAAAATAACCTTGGTTATGATTTTAAAATAAGGTTCATTAATACCTAAAGTTAAAAACTAACCTTAATTTTTAGAAAAAATATTTTTTAAAAATAACATTGGTTATGATTTTACTCATTCACGTGCTTAATTTTTTAAAGATACATTTCTAAAAACTATGGTTAGATCATTTAACTCTTAAGAGTAGGTGAATCTTAACCACAATTAATGGGTGTCAAGGAGCACACGTGGCATGGAGCACATTAGGGATGTCAATAGATCGGATCAGGATTAGGATCCGGATCCGATCCCATAAGCCGAACTTTGGACCCTGTATGTGATCCGTGGGATCGGATTCGGATCGATGGAATCTGATTATAATTGGATCGGATTGGTAGAATCCGATTATAATCGGATCAGATCTGGATATAGGGTGATCCGATTCGATTATAATAACTTTTTAAAAATCATTTTAAATATATTACATTGATTTTCTATACATAAAGTATAAATTTTTTTAAAACAATTTAACATTAATTAGAGTTAATTAATGTACTATTAGATTTTCAAATTATTAAAATAGATTTTTTTTAAAAAAAATTAACCTTAATTGGATCGGATTCGGATCTTACAAATATAATCAGATTTGGATTCAGATTGATTAATTCATGATCCAACGGATCTCGAATCGGATTTGGATCTGACGGATTTTTAATCAGATCGGGTTCGGATCTAGGTAGATCCGGTCCGAATCCGACCCGTTGACAACCCTAATATGTACATATTGTCTAACGGAACATGTGAGATATGCTATCACCTCCTTGGTTGAACACCATTCCACGCATCCGCTGAAGAGCGGTGCCTGAGTGTGTATCTCGGGCATTTTCCAAAGGTAATTTCTTAGCCTAATGAATGGTGTCGAACAATGTTACATGGTTCGTTGGTTCACTTAGTTCAAATTAGGGTTCATAGTTCGCCACTCTAAAGTGAACTCGGTTCGTTAGGGATAGGATGAGATAATTCATTTATCGATTCGTTTAAATGTTTTAATTTAGTTCGCTACTTAAGCTTGTAAAATAATATATATTTTATAAAATATTATTAAATATAAATATTTTCAAGAATGTAAATAATATATTACATATACTAATTTTGAAAAATCATTTTAAAAAAATGACTTTGAACTCAAAGTATAAATTTGTAAAAAAATGACTTTAAAATATTTGACAAACTAAGACCCTTTTGATATCACCGTATGGTTCGCTCAAATTCATGAACCATCAACTAACTAGTTTGGGTTGGCTTAGAGCATTCAGCAAACTTGGAAACCCTGATGCCGGATATAGCCAGTTTCGGGTCTCTGTTGAAAAGGTGTAAAGAACATACTTTTTTCTTTTTAGGTGCGGCACATTCATTGAATGTAGTAAAAGAGTAAAGAGGTTAGAATTCAATGACAAGGGATCATTTTCAATACCCCCACCCATGGAGCCACATGCCTCATGTACATATCTACCACGGTGTTGTGCTTGGACCCAATTATGATGCAGGGTGTATGTGGCACTATGGGAGACTGGGAGTGGGTGCCGGCGGAATCCTCACCAGCACCAACTGAAGATCCAAAGTCGATTTCAGTTATTCTACAGGCCATGTGATGCGGGCCACCGTGTCTACATCTATCTGGCCTCCGATTGTCTCTGGCAACCCAGAAAGGTGGCCTCAGGCAACTACAAAATAGGAGACATGGGGCGATAAAAATGGGAGAAATCATTCCATTTTCTTCCCATGATTTTGATTTCTACCAACTTGATATCTCTCCCCTTTATCTCACCACTTCATCGTCATGTGTCAAATTATATGTGGAGAAATCAAAATCATGGGACCCATGAAATGGCTTCTCCAACCCCTATTTTGTGGTTGCCTGATATGAGTCTTTCTGGCTTCGCAAAGAGAATCCGAGGCCCATCTATCCATGGACAAGTGGAAGGGTCGGCACGTGAGAAATACTGTCCGGATCTCGGATATTGTATCCAATGCAACTTCAGTGGAACAAGTCTGGGTGACTTAATTTTTATCAGTTGTCCAAACGACCCAAATGAATCCAGGAGCGCGGAGCCAAATGGGAGCACGTGCCCCCACTCAATCTTTTGAAAAATTAGATTTTTTTTTATAAATTTTCATGGGTGTATAGTAGGGAATAGGGCAGTTCCCATCTCTAACTTTGAAAAAGAACTATTTTTTTTTTGAGTTGAGGTCATATTTCATTAACCTCGACCCACACGTGTCTCTTTCAACTTCCCATTAACTATAGTTAAAATTCCCTAACCCTTAGGTTTCAATAATGCAAAACAAAGTTTTGAGAAAAAAGATTAGCCTTAAGGATTAAAAGTTCTTAACTAGAGTTAAAGAGAGCTATGTAAATGTGATTGAACTATCCAAATTCAATCACAATTGGACAAGATCCAGACTTATTTTATTTAAGTTGTTTAAGTATTTAAATGGGCATAATCATTGGATAAGGGGACAGTTGTCCCTTAAAAAATTACTAATATATTATTTAATATGACATAGTTGTGGGGGCAATGTCTCCTATCCTGGGAAAATAAAATATATATTTTATACTAATTAATTTAAGGGTAAATTACACTCACCTTCCTTGAGGTTTAGAGAAATTTCAGAAACCTCTATTCTAGTTTTTGAAATTACATTACCTCCCCTCAACTTTACTTGTCTGTAATAGATGCCCCATTCCCTTAAGTTTACCGTTACTTTATGGATGAAATTTGTTGATGTCATCATTTAAACATTTTAAAATATCTAAATTACCATTTTTCAACACAAGATTAGTTAATAAAATAAATGATAATTAATTTCTAACCAAGGTTAATAATATTAACTTAAGGTTAATATATATTTCCAAAATCAAGTATATATATATATATATATATATATATATATATATATATATATATATATATATATTTCAAAACCACTGTTAGATAGATGAACTCTAGGAGTGAGTGAATCTTAACCATAGTTAGTGGATATTAAAAGGGACGCATGACGACTTATAGAGATTCTTTAACTGTGGTTAAACATAATTAACCTAAGGTTAATATTTTTATTTTTTTCTTAAAAACTTGGTTAAATGGATTAATCATAGGGGTGAGTGAATCTTAAGCACAATTAGTAGGTGTTAAAGGGGACACGTGGTGGCTTGTAGAGCCCCCTTTATTGTGGTTATGCATAATCAACATAAGGTTTTTTTTTCTTCTAAAAATCAAGGTTAAATGGATGAATCCTAGGATTGAGTGAATTTTAACCACCATTATTGGGCGTTAAAGGGGACAAGTGGCGGCTTGTAGAGTTCCCTTTTATTGTGGTTAAGCATAAGCAATCTAAGATTTTTTTTTCTAAAAACCAAGGTTTGATGGATGAACCCTAGGGGGGAGTGAGTTTTAACCATAGTTATTGGGTGTTAAAAGGGACACGTGGCGGCTTATAGAGATCTTTTAACTGTGGTTAAACATAATTAACCTAAGATTAATATTTTTTATTTTATTTTCTTATAACCAAGGTTAGATTAATGAATCCTAGGGATGAGTGAATCTTAACCACAGTTAATGGGTGTTAAAATGGACATTGCAGCTTTCAGAGCCCTCTTTAATTGCACTAAAACATAACCAACCTAAGTTATTTTTTTCCTAAAACTAAGGTTAGATGGATAAACCCTAGGGGTGAATAAATCTTAATCATAATTAGTTGGTATTAAAAGGGACATGTGGCGGCTTGGAAGTTTATGTTTTTATTTGGTTGAACTTTCAAACGGTAAAAACGTGTTTCCTCAATCAAGTAATAGGGGTAAAATAAGAAAATTGTAACTTTAGTTAACAGTGTTAACATAAAGAGTCTGACAGGAGAGAGTGTAATTTCAGAAACTAGATGAGAGGTTTTTGAAATTTCACCAGACCTCAGGGAAGGTGAGTGTAATTTAATTTTATTATTTAACTAGTCATAGCTATGAGGTAAGGGGATAGCTGACGTCAAAATTTTTTCCAAGCGCATATCCCCATACATTTATTTAGACCTAAAATATTTAGTACCCACTTAATCTTTTTCCACCAAATCCGTCAAGATTACTATTTTTTCAATGAATTAATGAAAGGATATTACCAAGGTGTACTCTCAAATATGCATCAAAATCCTAACCGATAATTTCAATTGTTAAACGGTTAAGATTATAACTGATGTAACATTAGAAAAGATAAAATAAGCCCACTCAAATCCTAGCCTTCGTTGGTTATAAAGGGTTGGTTACAATTAGGGAGTAGATTAGAGTATATTTGAGGGTACATAAAGTGCTGCTGGCTCCACCCCTGCAAATGATGACGCGTTTGGCTGATGCTAACATGGTTACGTCAGGAATCTCTTTAAATTTTATTTTTTAATTTTTGTTTCGGAGGAATGCTAAGCTGACACGCATGTGTTGTAGATAATTATGGGTGCTGAGAGACAAAATCAAAATAGACTAAGCAGTGAAAAGGACAGACACCCATTGCATAAATAATAATAAAAGAAAAATAAAATATCATATTTTTAAGCATGCACAATATCTAAAAGATCATCGTCTTCATTCCAGTGGTTGGCTGGTTGCTGTTGCCTTTAGTCTTAAAGCCCAAATAGCGGCGTGTTTGGAAACAAAACTTTATTCCTAAGCTGTAATTTTAATCGGTAAAACTGAAAACCAGCTTCTCTCGGAAGTAATTTTGTGGCATATAACGGTTTAAGGAAAAAGATACAGGACTGTTGTGGATAAGGAAAAAGATGTAAGGGCCTGTTTGGATGGGCCCAAGATGTGAGTACTCTAAATTTTTTTTTTAATTTGCTAATTGGGGGTATCCCCAACGGAACCACGTTCTCCCTGCATTCTTTCAGGTGGCCAAAGTAATTGAAGGCCAGACGAGACCAGGATCTCTCCAAGAGGCTATTACAACGGTTAAAGCCGTATACACTAATAAATCCTAGCCTTCCAACACTCATGACCACAGGGAGAAACAGAGAGACAGACGATTTGCTTCCGTCCCCAACCCTTCAGCACTAATCCCCAAGGGTGCGACAGGAGCCCGCCACATCACGTAAGTCCGGGAAAACCGTGCGGGCCAAAGGGGAGTGGGAAGTCGAACCCAGGACTTTCTGCTTGATGACGCGTAATTAAGTCCCGGGAACCACCGGTCCACCCCTTAGAGGGTTGAAATTCCGGATCGCGCATCAAAGGCTGGCACCGGCATAACCTGGGTGCGCCATAAACAAGCAGAAAACAACACACACACCAACTGGTTATGTTAAAAATAAATAAACGAAAATTCCAAGAAATCTGAGACTAACCTGTAAAACTATTAGCTGAATCTCTAATAGCTAGAAGCAGATTCTCAGATCATCATAAAGTAGAAATTAGAGAAGTGGTGAGTAAAAGCGAAACAGTAAACATAGAAAGATGAACCCCCTTCACTGGTTTAGGGTAATACATAAGAGTCATATGTAGGCCAAAAGATGAGGCTAGTAACATCTCTACATCATGATTATACCGGAAAGTAAGTGGTTCTTCTGATATACACACAAAAGTATAGTACTACCTACTAAGAATAAGAAGACTAAGAAGAGGGGGGAAGAGGAGGATGGGGCTGGGGCTGGGGCTGGGGCTGGGGCTGGGGCTGGGGTTGGTGTTGGGGAGGAGGATTTCCAGCTCCGATTAAACCAGAAAAGATCTCTCTCT
Organism: Tetracentron sinense; assembly: GCA_015143295.1. Taxonomy (NCBI): domain Eukaryota; kingdom Viridiplantae; phylum Streptophyta; class Magnoliopsida; order Trochodendrales; family Trochodendraceae; genus Tetracentron; species Tetracentron sinense. The sequence continues at coordinate 2,244,106 of CM026556.1, forward strand.
TCACTCTTCCGTTCCTGGGTCTCACCGCGTTCGCTAAACTACGATCGTCCATTCTCTTTCTCTCCTACTCTCAGACTAGTAGATCTGACTGAACCACGCCTTTCGAGAGCTTCAATCCTTTAAATAAATTGAAGGTAGCGAAATATAATGTGGGGTTCAAATTTCTCAATTTTAAAATATCATTTTCCAATAAGGACATAAGATGAATCTATAGTGAGAGTGAACTTGGTTTCTAGTCTCTTCATTCATTAATAAACAAGAGCATCTCCAACGCAAGTCTCCATAATCTATCTCCAAAACGACATCATCTCCATATATGGAGATGCTGGCCCAACTAAAAAGTTTTTTCTCAAACCCACCACATCTCCAAAAACACTATTTCATTTTCAAATCACTACTCGATGTGAATGAATCCATATATGCTAGGCCTACTAAAAATAATTTATTATTAAAAAATTTAAAATAATAAAAATGATATTTAAAAAAAATATTAAAAGACTAAAAAGGGATACAATGTAGATGAACAGTGTTTTGGAGATTGATCTCCATTTTCTCTCTCCATCTCCAAATATGGAGTTTCACTATAGCAATTTAGAAATTTATCTCCAAATGTGGAGTGGATTTTAAGAGATTGATTTCTATATTTTGAGATATGAACTAACCTTGTATATATCATTGAGACCTTATCTTTTTTTTTCTTCTTTTTTCCAGTAAGAAATAATATAACACGTAACACACACACATAATCAGACCTAAGGTAACCGCGATGGTGTCATAAGGGTTAGTCCAAGCAATCACTCAAAAAAGGCTTGACTGATGGAGGGTTAGTGACCCCTTATACACCCCTTGCGAAGTCAGTATCCAACCCATGTGGGACTAAGAAGAATAGTACGGATTTGATTTTTTTCGTAACGCAATCAGACCTAAGGTAACTGCTAATATGTCATAAAGGTGAGCCCAAAGAACCACTCTAAAAGGGCCTGACTATCATTAGGACCTTGTCTCCCAATTTGCCTGACTATCATTAGGACCTTGTCTCCCAATTTACTTACGTAAGTATTTAGCCACAAATTTAATGACTTAAATCTGTCCAAGCATGGACTAATGAGGTCCAGCCTTAGATTTTAAAATCCATTTCCTAGGTACGCTAACTATTTCCCTACATTCATAAGTAATTAGCCTAAATCGATAGCTATTTAACTTAATTACCTAATAACTAACTGTCACTGGCTCTACTATGGATCTGTCACAGTTTACAACTTTACATACATAAGGGGGTTGAAGCAACTAGCTAGCCCCTAAATCAAGAGCAGGTAAGAAAGCCAACAAAGTGTGAGCACGCGCGACACTGCCTTTTTGATGTCCAGTCTACATTCAGCTGATTATGCTCCTTCCATTTGCCGAGGGACGACCCAGAGTCCGATCCGATCCGACCGAACACAATCAACACATCCCACTGCAACCCCTACTACTAATAAATGATTCATTCATGAACTTCTGCTGTCTTCAAAAGATTTACCTTCTAAAGCAAAATCTGAGGCCAGATAACTACTTGTATAACCTAAAAAATTTCCCATTTTTTCATAATCTCTTGTCATGATTGTGATGCTCATTGAAACACCATGCCTTTCATATAGGTTGAGCTCGGCTTGAACTGTTGCTCGAAAAGCTTGGTTCATGCTCGAATAGATTCAAGCTCAAGCCGAGCTCAGCTTGATTTATTAAAATAATATTTTTGAATAAAAATAAAATATTATATATAATAATGATATATATAAATAATATATATTATTTTTATATAATATTCAAGTCAAGCCAAAGTCGATCTGAATCGAGCCGGCCCAATCAAACAGGTCTTGGCTTGAACACATTTCAAGCTTGAATCTATTCAAGCTTGATCGAGCGAGCCGAGCCTTCAAGTTGGCTCGACTTGGATACACCCCTAAGTGGAGCCATATGGCGCTCAAGGTGGTTGTAACCCTCCAACCTTTCAGAAAAAAAACCAGGACATAGCTTGGGGCCTGGGGTGAACTAGTGAAATCAGAGGTTGAGTGGGTTGAGCTCCCCTTAAACTTTGAGAAAAAAAATCGTTGATACTACATGGACATAGCCTAGGGACATGGGCAGAACCAACCAGGGGAAAGGAGGGTTGTGCCTGAGCCCCCCTCCTCCACAAACTTTTGAAAAAAAAAACTAAATATATACTATATTATTTAATTAAAGAGGGCATAGGCTGATATGCATTGACAAGACGGACAATTGCTTTCCTAAATTATTTGTGGAGTAAAACTTCTGTGAGGGACACGCGTCAGCAGCTGCTACAAGTACTCTGATTAACTGGTAGAAGGTTGAAGTTGAAGTGGAGGGTGTGTCACCCTGACCTGTACTCCGATGCCAAAGTAAGTAGGTGTAGAAGATGGTGAACAGTAAGAAGCACAGAAGCAATAAGAGTGAAAGAGATGAAATTTCGTGGTCCTTATGCACTGGGTCTCTAGGGGTATTTATAGGTTTAGTCGGATGCCTATGGATGGCCATAGATGCCCATATCACGTGTTCTATACTCATTACCAAATATGACACACAGATTTGGCGCCTTACGTGTCACACGTGTGAGTCTACTATTAGTTGAGTCGGTTTAGTTCTGACAGCATGACGAAGTGATCAGCATTAAATGCCAAGACTGTTTTCCACCTACCAACAGAGTCAGGTGATCGCCTCCTGAATACTTCCTCCTGCGAGTCGGTCTCGTTTTTTACCCAAGCTCGGGCTCGTTGTATATGCTAGCACGAGTAAAGAGGACAAATACGTTATAAAGAAGACAACAAATACGATGTCACGAAGACAACGAACACGATGTCAAGAAGACAACGGATACGTTGCTAACAAGACAACGGACACATTGTGACAAAGACAATGAATACGATGTCAAGAAGACAACGGATACGTAGCTAACAACACAACGGACCTGTACGCTATTTCGGTCACGTGTCACATATCTACGAAGACAAGCTTGTTCTCCAACACTTAATCAATTTTACGAATTTTATCCCTTACAATTTGTCCCTTTATGATACTTGGAACGTAGTTCGAAGTGTCATAAAATAGCACAAGACAACAAAACATACCTGACCTTGCTCAGTGATTCGTAATGTTGGGTGAGCTATACGCTAAGGATGCGAAGCGTTCGCTCCAGCTGTCTCACGCGTGCGAAACCGTCACGCCTCATTAATGCATGGCAGGCTATCATAATGTCATTTTTCGGAACTCGAAGCGCTTTATTCTTCTAACGATTACTCTGTCTATTAAAAGACAATCGTGTCCCTGCTCTAGTTGACGTGTACGAAGGAGATGAAGGGTATCAATGTCTTGCACAAAGTTCATTCTGACACGCTAATTTCAAATATATGTAAATGACCATTCTGACCTTATTTCTTGGGTACGTGCACGGCTCTGATGAAGGGTATTCTCGTCTCTTGATATTCCTAAGATATCTATAAGTTGCTGAAGAGTCGCTCATTCTTCTTCACCTTGCTCTTGAAATATTGTTACTCTGCTGATTTTGCGTCTCGAACTAGCCTCCAAGCCTTCAAGCTTTCTTGTTCTCCTTCCTTCTTTGGTACACTCCCTCTGACTTCTATCTTTTGCTCTTTTACTATTTCTTTTTACTCTTCTGTTAATCTGGTCCATTTGTTTCTCTCTATTCTCTGTTCTCTTCTTTGCTCTATTTCTACCCTCTTCTTTTTCACCATGACTATCGAAGCTTCCCTAGAGATCGTTAGGGTAAGAGAAGAGGAGGTTAGAGCCCTGAGTGATGGTGAGGCAAGTTGCACCGGTAGTACACCGTATGATGCCTATATTGCAGAGTCTTCCGAACTCCGTCAAAACCAACTGGAGTATCTGAATCACTTTAGAACTCGTTTTGATTTCCCCTCTCATGTCCATCTTCACTTCAAAAGAGAAGATGCTTTCGTTGATAAGCGTTCTTTCGCTTGCACCGTTGTTTGTCTCGCTCAACTCGAGGTTGGACTACGGTTCCCCTTGCATTCCGTTGTAGATGTTGTGCTCTTCATCCTTCAACTCGCCCCGGTTCAAATGCATCCCAATTTCCATAAGTATATGTCTATGACGATAAAATTCATTAAGGATGGATACCACATCGAGGCCAGACACCTTTTTCATTTCAGCCACGTTGTCAAGTGTCGAGGTTGTAAGGGTGACCTTTTTAACTACTTCTCCTGGAATAAAAAATCATTAGTCCCCAATCTCATCTCTGGCATAACGAATATAGAAAGAGACTGGAAGGCAACACCTTTCATCGTCTCAGGGGGATGGAAATCGGATACCTCCTCTATTCCCAATGTCTTTCAAGAGAAACCAGGTAACTAACTTCCGTTGTTCGTTGTCTGCTACTCTTACGTTTTCACCGTCCGTTGTCATCTGTTCGTGGTCTTTTACTTGTGTTTTTGATACTCTTTTGCCTTTTGCAGTTGATAAGAAGAGAATGTTTTTCAAGGACATCACAACAAAAGAAGAATGAGTCCTCACGAACATCAAGAGAGAACAGGAAGGTGAATACATTAGGTGGAAACTACTTAAGTCTGACAGTTGGGGATTCGACAGTACGCTGAACCCAACCCCTCCCTCTGATCGATGACAACAGGGTGCTTCCTCCTCGCATCTTATTGCTGAACCTACTGAAGAAGAAGAAGAAGAAATGACGAGTAGCCTTCCCCCACTTGTCTGCAAATCCCGAACTGCGAAGCAAGCACCAAGTTTGCCTTCCCCTCTTCTTCCAAAGAAGAAGACTACCACTGATGTTGCTGCCACCGAGCCAGCTAAAAGAAAAAGAACAAACGTTCCGACCGAGCCCTTGGCCAAGAAGGAGAAGAGAGAAGAAAAGTGCCTTGAGAAAGGCAAGACCGTTGCAGTCTCCTCCTCTCCTCCTCGAGTCGTCAGGGAACCCGAAACCACAGCGGGGCCCTTAGTAGTCAACACTACTCCTGTTGCTACTCCGCAAGCTGAACTTGCTGCTCCAGCCACTACCTCTGCTGCTCCTGCTACGACAACGACGACTACTGCTCCATCACAACGGGCGTTGGGCACACCAGGAGGTCCACCATATTGTACCCCTGACTTCTCCAGGTATGGACGACCAAACATAGCTAATCCCGCAATGACAACAGATTCTGTGGCCTTAGCATTGAACTATGCCATGAGACTCCCCACTGATATTGAGCTTGTGGAACAGTTATCCGTATTCGACATGAATCACGCTGCGTGTCGCGCCCTCGCAACGGTAAGATTTATTCCGTTGTCTCACATTACTTTGCTCGTTATCCTCAACGGTGTACTGACTTTGCTTATTTTTGTTCCACAGCTGAATACTCTGGTTGCTGAAATGAGTGCCCGTTGTAGCTATCGTTACAACCATCTCAAAGAGGCAGTAGGGTACTGGAAAGGAAGGGTTACAACCATCGAAGAAACCCTTGCCAAGGAGAGAAATTGAATAGATCTTGATCTATCACAAGCTCACTCCAAAATGCGACTGGTGGAAGGCAAACTCATTACTGCCCAGTAGTTGAAAAAAAAATCCCAGAAAGAAGCTCGGGTGGCAAAAGAAGGTGAAGTGAAGGCGAAGGAAGAGGAGGCAAAGGCAAAGGAAGTGGTTGAGAGGGCCGTTCTCCGAATCAGTGAGCTGAAAGTCGTATCCCAGACACTGGGAAGGCAGCTCGAGGAAGTCGAGGCAGCGAAAGCAGCTCTTGCACATGAGCTTGAAGAGTAAAGGGAAGTGGCCTAAACTCTAACTGCTGACATCCAGAAGCACTATCAAATGGAGATGGATAGGTTGCTGGATGAAGACAGAGTGGAGACCGAAAAGGAGTTGATGATCATGCTCTGTGAACAAGGAAGATTGATAGAAGACAACCAGCAGGATGTGACCACTCGCTCCGAGCTTCAAAGCAAGGACATTGTCCCTCTGGACGACGAGCCTGAGGTCGAAGGAGTCGAGAAAGCACTTCTCTTTGAAGGTCTTGCTCTTCTTCACTCCGAGCTGCCTTCTGATCTTTCTGCCCTTGGTACACCTACTGCTATTGCCCCTCTTTCCGTTATGCCGCCTGACACCTCTACTGCTACCGAAGACCCTACTGCTTGACTCCCGTTGTCTATAGTTTTCTTGTCTCTGTTGTGAATTTCTTTATCTTTCTTTATATTGTACTCTGCCTAGCAATGGGCTTTAATGAATGAAATTTCTTTGTTTTTACAACTTATACTTTAACTCAGTCTCGAAGCACAAAGAGAAATGAGCTCATACAGAACACATAAACAAAGAATGATATAAGTAATCGCAAATTCGACAAAGCAGAGAACACATGGCAGAACACAAAAATAGAGCTGTCATTCTGAGAACAGCACTGGTACGGGCCATACTCACAATGTAAATTCATATGGAAGGAAAAAATTACCTAAGATGCAACACAGTGTAGTACATTATGAATGTAATCTGACAAATAAAATTTCATAGGATGAACTAAGGGTCACTCAGGATGAGACACTTTGCTCAGAGGATGTCATTGGGATAAGCCACTAGTTTTTTTAGATGACATAATTGGGATAAGCCACTTGTGTCTCGTTGTGAGTAAGTTGTACAAATAAAAATTTATTTGAGTTTGCAATACATCCACGATGTCTCACTTAACACTTGGATAATATATTTGCACAATTTCTCTTGAATAATTCACTTAAATAATTATATGAACAAACTCAAACATATATGCAAAGGAATTCGTTTGTGTAACTCAAATTTCTATTGAAAGAATTACCTTAAATTCATGATGTCTCAGGATTTTTGGATTATATTACCTTGTAAATCTTTAAGGTAGCATACTTCAGGGCTTCCCAATCAATCTATAATGTAAGGTCTGTGAACAAGGATTATGGTCCCCATACATAGGGAGTGGTGCTGTCTTGGCGATGTGGTCAGTTGATTTTATGTTTAGAGTCGTTGATCGGTGCTAATTGTTACACATTTATGGACCTTAAACTTCAGTTGTTAATCCCTTTGAGTTCATTTATCCACTACGATAATTCACTTGGGTGTGTTTATTGTTTTCAGGTTCATACGAGGAAAAGAAGACAAAAATGATAGTTTACAAGCTTTAAAGCCTCTTGGGAATCGCTACCGAGCAAAGATCCGAGGTAAAGAGAAGTTAGAAATGCAAAATGACCCTTGTTCGGTGTTTGGGGCATAAATCCTTAACCGTAGCTCTGATTTAGGCCCATAGTATATCAAAACGACCGACTCGAAAAGTTCTACAACTTCCATCAAGGAAGTTTAGACAAATTTTTTAACCGCCAATCGATCGGAGCCATTTTGGTCGATCGATCGGCAGACGCCGTTTTGGGAGTTCTGTAACCACCGATCGATTGGCGCATCTTGGCCGATCGATCGGCGGATGCCGTTTTGGTGATGTTGGAAAGTGCGAAAAAGGAATTTTTGAGCTTGTTTTGGATGTTTCTAAAGCTACAATTGATTGAGACTCTCTCTCTATAAAAAGAAAAGCCTCATTCCATGCAAAAGGTTCTGAATTTGGAGATTTGAATTAGAGAAGACTCTGGAGATCTGTGAAGGTTGGAAGATGGATTGCTCGCATTCTTCGTGTTCTTCATCGAAAGCGATGTTCCTTACTCTCGCTATGAACTAATTCCTTTTTCTAGGGTTTAGATGAAACCCTAGCCAAGTAACTATGTCTCTTTGTACTTTGTTTTAGTTTATTCAATTGTAAACAATGATTGTATAATACGAGGGTTATTCATAACCAGAGTTTATTGATAATATTCGATTTCAGTGTGATTCTATCATTGTCTTAGGTTTTATTATATTGAAATTGAAATCATCCATCTTGATTTTCTGTGATTATTGATGTGGATTTTATGCAATGATTTTTACTGTCGACAAAATTAAATCATAGGATATTTTATGCTAAGGGAAGACAAGTGATTTCACAACCCTAGTTTAGTGTGTATCACTCGTGCTAACCAAAGATAGGATATGCCTAGGGTCCAATCCCTTGAATCATTCTAGATGGATGAGTGGAGTCTTGTAGTCACTCTCATCTCTATTGTTTACATTGTGATGAACTTGAATAAATGCATTAAGGACTAGTTATAAAGCTAGTGGTGGATTCGAACTCCCTAGATATTCTCTCACTGATATTTCATAAAAAAACTCTTAGTTTAATTAGATAAAATAGAATCTGTTAGTTTAATTTTCACTCTTAGGTTAAAAATCAATCAATCAAATCAACTTATTACTCTTTGACTCACAATCTCAAACCAACGCAGTCCTCTATGGTTCAACACCCCATACTAGTCACTATTCTATAGAATTGTAGCTATTATAAGGTTTCTTTAATTGGACGATCAATTTTAAGCGCCGTTGCCGGGGATTACTGGAACGGTTTAGTTGCTTATTTCAAAAGATTAAGATTGAGTCAATTTTTATTTTTTTTTAAATCAATCACAAAAAATATTTTTACTGATCTCTAAAATTCTGTGTTGCAGGTACCAACTGTTCCAATCGAAAATAGTGCTCTGATAAAAAAAAATTAACAGTAAAGCTGCTGTTCTGCAAAAACAAAAGCTATACATCTGTTCAATTGCCGAAAGCACTGTAAGTATTCTCTCATCTGGAGTGAATGGTTTTGCAAATTGGTGTCTGTCGAACATAGAGTTTGCTTCTAGGGTGTATGCACGGTAGACGGTCTTGTAAATCGAGGTTAATCCCTATCAATTCAGAGTTAGAGCGTACCGCTAGGCTTCTCAAGGTTTCGGCTCGATTTTACTCAAACCTAGATACTACTCCTTTCTCTAAAATGGCTGACAATCAAGACCCAACCAAGTCTTTGAAGGAATACTTTGTTCCGTCATCATACTCTTCTCCTCCATGCATTCGGTTGCCGGATATTACGATAGCCCATTATGAGATTAAGTCCAGCACAATTCAGATGCTCCCATCCTACCACGGACTTGGTAATGAAGACCCCTATAAGCATCTGGATGATTTTAATGAAATCTGCACCACTTTTAAGCTGCAAAATTTTACAGATGATGCTCTCAGGTTGTGCCTCTTCCCATTCTCCCTTAAGGATAAAGCCAAATATTGGCTTAACTCTCTTAAGGCCGACACTATCCATACATGGACACAACTCCATCAGGAATTCTTAAAGAAATTTTTTCCCATTGGCAAAACCAATCAAATAAGGTGAACCATCATGAGTTTTTCTCAAATTAATGGTGAACTTTTTCATAAGTCATGGGAAAGATTCAAAGATCTCCTCAAAAAATGTCCCCACCATCAGATTCCTAAATGGTAACTTGTCCATTCATTCTATGATGGTATATCTCAATTCAACCGCCAGATGGTAATTTCTCATGTGGGGGGACATTTATGACAAAGAGCGAGGTACAAGCATGAGAATTGTTCAAAAATTTGAGTGAAAACACCTTACACCATGCCTCCTCTAATCGTTCTGAGAGATCAAATTTCACTCCAAATCAAAAGTGAGACATCTATGAAGTGGGTACTTTTAATGATGTCTCTTCTAAAGTGGATGAGTTGTCTCGAAAATTAGACTAACTAATGGCTATAGGGCAATCTTCCTATACACCCTCTTAACCAACTCCCAATCAGAGAGATGTGTGCCCTATTTGTTCTAGCCCTGCACATTATGTGTATGAGTGTCCTGCTGCAAAGTAATTTTCAGAATTTGTTCAAGAGCATGTTAATGCTGCCTACACTCGCCCGGGTAATGATCCCTACTCTAATACATACAACCCAGGGTGAAGAAATCACCCCAATTTCTCATGGCAGCCCCAAGCTCAAGCGAACACTTCTCCCCAAGCTCAAGGAAATTCCTTCTCCCAACCTCAAGGGCCGAATGTTCGACCTTTTCAAAATCAGCCCAACTATCATTCTCCCCAACAACAACGATTTCAACACTCTACTCCTCCCCCTCAAAGGAACTTATCTTTTGAGGAGAAATGTTGAATGCTCTAAAAGGGTTGGAGGCCAACACCCAATTGCTGCACTCTCATTCCCAATTTGATCCACGGGCTTGAGTCCCAAGTGGGACAATTAGCTAATGCCATATACAAGAGAGGGGAAGGGAAGCTTCCAAGCCAACCAGTAAGCAACCCTAGGAGTGTAAACATGTATGATGATGTTCAATATAATGAAACTCATCGTGAGCATGTTCTTGTCATTACCACCCTAAGGAGTGGGAAGGTAGTTGATAACCAGGTTAGGGAGAAGAAGGGTGAAGAAAAAGAGGTCATAGTAGAGCCACCAAAATCCAAAGGAGAGGGGGTGAGTGTCTTTGAGAATGACCAAGGTCTTTCCCCATCTTTATCTATTCCTACTCCTCCTGCATCTTATATGCTTAAAGCTCCTTACCCTCAGTGCTTAAAAGATCCCTCCCCTTTTGAAAAAAAGGGAGCCAAAATTGATGATATGATGGAAGTTTTTAAACAAGTCAAAGTCAACCTCCCACTCATAGAGGCTATCCAGCAAATTCCGGCTTATGCCAAGTTCCTTAAGGACCTATGCACTCAAAAGCGTAAATCTCGAACTAATGTGTCCAAGAAGGTCATTCTCACCGAGCAAGTGAGCTCCATTATCCAACACAACACTCCTCCAAAATTCAAGGATCCTGGTGCTCCTACCATTTCATGTATTATTGGAGATCACTCCATTAATCGAGCACTCCTAGATTTAGGAGCAAGTGTTAATTTGTTACCCTTCTCGGTGTATAAACAACTAGGCTTAGGAGAGCTTCAACCCACATCCGTCATGTTGCAATTGGCGGATAGATCTATGAAAAAGTCTCGCGGGGTGATTGAAAATGTTCTTATCAAAGTTGACAAATTTTACTTTCCAGTCGACTTTCTTATCCTTGACATGGAACCCGTGCATAATTCAAAAAGTCAAATTCCAGTCATCCTTGGTCGTCCTTTCTTGGCCACGGCCAATGCGTGTATAAATTGTAGAATCGGGGTAATGGATGTGTCGTTTGGTAACTTGAAAGTTCGGTTGAACATTTTCACCACACCTGAACAACAATAGAAGAGAGAGGAGTAATTTATGGTGAATGTGAGTGATGAAATAATTGAGGAGACCCCTCCTTATGCCTTAACTGAGAATGCCTTAGAGGCATCACTCGCTCATCTCAAGCCCCCGGACCCCAAAGAAGAAAAGCCTAAAGAGGATAGCAATTATTTGTTACCTTTCATCCATCTCAAGGGCTTTCAGTTTGAGAAGCATAAAGTGAGAATTACATGCCCATGCTTATTCAGCCATTTTTCTGCGAAGCGCAAGTCTTGCAAGTTATATTATACTCCTGCAACCTTTCAAAAGTCTATGGTCTCCAAACTTTTTGACATGGATAGGCGTGTACTCAAAGCCAAAGCCCAACTTCACCAACCCTATGTTGAGGGCATTAAGAATGGGACAATGTTCGAATTCATTGAGTGGTTGGACCCCGTCTAGGTAGACGGTCGGGAGTTGTACTGCATCTGGCTAAAGACAATAAACTTACCGCTTACAAGGTCCTTCCCAGTTAGGCCCTAACTTCCCACTGTTAAGCTCTCTTGAATGCTGAAACACCTTACTAATGACGAAATCTCCAACTTACAAGACTCTCTGTTGTACTCTCTTGTTTTAAGCCTTCCTTAGTTGTTGTTGATACCTCCCCATCTGAATGTTGGCATCTTCTCGCTTCTCTTCTATTAAGTCAAGATGAATAGTCATGAGCTCTGTGTTTTTGTCCTTCTCCCCAGCCTTTTTGTTCTTGTGTCAGGAATGCCTTGTGGGCAAACTGATCTAAGTAGGAATAACAGCTTCCATCCCATAAGCTAAGGAGAATGGTGTTTCATTTATAGGATTCATCGGCGTCGTCCTATACCCCCATAACACGTTGTGCAGCTCGCTGGTCCACTTCCCCTTAGAATCTTTCAGTCTTCTCTTGAGTGCATTCAGAATATTCTTATTAGTTGCTTTGGCCAGACCATTCCCTTGAGGATAATAGGGTGATAGGAAAATATGCTTGATCTTAAGCTCCTTACAAAATTCAGCAATAATTCTTCCTATAAACTGTTTCCCGTTGTCAGAGATGATGGACTGAGGTATGCCAAACCTACAGATGATATACTTCCAAATGAATTTCTTCACTTCCTGTTCTCTGATACGGGTAAGGGGAATAGCTTCAATCCAACGAGAGAAGTAGTCAGTAGCCACTAAGAGAAAGATTAAATTGTCTGGAGCTTTGGGAAAGGGTCCCACAATATCAAGCCCCCAACGAGCAAATAGCCAAGGCTGGGACACGGTGTTGAGCTCTTGAGTTGGAGCATGGATTAACCAAGCATATGGTTAGCACTGGCTGCACTTATTCACATATTTCTGAGCATCAGCTTGCATATAAGGCCAAAAGTAACCTTGTCCCAAAGCTCGGTGAGCTATTGTCCTTTCCCCAGAATGAATACCGCAAATGACTTCATGAAGCTTAGTAAGAATTCTCTCAACATTTGTAAGATGAACACACTTCAATAGAGGACCCCCAAAAGATTTCTTGTATAACTCTTCATGCACCAAGACATAACGTGGTGCCTTGTATTGGATACACCTCCACTCATTCGTATTGATAAGGAGAACTCTATCTTTCAAATATGCTGCTAACCCTGTCATCCAGTTCGGAATAGGATTAATAAAAAATATTTCTCGTTGTGGCTGAAACTCGATCGAAGGATACTCCTTATACTCCATAAGGATTGCTTTAGGCTTATCAAATTGCAACATGGAAGCAAGGTAGGCTAAAGTATCAGCATGTCTGTTGTCATCTCTTCGGATATGTTTGATCTCAACAACATCAAACATCTCGCATAGAGTACGGAGAAAGGCAACATATCATCTCATTCAATCATCTTTGCATTCATAGATACTATTCATCTGATTCACCATGAGCTGTGAATCACAGAACACTCTTAACTTAGTGATCCTCAAATCATGCGTACTTTACAACCCAAGCAGCAATGCTTCATATTTAACTTCATTGTTAGAGGCAGTAAAGTCAAGACGCACCATCTTTTGTATTTTCATGTTCTCTGGACTAATAAGCACAGCACCAAGCCCTAAACCACTGGAATTGAAAGATCCATCTATATATAAGACCCAATCACTCCACGCTGCTAGCTCGTAATGCACACGTTCTCCGTCCTGCTCAATGTTCTTGTCGTCCACATCGTCTGGGAGCTCGTAAAGATCAAGATCTACTTCTACCCCAGCCTATTCTACGAGAAAATCAGAGAGAAAACTTCTTATTGCCTGCCCATTCTCTGAGATTCTTGTTCAATACTAGATGTCAAATTCACTGAGTGCCACATACCATTTTGACATCCTTCCTGTCAATCTGGGTCATCCCAGCACAATTTTTAAGGGATACATTATGATGACAACAATTATATGAGCCTGAAAATAAGGACGTAGCTTTTCAGCAGAAAATACAAGAGTGAGACATACCTTCTCAAGCTTGCTGTAATTGGACTCCGCCTTGAGAAAAATTTTGCTAATAAAATAAATAGGTTTTTCCACGTCATCACAACTTCTGAGCAAAACGGAACCAATAGCCTGCTATGAGACGGAGAGATAGAGATACAGTACTTCACCAAGTTCAAGTACTGAGAGAATGGGAGTTGAGCCCAGATAATCCTTTAAAGCAGCAAAGGCCTGAGAACACTCCGTAGTCCACTTGAATACTGAATCCTTCCTCAGCAGTTCGAAGAGAGGTTCGTAACGATCAGATGACTTTGAGATAAAGCAGTTAAGTGAAACAATACGTCCTATTAATTTTTGAAGCTCCTTCTTCGTCTTTGGCTCTGGCATGTCCAACAGAACACAGATTTGAGCTGGATTAGCCTCAATGCCTCGCTGACTCACAAGATAACTCAAGAATTTACCAGAAGTAACCCCAAACATACACTTCTCTGGATTCAACTTCAAATTAAAAGCTTGGAGAATAGAGAAAGGTTAAGTGAGATCTGCCACAAGAGTACCTCGTACTCGACTCTTCACTACAATGTCATCGATATACACTTCCATTATTTTACCGAGCACTGGACCAAACATTAGGTTCATCAGATGTTGATAAGTGGCACCAACATTCTTCAAACCGAAAGGCATAACACAATAACAGAACAGGCTACGATCTGTAAGGAAAGCAGTTTTCTCTTGATCTTCCTAAGCCAGAAGAATCTGGTTATAGCCTGAATAACCATCCATGAAAGACAACATTTCATGGCCAGCAGTGGCATTGATAAGTCTATCAATTCTAGGCATGGGAAAAAAATCTTTAGGATATGCTTTATTGACACTGGTGAAGTCAATACAAACTCTCACTTTCTCATTCTTCTTAGGTACAACCACCACATTTGTTATCCAGTCAGGATAATGCACTTCTCGAATAAACCCGTGCCGGATAAGCTTGTCAATCTCCTGTTGACTACCTCATGATAGGTTGGGGCAAGTTTCCGGGGTTTTTGCTTGATTAGATGGACAACGGGATCAACGTTGAGATGATAACGGATGATACCTGGGTTGATCCCTGTCATGTCTTTGTGAGACCAGGCAAAGACATCGAGATTTTCTCTAAGAAAGTCCAGTAGCTTGACCTCCTCTATTGTTAATTTTGTCCCGATTTGCAACTTTTTCAGCTCCATATCTGTCCCCAGGTTGACATCCTTCGTGGGCTCAACGGTTGGTCTACACAATGCCTCCTCCGAACTTTCCTCTATAAGGGCCCGACCTGTAATTATTATTTAGGCACACCGGGCGAAGTGAAATCGAACTTTTGAGACATCAACTGGTCTCCTATGTTCTCCCTGGGCCCATCCTGAGTGGAATACTTCAGCACTTAATAGTAAGAAGAGGGAACAACTCTCATCACGTGGGTCCACCATCGTCCTAGAATTGCGTTGTATGGGGACGGGGCATCAAGAACGAAGAATCGTGTTTGCAAGACAACGGGTCAGGTCACAACGGACAGAACGCCCTCCCCCATAGGCTGCATTGAACTGCCATCAAACCCAAACAACAGGGTTTGAGTAGGGATAAGAGAAGCTGAATCTGCTTCATCTGAGTGAAAGCATGAAGATAAAGAATATCTACCCCACTTCATGAATCTATGAGCACTCTCTGGATGTCAAAGTCCCCGATCCGCATGGTGAGAATAAGAGCATCATAGTGAGGTTTGACCACTGTTGTCATATCATGATCAGAGAATGCAAGTGCTTACCCGATGCCCCTTATTGCCGACAGCACCTAACACTTTTTTCGGTTATATTAGACAGCTTCTTTGTCTTGGCCCTAAACTCTTGCTCTAAGTCTACCGTTGACGTCCGTACACAGTGGATGACATTGATGGTCCCCATGGGGACTCCTCATCGTACTCCTCCTCCAATGGTACTCGGATTATTTGAAGGCTCTTCTACATGAGGCTGAGATAGTGGTTTCCTGGTATGCACTGCACCACCATTACTGGAATCCAAATACTCTCCCAATTAGCCCTCCTGGACTAGCCTCTCCAAATATTCTCTCAAGATGCAACAACGGTTCGTCAGATGACTACAACATTTGTAATAATGACAATACTCATATGCTTGTGGTCCCGATGTGACATCTTGAATAGCTCGGGCAGGCCATTCGAGGTATGGCTTGTCCTACATTGACTTCATGATAGTCGTCGGACTTAACGTAAAATTAACGTAACCAGTTCGAGTTGAAAAAGGGCGCCTCTCCGCTGCCTAATTGCCCATCTCCTAATTGTTCTGGGGCATCTCCTGATGAGGCTGATAAGGTCGCCTCTCCGACTGATGTTGGTATTGCTGAGAATTAGATGAAATAGGATGCATGTCCATCCTGCTCTGCTCTCGATTTTGGTTGGAATTTCCTTTATAGGGGCGCCGAACTGGCTGATCCCGTTGAGTCACGTATACCACCTTCTCCCTCCTCTCTTTGGGTGGTGAGTCCTTAGATGATGAAGATTCATACCTCAGCCTCTTCTCCTTTTTTGATGAAGATGGCCGGCTTGCTCTCTCCAACACATCCACTCCCCTCGCCCTTGGTTGTGGTACGACTGAGACATCATCTTCATATCTCCTGTACTTGGCAGCACGAACTAGCATATCATCCAACTTGACAAGATTGTCGAGAGCTAGAGACTGGTAGAGCTCGGAATGTTTGGGGATGACATTCTTGAAACCAACTATGTAGCTACCATCATCAATCTTGTCGATGTCGTGGACTTCAACAATGAAGCACGAAATGAACTCCCTCAGAGACTCTGTTGGCTTCATCCTCAGAGTAAAAAGAGAATCTGCACCTGTTTTTTTCTTTTTATTGATAATAAATTAATTAATAAAAACTGACCTAAGCTCGGAAAAGCTTTTGATTGAGCCAGGGGACAGATTACGGAACCACCTTGATGCTGCTCCAGACAAACTGTTAGGGAAGGCTTTGCAAAAAAGGTTATCATCCGGGGTTGCGAAGAGCAATCGCATGCTTGAAGTTGAACAAGTGCTCCTCTTGATCAATCTTTCCCGTGAGCATAGAAAAGATTGGTGTCATGAATCAGGAGAGAGTATATGACTGATTGATTGCATCCGAGAAAGGAGATTCTCAACATTATCCTTTGCTGACTGAGCAAAGTGATCAGAAGCACCTCCTTTTATGCTCTTGACACGAGCACTGATCATGGCCTCTACCTCTTTGGACGTAATCCAGGCCCTCTGATCTCCATCATGCGTTTGAGTGTTAGGCTCCTCCGCATCATGTCCCCGTGGCTCCTCTCGAACCTTATCTTCTCGCAGAAGAATCCCGTTGACTAGCACGGGCCTGATTCCGTTGTACATCAAGAATAGGTGGAGAACGGAGTTGAGTTGCATCACTAGCAGAAGGAATACGCACGAACCTATTTTCACGATTCTCTTGCAACGGCGGGGATAGTGACCGTGCTGCTGCTACTCCTGAGGGAAAAGAGGGGAAGTTGAGTTGACGCCTTGATGAAGGCCTCTAAGGTGGCTCCTCATCTACTTCAAGTTTTTTGTGCTCGACGCCTGTTGTTGCCAGGTGATATGGTCCAAGGTAGACTACTACCTCTGTAACATCAACAAAATTCGATATGAGCAAGAGGAAACATCTGGTGAAGACACCAGTCTTTCAGATGGCGCAAAAGATTGCCACACTCCTAGGATAATAGGCTGTTGCATGACAGAAGGTGTAACAGGGGTGGCTTGAGGGGTTTGATTCTCAAGCACGGGCATAGGAGTTTGATAAGTCATAATCACAAAGAGCAAAGGGAGGTTAGTTTATAATTTCTCACAGACGGCACCAATTTTTGTGGAGTAAAATTTCTATGAAGGACACACGACAGCAGCTACTACAAGTACTCTGGTTTACTGGTAGAAGGTTGAAGTTGAAGTGGAGGGTGTTAGTATACCCCGCTCCGGTGCCCCCCCCCCCCCCCCCCCCCTCCGCCCCGCCCCACCCCACCCCACCCCACCTGCATTTTATATATATATATATATTTTTCATTTAAATATATTTTTTTTTTATATTTTCATTTATATATATATATATATATATAAAAGGCAGGCGAGGCAACGCCGAAGTGGGGATTTTCTAAGCGGTGCGGGGGGGGTTTCACCATATGTATGCCCCGATCGGGGGCGGGGTGGCTTGATAATCAGGGCGGGGCCAGGGTGGTAGAAAACCACCCCTGCCCCACCTCGCCTCGCCCCATTGCCATTCCTACTCCTTTGTTCATCGACTGAGATGCATCCAAACTAGTGAACATATTAACCTCCACTAGTCTTTTTTTTACCCATACTTATGTAATGTAAACCATCCTAGTAATTATAAGAATCTTTTTGGTATTTTCATAAATGTAAATGTTAATTCAGTAAATAGGAAATACAAAAAATACAAGAACAGTCAAATTACACTTATTCTCTCATGTAATTAATGGTTGATCCTAATTACTCATAACTTTTAGTACTTTTTTTTTTGATTGAGATATACGTTTAGGCCGCAACCCCGGTTAGGTGTTAGTATTTGTTCAGTTAATGGGCGGGTAGAAAGTATATACAAACTGCCACCCTCTCGGGAATGGAACCTGGTACCTCCCCCCCAAAGCAGGAGATACACTACCCAAGGGCAGAGCCATGAATTTTTCATTGAGGGGGCCAAAATACATGTCTAAAAAAAAAATTGATTTGAGGGTATGGAATTTGGGGGTTCGGAGGCGTAGGCCCCGAGAAAAAAAATTTTGGGGTAGTTTTTTTATTTTGAGAATTTTTTTTCCTGGTAATGCTTTTGAGGTCGCCACTTGTCCCTATTAATACCCCTTAATTGTGGTTAAGATTCACCCACCTATTCTTGGTTTTAAAAAAATATATCAAATTTCTTTTCGAATCCTAGTTTAAAATTCATTAACTCCTACGGTTAAAATGATTTAAATATTTTTTTTCTAAAAACCAATGATAAGTAGGTGAATCCTGAGATTTGGTGAATTTTAACTATAGTTAAGGGCTGTCAATAGGGACATGAGGCAACCTCAAGGGTATAAGGGGGCTCCATTGCGCCGGGGGGGGACCATGGTCCCCTGGCTCCGCCCCTGACACAACACTACCACTGGCACAAAGCCCTGGTGTGTTAATACATTTCATAATTACATTTTGGGGGTTAACAAATTCAAGGTATGGGAACACCGTATAAATTGGCATATGAAGCAGAAAACACCAGTCCAAAAAATATCTTAATTTTTTATGAAGCAGAAAACACCACTCCAATATATATATATATACTAGTAAGGGTGTATGTGCTTTGCACGTATTAATTTTTCATTAATGAAGAAAAAATATTTCAATCATTAGAGGTATACACAATGATCAAATTATATATGTCATGTAGAAAGACAATATTTTTTTTTATTATCAAATCATGGTTTATGGAATTTAACTTTGTTGAGTTTTGTATAGGAGTTCTTTAATTTCATAATGTGATTAAAGCCATTTGGAAATGCCCTACCTTGATCAATCATCACAAAAGAATCTTTCTTCTTATTTTAGTTCCCAATGCTGCATAGCTTTTAACCAAATAAAAAAAATCCTGCATAGCCAATTTTTCTTTCCACTTATAATTGCACAATAGTTCTAAATGAAAGTAAAAAAAGTAATTATTTATTTCCTCTTTTGACATAATATGAAAATATTGTTTGCTAAGCTAATGTAACGAATCATTTATGATTTACTATTCCCAACATAGGAAGGCTTTCCATAAATTTAAGCAACAAACATTGATTTGCGTAATCGTACAATATACACGTAATAGGACACCATCAACAAATAATAATTTCACAAATTCATATTGATCAACAAAATTTGGCCCATGAAAGCAAACATTGGCTAGTAAATCAGCATCACTAATTTATGTTACCCATCTGAACTCTTGGTCCTTGGTGCGATTATAGTGGTGCATGTTTCTAAGATACTTCAAATAAGTATCGTATCAAAATCCTTAATAACCCCCAAAGAAAAAAAAAATGAAGTTATCTTCTTCCTTCTTCCTCACGTTTGCACGCACTTCTTCGTAAACTTCTTTCTTGCTTTTTTTTTTTTTTAATCAATAACTTCTAATATGTTCCTTGTGAGGAATCCCACCATAATCAGAAACCGGTTTCTTCGCTAAAACATCAAGGTCAGTATCATGTAATTCTTTTAGTGTAATTGAGATAGAAGCTAACCTTTGAATTTAACAACCAAACTGTAACTGAGATAGAAAAGATGAAGTTCTTGTGGAGAGGGGCTAGTGATAATGGGTTATTGGAAGTTCTTGTGGATAGGGGAGTGCTACACGTGAGAGGAATATCAATGTTCTTGTGAAGGGAGCCATTGACACACCATCTCTTGTTCCGGACAAACAGGAGCTAGACCATAGAGCCTTTCGAGTCGGCCATCAGCATGGCTGATGAGAGACTAAGTGAGCACATATTAATTGGTTAGAAGGTGCAGCATGCGGTCAAGCATGATGGGAGCCTCTAGGTTGTGAGTGGGCAGGCGTGAGACACAACCACTTTTATACTAAAATTTGATACATGTATTTGAGTACAAGTAGGTTACTAAAATCACAAGGAATACGTAAGTAAGAGTCAATCCTTAATTGATTGGGTTACATATCATAGTAGATTCCGAGTGATCCTTGAGTGATAAGGATTATCTTTCCTTTATGATAAGCCCTTCTGTGTGGCTGTGTCTAACACAAGCGAGATGCAATCTCTGAAAGGAAGAGAAGTCATGAATCTTAACCTGCTCTAGATATGGAATTATAGCAATAAGAATCCTAGTCTAATATAGAATTTGGAATTAGAAACTCTACAGTGTGATACGTGAGAGGAATATCACTTGTAATCCACTTCTATAATCTAATAATTGTAATCCAATTCAATATGAATTATAAACAAACTAAACTTCTAATAATATTTTTAATAGATAACATAGGTTAATAAAATAGTATTTTTAATTAAAGGGTATTTACGTCTAAAAAAAGTTTAGGTTACTCCTTGTATTTTTATTAGTAGAATGATATATATATATATATATATATTTTTGGTTCGAGATAAACATTTAGGCCGCAATACCGGTTAGGTGTTAGTATTTGTTCGGTTAGTTGGCGGGTGGAGAGTATATACAAGAATGAAACCCCATGCCTGATACCTCACCCTAAAGCAGGGATACCCTACCACTGGGACAAGGCCCTGGTGTGATCAGAATATCTTGTTACTCCACTAGCATATGGACAAAAATCTTACAGTATATGTAGCGGCGTCTCATAATTGTCACCATTTTCACGTGCGAATTGACTAAAGCATCTTTGCATCTTGACCTTCAATTTTTTTCGACAGTCATGATTAGAAAAACTGGTCCCACCAATTTCGTCGAAAAGAGGCCAAGCCATATCGTTAATGACGTGTCCACGTCAGATAGAGCACGAGCTCACTGAGCTGGATCCTCTCAATTTAATTCGACTTCACCCTATAATTTCTCTATATTTAATTCCAGTTTGCATGACGCCTTGAAAGCATTTAACTAAGGAGAGTGATATCATGGAGTGCACATTCCTTTGTGTGCTACATTCACATCTCCCACCATGTTCTCTTTTGAAATCTATTAACCTTAGTTAATATTCACTCATACCTAAAGTTAAATACTAACCTTAACTTTTATAAAAAAATATTTTTTAAAAACTAACCTTGGTTATGATTTTACTCGTTCATGTGCTTAATTTTTTTAAGATATTTTTCTAAAAATTAAAGTTAGATTATTTAACTCTAAGAGTAGGTGAATCTTAACCATGGGTGTCAAAGAGCACAGGTGGCGAGATGAAAAGGTATGCATTAGGGTTGTCAATGGATCGGATCAGGATTTGGATTCGATCCGATAAGCCGGACTTTGGACCCTGTATGTGATCCGTGGGATCGGATCGGTGGAATCCGATTATAATCGGATCGAATCCAATTATAATCGGATCGAATCCGGATATAAGGTGATCCAATCCGATCATGATAAATTTTTAAATCATTTTAATTATATTACATAGATTTTCAATACATAAAATATTAATTTAAAAAAATTAACATTAATTAGAGTTAATTAAGGTACTATTAGATTTTTATATTATTAAAATAGAGTTTTTTTAAAAAAATTAACTTTAATCGAATCGGATCAGATTCGGATCTTACAAATATAATCAGATTCAAATTGATTAATTCATGATCCGATGAATCTCGAATTCGGATCGAATTCGTATATGTCGGATTCTTAATCGAATCGGATTTAGATCTAGGCAGATCCGGTCCGAATCCGACCCGTTGACAGCCCTACTATGCACATACCGTCTAACGGAATATGTGAGATACATACTATCACCTCCTTAGTTGAACACCATTCCACGCTTCTGTCGAAGAGTAGTGCCCGAGTGTGTATCTCGGACATTTCCCAAAGGTAATCCGTTTGCCTATTGAATGGTGTCGATCAATGTTACATGGTTCGTTGGTTCGCTTAGTTCAAATTCGGGTTCGCTGTTCGTCACGCTAAAGTAAACCAGTTTAGTAGGGATATGATGAGATAACTCGTTTAGATTCTTTAGTTTGGTTCATTACTTAAGGTTGTAAAATAATATATAATTTATAATATATTGTAAAATATATATATATATATATATATATATATAAGAATGTAAATAATATATTACAAATACTAATTTTGAAAAATCGTTAAAAAAAATATCTTTTTTTTTTATGAATGGTTCATGAATTTAAAGTATAAACTGGCCAATCCAAAGAAATATATCAGTGAAGTTGATTAAAATATTTAACAAACTAAGACCCTTTTGATATCACCATGTGGTTATAACATTCAGCAAACTTGGAAACCCTATGCCCGGATATAGCCAGATTCGGGTCGGGTGCTGCTACGAGCACACCACTATTTAATGATTGGACATTATTTTAAAAAAAATTTACATTTTTTTTATAGTTTGTATTTCTATGCGTACCCACATCCTAAATCTCTAAACGCGTGATAAAAACTCTCATTCTAAGAAACGCAATCTTCTTAAAGAAGTAATTTTCTTAATTCCTAATTCAAGTTAAGGTTAATATTTTCTTTTTTAAAAACTAAAAACTAAGGTTATATGGATGAATTCTAAGGTTGAGCGAATCTTAACCATGGTTAATGGGTTTTAAAATGGACATGTGGCGGCTTATATAGCCCCCTTTAACTGTGGTTAAGCTTAATCTACCTAAGGTTAATATTTCTCCTAACTATCTTATTTTATTTTCTAAACAAAAAAAGGTTGGATGAAAGAACCCTAGAGGTGAGTAAATCTTAACCATAGTTAGTGAGAGTTGAAAAAGGACACGTGGGAGGGTATAGAGGCATGCACGTTCGGCTGGGTGGAGCACACGCACAAAAAAAAGTATTTCCCTTAAAATGATGTATAAGTAGAAAATTTATAGTTATATTTTTACTCTTAGTGTGTTGGTAGAATTTGTTATAATTTAATGATATCCAGTTATTAAGTAATATAAATGGTGTCCATAAATAGTGGTGTGCTTGTAGAATCACCCTACGGGTCTCTGTTGAAAAGTATAAAGAATAAACAAAATATACTTTTTTTCCTTGTAGGTGCGACACATTCATTGAATGTAGTAAAAGAGTAAAGAGGTTAGATTTCAATGACAAGGGATCATTTCCAATACCCACACCCGAGGAAGCCACATTCCTCGTAAACATATCCACGTTGTGCTTGGACCCAATGATGCAGGGTGTATGTGACACAATGAGAGTGGGTGCTGACAGAACCCTCACCAGCACCAACTGAAGATCTAAAGTCGATTTCAGTTATTCTAATTCAGGCCATGTGATGCGGGCCACCGTGGCTACATCTATCCGGCCTCTGATTGTCTCTGGCTTCGCCAGAAAGGTGGTCTCGGCAACCATAAAATAAGAGACATGTGCTGATAAAAAAAAAGGAGAGAAATCATTCCATTTTCTCCTCATGATTTTGATTTCTTCCCACTTAATATCTCTCCCCTTCTATCTTGTCATGTGTCAAATAATGTGTTAAGAAGTCAAAATTATGGGACTCATAAAATAACTTTTCCAGCCACATGTCTCCTATTTTGTGATTGTCCGAGAGGAGCCTTTTTGGCTTCGCCAGAGAGAATCCGAGGCCCATCTGTCCATGGACGGACAAGTGGAAGTAGAAGGGTCGGCACGTGAGAAATACTGTCCGGATCTCTCGGATATTGTATCCAATGCAACCTCAGTGGAACAAGTCCGGGTGACTCAATTTTTATCCGTTTGGAACCCAAATGAATCGTGGGGGCAGGTGCCCCCATTCAATCTTTTGAAAATTTTGATTTTTTTAATGATTTTCTTAGGGGTATAGCATGGAATGGGGCAATTCCCATCTCTAACTTTGAAAAAGAACTATTTTTTTTGAGTTGAGATCATATTTCATTAACCTCGGGCCACATGTGTCTCTTTTAACTTTCCATTAACTATGGTTAAAATTTCCCAACCCTTAGGTTTCAATAATGCAAACTTTGTTTTGAGAAAAAATGTTAAATTTTAAGAATTAAAATTCTTAACCAGAGTTAAAGGGGGCTATGTAAGTGTGATTGAACTATTCGAATTCAATCACAATTGGACAAGATCCAAACTTATTTTATTTAAAGTGTTTAAGTATTTAATCGGGCATAATCATTGGATAAGGGGCAATTGTACTTTTAATTAGACCCAAAATATTTGATACCCACGAAATCTTTCTTCACCAAATCTATCAACAAAAACTACTTTTTCAATCAAAGATAAAGTATGAAAACGAAATAAAAAAGATTAAGAAGAAGATTAAATGATTAATTACTACAATGGTTCTCTTTTCTCCCGAATACTACTGATTTTCATGCGAGTCAAGGATTTTACTTATGGTCTTATTTCTTATGGTATATTTGGAAAGGCCTGAATGATCTTGTGTTTAATAATCGTCCCTTCTAGTTACCTAATATTATGGGGCAGGTTTATTTTCAATTATCTCAATTGTAGGTTGTGTCAACAGATGACAGTTCAATTCAACTCTCTCAGCCAACAAGAGGGCAGTCATCCACCTCTAGGTCAATTCGTGCCAGCAATGAGCGAGACTTCATGCCCTGTCTATCAAGCCCCTCAAGTGTCGGAGGATCTCATTTTAGCATCATCCAGGTCGATGGAGCCGTAAATGATGCTTTTCATTGTATTACTGCGGGCTGTTTTGGATCTACTTCTCATAATCTACTTCTCATAACCATCATATGGGGTCAGCTACTTTATGTGCAACGGGCTCAAATGTTCTTTTGGCAAAGATTTTGGCTATTCGGTTGGATATTATAATGGTTTTTTGTTAGAAGCTTTCTCATGTGAAGATTTTGTCAGATGCTAAGGTTATTGTTGATGCGCTAGTTCACGGCCATACAGACATACAATTCATCCACAGTTTTTTGAAAGATATTGTTAGTCTTATTGATGTATTTAAGTATCAAGGACCTCAATTCTCTATTGCTATTTCATATAATCCCCATAGTTGTACTTTGCAGATACATCGGCTTGCTCGTTCTGCTGCCAAGTCTGAAGGCCGGGGCTTTTTATTGTCAATTCTTCTCCTTTAATATAACATACTTGGCTGATGCTATCGTGGTTACGTCAGGTCTCTTTAAATATCTCGTCTTGCCCATTTCTTTACTCTCTCTTTCTTTTTTTTTCTTTTTTTTTTGGGAGGAATGCTAAGCTGACACGCATGTGATGTAGATAATGTTGGGTGCTTAGAGACAAGATCAAAATAGACTTAGTAGTGAAAAGGACAGACACCCACTGCATAAATAATAATAAAAGAAAAATAAATCTAAAAGATCATCGTCTTCATTCCAGTGGTTGGCTGGGTTGCTGTTGTCTTTAGTCTTAAAGCCCAAATAACGGCGTGTTTGGAAACAAAACTTTCTTCCAAATCTGTAATTTTAATGGGTAAAACTGAAAACCAGCTTCTCTCCGAAGTAATTTTGTGGCCATATATATAACGGTTTAAGAAGGCCGGCTCCCACTGGCTGGCGTCAAGAGAACCCTTCCACATTAATGGAGAAAGGTACAGGACTGTTTTGGATAGGAATAAGATGTAAGGGCCTGTTTGGATGGGAACAAGAAGTGAGTACTCTAAATTTTTCTAATTTTTTTTTTTGGGCTAATTGTGGGTGTCCCCAACGGAACCATATCGTCTGCGTGCTGCCTGTATTCTTACCGGTGGCCAAAGTAATTGAAGGCCAGGATCTCTCCAAATTCGTACACACAGATCCTGGCCTTCCAACACTGATGACCACAGGAAAGAAACACAGCCGATTTGCTTCTGTCCGCAACCCTTCAGGACTAATCCCCTGGAGTGCGACAGGAGCCCACAGCCCGCCACACCAGGTAAGTCCGGGAAAAATGTGTGGGGTTGACCCCAAAGGGGAGTGGGAAGTCGAACCCAGGACCTTCCTTCCGCTCCGCTTAATGAGGCGTAAGTTCCGGGAACCATCAGGGTTGAAATTCCGGGCAATGGTGGGACTTCCCCACCTAAAAAAAAAAACCTGCGCCGGTTGCCATATATTCCGGGTCGCGTGTTATAGCGTCGTGCATCAAAGGCTGGATCCGGCAATAACCTGGGTGCGCCATAAACAAGCAGAAAATAACACAACATCTGGTTATGTTAAAATTACCAAGAAATCTGAGACCAATCTCTAAAACTATTAGCTGAATCTCTAATAGCAAGAAGCAGATTCCCAGATCATCAGAAACTAGAAATTGGAGAAGTGGTGCTGAGCAAAAGTGAAATAGTAAACATAGATATATATATATATATATGAGTCTGCAACATAAAACCCCTTTCACTGGTTTAGGGTAATAAATACAGTCAGTAACATCTCCACATGACTATACCGGAAAGGAAGTGGTTCTTCTGTAATAATAACAACATAAGTATACTACTAAGAATAAGAAGAAGAAGTGGGAGGAGGAGGATGGGGCTGTGCAGGAGGACTTGCAGATGATCCGAAGATTGATGCAACGATCCTTCTCTTCACTTCTCCGTTCCTGGGTCTCACCGCGTTCACGAAACTACCGTTGTTCGTAGGAGGGCCACTTGGGATTTGCCCTCTTCCTCCTCCATTTTCTGGAGATCCGCTCATTCTCTCAGACTAGTAGATATGACTGAACCACGCCTTTCGAGAGCTTCAATCCTTTAAATAGAAGGTAGCCTAATATAATGTGCGGTTCAAATTTCTCAATTTCAATGGCTCTATATTTGCAACAAGAATACAAGATGAATCTAGTGCGAGTGAACTTGGTTTCGATTCCCTTTATTCATAATAACTTACCAATCTGCCCTCGTCTTGTCTGTCTTTCTTCTCCCAATTTACATACATGAGTAATTAGCTTAATCTAATGAGCTAACTACTAACCGGCTAACCTTGTATATATCATTGAGAACCTTTTTTTTTTTTTTTTTTTTCTTGGTAAGAGGTAATATAGCTCGTAACATACACACAGGCAATCAGACTTAAGGTAACCGCTAAGGTGTCATAAGGGTAAGTTCAAGCAATCACTCCAAAAAGGTCTAACTAATGGAGGGTTGATGATCTCTTATACACCCCTTGCGAAGTTAAGACCCAACCAATGTGAAATTAAGAGGGATAATAATACCTAGCCGCAAGCATGGATTTGATTTTTTTGATAAGAGGTAATATAAGCACCTAACACACTCACAATCAGACCTATGGTAACTGCTAAAATGTCAAGAAGATGGATCCAAACAACCACTCCAAAAGGCCTGACTATAATTGGAACCTTGTCCCAGTACCCCAATTTATTACATACATGAGTAATTAGCCACAAATTTAATGACTTAATATGTCACAGGGTCATGTTTTTCTACCTCACCAACTTTCAAATCAAGGGCCGGCAAGAAAGCGAAAAGGTCAAAAACTTTGAGCACGGGCAACAATTGTTATCGCTGAATCTGAATCTGTCCCATACATAAGTAATTAGTCTAAATTGATAGCTATTTAACTAAATCACCTAACTAATAGCTAACCCTCACTGGCTCTACCATGGATCTGTCTCAGTTTACAACTTTACATAAATATGTAAGAGCATTTGTAGCAGCCTCACAAAATTTTACTCACCAAAATAGCTAAAAGTCACTTTTTTCTATTTTGTTTATCCATTTTTTTAAAACACTCTCAACAACTCACTATTTTAACAAAAAATGAAGGGAGGAAGAAACATTATTTTATTATTTGTGTAGGAAAACAAAAAAAGAAAAGAGAGAAACAATATTTTATTATTTGTGTGAGAAAAGAAAAATGAAAGAAAGAGAGAAACATTGGTTTGGTGAATGTATAATACTCACCAAGTTAACTTATTGAGTACTATCACCAAACCAAAATCATTATTTTGATGAGACTGCTGAAAACTATTTTTTGCAACTTTTAATAGAGTTCGGATGG
This sequence comes from Tetracentron sinense, assembly GCA_015143295.1. NCBI lineage: Eukaryota > Viridiplantae > Streptophyta > Magnoliopsida > Trochodendrales > Trochodendraceae > Tetracentron > Tetracentron sinense. Next base: position 2,272,284 of record CM026556.1, read on the forward strand.
GTAAGAGCGCTTGTTGTTGCCCATATGTGTCTTGCAAAATAGGCCCCATATCCATCATTTGGTGATCCTCATGTGAATAGTAAGTGACCCCCATTTTATAAAACACATATGGGCAACAGCGCAACAGCAAGCGTTGTTACCCATCCCAACTCCTTCTAGTACTTTGGCTCACCAAAGTAACTAATGCTAGAAATGCTCTAATGGAGGGTTGAAGCAATTAACTATCCGCCAAATCAAGGACAGGTAAGAAAGCCAACGAAGTGTGGCCTTCCAAGGGTGGAGGTCTAGGGATCTAATCCCTCCGGGGTAAGGGTTGCAAGACCCTTGATGCCCCCAGCTAATTTCTGACCGGCTGACTTTGCTGAATTTGTAGTATCGGTCCTGTAGGGGCCCACCAAAAAAAAAAAAAAAAACAAAGTGTGAGCACGCGCAACACTGCCTTTTTGATGTCCAGTCTACATTCAGCTGATGCTCTTTCCATTCGCCCTGGGACGACCCAGAGTCAGATCCGACCCGAACACATCCCACTGCAACCCCTATTACTAATAAATGATCCATTCATGAACTTTTGATGTCTTCAAAAGATGTACCTTCTAAAGCAAAATTTGAGGCCGGAATTTCCCATGTTTTCATTATCTTTTGTCATGATTGTGATGCTCATTGAAACACCGTACCTTTCATACAGAGTTCTAGCACAATACCCTGATTAAAAAACCTTTTTAGGTAAATTACTAAATTATAAAAATATAAGTGTGATATTTCCCCTTATTTTTGGGTCGCCTACCATTGATTGTCAATACTGGACAGTTCAGTCTTTAGGAATTGAACCCATGACCTTTTCCAAAGCCCTTGGATTGTCTCATGCGAAGCCAGAAAAGGGCCCTCGGGGTTCCATACATTGTGCGACAGTTGACGTAAAAATGGGGAGTAGTCATTCCATTTTCTCCCCATAATTTTAACTTCTCCCCATTTGATATCTCTCACCCTTATTCTCACACACTTATCGCCACATGCTGACCCATGATTTTGACTTCTCTACCACTTATCCCTTATTCTAGGGAAACCCAAGACAAGCCTTTTCTCTGGCTTGCGCCAGAGACAATCCAAGGCCTTTTCCAAAATGAGAGGCACACCTTTTATTATCCTTAGCTAGATGGGTGGGATATTGTAGAAGTTTGGAAAAGGAGGGCTATCCTTAGACTTTGGTATCTATTGAAAACAGCTAATAGATTTGATGTCAGCTACATTGACAGGCTGGTTTGAATTGGGAGTTCTGAAAATGTACACTTCTTCTTTAATGTTTATTGATCTTATCCACTTAACTCTTTTGACCATAAAAAAAAAAATTATCTAAACCTTGCTGTTAGGTTAAAGTAATTTAATCATATAATTTAATCATATTTATTTTTAAGGGCATTCTACCCCCACTATAAATTAGTGGGCTGTTTCATCTCTGGAGCGGAAATCGTCTAGGTCAAAAAACAAAAGAATAAGAATTCAGTCGGGATCCTCTATGGTTATATGTTTGGTCCGATTGTGTCAGGTTGGCATGTGCTCCGTTAAATTAGTTAATGATCTTTACACCCCTACAGGGTAAAGAGAAAGATAAAGGGGAGGAATAGGAAGAATTTTGTTTGGATCATGTATTATATACGCACGACTAGGACGTCCAAGGTTAACCCCATTATGAATGAGACTATGAGAGAGAACATTAAGATTTCACTTTGGTTGTGAACTTGAATACTCTCTTCCTCGATCTTATCGTCTCTGTTTTTCATGATAAAAAAAAAAAAAATTGCATTATTTATATTCCTTAATTATGCACTGGTTTTCTCTCGTTCGCCATTTCTTTTTATTTAGGGATAATTACCGTTTAGTCACCCTAAATACAAAATATCACCTGAAAGGGTATGGTTTGAAAATTTTTACCTAAGTGGGTATGTATTCCAATATTATCCTTGAAGTGTTCGGCTTTTATATGCATAGCTTCAAGGCATAGCTTTAAGGTAAACATGCCTTTTTTAGTAATAAAAATACAAATGGTGCCTTATTTGATAAATATGTCAAAAGCATGCCTTCTTAGGTAATAAATATGTAAGGCATGCCCTTTTAGGTGAAGCAGCCTTTTATTTCTAGGGGGCAGTCTACATTGCCAGGATAGGAATTACGAGATGTGCTAAAAAAAATAAACAAAATAGTGCAATATTATGAGCTATGTATGATCAAGCTATTTGCATCATATTCAACAAGAACCAACTTGTGGGCCAATCCGAGCGGTAGTTTTGATCTTCCCCTTGCCGCCTTTGCCTCCACTCCCATAATTCTGCTTTCCTCGTTGCCGTCCAAGGCAAAAAATTTGGCCCTTCCCAAATTAATAGCATGAGAATATTGCAAAGAGCGGTGATAGGTAGGCATACCTGGGAAATCAATTTATAAAGCTAAGGCTGGATCTCATTGGTCCATGCCCACCCTCTTAAATACTCACCAATTGTGGTACGTTAACTATTTTCCTATTGCAAATAGAATCATTATGACGCTCGTCAAAGGAGTAGTACCCTCATCAAAGAGGTGACCCTCATCCAAGAGTTACTTTTACCATATTCCTAATTCAGTTGTTTCAATAAACCCCTAATGTAAAAGTTCATTTCGAACTAGCGTTAATTCCTTAGATAATTGTCTATTAGCCTTGACAATATATATATAGGGAAACCAAGACTAGTCGAACCTCCCATGCATCAGCATAAGTCAAGTCATGCATGTCATACACTAAACAAAGTTGCACACTAGTTGCACACACTCAATCAAATCGCACATAATGCACTCTAGCTACACAAATCCAGACAAACTACACACTAGCTGCATAGACTCAACAAAGCTGCACACTAGTTGCACACACTCAATCGAGTCACTCACTGCACTTAAGCTAGCTGCATTCAAGTTTCACATTGCACTCTAACTGCACAGAATCAAGTTGTACCAAATAAACCCTAACTACACCCTAGCTACATACATGGTGAAAGCCTCATCCAATATATTCAAATCGCACAACACATTGTACTTTAACTACATGCACTTAATCGAGTCGCCACTACAGTTGCGTTCCAGTTGCTTCTAAGCATTATTCCAAACATGATCAAAATCAAACACCTCTCAGTCATATCAATATCAAATCCGGCATCATGCCTCAAACCAGTTCGACACCCCCATATGTCCGAGACATCCCAGGTGAGCGCCGACATAACACACTTTGTCGGCACCTTGCATGTCTCCTTTTTGACACCCTGTGTGTTTTTGGCATCTCAGGTGAGCGTCGACATAACACACTTTGTCGACACCTCGCATGCCCAACATCATATGTGTAACTTTACAGTGTACACCACCCACATGTCCCCTTTGTGACATCCCCTGTGTCTGAGACATCCCAGGTGAGCGCCGACATAACACACTTTGTCAGCACCTCGTATGTCTCCTTTTTGACACTCTATATGTCCTTGGCATCCCAGGTGAGCGTCGACATAACATACTTTGTTGACATTTCGTATGCCCGACATCCCGCGTGTACCTTTACAAAGTACACCACCCACATGTCCTCTTTCTGACACTCCGTATGTCCTTTACATTCCAGGTGAGTGCCAACATAATACACTTTGTCGGCACCTCGTATGTCTCTTTCTGATACCCCGTGTATCCTTGATGTCTTAGGTAAGCGTCAACATAACACACTTTGTCGACACCTAACATGTCTCTTCTTTTAACACCCTGTGTGTTCTTGGCACCCCGTGCGTCCTTCGATCGATTTGGTCCAACCCCTCTGGGAGACATCACGTCAATCAATCCTGGCTAGCGCCTCCGGGCCATGCCATCCTTGTATCCATCAATCTCCAGCATGAGTAGCACAGACTACTCCTCGTTCCCCAGAGAATGGTTCTAACTACTACTTCCTTCCCCAGCTCACCTGTATCCCCAGCAGGTATAGGTAGGCACCTCACTCATCACCACTTGCACAACATGCATGCATAACATCACCCCTTAGAACCCAATCTTTGGTATAAAAATAGGATGATTCTATTCTTTGTCGTTCAATTGCCAACTTAGCACTCTCCGACAAAAAGGGGCAGCTGTAAGCACTCAATTTTTACACTTTTGCCCTAACCATGGTTAATATCATTAACCATGATTATCCCCAGTTAAACCATAGGTAAACCCAAGAAGCCCTAGGAAAAACCCTAATCCATTCCTTAATCCAAACCATAGTTAAGCCCTAGGTAATAATCCAAACCCTAGTTAAACCCTAAGTGATACCCTAAAACCCTAGACTAATCCTAGGTGCAATCCCTTAGCTTAACCCTAGGAAAACCCTAGAACAAACCCTAGACCATACCCTAGGTAAACCCTCAGCATAAATCAAACCCTAAGCATAAAACCCTACGGGCTCAAGGCCCATTAGCAAACTCATAAACCCCAAAACCCTAGGTCTAACCCTAAGTAAACCCTAGACCCAACCCTAGGCCTAGCCCTAGTCTAAACCCTAGGCTAAATCCCCTACGGGCTCAAAGCCCGTTTCAACCAAAAAAAACCCTAGGTAATTGCATTGCAAGGATAGGAATTAGGAGATGTGCTAAAAAAAATAGTGCAATATTATGAGCTATGTATGATCAAGCTATTTGCATCATATTTGACAAGAACCAGTTTGTGGGCCAATCCGAGATACTAAACCAGTCCTTGTTTTGATCTTCCTGTTGCCGCCTTTGCCTCCACTCCCATAATTCTGCTTTCCTCGGCGCCATCCAAGGCAAAAAATTTGGCACTTCCCAAATTAATAGCATGGGAATATTGCAAAGACTAGTGATAGGTACATACCTGGGAAATCAATTTGTAAAGCTAAGGCTGGATCTCATTGGTCTATGCCCACCCTCTTAAATACTCACCAATTATGGTACGTTAACTATTTTCCTATTGCAAATAGAGTCATTACGACACTCATCAAAGGAGTAGTACCCTCTTCCAGGAGCTACTTTTACCATATTCCTAATTCAGTAGTTTTAATAAACCCCTAATGTAAAAGTCCATTTCAAACTAGCTTTAATTCCTTAGATAATTGTCTATTAGCCTTGACTATATATATGTAGGGAAACCAGGACTAGTCGAACCTCTCATGCATCAGCATAAGTCAAGTCATACATGTCATACACTAAACAAAGATGCACACTAGTTGCATACACTCAATCGAGTCGCACATAATGCACTCTAGCTACACAAATCCAGACAAATTGCACACTAGCTGCATACACTCAACAAAGTTGCACACTAGTTGTACACACTCAATCGTGTCGCACATAATGCACACTAGCTGTCGCACCCCAAGATACCCCCTATGAGTTAAGGGATACTTTAGGCTTGACTAATTTTACCTACCAAATCATCATGTAATGAACAAGATAAACATAATACCATAACTACAATAATCAGAGTGCGGAAACTAAGACATGAGTACGGATGCGTGAACCAACTTTTTCTTTTATACATAAGGTGGTCTATATTCCAAGTTAAATACATATACAAAACATGATCACAGTAAAAGTGGACATGCCCACCTATCAAATACAAAAGAAACTCTCACAGACTCTTTCTCTAGCAGTAGTCTAGATACGGCCAGACATCTAAATCTCTATCTGCTTGGGACTGCATCGGGATAGGTGGCTCCCTCTCCTCCACATACTCTTCCTCAACCCAAGGCTCAGGGTTGAGGTCATCTACGGTACCTGCCGACATAAAAGTACAACTGAGTATGGAATACTCAGCGAGTACACGCTACTAGCTAATAATAGCTATAACAAAACACAACAATAATAAACACAATACACAATATCGATTTAAAGCAATACTAGCAACATATAACATTCATAGCATTGAAAGTAAAACAACGAATTAGTCTTGACATGCGTGAATGAATGCGAAACTATGATAAATCTCATACTTTGAAAGTCATGTTTTATTCTTAAAAATAGTCTTTCGTGTTTCTTTCAAAACTTGCTTATCATGTTTGAAAACTTGTTCTTGTCTTGGTTTTGTTCGTAAGAATCACACATGTTTGTCTTGTCTTGTTTAGAATCACTTGTCTTGCTTGTTCTTGTCATGTTCTTGACTTGTTTGTTTCTTGTGAGCCAGAGGTTAGTGCCCTTGAAACGACTTGTGAGTCAGGAATGTAAATTCCCTTCAGCGAAATATATATATATAGAAAAGGGTACACCAACCTCCTTAACTTGTTTTCTTGTGAGTCAGGTATGACATATCTTGCGATATGCCCTACCCTTGACTGGCCCGATGTCCGACTTTATCAACTTGCTTGTTTTCTTGTGAGTCAGGTGTGATATATCCTGGGGATATGCCCTACCCTTGACCGGCCCAATGTCCAGCTTTATCATTTGTTTCGTGAATCACATTTCATGTTCTTGTCATTTCTTTCAATTACTTATACTTTAGAATGCCCGATTCATGCATACATGCGTGCTTATGGGTGTAACTTGTGAACATAATAATGATATGGAAAGATTGGAGGATAACATATGGCATTGGACAATTTTAAGCACATGGTAGGCCTGGAAAAATTCATAAAGCACATCATTTTTATTAGAATTTGGAGAAAGTCTTTAGTTCACATCTCATGGTTTTAGTCTCACATTTTACACAAGCATTACATCAAACACCTTACATGCAATTATATGTGTTTTCCTAACTTTATATTCTCAACCCATTCATGCATTTTAACAAACATGTGGTATTCAACCCCTTTACCTTTATTTATTTCGTATTTTTTCAATCAAACACATGGGGTGTGTTCATTATGAGTAAAACATCCTTCCACCATTTTCTATCATACCACACATCACAACACATGGCATCCAATCGCCTCAACTCATCCACCTCTCACACATCCTCATTCATTCCATTTATCTTGTTTATTTTAGGGAAAATAGCATAACTCAAGAAGAATGGGTAACACATTATCAAGATTATCATTTTTTTTTTAAAATCCTAGGTTATTCTAAATGAGTTAGTAGGGTATACTAACCTTAAAGATTTCCCAAAATCTTGAAGAAAACCCTTGGTTTAGAAGTCCTTGAGTAGGGATCTCCTAGCTTGATTGAGGATGATCCTTGCTTGCAAATGAGCTCCCTTGATTTTCCTTTGATCTTACTCCAAAACCCCTCTTGGATTTCTCTCAATATCCTCTTCTCCTCCTTCTCTTCCTTAGGTTTAGGTTAAACCCAAAACCCCCCAAGGCAAAGCCTTATTTATAGGGAAAGGGTAAAAACCCTAAAAAATCCCGCATAAAATTCAGGGTTCTCGACCTACGATCGATCGTAGCATATCTACAATCAATCGTAAATCTGCTACGATCGGTTATAAGTTTCTACGATCGATCGTAAACGTTACAGAGAGTTTTGCCCATTTCTGAGATTCTACGATCGATCGTAGATTTTCTATGATCGATCGTAACTTCACCTACGATCGTTTGTATGGTCTGTACGATCGTTCGTAACTCTTATAGAAAATTTTCAGATTTTCCTCCTTTGGTATTTCTGCCATAACTTTTGACTCGTTCGTCGGATTTTGACAATTCAACTTGCATTGGACTCGCATTCGAAAAGAAACACTTCTAACATTTTAGAATCTTCCAATTCTACTTTATTCATTGACCAAGTTGTCCCCAAAGTTGACTGATATGCAAAATGGAGTTCAGCAACCCGAATTTTCAATAGATCCAACTTCAGAAATCCAACTTTTAATTCAAGAAAATGACCTTAAGACTTTAATATATGTCAAAAATATCTGGGGTGCTACACTAGCTACTCAAATCCAATCGAGTTGCACAATAGTTGCACTCACTCAATCGAGTCACTCACTACACTCAAGCTACCTGCATTCAAGTTTCACATTGCACTCTAACTGCACACAATCAAGTTGCACCCAATACACCCTAGCTACATACAAGGTGAAAGCCTCATCCAATATATTCAAGTCAACACAATACATTACACTTTAACCACATGCACTTAATCGAGTCGTCACTATAGTTGCGTTTCAGTTGCTTCTCAGCATTATTCCAAACATGATCAAAATCAAACTACTCTTGGCCATATCAATATCAAATTCGGCATCATGCCACAAACCAATTCGACACCCCAGTATGTCCAAGACATCCCAAGTGAGCGCCGACATAACACACTTTGTCGGCACCTCATATGTCTCCTTTTTGACACCATGTGTGTCCTTTACATTCCAAGTGAGCGCCAACATAATATACTTTGTTGACACCTCGTATGTTTCTTCCTGATATCCGGTGTATCTTTGATGTCTTAAGTGAGCGTCGACATAACACACTTTGTTGACACCTAACATGTCTCTTTTTTTAATACCCTGTGTGTTCTTGGCACCCCGTGCGTCCTTCGATCAATTTGGTCCAACTCCTTCGGGAGACACCACGTCAATCAATCCTGGCTAGCGCCTTCGGGTCATGCCATCCTTGTATCCATCAATTCTCAGCATGAGTAACACAGACTACTCCTCGTTCCCCAAAGAATGGCTCTAACTATTCCTTCATTCCCCAGCTCACCCGTATCCCCAGCAGGTATAGGTAGGCACCTCATTCATCACCACTTGCAGAGCATGCATGCATATCATCACCCCTTAGAACTCAATCTTTGATGTAAAAATAAGATGATTCCAGTCTTTGTCGTTCAATTGCCAACTTGGCATTCTCCGGTAAAGAGAAGCAGTTGTAAGCACCATATTTTTATACCTCTGTCCTAACCATGGTTAATATCATTAACCATGGTTATCCCCAGTTAAACCATAGGTAAACCCTAGGAAAAACCTTAATCCAAACCCTATTTAAACCCTATGTAATAATCCAAACCCTAGTTAAACCCTAAGTGATACCCTAAAACCCTATACTAACCCTAGGTGCAATCCTCAACCCTAACTTAACCCTAGGAAAACCCTAGAACAAATCCTAATTCAAACCCTAGACCATACCCTAGGTAAACCCTACACCATAGATCAAACCCTAAGCCTAAAACCCTACGGGCTCAAGGCCCATTAGCAAACCCATAAACCCCAAAACCCTAGCTAAACCCTAGGTCTAACCTTAAGTAAACCCTAGACCCAACCCTAGGCCTAACCCTAGTCTAGACCCTAGGCTAAAGCCCCTACGGGCTCCAAGCCCATTTCAACCAAAAAACCCTAAGTAATACCCTAAACCCTAGTATAACCCTAGGCTAACCCTAGGTCTAACGCTAGGTAAACCTTAGAACGAACCCTAGGCCTAACCCTAGTCTAAACCCTAAGGCAAACCCTAGATAAAATCCTATGGGCTCATAGCCCATTCAAGGCCAAAAATACCCAAAAACAGTGGCTGAAATTCATCTTTGGGCCCAAAGATGGCCCACAAGGCCCAACTGCAGTGAGGCCTTCTTACTTTTTAAAAAAATTTGAATGAGGGAGCCAATTCCAAATAGGGAAAAGAGGGGCATTGCTTTAGCCCACATGTGTGAGGGTAGGCCCAAAATAAGAAAAAAAAAAAAAAAACAAGGGGGAAGACACTGTTCACTGTCTTCCCTAGCGAAACCGAGTACAGCAGCTACCCCAAGCAATCCCCCTACTCCCTCCTGGCCCATCAGGTTTGTCCCCCACGCCATCCTTAATGCCAAAAATACCCTCAAGCCTGCCTTTCTCCTCTATATAACCCCCCACATCCTCCATAGTTGAGGACTCCGGGAAAAAAACCAAAAAAAATCTCTGTCAAAATTCGGAACCCATACAAAACCTTACTCCAGCTTCTCCAGTGCCCTACCAAACCTTTGACTCATTCAAAACCTCCTCTTAGGCCAACTGTAGCCTCCCCAAAGCCTGCACCTTCCCTATTCATCATTGCACTCTCAGCAGCCCCAGCAGCCCAAGTCCACAGCCCCATCAAAATAGCATACACAGTGTAGGGTTTCCCCCTATTTTACATTTCATTTTTTTATTTTTATTTTTTATTTTCTTCCATCAATCAATGTAAGACCCCCTGGTCCTCCTTCTTGTTTCTTACCATAGAAAAGCTTCCACCTAGGATAAGGATCCCTCTGCCTTAATCGTAGGCATGGGAGAGCTCCTTTGAGGTGCAACACGAGTACAGCCCCCCCCCCCCCCCACTTGTGCATAGCAATTCCCCACAGGGTCTGGGGGTCCCTCAGTCCATGAGGGAGCCCTTAGATGCCTCCTGGTACAGTCCCAGTAAAAAAAAACTCATTTCGAGCAATCAAACAAGGTACCTTTGGCCCACTATAGGGCCCACACCAGACCTCCTCCTGAGCCCACCAAAGGCCCAGGGTGTTCCCTATACTTCAGGCTATACACCAATGGTCTCAGTTTCCCCTAGTTCAGTCCCTAACCCGAGTTAAAACCCTGCAAACCAGCGTTAGTTCAATAGCGTCATTTCTGTCTTGCTACCAAGGCATCTTTAGCCCATTGTGAGGCTCATACCAGACCTCCCTCCAAGCCTACCAAAGGTCCAGGGTTTTTCCTGTAGTCCACGCTACACCCCTGTGGTCTCGGTTTCCCCTGGTTCAGTCCCTAACCCAAGTGAACACCCCGCAAACCCCAGTCAAAAAATTAACGGTTGAAACCCTTCATTTCAGACTTCCAACAATGGTACCTTTGGCCCATTATGAGACCAACACCTGACATCCCCCTGGGCCCACCAAAGGCCCAGGCTGTTCCCTACATCTCAAGTTGCACACCCATGGTCTTAGTTTCCCCTGAGTCAATCCCTAACCGCAGTTAAACTCATGCAAACTATGGTTAAAAGTGTGACTGTCCATTTCTATTTTTTTAACTTTTGAGCTTTGTACAAGGCCCAGACCAGGTAGGAGGCCATTCTAGGCCCTGCCATGCTCCCTGGGCCCAATTCTGACCTGGCCAAACCCTTAACCATAGTTAAATCCACATGTAATTAATATTTAACCATGATTAAACATCCCTTAACCCGTAAAATTCTGAAAAAATAATCAAAAAATCAGAAATAATCCAAGGAGTCAAGAATGATCCTCTGTGTTCATTTTTACTCTAGTTAGGACCCTTAACCATGGTCAAACCCCACTTTTGGTTAACTTTTAACCATGGTTAAGTGGCCCTTAACCAAAAAAAATCTGAAAAAATACTCAAAAATTCAGAATTATTCAGAGAAACTCAAAAATGATCTATTTTAGCCATTTAACCATGGTTAGCAATCCTAACCATGGTGACCTATCCCTTAACCATGGTTAAACAATCCTTAACCACTGGGAGAAAAATCTGTAAAAATTCTAAAAAAATTTTAAAAAATATAAAAAGAGCAAAAACAAACTTTCTGAACCTGTTTACCATGGTTAGCAACCCTGACCTTGGTTAAATCCGTTTTTGGCCTACCGGGCCTCATCCTTTAGCCTACCGGGCTCACCCTTGGCCTACCGGGCCAAACCTCTGTCTACCGGGCTTGACCTTACCATATCAACTGTGGTTAGTAACCTCAACCATGGTAAGTTTGGCCTAACCCCGGTTAGCAACCCTAACATTAGTCAAACTCCTCTATGGCCTACCGGACCTCAAAACCTAGTATACCAGACTACCCATTTGGCCTACCGGGCCCAATACCTTGCACATTGACCAACCTCAGTCAAAAAAACTCTAATCTACCAAATTAAACTCATTGGCCACATTTGATGCACACACACACGCCCCTTAGCCTTAGCACGGACTCATGTTCCAGAACTACGCTCGGTCTGATCTCACCTAATGTGAGTATGTAGGCAATCCAACCCAGGTTCAACCCTAATTAGCTTTTCTTTCTTAGATTGGCATTTTCTTAAACATTTAGGTATTTTATTAACAATTGATCTTTACTTTGGCTTAAACTTAACAAGTTGGGAACCACTAAAAAATGGAAGTACCGTGGTGCATAACCCCTTGCCCGGACTTAACCGAACCTCTTACCCTAATCTCTAATCGGAGACCAAAGACCTTATCCAAATCTCGGGGACTTATCCCATCTGAATGAATAGGTAGTGACTCTAAAAACTCCCCGTGAGATTAATTAGGGTTCTCCAAAACTCGTGCTCACAGTAATAATATTAATTAATTTTAGTGTAAGCACCCTATTTTTGTACCCCCTATCCCTCTTTCCGCTTCTTCAAATGCTTCAAGGTTTACCCAAGGCCCAAGCCCATTTGAGCAAACTTGTATCCAAACAACTCAATCAAGCCCAATTACTTAATTCCATTACCCAAGATCAAGTAGTCAAGCCTAATTACCTAATTGTCTTAGCCAAAACTCAATTGCTTTAGTGAAAGCCTAATTACCATAGCCCAAGCCCAATTGTCATAGCTAAAGTCCAATAACCATAACTCATGACCCCTCTACTAACAACCCATGATTCATAAGATCTAGTCCACATACCCACATTCATTCAACCCATATCCAAGACCCACAAACCAAAGCCCACTTTCCACTTTCCTACAAAAGACTTTTTATTTTTTCTTCAAACCCCAAATAGCCTCATTTTTGTTATTACATACTTTTTTTTACCACTCAATCATCTCTCATCAAGTACACACTTTTTTTACTAACCAATCACCTCTCTTACTCTCTTATACCTCTTGCAACTCATTTTTACACCTCTTACAAAACAATTAATTCTCTTACACTTATTTTGACCTCTCAATTACCTCTCATCAAGTACATACATTTTTTATTACCCAATCACCAACCACATCCATTTTGACCAACCAATTACCTCTCTTCTTCTCACCTAACCCTCTATTAATTACCAAATTACCACAACCCTTTGAAAACTCTATAAATACAAGGCTCTCACAAGCCATTTCTTTCACCTCCAAAATCTCAAGTGAAAACCCTAGCTCTTCTTCCTCCCTCCCCTTATATTTCTTTTTAGCCTTGAAAAAAGTTAGAAAAAGCTAAGGTTTAGAGTGTGTAGAGAATTCTATGACTAAAAGCCTAGAGTTCTTCACTAACTCTCTTCCTTTCTGGACTCTAAAAACCTCCCACCTCTTGGAGCATTGGAAAAGAAGTCTTGAAGGAGTAGGCACTTCTCCCTTTATTCTTCATCTTCTTCTTTACTTGTTTTTTTATTTCTAGTCTTTTTTTAGAACTATTTGGGAAGACCTCTCTTTTCTCAAGTTTAGTTGGGTCTCTCTACACCAATCTAATGGTGTAGAGGGACCCCACCTCAAAAGAAAAGAAATGTCTTCTTTTTTTTCTTTCATGTAAATATTTCTTTCTTTTCTATGTACCCACTAGTGTGGATATGGGTAGACCCATAGAGAGTGAAAGTTAAAACTATACCTCTCTTTGTATTTTGTTTCTTCATTTAGATTCTAGTCCTTCATCTAAAATCAGTTGGGAAACTCATCATCACTCAAATTTTCATATTTAGAGTCTCATTACATCATTCATAATAGTGTAAAGGGACTACATTAGATGGGAGATGATGAGTTTTCATTTTCTCTACTTGTCACTTTTTTTCATTTATTTCTTTTTCCTTCATGTTCTATTTTGAATGGGTAAATGATGATTTATGGACTTAAAAAGGACATTATCCAAAATGCATCATACCAAAGACAATGCTATTTGATCTATTATCAACACCAATCCAACAAAATAGGTATTGACAATAAACCATTTACTATTCATAATGCACACCCCTCTTTATGTCCTAAATATAATCTTTTAGCCTAACTTTTCCTTCATTTTTCTCTTAGATTAAATTTGACTTTAGTTAATGTTGCCAAAATCTTACCTAAATGAAAATATAAAAAAAACCATGATAAAATCTCAAAATATCAAAAACATTATAAAATCTCAAAATACCAAAAAAATCTAAAAATACAAAAAGACCAAAAACATGCTTAGTAGGCTTTATGACCTTGGTTAGCCTACCTAATCATGGTTAACACCATTCTAACCGTGGTTAGACCTAAACCTTGCACTTGACCAACCCGGTCAACTAAACTCTGGCCTTTAGCTAGACCCTTGACCACCCTATGCACACACACACGCACCTTAGCCTTGATACGGACTCATGTGTCAGAACTACACTCGGTCTGATCTCACCCCAATGTGAGTACGTAGGCAACCCAACCCGGGTTCGACCCTAGCCCATCTAGCTTTCTATCTTTCTTGGATTAGCATTCGATTAAACACTTAGGCATCTTAATTAATATTGAGATTAAATCGACTTAAATTTAGAGAGTATGTAACCATTGCAAAATGGGAGTCCTAGGGTGTCTAACACCTTTCCCAGAACTTAATCGAACTACTTACCCTAACTATGAATGGACCATTTGCCTTATCCAAACGAACAAATAATCAGGATCTATCCCTTAAAATGAATAGGTGGCGACTCTCAGTCAAACCATAAATGTGAAAGTGGGTAGGAAATTCTCGTGCTCACATTGGGTGTACGGTGAATGACAATGAAAGGGACTAAAATACCATTCCCATCTTAAATTTGGTTACACCCCCGCCTCTTGCGTGAGTGGTAAGGGTGTGGCCTTCCATGGGGAAGGCCTGAGATCTAATCCCCTTGGGGTAAGGGTTGCAAGAGCCTCAATGCCCCTAGCTAACTACTGACCGTACTGACTCTACTGATGTATGTCGATACCAAAAAAAAAACTTATATTTGGTCTAAATCCCTTGGCAAGAAACATTAAAAGTCATTCCATCTTCAAATCTTAATTATAAATCTCGTTGAAACTGTTATGTAATTACATTTCATGGGCCCCTCCCAAGAAGTTTAACTCATGCACATCTATGGTCTATGTGGGAAGAGAGAAGCAACAGGTTGTTTAACGACATATCTTTAAACAATTTTAGTGTGCTTGATTCCATCTTAATCCTCATGATTCAATTTGACTCTAGTTCTTTGGGCAATCCATGCCTAACTGGATTTCACTTCTATTGTTATTGAAGGGGATTTGAGGACTGCTAATATATTGGGTTAAGGGATACAGGGGGGACCCATGGGTATAAATCAAATCAAGGGGGCTGAAATGGTATCAGGCAGGTTAAATTTAATTATGGAATCAAGCGGACTAAAAATGAATTTGGAGTCCCAAAACCATTTTAAGAATCCTATCATAAGCATAGTTACAAAGTTGGAGTTCGAGAATTATTTGTATAGGAAAAGTTTTGATTTTTTTTTCTTCTGACAAAATGACAAAAATTCCAAAAAAAAATGAGAATATATTTGACAATATATTAAAATTATAAAATAAGATTACTAATTATAAACAAATAAATTTCATATATTACTTTTTTATTTGAAATATTTTCAAAAAGACGTGTATACTTCATGTTTAAATCACAAATTGACAACTTAAAAAAAAAGCAAAATTTATTTTCCAAAGGTACGAATACTTCAAGAATTATCGTTCGATGTAAAGTGACATATTATTCTAGACTTTAAAAAAGGACTCAAAAAGTTTGTTAGTATGAACATAAGTGTAAGAACTTTGTCACTATATTGCAAGTCATAGTATATAACAGATATAATGTGATATATTATTATTTCCCTTATACAAAATAGTCAGGATGTAGGTGGAAATGAGAGAAATTTTGACCTCCATATAGAGCAATTAAGAATTTTTGGAACTTCTAATCCTTTACTATCTTTTACCAAATTGAGCTAGGTTTGGCCTTAATCAGCCCAAACCAACTCAAATCTGGTAGAGACAATTGGGGAGCTTTTTTCTGGGAAAAAATAGCTGAAAAGTTATACTTCTTTTTTCTTTTTTTTCTTTTTTTTTTTAATTTTAGATACCACCGAGCTTCAAATTTTGAAATGTTGTAAATTTTTCCCATTCTTTTTTATGTTGATCTATTGATTGGAGTGACATTAAGATACATCATACGGCTTCAAGCTTTCATGCAACTCTATGTGAATCCAATATAGCTCGTGTGTAGAATAGAGTTCTATATATGCTTGTTGGCCTTCATTCTATTATTATTATTATTAAACATTTTATCTTATATTATGTACATTATTTTTTTCTACATGTTTTTATCCCTAAATGTTTATATATGTTTATATTTCGTGAAGTTCTGTTGAAAATATTTCATGTTTTTCATAATTTTCTCTAAAATTACAAATAACTCTCGACGTTCAAAATATTTTGAGGTATATCTTATATCGACATTTAAAATTAAATCGACGATAATAATTTGTAGGGCACTAACTACTTACTGACCCAATTGATGATACCCAATTTGATGCTTAAATCATCAAGTATGAGCTAAGGATCCCAAGCCTATGCATCTAGGTATCTCTTCTCACTTTGAATTTTTTTATGGCATTATCATTTACCTATTGTTATTATCAATCTGACAGGGAGTGACATTTTTGCAAGGCATCACCCATTAGGATTAGATCTCACGACCTCTCTCATAAGAGAAGCCACACCATGCCATTGGAGCACGCTGTTGTGGTGTTTTTTCTCACTTTGATCATTTGCAGTCAGTGTTAAGAATACCTGTAGCAATTTGCCAATACAATAATAGTCTTAGGATCTGAAATCGAAGAAATGAAACCATTATTTAGTATATTACTCACCACGACTAATTTATTGATTTATTTCCTAAATCCCTGCACAATTTAGACAAATATATATATATATAACTAACTAACTAACTAACTGAATCCCACAACTTAAGATGGGCTCGAAAGAGAATCTTTCTTGAAGATAGTCGAAACCTCCCGTGTGCAAGGGGAAAACAACCCTATCTCGGGGATACAACTCAACTTGGATTCAAACGATCAATTCCTATGAGTTTGCACTACTTGACGGATTGTGGTGTACCAAACCTCTTTTAGAGTAGCCTGAATAATTAATAAAATCCCACAATAGATTAATTGAGTTTATGAAAATTCATTCCAATAAAATAATTAATCTAAAAACATTGAAACATTATTTTTAGTCCAAAAAATCATTTTAGAAATCAGTCCAATTAATCAAATACTTTTTTTAATTAAAACAACCATTTAATTGTAAATCAATTAAAGCATAAGTTAAATACATTTACTTAACTAAACAAACCCAATTAAATCATCAATATGTTTTAATCCAGAGTCTAGACAATCCATACAGTTTATTATCATAATTGTGGTAGCACAACAATATATGGACCGGAATGATCCAATTGGTTGAGTCCATTTGGACCATCTTAATTCGATCAGTCAAGTTAGTTTAGTCCATAGACCAATCAGTTAGACTATTTGTTAGAGGGGTCCATTAGGACAACATTAGGCGGTCTGATTTAGTCATCTCATATCAATCTGTCAAATTGATTCAATCCGAAGACTAACTGGTTAGACTGATCTGTTCGAGTAGGTCAATCTTATAGACTACCAAAGGCTAATCCTTTCGAGCTTGCTACCATGATTGGGCTACAAGTAGCATTAATTTGTGATTATCCATTTCTGGAATCACAATTTGTTCTGTTCCATTGCATCTAGTCCAATCTAAACAGCAAACGGGCTATGATTCTACCTTTTCTGGTAGACTAGGTATGGAGGTCTTCTTCCTCCTTGGACTGGTCTGTCTTCTTCTTTTGGACGGACTGGTTCTGGGGTCAGTCTGCAATTCGACAGAGTTTTAGGACTCTCTAATTTGTCTGGTGGGTTTGAGTCTTTTCAATCCCTAAAGCCTCAAGTGGTAAGAAATATTTTTGTTGGGTCATAATCATCCTAACTACCCACGGTTCAGATTCATTGAATCTAACCGCTACAACTACAACTGATGGGTTGTATGGATAACCCAGGTCCGCCAACCTACATGGGTTAGCCGAACCCACCCAAATCTGTGTGGATCACACCCACACGGCCCCCCATGTGTCTCCTTGGGAGCACACGATCTCAATCCATCTAACTGACAGCCCCGATTTAATCAGATAAAAGAAGAAGCGACCAATCACAACTAGCGACGAAGTGCAAAGTACGTCTCATACCACCCAAAGCCCATTGCACGTAGCTTGCACGTCGAAGATATTGTCTAAAGTCAATGAAAATACAAAGTGTGTCTCATAGCACCCAAAGCTCAGTGCCCTTTGCACACAGTTCATGCGTCGAAGATATGGTCTGTCGAAGATATGGTCTGAAGTCAATGAAAATGGGAGTCTCCTACACTTTAAGGAGTCTCCTACACCACAAGATTACACTCTAATAGAGTTTTAAAACATTTATAACGAAACGATGTTTTCAAAGAGAAAACACACAAGTGAAATAAGCTTGTCTCACACGGAGATCAAGTTTCAAGTCACCCCAAATACAAAAGTACAATATTTTTTAATTTAAAAAGAGATCTTTATGAATTGAACCAAAATAATTTTAGGGATTAAAACCTAATATTTAAAACAAAAGAACTAATCTTAAATAATTATAAAATTAGATTCATAATATTTAAATATTGCACCAACTTGGCTTTCCATCGTTTCGTAAAAGACAGACCTTTATAATCTACACTTTATTTGAGTTTGTTCTATGCTTGGTAGATTATAAATTCTATTTAGATCCTAACTCGTCTACCAATTCCTCTCTTTTTGTCCTTTTTTTTTTTTTTTTGTTTGGAACACTAGAAAATCCCAACATCTATATTCCACTTATGCACATTTCGAATTGCTTATAGGTAGCCTCCAACTTCTTATAGACACCTTTCAAGACTTCAACTAGTTTTTTTAATTTATTACACTAAGCTTGGAAACACTTCATTTACATGTGTTGGGAAGGAAAAATAACAAAATAAGGTAAAAATCAATAAAATAAAATACAAAAATATGAAAAATATAAAATAAGATTCTAATTATTTAAAATTATAAATAAATGTATCTTATATATAAATATATTTCATACATTAAATAGTATTTGCGACTTTTAAAAAAGACCGTAATTACTTTGTAAATTAATGAGTTCAATCAAAAAGTAGTGTATTATTCAATACTTTTATTTTTATTTTAAATCAGAAAATTTTATCCATGTGTTCTCTTACTCAGACTAGTAGATATGACCGAACCACGGCTTGGGAGAGGTTAAAGCCTTAAATAGAAAGTAAAGAACGTAATCTTAGATATTTTCAAATCATTTGCAAATTTTAGTGGTGCGTAGTCAATGTACTATATACATTGCTTTTGCTTTTCTGTAAAGTTGGAGCACTATCTTAGAATTTTAGAGAAGAGCAATCTTCTGTCCCCGCCAGTGGGCTCCTTCTCAGTGGTCCAATCTGAATTGTCACTCTTTAACTCAGTTACAGAAGAGCAATTCGACATGCTTAACCGGGAGATTGATGGAGTAGAAGTGAAACAAGCTCTCTTTGACATTGATGAGGACAGCTCCCCCAGCCCTGATGGATTCACTTCCCATTTCTTCGTATCCTGTTGAGATATTGTTGGAGAGGATGTGACAAAGGCAATTCTTGATTTCTTTAGATCAGGTAAACTTCTTAAAGAAATCAACTCCACTCTGATCTCACTTGTTCCCAAATCCTCGAAACCAAATTCCTTTGTTGACTTTCGACCAATCTCTCTTTGCCACGTTATTTATAAATGTATTGCAAAAATCTTAGCCAACAGAATTCGAGGAGTGCTCCCAAATCTGGTCCGCCATAACCAATCTGCTTTTGTGTCGAGGAGGAATATATCAGAAAACATACTTCTAGCTCATGAGTTAGTTAGAAATTATCATTGAGAGAAAGGCAAACCGCGATGCTGATCGCATGGATCAAGTCTTGCATCTCCACCCCGAAATTCTCAATTAACATCAATGGCTCCCCGAAGGGTTTTTTTAAGAGCTCGTTCAGTATTAGATTAGGTGATCCTTTATCTCCCTTTTTATTTGTCTTAGCTATGGAAGGGCTTTCCTCCTACTTGGATGCATGCTGGTTTCTTGGAAGGAAAAATTTCTCCTCATGCCAAATGTAGTAGTCCTCTGGTTTCCCACCTATGTTTTGCCGATGACCTTATTGTGTTTCTTCAGGCTGACGTGGAATTAGCCAACAATCTCAAGTCTATTCTGCACAAATTCTCCTCTATGTCTGGCCTCTTTCCAAATCCTAATAAATCTCAAGTGTTCTTTGCTGGGACTTCCTCCTATATTAAGCGCACCATTAAGGATATCCTCGGCTTCAAGGAGGGAACCCTGCCAGTGAAATATTTGGGCATGCCACTACCTTCCAAAAATCTTTCTTACAGGGATTGTCAACCTCTTATTAGTCTAATTCAAAACAAAGTGAAGGCCTCAAAAGGTAAACTCCTCTCGTATGCTGGAAGGGCTCAGTTAGTCAAGTCTGTGTTGATGAGCTCTCATATTTATTGGACTAGTTGTTTCATGCTCCCAAAGAAAACGGCTAAATTAATTGAACAAATTTGCTACCGCTTCTTATGGGGTGGCTCAGTTGAAATCAAGAAGAAAATTCCTACTAGTTGGCCTCAAGTATGTGCTCTGAAGGACGAGGGAGGCCTGGCGATCAGAAGATTTGGGGATTCTAATTTGGCAGCCACATTGCGCCACATCTGGTGGATTTTGCCTCTTGTCGGAAAAGCCTTTGGGTCGACTGGATTACCTCCAATCTCATCAAAAAGAAAAACTTCTAGACCATGAAGCTCCCCTCAGACTGCTCTTGGTCATGGAGATATATCCTCAAAAGCAGAGAACAGGCATAAGACTTAATATTCCACTCGATAGACACTGGGTCCTCCACTTCAGTATGGTTTGATCCTTGGCACAATAAAAGTATTCTTTTCGAAGAGTTTGGTCCTCAGATTCAAATTGACTCGGATCTGCCCATCACTGCCTCTGTTGCAGATTTGATAGAGAATAATCAATTGATATCTCCTCCAATCAGTTCTGCAATTTTCCAAGAAGTCTGGTCAGATCTTCCTCTTCGTCTCTCATCGTCGTATCAGTACGAAGATCAGGTTATTTGGAAACCAGATCCTAAAGAGACCTATAGTATGAAATCAGGCTTAGCTTGCAAATGCTACTTCTCATCCAAAGGTTCCTTGGTCTGATCTTATTTGGTTTGGGATGAATATTCATCATCACAGCTTTGTATCCTGGTTAGCTCTTTCAGGAGCCTTACAAACTCAAGATCTGTTGGTTCATCAAACTATTCTTCAACGATCTCGTTGTATCTTCTACTGAAGTCATAATGAAAACACTAGCCACTTGTTCTTTGAATGTTCCTATTCAACTATCATATGGAAGCACATGCTAGAATGTTGCGGTTTTAGAAACAGAGCTATATTGGATTGGAACAACGAAATTAACTGGATCTTAGCCAACTTCAGAGGAAATGAAGTAATTCAAATTTTCAAGAAGGTAGTTTTTAATGCCACGATCTACCACATCTGGAAGGAGCGAAACAACCGTATTTTTAGAAATCAATTCCTTGATCCGACCTCCCTTATTTCTCTGATCATGAATGACTCGAGAGGTAGATTCGCTTTTGCCGAGTCCATAACAGAAGACTCTCCCAAAAATAGATCATTTATGGATAAGTGGAACATCGATGCAAAATTTGTAATGTCTGTTCCGCGGTCTTGTTCGTGGCTGCCTCCTCCAAATTTTTGGGCTTTAAACATTGATGGTTCCCTTCACGGATCAATGGCTAGTATCGGTGGTATTCTTCACAATCATTTGGGAGAGGCCTGCTCTGCCTTTGCAGAGGGTTATACCTCGGAATTTATAGATTTGCTTGAACTAAAAGCTTTTAACCGTGATCTCCAAATGGCCCTAAACTCGAGTGCTATCCATCTTGTGATTTATTTGGATTCCAAATGGGTGGTGGCTGTTCTTAATGAAATAATTTCTCTACCTTAGTGTTGGATTGCAGAATTGAGGGAATCTCATAAGCTCTTATCCCTCTTAGAATCTTTTAGTATTATCCATATCTGGAGGGAGTCTAACAGAGCAGCGGATTGGCTTGCAAAGTGTTGTTCCTCGATTTCTAGTAATCGCTCCTCCCTAATAAGTTTCCATCTGAACTTCAGGCCATCATTTTAGAGGACAGTTCTGGAAAATTGTATTTCCGTTTGTAACCGTCTTTATGTTGAAATATCTAGTCGGGTCTGCCTAACCCCAGCTTACCTTCCAAAAAAAAAACTTTAATTTTAGAGTCAATTTCAAGTCATATTAGTCTGAACTTAACTTTTAAAAGATGGGCAAAATTTTCAAGTAAACATATCAAGTCGTTTATTTGTGTAGTCATCATACAGATGTCACACTCATTCCTATAATAATACAAATGTAAGCAATTAAAACGCGTGAATTTTTTTACCCATAACAACCTTTTAAAGATGTGTGGCCTGAGTCTGTTCCTAGACTACTAGTAGGATTGGGGGGGGCGGATGGATGCTTCTGGGAGAATTGTCCTTTCTGTCCCTGCTCTAGGCATTGATTTTATGCACCCCCCAAAAAAATGTGCAAAAGAAGTTCGCCCTAGAAATAATAATTTCAACTTTTTATTTTACAGTTAAAAACTGAAACAAAAATTTGAAAAGGACATATCGGGAAAGCATACTTGTTTTGTTTTTTTTTTTTTTTGGTAACATGGGTTATCCCAATCCTATAATGAAGGACTAATCCCTACGGATGCATGCAATCAAAGTAAACCATGGAATCTGATACATAACAGTCAATCACTAACAATTATTTTCTTGTGCATGGATGACCCAAGTACCCAATGACTCTTTTTCTGACTGGAAAAATGATATGTAAAAGTGCATGTATTGTCATTGGTGCAAGCAATAGAGCAAATAGGAATCACCTATACCAAATGTATTACACAGATTTACCTTTTCACCCTGGTTTTAAGTTCGACATTTGGCAGGATAGGTATATAACACTATATATTAGAGTATATGGCAGATATCATAAATATGTGTGATATATTGTTGTTTCCCTTATACAAATATACCATATGCGGGTCAAAATGAGAAAAATTGCTAATAAGAATTTTTGGAATTTCTATTCATTTTCCTATGTTTTACGAAATTGAGTTTTGTTTGGCCCTAATCAACCCAAACCAACCCATGTGATAAAGTGTGAATAGCAGCTCCATGATGACCACTTTTTTCTTAGAAAAAGGAATTGTAAAATATACTCTCCTTTTTTTTCTGAATTTTTAGACTTACTATGGATACCAATGAACTTCAAAATTTAGTATATTGTGTGATTAAACTTATGTACTTATTGGCCTTCATTTTAGTCAGTACTTGTTCATTTCACGATTATTAGATGTACTAAACATTATGTTTAAGTTATGTTCATATCAGATTATAACACATCAGTACCCGCATGTCATTGCAGGCTTCCAAATGCATATCTTATGTACATTGAGTTTCTATTTATTTTCCCCCTTTTTTTCCATTGTTTGATTCCTACCCCTATGTTTGATTGGCGAGAAAATAAGTAAAAACATGGAAAAGAAAAGAAAATGAGACAAAACTCAACTAAAAATTGTATTAGAAATTCAAAATTTTCTTTTCTTTTCCATATTTTCACCTATTTTCTCAACAACCAAACATAGCCTAATTGTTTATGTATGTTTATTTAACATTTCATAAAGTTCTAGCAAAATATTTCATGTTTTTCTTAAATTTTTTCTTAAAAGAGCAAAAGATCCTCAATTTCAAAATATCTTGCAGTATATATTACAATACCGAAATTTATAACATTCCATTTCATATGATTCATAGACTCAAATGCACCAGAAGAGAGGCTGACCACAATCAGTGATTTTGTAGGTCACCAATTGCTTACTGCCCCAATCAATGACACCTTGGACGGTTGGAGTTACCCAACTTAGCCCCACATCGGCTAGCTATGTCTAGCTATTCCCCTACTCAAGGCTCCTCTCTCTCACCAAAAGTCAGGCTCTTGAGATGTGTTGGGCCCGTCTTCTATAGTTGGGGTTTGTGTGGTTGGCCTACTCAACTTGTGTTTTCAATTTATTACATTCAGCTTGGAAGCACCTCATTTACAAATGTCCATAGTTACCAAGATGGAGTTTGGTAATTCTTCATTTAGGGAAAATAACAAAAAAATTGAAAATAAATTGGAAAAATATCAGCCAAAATTTGGGAAAATATATAAAATTCTAATTATGAAAAATTATAAACAAATATATTGCATATACAAGATATTTATACGCGACTTTTTGAAAAAAAATTGTGATTACTACGCAAATTAATCGTTCAATGAAAAAATAGCATATTATTCGAGCTGTTTTGAAAAAAATCAAAAAAAAAAAAATTGTTACTATGCATGTTATAACAAAATAATATTAATAAATTTTAAACTAGGAAAATAATACCAAATTGAAAAGTGCAAGAATTGGATAGTTCTAAACTTTAAAAAAATACCTTAATACTGAAGCGTTCAATTGAAATTCAAGTGGAGAGTACAGCCTCATCTAGAGCTATAGGGGAGGATCCCATACCTCAATGCAAAGGGGATGATCATGGGGAGGGAGTGTCCCTTTCCTGATCATTATGCTGACACAAGTAGTTAGTGACAGAAATAAGTTTAATATTAATATAAAATAAACCCCTACCTTTAAGTTAATCACCATTTTGGGTAAGGAGCTTATAACCTACCATAAAATAATTATTGACAATAAAATCACTGGCAGAAAAAGAAATAGCAATAGCGTAAAATACACATGCTTGGTTAACTTGCTGAAAAATCAATTATTTGGCCAGAGATCCGACAACAGAAAAGAAGCAAAGACAAGCATCAATCAAAGATAATTGAACTCAGTTGGATTACTTTTTTACATAGTATTAATTATGTATAATCAATTATATCGGTAGGTAGCCAAATGTAATTATTTATGCCATAATCAATTACACTCAGTTTTACCAATTCTAACCAAAAATAAATAAAAACTAAGCCAAATCACTACTTACCATGTTTATTCCAGAAGACTGAAAGGCCTCTATTATATGCGGAATCCGCAACTCCTCGTTGGGAATAAGACATTCTACAAGCTATCAAACAATAAAAATAGAAGTTAAATACATATACATTATCGTTTTAAATAAGTTACTCATAAGAGTGATTAATAAACTATGCCCAATAATGTAAAAAAAAATATTAACTTACTATAATACACTTATTCAGTTTATTATTATTTATTATCAATTACTCAGTTTATTATTATAATGAGTATAACCTCTAAATGTTTAGTTTGCTATTTTAGTATCCTTGGCCATGTGTCACGGCCTTAGTTATTTCCCCAACCTTTGACCGTACGGCACTCGTGCTAGAGTCCGTCCTAGACGAGTCAGCCTTACCCTCAAGCTAGTAAGAGAGAAATAGGAACACTCTTTTGGAAAAATACTATACTTCTTATTACCCAAGAAGCTTTATACACTTGCTAGGATACCACTCCTTGCTTCCTTACAAATGAGGGGTCATCCCCTTTATATACCTCTCATGGGAAGGTTCTAGACTCTAGAACATTCTCACCTCCTTTGGAGAATTTCTCTAGAAACTCTATCACCTCCTTTACAAGACTCTTCTAGAAATCCTGCTTCTAGACACTCCTACCACCTCCTCTCTAGGAACCTTCTAGAGAGTTTCTACACTATTTCCCTAGGAATATACTAGATACCCTACTAGTATATATACAAGCCTCTACTACAAAATTTTGAGGTGTGACACTCTCCCCCACCTAATTTCGCGACGCCCTCATCGCAACTTATTTCTGCGCCGCATCCAGCTCTATTTCCTTCGCTTTCTCCACTTCAGGGTCTTCCATTCATTCCCTTTCGCAAAGTGAAGAGTCGCGAACCATTTTGTATCTATTTTGGTCCCTAGCATCAATGAGACCATACCTGGTTCCTCCTTCCTCAAGGAGTTAGTATGGGGCATAGGTGCCCTTTTCACCATACCCCCAAACTTCATCTTCAAGTTGAATTGGTAGCCGTCCAACCCGACTACCAGTAAGTTCGCCTCCCCCTTCCATGAGTTGTGCAATCTCGCTCCCTGGACCACACCATGAATGGGTTTAGCTTCCACCATCCCCGATCTCTCGGTCGTCTTCTCCTCCACTCCCTTTGTCTCTTCCCCTAAGACAGTCATTTTTAGCCTCCATGTCCCCCTGTGCATGCAAGGCTTCCCCATCGAGGTGCTCCTCTACGATCCTAAGCCCTTCACCCTCGGGCTTAGATGTATCCACCTCCTCTGTTGGGTTGAGGAGCTGCACTGACCCCGTGCTCGGCTCCTCATCACCTTCATCCTCCGAGTCTTCATCTGACCATTCGCCGCTTTCCAACTTTGCTAGGTGGACCTTGCAAACTTCGCAATCTCTAGCATTGTGTGTCTCATCGCAGATGAAGCACCAAGAGTTCCGTTTCTGTCTCCACCTGTTTATCCATTCCTTGGTGGTCTCGGTGAGCAACGTATTCCTAGTGTTCGGCATCTCCCCTCTGGGTTGCTTGATTCCCTTCTTGCGCCCCGTAATGCCCGAACCCAGGTTCCTAATACGCTCTCGCACCCTCTCATTGATAAGCTCTACCTCGGCTTGTCGTTTCGCCCTCCACTCCTGGATGGATTCTCTCAGTTTCCATTGCCATTGAGTATCGAGCATCGCACTCCTGGTGCTCAGCATCTCCCCTTCGGGTTGCTCGATTCCCCTCTCGAGTCCCATCATGCATGAACTCAGCTCCCTCGTGCGATCTCCCTTGCTCACCATGACAAGCGCTCCCCCGGCAAGTCTTGTCCCCATGACACCTTGAGCATCCCTGGGGGAGAGTCACACCCCAAATTTTGTAGTAGAGGCTTGTATATATACTAGTAGGGTATCTAGTATATTCCTAGGGAAATAGTGTAGAAACTCTCTAGAAGGTTCCTAGAGAGGGGGTGGTAGGAGTGTCTAGAAGTAGGATTTCTAAAAGAGTCTTGTAAAGAAGGTGATAGAGTTTCTAGAGAAATTCTCCAAAGGAGGTGGGAATGTTCTAGAGTCTAGAACCTTCCCATGAGAGGTATATAAAGGGGATGACCCCTCATTTCTAAGGAAGTAAGGAGTAGTATCCTAGCAAGTGTATAAAGCTTCTTGGGTAATAAAAAGTATAGTGTTTTTCCAAAAGAGTGTTCATACTTCTCTCCTATTAGCTTGAAGGTAAGGCTGACTCGTCTAAGACGGACTCTAGCACGAGTGCCGCACGGTCAAAGGTTGGGGAAATAACCAAGGCCGTGACACATGATACTGGAGACATTTATAGATCCTTTGGTCTGAACTCTGAACGTCGTATGTGATTGCGTATCCAAATCTGCAAAAAAAGAGTTAGTTATTAGAATTAAAGCAATTGTGACGGTAACAAGAGAAATGAATAAACTAGTCATGCAATTAAGTACAGTGCATCGACACGATATTAAAAAAAAAATGCCAATTTGATGCTTATGATTGTTTAAACATCACTATATGCCTTCTCGCAAATATTTGGGGTCGGCAACATCAATCATGTCATGCCTTTCCATTCTGTGTAGCTCGTAGTTATTATTACCATTTAAACAAAAACTAAATCATGCTATCAAAGACCTATATGCAATCATTGTACACAATAGTTCATTCAATCTTTCAAGTTAATCTACTAGGTCTATATAATAACTATTGACGTTGTAGGAAGAATTGAATATTAAGAACACAAAAAGGATATATAAAAGAGATACCTCTTTAGGAATTCGTCACAAGGGTTTGCCTCTCAAGCTCTCTGTAATTTATAATCATAAAATAGCCAAATTAGAATGTGCAGATGATAGAAATAATTTAACATAAAGAGAAGATGTTGTAGATGCTTAATTTCTGAATGTTAAACTATGCTAGGGCCGAAAAGGAGAGACAGACATGAGAGAAGAATATTGCTGTTTTTCTTTCCAAAGGAAAATGGAAGAAGGGTTTTACCCCCAAACAACCATATCGCCGTTCTGGACCAGTTGAGAGGTATTAAAGTCATTTGGCCGCCCTTGATCTGGTAAGAAACAACAATTTCGTCAAATATGTTATATGAGTCCCCTGTAGGAAAATCCCACTTCGGCAAAGTATTTTCCAATTAAAAAACCCCATTATCAAGAACAAGAAAAAAGAAATCCTTCCATTTCATTGTCAAAATAGGCAATTTTGACACAATTTCTTCATATTACAACACTCAAGGAACATTGGCTTCTGAAATCCCTGGTTAAGATATGTACTAGAAACGATTCAACTTTTTCAGCATAGGCTCTCAGGAGACCATTAAATCACCAGAAGGGTTCATGGCTCTTATCCCTTCTCTTTAGTAGGACTGAGCTCCACACCATAGTTTACACAGTTGCAGATTAGTGATGTACAACTTGCACAATCATGTCTTTTTGCAACTCTTATATCCAAAACTCAGCTAAATCTAAAAGAGTTTACAACAGACAAACATATTAGTCCTCTGAACAATGTCATGAAGACAGTATGTATTCTTGGCATTGGGAGTACAGCATGTACAAGATCAAAAATCCTTACCAAGGGAATTCTGATATAAACTAATCAAAAACAGACCAGGAAATGGTGGGTCATTCTATCATTTTTTCAAGAATTTCTTGTTTTCTTTCACTCTTCATTTCGGCAACGGCCAATTTCTCTTCAGAATTCAGCTTCTCAGCTGCACTTAAAAGCATATCCACTGATCCTACAGCTTTTTTTGCTCCCCCTGGCCCATTCTTTCTCTGTTGTTTCTTCCGCTGCTGTTTTTCGAAGTCTTCATACGCTCTCTTTGCCCTGCGTACTTCCTGGATCCCTGCATCACAGCTGCTGCAGAACCACTTCCCTCTTGGAATAGAAGTTCGAGGAGGTTTCATACAATAAATGTGGTATGCATGATCGCAGCCATCACAGAGTACAATCTTGCCATCATCTTTATCAGTGAGGCAAGCTCTACAGAGACAAGAAGGGCAGTACCAACAGGGACCATATGATTTTAACTGCTGACTCGTCAGGCACCTCACATGGTAATACTTATTAGGGCAGAGGGGGTGCCCACATTTTCGAAGCTCATAGTCATCATCTTCCCCACTTCCACACAGCTTGCAACAGCACAATCTTCTGCTTGCACTGGACAGCTGGAGCCCATTTTCAGCTTTCATACTACAATCTGACCTCTCTTCCAAACCATTAACCATCACTTCACCCTTCAGTACTGTTTCATCTACACCTCTGTGAGTTTCGGTTGGGACATTATTGAGCTTCTCACAAACCACACAATCCTCATGTGGTGATTTGATTCCACTTGCAGTGCAGTTGGCACAATACCAACTTCGTGGGGGAATCTCTTGAACAGCAGGCTCAATGCAAGAGACATGGTACATTTCCTCGCATGAATCACAGACTAGGCAGTCTTTTCCATCTGCTTTGGCTCCACAATACCTGCAAATGCAAACTTTATACAAGCCACAAGCCTCTGTTTGCTCCGGTTTAGTGTTCCGGCAAGATTCCCGGGTAGTTAACTGTTTTGCAGTAACAAAACCAAAATAATTTTTTTGTTCAGGAGCAATTTGATTGATCTCCTGTAAAACAAAGCACTAACCATATAAACATATTATGAAGCTAAAGGTTTCTGGAAGTGCAAAACTACAGATGCACATCTATCTGATTCTGGATTTCCTGTTATACACAATGTTAGTGTTTACATGACCCTGCTAAGCAAATCTACACTACTGTTAAAGAACAATATTTACCTCGGGTATTTCGTCTTCACAAACGCCATGTACCGAGCGTCCCATCTGAAAAGGACAGTATTGGATGCGCTAAAAGTGTGACAACTAGAGCAGAACATAAATCAAGAGTGATCAAACTAAATTCTAGAAGCACATCAAAAGCCTTTAGGTTGTGTTCTCTTGGTGGAACTCTAGGATAGAACTTTTAAAGTTTTTTTTATCGATAAACAATCATATGAATATATAAGAAAGGAGGCTACAGCATATAGCAAAGGTCAAGATTTACTGAAGTAAACTCCAACTGGAAAAAAAAAAGTCCCATCAATATAACAAAAGCAAGAGTAAAATAAAAGAGCCAAAATAGGGCAGAGATCTCAAACTCAAGCCAGAATTTCCTCCAAGTTAACGGCCTCTCAACAGGTCAAGCGGGGGGGAGCCTATTCCTCTCCTTCCAATTCGTTCAAGCGATGGTTCCGAAACTTTCATTGTTCCATGCCTATTATTTTGCATAATGTCTGGAACTTTATTATTCCATTGGGTGCAAAAGTACCACAAATATGGAACTTTCAAATTTCACCCAAAAGTCCGGACCTTTTAAGTTCCACACTTGTAGAACTTCTAATTAAGGTAAAGCCCAAAATGCCCTTAAGTTTCTATACTACTCTATAGGACCCCTCAAGTTTCTATAATATTGCATACTTCCAAAAATGCCCCCAAGTCTTTTTTGTTCCCATCATGCACCTTAAGTTTCTATATCTAAAATGTCCCTCAAGTTTCGATACTATTATGGGCAATTCCTTAAGCTTTTTTTATTTTCAAAATGCCCATCTAGTTTCTAAAATATTTTATACTATTATTTCACTTGAGGAAAATGAGTACCAAAATGCCCTTCAAATTGCTATACCCAAAATGCACCGAAGTTCCTATACTATTCTATGGGACCCCTCGAGTTATTTTTGTTCCCATAATACCCCTCAAGTTTCTATAATGTTTTGTACTTTCCAAAATGGATCCAAGTCTTTTTTATTCCCAAAATGCCCCTTGAGTTTCTATACTATTATTTCACGATTGGAAATGTGTACCCAAAATTCCCATCAAGTTGCTAGACCCAAAATGCCCCTAAGTTTCTCTACTATTCTATTGGACCCCTAAAGTTTTTTTGTTTCCAAAATGCCCCTCAAGTTTCTATAATATTTTATACTTCCTAAATTTTGTGTCTTGGTATCCATAATGGCTAGTGTAGTGATATGGATGGTTGTTTGGCTTGCTCTGCACTCTCGCAGAGCAAGCAAAACATGCGTTGGAAGGAACATTTCATGGTAGGAATATTCTCTGTTCTACCGCATATGATCACAGCTAAAACAATTAGCAATGAATTTGGTATTAAAAAAACTTTAGAGCATGCTCGCGAGCATTGTAAGCATTTGAAGAAAGAGTACAATACAATAACAAATAGTTTTTCCGGTAGGATTTGGCTAGGATGATTCTCAAAAACTGATTGAAGTAGAAGTTGACATTTGGAATTTGTGGTTAGAGGTATATTAATCATGAACGTTGTAAGCAATTATTCGGGTTTTGGAAATTGTCATAGAATAATATTTGCCTAAAAGTTTCGTGTCAAAAGAACAACGAACTTAAGGTCTGGAACATTCAAAGCTCTGTACTTCTGAAAATTGGGCCAAAAGAACGCAACCTTACAGAACAGAGGCCCTGCGATGTTGAATTGATCACCATGTTAACAATGTGTTAAGTATTTCCAAGGAGCCACAGAAGAATCTGCACTGTAAGATGCAGAAGCCAGGTTCAGAGGTCCATTCATCGTACCTGCTCATGATAGGAAGTGTGCGACATGTCTGAAAGGCCCTTTGCAAGAGAAACCATCTCAGTACCAATCCTTTGAAATTTTCTCCATACCTACGAAATGTTCAAGCATGAGATACATACCCCACAGAAAAAGAACTTGACATGCCTTCATGGAACACGTATATGAAATCACCATGCTAGAAAGGATACATTGTGTGCCAGATCCATAAAAAGTGATCTCTACCAGAGTATATTCATTACCTAGAGCTTAAAATTGCCTATGATATGAGCAAACCAGCCAATGCAATGCAACAAATTCCATATTAATAAATCAGTTTTCATAGGCTAAAAGCCTAGGTGCACCGCAACTTATCACGCATCTCCAGCAGATGGACAGAATAGTTGATTGTTTCAATCTAAAAAAAGAAACAGGAGAATGAAGGTACAGGACAACATATATATTACAAACCCAATAATGAAATTCAACAGATGGTAGTACAGGTTCCTGTGTTTCATGTACAAAACACATACTCCAAAATCGCCTTTCAATAACTCGTCTCACACGAGATATTCAGGCATAAGAGGGCACGTTACTGACAAGATTATAGGTGGGATTCTACTTTCATTCAAGAAAACAAGATACATAATCTCATGTCTACCTCCATTTATAGATAATTAAGGGACTAGTGGTCTAGATTATCACCTACATTAACACCTCTATACATCACATACTGTGCATGTACTCTAATTACCATGTATACATCACCTACTTCTCGAACTTCTAAACAATGGAATCAGTTTTCCTATACCATCTTATGATTTAAATGAAATAAAAAGCATGACTTTGGTAAACAGAACTTCATTATTTCAAAAGACTCGCAGTCTTTAACACCTTTTTAGCTCTCCATTGTAAGAAAAATCGTAAATAAATTAAAACTTTAAAAGGCTAAAGGTGATGTTGAACAAAGCACTATCCACATTCGAGTTATTGGGTACTATTGTAGTATATTTAGTACTGTTCACGTAATAGAATATTAGTACTTTATTATTTGCTTATGCTTTTACCTTTCAGTGATGTATTTACACGTGTATCATCTGTAGAATAGGTATTGCTTTTTATTTATTGTTTGCCTATGTTTCTGCCTTTCAATGATGAATCTACATACCTATCTTAAAGTGAGACTAAGTACATGCAGAATAACTCCACACAACACTTTTTGCCCAAAAAACACCTTCTCATTAGTGGAAAGGTGGCAGCGATAGTGGTGACAAATGAAACAGTGTATCTAATAACATTAGTTGTAGCACCATTTGAATGATTGTATGAACATTAAGATTCCACCATATGTAGTTAGTGTGAAATGTAGTTTGCCTTGTAATAGCAAGTACAGGCAAGGTTTGAAATTTCGTATATTTCGACAATATTTTTCAATCTCGACGGGTTCCGAAACATCTTAATCATGTATTTTGGTTTTTACAAAATTTCGTAAATTTCGACAAAATTTCGTATATTTCGGTCGAAATATTTTCTACTGGTTTTTTTTTCTTTTCATTTTCTCACACGATTTTTACAAAATTTCGTAAATTTCGATCGAAATTTCGTATATTTCGAGGAAATTTCGTATATTTCGATCGAAATATTTTCTACTGTTTTTTTTTTAATATATATTTTCAATTGTTTACTTATTTATACTTAAGTTGTAATGGTCATTTACAAAATAGAACTTATGTTATAAAATAATAATTTTAAATGCCTCTTTATAAATTAATTTCATTCTTATCTATATTTCAAAACCCTCCCATAGATTCCACTAATTACAATAAAGATTTTTTACAAATTGCATAAATGGCCATATTACCCCTGTGTTGCAAGTATTAACCTAATTATATTTTATAAATTAAATATTATTTAACTATTCTTAGTATTGATTTTTATTATACACACAATAAAAAATTCAATAAAATTTTAATACAATGTTTTTAATTTTAACTATTCTTAGTATTGATTTAACTATTCTTAGTATTGATTTTGATTGTATTTGAGTTAATTGTTATGCTTGATTGAGAAATGAATGCAACTTTTTATGTAAGTTACATCAATATTAGTAAATCATACACTGTCGTCAGCATCAGCACACGTCTTTGGCTCCCTTCTCATTGCATCTCTTATATGCATTGTTGTTTTTTTTAATTTTTTCATTCTCATGTGTATTAACATCTATTTTTAACATTTGCTGAAGTTTCATTGAAAAATTATATGTTTTTCACTATTTTTTCCTGCACGTGCAATATTGTTCCCGCGATATCGATATATCTTGCGAAATATCCGCAATTTATCTTTTTCCACGGCTCGAAATGACATGCGATATCGATATTTAGAACCTTGAGTACAAGGTTCTTTTACTGGATAAAGGATTTACTCCAAATATGTGTGTATCATTTCAAGACGTTTACAGTCACAGGCAAAATAATTCAGTAAGTGTGATTCTTTCAATCATCGCTACCAAGTTATGGTATATCCAATTGACGTGAAGAATGCATTCTGAATGAGGACTTTGAAGTGTACATGTGTCAACCTCTTGGTTTCTAACCTCAGGAAGGGCAGTAAATTGTGTCAGTTGAAGGACATTCATGGTCTTAAAGACTTAGACATTCTCTAATTGCATGCATTTAATGTTTCAGCAGTGCAGCTACTTCAATAAGCTTTATGAGAAGCAATTTCAGTTATTGAGTTTTTAACAAAAAGAAAGATATATGAAACAAAGTTGAATCATATACGTTGATGAAATTGTATAGTTGTTCGTCCCTCTCGGTAGAACAGTCTATTTCTTCACTCCCTCACGTGACTTTCTAGAGGCCATCTAAGTCATCTTCCCCGTCATCAAGTCCGGGGTAAAAACGCTGGCCAACAGAACAGTTATGCACAGTAATTTTTCAAGTTCTATCCACCTGAGGAGGAGGGACTCCCGTCTGATTAGCTTTTTATCCTGGTCAAAGGAGAAATTGCCTAAAGTCAATCATTCCCTCGGGCTTGGCGCCCAGATTCCTCTTGCTCCTCAACCTACGGAGTATTAGCAGCCATATTCAGTGTATAAAAATTTACAGCCTTATATGTTGCAACAAGAAAGCATTGCAGCTTTCTCTAGACCTCTGGAAAAAGCATGAAAAAAAAAAGTGGAATGGTACAATACAGGCAGAAAATTAGGAAATGGTTGATATATTCAAGATAATTATGTATATGGAGTAAATCATTCAAAGATCCAAGACAATGGACACCAAGCCCGTAGCTTCACATCTAGAACCAAATCATCATCTCAGACTGGGAGCTCCAGATATTACAAAGTTAAGAGTATTTAAATGACGCCAGAAATTCCGTGGTTAAGAGATTCTATGGCTCAAAATTTTTTTGATTAAGAAAAGTCCCAATAGCTCTCCTGTGATGAGGATCTCTTGAGCACGGCACACTGCCATTCATAGTCATCTACTATGGTTTACCATGAGAGAACCAAGCATATTAAGATGAGTAGCCATTTATTTAAGTGGTTTGTAAGAAGGTATTACTCAGTAGCTGAATCAGAAGAATAGCTGCAGTTGTGCCTTACCAAATTCACCTAGAAGGGCAGGATTGTAGAATATCTTGAGCAGCTGGACATGATTTATTTATATGCCCCAACTTGAGGGATGATTGGAGCATTGAGGGTACTACTATATCATAATTAGAAATATGGCTGGGGTGGAAAAGGTATTTCCTCTTATTGTCCTTATTTATTTTACCGCTATGCACTAAAAGCTGGGAGTGATAGAAACTATGAATTAACCCTTCTCCTATAACATATCTTCTCTTTTTCTCTATATATAACAAACTGGTAACTGACAATACAAAAGTTACTTCCAAAGATGGATATTTTGGTTCAGATGTAAAGCTGGAAATCTAGGACACAGTACACACCAGATGCAAGCAGTTAGATAGAGGCTAGTTTCAGTAAGCCCTTAGCACTTTAGCCGCCAGAACCTAGGAAAGTCCAAGATTTGATGGGCCAAATAAAAAAAAAATTGAGAGGAAAGGGAAACCACAAAAGCATTTAGATCATAGTCAGCGCTACCAGGACATGTGTTGTGACACAGGTGCCAAGTGTCAAAAGTGTACTCGAGTGTCCAGCAGGGCAACCTCCAAAATCAAAACATGCTTCTGTACATTTATTAAATTTATTTACAGTAATTTAAAATTAAGGAAGATAATTAGAGAGCAAAGTTATATCCTTCTAATAAAACTTTATTAGACTTATTTTAGTAAAAATTAATTAGCAAAGAGAGTCTTAAAAATGTTAAACCACAATAAGCAGTTAAACCATGCAATAAGCCAAATGTTTAAGTGTTGAAAATCCAGATGCAAAGTTCAAAACTTTAAGGCAGTGTTTATCCAAAATGTGTTTTAAGTGTCAGAAGAGTCTGGCCCTTAAGTCGTCTATATGTGGGCAGGCAGAGGAGTCGGTGAACCACCTTTTGTTGCATTCACTTCGCCTCGACTATCTGAAGAAAAATTCTCCCAAGAATGGGGGTCATTTGGATCTTTCATTGGTCCTTGCAGGATTTCTTATCTGGTTGGTTATCGAACCTGTTGGAGGTTCCTAAATTTGTGGTATGAAATTTTCTTCCGGGTGCTATCAGGTGGCCTATCTGGAGAAAACGGAACAGAGAAGTTTTTTAGGGATTAGCCTCCTACGAGGAGCATGCCTTTTTTATTGCACGTCAGCTTATATGATCCTGGTGTGCAATTAGGAAGGATTTTGAGGATGAGTGGTTCTTTGGGCTTTGATTGGGCAAGTTTCTCTTTCTTATTTGCTTTGCGATTGTGTAAATTTTGTTTTTATTTTCGATTCATACTCTTTGTGAACCGTCTTTGTTTGCTCTGTAATTCTCTTTTTGATATCTTATATATATATATATATACCACCATTTACAGATTTTAAAAAAAACATAGCCGGCATGCAAGGGATCAGGCCCAACATTTAATGGGCCCTCCTAAGACATATCTTTGGGTTGACAAAAATTTTAAGTGAAAGTTTGAAAAGAAGTCTACAGATCAGAATGTAAAAGATCATCTAATAGTGCTGATTTTTCGCCTGGAATATCTCCTTGACGAGGCCCATTCAAAGGCGGGTCTGGTCCCACTGTACATGAGATCGTTGTTACAAATCTCCCGAGAAGTACCTAATTTCCCACGAAAAATACTGAGAAAAACATCTAAAATATAAAACTCCATTTTTGTCACAGTATTTTAAAAGTCTTGCGAGAAATACAATTTTCTCTTTTTATCACGTAAAATCCCAAGATTTAGTTTATATTTTAAAATATCGTGAAATATACCCAATATTGTTGGTTTGATGAATTTATAAATTTGTAACACTGCATTGTCAAGAATTAGGCGAGAAATACCCGAAAAAACTCCTTATTTGAAAATTTCCCGAGGAAAACTTTATCCGATAAAAATCCGAGAATGAGATTTGTAACACTGCATGAGATATGTTTCCAGTTTTTGTGCTTAGGGCATTTTGCGTCCAAGTATGGACAAGGCATATCCCTCAATTTAGCATAGTGATAAACAATCATCTTGATAAGGTTACAACATATTGTGCGCACACATTTAATTTCTTTTTTTAAGAACTGTACGCACACATCCTCAACTGTTGTCAGGTAAAGAAATGTACATGAATCCAAAAAGTGTCAGAGCCAAAAAGTTTTAAGTATTCATATAACACTGTTCATAGGAAAAATAGATATGCTTATTGATGGATTCATATCGGAGAATGAGTAGTAAAGAAGTCACCATATCTCAATTACTGCTCTCATTTGATATGTCCCTAAACAATTTCGTAAAAGGATATGTAACCAAGCAGGCCTGAGCAGTACCATGGGAAGAATCTGGGAACTATCAGCAATAAATATTGTTCTACAGCAAGATTTGACCATTTGGCAATGTATAATATTTTTTTTTGATAAATTGCACACTTTATTAAACAAAGCAAAAAGAACAAGGAACACCAAAACAACCAAAGAGTTTACAGGCAAGAAAACTCAACCACAAAACCTATCACCACTCCAACCCCCTAGATGCACAACCTCACTACAGCTCAAAGTTTAGAATTTCGTCCCTAGGACCAAGCACTCTCACCAACTCTAAAATAGTTATTCGGATGCGATTACACAATGTATAATATAGACTTGCCCAATAAAACACAAGGCAGACTAAAGAGGCTGTACTAATGGCGGAAATGAATGATATGTATGAAATAATGAGTTAGCCAAATTGACAACATATGTATGATGAGACAAGTTAATATGTAACTTCACAGTTCCTCAAAAAGTCCATGCCAGTCAAAACATAAAAAATATTGGGTAGCCTATCCAATTGTTGGTGTTCGACAAGACATCAGGTGTATAATGTACAAACCATAAGAAACTGAGGTATATATAAGTATATAACTAATTAAATAGATAGAGAAAAAACAAACGGAAAATAGAAGGCAGAAAGTCATAGTAAGAATTCTCATCCACTAGTGTCGAACATGTGCATGCAAGAACTAAAAGGCACATCATCTTCAACAATGGATTGACCAAAAGCAAAAAAGGAAAGTGCGTACACTCAAGGTTTTAAACATCCCTTCTTCCCTCTTTTTATTTCTTTGCTTTATCGATTAAAAAAAAAGGTATTAAACATCAATTTTGCAGGAAATTTCTCACTTCGAAAATGGGAAATTCACAAACAAGGTGTTTGGAATTTTTCACCGTTAAATTTCATAAATATCACAAAATTGGAAAATTTATGGACAATGTATAATAGTTCGTTGAAACTTCAGATTAAACATAAATACACACTATGGAGTGAAAAAATATTTATAAGAGATGTATATAAAGTATGGAGCAAAGACGCGCAACCAGCGATATATATAATAATAGACGAATTTAATACACACAAAGTGTTTAATACATACTCGTAAATAATTTTTTTTTTTAAAATCGATGTCAACAGGTACATAGGACACACTTCACAACAAAAACATATTTAGTAAAACAAATTTGAACATGCTTGAATTAGCATGATTTGTCCCAAAATTAATCTTATTATGGTAACATGAAAAAGTTACAATTCATGTAATTTTCCCTGAAAATATTCTTCCCGACGAAATCTCCTCAACAAGGTTTGCACAATGTGAGCTCCTTTGGGTTGATTTAGCCCCAAGGGAGTGAAATCACGTGAAAAGAACTAAGAAGGAAATACCTTTTTCCTAAATGGAACAATAAAAGAATTAGAAGGGAATTACCTGCTGAATATCAGTAGAAAATTGTGTGGGAGACTGCTCATAAAACCCTTCTTTCATCCTTGAGTTGATGACACTAAAGTCAAAAAGCCTGTCAACCTTGATGCCTTTGAAATTTTCACAGAGTAACTTGCACAGCAAAGTGAACTTCTCTGAAACTATGACATTAAGGAAAACACGCTGACACAACTTCGTTATGTGATGATCATCTGCTTGATAATTTGGCCCATTTTGGGATCCATTTGAAGTAACACCCTTGTCCTGCTTGGCTGCACTCAGAGATCCATCAATTTCCTTCCCCGTCTGGAAGTGATTTTTCTGCCAATCTTTTTGGTAATGAAAAGATTCCTGTAAATAGTGATTGAAAAATGAATGACCATCTCATTCACACAAAAAAAAAACATAGGACAGAAAAATAACAGTAATGTACTAATATTACCTGGGTCCACAGAAAAATAACAGTAATTTACTAATATTACCTGGGTCCGTGCAGTTTGCTCAGCAGCACCTTGCATCTTAAACATGGTTGTGAAACCAATCGGACTAAACTCAAGTGCATCTCGAATACAGCTTTGAATACCACCTTCACCCACGTCCAAGGACTGTAATAAGAATTCCAGTACAAGATTTCTCCAGTGCCCATGTGTGTAAATATCTGAACCATCCAGAATAGCACGACTTCTAGAAAAAAAATCATGTTCATAAGAATTACTGCATCGAGGCTCCTTCATGGACTGCAGAAAACCAGATAAGCCCAGACATAGCTTAATAGAACAACAATAAGGACTAAGAACAAAATGAAGAATTGTACAATCAAGTGTTTGCAGAAATGGGAGAATGCAAAAAAAAATCTTTCCTTGGACATATCAACTACAGCAGTGTGTGTGTGTGTGTGTGTGTGTGTGTGTGTGTGTGTGTGTGTGTGTGTGTGTGAGTGGTGTGTAATCATTTGTTTCTCTTTTCTTTATATGGACTAATTAGTAATTAGTATTTAATAGACAACACAGTTGATCTGAAAATTCAATTACAAACTTTCACAGATTTGAGGTTTTGCAAAAGGGGTCTAGGGAGGGGTGAGTATGAAAAGATCACCTATAACTGTCTTTTCCCTACACTTGATGTATTATAGACATCAAAATATATTCTTTTCTTTTCCCTATGCTTCTAATAATTTTTCTTGGGATATGCAATCATATTTTCCAAGCTAATTTAAGTGTTGGTAAGATGGAACATCCTTTTTAGGTAAGAGAATTGTTTAAAACTGAAATTATCATCTCTTGTAGTGTAAAGTGAACGCAGAAAATTGGCTTCATGTGGAATGGGTAGTGATTAGTGAATGGTGCTTGATGCTCAGATTTTCTTAACAATTTTACATTTGTCTATAGTACATGTTCTGATTAAAAGAAAAGGAAACTGAAATTTAAAACCAATTAGAAAGTTATAAGGAAGAGAGGATGAAAGCCAAGTAGCCAAAAAATATGCGGCTTAGAAATAAGTGTTGTGATACATTATTATTATTATTATTAAGGGTGTAGATACATATCATTAAGTCATTGAAGGAATTATTGTAACCTTCCTTTTATAAGTAGTATAAATAATAAATACGGAAAAATCAGCCTCTGATTTTTCTTCCTCTTTTTGATTAGGTTTTTACTTTCTACTTGGTATTAGAGCCTAAAGACAAGGCCTACAATTTTTTTTAATAGACTTTGGGCCCTGAAACCTACTGATTAATGAGTAACAATGGGATTTTGGGGCGCGACAAAGAAGGCCTACAATTTTTTTTTTAATAGAGTATCGTGAATAGTACCCAACAAGAAGAATGGGCCCTTAGATGACAAGGATAAACTGAAGTGTGATCATTGTGGGAAAACTTGACATACATACGAAACTTGTTGGGATCTACATAGGAGACTGATAAGATATACCCATCACAGACAGCAGGTGAATGCTTCTACCGGCAACATTGCAGCGACTATGACTCCTTCCGTGGGTACCTCTTCATCAGCTCCTTCTACAAGAAATACCTCATCAGCCTCTGAAAACTTCTCTATGACTAAAATTGATCGTCTCTAGTGTCTTCTAAACCAAATGGAAGGTCCTTCTGCCTCTTGCTTCTGCTAATTTTGTAAGTCATTCTTCATCCAGTCAAGCCTAGATTATCGATCCAAGTGCCTCTGATTATATGACTAGTTTGTCCCTATTTTCTCTACATATACTTTATCGCCTAGAAGAGATAAGATAAGGATTACTAATGGATCTATTTCCTCTATCTCTAGGAAGAGGGATGTCAACCTTTTCAATAACTTAACTATTTCATATGTTCTTTATGTTCCAAATTTCATCAACAAACTTGTTATCTATTAATATTATTACTAAAAGTCTTAAATGTTGTGTAACCTTTTTTTCCTACCCATTGTGTCTTTCAGGACTTAGCGACGAGGGAAACAATTGGAAATGGTCGTCAAGCAGATGGTCTCTACCTCCTAAATGATTTTGGTTCTCCTTTAGCATTATAATCTAGTAGTCGTCTTATTAGGAAGGTGCCCAAATTAAATTGTGACACGATCATCTAGGCCATTTAACTTTTCAGTGTTTAAAGTTGGTCTTTCCTACTTATTTGAGTTTGTGTTAGATTATTGTCTATAATGTGAAGTGTGTGAATTGTCCAAGCATTGTCGAACTATTTTTTCTCCAAGTATGAAATACAGTTCATTTCCATTCCAACTCGTCCATTATTTGTGGATTACTTCCTTGATGTACTTGGCTCTATTTTATGAAGACCTGTGATGAAGTTCCAAGTATCATCAAAAAGTTTCATGATACTAATACAATTTGAGAAGCAAATCAAGGTCTTCCAATCTAATAATACAAGAGAATACTTTGAAAGTGAACTACAAAAATATTTGGAACATTAAGAAATGATACATCAAGTGTACATGTCCATGTACTCCTCGGCAAAATGGGGTGACAAAGAGAAAAATCGTCACCTTATAGAAGTTGGCCGAAACCTCCTCACAATAATGAATGTACTGAAAAAGTTTTGGGCAAAAATAATTCTTACAACAGCCTACTTTATCAATCGAATGTTGTCTCGAGTACTGAAGTTGAAGTCTCCTCAATCCTCACAACACTCTTTGTTCAAATCAGTCTGTGTTCCTCCTTGAGTCTTTGAATGTGTATGCTTTATTCATGTCTTTGGTCCAAATAGAACTAAACTAGATCCCAACTTCATTCATGTTGTTCTCTGAGGGTATTCCTCCACCCAAAAAAGGATACAAGTGTTTGATCATATGTCACGGAAATAGTTTGTTACCATGGATGTCATTTTTTGAATCGGAACTCTTCTTTCCTCATCCTCCTACCTCTCTTCAGGAGGAGCATAGTGAGTTGGAAGAGAAGCAAAATTGTTTGGTTCCTCTTCCTCAGTCGGTCACTGATGTCATGGATGTTCATTTCTAGTCTATAGTTCAAGGGCAGCACTTCTCTTCCCGGAGTTCTTCAGGTTTTGAGTCGTGGAGCGGCTCGTCTGTAGGTGCGGGAGTTCAAGCCAGCGTGGAAGTATGCTCTGTTTCGTCCAGCCCTGCTTCGGGTAGTGGGCCTAGTGAGTATCTGGTGGAAGGCTTGGTGGCTTCTGTTGAGGCTGTGGGAGGAGCTTTTGAGGAGGGGTCGTCGAGTCCCGAGGCTCTGCTCTCGCCAGGTGAGGGGGAAAGGATGATGCGTTATGCCGAGATTCCTGGGGATGAGGTCGGTGATTGTGTGGGGTGTAGTAGGCAGAGTGTTCAGGTTCTTCCCAATGGAGGTTCACTCGGGCTGCATTTTTCTTCGTCGGAAGAAGTATCGAGGGCTGATCCAGAATGGGTGGTGGACAGATTGGAGGAGTTTGGCAAAGTTTTGGTTTTGTCTTCCAGTGGGAGAGAGCTAGAAGTGCGCGAGTTATTTAGATCGCTAATTCTAGAGCCGAGTAGGCCAGAGTATCGTGCGGCAGCAGCTGAGTCCAGTGGCGGGAAGAAGAAAACGCCACAGGAGGTCCGAAGGTTGGTCAGCGGGATTAATTACGATAAGAATGGTAAGTGAGGGAGCAGGTCTCGAGCTAGCGGAGGTAGAGGGCGGGTGGTCGGTTGCTGATGTCGCTTCGTTTGTTATCTTGGAACATTAGAGGCTTAAATTCGATGGAGAAACGGTGGGTGGTAAAATCTGTGGTCGCTAAATTCAGGCCGGCAGTGGTGTGCCTTCAGGAAACCAAAATTGCAGTGATGTCGGAGGCTATTGCTCGTGATTGCTGGGGAGCTGACCCTGGTTGGTGTGCGGTTCCGGCCTTAGGCCACGCAAGGGGGATCATCATCCTTTGGGATAAAGGAGTGGTTGAAGTGTTGGAGGAAGAATCAGGGACTTTTTCTTTATCGCTTCTTTGCCGGTTTGTTCAGTTAGGCTTCCAGTGGGTGTTTTCAGGGGTGTATGGCCCTGTGTGCCCAAAGGAGTATAAAGACTTTTGGACGGAATTAGACAACATTAGCGTTCGGTGGGGCGCTCCTTGGTGCATTGGGGGCGACTTCAATTGTGTGAGGTTTCGTGATGAGAAATCTAATGGGGGGCCTATTTCCCTCAGTATGAGGCGGTTCGGGAAGTTTTTATTCAGGCAGAACCTTCTTGAATTCCCTCTTAAGGGAACTTCTTTCACTTGGTCTAACTTTCAGAACCCCCC
The DNA here is from genome assembly GCA_015143295.1 of Tetracentron sinense. Classification (NCBI taxonomy): domain Eukaryota; kingdom Viridiplantae; phylum Streptophyta; class Magnoliopsida; order Trochodendrales; family Trochodendraceae; genus Tetracentron; species Tetracentron sinense. Next base: position 2,315,887 of record CM026556.1, read on the forward strand.
TTCCCTAAGCAGAATTGATAGATTTTTTGCAAGCCCGGATTAGGAGGGCAGGTTTCCGAAAGCCACTCTTTTAGCCCTTCCCAGGCCGGTCTCTGATCATATTCCTATTTTGTTGGAGCTTGATGGAAGCAGGGGTGGTCCTAAGCCGTTCAAATTTAGAATATGTGGGCGCAGCACTCGGATTTCTTGGCAGTGGTTAAAGAAGCGTGGGAGTCTGCATCGTCTTAGGGTTCTTGGAGTACCAGGTTTGGGCTTAAGCTAAAGGCGGTTAAACAGCTTAAGAGCTGGAATAAGCTAGTGTTCGGAAACATCGATGAGCAGAAAAAAGTCTTCTGGAGGCCATTTCAGCGTTGGACGCAAAAGAGGAGCGGGCCAGTTTGTCAGAGGTTGAGCTTAAGGAGAGAGTAGCTTTGAGGCAGGAGTTCTAGTTGGTGTTGAAGAGGGAGGAAGTGAGTTGGAGGCAGAAATCTCGAGTCAGGTGGTTAAAAGAAGGTGATAAAAATACGCGTTTCTCTTCCATCGCATGGCTACGGTGCGTGGTCGAGCAAACAAGATCGTCAGTCTCAAAATCGGGGATAAGATCTGGGACAACGATTTGGAGATGGGAAGGGCGGCAGTAGAGTTTTATGGCTCGTTGTATCATGAGGAGGTTGAGTATCGACCTCTGCTAGATGGGCTATCTTTTGAGAGCATCTCTGAGGAGATGTGTAGCCAATTGGAAAGGCCGTTCTCGGAATTAAAAGTCCAGTCGGTCCTAGTCGGTCCTTGCAGGTATGGCAAGGGACAAGGCCCCTGGGCCAGATGGCTTTTCAATTGAATTCTATAAGGTTTGTTGGTCGATAATTGGGCAGGACTTGATGAAAGTCTTTCATGAGTTCTATCATTCTAATTCATTCGACCAAGCGTTGAATTGCTCTTTCCTTGCCCTTCTTCCTAAGAGGCCTGAGGCCCTGGATATTGGAGAGTTTCGGCCCATTAGCCTTATTGGTAGTACTTATAAGATTTTATCAAAGGTCTTAATTGTGAGGCTAAGCCGGGTGATGGGACAGGTAATTTCTCCAGAGCAGAGTGCTTTTGTGGGGAGGAAGCAAATCTTGGATGGTATTCTTATCGCTAATGAGGTGGTGGATGAGCAGCTGAAGAAGAAGGTGCCGGGGGTTTTTTGGAGTATTCCCTTAGTCGGATGAGGTTTGGGCCAAAGTGGCGGGCTTGGATGCGGTGTTGCTATTCTTCTCCGTCCTTTTGGGTCTTGTTGAATGGTTCTCCTCATGGATTTTTTAAAAGCTCAAGGGGATTGCGCCAAGGAGACCCTCTATCTCCCTTACTCTTTATTCTAGTGACGGAAGCCCTCAGTAGGATGATTAGAAAGGCTTCTGAGGCGGTGTGGGGCGGCTTCGTGGTGGGTAGGCCGGAGATTCGGATTTCGCACCTCCAGTTCGCGGATGATATTTTACTCTTTTGTGGGGCTTCGGAGAGGAACCTTGTCCACATCAGGTACCTTTTCCGTTGTTTTGAAGCCGTTTCCAGTTTGAGTATCAATTTTCAGAAAAGTTTGACATTTGCAATCGGGCAGGTGCCTAATTTAGAGTATTGGCTAAATGCCTTGGCTGCAAGACCGGCTCTCTTCCTACTAAGTATTTGGGTCTTCCTCTGGGGGCATCGTTCAAGGCGAAGTCAATTTGGAATCCGATCGTGGAACGAGTTCAGAGGAGGTTGTCAGGGTGGAAATCGTCGACATTATCTAAAGGTGGCAGGCTCATCCTATTGAAGAATGTTCTTTGCAGTCTTCCAACATATTTTTTGTCCCTTTTCAGAATTCCGGCTCCAATCGCTGCTAAGTTGGAAAGGTTGCAAAGGGACTTTCTATGGAATGAGAAGGTGGTGCTCAAGAAGCTTCATTTGGTGAAATGGAAATGGGTTTGTAGGCCTAAAGAGAGAGGGGGGCTTAGTATATGGCCAATGAAGGCGGTTAATGAGGCACTTTTGGGAAAGTGGGTTGGCGTTTTGGGTTAGAAGTTGGTAGTTTGTGGAGAGGAGTGATAGTGGCTCGGCATGGTAGTAGAGATCGTTGGGAACCTAGGCTTCCTAGGGGTCCTCATGGGGTGGGCCTTTGGAAAGGTATCGTAGCGGGTTGGGCCGGGTTTGTCAAGTTTACTCGCCTGGAGTTGGGGGATGGGGCGTTGCTCAAATTTTGGTCTGATCATTGGTGTGGGTCTGGCTCTTTGGAACATTGGTCCAGGTCTTTTTTCTTGCTCTCCTCATTCAAATCGACGTCAGTTGCGGACATGTACTCTAGGAGAGCGGGGGTCGTGGTTTGGAACCTCTCCTTCAACCGTCCGCTTAATGATTGGGAAGTCGGCGATTTCGCATCTTTATTATCCCTGCTCGAGTCAGTGAAGCTGGTGGAGTCAGTTAGTGATCGTTGGGTTTGGGTCACTAATTCTAGTGGTCGGTTTTCTGTGAAAGATTATCTGCAGGCAGCAAACCCGGGCGGCATTATAGACTTCCCGCGCCAGTTGGTGTGGTTCAATGGGTTGCCTTCTAAGGTTTCCATTTTCCTTTGGTCGGCCTTTCTGGATAAGATCCTCACCTTGGACAACTTAAGGAAGCAAGGTTGGAGTCTCCCTAATCATTGTTGTTTGTGTTTGGTGGAGGAGGAATCGATTGATCATTTACTTCTTCATTACCCGTTTGCTAGGAGTTGGTGTGGTTCAATGGGTTGCCTTCTAAGGTTTCCATTTTCCTTTGGTCGGCCTTTCTGGATAAGATCCTCACCTTGGACAACTTAAGGAAGCAAGGTTGGAGTCTCCCTAATCATTGTTGTTTGTGTTTGGTGGAGGAGGAATCGATTGATCATTTACTTTTTCATTACCCGTTTGCTAGGAGGCTGTGGGGATATTTTCTGGCGCAGTTGGGGGTCGCATGGGTGTTTCCTACATCCATTCAGGCTTTGATATCCAGTTGGCTCGAAGCGTCGCTAGATAGCATGGTGGATCGGATTTGGGCTTTTCTCCCTAGAGTGATCACTTGGTCATTGTGGAAAAAGCAGAACAAGAGGGTGTTTGAGAATGTTTCGCTGCCGGTGGATAGTTGTGTGCGAGATCGTGTGCACTGTTGCGTGATTGGATTTCCGCTAAGTTTGATGGGGCGGAGATAGGGTTGGAAGAGGTTTTACCGTAGTGTAGTCGGGGAGGGGTTTTTGTATTTCTTATATGTTCTAGAGTAGTTTTTGTATTCTCTTGGAGATTTATATTTTGTGAATCTTCCTTCTTATATATAATTGCTTTTGCCGATCAAAAAAAAAAAACTCCTACTAATACTACTACTAAAAAGAAATTACAAGCTTACATCAGACGCAAGAAGGGAGAAGCGACCACTGTGATATTTGATAAGCTCAACTACGAACTACCAATTCAAATTCCTCTAAACTAAGTTCCGACTCAGATTCAAATAATCCTAATTCCCCTCTAGTGTTTCTTCCTACAAATGATGATAATGCTCTCATTGCCTTACGCAAAGAGAAGCAACAGTGAATAATGTGAATCTTATCTCTAATTATGTCTCTTATACATCTTTGTCCCATTTTTATTCTCTACATTCTTGTCTTCTGTTTCTTCTGTGTCTTTACATTCTAGATTCCAAGAGGTAATCTCTCATCCTAAGCGGCATCATGCCACAATGAAAGAGATAAAGGCTTTAATCAATAATGGTACATGGGAAATGGTGATTTCTCCAAAAGAAATGAGCCAGTTTGTTGCAAGTGGGTGTTCACTATGAAAGACAAAGTTGATGGGTCGATTGAAATTTGAAAGATATAAGGCAATGTTAGTTGCTAAGGGCTCCACACAAACATATGAGATTGACTATAGGAAAATATCTACTCCAGTTACAAAGATGAACTCTATCAGAATTTTGTTACCGTTGACAATGAGATTTTCTGGGCCTTTACATTAGCTAAGAGTGAAGAATGTCTTCCTTCAGGGAGATTTGCGAGGAAGTGCATATGGCTCCTCCATCAAGTTTCAAAACTCCCAACAGTGAGGGAAAAAATTATAAATTGAAGTCGATCTATGGTCTGAAACAGTTGCCCCAGGCTTGGTTCAAGAGTTACGGTAAGGTTGTGATAAGAGTTACTAACAGTCATGCAGATCACTCTTTTTGTGAGACGTCGTGGGCAGCTAATTACTACTCTAATTGTCTATATTGACGACATTATGGTGTCAGGTAATGATTCACTAGAGATTGAAAAGTTGAAAAAATATTACGGCACAAAATTTTAAGATCCAGAACTTAGGAAGTCTCAAGTATTTTCTTGGTATCGAGGTGGCTCAGTCCAAAAAGGGCATCTTTATGTCACAAATGAAGTATACCTTGGACTTACTCAAGAATACTAGGAAGCTGGGTGCTCGACCTATAGATACTCTGATTTAGCCAAATGATCATAAGTTAAGCTGCAGTAATGGGAAATTACTTGAAGATATAGAGATGTACCATACTAGTTGGTCGACTTATTTAGCTCTCTCACCAAGCCAGATATTACAGATGTTGTTAATGTGGTGACTAGTGAGTCAATTCATGCATGAACCTCATGTCCCTCATTATGAAGTTGTTGAAAGGATATTGCGTTATTTGAAGACTACTCTTAGAAAAATATAATATTTGTCAATCATGAACAACCGGTCTAGAAGCTTACACTAATGCTAACTGGGCTGAAAATGTTGATGATAGAAGGCCCACTACAAAATCTTGCATCTTTTTGGAGATAATTTCATCACCTAGAGGAGTAAGAAGCAAGGTATGATGGCTAAGTTTAGTGCAAAGGCTGAGTATAGGGCAATGGCCCATGGTGTGGCTTAAAATCCTACTGCGTGCTTTGGGAATTAGAATAGATGGTCCAATGAAGTTGTTCTGTGAGACTGTGACAACAAGGCGGCCATTAATATTGCTCACAATCCGATTTAGCATGATCGTATTAAACACATATAGATCGACGACACTTTATCGGAGAACTGACTATTTCTCAAAATTTGTGTTTACTGTTTGTTACTCCTGAATACCAACTTGCCGATATTCTCACTAAAGATGTTGCCAAGACAACCTTAATGTTGATTCTTAGCAAGTTGGACATGATAGATATCTAGGCACGGCTTGAAGAGAAGTATTAAGATATATTATTATTACGAGTGTAGATACACCATATCGTATCATTAAGTCATTAAGGGCATTATTGTAATCTTATTTATAAGTAGTTTAAAAAATAAGAAAGCGGGAAATCAGCCCCTAATCGTTTCTCTCAAATCTCTCATCTCTTTTTTCTCTCCATTTTTATTCCTCTTTTTCATCTAGGGTTTTACATTCTACTATATGCAATGGATAAATGACCCAACAACACATCTAAGTATGATGCTAATTTGAATCAAGACAGGGATATCCTTCTAATAGGACCCATATAAAAATTTGAATCACTACCTACTGAGGGTGGATTGTTACGTAATGCTCTAGTGACATTTTGAAGCAAGGCACTCTTCTACCCATCTATTAGGGCCCAACTTGCCAAAAATGAAGGAATAGATCATGAATACGACTTTGTGATAGATGCTAGATTTCGTAATAATGAAGAACCTCTCATAGGTAAATGCACATGAGGAGGATGAAGAAAAGGGTAATTCCTCATCTTCATATGACCACTGCTGAGACGCCCCGAACCCGCGCCTTAGGAAATTGTGTTCCAAGACGTGTGCCCGTTCGTAATTAACACACAGCAGAAGACTTTGCCCGCCAGCCCATTCGTCTTTAACACACAACGGAAAACTTTTTATTCAAGACTTTGCATTACCTCACTTCCTACAGTAGTCTTTACTTTTGGTGCCACTAATGCGCCAGTACACTTTCCAGAATCTATCAAGCATAGCTCCTTGCCAATCGGCAACCGCTTCAGGATCTGAGACATAAAATGAGGGGGGTGAGCTATAGAGCCCAGCAAAATTCATAGTTCCTCTAGATTATTTTCCACATAGTAACATTCATCAATAATGATATAGTAGTACAGTACAATTCTCCTATTATAATAATATGTAGAATAATAATATCGTAATTCATGACCCGAGGTCACTCAAGGCTATTTCATCATATCTGAGATTCCCAGTCTCCAAGAGTTTTCCATTGTCAAGTTCATCCAATCATTGTCCTCAACACCAGGTTACCGTTTCAGATAATCGCTCATGCTCTATCCTTGAGTCCACAAACTCGATCGACTGGGCCTTCGCCTACGTACAACCTCTATCCTTGAGTCCACAGACTCAATTATCAACCAATCGGGACTTCTACCGATTACAACCTATCCTTGGGTATGCCGACCCAATTAACCTTAAATTTGTATATTTCACACATAACCCAGGCCTTCACCCGATGACTACTAGGAACAACACCTCTGACAAAAATCACTATCAGGAACAACACCTCTGACATAAATTACTGTCAGGAACAACACCTCTGACATATCACACTCTGCCAAGAACAACACCTCTAACATATCACTTTATATTTTCTCATTGTGGAACACCGGCTCACACAACCACATTTGTCAGGAAACACATCTGATCGTCAGGATACACATCTGATCGTCAGGATACACATCTGATTGTCGAGATACACATATGATTGCCAGGATACACATCTGATAGTCAGGAAACTCATCCGACCAATCAGGAAAAGAGACGGGAAGCCCGTCTGACATGCCAGGGACGCACCTCTGACTAACAGGAAACACCTGACCACCAGGAATCACCTGTCTGTCAAGAACACATTTGACATATCACTATGTTAGGCTAACACTCTTGTCAGGCAACACATCTGATAACCAAGATACACATCTGATCGTCAGGATACTCATCCGATAGCCAGAAAACCTATCTGACCTGCCAGGAAAAGAAACTTATCTGACATGTCAAGGACACACCTCTGACTAATAGGAAACATCTGACCACCAGGAAACGCTTGACTACCAAGAACACCTCTAACATTATAACTCTGTCAGGCAAAACACCTCTGACAGTATAACCCTGTCAGGCAAAACACCTCTGACATCAAATCTTTGTCAGGCACAACACCTCTGACATCAAATCATGTCAGGCACAACACCTCTGACATGAAATCCTGTCAGGCACAACACCTATGACAGTACAACGCTTAACACGTCACGGTTTCGCGGTGTGAGTTTCGAAAATTTCTATTGAGGCAATCAGTAAATATTGAGTACCGATTGAATTTCGAAACCCACGGATTTCCTAGTTTTATTACGTACGAGACCCCGCGGTTTCGCGAATCGATGTGTGACAGAGTCAACACGACATGTACTCGTACAGAAATGCAAACTGATACACAGTGTGAGATTTTCAGGGAAAAACACTGGGTTTTACTGGTAATTATCGGACACCGAATCCGATAACCAAAACCCATGGTTACACCCAAACACTTTCCCAAGATTTACAGATTTCGATTAGGGAAAGTGACACCCTAATATTCATAACTATTATTCTTTAATTAATTATCTTTAATTACCGGTCATCCAGGCCTCGGGATTTTATTCTGAAAATCCGAGTCGTTACAGCTGCAATGTTTTAAACTTTGGCATCAAACTGACCTTTCATTTCAAAAGTGGAAATATGTCTTGGAACCTTCATTTATCACGATAACGATGATTATGAACCTTCAAAAGATGACGAGTAACTGGAAGATTCATTTTCTTTGTCATCTGGCAGCTAATTGAAGATTCCCAAACGTCGTGAATTCTCTTATACTATAGGTGGTCCGATCGGACGAGACACCACCTTCGTCTCCAGAGCTCGGCTCGTATGAGTGAATGCTCACTTAGTAGAGAAAGGCTCATCCTTATCATATCATCTTCACTGGAGTAGTCAATACTTTGATCAGAGAAGAATTTTGGGGAATGAACTCTTTGAAGGTTATCCGCATTAGTGGGTTTCAAAACTTCACCTGCAGTCAAGCATCTTGACTTACTTCTTTCTTTCTACCTTTTTCTTCTTTATGTCCTTCGCAGTTTTTGAGTCTTTTGCTTGGACTTTAGTGATTGTTCCCTAAGGCCCGTAGTTTGAGCCAACTGCTTCTTTTTCTTTGTCCCTTTACTTTTGTAAGGAACCCAGCCTTCGTCTTCAAAGGATGTTTCATCAGGTGAAGCTTCTGCCAATTCTTCGCCAAGCATTTTTCCTTTGTTATAGGGCTCTGAAGCGAACACTATGTTGGCAGTCACAGCTCATGCTTCGTCCAAAGCAATAACAATTATCTTAACGTTAAATAACCTCTGAATATGATCCTTATTACGAAGCAGTCCTTCAAGGTGTGGTTGGCAATGCGATGGAACCGACAGTACTTCGGGTGTTCTGTCTTCCCCACTTCATCTGGCCTCTTGATCTCGGGGAGAGTTTATCAAGTCTTGACGAAGCATGTCGTCAAAGAGGTCATCAACCACCTCATTCAAAAAAGAGTAAACCATTTCCATTTTGTTTTGCATATCATACTTTTTGGGCTCCTCCTTTTGAGATTTATTTCTTCAACGGTTACTGGCTTTTTGGCCCTGATGTAAAAGAGAATAGCCTTACCAAAGGTGGATTCTTTCTTTCCACCATGGTTGCGATAAATGTTTCGAGACGATCGGCAACTCAACTGCGTCTTCTTTTGCCTTGATGCAACTCCATGTCATGTGCCTTGGTGCATAGATCATCAAATCGTTCAAAGGTTTATGCCATGAGGGACGTTGGTAGGTCATGTCTGAAATTGTTCAAACACATACAAATCAATTCTTGTTGTGTGAACTTATGAAGACATGAGAATGTCAAGGCCCTGCCTCTGGCAATAAACATTGGGAGTGGCTCATTGTCTCGTTGCTTGGTTTTCATCAGTTTGGGCACACGCACTCATCCTTGAGCGTTGCATAATTGCCTCCTAAATTCAGAAACCATCACCTCCCAACTCAGGATTAATTCCTTTGTGGGGTTGGGGTAGTAGGTGAAGGCCGCCCCATTCAAGGGATTGGACAAATAATTGGTGGCATATTGCCCCATTTTATGCCACTGCCCCACATCTAGATAATAAATGGATGATATGTTGACAGGAATTGTCGGTTCCATCTAACATTTTGAAAATGTTGGTTGTGAAACGCCTAGTGGAAACAATATCCCATCTATCCATGATGGATAAGGCTTCACAATCAACCGATTATCGTACTCCATTTCTTTAGCTCTTCGCATTTGTTTACGAACCGCCTCTTCAATTTTTGCAAGCGAAGGCGGTGCAATTCCCCCTGCAATCGTTGTTAGCCCTAAAGATGACGTGGTGTCTGCAATATTCAATACCATAGGCGGAGTTGGATTTCTAAAGGAGCGGGTTTGTGCAACAGAGGTTGCCTCCTGTTGTTTGCTTTGAAGTCTGTGGCTATGCATTAAAGGACCAGAAGGCATCAGCGCATGTTCAGGAGCTTTGGCTCTCAAGATAGATAATTGTTCTGCCATTTGTACCATCATGACAGCCATGTCGGCATCCTTATCCATTTGAGCATGGAGGGTAATGAGTGGGTCATCATGACTAGAAAGATGATTGATGTCATCACCCAATTCAGCATATAGAGGGTTTCCATAAGAAATGAAGGATTGTGCATTTTATACCTCCAATTCGCCGATGACACTCGGGTATCCTGCAATACCTCGAGAGTACACAATTAGCTTACCTACGGTGCCTTCTTGAATGCTTTGAAGCATAATCCGATGCTATGTAAGAGTGTGATCTATGGAGTGGGAGAAGTTTCGACCCTACCAGAACTAGCGGTAGTTTGGGTTGTAAGTCAGGAGTCCTACCAACCTCATATCTTAGGTTGCCATTAGGGTCTGGATTTATGAACAAGTTGGTCTGTGACCCAGACACCCGGTCATTAAAAGATTCTAGAGGAGGCTGACATGATGGAGATCCTTGTATTTATCCAAATGAGGGAGATTAACTCAGCTCAAAAGCACCCTAAATAATCTTATGATGTATTTCCTATCTCTTTTGTGTATCCCAGTTTCGACTGCAAAATCATTAGAACAAATTCGGAGAAATTTTTTATGAGACGAAGGGATTTAGACCAAAAGGTTCACTTGGTAGACTATTGTTCGGTTGAGGAAGGGGGATTGAATGTGAGACCACTAGTGGAGTTTAATAAAGTTCTGCTAGGAAAATGGTTATAGAGATTCGGTACTGAGAGAGAGAGCTTATGGAGAAGAGTGAAATCGAGTAAATATGGGGAGGTTTCAGGTTGGGACAGCAAACCAGTCTGTGGTTGCCGCCCTTTGAAGCTTAAGAAAGAATTTAATTGTTTGTGAAATCCAGCGATTGATAGGAACACCTCGGTAGAGTTAAATTTAGACCGGTCAGCAAACATGGTTGTGCGTGTCATAAATTAAAGCAGAACCTTCAGGAATGGGAGTTAGAGAGTGCCACTTTGTTACTGGGTTGACTTAGCGTGGTAATGACTTATCCCATGCTTAGAGATGTAAGGAACTGGAGCTGACAATAAATGACATTTTTTAGTGAGATCCTTCTTCAAAGCTGTGAAGACTAATCACAGTCTTCCATTTCCCTAAAGGTTGTGTGGAAACACCCCATAGCTTTCAAAGTACCCTTCTTTTTGTGGTCAGTAGCATTGGACAAGATCCTCACATGTGATCATCTAACGAATGAGATTGTGAGGATGGCTAATACTAATAGTTGCTTTTTGTCTTACTGAGGAGACCCATTGCCCTCTTGCTTCTGAAATCTAGGACTACTTCCTTTCCAAGCTCGGGATCTATTGAGTCTTCCACCATACCTTTCGGGCCTTCTTATCTTGCAAGTTTTCGGCTAAGGCAGAGGGTGATACATCAGGTATGTGATTATTTCTTCTGGGATGCTAGCTTGGTCCCAATAGAAGGAGCAAACCTGTAGAGCTTTTTTATGGGATTGTCTCATCCAAGGATCAGATTTGTGTAAGGTCTCACTAACTACTCCTCCATTGGCTCTCTGCTAAGTGCTAAGAGGGTCTCTACTGATCGAGGTGGGGACAACCAAGCTATGGGTAGTAGGCTTTGAGCATGTCAGATTTGCTCAAGTGGTGATCATTTATTTTTTGTGAATTTTCCTTTCAACTAATCTTCTAAAGCTAGCTTATTTCACTGTAGTTTTCTCCCCTTTCATTTTGGTTCACATTCTTGTCAACCCGCTCATGTAACCTCTGTTGCTCTTTTTATATATAGCTTCTGCTATGATTACCGATCAAAAATAATAATTCATTTTAAAAGTTCCTTACAAATTTTATAATTTAATCATATATTTAAATATTCCTTTATAATTTTTATTCATATATATATATATATGTTGTTTACCGATCATAATAATTAAAGATATTATATTTTCGAGTTTAAGGTGCTAACACTCAGTCGAGTATTGACCTTAGTAACCCAAACCGTGCATACCACTACCCACTCCCGCTCTCAAACCTCGCCCTCACGGTTTGAGAGCGGATTCGCCTCGAGAACGTGGTTTCCCTTTTTCACGAGCGAGGTTTCTCATCACATAAACCATGGGTGTAGCTGTTAAGAAAACGGAGAGGTTAAGTGAGTAAAGCAGCCATCTTTGAACTGAATCACCGGCGTTTTCGCCTTTGCAACTTGCATTATTTGGGAGAAGAGACCAACAGTCTCTTATTTTTGTATATAAAATTCCTATTTTACACTTAAGTGGGGTAAGGACGTAAGGACTCAAAACTTAAAGTCCTAACTTTATCTCAAACAAGAGATTGAAAAAGACGAAACCAAGGAAAGAGAAGACTCACAATATGTGAAGGTTGTGGGAGATGGAATCACAGCCAATTGCGATTGAATTCGGGTTGAGAGTTCAATCGCACCCACAAGTCACCACGTGTCCCTGTTAACCCCTATTAATTGTGGTTAAGATTCACTAACACATAAAGTTCAATAATCTAACTTTGGTTTTTAGAAAAAAAATTCAAACAAACTTTTAACTCTAGGCAAAAAAATTAACCCTTAGAGTTAATATTTTTTTCTAAAAAACAAGGTTAGATTGTTGAACCCTAAGGGTTAGTGAATCTTAACCATGGTTCTGTGAATCTTAACCACAGTTCTTAAATTACTTGTAAAAAGTGAACATTATTATTTTTTTAATTTTGATCCACTGTGTATCAATTATTTCTTATACTTTAAAAGGTGAAAATAATATATATATATATATATTGGCGCTCCGGAGGCGCTCTCAGCCATTTCCTATGTTAGCCTTTAGGTTTCAACCTAAGGTAACATCATTGATTTTGATAATAATGTAATGTAATGTCATTTGTGTTACTAATGCTTCTATTTAGTTTAAGCGTAATTCAGTTTACGAATAAAATTAGCAAAGTCATTCAAGGAAAAAGCATGAAAATGACACCATCTATAAGAAGATTCAACATCAAGTCAAGCAAGCTATTTAAGCAAATTGAAGATCTATACCAAGTCATGATATGAAGATGAAGAAGTCATCTTGGTCAAATAAGCTTAAAGATGAAATCCAGGAAGATGACTCAAAATCAAGTCAGGAAGATTAAAGTCTCTCAAGAAGGTTTAATTGTTTTATATTTTAGTATGAGAGTGTTTTAGGACTTTAGTAAAAAGTCTTCAATTGGTTGATTGAAAGTGCAAAGCCTAGATTGACCTTAGGAGCCTAAGACCAAATTTGAATAACTTTCTAAAGTCTTAGGACATCATAAAGATTGACCAAAATCATAATAAAGATGAGTCAAAAGACCAAGGAACTCATTCCCATCATTTAGATCTGTTTAAGATGAAATTTCATCAGCCGCAGAGCTACTGTTTTTAATTCTATCTTCATCTCGTCGACGAATTCAGAGAACCACTCCAATCTAGTCAACAAAATCATGGGGAACTCAAAAAAAGCATGTAACGACTATTTTTCAACGGTCATATATTTCTCAATGCCTCTCCAACGGCTATATCTTAGCAAATGATATAAAATGGAATGATTTTATGAACTAAAATGTGATGATCTATCAATCCAATCATTCAATCATCTACTCCAAAGCTTAGATTTTCAAATCTATTGAGTTAAACTTAAAATCCACAAATCAATTTTATTGAGTTATTCAACTTCAATCTTTGAGAGATTTTCAGTGAGTTTTAGAGAGATTATTGAGCTCGTTTTATGAGCATATTATGATTGTAAAACACTTCTCATCCAATTGAATTGAAATCAAGAATTATAGATTCTTGTCCTTGAAGCAGGGAGCTTTGTAAAGTCAAGAGAGGATTGTTCTCTTGCAAATAGGCTTGATCTTCACCCATAAGAAGATTGCAAAGGTCTGATCCTCACCTGTAAGGGGATTGTACAGGTTTGATCTTCACCCGAAAGAAGATTGTAAAATGTTTGGTCTTCACCCGTAAGAAGACTGAATGAGTAAAATCGTGATGAATCCTCTAGTGAATATAGCTTGAGGCGGGGACATAGGCGGGATTGCCGAACCTCGAGAACATCTTTGTGTTTGCATTCTCTTTCCCTACTCTTTACTTTATTATTTTGATTGATTGTGTAGAATTGTATAATTTTTTTCCCTTTTAATTAGTATAATTGAAATTCAACTTAAGGGATTAGGATGAAATTTTAAATTGTCATAGACCCTATTCATCCCCTCCTTTAGGGTCGAATCCTTGGGCAACATCCTAAAATTAAGATTTGACGCTCTCACACTCTTGCTCTGTTTACTTAGGTCTTGACCGAGTTTTCGAGTCGAGTCAACTCAAGTCACTTATCAAGGTTTCAATTCAAGTCAAGTTTTCGTGTATTAAAACACTGTCAAAAGGCACCCCCTTCTACCTCGCTGAATTGGAGAAGGAAGCGGAAGCCTCTAGAGTTGGAAACAAAGTTAGGCTTTCCAGTGTGCAGATACCCGAAGGTATTAGTCCTTGGCTCGAAGGCTTTGGGACACCCTCCGTTACAAAAAAAATCAAAATTAGGCTTTCCAAGTATCAGTTGAATCGACTTCATCAGCGAAGTTCAATAGCATCCTTATTCATGACAAAATGAGGGATGCTTTCAATTTGACTAGCACAACCTTTCAAGCTTAAGTTGGACTCAAAGACTTTGGGACACCCTCCGTTACAAAAAAAAGGTATCAGTTGAATCGACTTCATCAGTGAAGTTTAATAGCATCCTTATTCATGAGAAAATGAGGGCTGTTTTCAATTTGTCTAGCACAACCTTTCAAAGCTTAAGTTGGACGATTAACCCCTCGTAATAGGAAGCAGAACAATCCACCCATGCAAAAAAACTTTGCTTTGCAGATTGTGTATCCCTCATACCCTGTACCCCCTGCAAGCCGAACAGATGATTTTGTGTCCGTTGTTTTGTACTCAATACCCTACTGCAGAACACACCCTAAGTGACCTTATGACTTCTACCAATGAAAAAAATTAAAAAGTGACATTATAAATTCTTGAATGCAAGAAGGCAGAATACACCATACCCCTTGTTTCATTCTCAAAAGTCAAAAGCAGGACGGTTAAGGCTCTACTTTACAGTTTGGATTATTCTCTCTTTTGTGATAGCCTCTTTCTATATGGGGTTCGCCCCTTGGTGTGATGAAACTATTCAACAAATCAATCAGGACAGTGCTCCCCCCCCCCCAGCAGAATACACCCAAACTGACCTTATGAGTTCTCAAATGCCCCCATAAATATCTGAAGTACTGCAAGGGATAAAAGATTATTAACTGATTAAATATTCAGTTCAGGGTTTGAATTTTCCATCTAAACAAGCATAGAACACTGTATTTATAAGAAAAAGAAAAATCATGAATCAAAGTATCTGTCAAAGTAACCATATTCACGAACCTTGTCAGCTAAATGATCTGCTTCTACTGTAGAAACTTTCCTATCTTCTTGAAGATCACTCTCTGAACTCAAACGCTTCCGACGCTTATAAGTGCGCAACCCCTCAACGGAAAACGTCCCTGGGATCTCAATCTCGTCAGTAAAATCACTTCCAGTTCCAAATGCAAATTCATTCACTGCACCACTTTTTCCATACGGAACCAACTGAGAGCACTCCATACTACCACCATTACTTGTTCTCTCTTCGACAAGCATTTTTGCAGCGGATAAAACCCTAATCTATGACCTTTTCAGCTCTGGATTTAGGTTTCACGATGGATTCGCTTATCTCGAGAAAGCAGCCTCGACAACATCCAAGATTCAATTTTTCTGCAAACTGTTATATTAAAAAGGGAGGAAAAAAGAGAGCAGAAAATCGTAACAATTAAAACGATATTTTTGCAGTGACGAATATGAAAAAAGATAATCCCACAAAGAATAACCACGAGATTCAGATGAATGTGGCAGAAATTTTAAAATCAAAGAGAAAAAAAAACAAAACAGAGAAACCTCTACCTTACCTGGGTAATCAATGGCGGCAAGTAGGAAAGAGAAGAAACCCCTAATTTCCGGAAACCTAATTTCTCTGAAAGCTCAGCTCTTACTCTGCAACTCTCGTCTTCGGATGGTACGAAAGTAGACACGGAATTACCACAAAAACAATTGTTTTATAATACCAAGGAACTGACTGGAGGGTGACCGGGTGATTTGAAAACAAGACCGGTGGCTCTGCCCGTTAGAGTACTGGAGGTGGCTGTCTCCGGTGGCCCTTTGCAGTAAAGACTTCATAACGCCGGTAACATAAGACACAAGTCTGCTATTACCACCCCAACTTTTCTGCCAATGCCAAGCCCTGTTACAACTTACAAGTGACGAAGGAAACTTTGAAGGACAAGTTGCTCTCAAATTGGCCACAATATGTTTTCTCTTGTGGGGGGCAACCTGGGATCCAATGAAAATATTTAAAAGTGAACCTAACTACTAACCGTAACCGAAAAAGGATGTTAACAAAAAGAGAAATGCTAGCCATAAGTCTTGAAACTTCCAAAGTCTTACCGCTTACTGCGATAACGACAAGTGTCATTACATCTACTACCTATTACCTTGAGAACCGATGCAAATCATAAATTTACACTACTATTTATTGACTGGACACCATTTAAATAATAACTTACTTTTTTATATCCAAATCTCTCAACCCTCTCTAAAAACATCTTCTTCTAAGAGCGTCCTTCTAAGAATGCATTCTTCTAATTTTAAAGAATGATTGTCTTCTTCTAAACGTCTTCTCCTTCTATATCCCTTCCCGAACTAGAGATATTGTTTTCTTGAATTTATGAGCTTTCAGATTGTGTAGTTATAATTGAGGGGCTCTGACTTGTCTCTTAAATCCAATTTGCGATGGTCATAGGCTGTTTCGTGGAACCTTCAAAAAGTCTGCAAGAGATTGTTTTCTATCCGCTGTGGTCATGGGCAAGGACAAGGGCTGCCAAGTTCTCTTTCAATATACCACATTAGCTTGAAGCGGTAAGTCTACCCACCCCATTCCATTCAAACTTCTTACCTGATTTCATTTCATGGTTCTCAACATTTTGAATGCTTTACTTGACTCAATTCAATGAGCTTTAAAAGGAGGTAAACTAATTGAATGTTTTACCACTTCTCAAGTGATTGAGTGAAATTTGCGGGTATAATTAGGGAGACGTAATTCTCTACGGTTGGTTATTAGGATTAGTAAATAGTAGTAGACCTCCTTCAACCATCAATTAACCATCTAACTATGGTTAAGCTTAGAAAATTAAAGTTAATATTTTAGTTTTTTTTTTCCTTCCTAAAACCTAAGATTAGATTGTTTAATCCTAAGAGTGAGTGAATCTTAACCATAGTTGCTTAACCCTAAAGGTGGAGCCTATGGTATGAAAGGGTAATGAATTATCATGTTTTTTTGGTGTTAAGTTTAGAATGGTGTACAATCAGAAATTTTATAAGTATTTTTTGACGTCTTAGTGTGCTCCTAGAATTTATTACATTTTAATAGTGTACAGTTAGTAAGTGATATATTTGGTGTCCAATCAGTAAATAATGGTGTGCTCGTAGTAGCACCCTAAATTTATCTTGTTTAGAATTTTTACTTTTCAACTGGTTAAAAGAGGGTGGCAATGTTACGTGTTGCTACCGTTGTGCGACATTGAAAATATATGAATTTTTAGACTGGAACTACCACTCCTCTATAAGAAAAATAGGGGATTATCCCAGATTGCCCCTTTAGTATGGGGTTCTTTCCCAAATAACCAGGTTTTAAAAACCTTTCTCTAAATGCCCCCACACGCATGTGCATCTATTCGCATATGCGAACTTTTCTCATTTTATTCAAATCATTTGAAGAAAAGACTTTGGGTATCCCTACCTCATTTCCGACGAGTTCTTCGTTCCCACCCTATTTCCGACAAGAGAACTTCGTTCCCACTCCATTTCCGGTGAGAGATATTTGTTCCACGAGCGTTCTTTCCATGTTCTTTTCGTGAAAAAACGTCATTAACCGAAGAACAACCCTCATTTTTGGGTTTCTTGTATTTAAGAAAAAAAATGTATTCAAAAAAATCATTGCATGTATGATTAATTCATGGAAAAATATTTATAATCATTGTATTTATGGTTCAAAACCTTAAATTTCATGTTATATATGTGTTTACATATATTTTTTTCCATTTTCTATGACTTACAGTCATGTTTCCCAGCTTGAAGATGACGATCGATGCATTTTCACAGGGTCGATGCATAAAATGCATGAGGTCGATGCATTGCATCAACCTAGTCCATTTTGTACGCGGTTAATGCATTTTTGCACGGGGTCAATGCATAAAATGCACGAAGTCGATGCATTGCATCAGCCTAGTGCATTTTGTACATGGTCAATGCATTTTGCACGGGGTCGATGCATTGCATCATCCTAGTGCATTTTGTACGCGGTTAATCCATTTTGCAAGAGGTCGATGCATAAAGTGCACGCGGTCGATGCATTGCATCAACCTAGTACATTTTGTACGCGGTCGATGCATAAAATCCACGATGTCGATGCATTGTATCAACTTAGTGCATTTTGTATGCGGTCGATGCATTTTGTACGCGGTCGATGCATAAAATGCACGATGTCGATGCATTGTATCAACGTAGTGCATTTTGTATACGGTCGATGCATTTTGTACGCGGTCGATGCATAAAATACACGATGTCGATGCATTGTATCAACCTATTGCATTTTGTACGCGGTCGATGCATAAAATGCGCGATGTCGATGCATTGTATCAACCCATTGCATTTTGTACGCGGTCGATACATTTTGCACGGGGTTGATGCATAAAATGCACGAGATCGATGCATTGTATCAACTTAGTGCATTTTGTACGTAGTCGATGCATAAAATGCACAAGGTCGATGCATTGTATCGACCTTGCGCGCAAAAAACTTCGGGAAATTCAGATTTTTGTGATTTTTTTCATATTTTCTTCTTCTTTTTCATTATTCTTCTTTCAAAATCAGAATAGATGGTAATGGAGGGGTATTTGGAAGATGAGGGGAGTAGGTGAGCTTCATTCATCTCATCCACGTGCGTATCTTCTTCTTCTTGGAACGAAGAACTCTCGCCGGAAATGGGGTGGGAATGAAGATCTCTCATCCACGAACCTAAATTCCTCTTATTCTTTTTCTTTCAAAATCAGTGGAGGGGTATTTAAGACTTTTCATAAATACTGAATTATGGACAATGGATGATAAGGGCATTTAAAAAAGGGTTTTCAAAACCTGGTTATTTGGGGAAGAACCCCATACTAAAGGGGCAATCTGGGAAAAACCCCAAGAAAATATATAAATAAATCAATTGTCTGCAAATCCATTAAGTTGGTTTGTATACCATTTTTGTTATGGGTCCCTCGCATACCAATCAGAACCTCACACTTATAATATCAGCTTTTCTAAAATCCAAGGTTAATGTTTGCCTAAATGGCTGTGTTTTTATAATCACGTGACTTTGGATGTCCAACCAATAAAGTTCCATGCAAAAGACCCAATACTTCAAAATCCAAGCTAGGTGGAACTTTTAATAAGTCTACCCCTAATATGTAAAAAAAATAGACATCGTCATGTATCATTACCGCTCCTTTCTTACCCCCCCCCCCCCGATTGCAAGTCATTATTCCTTGTCAACTGGCACGGGTGAGTAACTGGTCATCATATCAAAGCAAATTTGTCATCTACCTCATTCGTTTCTTCTCCATGTATTTTTTCTATTATCCTTCCATTGCTTCAATTAAAAGAGACAGCTGCAGAGAGATACTCATCCTCGTCTGTCGTCGTTGTTTCAGAGAAATATTAGACATATGCACAAATAGAAGTAGATTGGAACTATATATATATATATATATACGCAACACCCCTGTGCGATGCACGGGATAAGAAGAAGATAAAATATTTAATTATAAATAATTTAAAAAATAGAGTTAAAAATTAATTCTATGGTGATAACCAGATTTGGCAAATCCAGTTATCACCCCTAAGGTCGCCATGTGTCCCTTTTGACACCCCTTAACTGTGGTTAAGATTCACCTACCCCTAGGGTTCAACCACTCATCTTTGGTTTTTTTTTAATTAAATATTTTTTAATATTAAATAACTATTTTTAATATTAAAATATTTTTAAAAACAATTAATATTTTTTTCTAAAAACCAAGGATGGGTGGATGATCCCTAGGGGTGGGTGAATCTTAACCACAGTTAAGGGGTTTCAAAAATGGACACATGATGACAGACGACATCAGGAGTGATAACTTAATTTACCAAATCCGGTTATCATCGTAGAGGATTTGGTTTCTAACTCTTACTTGGGAATACATTAATAAGTTGAGACAAATGTAAGATGTAATGAGATTTATTTAAAGAATAAATTATCTTTTGGAAAAGAAAAATTATTGAGGTAATTTTTTTTGAAGATGAAATTCTTGGGGAGAAGATGAAAAGATAATTCGATGAGAATGAAAAGACATTTTGGAGAGATTAATAGGTAGAGAGAGAGAGAGGGGGGTCTTATTGGGATTTGGAGTGGGAAGAGAAGATGGCTTAGTTGGGGGAGAGGAATTCGGTGGGGACTGGGAGTTAAGAGGATATTTTTGTTTTGGGAAGACAAAATAATAGAATAAATGAGTGGGTCCCACTTAATTGATGATGTGACATCGAAAATGAAAAAAGGAAGAACAATCTCTATTGCTATAGTAAAGTGAGTCCCACTTATGTGGATTGTCTTAATTTCACTTTGAGATAAATAAATGAGGTAGATAAAATTATGAATGTGGCAACAAAAACATAAAAAGAAGATCAAATAAAGATGTCACGTTGGCATCCCTATTTCATATAATATATATTAGGATTTGTTATTTTTTTATCGATAGACTTTAGATGAAGTTTTTTTTTTTATCTGGAGCAATGAACGTGTAGATCACCCTTTGTTGGATTTATGTATAAAATCTCAGCACAAGTTTAGTCAGTAAAACAACAAACATATAAATAGCGAATAAATCACACAAGCTTATAGGCACTCAATTAAGTCTTACACTTTTCAACGGGTGACGGAGTACCAAACCTCTTTGTATAAGTGTCTGTTTAAATTAATTAAATTAATACCATCTCACATACATATATAAATCAATTGAGTCCAATCAAATTAAATTAATTGATGGATAACGACAATCCACGAGAAGAAAAAAAAATCTCAAAGAATAGTAAGCAACATCATGTTCTTGAATTCCTCAAGATCAAGCAGCCCATCCGAGTTGGCATTGAACTCACGAATCATAATTTGACAGTCGTCGTCTATGTCGCAACTCTTCTCCTACCATAACCCAATCTTGACAACATGCTCTGAAGCTCTCTAAAAGAAATGGACCATGATCGTTCAAGTCGAACACCTTGAAAGCCTCAACTAAGTCACACATTAGATTTGGGGGTATCGTCCCTAATCCGACCAGATTAAGCAACTTTAGACAATCTAATTGAATCCAACACTACATTTACATGGCTCCCCATCTCAAGTATTGCGGCAGCTACCATTCCAATCATCATCACCAAACTTGACTTACAATGTTACGATATTCAATGAGGCTTGTCAAATCCAAGCCATCGCTAACAACAATCACTTTTTTTTTTTGGTCAAAAAACATGTAATCCACTTTATTGATTAACAGCTAAAACAAAACACACTATTTACAAGAGACACAACTTTACTTGTTTCACACTCAGGACTAACACCATCAGATTTTCTCAAATTCATACATAATCTACTCCTTTGCAAAGCTATTTTCGCAAGCTCATGAGCTCCCTTATTCTGATTTCTTGGAATGTAATCAATCTGAACATTTTCAATCTGCTTTAGTAACTCCAAACAATTTAACAATGTAGTATGAGCCTCTACTGCTATAGAAGTTACCTTCCCAACATTAATAGCATCAGTAATAGCCTTCGCATCTAACTGAATCAGGACATTATCCCACTGATGGAAGATTATCAAGGGAATGGATACTTTAATAGCTTGAGCTTCTGCTAAAGTTGAAGAACCACCACTAGAGGGAATAATCAAAGTAGTTAGTCCATCACCCAAGTTAGTGAAGACTTCCACTCCAACACCAACTACCTCCCCATCAATTTGAGCATATCCATCGCATTTGACAATGAAATCAAATGTCGCATATCTCCTGTTTATCGTATTGCATCCTTCCACGCTAGCTATTTGTTGATTAAAAGATTTTTGATCTTCTATAGCTACCTTCATATCTTCAAACCGATGTCAAGCTCTTATGAAAACTTCACTATAGAGTTCAGTATTGTTTTTGAATGCTTTGTTGTTTATAGTCAACCAAAGAGACCAAATTACATAAGCTATCAACCCCAGGGAATCCTTCCCATCTTTTTTCAACTTCAACCTCCTCTATTCCTTTTCCCCCACAAATTAAATAAATTTGGTTCATTCACAGGGATCTCCACTGATTCCTTGAGATAATACCATATTCCTCTAGCATATTCATAAGTGATGAATAAATGAGGGATTGATTCTGGATAAGACTTACACATAGGAGACAGATCATTCTTTATGATTTTCTTCTTTTCAAACTCAAGTTAACTACCACGAAATTCTTTAAGCACCTCTACATAAAATATTTAATCTTGTTTGCTATAGGTAAGTCTCATATCTCTTTCTACAAAACTATAGTCATTGAAGATTCTGAGCATGAAGCTTTATTATTACCCTTGTCACTTACTTTATTGTACATATGGTACCCAAATTTTATTGAATATATATCACTCTTAGTATCATTCCACACAAATCGATCAGGTATACCTGTAGTACTGAAAGCCATTTTCATAACTTCTTGAACCTCTTCAGGCTTAAGAATACCAGCCTTCAACTTCTCTTTCTAACAACTTGAACTAGTATCAAAAAGTTCAGATACTGTCATATTCAAGTTCTCATTCTTCTCATATCAAGTTGCTCTGAAATTTGCAGAAGAAGGAAGTCAGAGATCTGATTATATATGAATCAATTCCCCATTACATATAACCCATCTGGTGCCTTCACACAAAACCTTTCTACCTTTTAGTAAATTGTTCCAGTCCCAATAAGGTTTATATCATCTACTGCTTTAAGAAATCCATCATTTGGAAAGTAAATTCCCTTGAGAATTCTACTGTAAAGTGATTGCGGATTCAGCAGCATCCTCCAACCTTGTTTAGCAAGCAAAGCCAGATTGAATATTTGCAACTCTCTGAAACCCAAACCACCCTCTCTTTTACCTCTGCAGATCTCTTTCTAGTACACCCAATGTATTTTTCTTTCTTCTTTTTTTTGCCCCCACCAAAACTTGGTTATCATTGTTGTAATTCCATCACAAAGCTTTTTCGACAGTTTAAAACATTGCATAGAATAGGTAGGGATGACTTAAATAATAGCTTTAACAACAATCAGATTTGGTCCACATAATCTTGAAGTAGCCCAATCAGCCTAACATGGTTGAGGGCAAAATTTGTGAAATTTTTAACATTCTTTTATTATTGATAATTAGACTTATTGTTTTTTCTTATCTTATATAAAAAACTTGTAATCATCTTTAGTTATTGTTGACGGGCTTCCAAGCATAGTTGGTAATAGATTCAGTCTCCCTTACCGTCTCTGTCACAATCCTCAATATCTTAGGAGCCTAACTTTCTGCTGCTTAATTACCACGGGGCCTTTTGGAGTATAGATTAGATTCGTAACATTTAATATCATAGATGACACCATGTTTTTAGTTTTAGCCATAGAAGGATGCAACCTGGGGAGAAGGCTACTTGGACACCATGGATTAGGGTGAGAGCCGCCATAGATAAAAGGACTATTTGCATGTCATAGGCTATTAAAACAAAATAAGCGAAAAAATGAGGCCAAATTGAAAGTGTGGACGTCGTTTGCAAACATGGTGGTATGTTAGGATCCCCTATAGCTTATGAGCTTAACTTTTCGCTCCCTAATCACCCTAGGACCTTTTAGTTGGGGAAAAACAAAAGATCTGACGGAAAAGAATGAACAAAACACACACCCAAAAGAACACAAGAGATATACGTGGTTCGGCAATAGCCTGCCTACATCCATGGGTCAATATCCGATCACTCATTTATTCAAAGAAACCTTGAGGAACCAGTACACAAGCACTCGACTCACCTTCTCAATGAAAATCCAAAGGAGAATCACTATCTATCCTCCCTTAAACCTTTCCCAAGCCCTAGTATGCTTTAACCTTTCTATTATCTCCCTCTCTCAATGCATAAGCATCACATACAAACCATATACCCATAACTACGTATTTATAGGCCTGACAAGAGACCTAGATAATTAGAAAGTCCCTCACATGCACGAAATAGGGGTTTACATAAAAATAGACTATCATGCTCCATCGCTTGGGTGAAGCCTAGCACTACTCGAGCGAAATGCTCCAGTGCCGAAAACAAAGTTTGCGCCATGAAACTGCTCGGGCGGCCACAAGACTCCGCCTAAGCGCCCAACCTCCAATTTGAATTCGAGCCAAATATTGCTTCAAATTTCTACCTTGGCGAGAATTTTGTGACAACACCAAACCAATAGAACCAATTTGCTAATCAACAAGCAAATCTCCAAGATAGATCACCGCCACACCCACATCCGGGAAGCACCTCCACCTCGAATCAGAATCTCTCTCAAAATTTTGAACATTCGGTTGTAATTACCGCAAATAACCCTTTTAACCTTTCCCGCCTCTGCACCATCTATGAAAGAGACACACCAGCTGAGCACCCTTGAATCTCCCGGGAAAACCATCCACCCAATTCGATCAAAATGGCCAAAACCCATGTGTAGCCTAAAAAACCATCCTCCTTTCAAGAAGAACCTCAAATAAGGACATAGACCCGTCCTCCCCGTCAAAGGTACCTCATCACCATCTCCATCTTTACAAAAACCCTCCAGAATACTCGTGTCTGCCCTAACTACGAAAGAGACCTTTGGTGAACTTTCTACCCGCTGCATAACATCTGGTTTTCGTTTTCTTACTGACCTTGTAGTAGCTTCACCTACCATTGTATTCCCATCTAGGAGATACAAATCATCACACTTCTTTCTCTTCGTCAAAACTAAGCATCCCAACTTATTTTTAATCAACAACCCTTAGAATTTAACTGGCAGAGGAAAATTAAATTCCTTCACAACTTAGGGACACAATCTACCTCTCCCAAAGTCTAAATAACTCCATCAAACATTTTTATCTTTACAGTTCCAAATCTCGTGATTTCACATTCAGATCCATCACCTAGGAACACTTATCCCGTCCCCTTTTGAATGTGTATAAGAAAATCAATATTTGAGAGAATATGAAACAAATCCCTCGAGTCTAAAATCCATTACCTAGAAGAATTGTTCATACATTTGGAGACTATGAAAGCATCTCCAATGTATTCTTCATTATCCGTTGTTATTGCCGTCAAATAATCTCCTCCGGAAGAACCCCTATTCCCATCAGCACGTAACTGACACTCTCTTTTAAAGTGCCAAATTCTTTACAATGATAGCACTTGACTCCGTATTTTTCCTTGGATTGGATCTACCCCTGCATTTTCCAAATCCTCACTCCAAATCCCTTCCTCTACCCCGAGTAACCATAACATGATTACGATTCTCATCATGCATTGGTTTCACCTAATCTCGTTAGAGAGTAGTGCCACCGTGACATCCTCCATCTGTAATATCTTATTTCCATACATGAGGGTTGTCACCAGGTGCTCATATGAATCCGGAAGTGATGTAAGAAACACCACGATCTAATCTTCTTCATCTACCTTAACATCAACTTTCAACAGTTGATTCAAGATCTGGTTGAACACATTCATGTGCTCCATTAGATTTGCACCCTTCACCATCTTCAAGGTATTGAACTCCTTCTTCAGATATAACCCGATGTAGAGCTTTTCTAACTTCTTTTAGAGTTTTAGTGCCGATTCCTCATCAATAACATCATGCATCACGTTATCCACAAGATAGAGGCGTATTGTGTTGTCTATCCTTGCCTCAATGTCTTCCCAATTTGCATCGGGCATATTTTTCGGTTTAACGGAATCCCCCTTCAATGCTCTTGTGAAACCCTATTGAACTAAGATCTCCTTTACCCTCCTTTGCCACATATTGAAATTCAATTTTTCCGTCAAACTTTTCCAGGGAAAATTGCCAAAAATTATTCAAAACCATTGAAAAATGATTTAACTTAGAGCTCTGATACCAATTGTTGGGAAAAACAATAGATCCGACAGAAAAAATGAACAAAACACACACCCAATAGAACACAAGTGATATATGTAGTTCGACAATAATCTGCACACGTCAATGGGTCAAGAGCCGATCACTCATTTATTCAAAAAAATCTTGAGGAACCAGTACAAAAGTACTCAACTCACACTCTCAATGAAAATCCAAATAAGAATCCCTATACATCATCTCTTAAACCTTTTCCAAACCCTGGTATGCTTTAACCATTTCTATTATCTCCCTCTCTCATGCATGAGCATCTCATACAAACCCTACACCCATAATTACTTATTTATAAGCCTAAACAAGAGACCTAGATAATTAGAAAGTTCCCACACATAAAAAATCAAAACAAATTAATCACACTCCACCGCTCGGGTGGAGCCTAGCACCGCCCGAGCGGAATTCTCTAGTGCCGAAAACAAGGTTTGTGCCGCTAAACCGCTTGGGCGGCCATAAGACTCTGCCCTAGTAACCACCTATGTCCGAGCGCCATGAGCCACCACTCGAGTGCCTGGCCTCCAATTTGAATCTCAACAAAATATTGCTTCACTTTTTGGTGTATTAGTTATGTTTGTAACAATGTCATTTAAGTTAATCAAATAATGGAGAATGATTCTTTGTGTGGGCACGTTCCGCCACGCCTTCACAAGATGCTACGTGTCCCTTTAACATTCATTAACTATGGTTAAGATTCACTCACTCCTAGGGTTCATCCATTTAACCTTGATTTTTAGAAAAAAAATAACCTCAAGTTAGTTAACACTCATTAATTATGGTTAAGATTCACTCATCTTTAGAGTTCATCCATTTAACCTTGGTTCGTAGAAAAATAACCACGGGTTAGTTAACACTCATTAACTGTGGTTAAGATTCACTCACCCCTATGGTTCATCCATTTAACCTTGGTTTTTAGGGAAAACAATATTAAGCTCAAATTAGTTAAACTTAATCATGATTAAAAAAAAGAGAAAAAAGGACAGGTGGCGGGCTATGGGCACGCAAAGTATCACTTCCCTAAAATAATAGTTACAAAGAAAATGCAAAATACAAATTTGTTGAGTTGGGATCAGATTCAATCACCATGAAACTCGAGAGTTCAATCGCACCCACATGTCAGCACGTTTCATTTTTCACCCGTTAATTGCGGTTATGATTCACTAACTCTTAGGGTTCAACAATCAAATATTATGTTTTAGGAAAAATATTAACTATAAGGGTTAAACTTATTAACCAGAGTTAAAAAGGGTTTTATGAGAATCGCAATTGGATAGGAACCGGACTCCATTTTTTTACCATTTAACTTTACTGGCAGTAGGTGTTAAAAGTGACACGCGGCGGCTTGTAGAGCCTCTTTTAACTATGGTTAAGTATAATCAATCTAAGGTTAATATTTTTTCTTCTAAAAGCCAATGTCAGAAGCATGAACCTAAGGGGTAGTGAATCTTAACCACAATTAGTGGGTGTTAAAAAGGATATGTGGCAGTTTGTAGAGTCCCTTTAACTGTGGTTAAACATAATCAACCTATAGTTAATATTTTTTTCTTCTAAAAATCAAGGTTAAATGGATGAATCCTAAGGGTAAGTGAATCTTAACTACAGTTAGTACTTGTGAAAAGTTGTTACAAATTTACTTAAAATATTTTAAAAAAACTGCTAATTAAGTCATTTCATTAAATTTGTAACATTGTTTAACTAACTTTTGAATGGAAGGGTGAATTTCTAAAAGTTAATAGAGCATAATACAAAATCACAAAACACAAGGGGATATTCACAAATAGCTGAAATCAAATGGGCAGAGAAATAAAGGGGTGCGTGTCGCAAGAGGGATGCTGCTGATGGGGAGTCCACCAGCAACAAATTGAGGTGATTACGACTCCATTACGAGTTTTTTCCTATATTGCCCCTCTAGTACGGGGTTCTTCCCTAAATACCCACGTTTTCAAAACTCTTCTCTAAATGCCCACACACACACGTGCATTCATTCGCATATGTGAACTTTTCCCATTTTATCCAAATCATTTGAAGAAAAGACTTTGGGTATCCCCACCCCATTTCCAACGAGTTCTTTGTTCCCACCCAATTTCCGACGAGTTCTTCATTCCCACCCTATTTCCGACGATATAACTTCGTTCCCACCCCATTTCCGGCTAGAGATCTTCGTTCCAAGAGCGTTCTTTCCATGTTCTTATTGTGAAAGAACGTCATTACCCGGAGAACAACCATCATTTTTGGGTTTCTTGTGTTTAAAAAAAAATTAATCCAAAAAACTCATTGCACATATGATTAATCTATGGAAAAATGTTTATAATCATTGCATTTATGGTTCAAAACCTTAAATTTCATGTTATATATGTGTTTACTTGTGTTTTTTTTTTTTTTTTTCCGTTCTCTATGATTTAAAGTTGTGTTTCTAAGGTTAAAGACAACTATATCGATCTGGTCGATACATTTTGTATTAGGTCGCTACATGAAATACACTAGGTCAATACATGTATCAATCTAGTGCATTTTGCATTAGGTCGCTACAATCGATACATGAAATGCACTAAGTCGATACATAAAATGCACTAGGTCGATACATGAAATGCACCAAGTCGATACATGTATTAACCTAGCGCATTTTGTATTAAGTCACTACAGTCGATACATAAAATGCCATAGGTCGATACATGTATCAACTTAGTGCATTTTATATTAGGTCGCCATAGTCGAAACATGAAACGCACTATACATGAAACGCACTAGGTCGATACATGTATCGATCTAATGCATTTTGTATTAGGTCGCTACATGAAATGCACTAAGTCGATACATGAAATGTACTAGGTCGATACATGTATCAACCTAGTGCATTTTGTATTAGGTCGCTACAGCCGATACATCAATTGCACTAGGTCGATACATGTATTAACCTAGTGCATTTTGTATTAGGTCGCTACAATCGATACATCAATTGCACTAGGTCGATACATGAAATATACTAGGTCGATACATGTATCAACCTAGTGCATTTTGTATTAGATCGTTATAGTCGATACATGAAATGCATTAGGTCCATACATGTATGAACTTAGTGCATTTTGTATTAGGTTGCTACAATCGATACATGAAATGCACTAGGTCGATACATGTATCAATCTAGTGCATTTTTTTGTATGAGGTCGCTACAGTCGATACATGAAATGCACTAGGTCGATACATGAAATGCACTAGGTCGATACATGTATCAATCTAGTGCATTTTTTTGTATGAGGTCGCTACAGTCGATACATGAAATGCACTAGGTCGATACATGTATCAACCTAGTGCATTTTGTATTAGGTCGCTATAGTCGATACATGAAATGCACTAGGTCGATACATGTATCAATCTAGTGCATTTTATATTAGATCGCTACATGAAATACACTTAGTCGATATATGAAATGCACTAGGTTGATACATGTATCAACCTAATGCATTTTTGTATTAGGTCGCTACAATCGATACATAAAATGTACTAGGTCGATACATTGTATCGTCATGCGCGTAAAAATCTTTGAAAAAATTCAGATTTTTGTGATTTTTTCATATTTTGTTGTTGTTCTTCTTTCAAAATGAGTATAGATGGTAATGGAGGGGTAGTCGGAAAATGAAGGAAGTGGGGGAGCTTATTTCATCTCATCCACGTATGTAAATCATTCTTCTTCTTATTCTTTTAAAACCGGTGGAGGGGTATTTAAGATTTTTCATAAATGCTGAATTATGGAAAATCGTAATGACATTTAGAGAAGAGTTTTCTGAGTATTTTGGGAAGAACCCTGTTCTAGAGGGGCAATCTAGGAAAAACCCCATATACTCCGGCGATGCGCTTGTAAATACATAACCATTCGATTGCCATCCAGAAAGAAAACCCTGCAATCTTGAAGATCTAAAATCTTTGAACTTTGGAGATAAAATACACTCTCTGCCCTTCACTATCCCAGAGCTCATTTCAGAGAGAGAGAGAGAGAGAGAGAGAGAGATGGAAAACTATGAAGGGTCTCTGAGGAGTGAACTGGAGGATAGTCAGTCGAGGCTATACGAGGCATACAATGAGCTACATGGACTTGCCCAGGAATTTGAGACCCCCTTCGACGCGCCGGCGGTGCTGGTGGTGGGCCACCAGACCGACGGCAAGAGCGCATTGGTCGAAGCTCTCATGGGTTTCCAATTCAACCATGTCGGTGGCGGCACTAAGACCAGACGACCCATTACTCTCCACATGAAGTACGACCCCGACTGCGAACTCCCCCTCTGTCGTCTCGTCTCCGACGCCGATCCCACCGTCGCCGAAGAGAAATCGCTTCAAGAAATCCAAGTAAGAACAGTTCAATTCAATCATATTTAAGTTTAATTGCAACCCAAGTTCGTCTTTTGTGAATTGAGTTGTAAATGTAGCTTATCCGATTGTAATACTAATTGTTCTTCACAGTTTAGCATTATTGTTACTGATTGTGATTCATTATCTGTTTATCTTTCGTTTAACTACAAACCCAAGTTGGCATTTTGCGAAATTTGATAATGTAGCTTGCACGAATGTAATTTTTAACACTTAGAGACAGAGAGGAAATCTTGCTTTCTGTGCTTGCAATTTTGGGTTTATTTCTTCCACATATACGGCCATAGGGTTCTAGTAAGAAATAAAATACAACTGAACTTGGTTATTGGTTATTGATTCTATCAAGTATCAACATTTAAACAATGAAATTAACGGGGTTGATGACCATGCATATTGACCTTACTACATAGTTTTTTTTTGAAATATTATTAAACAACACTTAAGACATTTAATGGTCCCAATGTAACTATATAACAGCCGTTCAACAGCAAATGGGGATAACAGTCAATGGTAGCTTTATATGTACACGCAAGTTCCAGATTCCTCAAAAGTGAAACACCCAAATTTTGGCTTTAAATATCCCCCATAGACCTATAGATCATTGAAGTTGATTATTGTATATGTGTGGGCTATTCTTCATTCTCAGATCGAATCTAAAAGTAGAGAGAAATAAGTATGAAAATGCATGCATTTCATTTATATGGGTTTGACCATACGTGGGCTACTTGTGCTTAAAGAGCTCTTTTTTACATATGGTAAAAGGGAAGAGAAAGAAAAACAGGAAGAATAAGGGAAGATAAGAGAAAGGGTGGCCCACTGTTGGGCTATACCTTGGACTCTCTCTCTCCCTGTCGACAAGTCTCTGGCTTCTTTCGAATTCTCTTCTACAGGATTTCTTCATTCCTTGCATTATCTTCTACGTGAGTTGCATTTACCACGAGTCCCTCCCTTCCTTTTTACAAGAGAAGAGGGGAAGTTCCCCAACTTGGGTGGGAAAACATTTATCAAGGTTTCCCTCCTTGTTGGAGGGGACATTTTTCCTAAAGGGCAGTCATCTCCCATTGGTGGGCAGTTGGGAGCTGGAGTGTCCTCTATGGTGAAGGCTGTCCATGTTCTCTACTATTTGAGGAGAATATGTATCTGAGAGGGGAATTTACTATTTAGGCAGTTCCCCTTCTAACTCATTCTTCTTTTAGAGGATATTGAGTTTCACGCCTTCTAATCAAGTGCCACATGCACCCATTTGTTAGTGCATGGGGACCCAGTAGGGGGGATCTCTTTTCGGAGGATCCTTGACAGGTGACAGCCTATGGGCTGCCTCCTTTTAATAAAACATATGGGATACAAAATTATACCCCATGTAACTACCACGTGGAAGTTATCCATTGGGTGAAAACCTTATGTTTGCAGGGTTCTTTAAGGGGATCTCCTTATGGAAGTCCTAAGGACAGGTGGGTAGCCTTTGGGTTGTCATTGCCACATAGGAGGACCCTGCTTTGTCAAGATTCTTTAAATCAAAAGGATCCCCTTTGTTGCAAGGTGAGGGCTGTGTGGTAGCCTTTGATGTGCTGCCACCATGAATAGGGAAATCCTCCACTGCGTGGA
The DNA here is from genome assembly GCA_015143295.1 of Tetracentron sinense. NCBI lineage: Eukaryota > Viridiplantae > Streptophyta > Magnoliopsida > Trochodendrales > Trochodendraceae > Tetracentron > Tetracentron sinense. The sequence goes on from CM026556.1 coordinate 2,347,669, forward strand.
TTTTCTTATGTGGCAGCCCTTGATTGATTCTCCCTGCAAAGGGATAATTCCTCTTTGCTGCACTGGTAAGCTTCTACACGGGGAGAGAGCTTGAGATTAAAGATCTTGGTCTTTTACGATACTTTCTTGGAATCGGAGTTGCATGATTCAAGAAGGGTATTTTTTATCTCAGAGAGGAAACATGTTTTAGATCTCCTCAAGGAAACAGGAAAATTGGGAGCTAAGCTTGCTGATACGCCAATAGAACCAAATTATGGGATGAATGATCACGATGTTGACCCTTTGCTTGATGTGGGTCAATTGCAAAGACTAGTGGTCAGGTTGATTTATCTTTCTTGCACGGTTACACCAGGCCTTACATTGCCTATGTAGTGAGTGTTATCAGTCAGTTTATGCACTCACCATGACAACACACTTGGAAGCATCCTATAGAGTTTTGAGGTATCTCAAATCTTCACCAGGGAGAGGTTTGTTATTTGCTTGTTATAGGCACTTGAAGATTGAAGCATTTTCTGATGCAGATTGGCCAAGTTCTACTTCTGATTGTAGATCAACCTCATATTATTGTACTTTCATTGGAGGAAATCTGGTTAACTTGGAGCAGTAAAAAGAAACATCTGGATGCTAGATCCAGTGCAAAGTCAAATTGCAGATCAATGCTCATAGCATTTGTGAGCTTCTTTGGATTCAGATTGTGCTCCAAGAGATGGGGTTTAGATTGCAATGTCCTATGAACCTCTACTCTGATAACAAAGTTGCTATTAGCATTGCACATAACCCAGTCCAGCATGATAGAACAAAGCATATTGAAGTATATTGACATTTTATCAGAGAGCAGTTGAGGACTGAACAAAATTTGTACAGATGTACTCCTTATGTGACATCTAAGCAACATTTGGCTGATACACATAACAAAGGGTTGAACAAAAACAGTCCGCCAGACTCAAATCTTAGGCAAGTTGGGCTTGATGGATATCTATTCACCAACTCGAGGGAGATTATTGAGAGATATGTTTTATCTTATTATAATGGGGGTTGTTGTATGAGATATTTATGTCCAAACCAAAAGTTATTTATTTGTAATGAGATACTCTAAGGGGCGTAAGGCACTATTCACGATTCCCAATTCTTCTCATCTTTTTTCTTCTTATTCCTTTCTCCTTTCTCCATTCTTCAAACACTTACATCTACTACTTAAAATTTAACTCACCTCTCTTTACGTATTCTCAGGGTTATTAGGCCACACATGCTGTTAGCCACATGTGAAGATGATCATAGCATTTTGGTCATCATCCAATGTATTTGAGGTGCATCAAGATTGATGCACCTCTAACTGGCTTTAAGATTTCACTGGCTACACTATAGTTTGGCTTGTTAGTGTCATTTATGATGTAATTGTGTAGGCCAAAACCATTATTTTTTATGTTATACCAGTTGATATTATATGGCATGAATTATGAATATTGTCATAAGACGATCTTGTGTTATATTTTCCTTTCTTTCACCTTCATAACTCAAACTGTGTCATATATGATGTAATGGTGTGGGCCAAAATCATTATTTTTTATGTTATACTAGTTGATATTAGATGCCCAGGAATTATGAATATTGCCAAAAGACAATCTTGTGTTATAGCCTTATTGGTTCCTTTCTTTCACCTCCATAACTCAAACTGATGTTGATTTAAAATTAGAAAGTTTAAAAATGTGGCTTGAACTGATGGTTTTATTGGTCATGGACAAAATTTTTCCCGTCTTCCAATAATTTTTCTTCTTCTTCTGAGCATTTCTATTGATGTTTGTTAGGGATGATCTTTATATTCCTTTTGATTCTGAGTTCCAACAGTTCGGAATTCAATTCATTCTAAATGCTATATATATATATATATATGCTCAGTTGATCAGTTATGTTGTTGTCTACTTGCTATTTTGTGGTTCTCTGGGAGGAACTGAAACATTTTAATCCTGATTTTATTCCCCTGTAATTTCTAACATTTGTGATTTGGTCTAGGCTTACATTGAAGCTGAAAACATGAGGTTGGAGCGCGAGCCTTCTCAATTCTCGGCTAAGGAAATAATAATTAGAGTAGAGTATAAATACTGTCCCAACCTTACCATAATAGACACACCAGGCCTTATTGCTCCTGCTCCTGGTCGAAAAAATCGAGCATTACAGGTGCATCATGAAGCTCCAGTTTTTATGCACTCAAAAGCTTTATCTTAATTTCCAATTTTTACATAATTTATTGTAATATTTGTGAATATTGTGCCCCTGAACTTGGTTTGTAAGCCTTGTTGTCTTTGCAGGGGCAAGCTCGTGCAGTGGAGTCCCTAGTGCGAGCTAAAATGCAGCATAAGGAGTTCATCATATTATGCCTCGAAGATTGCAGTGATTGGAGTAATGCCACTACACGGAGGGTGGTAATGCAAGTATGTGTCTCTAATGCTTCTCATTTACTTGATTTCTTCCATTAATGGCATCAAACTGGTAGCTACTGCTTCGTGGAAATTAAGGATGATGTTGGATCTATTACTGAGAAAAAAGATGATGATGTTGGGTCTATTGCCTAGTGGCAAAAGCTTGAAGTCCTTTCATTCATCACATGCAGATTGATCCTGAGCTCTCGAGGACTGTAATTGTCTCGACAAAGCTCGATACCAAAATACCCCAATTCGCACGTTCTTCAGATGTGGAAGTTTTTCTTAGGCCGCCTGCTTGTACACTTGATGGCTTCATTTTAGGTGACTCTCCCTTCTTTACATCTGTGCCTTCTGGAAGAGTTGGTTCCGGACATGAATCTGTTTACAGATCAAATGACGAGTTTAAGCAGGTTTGATTTTCTACCCTTCCTACTTCACGTTAAGTACTGTTTTGGTTTCTCATACATTGTTCATATAGATGTACTTGATGTGGTTTCCCAAACGCAAGAGAACGACGTTTCCAAGATGGAGCCAGGGCACAGGGTTTCCTTGACAGAGTGGAAAAGTTTCGAAGACCATTTTTAGTCCCTTCCCACCCAACTAATCACATTGCTTGAATCCTTTTTGACCACCTACTGTTGAAATGAGCCCTTTAGCAAATTTAAGGCTTCCATTTTGTTCGAGCTTCCCCTACAATTAGCCCTAAGAATGCATAAATGCTTCACGCATTATGATCATGAAAGCAAATACCCCCTGATATGATTGGATTCACGAGAACACACTTGTTGAAGTTAAACTTTCTCGTGCAGATGAAGGCACCACACCGCTTAAATATCATGAGAGAAATGGGAGAATGCATTACTGCTTTCTAGTCTCCCAAAATAGAGTTCGAACTATGTCTTTGAAGTCTTTAGATGCTAAATCCCAATGAATAATCACAACTTCACTTTGTTGAGGATAGCGCAAAGACTAGAAGCTTTTCCATCAGAATCCCTCCTATTCTTATCTTCCCACATACTACCAAAGATTAGCCTTTGATGCCATCTTTTGTAGGATTCAACTGCCTTCTAAAGGGACCTGCTGTCCATGAAGAATCAAGGCTAAAATATCTAATGGGAAGCCCCAAATTATACCCATATATGTGAGGAAAGGTTCCTATATCTCCCTAGTCGCTTTGCAATGAATAAGGGGATTGATTCATTATCCTATTTGCACATCATACAATTGCGCGGACAGAAAAGTTTGTACTTCATTTGTACACGAGGAGTGGTTAGATTAGTTGTTTATTATTATTATTATTATTATTGTATTTATGCATTTTTTGGTACTCATTATGTATTGAGCGAATGTTACAGAACTAAATCACTAATCGAGTGATTTTCCACTGAATTCATGCAGTATTATTCAAGTGGACTTTTGTAGAGACATTTGAACTAGTGTGGCTTAGGATTCTCATGGGAGAAATGATTTTGAAGGTTAGCTTACCTAATGAACCTTCATCTTGATAATAGGATGCAATTGACATTGCATTCAGTCCTGTATCACATGAGTGGACAAAGCATTATTGAGGTGGATTCTCATTTAGTTAGGGAGGGATTTTTGGACTCCATTAGTTGGCCCTAAGGATCAACTTGCTGATTTTCATAGAGAGCTTCTTTGTATCACAAGTTGGCGATAGTAAATGTCTGCAAACCAACTTAAGTGGGTGTGGAGAAATATCTCAATGACAACAGCTACAGGTCTGAGATACACTGGATTGGTTCAAGATACAAATTGAACTATTTGTCATTTTACCCATAGGAAACCATAGTCAGCTTTTGGTTTTTGTATTTTATATAGTTAGCTTGACTTGTTGAATTATATAATAAGGGAAGGATATACGTGGCCCCCTAAATCTACTTTTCTCTTCTCCAGTTCTCCGTTGCTCCTCCCCCCCCCAAAAAAAAATAAAATAATAATAAAAATAAATATTGTTGGTCTTTATCTCTCTTCATTTTCCTATCTTCTTTGATGTATTTAATGTTGCAACTCGACGAATGCTCTCAGTTGCAATATCTATTATCCCCCAAATTATCAGAATGTTATCATTTTAATGTGATCTCAAATGTGCTAAATAAGTTCAAACTAAAAATACCAACAAGTCAAAATTTACTGTACCTAAGTCTATCATGTATACCGTATTCATCTCAAGTTTGGTTGATGAACCAACTATACTACTCTATGTTGAATAAGGCTTTATGGGCTTTATGTTTACGTTATCTCTTATACACTGTATTTTGGGTATGCAATTAGTATCTCTTATATACGAATAATATACCATTAGTTGGGTATAAATAATAAAGTTTGGGAGAGAGATTATTAATCTCTCTCTAATTTCCCCCCACTTCTTCTTCTTCTTCTCTTCAATCCAACTTTGTATCAGAGCCAAAAGAAAAGCTTGCGTTCCCCCCCCCCCCCCCTTTATGGGGTTTTCATGAACAGTGCGTGAACAATGTTCGTGAAGAGTGTAGTGAATGGTACATGAACAATATTTTTTGGAAAAAAATAGTTCTTCAAACATCTGTATTTTTTGGGGTTTTGTGATTATCTTTCTGAATTTTTTTGACAAGTTCTAGATGGAGATTTATTTAGTTGTTTGATTTGAAACAAAAAATTAGTTTTTTGGATCAAACAGGACCAAATTATTAGGATTTTATACTCCTATGGCTGGAAGGTTTATGGATATGCCTTACTTGACACACTGTTAGGTGGCTGTTGTGCACATTTTTTGGGTTGTTTTTCCCATATAGTGGTGGATTCTGTGGGTTGTGGAACCTTATTTGGTTATTTTTTGGTGTGATAATATTGATATTGTTATCTTTGGTCTGATTTGTGTAAATCAGCCCCGTGTTACTCATAATGGATGAATCTGATGTTAGTCAATCCTCTAGTACCCCTGTGCAGGGGAGAGGTAATGCCGGGCCAATGCAAGTGATGCCCCAAATCTCCAGATTACTACATTAAAGTTAGAACAAATTTTCTTGCATGGTCTCAATCCGTGAAGTTGTTTATTAAAGGCAAGGGAAGATTGGGTATTTGAATGATGTCATTCCTACTCCTAAGTCAACCGATCTGGGCTATGCAAAGTGGGAGGTTGAGAATGCCGTTGTAATGTTATTGTTTCTCCACTCCATGTAGCCAGATATCAGTAGTGCATACTTGTTTCTTTCTTCCGCACAAGACATATGAGATGCAGTGACACAAACCTATTCTGAGAACGGATGTGCTGCTTGGGTTTATGAGTTGCGTCAGAGTATCTGGCAACTAAAGCAGAGGGATGTTTCTATTCCCATGTACTACTCCACTCTTCGCCGTCTTTGGGAAGAGCTAGATCACTATCATACCTTCAAGGCTAAGTGCCCCGAGGATGTGGCCGAGTATAAAATATTGGTTGAACAAACTCGTGTGTTCGAGTTACTTGTTGATTGACTATGGATTATGAACAAGTACGGGTTCAAATTCTTGGCAAAGACCAGTTCTCTCTCCTAATGAGATCTATGCATACTTACATCTTGAGAAGCGTCGTCGGAGTGCTATGCTCCAGCCTCCCATACTTGATAGATCTGCTTTGGCCTCCTCATTTCAGGCTTCCAGCAGGGAAGCAGGAGTGGTAGTGGCCGAGGAGGTGGTCGTTTTGGATCCTCTGGTTCCACTATTGATGATCAGGATAAACTTAAATGTGATCATTGTGGGTGTACTTGTCATACGAGAGACACCTGTTGAGACTTGCATAGTCATCCACCCCCACGGGGCCCTTCCAACGCTGGCTGAGGAGACAGGGACAAGCGATCTGTAGGGGGCTCGAGTGCACACTCTGTTACATCCACGGTCCTAATATTTACAGTTGTACCTCCTTCGGATAGTCTTGGTCTTTCTAAGGATGAGATCGATGTCTTCCGCCGCTTTATGTCACAGTTGGATACTCCTAGTACCGCTAGTGCTGCTTCAGTCCCTTACACATGTACTTCAATCTCGACTCTCAGTGCATTTGCTTCTGATCCTAGTCGCTCTTGGATTATCGATTCCGGAACATCTGATCATATGATTGGTATGCCATATTTTTCATCTTACTTCTGGTAGACACAAGGTTAAAGTTGCTGATGGTACATTAACATCTATTGCGGGTAAGAGGAGTCTCTGTTACACCCTCTATGTCCCTCTCCCCTATCCTTCATGTCCCTAAGTTCACTTTGAATTTTCTATCTGTTATTCATATTACCAAAAATATGAATTGTATCGTCACCTTTTTTTCTTCTCACTATGTGTTTCAGGACTTGAAAACGAAGAGGATGATCAGTACGAGCGATGAGGATTGAGGATTGTATCAGCTCGACCCTTTGCCTCGCATTGCTTCATCAGTCCAACAGATACCCCTTGATGTTCGAAGTATTTGTAGAACGAATGAGTTATTCTGGTGGCACAAACGGCTTCACCACCCCTCAGTTTCCCTTCTTAGGCGTTTATTCCCGCATTTATCTGTTTCTAGTTTGCTTTCCTCTTTTCAATGGGAAATTTGTGAATTTTCTAAATATTGTCGAACTTCATATCCTTATAGTGGTAATAAATGTAATTCACATTTTTCTCCCATGCATTATGATGTCTAGGGACCATCCCCTATTACTTCATTGTGTGGTTTAAAAATTTTGTTACTTTCGTGGATGATTTTTCTCGTACTACATGGGTGTATATGCTAAAATCTAAGGGTGAAATTGACAATGTTCGTCCTTCTTTTCACACAATGATTGCCACTTAATTTAATGCTTCAATTAAAGTACTTCGTTCAGATAGTGGGGAATGTCAGCCAGATGTTGGGAGGTACCAATGACTTCTTGGCAGACTTATATATTTGTCCTTTACCAAACGAAACATTGGATTCACCAATTCATGCATTATCGAAAACTTATGCTGTCAGTGTAGTCAGCCAATTCATGCATTCACCAACTACTGGCCATCTGGATGCAGTGAATCATCCTCCACTACTTAAAGTTGTTTCCTGGGAAGGGCTTGTTGTATACTTGTAATGAGAACTTAAGGGTTAAAGCCTACACCGATGTAGATTAGGTTGGCTCAGTTTCCGATAGAAGCTCCACTTCCGGGTATTGTACCATGGTTGGAGGTAATCTTGTCACATGGAGAAGTAAGAAACAAAATGTGGTTGCTAGATCTTGTGCAGAAGCAGAATTTAGAGCTATGGTACACGGTGTGTGTGAAATGCTTTGGCTTTGATTACTCTTGAGTGAGATTGGGCTTCCTACTGAAGGTTCCATGAGCTTATACTGTGATAATAAAACATCTATCAGTATTGCACATAATCCGGTGCAACATGACCGGACCAAGCATATTGAGGTAGATCGCATTTCATCAAGGAGAAGTTGAAGGTAGGTTACATTTGCACCCCGTTTGTGAAGTTTGAAGATCAATAGGCTGATGTGTTGACTAAAGGTCTTGGTGGTACTCAGTTTCAAAGCATTGTTGGCAAGTTGGACATGAGTGATATCTCCGCACCAACTTGAGGGGGAGTGTTGAATAATGCTTTATGGGCTTTATATTAATGTTATCTCTTATACACTTAATTTTGGGTATACCATTAGTGGAGTATAAATAATAAAGTGTGAGAGAGAACATTAATCTCTCTAATTTTCCCCCACTTCTTTTATTCTTTTTCTCTCAAACCCTAGTTTCAAACCCTCATACTCATTCTCTTCAATCCAACTCTCTATAGTCTACACCAGTTGAAAACCTTGAGGTTAGGATAAAGAAATACCGTGATATGCTCTTTGTGGTCCAAAGCCTTGTTGAATAGTTTTAAACCATAAAAAGAGAGAGGAAAGAAAACTGATGGAGAGGTGTGACATCAAATCCCAGTAGGGTTTAACATAATTGATAAATTTTCACTAGTTTCCTTAACATAAAAGTACTCCAAATAAATTTATTTTTCTTAGATAATAAAAAATAGATATTTTAAGATTTTATTCCTGACACAAAGTAATTATGTACAATGACATAAACTCATAGTTATAGATATCTTCTACTTGATTAAATAGCTGCAGTTTCTACAAAAATATGTGGTATAAACTGGGGATCATTGGGCCTCACAGATTTGGCTTTACAGCATCCAAACTTTCATTCCCATGCCAATGACTGGAAAGCTAGAATTATTTGGTTATTAGATGTTTAGTTTTCCCGAATCAGAACTGCTGTTTTTAGTTGGCATATAATGCTGAATCGAGTATTACCAGAAGTGATAGGAAGTGGGAGTAGAAAACAAAACAGAAAGTAGAATGGTTAGTTTAGGGTCCCCATCCTGCCCCCACTTCATTCCACTTTTGGTAGACTAAATTCTATATCACGTGCCAATAGAAAACAATTTAATTTTTTTGATTGGTAATCAAGGACAGAAAACAATTTAATTGGGACTGGCATCCTAAGCATGACTACAACACATATGCAGTGAACTTAAAGTTATATAGCTATTTTGTTAGTTGTTTGATACAAATAGACTGTATATTTTCTTGGAGTTGAGGTTATCAGATTCTTGTCGGGACTGCAAACAACAGATCCTGTTGAAGGTTGTGAGCATCTGTGTTAATTCCTCAGTGTCTTTCTGAAGTCAAGTCATTTTTTCTTCTTCTACCTTTGATGTAGGCTATTTCCCTACGAGAGATGGAAGACATTGCATCTTTGGAGGAGAAGTTAGGCCGGTCACTCTCAAAGGAAGAAAGAAGTAGAATAGGTGTAAGCAGCCTTAGGTTGTTTTTGGAAGATTTACTACAGAAAAGGTAAACAGTTTTTCATGTTCTATCTAGATGATTAGGTGACAACCATTGCAATATTATATTCTCTAATCTAAAACTGTCGTGTGAATTTTTCTGCAAGGTATATGGACAGCGTTCCATTGATCATTCCACTTCTTGAAAAGGAGTATCGGGGCACAACAAGAAAGCTAAATGAAATAAATCAGGAACTCGGGTCAGTAGTTAAACTGCAGTTTTTCTGAAGCAGTTTAAGTGGAGATAAAACTATGAATTATCACCATCAAAAACTGAATCACAAAAAAAGGAAGGGGCTAGAAACCTGGTTTTGTTTGTTTCACTCTTTTTCTTTCTGTAAGATTCTGTAATGGAATTGTGAACCTAAAATGATTGACGAGGGAAAGATAGTCTGACGATTGATTCTATGCCACCGGTTTATCTATATGCAGCAATTTGGATGAAATGAAATTAAAGGAGAAAGGAAGAACGTTTCATGATCTGTTCCTCACCAAGGTTTCTATTAGCTACCTTTCTGTCTAAAATAAAATTGTGCTCACTCTTTAAATTCAATATGAGCAAGATTTCTCTTTACTCAAGATGATAAAAATTTCCAACTGGAAGTATGTCCCATGAATTACTGATTAAAAAGAAAAAGTAGGTCTGGTGAATTAATAACCAGGACTCTTTTTTCCGTATTGAATTTGTATTTTTAGTAGTGGTCTTGTGAATTACTGAGTATTCTTTGTTCCTGTTGAATTTGTGCTCACCATTGTGTTTTTGACTCCTCAGTTGTCATTGCTATTGAAAGGGACAGTGGTTGCACCTCCTGATAAGTTTGGTAAATCATCTTAATGTTGCTTACTATGAAAAATTGTTTGCAAACAGTAGATATTGGTTGATACTATTGTATAATGCTGCTATGATTGAACAAATATTTCCAATTTGTTTTGTAAAATCTTGAACATTTGAGATTATTTGCTATGGTTTTGGTTGCAGGGGAAACATTGCAAGATGAGAGAGTTAATGGAGGTGCATTTGTGGGTAGTGATGGTCTCCAATTTCCATACAAGCTAATACCTGTAAGTTATAAAAGGGTTGACTGTAGGTATCTCTATGCAGTTCAATCATTTGATGCTTATAGAGTCTTGAATGTAGAAGTTTAAGTACTTGCAATGAGCTTGCTTTGTTTTGCTATATCACATTTCATTGTTTTACCTTACAGAGTTGTTCTTATTTGTTTCTTTCCATATGTTGTTTTAGATTAGTTGTGGCAATTGAGAGAAAAGGTCAGGATCTGATTTAGGAAAACGGTTTTTCTTCTTCTACTATTATTAATATTTAGCAATAATATCATAATAGGTTATTGTCCATGGAATGATAGTCTATGGATAATTGTTGATTTGATTTGTCTCTTAAAGAACCTTGGTTCAAGGTTTTTCTCTCCCCCGACTACAAAGTAGGGACACTAGGATATGTTCTAGAGACCACAGTGGTCGGTTTTCAGTGAGATCAATACTACAAACTTACGCGTTTTTCCTCATAGGTTTGTGTGAAATCCCATAATTCCTTCGAAAGTATCGTTCTTCTTTTGGACCGCAGCTCTGAACAAGGTTCTCAGTAGTGACAACTTGAAAAAAAAAGAGGGTGGAGGATGACTAATCGCTGTTATCTGTGCCTTCTCGAGGAAGAGTTGGTGAATCATTTTGCCATTGCACAGTCCTGTTGCGTTTGAGATCTGGGGACATTTTCTCTCCTGAATAGGGGTAGTATGGGTCTTCCCGTCTTTCTTTCAGAACTTTTATCTTGCTGGTCACAGGTAAGTGCAGATAGTGTCATGAGGTGATTTGGTCAGTCTTGCCTGGGGTTATTTCATGGTCTATCCGGAAAGAGAGAAATTCAAGATTATTTGAGGATTCTTCCTCTTTGACCCGTTTGTGTGCGCCTATCAGACTAGTAATCTTATAATGGTGGTCTATTCGTCACATGGATATGTCACTCTGCAAGCGAGCTTCTAGGTTGAAGAAGTGTGTGCTCTAATATCTATGCTCCCCGTGATATTTTGTAGAGATAGTGTATTATTTTGATTTGTATGTCCTTAAACTACTTCTATCTTGGAGTTTACTACTCAGTAACCTCCTGTCTAGGCTTTTTGCACATGTTACCTCTTAGCTCGTATATAATATAATATGTGATGTTTACCGTCGTTTCTCTTGTTTTGCGAATAATCTGACTCTAAACTTTTATCTTCATGCTGTTCAGAATTTATTATCTTGCATATATTTACTAGAGTTTTTTTCTCTGTGTATGCGTTTGTGTTTGTGTGCTTAGAATGCTGGAATGCGTCTATATGGGGGTGCACAGTATCATCGTGCAATGGCAGAATTCCGTTTTGTGGTTGGGGGAACCAAATGTCCTCCAATCACTCGGGAAGAGATTGTAAATGCATGTGGAGTTGAAGATATTCACGACGGAACAAATTATTCTAGGTAGCCATTGTTTTCCGTCCTCATCTCCTTCCAAATGTGGTAGCATTTTTTGTTTCCTAATTGTAGTAATTTTTTCTTTGAACTGTGTTTGCATAGGACTGCTTGTGTGATTGCTGTTGCAAAGGCTCGTGATACATTTGAACCTTTTCTTCATCAGGTAAAAATTTCAGTGTTAATTATTCATTTAGTTTTTGTGTTTCAAGTCCCATCTTTTCAGTTGTTGGATATTAAATTTAAACCCATGGAATGCTGGTTCTGCCTTTGCAAAGTGATAATTCTAGATTTAGTTTTTGTGATTGTGGGCTATTAAACCCATGGAGTGCTGGTTCTGACTTTGCAAGTCCCACTTTGAGAGGTAAGTTCCTACATATTAAAATTTATGACAATTACTTTTCTATAACTGCACTAGAGCTTTAAGTGGCCCTGGGTTACTAAATTAAACATTAACTTTGTTACATTATGAGGAGTGTTAATATTTGTTGGAAGCATCTTTTGGAATCTTATTTTCAGATGAGAAGCTATGAGCAGATCAGGATCTCTTGCTGACATTTGACTCAAAATATTAAAAAACTTGTTCAGTTGAGAATTCGAGGAGAAAAGATACTGAGATGACACCACAAAACATGGACTATACTTGGATGAAGTTGTCTTGGTTGTTAATACAAAATAGGAATTGAGGGATACCAGATAGAAAAAAAAACTTTAGGATTCTGTATGCTCATTAAAAGATCAGAATGAACCGGGTTTTTAAAAAGAGATTAACTATCAACAGGAGCTCCGGTTGAACAGTCAACCTTAGCAACCCAAAAAGTGCCTTGGGAAGGGGTATTTATGAAAAAATGGCAGTGTTGAAACACACCCTTCTTTATGGTCATAATTACCAAACTAACACTGCCCAAGGCAATTTTTTGGGTTGCTCCGGTTGATTGTTCAACCGGAGCTCCTGTTGATAATTATTCTCTTTTAAAAACTCAATAATTGGTTGTGATGCCACATGTTGGAATGAGCGGAATTGTAGAGTGTCTGAGAACTCTTCGCGGACAGAGGCTAAAGTCCTCTCCTTGGGTAAAAATCTGGTGATTTTTAGTGCTCAACCATGAGAGAAGTTTCGGATATGAGCCTGGAGGATTTTTGGTCTTGAGTGGGCCTGTATTTTGTTTCTCTTTTCTCTTTGAGTTGCTTTTGGGTTTTAGTCAACTCTAGTACATTATTCTCTTCTTGTGAATACATCCATCACATATCACATAATTGGTTGTGATGCTGTTAATAAGACAGATGTGGAAATTGGCTTTTTTGTTGCATAAATTAAGCATCTTTCTGTTTTTTTGATCAGTAATATCATTATCATTAGAAAAAGGAAGATTCACCAATAGTGAATCTCCTAAAAGCAAAAAAAACTACAACTCAAAAACAAACACAACAACACACGATTACCAAAGACCTCCCTTACACCGCTAAGCTATCAACTCTTCTAACCCTATCTCTCCCCCCCATCAGCTTTGGCGGAGAGCCAATCCTGCAATAAGGCTCGCGAGCGAGAGCAAACTCTCTCCAAAGGCGACGAGGAATTGTCAAATACTTTCTTATTCCGCTCTTTCCATAGAGACCATGATACCGGGGAGAAGAGCCCACACCAAATCCCGCGGACTATCCAACGACACTGAGAGCCAACTGGATAACAAGGCCTGAAATGACGAGGGGAATACCCAAGACATCCCCATCTGAGAAAGAAAATACATCCAAAGCCTCCTCGCCACTTGATAGTGAAGCAACAAATGGTCCACAGATTCCTCCTCCACCAAACACAAATAACAACAATTGGGAAGACTCCATCCTCTCTTATGCAAATTGTCTAAAGTCAAGATCTTATCCAAATAGGCAGACCATAAAAAAACAGATACCTTAGAGGCACCCCGTTGCCTCAAACCACCTGGTTGGGGAACTCTACATAAGGCCCCTGATTAGCAACTTGTAGATTCGATTTAACAGAAAACCGACCATTAGAGTTACCCATCTAAATCATGCGATCCTTTACAGAAACATCAATGCTCACTGTCTCTAGCAAAGCCAACAGGTTAGCAAAGACTTGAGCCTCCCAATCATTCAACGCCCAGCTGAAAGAGGGGCACCAAACCACTACATCCGCACTTCTAACAAACAAGTCTGCCATCGCCACTGATTTATTAGGTGAAATCAGATAAAAAGACCTGAACGATTGCATTAAGGGGGAAGACCCACACCACTGATCGGTCCAAAACTTCACGTCCTTCCCGTCACCCACAACAAGCGAAGTGAATTTGACGAATTCAGCCCAACCCATAACAATACCTTTCCAAAGGCCAACCCCATGAGCACCCCTAGGCTTCCTTGGTTCCCACCGATCCTTTAACCCATGACGTGCTACAATCACCCTTCTCCACAGGCTATCTTCTTCCCGAATCTCCAAAGCCACTATCCTAATAAAGCCTTGTTGATAGCCTTGATAGGCCAAATGTTAAGACCTCCACACTCTTTGGATCGGCAAACCCACTTCGACTTCACTAAATGTAACTTCTTAACAACTACCTTCTCATTCCACATAAAATTCCTTTGCATCCTTTCCAACTTGGAGGCAATAGAAGCCGAAACTCTGAAAAGGGAGAGGAAATACAATGGGAGGCTACAAAGAGTACTCTTCAGTAAGGTGAGTCTGCCTCCTTTAGAGAGCAGCAAAGATTTCCATCCCGACAATCTTCTATGAAATCTATCAATAATCGTCTCCCCCACTGTCTTCGCTTTGAACGACGCCCCCAACAGAAGTCTTAAATACTTTGTAGGAAACACACCTATCTTACATCTAAGACACTGAGCTAGCCACTCCAAATTATCCACCTCCCCCACAGCAAAAATTCTGCTCTTCTGGTAATTAATTTTTAACCTGGAAACGGCTTTGAAACAATGAAATAGATACCCAATATGAGTAAGATTCCTAGCTGAAGCACCACAAAAGAGCAGAGTATCATCCGCAAACTGAAGATGCGACCCGAATCACGGGATTACCCACTACAAATCCACCCCACACCACCTCAGCGGCCTTCCTGATCTTTCTGCTAAGAGCTTCAGAAACTAAAAGAAAGAGAAGGGGGGATAGTAGATCGCCTTGACGCAGACCCCTAGAACTTTGAAAAAACCATACGAGGAACCATTAATCAAAACTGAAAATGATGGAGATGAGTAGCAACACCTCATCCAAGCACGCCATTTAAACCCAAACCCCATCCGACTAAAGGAGTGATCCAAAAAGCTCCAACTCATATGATCATAAGCTTTCTCCAAGTCAATCTTACAAATAATACCAGGATCTCCCTTCTTCAGCCTCTCGTCCACCACTTCATTGGCAATGAGGATCCCATCCAGAATATGCCTCCCTCCCACAAAGGCGCACTACTCCGGAGAGATCACTTGCCCAATCACCCTGCTAAGTCTCACTGTCAACACTTTCGATAAGATTTTATATGCAATATCCAAAAGACTGATAGGACGAAAATCTCGGATATCACGGGCTCCCTGCACTTTAGGGATGAGGCTAAAAAGGAGCAATTGAGCATCTGATCAAACAAATTAAACTGATAAAACTCATGAAAAACCTTCATCAAGTCCTGCCCAATGATCAGCCAACACTTCTTGTAGAACTCAATCGAGAATCCATCGGGCCCAGGGGCTTTGCCCCCTGCCATTCCAGCAATCATTGATTGAACCTCCAACTCTCTAAATGGCCTTTCCAACTGGGAACTCCCCTCAGAAATCCAGATCCTCAAGCCGTGGCCTATAAGCAACCCTATCTTTGTACAACGATCCAAAATACTCCGCAGCTGCCCCTCCCATTTCTATATCATTATCACATAACTTATCTCCAACTTGAAGGCTGACAATCCTGTTCGCTCTACCACGCAAAGCGGCCATCCGATGAAAGAATTTCGTGAAGTTAGACCATTGAAGGACTTAATGCATTCTAAGTGACAATCTTTAGCTCATGCCTCAAGGTCCGTCATACTATAAGCCAAGGTTGTTAAATCGTAATCATACTATAAAATCGTTTTAGGACCGACTCGATTCAAATCGAAGATTCAATCCATAAAAAAAAATTGTTTTAAAAAAAAACTTAAAAATAAAAAAAATGAATAAAAAATATTTTAAAAATATTTTTTTAAAAGTATCGGCTCGTAACAGGGGTTTCATGCTTGAATCACACGATTGGAATCGCAAATTGAATGAGATTTACCCAATTAAGATTCTCACATGCGATTTAAATTATTTTGCCTGAGATTCGATTCAAATCGTAGGATTTGAATTGCAAATCGCAAGGTTTTAACAATTATGCTATAAGATTCTCTCATGACAGCCATTTCCAGGGCTGCCAAAATCATCTAGGCCAACCAGTGATGCAAACGGTTAAGCAATAGCCTTGATTTATCTCAAGAGATCGACCCAATTTATCAAATTCCCAAATAGTAATTTTCGGACAGGGGTATTCTGGTAACTTTCACAAGTCAGACCAAATTTCCGACGAGAAGTCTACATCTGAAATTTTAGATCAAAATAATGACTCTAGGTCATTCAACAATTGACTCGAACAGTAGGGGATGTATCTGGAATTTTCCAAAAAGGTAGAAAATTCTGTTAATCTACAATTACTAGCCTTAAACAGAAATTGAAGGTTTCCTTAGATCAAATAGATGTCTAGGAACAAAACCTCAATTAATTCGATCAAAGGAATAGAACTAAGGCTCCAATTAGAAAAGTCCCAATTGAAAATTAGGGCTTTAGATCTAGAGCAATAATGATGAAGTACATTGCAACAAATCCAAGAGGACTATCCTAGATGATGTAGGATTACTATTGGAGTAAAAACAAGGAAGATTAAAGTGACCAAAATTGAAACCTCCACTCACCTATGGTTCGGCTATTGCTACGAATGAATATCATTGATTATTCTTCAAGCAAATAGTAAAGAGCAATAAGAAAAAAAATCAGAACCAAATCAACCATGAGGTGTAGTCTCTTCAATTCTTCAATATCAAAAACTGACTAAAAACATCACAGCAAGAGGCCTTTTAATAGGCACGACCAATACTATTCCTACCTTACTTTGGACTGCCTAATTTGATTCAATCTAGGATTCTCTTCAATGCGCAATTAAGACTTACTAATGTAATGGACTCTCTAAGAAATAACACCTAGTAATTTAGAACCTAACTAACAACTAAAGGAAACAATTAATCCTAACATCTGGGTGAAATACCATGTGGACCCCACACCCTAGCGGCTAGCAGTACGTAGGAGGTTTTATCCTAATGTGCCTAGCACTTTGGGTGGGCCAGCAATCTTCCTAGGAGTCAGCTTCTGGGCCCTCCTCCTGTGGGGAGGTACATAAAGTGGATTGGAGTCCCTAGACCCATCGGGCCTAACCCACAAGCGACTTCTCTTGAATCGTCCTGGTCAGGTTAAGAGCGATCCATTGGCTGTTCCATTTAATGCACCCGCATCAACCAACCAGTCTATCACCACCATTAACGAAGCTAAGCTTGTGGACATTTCAGTGGCAATTGGGATGGGAGAAATTATGTTCAACTTTTTAGGTTATTTTCTTTTCCTTATATTCCGTTATGCCAGTGTTTCTTGTCCATGATAAGTTTTGAGAATTTAGAAGAAAGAGGAGAATATGACGGGAAAGAGAATATTTAGAATGGGATCTTTGATGTAAAATGAAGAGCTCCTTGGCTAGTTAGGGAGTTGATGATCTCATTAGTGCCTTTAATCCAGTTAACTGAAATGTTCTAGCTACACTTAATCTCTTAGCGTGCTCAACCATTTTGATCCAAGGCCCTTCTTTGCTGCTAGAAATGCTCCAAATGAGATTGGAGGCATTAGTCTCTAATACCTATCCAACTACTAAACGGTTTCTTCACAGAAACCTTATGACTCCAACGCTTCCTATTTTGCAAGCGATTCTGAATGTGTCTGAGCTTTTGTTAATATTTGGAAAAATTGTCTTCATTGTCTTCCAAATTCTTTTTTTTCCCTCCTACTTTCAATGGTGTTGGTTGTAGACGAAACTGGGTGGTGCTATTTATCTATTTATATAACTAGTCGGCTTGGGCACACTAACACTGTTGATTGAGAATTTATTTTATTTTGTCCTTTTAATCGTCATTCCCTGACATCAATACATCATTCATGGGTTTTGTGATAAGCATGACCAAGTCCTCAGTATTGCATATTTCCATGTCAATATTTGCTATAGATCGGAATCCATATAAACTTTGTTATCTCTATTGTGTTCTAAACTGTGAATCATGAATGATCTTGTGTAAGGGGTTGATCCCGTAGCTCAATTGGTTAATGCTCTGCATTCGAACCGTGAGGTTTCGGGTTTTGGACCCAATTTATTTACCAGAACTTATTGCCTGTTAACAATTCAAAATTCAACTATGATGTTCTGTTTTCATGCTTATTGAATATATGTATGCGATTACTAAGATTCTTTTTTCTTGGTACAGCTGGGCTTTAGGCTCTTACACATTTTAAAGAGACTGCTTCCAATCTCTGTTTATCTTCTTCGGGTATGGGCTTTGGCTTCTAGTGATTTGGTGGTCTTACCTTCTATAGAATTTCTCAACTATCGTGTGATTAACAAATGCTCTATGTTTCCTGCAATAATTTACCCATCCTACCTTAATTGATTTTCCTACAGAAAGATGGTGAATATCTCAGTGGCCATGAGGTTTTTCTGAGGCGTGTTGCGTCTGCCTTCAATAATTTTGCAGAATCTACTGAACGAGCATGTCGTGAAAAGTTAGTCTGCCTCAATTCCAATCCATTTGTAATAACTTTTTAGTCAATTTTCAAATGACAATAATACTGCTCTAAGTAACCATGTAACTGGCTCTAAAAATTATATGACTGCTTTAACTAGTCAACCATAAGTCGCCTCACACAGTACCATAATAGAAGTGACTCAAATTTGGAAGATTTAATGATCACTGTGAATTTTAAAGAGATTTCCAAGATAAAATCTTAAGGTGCATGCCTTCCCCTGATCGAAATAGATGAGCAACTCCACCTATCATTCATGAATAATCAAGTCTAGTTCTTAAGACACGCGATCACCGTTTCACCAGTGACAAGTGACAACAGGACATGGCACTCCCAGTATTAAGCTTCTGTATCAACACCATATTATAGATGTGAACATGAATAGAAAAACTAAAGTAATGGATGTTAATGAAATTATAAGTACATGAAATGTTTCACAATCCAAACGATAGTCCGACCTTTGCTGGGTAAATAATCGATGTCGTCTAGTCAATCAGTTGAGCTTCATATTGTACATAACTCTAAAATTTTAGTGATGGTAAGCAGACAAGTTTAAACATTACATTTATTTCATTAATAACCTTGCAATGCCATGTTTAGAATGGTAACACAAAATAAATAAATGCTTGGGGCTTCTTACTCCTGCTCTTCCTCTCATTCCAGTCCCAATCTACTTTAGTCTTATAGTTTAGTAGTGTTAAAGAGCAAGAGACTAAGTCCAGACTTTGCAATGTTCAATGTTGTACTTTGACTAATTACAATTCTTACCAACCTCTTTCGGCTAAACGGAAAATGAACACTTTGTGGACAAAGATCAAACTGTGGAAGTAATCTTTTAGTTGATAACGGCTCTGTTGCTATCACCAATGGTGGCTTGAATAACATTAAGAATAAATGAAAGCCGAGTCCAACTGCGCAAGCTTTTGATGGTTTAACTAGATGATTGAAAATTATGGTGCACTATTATATATATATATATATATATATATATATATATATATATATATATATATGCATGCATTATGCTTTACTTTTGAGTCTTCTTGTGGCAGTAATAGCTGGTTGTATATTAGGATTGATTGACAATACTTAGATTTGAGTACAATAGAAATCTAACCCGAAATGTATTAAAATAGGAAATGAGGAAGAGGAAACACGTAATGTTCTTGGGAAAAGAAATAGTGTTAGACACCAATTAGGTGTACACATGTTTTCATTACTAAAAATAGTGTTAGACACCGATTAGGTGTACACATGTTTTCATTACTAAAAATAGTGTTACCCTAGAGTGTAAAGCATACTTACACTAATTATATATCATGGGCTTATAATAGATTTAGGCTCATCACAACACTCTCCCTCAAGTGAGGCATAGATATTCAACATGCCTAGCTTGCTAATGATCTCATGATGCCGATTGGATGTCACTGCTTCTGAGAGAATGTCAGCCAACTGATCAGGTCTAGACAAATGGAAGACTAATTATTCTTCATGTTACTTTTTATCGATTAAAATGTCTGTCATGTCTCAACCTCAATATATTTCGTCCTATCATGCTGAACTGGATTGTGCGCAATACGAATGACTGCCTTATTGTCACAGTACACTTTCATTTTTGTCTGAATTGGAAATCCCATTTATGTCATTAGAATTTTGAGCCATAGTAACTCACAGGTTCCATGTGTCATTGCTCTGTATTCTGCTTTGGCACTAGACCTTGCTACAACTATTTGTTTCTTGCTTCTCCATGTGATTAGTTTCCCACCAACAAGAGTACAATAAGATGATGTGGACAATCTGTCTGTAACTGAACCTGCCCAGTCTGCTTTTACGTAGCCTTCAACTTGTAGATGTCGATTCTTACGAAAGAAACAAACCTTTTTAGGAGAAGACTTACTATATCTTAGAACTCTTCAACTGCTTCTAGATGAGTAGTCCGTGGCTTATGCAGAAACTGGTTGATTACACTAACTACATAAGCAATGTTTGGGTGCATCAAAGATATATAAATCAACCTCCTCACAAGTCTCTGGAATATTCCAACACCATCTAGAGGTTCTCCACCCTCACAATCAAGTCTGAAATTAGCTTTTGTAGGTGTATCAATTGGTTTTGCACCAAGTTGAAGGTTAATTGGATGTCTAGATCTTTTTGAGTAGAGGTTTTACCTCAAAAGTAATAAGGAGACATTAGCTACTTTTTTCTTTAGAGGTAAAAGTGTAAAACCTCTACAAACAAAGATGTAGACATCCAATTAACCTTTAACTTAACAATCTAAAGTCTAAATAAGCTCAATTTTTAAATAAGCTCTACCTATTTGGATTAGTGTTACCAAACGCCACCTTAGTCTTCATATCATAGGATTTCACAGTCCAAATACGCCAAAAAACAAGAGGGGCAGCATACATGCCCTAGAAAAGAGCTTATAAATTCTTCAAATCTTAACCAAACTGTTGGCAACTTCTTTCAATCTTTCTAAAACTACGGAATAGATCATCTTTTATCAACTTAAGTCATCAAAAAAGCCCTAAGAGATCCACCAAGTCATTAATCAAAAACTCATTTTTTTCCCGGACTCAAAAAAATGGGTATAACACCATAAAAAACACCTTAAAAAATCTTCAAATTTTTTTTAAAAAAATACCAAAAATAATTCTCTTGAAAAATATTTTTTCCAACCTTAGGGGTGGGTGACTGAACGACTACTGATGTCAGCCCTTTGTGTTGTGCTCCTTTGGTCTTTTGAATGACTTATTGATCCTCTTGAATTTTCTTTGCTCTGATACCAAGTAGAATTCTAACCCTAGATGTATTAAAATAGAAAAGAAGGAGGCGGAAGAGAAACACATAATGTTCTTGGAAAAGGAATGAGTGTTAGACACCAACGAGTTTACAAGTTTATACATGACTATAACAAGTACTGTGCAAACAACCTTACTCACAACACAACACATATATACATCAAAAGTTTTCCTGCTCATCTCTCAAAATTCAGCCGTGTCATAAGGCCACATTTCCAAGTCCCTAGCCTCCATCTGAGGCTCCACAAAATACTCTTCCTCACTGCAGTCCTCTTCGACCCATGGATCGGGAGCACAAATATCAAAACCACCACCTGCCGACATAAAATGTACGACTGAGTATAGAATACTCCGCGAGTACAAACCAATAGCTAACAATGGATAATTTACATGACATAACTTACATGGAAATTAAAACAATATGATCATGTGCATGCATGAATTTAATACTTAAACATTTCTTTTCATGCCTTTTTAAAACATGCTTGTTGATGCATAACTCATGGTTGTCGTGTACATATTTGTAAAATCATGTAGTATTCTTCTTGTTCTTGTCTTACGTGAATCATTGTATTACACTTGTTTGTTCATGTTCTTGATTGAACTCTCTTCTATACATGCTTGTGAGTCGGGAGTAAGAGTTTTGACTTGGAAACGGCAATGAAACCGTCTTAATATAATATATATATATATATATATATATATATATATATATATATATATATATATAATGTCAAGGTCCCCAACCCCGTTGAACCAGCCCTTGTGTCTGGCATTATCATTGTTTTTGATAATTGATAGCCTAGTAAACTAGATTTAGATATGATTCTTGAAGCCTAGAACTAAGATCTTAGACTTGTCTTGCATAAACCATTTTTGTTTCATTTGTAATTCATAAAAAACACTTGTATACCCATGCTTTACTAAAATTTAAACCATTAAATGCATGCATGAACAACATTCATCATAAACATAATAGCATGCTTGAGGAATTCATATATAATTAAAATCAAAGTAATATTCATGGTTAATTAACATACTCCATAACAATTTACAACATGCATGTATTCAAAACATAAATTCATAATTATATCTACAAAGTAAGCTAGTAGAATGTACTTACTTTAACTAGATCAAATCCATTTAATCTAATGCTTTGGAAATACCTCAGTAGCGAGATCTGAATTTTGGTCCTTTACGTAGCTTATGCTCTTACATGCCATAACCAAAAACATTATTTTCTATAATTCAATATCAACCTCATTATATTTCTTAAATACAATCTAACTTTACTTCATAAACTTTAATTCATAAGAATTCAAACAAGTTTCTAAGAATTATACACATTATAGTATACAATCTAAAATTGAGCTTTCAAGTTTAACATAGATGTGTGGTGAATCCTTGTCAAATCACAATTGTACATCATACATCTATTTATAACCTAGCATATGGCTGTAAAAACTATCAAACCCAACCCACGGCTGTAAAACCATCCATTATCTTAAAATTGACACCGGAGATTCCACAAACACATAGACATCCAATTGAGAAGCTCCTTCTCTATATCATACGAAAACAAAACAGTGTACAATTATGATCTTCTATCGGTCTCGGGGTTTTAATAAAATCGTTTTATATCGAAATCATATGTACCTTATATTTTCTAAAAATAGAAAGGAATGTGATTTTAATAACATTATTTTATATAGTTGTTGTACTATATTTATTTGTAACAACAATATCATCAAGTAACAATAACTGTTTCTGATTGTCTAAAAACAGTACAGACACATTTTAGTAAATAATTCATATAAATCCAATTTTATGAATTTTATGTTTAGAACAATTGGGTTAGAAAAAAGACAGATATATCTAAAACTTTCATGTTTATAATCATCTCAAAGTCAAAACAGAACTGGTTGTAATCTATTGAACAAGTTGGGACTAATGTTCTGGGCTGGCAGCCTGGCAGTAGAAACACAATTTACTAAATAATTCACTATAAATTCAATATAATGAGTTTAGTGATAAGATAGTTGGGTTAGAAAGAAGACAGGTAGATCTAAAACTTTCGTGTTTATGAATTTTTCTAATTTAGAACAGAAGTTGTCGAAATATATTACACAAGGACTAATGTTTTGGTCTGACAGAAAATAGAATTACCAATCAAACTTGTAAAAATCTTAACTTAATGTAGAAAAATCGTATTGATACAAGATGGCTCATTCTGGAAACTAGATTTGATATACTATAAGATAAAAATAAGTAATTATAACTAAATTAACTTCACAGATTTCGAATTACACTAATAAGTTGCAAAACCTGTACAAATGACTACAAAAAGGTAGTTGTAAACTCTTACCTTATGAAGGGATATGCAAAGTGGGTAAAATTCTAGCTCTTAGCTTCAAAAAAATCTTCTTCATCTTCCTTTGAAGATGAAATCCAAGTCCAATAGAGTAAATCCCAATTGATTAGAGGAGAAGAAACCGTTTACTTCATCATCATCCCCTTGATTAGCTAAACACCTTTCTCTTCTTGCACTTTGCCCAAATCCAACTCTAACCTCTTCAACTATTTTGTTGCAGGTCTCTAATGGAGTTTTGGGTGGATGAAGAAGATGAAGTGCTGAAAATATGAATCAGCCTTCTCTTGCATGTTCTCTTTTATATGCATGAAGACATGAGTTACATGTGTTGCTCATGTAGGGTGACTAGGTGTCAAACATCTAGATACCTTATGTGTTGTTCATGTAGAGTGGCTAGGTGTCATACATCTTATAGGCTATCTAATGTGCCCACAAGGAATAAGACTCTAGTGGGGTTAGTTAGGTAAGGCCCAAAAGAAAATAACCGGAAGTGCTTGTAAAGCCCATAGACACTTAACCCTAATGACTTTTAAGACCTATAAAATATAAACCCTAATGTTTTGTGTAGGTAAGGCCCTTAATCACATAACCCTATTAGATTTCAAGGCCCTCAAATATATAACCTTAATAATTTATTTGGCCCATAAATACTTATACCCTAATGGGCTATTAAGGCTCACAAAGACATATACCCTAATGGGCTATTAAGTATATATATTTATTTTAAACAATTTAATTCTCACAAAATATTGGATCATAACATTCTTCTGACAATTTAATTCACAAAATATTGGGTCGTCACAGTATCTTACCTTATTGCTTCAAAATTGGTTGTTTTACTTGTATGCAGTTTGGGTTTTTCGGGTGCATGGACACTTGCCCCGAAACAAGATGTTCGTCAGTCACCACAGAAGTTCAATATTAGACCGGTTTCCGTCCATTACCTTGACTTACCTCTACAAACTTATCACAATAAATGATGATATTTAGTTAAGCAGGTCTCTATTTCAACCAATAAGAATAAAATTTATGTACAACCTTTTCATTGGTGGTGATTGTTTACCTTTCTTCCAAATAGTAAATTTTGGAAAGTGAATTTATGCTACTTGATTATGCTCGTCCCAACCTTGGGCAAATTTATTTATTTTTTAAAAAATACAGAAGTGTGGATGATGGTTCTGTGCCCTTGAATTCTCATGGTAAAACATGTCAGATGTGAATATAGTTATGGTTTGGCATTAAGAGGGTGGTAAAACTGTTGCTCTCTCTCACAAATAACATTTGGTTCTGTTTTCTCCACTTTTGTATGTAATTGATGCTTGCTAATTGTTTTCTGATCATATTTTCATGTGAAAGCTTTGTTCTTTATTATTTTGTTGCAGATGCATGGAGGATTTAGTGAGCACCACTCGTTATGTCACTTGGTCCCTCCACAATAAGGTTAAAATAGCAAATTTGTGGACCACAAACATTCTCATTGTTGTGTATTCTGTTGGGGCTCTACTAAGCTGTTGGTGATTTTACTTCTCATTTGACATCAAATTTGCAGAATCGGGCTGGATTACGTCAATTCTTAGATTCATTTGGTGGCTCAGAACAGTCCACTCAAGGTTGTAATTCGCCTACCAGTGTTGCTCAAGAGTCATCTTTTGGGACAGTTGCAAATGACAACAAGCATGACATTAAGCCAAGGGCTGATGTAAAACTTAGTCATTTGGCTTCAGGCATTGACTCAAGCACTTGTATTCAGACAACAGAGACAAGGCTGGCTGATCTTTTAGATAGCACACTTTGGAATCGAAGGCTTGCTCCTTCGTCTGAACGGATTGTTTATGCTTTGGTACAGCAGATATTCCACGGCATAAGAGAATATTTCTTGGCCTCTGCGGAATTAAAGGTCTGTCTTTATTTTAGCGATTTTTCTTGATGCTTTTTATATGGTATCATATTTCAAGAATCAGTACATTAAATGTCGTTTAGAATACCCTCTATTGTGCCCGTTGGGCTATTGGACCCATTCCCATGCTTGCATGTTCCAAGGGAGAGTACCAACTGATTGCTAGCCATTTTCACCATAAGAATGAAGGGCTTCTCGTGGTCTAGATCATATGGTTGATAGTGCCTTTGGCCGCATGCCACAGTTATTGTTGTGTAGTAGCTCAATTTGACATTGCTATGTGTAAAAACATTGAGTTCAAGACCAATTCACCCAATGTTGTGACACGTAGCAATGTCAAATTGAGCTACTACACAACAATAACTGTGGCATGTGGCCAAAGGCACTGTCAATCTCTATATATATATGTGGGGGTTGATAACGTTCACTTAGGGGTGTGAACGTTATCAAATTCACACTGGGCAAACTTGTGGGGTAATTTGGTTATCGACAAGGGTATAAGGGTTATTTTTGGAAATATAAAAAAATGTTTTTATAAAAATATCTAACATAAGCAGCATATTTACAGAAATGCCATTGAGATTACCTTCCGGGAAGGATAGGCAGCATATTTACTGTTATTCAATTCTTGTTCTCAGATTCCTTTTTTTCTTCTATTTCTATTGCAGTTCAACTGTTTTCTTCTAATGCCTGTTGTCGACAAGTTGCCAGCACTCCTGCGGGAGGACCTGGAATCTGCATTTGAAGACGACTTGGATAATGTCTTTGACATCACCAACTTACGGCACTCATTGGGGCAGCGGAAGCGAGATATGGAGATTGAGCTGAAACGGGTATCCTACCATGTGCCTTTTAATTTCGCTATCAAACAGTTGTCTTTGCCATCTTTTTTTATTGATCTGTATTCTGTCCAATGTGCTGGGTTTTGCAGATACAGAGACTAAGAGAGAAATTCAGACAGATACACGAGCAACTTAACTCGCATCAGGTCATGTTGAGGCCATCATCATTGTTGGTGACCCACTGAGAGCTTTATGCTGCAAAAGAAGAATCAACACGGGTCATTTCTCATCTCAAATACACTTAACGGTTAATGTGTGGGATATAATTCATGATTGATTTCTTCCTCTTCAAAATTGCGTTTCTTTCTCTATTTCATTATTTTAAAGAAGAATGATCAGAAAGCCTTTAGACGAAAAATGCAACTGGCTCTAAACCTGTTGGATTGGGGAACATGAGCGCACTCATTTGGAGATCACCTCTCATGTGTACATCAAGTCGGTATGCATCATGAGACTCCATATGGTCTAGTCCACAAGTCATTCCAGTTTTCTCATTACTTGATGCCTTTATTGACCCGTCTAACTAGGCGATGGGCTGAGTGGGTAGATGGGAACATCTGATCAATGTGATGTTGGGTTCTAGCATCTGATGTGTTCGTGGGTTGAGGAATTTGTGCATTTGGGGAGTGGAGGTAGGAGAATGCTATGGTTGTATGATATTCACTGAAACATGAAATCTCTCATCTTTTTTTTTTCTTTCTTCAAAAGTTCAGCTCCTGTGTATCTATATAATTTCTAGAAGTTTGATAATTATCTAGCAAATCCTTTAACAATGGATCGAAACAAGTCTGAGTGCAGAATCAACCTCGGCAATTTGACATATTTTTGGGCTTATTCAAGTTAAGGATTTACCTTATTATCAAACGCTATTTATCATTATAATAGTATATATTTGTTCTCATTTTCTTATGATTTATACCAGAAAAAACAATTAAAAGAATAATAAAAAAACAAGAAACAAATCCCTGATTCTCGTGTTTTTTCACAGCCATGCTCGATAATCTCATATTTACCACAGTGTCTGTTTGCCTATTCATAATGTTTCAAAGTGCCATTATTTTTCAACACCCAGACTTATCCCCCAAGTAGGGGATGCCCTTAACCACCCTTCGATGAGGGTGTCGGTAAGAGGCTACCAACATTTATTAGACAGGATGTACTTTTTGCGGGGTATTTTTAATTCAACTAGAGCAGAGATAAGCGGACCCATGGGTCCGTTTCATATTTTACCCCGTGTACTCGTGTCCCTTTTAACACCCCTTTAACCCTAGTTAAGCTTAACTAAATTAAAACTAAGATTTTGGTTTTTTTTTTGAAAAACCATGGTTGGATTGCTTAATCTTAGGGGTGGGTGAATCTTAACCACAATAGGTGAGTATTTAAAATTGAGGTGTGGACCTATGAAGACCGGTCATTCCCTTACAAAATGGGAACCACGGATACGTCAACTATTTTCCATTCAACCATCAATTCACAATTGTATATGAAGGAACTATAATCTGACCCATCAATGTCGTATAGCCTCACCTTCTCCTCTCTCTCTCATTTGTTATATTTAGACATAAACCATATTTTATGCGAACTTCTTTTGAATGTCCACCATGTGAAATCCATCCCAGGCTTCCTGCAACAACAGAAGCTGAGCAACCCATTTCACCACCAAACATAAACGCAGCTGCACCAACCCATCTCACTTGGATCCTTCTCTCACCTTACAAGATATTATTTATTACATACAATTCAAATGGTGAAAAAATCAGGGGAAAGAACAAAGCTATTCGTCATCACTGTCGTTGATGTCTGGTTTTTTCGGCTGGATACAATGCCGGTACCAGATCCAAGGGTAGGAAACATCTGCGTATGGCTCGTCTCCTTCCTTTTCTTTGTTGTCATAATTGCTGGCGGCAGTTTTCTGTTCATGTATGTTTCACTACCTCAAACAGAATCCACCTTCTGGTTTCCTGTTGCTGGGGTGGTGCTGATAAGTGTTCCATGGTTATTTTGGTTTCTCACATTCTTGTATAGAGTCATTTCACGGGGTGGCGGCTGTGGTGGTGGAGGGGGAGGTAGAGGTAGAAGTGGTGGCGTTAGAGGTAGTGGAGGTGGAAATGCAAATGTAAATGTTGATGGTGCAACATCTGAGGCTGCAATTTCTGATTCTCCGGTGGAGTCTCCTAACATTGGTGCACAATCGATTCGTTTCAGAACCGCTATAGTGGCGGGTGAGCAAGATGGTCATGGTAGCTCAGGCAAGGAAGGGGGTGATGAAAATCATAGGTCCACGACATTATCAAGCATTTCAGACAACGAATTAGATAACATTTCTCTTACTTTGCCTGAGAGTGAAATGCCATTAGCATTATCCATGGGATCCTGATTTGGTAAGAGATTAAACTGGCTTGTGATTGAGAGTTCTTCACCAGATTTGATAATGATTGAAAGAGAATCCTTGAGATAGGGAAATATTAGAACTGGTCATGCCATGGGAAGTGCTTTTTTCCAATGTTTCTTGAGTTTCTCTTATCACCCAATCTCCCTAAAATTATAGAGATACCCATCATTCAAAATCCCAATCTGAGCTTCAATCTCGAAACTTGTATCGCTCCACATCATCATCTTCTGATCTGCATAGATTACCTAATACCGTGTAGTCGGATGCACAAGTGAGTTAAAGGAATATAAGGATCCATATTTTTTTTTAATTACATAACCTCTCTACACCCAAAACAGAAACCTGGATCCAGATCCTACAATGTGAATTGGAGTTTATATCTCTGAGACCAGCACTATGGTTGGTACTCGATTTTGTTTTATTTGTTTTCATGTTATCATCCATAGTTTTTCTTTTGTTGGTTGGAAAACTGTAATTACATCAACCTACAACTTAGAACATGAAGAATCCATTTGCATCCTCAACCTCTCTTTTATTGGTATGAAAACTAAAACCGCATCTAACTAGAACATGGGAATCCATTTGCAATCCTTCGTAAGCATTGCAGTTATTTCTATTTTGTGGGTAAGATGGGAAGAAATCCACAACCTTATGGTCGCCATGCTGGATTTGCAACCAATTGAGCTATGGGATCAAGCCCAATGCATCTTTTATTTAGTGAGATTAGCAGCAGTGGAAAGGAAATAGTCTACTTTAATACAAATCTGGTGCATAGTCATTTCTCTTACAATAGACTGTGGATGCTCAAAACCACTTCTGCTAATGCTGGTGCAGGATCAGAGGAGAGTTTGAACTTCGAAGAAATGGGGTGGTTGGTTTATTCTTAGAATTCTTTGTTTTTATGATGTATATGTGAAATACATTAGAGATACTTTTCAATTTGGAATGAATTACAGTATGTGATGTGATACCATTGGAAAAGCTATCCCTATACCTTTTAGAGATATCTTACAGAGAAGTAATTCTCAGAAAATAATCAAGATTGTATAAGCATCATGGTTATTGAGAGAAGAAAGAAGAACAGAGAGAGAATGCTGATCAAAGTAAAACAACCTATAAAAATTGATCAATGTGTATTTAAAAATAGTGTTAGATTCAAATGATGGGTGTTGAGAGAAAACGCATTGTGGTTGAGCATTTGCAGCAAGGATGTGAGACTTGATATGTTATTTTTCATGTCATGCTGTAGCATCTGCATCTCAAGGACAGCAACCATGAAGCTAAATCATTGTCGTTTTTTGAAAATAAAATCGATTTTCCTGTGTTATTCCTTCCTTTCTGTCTTTTCATTATGGATTGATATGTTTGAAATGGTTTAAATTATTTATAGACTTGTAAAGAGGTTGAGAGTTGGAAGTCTTAGTTCTTTCAAATTTTCAGAATAATGGCCCGATGGTCAGATTTTGAAGCTAAAGGTTTGCAACAGGCACTATATGAGATCAAGTTGAGATGAAACTCATTCCAAGACTATCGATTCCACACTCCTTTTAGACTTGCAACTTTTAATTGCAGCAATAACCTCGAATTCAGTTAGACACCATTTCCCATGTAGAGATGAAACTAGAGGTGAGACTAATTTTATTTCAAGCCTGTGAATTTCCTACCTTTCTTTGCAAGAGGGAAAAAAAAAATACAACTTCTAAGTTATATTGACATATAAAAAGATTAAGGTAGTTAGGGCTATTCAACATTATAAGTTATATTGACAGCAGCGTAATCAATTAGGCTTCGGTGTATCTTAGGGGCAAACTAGTTAGCGAAACCACTATAAACTATAGAGAATATTTAAGGTTAGGGCATCCAAGGATATAGACATTTTAACAGACTTATAACTAAATTAATGAATATTATTAGCCTTTTATTTCCGCCTTAAGTCTCGAAAATTGATGCAGCTGAGATCCCAATGATTCACGGAGTGATTAAGAAACAATTGAGAAGTGATTATTAGGGCATAATGAAAATATGACAAAGAAAAAAAAAGACTGATGTATTTATGCCATGTTAGATTCAGTTATTAGTGTCCAAGGAAGGTATGTATTTTCAAAGTATATCTTCTACTATTTATTTAATAAAAGCATCTAGTCTACCTGGTTTGCTCCAGTGGTTGGACGTGTGAAGGACTCTGTCTTGAGTCTCAATATGGCAGTTGAGAGGTTCACCATGTATACTAACATAACTCTTTAACCTACGTACAAGGTATATCATTCTTACTAGAGCCATGCTAGCCCTAATCATCATTTAGGGGTGTGTTCAGCTCGTCTCGTTAACCCAATGAGCTTGAAAATCAAACTTATGCCCCTTTACTAAATCAATGAACAAGCACGCTGTCTTAATGAGCACCTTGTTTGTTAACCATCCCTAGTGCTAGGTCAATTCTAAGTAACCAGAGCAGGAGCCAAAGTGAGAGCATCAAATTTTAATATAGGATAGGGTTGAGTGCCTTGCCGAAATATATATATATATATAAATAATTGATGATTTTTTAAAAATAATTGTAGCTGCAAATATATCTTTTTTGCTTTCTCAACTTTAAGAAAAAAATTGGTTAAATCATTCATCATTCAAATTTGTAGTTATGATGATTATTGATATGCTGACCTTACTCAAAAATTGAAGTCTGATTTCCAAAAACCATAAACATAATTGTCTATAAACCATAAACCAAGTTGAAACCAGGCTCCCGTTGTGAGGTTCGAGAGTTGAAGATTAGGAGGTTTGAATTGCCGCACACAGGCTCGTCTTGGATATGAAATTTTATGACATTGTTCTCACACGCGCGGCCCCACACTTGACCAGGCGGTCGGACGGAGCTAGGCATTCGAAATTTCAAAACCCCACATAAAGCGGGAAGAAGCGGAGAGACATATCTCCTTATTATATACAAGACAAGAAGATAATAAACTCCTCATGTTCTACGCCATACTACTGGGAAAAAAAGGCACCTGAAGCCTGAACGAGACAAATCTCCAATGGCGGAGAAGAAGCCCATGAGCCTCAACCAGAGACACAACCGTCTCCTCAAAGACATCTCTTCCCAAAGCCGATCAACCAAAGCCCCTCTACCAGGTATCCTCCTTCTCTTCTCTCTCTCTCTCTCTCTCTATTATTGGTTTCTCATTTTCACTTGGATGTTGGTTTCTCATTCGGGCAAAACGTCGAACGATTCACAGACGAGGATAAGCCTTTAAAAATCAAACTAGAAGGTAGACGCCGCTTGTGCAAGATCTCTTCGCGAGACCATGATGGCGAGGATCCAGCCGAGTCTGATGTACCTCGATTCTCAGGAATCACTGATTTCGATTCCCCACCAGGAATCACTGATTTCGATTCCCCACCAGCTAAGAACATCATCGAGAGCAGTGGTAACGAGGTTAGAGATATTCTCAACGAATTAACCTCCAGACTGGAGTTTTTATCGATTGAAAAACGCCGAGTCCCTCCTAAGTCGGTCGAACCGTCTGGGGATCTTTCTAATGTCTTTACAAATGAAGTGCCCAAGCAACAAGGGGCAAAAGCCGATGTTGTGGAGTATACAAGTGCCGCCTCATCATTTTCTCTCACGCCGGACAGGTCTGATTCCTCATCGGACGCAGCTTCACTGTCCAGGGATGGCAGGGGCATTGAAACAAGGGTCGAGAACTACAGAGAGAATGCCGATACGGAGGGTGATAATTTCATCACTAGGGTAAATCCAGTAAAGGAAATTGATAAAGGGCAAGTCAACAATGATATGAACAGGATGGATGGGAAATTCGTGTCCATAGGACATTCTTCATTTTCCACTGATTATAAAGATGATGATGATTTTCTAGTTTTGAGCAGCAAAGAATCTGGTAAAGAAGGAAAGGGGCGAGCCCATAACTACAAAGAGGAATCTAGTGATGTTAATGTGGTCGACCTTTCAGATGATTCTCGAAGTGAATCATTTTCGAAGGATGAAGGTTCTATCATTTTGAGTGGCCCAACTTCGACCTATAAGTTACCCAGTAAAATTGCAAAGATATTGTATCCCCATCAACGTGATGGTTTGAAGTGGCTGTGGTCTCTTCATTGTCGACAAACAGGTGGGATTTTAGGGGATGACATGGGGTTGGGGAAAACAATGCAGGTAAATCACAGATACTGATTGTCTTGAGATATTTTTATTTTATCATTTTCAATGATACTTGTTACATGATTGGCTGATTATGGTTTACGCTTCTCCAGATGTGTAGCTTTTTAGCAGGTCTGTTTCATTCATGTTTAATTAAGAGGGCATTAATTGTAGCCCCCAAAACACTACTCTCTCATTGGATCAAAGAGCTATCAGCTATGGGGCTTGCGGAGAAGACAAGAGAGTGAGGCTCTTTTACTCGATTCCCTTCATTTTTGCAAAATGTATTGTATACCTTATAACATTCCAACTATTATCTATATTTTAGGCAATAATCACTCGCTTGTCCTTCCATGCAGATATTTTGGAACTTGTGTAAAAACACGTCAATACGAGCTTCAGTATATCCTTCAGGTATTAAATCTGTTTATTTGTGCATTCTACCCAAAAGTTAGTAAATAATTACTGTACACACATGTGTGAAGTACACGATATTGTCTCCGCATGATGTATACTGTATGCATGTTGGATGAACATTGTTTTGAATAAAAGTGATATCTTTGTTTTGACTTTTGAGTATCCTTTCGCATGCTTGATAATTTGTATAGCACCTTTTTGGGATTTCATATTTTTTCTGAACTGATTGTCTCTTTTATAGGACAAAGGCGTACTTCTCACAACATATGATATTGTGCGGAATAATTCAAAATCCTTAAGCGGGGACTGCTACTTTCGTGATGAGAGAAGTGAGGACAGTATCACCTGGGATTATATTATACTTGATGAGGTAGATTGAGCTGGTATTGCTATTGTATGTAGTAGTTTAGTGGTTAATCATTATCACATGAATCGCCCATTACTCGTGTTACTTTTCTGGACTTGGTAATTGTTTCTAAATGGAAGGAACTCCTAGTGTCTTTATTTTTTGTTTGTTTCCGTAAGGTTGAATATGCCTATCAATATTTGAAAATTTATAATTCTAGGAAATATCTTGTTCATTATGGATTTACTTGTTTATATATAGATATACATTTATGTGTGCGCACGTGCGTGTGTTTATTATGTTGCTAGTGTATTATGATTTGAAAATCAGTTTGCGCGATTCAATTCGTAAATTCCGAGTTATCTTTTCATGCTAGTGTATTTTTATAGATCATTTTGTTAAGGACATATTCACTTGCTCAATTGAACGATAGTGAAGCATTAACATTTTGTTCTGTTCTTTTATTGACAGTTTTGTTAAGTTTTGGATTTGTCTTTGATATAATGATATTCCATTTGTTATTTTCTGTATATGTAATAATGTTGAATTTTTTCTTCCTTGATTTATTTACTACTTTAGGGGCATCTCATAAAGAACCCTAGTACACAGAGGGCCAAAAGTTTGCTTGAGATACCCAGCGCTCACCGCATCATTATAAGTGGGACACCAATACAGAACAATCTGAAGGTGACATCCTACTTCATTCATTCCGGTTTTACGTTCGTTCATTTTTATGCTACAAAAATTTTCAACTTACGGAACAAGCCTTAGGTTTATATTTTTGCATATTAATTGATGCTGTTATTGCTATGGAATAGGAATTGTGGGCCTTATTCAGCTTCTGTTGCCCCGAACTTTTGGGCGACAAGAAAGAGTAATTATCATTCTCATGCTCCAGTTGTCCTATGTTTAGGCAGTACTTTTTGTGACACTAAGATTTGGGATCTTTTCAGGTTTAAGGATAGGTACGAGTCTGCCATTCTTCGTGGAAATGACAAAAATGCTTCTGACAGGGAAAAACGTATTGGTTCTACAGTTGCAAAGGTGCTGATTTATTAGTTTATATTTGGCTTATCATGTCTTGTGAGCTTGGTCTGTAACTGATTATGATATTGAAAGCTAAAATGTCTTCATGACTTTTAAGTTTATGCTATATTACTGGTGTTCATATTTATTGCAGTTGAAATGAACCAAAAGGGCTTAATGGAAGTTCACACCTTAGCGATTCATATTGGACTTTATGTTTCTTTTCCTTTTATTTGGTGGATAACCCTCTGTTTCTTCCACGTTGATAATCAAAAAAAAAAAAAACATAATTGTGCTACATGGAGTGTAATGTGCTAAAACTTTGTAATGGTCTAATGGAAGTATGCAGAGATATAGTCAAGTTCGAATATTCATGCTTACATCAAGTAAACAGTAGACAAGGAAAATTATTACTAACCTCATTAAAATATTTGTTTATGTGCTTGACCAATCATGGTTATTGGAGTTTGCACCGACCATAGCCATCACAACCTCGTTAAAATAATTGTCTAGGTGCTTGACCATCCATTGTTATTGGAGTTTGCACCGACCATAAAAATCACTAGTCATCACAACTTTTCATGGCCTTGCCTACCTCGCACTCCCCACAAAGTCATAATCGACATGTAACTATACATATTTATGCATGCAAAAGTTACAACACTTCACATTCGATTGCTTTTTGTTGCTGGAAAACAACTAGATATTTGGTTTTTTTAATAACAATAATTGATTTTTTTTGTAAGAAAGTGCAACAATACAAAACCGTGAAAGTGCATGTAATCATACATTAGATTTTGGCTTTGGATATTCTTGGAAAATTCTACTAATATATGAATCATTTTAATATTCTGCACCATGCTGATTAAATGTTTTCTCACAAATTTTAGGGCCATCACTTTGGATGTCACCATTGGTTATAATGCTTTTCTGTTATAAAAAAATCCATATAATAGTTTTAGTTTTTCGATTCTTTTTAGGGACAAAATGTATATTTTGTAAAGAACATTGAGGATGGGTTACACAAAACTTATTTTGTACTTCATTGAAGCTATGCCAAAAAATGGATCATATGTTCAACTTTCAATTGCTCTAATGTGATCTTGTAGCTATTTCTATAGTATTTTATTGGCAATCCTAAGACTCAAGTCCCACAAATTGTAGAATTGAATCACATGTGATTACAATATTTAGATGAAATCCCAAAGTATTGAGATTTAGATTCAGTTCAAACTAGGACTGAAACTGTGCCGAAACCACAATTTTATACCTTGTTGAGATTGGAAGTACTCAAGCTGCCGGCTAGTGTGCGAGGCAGTTTAAAGTGCTCTCAATGAACAATTAATTATTGCTTGTGTTGCTAACACATCTCAAGTGAATGCTCAAAGAAACTCATACAGGTAGTGATTGATGGTTCATAGGTGCCTCTCAACTTATGATCACATTTGTTAAACAGTAGGAAGTTGGCAAGCACGAAATTGTAGTAGCAGCTGAGCTGATAATCAAATTTAATATCACCATAGACTAATATTTAGGTAGTGTTTGGCAAGTCTAAAAATAACACTTATTTGGCTTATTCTAAAAATAATATATAGATTGAAATAAGACCGTTTGGTAAAGGTTTATTTGGAAGCACTACTTTTTAGACATTAGACTTTTTGCCTTTATTTCAAAAGGTGAAGAAAGTTTACTGTTTAAAACAAAACTTATTTTGCTAAAGTGGGTAGACGTTTTATCATCATTCACGTTGATTTGTTGGACAATTTTATCCCTTAAAAATTCGGCATTTCCTATTATACCTTATTTCTAGTTTGGGTTTCATGGTAGTTGTAGACGTTTCATCATCATTTTCGTCAATTTCTTGGACAATTTACCCCTTAAATTTCGTTATTTCCTATTATACCATATTTCTAGCTTGGGATTCATGTTAGTTGTGTAAATTTTTTATAAAGACGTAAATGCCCCTCAAACAAGTGATTATTTTTATGTATTACCAAACATGCTATTAAAAAATCGGAGCCTAATTTAAGTGTTTTACCTAACCAATTCAATGTATGAAAATACCTAAAAAAATAAGATCTAATAAAGTAGCTCTTATTAAATTAATTCTCATTAGATCAGATAAGATTTGCCAAACGACCCCTTAGACTATTTGCCAGTTATTCCATGTTGTGCATAACCTAAATTGAAGGAGTGTTGTCCACATTGAAGTGTCAGATGGCGTCCTTGTATCTCTATTTCTCGAGGATATTTTAAACAATAACATAACTATTTTGTAAATCAAAGTAAGCATTTTTCAGTGCAATTTAAAAATGGTTATTTTCTACATAATAGGTTATTTTCGGATATATTGTTTGAAATTTCAAGTGTCTTTGAATGTTGTTTTCATGTCTATTCTACTTTTGGTCATTTATGTTGGTCACAACATAAATTGTTTTATCAACTAGTGTCTTTTATTTGACTTTTCATATATGGCTGTTCTGGTTTAATTTTTTTTTTTGGCTCTTGGTTTGTCATTGTCTTTATCAACACTAGCTAGTTCTAAGAATCTAGAACATTGTGAAGTATGATACTTGTGTTTCTGCAGGCTTTAAGAGAACGTATTGAACCATATTTTTTACGCCGCTTAAAGAGTGAAGTATTTCATGAAAATGAAGCAACAAAAAGCACCCTTTCTAAAAAGAATGAGATGATTGTGTGGCTAAAGCTTACTCGCTGCCAGGTGCAATCTATTTTTCTTTACCTAAAATTTCCATCTATTGATTCTATTCCCAAGTTGGTTTCATTGGAATTTATATGGCGATTTCATGGTTTTACTGTCTTTTTGTAGCGGCAACTATATGAAGCTTTTTTAAAAAGTGAGCTGGTTCTTTCAGCATTTGATGGATCTCCACTCGCTGCATTAACGGTACTGTTGCTTTGATTCCTTTTTACCGTTCCTGGTTCCTGGTGCTCTTTATAACTGGCATAAACGTTAATGGCTTATTCTTGTTTCTGAGAACTACGAAGAAGTTCCCTTGAACTGTGAATTCAGCTCATCCTTCATGTGATTTATTTGCTTCTTTTGACTTGTGTTATTTTAAATTTCTTTAGTACACAAGTTGCATTCATCATCCTTTCATTTCTTATACAGTTATGGATTTTTGTTCTATTGGATAGGATTTGACATTTAGCAATTGGCCAATTGCATTGCATGTGGCTGTTGATAATTAGTAACTTACTAAATATAATCTTTTTCTTCTGTTAATCGTGTTAAAATAAAGAATAACATCTCTTTCTTGAATATCAGACTCTGTCCTATTGATAGTTTTTTTACATTACATGTAGATTGAGATTTTATAGACCACCTCCATTTGGTTCTAGCAATAATTCGTTGGAAATTGACGAAAAGAGAAATAGTTATGCACTTACACTACCAATTACAAAAGAGTATTTTTTTTTCAAAATTGAAATTAATTACAGAATAAATTCTAAATGCGTTAAATAGTCTATGTTGGACTGACCTTTACATATTCATTTGAACTTATTATAAAAAGGGGAAGTATAGGGGGTATATGACAAAAAATTGTCTGTGCATATTATGGTACAATGATTTCCATTAAAAAAAAACTTATATAGTTTTATTATGATGCTTGCTCGAAAGCTAAGAATTTTTTTTGCTAGACGTATAAGACAATAAGAATTCTCTTTAGGATCTGTAGCAAACCACCGCATCTTGCAGATTATAGTACCTTAGTGAACTGCGTTTTTTGTCCTAGGAAAAGATTTCATGAGCATATTTTACTTATATTCATGACCTTAGCTTGATCAGTTGTCAATGGTGGTCAAATGATAGGACGACTACTTGATGTGGAATCATGTTCCTTGTTAGTTAGGAATAGATCACGCCCTCCAGTGCCAAACTCCCGCTGATCAAATCGTTGAATCGCTTTTTATGTGCCACAACCGAGCCATTTTCCCACTATATGAATATTTTTTTCTCTTGCCAATGATTGGCATTCTTTCAACCTCATTTTGGCATGATTGAAGAAGCTATTTCTGTCCTTGTTCGCCAATTGACTACATCAATATATACTTACAAGATCTTGAATGTGTGTTGCAATTGTTTCAGAATGTTTCTTGTCTGTGGCTTTCTTGTATAAGATGCTTGACTCACCCCCATTTTGACCAACCAATTTGTAGGAAGATTTTCCATTTCTTGAGAAGTGAGCAAAATTCGTTCCTCCCATTTCCTACATGGATTGCATTCCTGGGAGAAAATACTCCTAATGTTATCATGAAATCTTCATTTACAAAACAGTTCACAGAGATTGCCGATGGCCCAATCTGGTCTCTTGAAAGAAAAGCAAGGCATGATTTAGGGGATTCTCTGTTAACATGGATATTGAATGTTGAACATGTCTTATATTGGAGGAATCTTAAGTTGGTTTGGATGGGAAAGGTATTAGGGTTTAAATATATGGTCTTAGTGATTAGGGTTTGAGAGAAAAAGAGAAGAGAGATAAGAAAAAGATTAGAGGAAAATAGAGAGTTAATTTGTGTCTCTCCTACTATTTGTTATTTATACTCCACTAATGTATATTATTAGTAAACCTAGAATACAGTGTATAAGACATAAATAGAATACATTAAAGTGAAGTATTCTACACTTACTCTCAAGTTGGTGCGTATATATCATTCATGCTTGACTTGCCAACAATACTTCAGAACTGAGTACCACCAAGGCCCTTAGTCAACACATCAACCACTTGATCTTTAGACTTAACAAACGGGATGCAGATGTAACCCGCCTTCAGCTTCTCCTTGATAAAGTGACGATCAACCTCAATATGCTTATTTTTGTAATGCTGCGCAGGATTGTGAGCAATGCTAATTATTGCCTTATTTTCACAGTATAAACTCATAGGACTACTAGTAGGGAGTCTAATCTCACAAAGGAGCGAAGCCAAAGCAGCTCACATACCCCATCTGCCATGGTTCTAAATCTTGCCTTTTCACTGGATCTTGCAATCACATGTTGTTTCTTATTTCTCCATGTGACAAGGTTACCTCCAACCATAGTGCAATATTCTGAAGTAGAGCGTCTATCTGAAACTGAGCTAGCCTAATTTATTTCAGTGTAGGATTCAACGCTCAAGTTCCCATTACAGGTATACGACAAACCTTTCCTAGGAGACCACTTTAAGTAGCAAAGAATTCTATTTATTGCATCTAGATGCCAATGGTCGGTGCATGGCTAACCACACAAATTGCATAAGCAATGTTGGGCTTGGTGAGGAGGGGTAGAGCCACATGGGGCCCGGGGGGGCTGAAGCCCCCTCTAGAATTGAAAAAAATCCTATAGTATTACTAGGGGCGTAGCTTGGGAGAGGAGCGGAGCGGGGGCTTTAGGCTCCCTAAACTTCTGAGAAAAAATATATTCTTTACAAATGGACACAAATAGATGCGATGACCCATGAACTTGGCCCTTGAAAAAAACAAAAAATTTCGGGACTATGCCACTGAACCCCAATTGTTAGCCTCCCTGCAAGAGAATCTTGGCTATGCCCTTATTGGTGAGAGATAAATAAATAAGTCGACTAACACGTCGTTGGCATTTGCCCACATCCAATAAACGCTCCCCATTATCTTCACTGAGTTTATGATTCGTATTAATGAGTGTATCATATTGCTTATAACCCATTATACCTGTTTCCTCGAGAAGGTCAAACACATACTTGTGCTGAGAAACAAAGATGCCCTTCTTAGACCTGACAACCTCAATCCTAAGGAAATAGTTCAGATGGATGAGATCATTGATCTCAAATTCCTTTACTAACTTGCTCTTCAATGACTTTCTCTCATCCATATAATTGCCTGTTGGCACTATGTCGTCTACATAAACAATCAAAGACGTCACCTTCTGATGAGACTGCTTGATAAACAATGTGTGGTCTGCTTGACTTTGCGTGTAACCATTTTTCACCATATCATTGTGAATCAACTCAAAACATGCTCCGGACACTACTTTAATCCATACAACGCCTTCTTCAACTTGCATACATTCCCTTCATCTAAGGGGCATACGAAACCAGGAGATAACACGTACACCTCTTCCTCCAAGTTACCATGTGGACATGCATTCTTCATTTCAAATTGGAGCAAAGAATCATCCTGATTGGCTGTAAGTGACAAGAGGACTTTTACTAAGTTCATTTTTACAATTGGAGCAAATGTCTACTGATAATATACGTAGTTAAGTCTGAGTATACCCCTTCGCAACCAGACGAGTTTTGTATCTTTCAACTGAGCCATATGAGCGGTGTTTCACTGTAAACACCCACTTACATCTAAGAGGTCTCACTGTAAACACCCACCTACATCCAATAGG
The DNA here is from genome assembly GCA_015143295.1 of Tetracentron sinense. NCBI lineage: Eukaryota > Viridiplantae > Streptophyta > Magnoliopsida > Trochodendrales > Trochodendraceae > Tetracentron > Tetracentron sinense. Next base: position 2,388,836 of record CM026556.1, read on the forward strand.
CCTCACTGTAAACACTCACCTACATTTAAACATGCTTCTTTCCTCTTGGTAAGTTAACAATATCCCGGATGCTATTCTTTTCAAGAGCACATATCTCTTCTTCCATTGCTTTTCTTTATTATGTTTGAGAAAGTGCATCTGCTACATTGTGAGAGACAAACACAAAAGACAAAGCCAAGGCAAAAGAACGATAAAATGAAGAAAATGCATGATGGGAAACAAAATTAGAAATGAAATGCTAAGTACAAGATCTAATACATTTCCTAAGAGCAATAGGTACCTCAAAATCAACAATATCAGGACTAAAAAAGACAATGCTACTTAGATCAGAAGAGGTCTCTTGGCGGGGTTCATGAGAGACTTCCTTAGTATCTTTCTGCCTTTGCTTATACACTTGCAATTCTTTAACCGAGGGTTTACACTCTTTCTGTCTACCATCACCCTCCATCATTTGGTGACCACTGTCAGAAGAGAGAGAAATTAGGAATAGGAAGGGAAAATATCTCTTCACGTACGCTCTCCCTCCTAAAGAGATGTCTTCCTGGAAGAAAAGTAAGTAGATTAAAAAAATGTAACATCCATAGAAACATACGACTCACGAGAAGAAGAATAATAACATTTATACCCCTTCTGATGAGGAGCATAGCTAAGAAATATACATTGAAGAGCCTCAGGATCTTGCTTTGTGCGATCAGAATGAGCAATATGCACAAAACAAATACAACCAAAAATGCGCGGAGCTAACAGAAACAAAGAAGTAATAGACAAGAGTAACAAAAGATTGAAACTCTGAAATTTTGGAAGGTAATCAAGAATGTAGCAGTCAACACAACATCGGACCAGAAAATTTTAGGCACACTCATATCAATCATAAGAGAACAGGTGACTTCTAACAAATGCCAATTTTTTTGCCAAGCCACACCATTCTGCTAAGGGGTACTTGTACAAGAAGTTTGATGAATGATGCTATGAGAATAAAACAAGTAGTTAAACTAGTAGATATATACTCCCCTATTGTCAGAACGAAACACTTAAATTGAAGCATTCACTTTAATTAAAGCATTAAACTGAGTACAATCAATGTGTGAAAAGATTAAAAAACAATGCCAACTTCGCCTTTAGATTTCAGGCAACTTCACCTGTAGATTTCAGCACATAAACCCATGTAGTACGAGAAAAATCATCCACAAATGTAACAAGGTTTTGATGTCTGTCCATTGTCTTCGTGTGCACTCGATCCCCCTCCAGATTGTCAATCCCTGTCTCCTTGTCCACTGGCAATAGGTCCCCGTAGAGGAGGACGAGCATGCAAGTCCCAACAAGTGTCCCTTGTATGGCGGGTACGCCCACAATGATCACACTTAATTTTTTCCCGATCATCAATTATCTCAGCTCAGAGCTAATCCGTTAAAGGTTTTGACAAACCAGTGATCCAAAATGACCACTTTCTCTTCCACGATCGTCACACTTGCCTCCCTTATGGGATGAGGAGGCTAATGCAAATCTATCAAGCATGGGAGGTTGGAGCATAACACTCTGACGACGCTCCTCACGATGTAAGTACACATAGACTTCTGTGAGAGATGATATTGAATTTTTGCCAAAAATCTGAACTCGCACTTGTTCATAATCGGCATTCAATCCTGCAAGTAACTCAAACAAAAGGTTTGTTCTACCAATTTCTGTACGCAGTCGCATCCTCGGGGCAATTAACCTGGAAAATGTGATAGTGATCCAGCTCTTTCCAGAGACGACGAAGATTGGAATAATATATGAGAACAGACATATGACCTTGCTTCAATTACCAGATACTCTGACGCAACTCATACACACGCGTAATACCCCTAATCTCAAAATAAGCTTGCGTCACTGCATGATGCAGTCTGCATCCCATATGTCTTGCGTGGAAGGAAGCAATAATTATGCACTACTGATATCCGATTGCATAGAATGGAAAATCCATGACATTATAGTGACATTCTTAGCCTCCCACTTGGCATAGGTTGGATCCGAGGGCTTGGGAGTGGGAATGACAATATTCAAGTAGCTCATCTTGCCCATTCCCTTAACAAACAACATAGCAGATTGACCAGGTTAGAAAATTCGCCCCATCCAACTTCACTCTAGTAATCTGGAGATTTGGGGCATCACTTGCATTGACCTCGATATTTTCTCTTCCCTGCACAGGGTAGAGGACAAACTTACCTTTGATTCATCCATCGTCACACAGACTGATTTACACAAATCAAGCCTAACAGAGCAATACCAAATACTAACACACCAAAAATTAACAAGTTAGGGTTCCACAACTCACGTATTTCTCTACTCTATGTGAAAAATAACCCTAAAGCATGCACAACAACAACCTAGCAATGTTTTGGGCATGCTGAATCCATGAAACAATAGCATCCTACAATGGGTTAATTTTTTGGTAAAACATTTCTGTAGAAACAGTGAAAAACGGGAACAATGTAGGGGAAAAATCGTCGCCGAAATACTTTCCTAATCTTAACGAAACTTGTTCTAAACAATCAATCTTTTTGATATGGATAAAAAAATATAGGATTGATTTGCCAAAAAATCCCCAATCAATTGCATCAACAGGATATCCCAAACTGATTATTTTTCAGATTTTAGGGAAAAACTCATAAAAATACACCTTCAACCCTCAATTTTTTTGAAAAAATCACAACAATTCCTCTAAAATCAAGATCTACCAACCGGCATCAAAACCCAAACCATTCACCTACATCACCATGTCTGTTCGACTGACGTCAACACTTTCGTGAGCCTCTTCTCTTGCACTGCACTCCTTGGGTTCTTCCCCTTTCTTTGATACCAAGTTGGCTTGGATGGGAAAAATATTAGAGTTTAGATCTAGCGTTTTAGTGATTAGGGTTTGAGAGAAAAGAGGAGAGAGAAGATTAGAGAAAATTAGAGAGAGTTAGTTGTCTTTCTTTTACTCCTTGTCATTTATACTCCACTAATGATACACTATTAGTATATAATAGATACTAATAGTATACTAAGAATACAGTGTATAAGACAAAAACAAAATACATAAAAAAGAAGTATTGTACACCTTACATGTTAGAGATAATATGATGAGTTGAATTTCAAAGACTAGGTAGTAAGTAGAAATATACAATACTTTCTTCTTCATATGGAAAATATATTTGTTTTACATCGTGCTTATGCAATAATCATTATCATGGAAAAACAAACCTTCGTATTTATAGGTTAAAACCAAGGTCTAAATGTCGATATTGCTCGACATGTTGAGCCGCAGAAAAAATATATATTGGAGATATGTCGCTAGATATGTTGTTTATCGATGATTTTTATAAAAAATGGTAAAACAATTGTGCAGAACTTGAAATTTTGCAGTGGAACTTCAGGAAATGTTAAAATAGATGTTAATACACATTTGAGAATAAAAACACTTAAAAAAACAACAATGTACATAAGACATGCAATGAGAAGGGGCAAAGATGTGCGTTGACAACACAATGTATGATTGATTTAAATCATAATTAACTTACATAAAATGTTTCATTCATTTCTCAATCAATCATAAATTTTTAAGTCATAAGATTCATAACTTATGCAAAGGTTCGACTATCATTGGCACTAGCAAATGAGGCTGTACACCTCTATACCCATATGGATGTGACTCATACACAAAAACATATCCATATGGATATTGGCCATCTGGTTGTGCATAACTATGTTTCTAAGAGCACAATTGTCATTGACACTGCCAGATAAGGCTGTACCCCCATACTTATATTCATATGACTTAGACCAAAAAATATATCCATTTGATTTTTTTGGAATATAAATTTGAGAGTATTTTAAATGAAGAGTACCCATAATATGCTTAATTTTTTTGTAAAGCTTGAATGTAAAGTCTTTTTCTACTGAACTATTAGTTGAATTTTTGACCCTCTAGATGAAAATATTTTTGAAGATTAAAATATGAGATTTTTTCACGGGACTTTTGGGTTATAATAATTGTAACGGATAAAATTCGTGTACCAGCTCAGCGTTGTGGGACGAGCTCGTTTTTGTCGTTTTGTTCACGAAAGTGACACGTGTTCACGAGTTGGGGCCACGTGCTTAAAATATAAGGGTCACACGTTGTCTGACGTACAACGATCCCGTTGTGCGCATTGCGACATCTTTGTTCTCACGAAGAACAACGTTTCCGTTGTGGTCTCGACAACGAGCTCGTTGTCTGAAGCACAACGTGAACGTTGTGCTCTTGACAACGTCGATTGCCGTTACGCGAACAACGAGTCCGTTGTCTCACTGACAACGATGTCGTGCTGTGTTTTAAGGCATCTACGTCGTAACCGAGCTTAAGTCAACAACGAGACCGGCTCGTAGGAGGAAGTGATCAGGAGGCGATCCATAATTCCGACAAGTGTGCCGAACTCGCCGAAAGCACTGTCTTGGCATTTAATGCTGGTCACTTCTGCGTACCGACCAATCCCGTCCGATTGGACTTTTTGGAGACTCTCACGTGTGATGCAACCGGTGGCAAATGTGACTAAGATGTTTGGCAATGAGTGCACAGACACGTGGTATGTACATCTATGGCCATCTATGGTCATCGATGGCCATACCAACCTTGCCCTATAAAAACCCCGTGATTTTTAGTGCACAGGACACTTGTTCATTAACCCAGATCCGAGAAGACGTGTTCAGGGCTTTCAGTGTCTTGCGTATTTTTCAGTGATTGTTCTTGCGTTTACTATTCATCATCTTCTACCCCTACTGACTTTACCATCGGAGTACAGGTCAGGGTGCCACACCCTCCGCTCCAACCTTCTACCAGTAAACCAGAACGTGGAAGAAGCTGCTGCTGACGCGTGTCCGTCCGGTATTTTTTATCCCTCACAAAATTGGCGCCGTCTGTGGGAAGTAATAAACGGACCCCCCCTTTTTTGCTCTCTGCGATCATGGCTGATCAGTCAGAAGTATTCGGGCATGAAGATCAAGCCCCTCATTCCACTTCTTTCGTACCCTCTGTCGTGCACATTCCTGGAGCCAGTCCTCCTTCTGGACAACCAGAAAGGACCGTACCTTCCCCTGCTGAACTCTCTGTTTCAGATCGCGTCTTGGCGATGCTGCAACTGCAGCAGTCTGTTCTGGATCAAATCACCAGGCAGCAACAGTTGATGCAAGCGAGGCTGGAGGCGTTCGAGCATAGCAGGCTCGAGGTGGAGGAGGTGCCACTGCAGAGGCCTTCCTTGAGACGTCAGTTTGACTTCTCTTCTTCTCCTTCTGCCCCGGAGAACCGTGAGACCAGGTTTGTGCTTCTTCCTACCGAGGGGGATGTAAGGCAGCCTCCGGTTCGGGCAGAGCAGAGCATCCCTTCGGATCGTGTGGATTTCAGAGAAGGAGCAGGTAGAGAGGACCTGAGAGTGGGTGCCGGAGGTGCAGACACCCAGAAGACTTGGGTAACAGCCAAAGAGGTGGAGGCTTTAATCGGTGCTCGCGTTAAGAGCATGAAGGGAGGGGTTCCTGACCACTTCGCTCAGTCAGCAAAGGAGAACGTTGAGAACTCTCCTTTCACGGATGCTATCAACCAGTCTTACACTTCTTCCAAGTTCATAACTCCGACCTTCTCCATGTATACTGGAAAGACAGATCCGGAGGAGCATTTGTTTGACTTCAAGCATGCGATGGCTATTCGCAACCCAGATGATGATCTTTATTGTAAGGCTTTCCCTAACAGCCTGTCGGGAGCAGCATCGAAGTGGTTTCGGAACCTACCTCCTGGCTCCATCAGCAACTTCTCGGAGCTCAGGTCGGCCTTTATTGATCGCTTCATCATCAATAAGAAGAAGAAGGCAGGTGCAGATACTCTCTTCTCTTTGAGGATGAAGCCGGCCGAATCCTTGAAGGACTTCATTTCGCGTTTCACCGATGAAGTCCACGATATTGACAAGGTTGACGAAGCAAGCTGCATCGCCGCTTTCAAGAATGCTATCCCCAAGCATTCTGAGCTCTACAAGTCCTTAGCTCTTGACTATCCTGTCAAGATGGACGAGTTGATGGTACGTGCCACCAAGTACGGGAGGTACGAGGAGGACGTATCCGTTGTGTCAGCACCAAAACCCAGGGTGAGAGCGGTGGATGTCGTGGAGAGGGCACACCGATCGTCGAAGAGGAAGGAGAAGAAGCAGCAGCACGAGTCTTCATCATCTGAGGACTCGCCACCGAGGAAGCGGAAAGAGAAAGTTGTGTATGTGACCCAGCGGGATCAGCCGGATCGGCGCCCGCTGGAGAGAAATTTTCACCAACATCAGAGCAGGACGGAGAGGCGTCCTAACGACCAGCAGGCGAGGCAGCAGTATCAGCCACGCCAAGTGCAGCCTCAAGTACAGCACGAGAGAGGCGTACAGCCTAGTGAGAGGCGATCTTTTGCAGATCAGGCACCGCGCATCAATTTCACAGTCAGCCCGGCGACCATTATGAGGTCAATGGAGGATCAGCCATATTTTGAGTGGCCGGCGAGGGCGGTGCCGGATATCACATCGGGACCACGGGTGCATGAGTACTGTCATTATCACAAGTGCCGTGGTCACCTCACCAACCGATGCCGTATTCTGAGGGAATACTTAGAGAGGCTTGTTCAGGAGGGGTACTTGGGAGAGTATCTCGCTCCTGACAACGGCGGTGCGGAGAGTACCAGGGAGCCGATGTCCCAATCTCGTGGAAGAGAACCCGCCAACAATCCCAGTACTAGTGGAGGAGCTTCTTTGGGCACGATCAATGTCATTTGCCGCGTGCAAACGCCTGAAGCTGATGTGGAGAGGAACTTCAGGGCGAAGGCCAGAAAGCTGTCTCACGAGGCCGCAGTGTGCCAGGTGCAAGTGCCTAGCAGGAGCATTGAGCAGGCACTCACCTTCGCTGATCGTGATCTGGCAGGAGTGATCCAACCTCACTATGATGCTCTTGTTCTCACCATGAGAATAGGAGACTTCGACATCAAGAGGGTGCTCGTGGATTCGGGGAGTGGAGCGGACATTTTGTACCTCCATGCTTTCACTCAGATGAAGCTGGATCCTTCCGTCCTCATCCCTGCTCAGACTCCCTTGTATGGATTTGATGGCAGCTCGATGAAGCCTGTAGGCGACGTTGTCTTGCCCGTTGTGGCTGGACCCGTTGTCCTCCAGACCAGGTTTTCTGTTCTGGATGCGCCATCACCATACAATGCCATCTTGGGTCGCTGGTGGACCCATGAGATGAAGGCTGTCCTGTCCTCGTACTACCAGGTGTTGAAGTATCCAACGCAAGACGGGCCTCGGGAGATCCGAGGTGATCAGTTGGCTTCGCAGAAGTGCGATTTTCTAGCTTCCGTTGTGCCTTCGTAGCAGTTACAGGTCGTCCCCGTTGTGGAAGGGAGCTCGGAGGCATCGTTGTGCAGACCTTCCGTTGAGCCCACGAAAGCTGTCAATTTGGGAACGGAAGAAGAGCCAAAGGTGTTGCAGGTCGGGACGAGCTTGACAACAGAGGAGGAGTTCGAGTTGCTGAGTTTTCTTAGGCAGAATCTTGATGTCTTTGCATGGTCTCACAAAGACATGACTGGCATCGATCCGGGTGTTATCTGCCACCACCTCAATGCTGATCCTGCCATCCCTCCCGTGAAGCAGAAACCTCGGAGGCTTGCTCCAGCTTATCATGATGCAGTAAATGAGGAGATTGACAAGCTGATCCAGTTTGGGTTCATTCACGAAGTGCAGTACCCTGATTGGATAGCCAATGTTGTGGCTGTGCCTAAGAAGAACGGGAAGGTGAGAGTCTGCATTGACTTTACTGGGGTCAACAAGGCGTGCCCCAAGGACTTTTTTCCCATGCCAAGGATAGACAGGCTCATCAATGCCACTGCCGGCCACGAGATGTTATCCTTCATGGATGGTTATTCGGGCTATAACCAGATCCTACTGGCGGAAGCAGATCGAGAGAAGACCACCTTCATAACAGAGCGAGGTTTGTTCTGTTATCGGGTGATGCCTTTTGGCTTGAAGAATGCAGGTGCCACCTATCAACGTCTGATGAATCTCATGTTCGGGTCACTCCTTGGCAAGACGGTTGAAGTGTACATCGACGATATCGTTGTGAAGAATCGAGTACGAGGTGCTCTTGTGGCAGACCTTGCTGAACCTTTCTCTGTGCTGCGATCTTTCAATCTGAAGATCAACCCAGAGAAGTGCACCTTTGGAGTCACCTCGGGGAAATTTTTGGGTTATCTTGTGAGTCAGCGGGGGATTGAGGCTAATCCAGCTCAAATCCGTGCTTTACTGGACATGCCAGAGCCTAAGTCGAAGAAGGAGATCCAGAAGCTGACAGGTCGGATTGCTGCGCTCAACCGATTTATCTCCAAGTCATCCGATCGTTGCAAGCCTCTGTTCGAGCTGTTGAGGAAGGACTCCATTTTTGCGTGGACCCCAGAGTGTTCCCGAGCTTTCCTTGCCTTGAAAGAGTATTTAGGGTCAGCTCCTATCCTTTCGGTGCCAGAGCCAGGTGAAATCTTATATCTCTATTTGTCTGTTTCAGAGCAAGCCCTTGGTTCCGTCCTGGTGAGAAGCTGTGATGGCGTGGAGAAGCCTGTCTACTTCATCAGCAAGACCTTTCTCAAAGCAGAGAGCAACTATAGCAAGCTCGAGAAGGTGTGTCTGGCTCTTGTCTTTTCTGCAGAGAAGCTTCGTCCGTACTTCCATGCTCATTCTGTCGTTGTCATCACAACGTATCCTTTGAAAGTCGTGCTGGGACGACCCGAGCTGGCAGGAAGGATGTCAAAGTGGGCGGTAGCTCTGAGTGAGTTCGATATCCAGTATCGAGCCAGGAGTTCAGAGAAGGGGCAAGCGATGGCGGGTTTTCTTTCTGATTTCCCTGTGGAAGAGGAGGCAGAGGACACGGTTGTTGATCTACGGGAGCTCCCAATTGAAGTTGACAACGAAGATGCCGTTGTGGAAGGGGCCGAGTCGTCGGAATGGAGCGGTTGGCTGTTATACGTAGACGGATCTTCCAATTTCAGTGGCTCAGGACTGAGCGTTGTGCTTGTAAGTCCGGATAACATCAAGGTGCAGAAAATGTCGCGTCTTGGGTTCACTGCCTCCAACAACGAAGCTGAGTACGAAGCCTTACTCCTTGGGTTGGAGAGCGCACGGGGGCTGCAGATCTCCACGTTGAGAGTGTTTTGTGATTCACAGCTCGTGGTGAATCAGGTGAATGGTGTTTATGAATGCAAGGACGATCGGATGAAGCAGTATGCTACTCTCGTTCGTTCGTTGTGTGAAACATTCACCGTTGTGGAGATTAGGCACACCCGGAGGGATGAGAACAGGCATGCTGATGCTTTGGCATATCTAGCTTCCATGGTGCAGGCTGGCGAGCCCAGGGCTATTCTGATGGAGTTTCAAGAGTATCCTTCAATAGCTCTTCAGGCACAGCGAGAAGTGTTCTTTGTCAATCCAGTCCCGAGCTGGATGACAGGGTTGGTGGCTTATCTGAAGGACGGAGTTCTCCCTATCGGTGTGAAGGAGTCAAGACGCATTCAGTTTAAGGCATCTCGTTATACCTTGGTGCAAGGAGAATTGTTCAGGAAATCTTTTGGTGGTCCCTTGCTGAAGTGTGTTCATCCTGTAGACGTGGAGAAGATACTTGCTGAGCTACATGAAGGTATATGTGGCATTCATTCGGGCGGGAGAACCATTGCCCATCGAGCTCTGGGGCAAGGCTACTTTTGGCCTTATATGCAGGCCGATGCTCAGAAGTACGTGAAGAGGTGCAGCCAGTGCCAGCGGTTTGCTCGCTTGATTCATGCTCCAGCTCAAGAGCTCAGCACTGTATCTCAACCTTGGCCATTTGCGCGGTGGGGACTTGACATCGTGGGACCTTTCCCGAGGGCTCCAGGGAATTTGATCTTCCTTTTGGTGGCAACTGACTACTTCTCGCGGTGGATTGAAGCTGTTCCCCTTGCACGTATCAGAGAACAAGAGGTGAAGAAATTCTTGTGGGAGCACATCATCTGTAGATTTGGCATACCGCAGTCTATCGTTACTGACAACGGGAAGCAGTTCTCAGGTCGGCTGATTGCCGACTTTTGCAGCGAGCTAAAGATCAAGCACGTCTTCTCTTCCCCTTATTATCCTCAAAGGAACGGATTGGCCGAGGCAGCCAACAAGAACATTCTCAATGCCTTGAAGAGAAGATTGGAAGATTCGAAGGGGAAGTGGACCACCGAGCTGCACAACGTTTTGTGGGGGTACAGAACGACTCCAAGGAGTCCTACCAATGAAACTCCTTTCTCTCTAGCGTATGGCATGGAGGCTGTCATTCCTACAGAGATCAGTTTGCCTACAGTGCGTTCTTGGCACAGCAAGAAGAAGGATGGAGAGAAAGATCAGAACACAGTACTCATGGCTATTCATCTTGACCTGCTAGAAGAGAAGCGAGAAGATGCCAACATTCAGATGAGGAGGTACCAGCAGCGATTGAGGAAAGCCTACAACAAGAAAGTATAACGGAGAGTGCTACAGGTCGGTGATCTCGTCCTCCGAAGAGTGTTCCAGAATACGAGAGAGCTTAACAGTGGCAAATTGGGACCAAACTGGGAATGGCCCTATATCGTAGAACGATTGGGGAGTCCTGGAGTCTGTTACTTGAAAGACTTGCAAGGTAACCTCGTCTCAAAATCTTGGAACATCATGAACCTGAGGCAATTCTTTCAATAGAATCTGAGATGTGCTGTTTACATGCATCGTTGTGCTTACAAGTTTTTTCAGTGATCTTACATAATCATAATGCTCATATTTCAACATGTGATTCGCTATATTATGTGCCTGCTCGTTGTGTGCTCGATCATTGTCTACACTGTTCACTATCTAGTTCATCAGTGCAATATTGTGAATGTTTTGCAAGTAATTCAAATAAAGTTTTTTGACTGAACGACGTACTCACAACGAACACGAGTGGCTTATATAAGGTTGTCATCTGAGCAAATCTAGTGGCTTAACCTAATGACATCCTCTGAGCATGTGTTTCGGAACTGAGTCACGTTGCGTTCGTCTCATGAATTTTATTTGTCAGATTGCATTCACAGCGAATTGTGCGAATGATGTGTCTGGATCAGTGCTTGCTCGCAATGCTTGTTCATAAGTAATTCATAGTGCTTTGCTCGTAGTGAACGATCATAGTGCTTTGCCCATGGTGAACGATCATAGTGCTTTCCTCGTAGTGAACGATCATAGTGCTTTGCTCGTAGTGAACGATCATAGTGCTTTGCTCGTAGTGAACGATCATAGTGCTTTGCTCGTAGTGAACGATCATAGTGCTTTGCCCATGGTGAACGATCATAGTGCTTTCCTCGTAGTGAACGATCATAGTGCTTTGCTCGTAGTGAACGATCATAGTGCTTTGCTCGTAGTGAACGATCATAGTGCTTTGCCCATGGTGAACGATCATAGTGCTTTGCCCATGGTGAACGATCGTAGTGCTTTGCTCGCAGTGAACGATCGTAGTGCTCTATCCGTAGTGTTAACTCGTGGTGCTCTGATCGAAGTACTTAATCGAAGTGCTCTACTAGCAGTGCTTGTTCGTTGTGCTTTAATCGTGGCGCTTTACTCTTAGTGTTCTGCTCGTAGTATAATTACCACGAGTATTCAAACATTCACATAGCGAGGCATCGTATTAACTTCGATGCGTTGAACTGTGAAAAATCATTCAATTACTCATGATGTGTTCTTTCTTATTCTGTGTGCATGCGTTGTACTATGTTACGAGGTGAAAAGAAGTGCAAACTTGGCAAAGAAGAGTGGTCCATTCATAATCAAAAACCTATTTCAGTGATAACCTCCCATAAAAAGAGAATTTACATCGACAAGAGAGAGAAGCAGAAGCACAGATAGGGGCAAGGGATCAGAGGAGCAGGAGATCGGAGGGGCAGCAGGTCAGACGAGCTCAAGGTCAGGCTCTATTGCCGGTGCAGCAGGCGCAGGAGTAGAGGCTTCAGCAATGGCTTCAGCAATAGGGGCTTCCACCGGAGTAATTTCATCGGCAGCAGGAGGAAGCTCTGGAGCAGCAGGCTCGGAGTATGGCTCGGTAGGGAGGAGTGCAGGACCTTCAAGAAAATGAGGCAACTCGACGCCTTGTACCTCGGGCTCGTTGTCGAGCTCGATCAGTTCCTTGCTAGGGAGCTCGGAGAACGTGGTGGCGTCCTCTTCGTTGTCTTCCTTCAGGCGGCCTTGCTGGCGAAGCGAGTCGAGAACCTCTTTCTCGGTCTCAGCACGATCTTCATCCAAGAGCGTGTCCAGCTGAGACTGGTAGTGCTGCTGCAGTCTCAGGGTCATGAACCTCTCGGTGTCCTCCTGAATTTTCTTGGCCTCCTCGAGCTCCTCCGCCAGTGCCGACCTGGCTGCCTCAATTTCCTCCAGTTGTCTACCCAAAGCTTGGGAGACATGCTCCAGCTCACTGATGCGTACAACAGCATTCTCAGTCTCTTGCTTGGCCTTCCTTTCGGCCTCCTTTGCTTCTTGTGCCTCAGCTTCGGCCTTTTCCCTAACCTTGGTGGCAGTGCCTAGCCTTACTTCAGCACGAGTCGTTTCAGCCTTGGCTTGAGACAGATCGAAGTCTGCCTTGAGTCTCTCCTCGACAAGAGTCTTCTCCAGCGTCTCCGTCCTGTCTCTCCAGTAGTTGATCCCGTCTCGCAGCTGAGTGTATTTTTCCTGGCTGCGATCGCAGAGCTCTTGCACGAGCGCGTTCATCTGCTAAGAGATGTCTGGGCGTTAGCACAACGAGGAGTAGTATTTCGAACAATTGAGGTAGAAGATGAGGGAAGGAGAAGCTTACTGTTGCCACGGACTGGCAGGCGGCGTAGGACAGGTCGGCTAGGTGGAGTTGGCCAACCTCAGCGATGTCCCGGGGAAGCCTCATCGCATGAGTTAGAGCTCGGGCAACCGTCCCCGAGCTCTTCGCCGATTCAATCACGGTCGGCACTCCGAACCGAGTGAAGTCGGGTGACCAGTCCGGAGCGGAGGTCGGCAGCATACTGGCCGGGAGACTTGTCGTGCCCGTTTCCGTTGCAGCCAAGGCAACGACAGCGGAGCTCGTACCGGCTGGGGCAGCAGCAGCTCGAGAAGGGGCTGGCGCTGAGCTAACCTCGAGCACTGCCGTTGACGTCTCGGCTCCTGGACTTGTTAGAGGAACGGAAGGGGGAGCAGCGATGACCACGACCTCTTTTTCCAGGCGTTTGTCCGCCTTGGCCTTCTTCCTGGCCTCGTGCTCGGCCGGGGCGGCCATCTTTCTCTTCGGGTCAGCAGGCGCTGTACCTTTGGAAGAATGGTTCTTCTTCTTCTTCGGCAGTGGTGGCGGTGGAGGCGGCTGGACTACAGGGCGAGCAGACCTCGGCTTCCTGCTCAGCGGTGGTGGGTTTGAGTCGGCCATTTCTTCTTCTTCTTCGGACAGGTGAGGAAACGGTGAAGGTACGGAGGGGGAGGCGCCCTGTTGCTGTTGTTGTGGTTGTTGTTGAGTAGTTGCTGGGTTACTGGAGGAGGCCCGCGTGACGAGCTCGAGTGGTTTCCACCTAATGTATTCCCCGCCTCGAGCACGGCGGATACCAGTAAGAAGTTCTTGTTCTTCTGAGGTCAACTTCTTGTATGGAAATTTCTTTGGGTCCACTGCACACAAGAGAAAGCAAAATGAGTACAACGAGGAAGTTAGCAGGACGAGAAGATACAGCGTACAACGAGACTGTAGTCAGGACAATGGCGCACAACGGACAACGGATGACTAGTGGTATACCTGCTTCCACTCGGAAGACGTTGGGAACCGAGGAATTCTCTGCCTTCCAGCCGCCAGAGACAACGAATGGAGTGGCTTTCCATTTCCTTTCTCTGTCAAGGATGCCCGAGACGAGCTCCGGACAGTAGGGTTTCTTGTTCCACGAAAAATAGGAATACAGACCGTCGTCATTGCCTCGGCATCTGACGGCATGACAGAAGTGGAATAGATGCCTAGCCTCTATGGGGTACCCGTCTTTGATGAATTTGATCATCATGGACATGTATTTGTGGAAGCCCGGGTGCATTTGCCCCGGTGCAAGTTGCAAGGTGGACAGAACTTCATCCAAGACAGGATGAAGAGGGAAGCGAAGGCCAGCCTCGAGCTGGGAGAGATAGACAACGGTACAGGCAGAGCGCCTGTCTATGATGGCATCATCTCGCATGAAATGGAGATTGACATTGGAAGGGAAGTCGAAACGTTCCCTATAACGGTTCAGATGCGCCAACTGGAATTGGCGCAGAACTGAGGATTTTTCGATGTAGGCACCGTGAGGTGCGCTACCTGTGCAACTGGCCTCGTCATCAGAAGGGCCTCTAACCCCCTCTATCCTAGCAGGTTCTACGGGGACATTGGCAGCCATGGAGGTAAGGAGAAATCGGAAAGAGAGACAAGAACAAAAGGGTATGCGCAGGGCAAAACCACACTGGGAACCGGAGAAGAGAGGAATGGAAAAACAGTAAGAGAGAAATGGAAAAACAGTAAGAAAGAATAAGAGATAGGGGTGAAGGGCGTACCGAACTGAAAAACTCAGAAAGATCGTTGAAGAGCTTGAGGAAGATGAACTTTCGGGCAAGAAGAAGATTCGACAGAGTAACAGTGCTTGATGAAACAGGGTGGGAGAGAGAGAGGATTCGATGGGATTTTATAGACGTCTCTGGCTTGCGAAAGTACACCACTACCCTTCATCTGAGGCGTACACCTGTATCTACGGAATTAAGAGCAGTGGCAAGATCGTCTTTTCACCGAGTATGATAAACCGTCAGGGTCATTAAAGCATTCTCGAAATTTAAATCGGTGATGATGACAGCCTGTCCGCATTAAAGAGACGCGACGGTTCGCACGCGTGACCAGCTGGCGTGAACGGTCGACCTTCTCAATAAGCGTTTAAAGCACGCAACGTTTCGCCTTCCGGAGTGGTGCCAGGTATGATCTTTTGTTCGTTTATGACGCTTCGAACTACGTCCAAGCATCATAAAGGGGCAAATTGTAACGGGTAAAATTCGTGACCAGCTCAGCGTTGTGGGACGAGCTCGTTTTTGTCGTTTTGTTCACGAAAGTGACACGTGTTCACGAGTTGG